>CM051831.1:74454958-75919562 GCA_028451465.1 Erethizon dorsatum
CAACCAAGTTAGGCTTTACTGGGACCTGTGCTGCAGTATAGGGTAGCAGTGCACAGGAGAGAGCCCTCCTCAACTGATCTGAGCTGCGAGGGAACTGCATTTATAGAGCAGGAGTTGGGCAGCACATGCACGATTTTGTACATTTTAGGGACTTCTCAAGGGCTTTCACAGTAATTGAGGGCACATTCAGGGTGAAGTCATAAGGAGTAGCTGCAGGGCAGTCATCAAGGATAGGTCGGTGTTTCAAGCTTGCTGTGGTCAAGTATCTCCCAGAGTCGTGTGGGGGCATCTAGGACAGACACAGCCGTGATGGCAATAGCTCTATCACATTGAAAGAGTTCACTTCATCCTGACAGCTCCCCTAGTTCCTAGAAAATGGTGCAGGCTGAAATTGTAGTTGCCTCTGCTTATTTATTTATTTTATTGGCACATTTTAGATATTCGTAATGATAACGTTCATCATAGGGAATTTGTACCTGTACATGATATATCTTACTTCTTCTGTTTTTTTCATTTCTTGATACTGGGAATTGAACCTGGGGCCTTCACATAGAGCTAGATCATCAGTCCTTTTTTTGTTTGTTTGCTTTTAATTTTGAGATGGGGCTCTCATTAAATCATTAAGTTGTGAACTTGTGAGCCTCCTGCCTCAGCCTCACAGTGTGCTGGGATTACAAGCATGCACCACCACACCCAGCCTGCCTCCATTTTTGAGGAGTCTTTAGAACTGCCAGACATGCTGATCATGGCCACTTCGGGTTTGGAGACTTTATGGATATCGGTAGTTGACTCCCATTCCTCTCTGATCTTTGAGCTATCAGGCTCATTTTTCTGGCCATTCTTCTAGAGAGACAGCAGCAGCACCTGGATCAGTCAAAGTGGAGGAGGGGCTGTCAGCTCAGCTCCTGTCACCCAGCCCAGAGGGTGACCACCAAAGTTACCCCAGGGATGTCAGGAAGAGCCTGAGGCTATGTGCCCCAGGCCACCCCTGAGGAACTAGGGGAGTGGGATCATGCCAGCTCTGGCTGTCAGAGGGAAAAAGGGTCAGGCCTTGTTTCTTTTTTATCTCACATCAACTCATATATAGTATTGTTAATCCATACAGTACCCCTGAACATGAGTATCATTTCCACTGTATAGAAGGAAACCTACAAGGAAAAGTGGCTTAAGACCAAATGGATGATAAATGCCTGAAGCATAGCCTGTCTCCAAAACGTCTGTTCTTTGACTAACCTGACATATTCAGGAGATTTAGTTGCACACATTTTCAAAGCCAGGGCAAATCCTGCTGTGGCCTCAGATTTGCATGGGCACAGGCTTCTGGAGGCCACCTTGGTCACCACATGTAAGGTGGAAAAGGTTCCTAAGAGCTAGCAGCACAGTCCCTGACTGGAGTTAGAGCCCACATGGGAGGAACTGGGGAAGGAGCAGTAGACTGACAGTAAAGGCTACATTAGGTGACATTTGTAGTCAGACTGACATAGACCACTGACCGAAATGTGGAGATTTGTTACTGCTGAATCAGGGTTGTGAATTAAACTCACTACACTGAGCTACATGAAGGAGTGATAGCTTTCTTTTCTTTTAAGTTATATTTTATTTTAATTGATAAGAAATAATTGCAAGCCAGGGCTAGTGGCATGCACTTGTAGTCCCAGCTACTCAGAAGGCTGAGGTGGTAGGATCCCTGGAGCCCAGCAGTTCCAGTCCAGCCTGGGCAGCATAGTAAGATCCAATCTCAAAAAGAACTGTAGATGTTTTGGGGTACGTGTCATGTTTCAGTACATATATTCATTGTGTAATGATTAAATCAAGATGATTAACATATCCATTACCTCAAACATTTTTCTTTTCTTTGTAGTAAAAACACTCAAAATCTACTTTTCCACTTGTTATGAAATATACATTTACTACAGAACACCAGGTTTTATTGCGCCTATCAAAGTACGACTTTGTACATATCGACCAAAATCTTCCCCTTCCCCTTCCACACATCCCCTAAAGACTCTGGTAAACACCATTACACTTCCTACTTTTGTTGAGTTCAACTTTTTAAGATTCCACTTAGATGCAAGATGATAAAGTATTTGTTTCCTTATGCCAGGTTGATTTCACTTAACACAATGTCCTCTAGTTTCATCTATGTTGCCAAAAATGTTTCCTTTTTATGGCTGAATAGTATACCATTATCTATACATACTATATTTAAAAAATCAATTCATTTGTTAACTGACACTTAGTACCCTATACTCTAGGCTTCGGTGAATAAAGCCAGAACCCTGGAGAGCAGACATTTCTTTAGCATGCTGGCTTTAGTTTCATTGGGTATACACCCAGCGGTGGGATTGGTAGTTCACAAGGTAATAGTATTTTTAGTTTTTATTTTTCAGTAACCTCCACTGTGTTTTCTAAAAATGGCTGAGCTAATTTTCAATTCCACCAACAGTGTTATCACTACATAATGGTATCCTTAACAGTACTTATCATTCATCTTTTCGATAACAAAAAATCTAACTTACATGAGGTGATATCTCAGTGTGGTACTAATTACATTTGTTTGTTGATTAGAAAGTGTGAACATTTTTTAAAGTATCACTTGGCCATTTGTATGTCTTCTTTTAAGAATTGTCTATTCAAGTTCATTGTGTATTTTTTAGCAATTTATTTTTTTTATCATTGAGTAATTTGGGTTTCTTGTATATTATGGATATTAGCCCCTTTCCGATGTATGATTTGCAAATATTTTCTTTTATTGTATAAGGTGTCTCTTTACTCTGTCATTTTCTTTGCTGCGTGGAAACTTTTTAGTTGGATATAATTCTGTGTGTCTATTTTTTATTTTTTTGCTTGTGCTTTTGATGTCTTACATAGAAGGCCCTTGCCCAGATGTATGGCATAAAGATTTTCCCCTATACAGTGATACCTCAGTTCACGAACACTTCTGCTTGTGAATAATTCAGTTCACAAAGAACAGAAGCAGTCAGCAAAATTTTGCTTCTGTTCACAAACTCTGCGTCAGGTGACAAACGAGACCACGCCCATCTTCCCCAGAATCAGGACAGATTTAGTTCATAAAGGCACCACCGTATTTTCTACCCCCAAAGATCTATAGACTCATAGCAATTCCTATGAAAATACCAAAGACATTCTTTTTTTTTTTTTTTTTTTTTTTTGTGAGTACTGGGTGTCGACCTCAGGACCTCGCGTGCCAGCAGGCACCTGTGCTGCTGAGCAATATCACCGGCCCTTTTTCCGTATGTGGGTTCTGGGAATCAAACTTGGGCCCTCGCGCTTGCCAGGCCAGTGCTTACGCCGCTGAGCCATCTCACCGGCCCACCAAAGACATTCTTAAAAAAAACAACTGAATTCTACTAGTTATATAAAGCCACAAAAGACCCTAACTAGCAAAAGCAATCTTGAATAAAAAGAACAAAATTAGAGATATTATATTACCTGACTTCAAAATATACCACAAAGCAAGAGCGACCCAAACCACATGGTATTGGCATAAAAGCAGAGACATAGAGCCAGAAAACAGAGAGCCCAGAAATAAATCCATGGATTTCTACCCAGCTAATTTTTGACAACGTCGCCAAGAACACATAATGGAGAAAGCATAGTCTCTTCACTAAACAATGTTGGGAAAACAAAATGTTTACTTGCAGAAATCAGACTTTTATATCTCACCATATAAAAATCAACTCACAATGTGTTAAATATTTATAGTGAAGCTATGAACCTTATAGCTTTATTTTCTGTAAAAGATTAGATCATTTTTTGAGAACTACTTCCTAAGTAGTAATGGGTGAAAATAAACACCCAAATTTAGTTATTCTAACATGATAACTTATATGACCTTTTAAAATGAATTAGTTTTATATTAAGTCCAGACCTTTCAGATTTTTTACTTCCTCACATATTCTTTCCTTATATTGAGTTGTGTGAAGGTGTGATTTGGCAAGATGCTGTTGGAAAGAATGGGGGCTCCAAGAGCCATGGAAGGTAGGTCCTGTACTGTTCTTTCTCTGCTGGGGAACAATTTTCTGTTCTGTCTGCCTACTCAGGTCAAATGCAGATCTGTCTTGCCACATTTATATCCTAGAAGACTTCCCTAAAGATTCAGCCTTAACTTGCCTTTTGACAGTCCCATGGGCCTCTCTAAAATCTGCTTACAGCTGATTTGATAGCCAACTTTGGTCTTTCCTGCTTCTAGTCTCAGCCATTTCATCTCTCCAGGAGGGATTTCTCTTACCACTCAGCACAATCAGCTACATTTTGTGACCTTCATAGTGTGCGTGTAAATATATGACTATTGTCCATGTATCTCAGGAGCTGAGGAAGCCTCTAGAAAGGCCCCAGGAAGGGTGGGGCCTTCTGTATCCAACCAACCGAGATGTACCACATCACCCACTCTAAAATGGTCACGCCCATGCTGACATGACCATAGCATTTTCACCTCATTGTTCCAGACAGAAATGGGGTCCAAGCGTGCTGATTTGGGCTTGGTCTCCATCTCTTCAGTGCCTTCTGCATTAGATGAAAGGAAGAACAGGGTAATGTTTGCATCTATACCTTTCCTCCTCTCACAAACTTCCCAGAGGTGCGGTGCCAAACTTACATGTTCCTCTTTCCACTGTGTGGGAACCTCCTTCCTCCTGGGCTTTTTCACCTTATCTTTCCCAGATCAATGACTGCAAAAATGCTACTGGGGTAAGGGAGGATTGCTAACCCAGAAGCCTGATAGTCTCAGGTGTTCCTTTTCTACCAGCTACAGCACACAGTCAATCATCTTCAGCTCTTCCTCAGCACATTTTCTCTATGCAATGCGTTCCCACTATTTGCCTTAGCTTTCAGCAACTTATAATGCCTCTGAATTAAACATTTTGCCAAAGTGGAAGAAAAGCTCCTTTTAAACTTTGCAAATAAATTGCTGAATTCAATAATTTAAAGAATCTCTTGGTATTTTTTATTGGTCAAAGTAATAAAAAAGCTGTAGCTAAGTTTCTTAGAAATTGAAATATTCATATAGTCATTTTAACATAATTGTAATGGGTATTTTTAAGTCCATGTTATATGGTCAGAAGTCTAAGAGGTCATAAGAATAATTTAAAATCATTAATATTAATGTCTTCATTCAATTTTCTTTAAAATCTCATCAATATGTAGTTTACTTTCATTTTCTACTGATAGACTATTTCTATCATTTGACAGCTTACCAGTGTTTTCACCATGCCTGTGTTCTGAACTGCTGTGTGATTGACAGAATTTCTACTCCGAGTTTTCTCTTGGTCCAGGAGAACTGGCACAACCTGGAACTTGTTATGCAGAATCTTCAGCTCACCTACTGAATCAGAATCTGCAGTTTTATCAAATCCCCAGATGATTTGTATGCACACTTAATTATGAGATGCATTGGTCAGCAACGTTGGAGAAAATCTTCTAAAGAGACATCATTAATTCACTCTGTACTTTTCTAAAATGTTTATAATAAATACAGTGGAATAGAAGTAAGTCATCCCTCCACATTCTGGTTCTTATAATTTTCAAGTCTGTGCCCATTAAGGAAAAACTCCTAATTAAAAAACAGATAGCTTTTCACTTGGTACAGTGGGGTCTTGCCTTGTCCAAGTCCAGACAGGTCTCTGCATCTTTGAGCCAGCTAAGCACAGCTGTGGCACAGCTGCTAGTCAGCATTTCTTTAGGGCACCTGTTACAGCAGAGCGCACGAGAACACTCCCAAACGGTCTTGTCTCCAATTCATTCCTCTCCTACCCCCAGGAAAAGCCCATAGTTATTGAAAGCAACATAAATTACTTGTCAAAAGTAAATCTCTATGAAGAAAAGCAGATGTGTTGTATGGAAGGGACCTAATTTTACTGAGTAGTTCTCTTTTTCCAGAGTAGTTAAAACCACAGGAGACAGAGGGTTGGGATGATGGGTAATAAAATTCCCAGCAGTCCCACCAGGAGAGGTCTCTACAGCCAAAGCAAAATGAGAATCTAAACAAAAATTTTGCTAGTGTAGGCCAGGCCCAGAACTGCCAGGATAATTGAGGATAAAAGTTGCTTTGTTTTCCCTTCCCACTCCCTGTTATTTTCTCCAGTCTCAATCCCCCATTTAGCTTTATCTTCCCCTATTACTCCACCTTTTTAGCATTCCAAGAATACCTCCAAGCACTACCTCTTTCTGTGTACACCCACCCTTTCCTGCTCAATAATTTTTTGTTACTTGATTAAGTCAGTAGCTAGACCAGTTCAGCATCCTGGCCCAAAGCTTCTATTTTTGATGGCAGGAGACCAGAATCTGTTATAGGCACACTTGATAGCGTAGAGCAGAGGTTTAGGGAGAAAAAGGGCAAGAGATCAAAGAATCCAGTGTTCCTGGTGATAGGCTTAGTTGTTCGACTATTAGGCAAGTCCAGCAATTACATGAAGGTATGTAACAATAACTACATTTAAATGACTACATCATGTTTATTTATGTATTGAAGAGTTTGAAGCAAATATGATCATTATCATCATCATCATCATCATCATCACTTTAGGGAACTAAGGCTCTCAGAGATTAAAAATTTCCATAGTTAGTATACTACTATATCAGAATTCACACCCATGATTGACTCCTGAATCACTGTTCTCGCTACAACAGCCTGATTCCCTTCTGGGCGTCTCAGCAGATGAACACAGCAAGAATACAGACATGTCTGGCAACAAAATGATGTGTGCATGTTCAGCCAGGTAGCCATATGGTGGGCATTAGGGACGTCTGCTTGGAAGTAATAGAACATCTGCTGTGGGCCTAAAGTTCAGGGGCAGAACCTGAATGCTGAAGGTATGGGCAGAAAATAAGTAAGGCCCAATGTTAAGAGAATTATGATTCCTGACAGTTATCAACTGCAGGCCCTCAGTTCAGATTGAAGAGGTCATCTAGAATTATGGGCAGAATTCATTCTCCTTCAACTATTCTGAAAGCTATAGGAAAGAGTACAGCAGAGTCTTAGAATTGATATGGAACCCAGTTTTTCTTAATCCAAATGCAGAAATCTTTGAGTTTGGGGGTTTTGTTTTTGCTTCTTTAAGTATCAACAATCCTGCTGAGGGCTTTCTACTGATTCCCTTATCTTTCCACTCATTCTGGAAGGACTCAAAAGATGAGGGTAGATTCAATATTTGAACTCCATATTTATGAATCTATGTCTTGCAGTTTGTTTTGATGAAATGAAGATTCATTATTAAAATGTGTTTTCCAGAAGAACACCTTAATTACGCTGTTAACTATATGGTCACTTTTGTCCTCAAGTAAATAAACACAAATGGGGAAAAAAGGGCCGGTGATATAGCTCAGCAGCACTGGCGCTTGCTGGTGCGCGAGGTCCTGAGGTCGACCCCTGGTACCCACAAAAAACAAAACAAACAAACAAACAAACAAAAAAACAAAAAAACAAAAAAAAACCCTGAAATTCCGGGGAGTGACAAGTGAACACTGGGATTTTTGACGTGTTTCAAACATTAGCAGAAATTTTGGAAGAGACCGAGCCACGGCCTTCTTTCTCCAGGCTGGTGCATGATCGCTTAGCTTTAAAAGAGTTTGAGAATTACTTTCCAACCACAAAAGATCCCAAACTGGGAAGGAAAGTTTCTGAGAACTATTTTTGAACAAGCTAAGTAAACTGACATTGTCCTTGCTAGAAGATGATAACTTCTTGACATCACAAATAATGGTGACCTTAAAAGTATGTCTGAGACAACTTCAAATCTCTATATGTTTTAGATAAAAGTCAACATGGAATATCCTGAAATGGTCACAAAAGCACTGGAAAGCCTGCTTCCATTTCCAATATCCTGTCTTTGTGAAACATGTTTTTCTGCAATGACGGCAACTACAATGAGACTATGGAGTAGACTGGACAGAAGTAACGCACTCTGGGTGGCATTGCCTCCCACAACCCCCAGACAGGACCTCTTAGATGTAGGAAGATAAGCTCAGGGCTCTCACTGATTCTGTTTTATGGTAAACTACATAATTTCATTATATATTATTTCTATAATAATAATAGAAATGAAGTGCACAATAAATGTAAGGCACTTGAATTATCAGGGAACTATCCTCACCCTGTCTGTGGAAACATTGTCTTCTACAAAACCAGTCCCTTGTGCCAGAAAGGTTGGGGATGCAATAAAAGGCACATTGAGATAGTCCCTGTGGCTTTGAACACAATTATCTAAGCATTCTTGCCACTTTCTGAAGCAGTTCTGTAAGTCCTCTTTTGTGTTATTAGTTGTGCTATCGTGACTGTCTAAATGTCCTGAACTGATTCAAAACACTCACCACTCATGGTCATTTTGACTCTGGGGAAGAGTCAGTAGTTGCACGGTGCTAGATCAAGTGAATATGGTGGATGAGGATGCACTGTTTTACAATCTTGCCTTTCTGTTGGATGGTACTTGGCAGTGGGACTCACAGTATTTTTGATCATACCTCATAAAAACACTTATGAAAGAGAACTTCCAGGATTGCTTCAGAAAGTGACAAGAACAATGGAATAAGTGTATTCAAAACAAGTGGGAGTATTTTGAAGGTAATTAATGGCAACCTGTCTTATAATGTTGTATATTTTTTAAACAGTCACCATGTATTTTGATCACTCCATGTATTTAGTTTAGAAGTGCATCAGCCCTCTTGTAACAATGTTATAGGGAACCAGGGTCTGGTTGGTTCAGTGATACCAGTGTTTGTAGGCATCACACAATCTTTCTCCAACTTAGGCCCCAGGGATTAAGAGTAGATAGCACCAGTCTTTTGAGAAGAGCGTGAATGAAGTTGCTCTGTGCTTGTCTGGTCTTTGAGTGTTTTTAGTTTATATACACAGGTCTTTCTTTGGTCCAACTGGACCTGGTTTTGGAGCCTTAGAACTCCTCCTGCAGCTGTACCAGTCCTTTCTGGTATGCTTGGGTGTGCTTCCAGCTGTCCCAATTTATTGTCATCTGTATCAAGACGGTTGGAACTTGCGAAGGACATTTCTTAGAAGTCTTATCAATTAGTTCCAGTTAGGTTAGAGCAGTGTGGGGCACTGGACCAGACCTGAGAGTGGGATGGGGAGTAACTGCGGTGTCAATCATTTTTCCCCTTCTCAGTATCTAGCACTGGCTGTCCTTCCTCTGTGGTTCTAGATCTTTCCAGGTGACGTCTGAGGTACAGTATCACAAGCCATCATAGTTAACATAATATATGGACTTTCCTAGGCTATGGCACCAGTTGTTAGCAATACCTGTGCTGCTGCAAAGTATTTTGGATATTAACATCAACAATCAGATGAGTTCAAGCAGGTCACCTTCAATAATGTGGTTGATTCTCATCCAATCACATCAATGCCTTAAAGCAAAGACTGAGCTTTCCTTAAAAAAAGCAATTCTGCTTCAAGACTGTAACATCAGCTCTTACCTCAGTGTCCAGTCTGCCAGCTGGCCCTCTAAAATTTAGACTTGCCAGCTCCCACAATTGTATCCTCCAATTCCTGAAAATTAATCTCTCACTCTTTCTTATTTATTTATGTAGTGCTAGGGATTGAGTCTAGGGCTTCACACATGCTGGTCAGGTGCTCTACCTCTGAGCTACATCCTACAACCAAATATCATTTTCTTTTTCATTTTTTGGGGGGGTGGGCAGGGGAGGAGAGGGTCTTACTGTGTTGCCTTGAACTTGTGCTCCTCTCATCTCAGTGTTCTATGTAGCTGGTGTTATAGGCACTTGCCTCCTTGTTCAGCTTTTCTCTTCTCTTCTCTCCTCTCCCCTCCCCTCCCCTCCCCTTCCCTTCCCTTCCCTTCCCTTCCCTTCCCTTGTCTTCTCTTCTCTTCTCTTCTCTTCTCTTCTCTTCTCTTCTCTTCTCTTCTCTTCTCCTTTCTCTTCTCTCCTCTCCTCTCCTCTCTTCTCCTCTCCTGTCTCTTTTCCCTTCCCTTCTCTTCTCTTCTCTTCTCTTCTCTTCTCTTCTCTTCTCTTCTCTTCTTTTTTTCTCTCCTCTCCTCCCTCTCCTCCTCCTTGTCCTCCTCCTCTTCCTCCTCCTCTTTCTCTTTTTCTTTCTTCTTCTTCTCCTTCTCCTCCTTTCCTCCTCCTTCTTCTTTTCTCTCTCTCTCTCTCACCTTCCTCCTTTCTTTTTCACCCGTGGTTCTGTTTCTCTTGAGAACGCCAATAGATTATTTCTTTCTATTGTCCTTCCAGCCTTAAAGGTGATAGTGGTTTCTTTCCTTGTTAATTTGGAATTGTCTCCCTTTTCCCTGAAAGCTCTTTAGGGGTCCCAGCTCTTTTGTGAACCAGTTCTCCATGTTCAGTGACCTTTGCTGAAATATAATATGGGTGTTATCTTTATAGCTGAATTCAACCTTATCCATATGCAGTTTTTCAGCACTCTTCTCTCAGGAGAAGGTAGACCCATTTCTTTAGCAGTAAATAAAGATAATCTCAAGAAAATCTTAGAAAAAAGAGATTATATTTCTGTGCCATTGTCTGTTTCTATTAAGAAATAAAACTTATAAAAGAATACAAAATTATTGGGTGGAGCAGTGCTGTGATTGAGCAATACACCTCAGGACTAAGTGCCATTGCGTATGAATTGAGGAAATCAAGTGACTGAGCCTGTGACTGTGTGTGGAGGCCAGGACTGGCTGTGAGGTTCTGTATGAGCTGCTGGGACTGTTTGTAGAGTGCAGGTGAGGGGGACTCAGTTTACCATGTGTTATAAAAAATATGATCAACATCTAAATTAAATTATTATTATTACAGTAAAGGATACACTGCCACTAATCCCCCTGAAAATAACTCCCCTCACTTCGAACATACTTATCATTCTTGTCACTTTCTGAAGCAGTTCTGGAAGTTCTTTCTTGTGAGTGTTGTTAGTTGCACTGTTGTGGCTGCCTCAGTGTCCCAAATAAACTCAAAATGTTTTTGACTTTGAGGAAGAGACAGAAGTTGGGCAGTGCCAGATCTAGTGAATAAGGTGAATGAGGTCACACCATGATGTTTTGTGAGTCTGCTTTTTTGTTTGATGGCATTTGGTAGCAGCAAATGTCACTGTATTATTGATCACACCTTGTAAATACACTCATGAAAGAGGACTTCCAGAACTGCTTCAGAAAATGGCAAGAATGATGAGGTAAGTGTGTTTGAAGCAAGGGCACGTATTTTGAGGTGGGATTAATGGCAATGTGTCTTATACTGTAATACATTTTTAACATTTAAACATTCATAATAATTTTTTGTTTTTTTATTTAAAAGTTTTCTTTTTCTTTTTAAAAATTTTATTGGTACATTTTAGATGCATAATGATAACATTCATTATAGAGAATTTGTACCTGTACAAGATATATCTTGCTTCTTTTATTTACCCATTCCCCTCCCCTCCTTTCAACCCCCTCATCCCCTCCTGATTTACAAGAGCTTCGTTTCTGTTTTATTCCTTCTATCTTCTTTTTTTGTTGTCCCTTTCTTCCTTTCCTCTTCTTCCTCTTTTGTTCCCCTTCCTATCTGAACATTTTTTTCCTATTTCCCAATATTTATTACACATTTTGATTCTTATTTATACTTCCAGTTCCTCACATCAGAGAAACAATGTGGTATTTAAACATGTGTGTCCAATTTATTTCACTGAAGAGTAGTCGTGGTATATTTTGAACACAGCACATGGAAGCTTGTCATTGAGCTTGGCAGTATGTACGTGTGCATGTATGCGTTGTTGGGAACTGGGTTTGTGTGTTCACATGCATCATTCACCTACGTGGAACTGTGATTGAATGTATACATGGGGTTGAGAATTACTGTGTGTGAGGGCATAGGGTTGGGTATGAGTGAACGAGTGTACTTGTATGTAGGACTGAGAAGTCTGTGTGAGTGGTGCAACTGAGTCAGTGTGAGTGAATGTAGAGGAGAGTGACTGTTAGTGTGGGTGAGCGTGAGAGCGAGTGGTGAGAAGGAGTGGCACAGAGTGGGACTGTAAGACAGTGTGATCGGCTGTGAGGGGAGCTATATGGAACAATGTGGAAGTAAGTGTGAATGGCCTGAGTACGAATAGGGATGAGTAGGAATGAGTAAGAGTAGGTGTGAGTAGGGCTGGTTGGGCCTGGAAGTTTGTGTGACTGTGTGACAGACAAGGTGGTGAGAATATTGAGAGTGTGAACAGCACTGAGGATGAACTATGTGCCTGAGGTGAGGGAGTGAATTTATGAGGACAGCAGTTGCCCTTGAGTGAGTTACTGTACCTGTGAGCGAGCCTACGGGTATGGGTGCGGCTGGGTGAGACAGCAGGACTGCGTGGCCATCACTGGCACAGTGTTCAGTGCGTCAGCGTCTATGAGAGTGAGCAGGAGTCTGGTTGTGGTTGATTGTGTGAGTGTGAATGCAGCTGAGTGGTTGCAGTTGAAGAGGACTGAATGTAAACCACTGTGGGAAAACAGGGGCTTGAGTGTGCATGACTGTGAGGGCAGGTGAGTGTGTGCTACTCGGTGTGTAAGAGGGACAGGGTGTGTCTGTCCACATCCTGCTACCACTGAGGCGAGGCAGGGAGATAGCTGAAATCAGTTAGGCACTTAGAGATTAATAGCACAGTGAAGTTAGAATCAGAATCAAGGAAGCTGTTAACCAGGAAGGAGCCAAGAGGACACAATTACTGAAGAATAATGCAAAAAAGAAAGAAATCAGAATTGGAGGACAAGGTGAGGGAATAATAATTTAAGTTGTACCAGTTTTTGTGACAACTACTTCCTTTTTTTTTGTGTGGGTACCGGGGGGTCGACCTCAGGACCTCGCATGCCAGCAGGCGCCCGTGCCGCTGAGCGATATCACCGGCCCTTTTTTCGTATGTTGGTTCCGGGAGTCGAACTCAGGCCCTCACGCTTGCCAGGCAGGCGCTTATGCCGCTGAGCCATCTCACTGGCCTGACAACTACTTCTTTAAATCATTCTACTTTTAGCGCTTATGTTTATTTGTTTGATCAACTTATTTTCAAGATTGGTACATCCATAATTTTGCTCACTTTAGGTGATATTCAAAATCAAGAAAGCCCAACTCTCTTTGAACATTTCTTTTCTTCTATTTTGTGATTGTCAAGAGGGAGTTGTGTCTTTTAAAATAAGAGTAGATTCAGATTTTTGTGGGGCCTGAAGCTTATGTAATTCGGGGCTTCTCTTTAAGAAAACAATAAATTTTATGAACACAGTAATTCTAGGGACTATTCTGGCCCTCAACAAGTGAGGTCCCGGGAGCTGGAGGTTCGTTAGCATCAGGTACATTCAAAGCAGAACAAACCTGTTTAACTTTTCAGTGTTGGAGTCAGAGGTTCACTTTGTCTATTTTGCTTTAATTTGAAATTAGTCCAACCTTTAGAAAAGCTATCTGACCAAATAACTTATTCAATGTTAGCTAGAGGCATTTATACAAATTTAGACTCTTCCTGAGTCCACAAAAATACAAGTACTGAAAATACAAAATTCAGTACGGAAAGGGCAGCTTATTTTATAAGGAAGAGATGGTTAATTTATAAGTTCAAAAGACAAGGGATGTAAAAAGAATTAAGATGTGTCATTACATGTACCAACTCCCCATGATGAATATAATCATTATGTACTGCAAAAATACACTAATGAAAAGAAAACTTAAAAAAAGACAAGAGAAAATTCACTATCAAAATCTGCTCCCATGAGATGTTCAAAGGAGTGTCCTCATTTAGAAAGAAAAGAATGTATGGAAGCTTAGTTCTAAAAGGTGGGTTTCTGCTGTAGGAAGACAGCTACTTTCATACTCATTGGAGCTCAACAAAATTTTAAGGAGAAAACCAACATTTTCATGGAACAATCGATGGATACATTATTTCAAAAATATCTGTGAATGTGATGAAATCCAAAATGAGTGAATAAGGAAGGACGAGAGAGTTCGCTGGAAAAAATAAATGTTATATAGAAACAAATATCAGTATGTACGTACAAATAAAATTTCCAAAAATGCCATTTATAATTTCATTTAATAATTAATTTTCAGGATGCTGAGAATTCTGAATTTGTTGAAGAAATGCCTGATTGCAGCAAAAGAAAGCTTGCCTGGCTTTGGGAAGCAACAAGCTTAGGAGAAAAAAAATAGTCATCTTTACTATAAGGTCAAGGTCGAAACATTTTATTTCTTCTACGGATTCACTACATAATCTGAAGATGTCTGGAAAGAAGCCAATCAATTAAAAATACAGCTAGAGAGAACACTTCAGGGAAAAGATATAGCAGTAGCAGTCCCTGAAAGCGTTCTTTTTCTCCCTTCCTCTCTAAGTGATAAATAAACCCTGATTACCTTTTTATCAAGGAAGGTTACATACTTGCTAGTGAAATGTAGAAGTACGTCTTCTGAACATCATAGTACCCAATTATTCTTACAGAAAACAACTTTATTTTCGTATTACATACTGCAAAAAGACAAGATGTCTCCTTTGGTGTGCTTGTTCTCTCTACGTGCCCAAATAACTGTATCAGGAGTAATATTCAAAACTCTGACTTAGATTTTGCTAGACTGTGTGGCTAAACACATTTAAACAGATGCATAATGTAATGATGTTAATGTTGATGCAAGAAATAATACTAAAAAAGAGGGTACCCACCCAGGCTGTGTTTTTCATCGCTATACATGCATACATACATATGAATGCATATATATATATATGCATATATATATATATATATGGAAGATCTGGGTTTCACCAGCATGCATTGGAATAATCATTAATGAAATTTTCCTCCAATATATTTGGACTCATGGTAAGACTTAATTTCATAATTGTGTAATCCTTTTATATCTGGGTAAGATACATACATAATACTAGCTAAGTAGTTATGAGCAAAGGTGATTATCATTACTCTCAGGCTGACTGCAAGTGTCACTGAAGCTCTCTTACTTCTGCAGTCCTTAAAGTGGTGGTCATTCTATGAACCTGGGTTAGAATAAGCAGAGGTGCCTGCTGATTGTTATGGGTAGATAATATGAGTAAGAAATAAATCTCTCCTGTTTAAGCCATCGAAACTTTAGAGTTATTTTTTTTGCTGGAACACACCCTAATCCATTCAGACTTGTACTGTTTGAAATTAAGGAGAGATTTAAGGACAATATTCCAAATGCATAAATCTAGTGACTTGGGTTGGGGAAAACAAATACCATTTGATATTTGAAGCTTTTCCATCACTAGAAATCCAGGGCAGTTTCTTTAATTTTTATAATTTCTTTTTTTATGAGCATTCTAAAGAGTTTATTGTACTGTACAATTTTTAAGAAATCTAAGTTGAACAATTCACTTGGAAAATTCATTTACACCTCTAGACATGTTCAAGAACCATGTTAAATAATAAAAACCTGTTCCTATTTCCTTGAGCTATTTCCTAGGCAAGGCTGGATTTTCTTAACAGAGTTGAAACTTCAACTAACTATAACTTTGATTTATCATATATATGACTATCATGCAAACTTGATAGGTGTGGGTTTTTGGGGGCGCACTGGACATATTTTATTGGATACAGAGCTAGACAGCTAAAGGACTGTAAAACATTTTTTTTTTTTTTTTTTTTTTGTGGGTACCAAGAGTCAAACTCAGGACCTTGCGCTTGCCAGACAGGCGCTTGTGCCACTGAGCTATCTCACTGGCCCCTATAAAACATTTTTGAGGATGCCTAAAAATGCTGTTTTTGGCAGAATCCGGGTGAGTCTTAATTTTCCAGTGTTGCTTTTTGGAGGCAGAAGCCAAGTGTTACATTGTTTTAGCCAAGTTTCTTGAAACATCAGCCTGTAATTTCTTTCCCTGTTTTCTGACATTATTACTCATCGTCATAAAATTTCAGTCATCATTCTCACACCAAATCTGCTGTGGAAAAG
Organism: Erethizon dorsatum; assembly: GCA_028451465.1. NCBI lineage: Eukaryota > Metazoa > Chordata > Mammalia > Rodentia > Erethizontidae > Erethizon > Erethizon dorsatum. The sequence goes on from CM051831.1 coordinate 74,470,850, forward strand.
GTTTCTCATTTATTCCAAATCACTAAGTTCTTTGGATACATTTCAGTCTTACGTATTTTTCCTTAAAGCTGCAGAAACTGGCTATGATGGTTAATTTTGTGTCTTATTCGTCCCAGCGTGCTCATATATTTGGCTAAACATTATTTCTGAGTGTGTCTGTGAGGTTGTTCCCCGATGAGATGGACATAGGAGTTGGTAGACTGGATTAAGTAGATTGCCCTCTTCAGTGTGTGTATGCATCAGACAATCCATTGACAACCTGAGTAGAATAAAAAGTGAAAAAAGAGGGATTCGCTCCAAAGGATTGGGCTGGAATATTCGTTTCTCCTGCCCTTGCACTGAGACTTACACCGCTGCACTGAGTTTTTAGGCCTTTAGGGTAAAACTAGCACTGTAGCATTTCCTAGATCTTCAGAGTGAGAAAGTAAGATTGCGAGACTTCTCAGCCTCCATAACCACATGAACTAATTCCTGGAATTAATTATCCATGTCTGTCTGTCTGTCATCTATCTATCATCTATCTATATCTGTCTATCATCTATCTATCATCTACCTATCTAATCTATTTCCCATTCTGTTTTCTGGAGAACCCAGACTAATAACACTAACGAATCACTTTCCTTTCGAAACTCTTTCTATCTTCATCCCTGATACCAGTCTAGCTTGGAGGCTCTGTTTCTCTACGGGACTCTTTTTTATATAATTGGGCTCTTCCTTTCCTTAACATTTAGGTATTGGTTAATATTATCCTATCAGTCTGCAACCTATATGCTAATGATCCCCAGTTCTTTGTCTCCATCTCTAAACTCAGCCATGGACACAAGAACCATATTAAAAATATTCAGTTTCCTCTACTTGTATTAGGATGTTCTGTGATGTTCCTAGTGACCTTCCCCTCCCCAAACTTCTCTACTTAAAGCCTGTATTTTTAATATTTCCAATTTTGATTAATGAAACATCCATCTGCTGAGGTATTAAATCAGAAACATGGGAGTAATCATAGGTCCTTCACATATAAGTGTTTAATTCCTATTGTTCTGATTGCCTAAATATTTCTTGAATTTATCTTTCCTTCTCTATTGTTGTGAAAGCTGCCATATTTCTTGTTTCTTTTATTCCCAAGAATTAATGTGGTAGCTTCCCAGCCAGTTCTCTTTCCTGCTAGTTTAGCTTTCAGTTTCTCTTCCACAGGGCTGCCAAAATAATCTTTCCAGAGACAAAGCAGAACACTTTACTCCGAGCAAAACCCATTAGTGGCTCTTCACTGATTTAGGATTATATTCCAAATTCTTTTATACAGATTTTTATGCCCCTTAAAATGATAAGCATCCTGTATTTTCATCTGTGGCTTGGTACACTCTAAGGTCTTCTTCCTCCTTGCTTATAGAGTGGGGGTTAAACCCTATTTCAGGAAAATATATTATAAAATTCCTCCCTGAAAAAAAGGAATCAAATAGTCCCAAAGTAAAGATACCCAAAATTTGAGAGCTCTTAATGAAATTACCTTATAGTAAGTCTGTTTTAGCTCATTTGTGCTGCTATACTATCACACAGACTAGGTAATTTATAAGGAGCAGAAATTTATTTTCTCACAGTTCTGGATGCTGACAAATCCAGGAGCAACGCCTGGCAGGATTGCTTTTCTGGTGACGGCTGCTGTCTGCTTCCAGGATGGTATATTGTCGATTCATCCTCTGGGGAAGCGAAATGCTATTTCCTTACATGAGGAGGTACAAGTGAGCAGAATGGTGTGCGAAATCTCTTATCTAAGGCTCTTGATCACATTTATGAAAGAGGAGCCATCATGGTTTTTAAAGGTCCTATCCCTTAAAACCATCTGGTGGGGACACCAGAACCTCAGAGAGGACACATTCAAGCATAGCAAAGGCTTCAGTATCTAAGTTCTGCTGCCCAACAGATTTCAGTTAATTTCCTATTGCCTTACTCTTAAATATGAATGGAGAGCCACGTACCATGAGTCTTTGAGAGAATTCTCTAACAGAAAAAATAAGTAGAATAAGAGGATAAGAAAGTGTTTAGGAGATCTATTATTAATACTCCCTGAGAAACGAGATCACTTTAGAACAAAGAAAATTCTATTGAAAAGTAACAATGGGAGATGAAGCACTCTTAAAAAATAAAAATAGAACAGCTAAAAATAAAAACAAATCAGTAAAAGAAAAAGGGAGAGATCCTGTTTTGTGTTTCAAATATTATGCCTTTTTTGATAGTGTTTGGCAGCTAACAAATTAAATACCTCAGTTCCATTGATCTCTACCAAATGCACATTTTGTGTATCAGAAGCAGGAATTCCTAGGCCATTAGATTTTATATCTCTAATTTTGTTTTCTGGTTTTCAGCCCCATGTTTCAAATGAAATATTTGATAGTTAATTTTGCATGTTTGCTTTGCTATCTGTATTATAAACTTCTGAAAGTAGAAGTCAAACTTCTTCTGCTTTGCACCTAGATTTTAAAGGACTTGGCACATTTTGGGGTCTTATGAAATGTGAGAAATACTTTTTTGAAAAATTTCTAAGTATTCCAGACATCACTAAATAATTTTTGCAACAAAAGAAGCAAGATAGAGATGTTCAAATAAGTGTTAAACATATTATAGTACATCTATTATAATAATAAGAAACGAAAGCACTATTCTTGAGTTAAATAGTGGCAGTAAGCTAAGAAAAACAAAACACTTTATTTCAGAGTGAAAATAATGGAAATACTAACATTTGGAAATATGAATGTACTTAGCAAGCTATTCATGATGCATGATGATTACTGAATAGAGCGGTACGATAGATATCCTGGGTTTCTCAAGTATCCTACAACAAATCCTTACCAGTGTCTGACTGTGTGCTAACAGCTGTGCAGATGGATTGAGATGAAGAGATGCGGAAATAAACAACTATTCACAGTGAAAGTTCACTGATTCAATCCCCTTGTGAGCCTCGGGTTCCCACTTTTGGACCCTCTGCTTAGGCGTGGTGGTTTAATTCTTGACCCTTCAGATTCAATTTCTCGAGGAAATAAATCTCCTACCTTTTAGTGAGGAGTGAAAGGTGAGAGTAGGGTGGACAGGTGATGACCACCAAGCTGTAAGGGGTCACAGGGAACGGTGCACAGAGGGTTTCAACGAACACCTCTGCTTTCAACCGTACACCCTGCTACTCCACAGTATTCCAACATCCAAATCTGAGTCTTTCTAGGGTCAGTAAGGCCAGCTGACTTGTTTTTCAATGGTAGCGTCCTCTGCAGAACACTCAGATTGTAACTTCTTTCATATCTTGTCTATCTTTAAAAAGCTTATTGAAAACTCTCAACTTTTGTAGTTTTCTGTCCTATTTGTTTCCTCCTGTGGGTTCTATTGTTCTTTTTTTAATTCCTAAATTTTTATTTGGGGAGATTTCTGGACAGAGAAGAAAGAGGTATATGCATCTATTATTGTTTCAAAAAATTTGTTGTCTTGAACAAATTCATTTTAAATTCATAAGTTTATTATGCTTTTATTTGCCAGTTTTCTTTGGCATATACATTAGTTATCCATTTCATAGATACTCTGCTTCTTATTCCTTCTAAAGCAGACATTTTCAATTTGTCCTTTCTGGACACTATAAGTGCAATAAAGTATGTTGTGGGCAACATAAGGCCCTGCTTCTGTGGAACACAGCCTATGATGGACTGGAAACTAGCTTTCTTAGGAACTTTAGAAAAACACTTAATTGAAAGTACATTATTTTCCCTTTATATGCGAGTTTTGCTTTGCAAGGTTTCAGTTAAATTGTAGTCTGAAAATATTAAATAGAAAATTTCGGAAATAAACACCTCATGAGTTTTAAATTGCACTGTATTCTGGGTAGTCTGAGGAAGACTCATGCTGTCCTGCTCTGTCCTTGCTATGACACAAGTCACCCCTTTGCCCAGTGTATCGATGCTGTATATACTACCTACCCATTTGTTACTCAGTGGCCTCTGTTGTCAGATCCTCTGTTACAGTAATGGCAGTGCTCATATATAGGGCTTTGTAAGTCAGTGGTTTCAGGCGTCCACTGGGGTTCTTGAAACATATCTCCTTTGGATAAGGGGGGACTTCTTTATAACTCATCATGGAAAAGATATTCTGTACAAGTAGTCTCTTTTTACTAGAGTTCAGAGAATTATTTTCATGTAAAGATAAAACAATACAAGCTTTTAATTTTTTGAAGTGCCAAATTTCCACTTGATCTTTTTAATCTAACATTACTAAGGTGTGAATTCTTTTTTCTTTTTTCTTCCTATATAGGTATAAAAAACCTATTTCAATCTCTAGAGTTTGTTGATTTTGTTTTCTATTTTTTAATTATTTATTGTCCATGCATGGGTCAATCTATGCTTTTGATGAGAACAGCAAATACATCTCTTCAGTGCAGACTTTCTTGTCTTACTCCAACCCATTCTTCACATTGCCCCAGTAATGATGGTTTAAAACAGGTATAATTATAATCCTACAGCAGAGATTGTTACCTTGAAATCATCCTTAGCTGGTAAAGTTTAGAGGTCTGTGAATCCTTTGAAGTACAGTCCTCCAAAATGTTTACGATTATTTTATTCCAGAGGAGAAGCCTAGGTATTTCATCATATCCTTGAATACATCTGTGCCACCCCCTACTATTAAAAATTACTCTATATAGGGTTAAATTGATAAATAATCATGAAAATAGCCGATGACCTCAATGCACATACACACAGGAATTCTCTGTTATTTTTCTGGGAATGTGGTTACTAGAAATCCAAATGGCATCTGTGATCAATTGCTGTTCTCTTCTCCCCACGTAAGGGTGGAAAAAGAATAATTGTTATTGAAGTGCCTGTCAAAATGAACTACAAACATATTCATTAGGAAACAGGTTGTTAAAACAGACCAGGTATAAATATATTTTGCATATCACAAACATGCCTAAATGAAGGAAAGCTCTGGAAGGGCAGATAGCTATTTTTCAATTATATGTGACCAATGCGGCATTTTTTGATATCTTAGTCATTCAAATGTCTGGAAATGCCATACCTGCCTATGTAATTTGGGGTCACTTTTATTTTTTATTTTATTTTATTTTTTTTTTTTTGTGGGTACTGGGGGTCGACCTCAGGACCTCGCGCGCCAGCAGGCGCCCGTGCCGCTGAGCGATATCACCGGCCCCTTTTTCGTATGTGGGTTCCGGGAGTCGAACTCGGGCCCTCGCGCTTGCTGGGCAGGCGCTTAAGCCGCTGAGCCATCTCACCGGCCCTGGGGTCACTTTTAAATACAGTCAGTGAGTCTAGAAATTTCTACCCTGCTCAGAACAATCATCCTTTGACTTTTTCCCATTTGTGCAATTACAAAGATTTCACCTCATTTAACACTTTATGTTTATGCACATGAATATTTACCAGGAATAGACCTGAGTATTAAAAAAAGTCATTTAGCTTTCTTGACTTCATCAGGCTGTTTGTGGAGAGGCTATTTCACTAACACATAAGCTACAAATCAAAGAGATGTGACACCTTTTTATATTATCAGGCAACATGGTGAAGAAAAAAATGAAATAGAGTTGGTGAACTTTATTACTCAAGGTGACAAGTTAATATGTGGGTGATGGTGTGCAGCTCCCAAATGAGATTTGTTGCATCTTCAGAACTGAGTAAAATATCTAAAGAGAAAGAGAAGCTTCCATGCCATAGACAAACTCATTGGTTGTCTCGAGGAAGTTAGATTGGAAACTTGTGAGCCCACAGTCGTTCGCAGACCATAAAGTGTGTGAATTGGGGCACAGGGAGAGACTGAGTATGCAGGAAGAATTTTAATGACTTAAAAGTTTCTTTTCTTATTAATTTTAGCAGTGAGCTAAGGAAGTTATCAATCTTTCAGATGTCTTTTTTCCCCCTACACAAGACAGTGAATGGTTGATTTCGTATAAGCAACATAGGGCAGGGAGCCAAAAAATAAAAGCAAGTGAAAATGATTTTACAGTTGTTGTTATTCCTAAGAATATCTGCACTCTTGCCAGCATTTGTATTACATAGGAAAATGTGATTAGAGATTCCTGATCTCTGCACTGAGGGGCTGTTAGTCATTTGGAAAGATGTGTTTATTGAATAGGACAGGCCTGCTCCAGGTGGCATTGGTGGGGCTGTTCCAAGACCTGCCATAGTCATAATTCAAGGCTCTGTGCTGCTTTTCCACGTAAGACAGGCGAGATATGCTACTTGCTGAGTAAGACGGAGGGGAGGAGAAGAGTTATTTCAAGTGTTGATTCATTATTATCTCCTTTAGTATTGACATAATATCAGAGAGGATCACTGAACTAGGTATGACTAAGTCATTAGGTTCAACTTGTCTATGGGAGACTTGTTGGTAGTGCCGTGCTAGTCTCGATGGTGAAGGTGAAACCCGAATAAATTATAACCAATTATCTAATTAAATGAGCAAACCATTCCTGTGGTGGTCCAGATGAATGGTTTTCTGTGTTAATTTCCACATGTGTAATTTGGAAGAAATATGTACCTTGTGTTCTCATCTCATATTTTCGTAGGAGTCTTAGAAGTACTGGAAACTGTTTTAAAATTCTTTTTGAAACCTAATATTGAAGATCACAATTTTTTTTTTTTTGTGGGTACCGGGGCTCGACCTCAGGACCTCGTGCGCCAGCAGGTGCCTGTGCCGCTGAGTGATATCACCGGCCCTTTTTCCGTATGTGGGTTCCGGGAGTAGAACTCGGGCCCCGGCGCTTGCCAGGCAGGCGCTTATGCCACTGAGCCATCTCACCAATCCTATGTTTTTTATTTTCAAACGAATATTCTTAGTTTAAATTTTTTTGTTTTAACCTTTTTATCTCACAAATATAAAATATTTTGTTCCTCTTTGGAAGGGCTAAAATAGGATTACTGATTGGAAATTTATAGCTGTTAACTTGGTCTAGAATTCTTGCATTTTTTCTGAGATAGTAGTGCAATGTTAATCTAAAATAACACAATATTTGCTAGATTAAACCTCCATTCATTTTTTTAAAAAAGTTTCTTATTAATGAAAGATCAGAACTTATACTTATAGGCTTCTATTCTATTAATTAAATCAGTGAGTAAAACGACCTTAAAAGGGACATTGAATTGAATTTATGAAAATACTTGAGTGCCTGATATATATCAAATTCTATGACAGACATTGGGGAGAAAAAGGCAAGTATTATAATATCCAGAAGAATAAGTAAAAATATTTAACAAACAACTTTAACTCAGCATGATAAGTACTGTGATAGAGAATTTGGTTCTGTGATTTCAGTATCAGTAGGTTTCTGATTTCATCTGCCAAAAAAATTTTTTTATATAGTGAGGAAATATTGTCTTTGTGAACCATTGGAAATTACTATTTATCAACTTGTCATTTACTTGGGTAATTTTAGTAGATATTGACCAACAGACAGTATTGAGGGAAAATAAAGCTATTTTTAGCACAGCCCCCTTTCACCTGCAAAACTGTGATATACATAAAGTTTAGTGCATGGTACTTAGCCACCTGCCCATCTGGTCCTTTTTTGACTTTTATTAGTTACATGTTTGCAGTACCTAATGATTACATTCACTGTAGGGTACTGTTACTTGTAGGTAACACATTTCAATTCTCCCCCCTCATCTGGTCTTTCACTGAAGGACTAAACAATTGATTTCTATAAGATCTAGTACTAATGCAAGTGCTTCCTGTGATTCATTTGTTACTTTCTTCCTTTTGCCTTTTGTTACTAAATGAAAATATTTACTGGGTAAGATTGAATTGCTCCACAGGTTTTCAGAAAAGGTGTTATGGCTATACCATTCATTTGTTCCTTATTCCAAGGGTGAATTTTAATTTATGTGATCCTCTTTTTTCTGAGACTTTTTAAGTTTTATTTTTCATCACTTAGAAATAATCAGTTGTGTGTTAGAACTGAAAAAGTTCCTCAGTTTCGGAACTCTGAAGGGAAGGGCAAGAACGGGAGAATCAGGATGCTGTACACCCTTCTCTGTGTGTCTCACATATACTTTATTTATACCTTCGGCATTAAAAGCTGGCACTCACATCCAAAGCTCTGCTCGAAAACTTTCTCCACAGTCACCTTCCTATAATCCACAAGGAAACTCCTCAGTCTTCACCTTCTTGCCTTCGCAGGTGGTCATCTTGCTGTATTATGATATGACACCCACGGGGCCTCTCTCTGGACCTTGCTTTGGCTCTACTCTCTCTCTCAGTAACTATGAGCTGGAGGTACCTCGTCCCCTTGCCCAACCCATTAATGACATAAGTGGGAAACCCTGGCATATGCTGTTTTCCACAAAGATGAGATAATATGGACTGAACAGAGGGCACTGTGATGTCAGAGAGAGGAAACCACAGAGAAAGAAACCTGGATATGGAGAAGAATCTCACTTTGAGATGCTAGAAGTTTTCTGAAAGTGGACACAACTTGTGTTTCTTTGGTTAAACCCCCAAGGGACTTGAGTGAAGGATAGAGAATAACTTGAAAGGATAGGAATTGTGTGATCCGAATAAATAAGATTTTAAACCTAAGTTCTTGATACGGATTTCAACTGCGTGATATTCTGAGGCTGAGTAATTTCCCAGATCATTTTCTTTATGAGTACATGTGTGTAGTAGCTAATGTTTACATTCCTTGTACAGAGGTTGTACATGTAATAATACATCCCAGTTCTTTTTTTTTTTTTTCATCCCCTTTCTTTCTCCTCCTTCCCCATTTCCTCCATCTTTTTTTTTTTTTTTTTTTTTTTTTAATGTGGGTACTGGGAGTCGACCTCAGGACCTCGCACTTGCCAGCAAGCGCTTGTGCCGCTGAGCGATATCACTGCCCCTTTTTTTCCTTTGTGTGGGTACCGGGAGTCAAACTCAGGACCTCACGCTTGCCAGGCAGGCGCTTATGCCGCTGAGCTATGTCACCGGCCCTCCCTCCATCTCTTGATCCCCTTCCTCTTTGAGGAAGATCTACAGTATCTCCCTCTTTTCCGAGTTTTACAGATGGATTTCTCCTGAATAAACTGCCTTCTTCCTCTGAGCAGAGCTCAGGTAGTTTAGTTATCTTAACTGATTCTTAAACTTAACTTAAACTGATTCTTAGCTGATAGAATTCTCAATTTCCTTGGAGAATATTTAAAACTACATAAAGCAAAATTATATCACCTTAAGTACATTGAGTTTAAAAGCGTGCACTCAGGCCTGCCAAATTTTCCTTTGCCTTGGAGAATTGGAATAATTATTATCAGTGCAGACAAAACCAGGTCTGTCTTACCGGCAGAGTTTTGTGAGTCCATCCTGGACTTTTGCTCAGGAACCCTTAGTGGAGCTGAACGCAATTGCTGCGGTGAGACCAGAGGAGGGCACCAAATCATCATGATTGATAGAACAGCGCGGCTGAGCGTTTGCAGAAGGCGTCAGGCCTGTGAAAGCTGTGTGCTTTGTGAACATTTTGGGTGGAAAACATATTGTAATCTCTGTTTGCTGAATCACCATTAACCCAGGAGCCAGCACCCCAGCTTCAGTGGCCGCTAACATGCTCAAGGAGTGGGAAAGCTGCTTCTGGCAGGATCTGTGCTTGCCGACCCGCCAGGAAGCCTCTGCCCCCTTCCTGCACCTTCCTTGTTGCCCTTGTTTCCACTCCTTCCTGATTTCACTCAACCTACGGGGAAGGGACACAAACTGCCATGTCCTTGGAAAGTGGGAGCGCAGGGATGGATGTTTCTCTCCAAGGCAGTGAAATTATTGGCAGTTACCCAGACTTAATTGTTCTTGATCAGTAGCTGAAAAATTTATTTGGTCTTCAGGAAAAGGGGATACACGAGACACAACTTAATATTCTTCTTCATTCTTGGCCATTTAGATAAGTTGGGTTCCTTTGCCATATTTCCAAAGCAGGTTTTCTAAACTGAAGAGATCTTTTGAAACTGTTCCACCACAATTGTATAAAAAAGTAGAGTTTTGTGTTTGTTGGTAGTTACTATCCTTTTGCTCACATGTCCTTATTTAGGGTGGATCTGTTCAGCGCAGGGGCCAAGGGCCAGGGTAAAGAATTGGAATGCCCAGTGAAGGAGCATCTGGGTATACCTTGTTCTTTGCCAACACATGATGGATTCTAAGTCACCAAAAGTGATTAATTATGGGCATGGAGAATTCAAGACTCATTTAAGGTCCAAACTCTCATTTGTCATTTCAGTTCTCCTTTTCAACTTTTTGTATGGTTTAGGAATATTTCAAAACATCCTTAGACTATCCCTTTCTGCAAGGTGAATCCTGTGCTTTTTTTCCCCACCATGAGGGTATATGACAAGCAAATCAGAGTACACGGAACAGCTCTGACCGAGGGAGACAGAGGCTCTGAGGGTTCGTCTAAATGTTGGTCCCTTTATATGCCAGCTTTATTTTTCCAGTGCTAGGGATTGAACCCAGGGCCTTTGCACTGAGCTCCATCCCCTTTTTAAAATTCTGAGACAGCCCTTGCAAAGTTGATAAATTGCCCAGGCTGGACTTGAACTTGTGATCCTCCTGTCTCAGGCTTCCTGAGTGCTAGGATTACAGGCGTGCACCACCGAAACATGCCAATGTTTTGATATAGTATTTAAGAACTAAGATTCTGGAGCTAGACTGCTTGGTTACGAATGTAGATCCTGTCACTTATTAGCTGACTGATGCTGGCAAGTTACTTAGCCTCTGAGTGTCTCAGTTTTCTCATTTGTAAAGTGGAGAAATAACAGTATCTTCGGGTTATTGTGAGAATTAAATGGATTATTATTTGTGAAGTGTTTAGACCAGAACCTGCTACGCAATGTTTCGTAAGTACAAGAGAAATAAATGTTTAGGGTGGTATAAAACCTACTATGCCAGTCCTGTGAAGTTTTTGTTTCTCCAGGTGATTTTTATGTGCTGTATGTTGACTTGTTTCCGGTGCTAAGCTCTCTGGCTGGTATTTCAGGACTGTGCTGTTATCCTTTATGCTGATAGAAACCATTCAGAGAGAAGGAATGAATAACTAAAATCTTGTAGAAAGATCACTTTACAACTAACTTCAACATAATTTACTTAACAAATATTTGTATAGCATTTACTATGTGCTGTTAACACCATACAAATATTAACTCATTTAATCCTCATTGTAACATGAAAATACTTGTAGAATTTCAATTGAGTGATGTGATGAAATCCTCTAACCCAGTGTCTGACATGAAAATCCTTCAGTAAATATTTGTTTAAGGAAGGAATACCTGTGAGTGTCTCGATCAGTCAGTCCATCTTGTTTGATTATCAAAAAAGCAAACAATACACCAGGATGTTATATTTGGTGTTCTAATGTGTTCTTGGAGACTTGAAATAATTGAGACTCTTCTTCCACAGCACTGTACCATTTGTACTGAAGAAATTAAAGTGTCCTAGATGTTCCTTTCTCAACATCGTCACTTATTTTATATTAAGGTGAGGTATTTAAATGTCATAGAATTGGTAAAGTCTTTGATGACCTATAGACTGTTACATTCAATCTATACTGAATATCTAAATGTCTCATCTTCTCTGCAGTTTTGATTTTGAGCAGAAAATATTATGGTTCTGATTAAACATTAATATTTGTCAATTTTTCCTCATTCTTTGAATTGAATCCTTTCTATTTGCTTTAATCTGGAAATACATTTGTATCATATTGCTTAGCTTGTCACTGCCCTGAGATGATTAGCAAATAGGTACTTAATATTTCATAATGCTTTAAATTATTTGCGTATTAATTCTGAAGAAAAATTTATTTAAAAAATATGTCAGATTTATTCAAACACTGGGAAGACTTGAGAGGTAAATGTCAGCTTTTTATGAAACTACAATAAATGTTTTTATTCAATATGCTATTGCTTCAATCAATTGTGGATTTTTTTTATAGTCACTAAATTAGTTGTATTTATCCTTAAATCCTACTTACTGAAACACAGTTAACATGATAGAAAAGAATAAATTTAATAACAACTTCAATAACCTCTGTTCTTTCTCCCTCTAGCTATCAATCAAAATATTATCTTTTCTTAACCCATGGCCAGCAGCTGGTGAAGTGGAATTTAATTCCTTTATGAAATAATTGAGATGTGGCAGCTGAAGGGCAATTGGAAAAGTGTGGGCAAATTTTCATGAGGAGCTCAGGTCCCTTTGGTGGTTATAGAGAGTGGCGAGGCAAAATCCAATCTGCAAATTCTTATCCCTGAAATTCCAGGTTATTGATACTGCAAGAGTAGATGTGGGTATTGTGGGCAAGACCTGGATTCAGGACGCACACAGGTCTACAGTCACAGTGTTAGAAATAACAGTTCGTGAACAGATGGTCTCGTGCCTCTGACAGTGTTCAGTGGTGTAAGGTATAGGAAGTTTCTCGATCAACCGTCAGTAAAATCTGACCTAACCCAGTCAGGTGACTGACAACTGTGAAGCCTAGGGATGTGACTGTTTCAGTGATTCTGGGGGTAACTTCCTCGCCCTTGTTTAGGGATAACCCTGAGATAGTGGGGGAGGGGCACTCTTCTCACTGCATGTTGGAGTCTCTTTGATGGGGAGGAAGGGCAGAGTGCTGGAAAAAAGTATCATTGGAAAGTGTAGATTTCAGCTGTGAACCCAGGCCTTGAGTTTTGGTAGTTGTGACGGTGAGCAGCTCTTCAGATGGGAGCAATAGGTTTTGAGGGGGGCTATGACACCTGCCAGTAGTCTTTGTCCAGAGATGAGAGGGACAGGCTGTTGGCGTTAGATGCCACTAAGCTTTTTAATGTTTACTGGACACATCAGGATAATGGTAGGTGTAGGTTACCTGGATAAAAGATATTGAACTTATTTCTTCAGTTACAAGTTTTTCTATTCAAATATTTAAGGAAAGTTTAGGTTGCTCAGCAAATATTTATAGAAAAATATTGAAAGAAAGTAGGGGCTTGAGTCTTGTGCATTAAAATACCAATGAGGAGCTCATTATTCACATACCATGTGAAATATGACCCTCAAGTTTCAGTTTAACTGTCCCTATATCTACTTTCATACGTACTGCAAATCCTCATTCTCTGTCTTCTGCTCTTTTTGCCTCTTTTTTTACGCTATCTGTCCTGTCCCTCTTATGGCATTTAGTGTGTTGCCTTGTTGTCTTCTGTCCTTCATACCCATCAAGATCGAGCCCCTTACTCATGATCACTCCGGGGTACCTCTCATGCTGTTGCTCCCATTTGGTAGTTCTTAGCTTTTCCATCTCCGCAAATATTGCTCATCCTTTAAGGCAAGATGAACCTTCTTTGACTAGTTGTCCAAACTTTTGCCTATTCAGTAATCTTCTGCAACTTCATCTGTCTTAACAGGTTGAAAACTTCTTAAAAGTTAGGACCACATCTTTGTTTTCTTCTATTAATTGAACTGTACTCTGGTGTTGCATGACTGCAAACCAGGTACTGGAAAATTCACAAAAAGCAAAAATTGGCTTTATCTGCCTTGTATTCCCTGAACAGATTTTCACTGCCGTCACAAATTACAAATGATTTAAATTTGTTTTTTCAAAAGTAGAATCAAGAGCTCCTTTTTATTTTGGTTTATACAAACTTACCCTGATTTTAATCATGGCAGAAGATTTAGTTGAAAGTTTTTTCTAGTAGACAAAGGTGTGGAGATTAGATATACCAAAATATAACTTCAGTCATTGAGGCCATTATCCAAGTAAGTTTGCCAGTAAATCACTGAACAATGCATATTTAAAGTCTTTGGGAAGACTTTAATATTTATTTAATTAAATGGCTACATCTTTAAACTACAGTGCTCAAATTTGTGACTATGGTTCTTGTGAAATAGTTTGCTTTTACAGTATATTTTAAGCTCCTTGGAAACACAAAGTCAAACATATTGTTAGACACACAGTAAGTTCTTAATAATTATTTTATGGAAAGTTGATATATTTGAGTTATTCCCATTTTTTGGTATCCTGTCCTGATTTATAATTGAATTTCTCAATCTGGGTTATTTTGGTGCATTGCAAAGCACAATGCAATTGAATAGAAAATTCTTTGACATGCTTACTTCTGAGCAAATCTAAAACCTATGAAATCAGTAGAGGTGCTTTGGTTTCAACAGAGCTTGGAAGACAATGAAGTGTTTTACACAGAGATTATATTGTTTTCTTAGATTCACAATAGTTCATTATTATAATTATATTTTAGAACAGACTGACAAGTAGATCAGCATTATTACCTTTACTTTTCTCTCTTGTAATTCTTCTTTTTTCTTTTTAACCAATTTCTTTCTCCAAGCTACTATTAGACATTTGAATCAAATCAGCATTATTTAGATTAAATATGATATAGATTAACATTTTCTGGATAAGTGGTTGATGATTATTTTCATAGTTGTATTATGGACTTTGGCATTATTCAAAGAATACATAATTTTAAGTTTGAGAAGCTTTTGAGAAGCTTCTTGAGAAGCTTTTGAGAAGCTTTTTACTACAAGTTAGCTCTCGTCTTCCTTTCCTAGATAGGGGCCATAACTGAGATATCACATGGGTATGAGATTATAAATTTCTGTTGTATCTCATCAGATGCAATCAGGAGGCTCTGTGGATATGTAGAAGCATAGTTGTGGATGGTTCTGGAATCTGCTTGCTGACATGGATTTGTAGTTGTGGACTTCATAAGCTTGGTTTTAAATCCGCAGTCAGCTCATACAATATCATAAATGGCATAAGGAAGCAAACATTTGGTCATATGAGAAAGACCATGTTGACTTTTTTCCAAATAAATTGACAAAACATCTCATTTTCAGTGATGTCACAGAAAAATACTAGTTGCAGTGTTCTGCTCCATGAAGGATATTCTAGTTTAATGCCATGTAAAGACGTATGAAGACACCATATTAATGAATAAGAAAAACCTTATTAAATTAAGTATTTCTTTTATCTCACAAAATGTAATTAAATATTTAGACAATAAGTTTTTAGTTGGGAATTGATTAAGTAGAAAACAAGTCACACTGTCGTCCCAAGAATATATTATTTACTTTTGCATTTTTTTAGCTTTGTATAGTTTTAAAAAGTCCTGCAAGATAAATATATTAAAATAGAAATTGAGAGAAAATAATCAGAGCTAAGGCAATAACTTTTCAGATGATTTATTTAAATAATTGTTCACAGCTTATATAAAAAATCTGAAATTACCAAAATATTTAAAACTATTCTGTTGGAAAACTGGTACCTTTCCATTTGTGGACTTTTAGGTATACTTTATAAGCATCAGATATTTTTCATAACATCAGAAAAAACAAAACACAGTAACACCCTCTCAGAAATCCAATTGTATATTCAATAAAATATTGTTTGTTGAAAAAAAAATAGATGAATAGGCATAAGGTATTTTGTCAAAGTGCTAAGACTTCCTACCAGGTAATGTTTGAGTTCTTACTATGTATTAAATTGTTACTTTAATACTATGTATTAAGTGCTCCAGGCTCTGGGTTAAAAATTTTGAGGGCAGTGTTACATTTACTCCTCAAAGGAGCACACTGAAATTAATCTGGGCAATATAAATATCACACTGTTAAGGACTGATCCCTAGGTGCATAGTTTCAGGTAATTTTGAAGTGAAAACTGTAGGCAAATGATTTCTTCAAGTTCCAAATGGCCTCTGTATCATTGTAGAACTGGAATATATAAAAATCTGCATGAAATAATCCTTATTCCTCTTTGGGCTAAGTATGTTAGCTTCCTGGGAAAAGAAGGTTTTAGAATTATTTTTATTCATAAAGCTGCTTTCTTTAGACTTCTGGGGAAAAGAGCTGCTAGGCAGATGAGTAGAATGTATTACTTCTATTCTGACATGTCTGCCCATCAAGACTAGCTGATACTGTACATTTTAATGACCCTCCTACAGTCAAAACTGACACTGATATTAACAAAAGGGATTTGGGTCACAGAACAGCATTCATGTTGAAAATCAGCCTGAGGCTTCACCACGAGCCATGCATTTTATGTGACTGTATTCTGCTTAAGTACGTATTTGTATCCATGTAAACTGAATGATCATTTAATACCTTAGTACTTCATTCTGGGCAGAAGAAGGTAAAATTAGTATCACACTGCTAAGGAAAACTATACAGCTTAATAATTTCAAAGCTGAAGGTCACAGAGTCAGGAATTATTGAAAATCTGTCTCTCTGAATCATCTCCTGTTTGAACCAAGTTTGTAAATGAAATAGTTCAAAGGCATTTTGAAAGCATGCACATTAAGAAAATTAACTTGATTTGGCTATGGTTTGAATGTATGTGTCCCTTTGAACTTCATATGTTGAAACCTAAATTCCAAGGTGACAATATTAAGATGTGAGGCCTATGGGAAGTCATTAGGCCACGATTAATGCCCTCAAATGGGATTAATGCTTTTATAAAAACGGCTTTAGAGAACCACTTGACCTTTCCATCTCTTCTCAAGGAATCAGTGTTCATCCCTTTTTACCTTTCTGCCACGTGGAGATCAGAAACTGGGTGACTTCTTGAAAACAGAGAGCAGCCCTCACCAGATGGAAATCTGTGGGCACATCGTTCTTGGGCTTCCAGCTTCCATTTTTACTATTTATAAACTACCCAGTCTTGGATATTTTGTTTTAGCAGTATAAAGAGACTTAGAAATATTCCAAAAGTCATCTAAAATTTCAAGTGCTTTATTTAAAAAATCCTAAATATTGAATGATCAGAAATTTAATGGGAGATTTGGCAGTGAAGAAAAGTTGTGAGTTTTCAGAACGGAGGTACTCAGAGACACAAGTAGTGCAGGCCCCGTCTTCAGGGCAGGTGGTTCAAATGGACCTCTGATTGTCAGTCTGTTTTTATTTAGGTCTTGTAGTATAGAATATTTAGCTTTACAGAGTGTTCCAAGAGTATGGTTCTGGAAGCCTCTGGGCCAATAGCTGCTGTGAATCCTTGCATAAGTCAGTAACTTTGAAAATTATAAGAAGTCTTTTTAAATGGTCAATTTTTTTCTAGAGAAATACCAAAACATTTGGAATTGGCAGAATCTATCACCATTGCCCAATGGTTTTAGGAAAAATGATTTAAAAATAATTAGCCTAGGAATGCTATCAATGATTTTATATATTTGGCATGATAAATTTCAATATTCTTCTGCACAGATTAAGTTTCTTTTTGTATATTTTTGCTTTGTACCGAATTGAGGCAACTTTGGATAATTGGGGTGATTGACTAGGAGAAGGCTTAGGAAAATTAGTTACCTCCATGTCCTCATATCCCAGGAAGCAATAAATGAAATAGCTAAAGAGAAAACCCTTAGGTGGTTGCTTTTAGGGATTATTTAATGCTGGTAAATAGAATATTTCATAGATATCTTAACTGATCAAGGAGAGGAACATTTTTGTGTGTGAATGCAACCTGAAAATTCTATCAGAGTGGGTTAAAAACCCTTCCACTGTATAGTGGATAAGGCATGTAATACAGGAGAAAAGAAAAACAAGCTCACAGTTGAGATTATGCAGAGCTGAGAAAAATTTTCTCAAGTAGAATACACTTGCACCCAGGATTTCCCCAGTGTTTGGAAGAAAACACCTGCTACAGAAATGCATTTGGAATAGAAAGCATTGGAATTATGAATTTTAGCATTTGTGATGGAGACTAAAAATTATTTGTGAATTACCTTGAAAACAAATGATATAAAGAAGTGATAGTCCCAATAGATATTTGTGGGTTACTTAATCAGTGTTGAATGCAGACAAGATCTGCAGATGAAAAAATAAATTGGATGATTAACCAAATTTGGGGCCAAACTAGAATAGTGTTGAGTCATTTCCTTGCCTTCTCTGATTCTCCACATTAGGAGCTGGTTGCCAATTCCAGGACCAGACTGTAATATTCTACATGTGAATGAGTGAAAGTGTAAGCATATTTGACGAATAAAGCTTAAATTTCTGTACCAGTAACAAATCATTTGTTATTCAGAATCTCCTCTTGAATAGTAATGTGGATAGGTTCTGAGAAGAGACCTTCACTTTGCTGAAGTGGGTGATGAGTGAAGATGTAACATGGGGAAGTTGAGGAAGGGCTAAATTGCTCAATTTAAGGAAAGTGGATTGAGAGGTAGAGAAGGTTGTTCTGAGAGCAGAGAGGAGGCTACACAAACAGAGGAGCATTTTAGGCTCCTGAAGTGAGAGAGAGAGTTGGGGGTAAATAAGAACAGTTTTAAAAAGAGCATATCTGATGTTTTGATAGGCACGATGCATTTGAACTCTCTTTTTTCTTTCCATGTGGGCATTGCAAAAAAAGTGACATTTATGTTTGGAGTTGTGAAAGAAATGTGTAGGTTGTCAGAGTCAAAATGGAGTTGGTTGTATCAATCCTAACAAGAAAAAGTAAATAAAGCCAGGAGACTAGGAAGTCTTAGACACGACGACCTGATAAGTACCTGATAAGTAACCAGACTGCAGACTACAAACTTACACAAGGACCACCACAACCTTGCACAAAAAATGCTTCTGCAAGGACGTCTGCCCATCAACTGTCTGTTCAATCTCTTACTGCTGCTCTGCTTATTATTCATCACTGTGGCCAAGGATTATTGTTCCAACATGTTGATGTAATCCTCCTTATGTTTGTCTTTAAAAATTTCCCCTGGCCTTAACTTCTTTCAATATGCCCATAGTTTACTATGGCGTGTATGTTCCCACTCTAGTGATCTGTTATTCCTTTGCTATCCTCTGCTATTCCCAAATAAATGTCATTATTTTTTAGAGGAGTTTCTCTCATTAAAAAAAAAAAAATGTGGCCGGTGAGATGGCTCAGTGGCGTAAGCACCTGCCTTGCAAGCGCGAGGGCCCGAGTTCGACTCCCGGAACCCACATACGAAAAAGGGGCCGGTGATATCGCTCAGCGGCACGGGCGCCTGCTGGCGCGTGAGGTCCTGAGGTCGACCCCCCGGTACCCACAAAAAAAAAAAAATAGTTGCTCTGTGTGTGTGTGTGTGTACTGAGATATGTGACGTGTGAAGTCTGACTTCCAGGCACTTTGGGAGGAAAGAAAGGAAACTGAAGGAAACCAGGTTCTTGCAAGTGAATAAACTGAATTTTAAACTGTTTGCAATTATTATTCTATAATCTGTAGTGTGTATTTAATCATATTCCATCTTTATTTTTATAAAATATTTAATCCCTCCCAGATGTCATTACACATAATCACTGAATTGAAGGAATTTCTGTCGACAATTGCAGTGAAGATTGTGTGGCTAGAGGGCAGAGTGGGTAATAGACGTTTTTATAGAATGATTTCAGAAAAACTTTCATTTCTGTTGACATGAGCTCAATATAATATATGCCTACAAGTTATTGTTATTTGCAGATTAATAAGACAGTTTATAAGCTTCTTATCCATTTTAGTCAAGATGTAATTCTTTATCTAACTAATGGGGGATTGTTAGCACATAAATAACACTGCAAGAGTATGCCTTGCCCATTTAGTAAGTCAAATACTTACTCAATTGGTGATAAAAGCATGATCTAAATTTAAGAACACTTTATGTCCTTCTTCAATTGAGGATATAACATGAAGTAAATTAAGTTTCAATATAATTTATTGCATTTTTTAAAAGCTTTGTGCACTTTTCCTAAAAAAAATGCCTGTAGGAATTAACAATAAAATCAAGTTGAGCATCTGCAGCTACTTACAGCAATAATGATATACTCAGGCGGAAATCAGGAGCATACAAATCGAGCAGTATGCCCACTTACCCTTGGACTATTGAAGGGTGCATTAAAGATATATGGTTATTTTAATTAGGGAAAGTGAAAATCTTTTTTGTGTCCTAAAATCATAGGTCTGCTCTTCTCTTAATAAAGCAGCCGGGAGAAACAAACTGTTTGTCAGCGATGATTTAAAAGTTATGGTTCAGGGGCTTGGCTTAGAATGTGAATGTTCAATGCCTTCCCCTATGTCTGTCCCCTGCCAGGGGATGGCACTGTAGGACTGTACTCCACACACAGGGGTAGAAGTCGCCTTCATCATGTAGCTCTGCCAGTCACACACAAGTCGTGTGTGTGCGTGTGGGTGTCTGCTGCTAGGAGCAGCATGCATCCATCGTTCTATAAAGTGAGATTTTCAGTATTTTCCCTAAAGAGTCTTTCACATTTATGCTTTCTTTATTTAAGGAAAAGCCTAAAATGCAAGAAAGGGAGTGGAAATATATAGTAGAACTCATATGGGGAATGAAAGGAGCCTTGTAAATTTTCTGCACCTGATTTTATCTTGGACTGCAGTCCCTTTTGTGCTAATAGGATAAAAACTTATACTTAATAATTAAAGATAATTGCATCTCTTCTGGCTAAAACAGCCTCGTTTAGATAAACAGCCAATCTGTTCAAAGTTCAAACTCTCTGACAGGGATGCTTCTTTTCGTACAAGTGGTACTGCTGCAAGCTGCCTCCCTCTTCCTTCCCCAGATGCTATGTAGGTGCAAGAGGAGGCCTACAAGTTGTCACAGTGGTAGTTGGGATTAGAAGCCTGGAAGCTGGAAAAGGCTCCAGACCACCGAGTCCTCTGGGCCAATGTGTGTTCTTCTCACTGACTCTATTGCTGACATGTTGGCCACCAGTGTCTCAGGATCAATAGCACAGTGGGCTCTAAATTGTTGGGCTGCCCTTGCTGATTTCTTCCTTCTCTCTCTGCTTTGCTTCTGCCTGCATCCCTGAAGTTTGGTTGACTTCCATGTAGCCTCAGTTGACAGTAGGCCCTGCTGCTCTCATCCTCGGGCCGTTTCTCCTGTCACTGGGCTGCTCTGCTGGGTGAACTCACCATCCAGCTACATCTGCTGTTCTCTTTGGGACTGAGGATAATTCAGGATTACTTACTGTCACACGGGTCCTGGAGAAGGTGTGGTACAGTTTCAGGACTTCTCTCTGTCCAGGCATATTATTCACCATTTCTTTTCACCCTAGTCCCCGGATTGCCGAGGGCGATTCATTGGGTTGTTTTTCAGAGTGCCGGCACTTGGTTTCTCTTTAACTAATCCGAGCTATCTCTACTGCCCCTCTTGACCCTTGTAGTGGTTGACTTATTGTGTCAACTTGAGAAGTTTAGAAGCTTAAGTAAATCAGCTCAGCAATTCTACACCCTAGGGTGTAGAAAACACACCCTAGGTTGGCTCATCACCTGGATGGTATAAAAAGGAAATAAGGAAGGATGGAGGTGTTCCGGTTCCCGTTCTTCAGAGGAGCTCTAGTCTTCGCCTTCAACGCAGACTCTTCGGCTCCCACCGTGGATCCTTCAGCCTTCCGGCATAGACTCTTCAGTATTCCGTCGCAGACCCATCGGCCTCCTGATACGAACTTGCATGGAGCACTGCAGTGAACTCCAGACCTGAGACTGAATCCTTCAGTCTCCAGTGTGCAGACGCCATCTGCACGCTTCCTCATCCAACTCTGTATCTGACCATCGTAAGCCAATCTTGTAACTTCTTACATACATTTGTATATCTTGCATTATATTCATTTCTCTAGTAAAACCCTGACTGATACAACTCTGATCTATATAGTTTTTGTAATCTCTCCTCTGCACTGTTGTTTTTCCATTTTTTTTTAAAGAAGGAGCTACTCATATATGGAATTAAAAAACAAAGAAGAAGAAATATGTGATCAACTCTCTGTAATTCTGAGTCATATCTGTGTCTCCATCTCAGCTCTCAGAGGCTTACCGTGGGCTGTGATATCAGACCCTCTGATGCCTGTGAGGGCAGATGCAGCGACAGTGGCTGGGTTCAGTAATTGGTAGGGGGAAGAGAAGGCCCAGAGAGCATGCCAGGAGGATGTCACAGAAATTATAGTCAATAACTTCATAGTGTTGTCATCTACAAGTAGGGATTTGTTTTCACTCACTCTGTCATTGCCTCAGTTAAGAAAAGAACCTAGCTCTGTAACTTGCTTGCTTCTTGTGTTTAGCCCTTCAGAGTAAGAATATAAGAGGAACCGGTGTTTTTACATTTACTATATTTCTATATAGCAGTTATATAAATTTGCTACAGTAAAAAAATCTCATAGGCCAGATGATATAAACAACAAAAAGTCAATTATCTTACATGTCTGGGGCTGGAGTCTGGGATGAAGGTGTAGGAGGTATTTTCTTAGGCGTCTCTCCTTGTCTTGCTATAACTGTGCAGTATTCAGGGTATGGGTTGTACCACAGTTTATTTATCAGTGCTCCTATTACTGGAAACTTAATATATTTCCATTTTATTACCATTAGGAGCAACACTCCATTAGACCATCCTTACATATGACTTTTTATTATGTATTTTGATATCACTTTTAAGATAGCTAGAAATTTAATTGCTAGTTTAAAAAAATGCACATTTTACTTTTTGATAGATGCTATCATATTATCTTTCAAAGGCTTTGTACAATTTACATTTCCAAAAATGAGCACCCATGTCTCCACAGCCTTGTCAAGAGTGAATAGTATCAAATTTTCTGTTTCTTCGTTAGCGTGACTAAAAATTTGTATCTTGTTATATTTCCTTGCTAGAAGTTGAGCATCTATGTACTTATGTTTCTGTGCTCTGTTCATGTTTCTTGCTCCAACCATTTGTATGGGTGGTTTGATTTGTAGGAGTTTTTCATATTTATTCTAATTCCTAATCCCTCTACAGCTATAAGCATTGCAAATATTTTCTCCCAATCTGTTGCTTGTTTTCTAACTTTGTTAACACAGGATATTTTGACTGAAAATTTAAGTTTCTATGTAGTTGAGATTTTAAATCTTATTTAAGAAAGCCACCAAACTTTATTGTATAATACTTTATAATTTTATTCCTTATACATTTTTATCATGCTTCACTTCTTACTATTTAGATCTTTAACCCCTCTGTAATCCATTTCTTTAAAGACTTACTTATTTTTCAGTTTAATTGGGAGCAAAATTGGGAGGAAGGTACACAGATTTTCCATTTGTCTCTCTGCTTTTATGACTTGTCTCACTCATTATCAACATCTCCCACCACAGTGGTAATTTTGTTTTAACTGATAAACCTACATTGACACATCACAATCACCCACAGTTCCTATTTATGTTAGGGCTAGTTCTTGGTGTTGTACATTCTATGGATTTAGACAACTATATAATGTCATGTATCTGCCATTGTGGTATCACACAGAGTATTCTCACTGCCCTAAAAATTCCTCTGTGATTTGTCTATTCATCCCTTTTCCTATCCCAACATCTGGCAATGACTGAACCTTTTACTCTTCATTGTTCTGTCTTTTCCAAATGTAATATCATTGAATCACGCAGCAGGTAGTTTGTACAGATTAACATTTCTCTTTTAGTAATATGCATTTAAGTTTCTTCTATGTTTTTTCTGTGGCTTGATAGCTCATTTCCTTTTAGTGTACAATAATATTCCGTTGTCTGAGTTTACAACAGTTTATCTACTCACCTATTGATAGACATCTTGTTTACTTTTAAGTTGTGGCAGCTGTTAGTAAACTGCAATAAACATCACAGCGCAGGTTTTTGTGTGCTCCTTTGTTAAAGATGACTTGACCGTATTTTTGTATGGGTCTATTTCTGGACTTGCCATTCTCTTTCCCTTATCTATGTGTCTATTCTCTCATCAATACCACACTGTCTTGATTACTGTAACTTAATAGGGAAGTCTTAAAAATGGTGTTTGTCTTGCAATTTTGTTTTTTTCCTTAAGTATTGTGTTGGCTATTCTGGGTCTTTTGCCTCTCACATATAAACTCTGGGATCGGTTTGTTGATATTCACAAAATAACTTGGGATTTTAATTGCGATTGCTTTGATTCTACAGGTACAGGGGAAGAAGTGATATCTTGATGACATCATGTCTTCCTGAAATATCTATTTACTTAGGTCTTTAATTTTCATCAGTGCTTTGTAGGTTTGTTGGTATAGATGTTGTAAATATTTTGTTATATTTATACAAAAAGTATTGCATTTTTTGGATGCTGATGTACACGGTGTGATGTTTTTAGATTCAATTCCACTTGTTGTTCATTGCTAGTATATTTTACTGACCTTGTACCCTGCAACATTACTATAATTGCTTTTTAGCTCCACAACACTTTTTTTTTTGGTGGGTACCGGGGGGTCGACCTCAGGACCTCGCGTGCCAGCAGGCGTCCGTGCCGCTGAGCGATATCACCAGCCCTTTTTTTGTATGTGGGTTCCGGGAGTCGAACTCGGGCCCTTGCGCTTGCCGGGCAGGCGCTTAAGCCACTGAGCCATCTCACCGGCCCCCCACAACACTTTTAATGGATCAATTTTAATTTTCTACATAGGCAATCATGTCACCTGAGAACAAAGATAGTCTCCTTTCTTTCTTCCCAATTATTTCCTTATTTCCTTTATTTCTCCTCCTCTATTACCTAGAATTTTCAGTACAATGTTTGAAAGGACTGGTAGAGACATCCCTGCTTTGTATCTGACCTTAGTAGGAACACTTCAAGTTTCTTACCATAGGCATGGCGTTAGCTGTAGGATTTTTTTTTTTTTTTGTGCATACTGGGGGTCGAACTCAGGACCTTGCATACCAGCAGGTGCCTGTGCCGCTGAGTGATATCACCGGCCCTTTTTTTCCCTTTGTATGTGGGTACTGGGAGTCGAACTCAGGACCTCGCACTTGCCAGGCAGGTGCTTATGCCACTGAGCTATCTCACCAGCCCAGCTATAGGTTTTTTGTAGACAGTATTTATCAAGTAGAAGTGGTTTCTCTTTATTCTTAGTTTACTGAGAATTTTTAATCATGAATGGAATTTTGTCAAATGTTTTATTTTGCATCTCTTGATAAAATCATGTGAATTATTATTTTGAGGGGTTGTTGATATGATGGATTACCTTAATTAATTTTCGAATGTTGAACCAACCTTACCTACCTGGAATAAATTCTTGTAATCCACTTTTGATAAATGTTTTTGTACAGGGATATTTTCTCTATTTAGACTCAAGTGTTTGTATAAATATATCTGAAGCTGTATGACCAATCTACGTATAAGCTGCTTTAAAACAAATACAATGAAAGAAAGCAAATAAAATTTGAACTTCTATCCATGTTAAAATTATTTATATATCACTTGTTTCTCATTTACATAGAGAATTTGTGGCACTTTGGACAGATGAATTTCTAACTGTTGTCTTTATTACTTTCACCATTTTGTTCACAGCCTGGCTACAAGTAGATGAGGCAGACAGTCCCCTGAGTAGGGAACAGAATAGCGGGATTCTGTTGCCCATAAATAGTGGTTCTTTCTCAGAGAGCAGAATCACCATCCATAAGGCTTTAGAATTCCTTCTTCATTTTGCATTGGGCCAAACCTTCTTATTTATGCCATCCAAGACTTAAATTATTATTATTTTTCAGGCAATCTGTTGGTTAGTCTGGCTGGTTTCCAAAGAAAGACACAGGGCCATCACTTCCTGGAGTACATATTGTTCCTGTACTGGAAAACCAAGGGAGTGACCACATGAGGAAACCCCAGAAGGCTCTAGGGCAGGGGCTTGAAAGTGGCTGCTGAAAAGGTGGCAGCCCAGAGACCAAAGGTTTAGTAGATATGAAAATTTAGCAGTGGATTATTTACATCTCATTTCCAATTCTGCCTCCGTACTGGGTGAGTTCAAACCTTTTCATATTCATTGGAGATTAAACTATGTAACTCAGGAAGGAGAAAAATGAAAGGAGTAGGAAGTATCTGAAAAAGTATGACACTGGTGAGACTGTACATGAAAAGGAAAAAAAACTGAAAATGACAGTTGGAAGTGACATCTCTTTCTTCCCTTCTGACCTCAGCTCCCAGCAGTGTCCCCTCCTGCTTCTCACTGAGCTTCCCCTCCCTCTGCAGCTCCATGAGCACACCAAGAACCTGCAGCTGTGGATCTTGCCCCTTTAACTGGAGCTCTTTTCCTCTGATATCCTGGCCAACCAGCTTAAACAGGGAGTACGACTCTCCCTGAGCACCACCCTGTGTCTCTTCAGCCATCTAGCTGGATGCATTTTTCTCTATAGCACTCAATAGCTTGTGCTGTGCTGTGTGTTTTCATTTTTGCACATTGATTATTGTGTGTTTCTCCTACTGAGATGTAATAAATTCCAAGAGGGAATTTTTTTTTGTTTTGTTTTGTTGACTCATGCTATATCTTCAGTGCCTGGAACTGTAGCAGGTGCTTGTTGGTGCTGAATAAATAGATTGGGTTACTTGGCTAAGATGTGTAGTTACTGATTCTTTCTTTTTAGGAATGCCAAAGGTCCCTAAGGAATTATAATGAAAACAAATATGATATTCCAGGATTAGGTAAATATACTTTTAGTGTATATTTTGTTTGTATTATGAGTGGTATATCTGACTTGTAGTAGCATAAAGGGCATATTAAATATGCTGAGATAAACACTGTTGTCAGTAACTTTGGAGTTCTGTGAAATCTGGGAGCAGAAACCAGGGGAGGCATATTACTGTGATAGATGACCATTCTGCCTGTGGCTAGTTTGCACCTCTTTTCGAGGCCATCCTTGCAAATCTTTTAATTCAGGGTCTTTTCAGTTAGGTGCACTTCAGAGATTTCTCCTTTTGTGCATGATGCTATCAATAAAATATTAGGGGGGGTGTTCCTTGAAAACTAAAACTTCGGGCCAGTGAGATGTCTCAGTGGCAGAAACGCTTGCCCAGCAAGCGTGAGGTCCTGAGGTCGACTCCCGGTACCCACATAAAAAACAAACAAACAAAAAAAAAAACTAAAAAAAAACTAAAAAGTCAGCCAAAAGTATAAATACATATATGTATTTGGGTGTAGATAAAAGTTTTCTTTCATAATAACTTTTTCCCAGTAATTATGAACATCTTCTCTTTGTCTTATGATATTTTTATGTGGAAAATAGAATCAAGTGTGCACTTCTATTTTTTTTTTTTTTGTGGTTGTGGTCTGGACTGAACTGAGGACCTCTCCTACTGAGTAAGTAAACGCTCTACTACTGAGCTAACCTCCACCTATTTTTTTGAACTGTACAGAATTTTAATGACTGCTATATATATGCAGATATTCAAGTTAAACCTGTGAATCCTGCATTCCTGTCTTGTGTATTTTGATAGAATGTTTGAAACTTTTTCAAAATTAGTACATGTTTGTAGTACATAATGGTTATATCCCTGGCGGGGAGTTGGTACATGTACAGAACATATTTTAATTCTGTTTTCATTCCTTTTCTCCTTCCCTCCATCTCTTGATACCTTTCCCATTCGAGAAAGATGTGTCTCCCTACATCCTATTATTTGTATTATATTTTGTTCTTTATTTATATTTTTGGTTTCTCATATAAGAGAAACCACGTGACATTTCAACTCGTGTGTTGTATATTTTACTTAACATTATGGTCTCAAAGTGTATCCATTTTCATACAAATGAGTCATGTTTATCTTTCTTTATGGAAGAGTAGTACTCCACTGGGTATAAATGCCACATTTTCTTTATCCATTCATCTGTTGATGGACATACTGGTTGCTTCCGAGATTTAACTATTATGAATTGTGCTGCTATAAAATGGGTATGTATGTGTCACTTGTAATATGATGTCTTTAACTCTTTTGGGAAGATAACTAGAAGGGGAATATCTGGGTCAAATGGAATTTCTAGTTTGAGTTTTTTGAGGTATCTCCATACTGATTTCCAGTGGTTGTATTAGTTTACGCTCACACCAACCATGTAGAAGGATTTCTCCCCCCTCCAGAAAGCATGGCCATCACTGAGAAATCATGTTTAACAAATGTTGGTGAGGCTGTCTCTAATGGACAGTGATGTCAAAATTTCTTCATGTATTTATTGGCCATTTGTACTTCTTCCTCTGAGAAATAGCTATTTATTTCACTTGCTCATTTTGTGATTGGGTCTTTTATTTGGGGGCAGTCTAATTTCTTGACTTCTTTATGTATTCTAGATATTAGCCCTCAGAGCTGGCAAAATTTTTTTTCCATTCTGTAGATTGTCTGTTCACTCTGTTGATTGTTTCTTTTGCTGTGCAGAAACTTTTTAATTTGATGTGATCCCATTTCTTGATTCTTATTACATTTTCTGTGCAACTGGGGTTCTGTTCAGAAAGTCCTTGCCTACACCTAGGACTTCAAGAGTTTTATCTAGTTTGTCTTCCAGCAGATTGTTTCTTTTTACAATGAAAAATTTTTAAAAATGAAGATATTAGAGAGTATCATATTGAAATCATATCCATTTTCATACCCTATCTCAAATTCTGTGCTCTCTATGAGATCATCCTGAGCCTCTCAACTCATTTCAACTTTCCTACTTTAGAACAATGACATTCTTTGTACTTTCCTGAAAACACTTGCTAGCTTTGTATTCTAATGAAGTATATACATGTCCTATTCGTTCTATGAAATTGTGCTTTTAAAATTTGTTGTTGAACTCGAGATAGGTGTCATCTTCATAACAAAACAAAATAGGATTTTAAAATTTGATTGTAACATATCCCAAATGTTTATTTAGAATAAAATATATATTTTAACATTCATTAAACTGTATTATTCAATGCTGAAAAATGAGAGACTACTTCCTGCCTTCAAAAGATTCTGGCAAAAAAGCATTAAATACCTGAAATACGTAGACAAATAAGAAGAAAAACTGGGTCCAACTGACATTCTGAATTCCAGTGCTTAAGCCTGTTTTACGAGGAAGTTCCCACTGCAGAACTACGGGTGAAAAGAAGATAAACATATACAGAAGGGTGAGGAATTCTGAGTGAACAGTGATTGCTACAGTTTTGAAGCTGAATATTTAAACTATAAGGCAGGGCTATATTTTTTCCGTGCATAGACAGCGTAACTGCTGAGTCTCAGCACATGATACCTATTAATACTGTTATTAATACTGTTAAAGATAAATAATTCGCTTGTTAATTAACAAATAGCCTTTGATATTGACTTATTAGCATATTTTCTTAAGTTTTTTTTGCCTGTTTTTAGAGACTTCAGTGTTTGCCTTAATATCATTTCTAAAAGAATCATCTGCTGCAGGCCTTTTGCAGGGATAACATTTAAGAACTGGTTAACCAGTACTTTCTTGGAGATGTTACTCCAGCTGAGATTTGCAATGCTGTAGCTCTTTGGTCCAGTCTAGGTCTCATATGTTTAATAGCTTCACTAACTGAATGAAATACTACTGGAGATTCATTGAGAGCCCGCCAATTCAGTAGGAATCTTTAGATATAACAGCATCGCTGTTACCCAAAGCACGCAGCATTACTGTGGATCCAAAGATATCACTCATTTGTGGGTAACCATGAAATAAGGTGGAATTGGTTTTCAGTGAACATAAAATGTAAGCCATGGCTACAGATGATATTTGCAGAGAACAGTACCCATAAAACTGTCAGAAAAATAAAATTTCCTTTGGTTAAAAACAGAGAAAAATGTCTAAAAATCTTTCTAGGCAAGCCAAACTTATCTGACTTAGGTGGTAGTCATTTCAAACCCATTAAACTTTTTTTTTTTTGCGTGTGCATCCCTTTCCCCAGAAACAGCAAGTAGGTATTTGGACAAGTAGTGAGTTGTAAGTGTTTATTTTTGAAAAGAGCTACAGGAAAAGAACAGCTTAGAAATTGGAATGATTTTTCTCTTTCACTTTCCTATCTAAATATTTACGCAGTTTCTCTTCCTGCTGCCAGGCCCACGGTGCTGGATATCAGCCTACTTTCAAGGAAAATATCAGAATTGCACATTTCTGTCTGCATACCATGCTTTTATAGAACATTGGGTCTGGACATAATCACTGACAATTACTACTATTAGTTACATTGTGTGACACAGCCCCTTAGCCTATTATCCTTCCATAACATTTTTCATTACAAATACTATTAGAATGTGATTTATTATCTCAAGTATCTCATGCATTACCCAGAATCGCTGTTCAAGACTGATATTATAAACCACTCCATACCTTTATTTTTTGATCTATCTAACAAAACTAAACTTCTAGCATCCAAAGGCTCTGTATATGTCATACTAAAATAATGTCTATTGAGTCTTTAAAGGAAACTAAACTGTGAGACTGCCTTTAATGGGGGCTCTAGGCCATTCATTTATTTTATTATTGTTAGCATTAGCCAGTACATTTTCTAAGGGCTGTTCCCTGAGTCTAAGCATGTCTGTAGAATTTAAGGTATTTTAGAACAGAAGTTAACATCTTTTGAAGATGTATTTGAGTTTATACTACTTAATAGCTGTGAATACAAAGTATTAAGTGATCATGAGTATAATGGAGATGATTTAGGTTTTAATTTTAATTAGTGTGAGAATCATAACAATACCAGTGTTTTCCGTCTGGAAACTATACTACCTCATAGAAATTTCATAAGCTGTTTCAGAGTTTGTCCCTTTGCCCTAGGCTAGTTCCCACATATATATGCAATGACCACCAAGCTCAATTTCATTACATAGGGGAAAGCAATGGGGAAAGACTTACCTGGAAAAGAATTTTTCAGAGTGCTGAATTTATTTCAGCCTCTCTTCAGGGTACCAGGGCTCACAGAACTGTGTAAATGGGTTAGCCTCTGTGGTCTCCTGGTTTCCACACACATTTATTCCCTTTTATTAGTAGATGAAGAGTCTGGTTTTTGGTCAAAAACATCTATGTGACTTTTTTTGGCTTAACCACGATAAGTTCCAATGCTTTACTAGATATGCTTTGTGGGGAAAGCTGCCCTCTTCACACCAGATTCAGGGAACAAGTCAGTGCATGGCAGTTGCTGAAGATAGGGGCAGTCAGGAGCTCAGGACCCCTTCACTGGCCATGCTTTTATATATCTGCATTCCTAGACCAGATACCTCTACTCTGAGAACCCTTCATTTAGCTTTGCACATGAAGCCAAGCCTAACTGTGATTGGTAAGATGCACCTAAGCTGTTTTCCTTCATCCGTCTGATCTGGTCTACCTTACATTCTATTTGGACAAAACTTATTCAACACTATTTTTAATTAAATGATAATTAACATTTATTGAATGAAAACTTTGCAGCATGCATTATGTTGAGGATGTGGGGATGAAAAAAATCTCCCAAGTTCTGTACAAAATATTGGAGCAGAATATAGATGAGTAGTGCTTAAAAGAAGATCAGTATAGCATTAGGTTTCCAGAGGAGATTATTTTTTACATAATAGCAGAGTGCCAACTAGTAAGTGGGAGGTCAGGAGAGAAAGAGATAGAAAACTCTTGGTGACTAGAGACATTTAGGGAACATTAGGATCCTTGCCATGTGGGATGGAGCTCAGAGGATGCTATTCATACAACATCACAGAAATGCTGGGAGGAAATATATGGTCATATAAATGGAAACTGTGGGAGGTGTCAGGGAAGAGAAGGAAGGTCCTGTGCTGCAGAGAACTGTTGTTATGTTAATGAGCAGTCAGCCATGCTAATCTCAAAGACAGACTCTAACCCTAAAGCTTGCACCTCCAATCCCATAAGTACTGTATAAGCACAGGCTGGTAGACAAGGTAGTAGGTTGTTGATTTATCCACTGCTCTGGCGAAGGTTAGTTTATGAACTGGCCCACGAGGAGGGTGCCTTTTACAGCAGACTGATAATTGAGAAGGAAATTTGGGTAGGCACTGAGAAATCCTTTATAACTGTCTAATCTGTTGAACAAAAGGGGTATAAATCTTAAATATGTTTAAATGGAAGAACTTCTGCTTCCTGTTTTGAGGTAGAAAGTTGCAAAGTAGTATCACTACCCCTATAAGAATGAGGCCAACTCTATCAAATATAACAGCAAAGAGCTAAAGAAACACAGTAAATTAAATTCTAGAAAGGGATAAACCCTTCCTAGCAGAGAAGAACCTATGGAGCATCCAGAGGGAGCAGCACAGGAGCCACTAACCCATCTCAAAGCAGGTAAGAAGAAATCAGGTGTGATTTTAATAAGGCTTTAATGATGTATGGGGTTCATTTGTTGTATTATATCTTCAGGAGCCTCAGTCAGAGAGCAAAGCCACACCTGCCCTCCAACTGCTGCTCACCGGGAGTAGAGAGGAAGCCTGCAGCAGGCTGGGGCAGGGTACAAGAGCTAAGGGAGATCTCTTTGGTACACAGGGAATTTGCTGGCTGCAAGGCAATAGCCCACTGACAGCTAGGGGAAGGAGAGCAGGCTGGAGAGAGATCTTCATGGCTTGGGGAAGGAAAGCAAAGTGAAGTCCACAGATGTCTTAAAGGCTTGTGGGTGGGCTATAAAACATAAATATAGAACATTGCTGGTGTTCAAATCACAACTTTCGATGCTGCCTAAAATATTTGAAAGCACTGGAAGCTAGAATTTAAATAAAGCTGCAACATACTCAGGCTCCACTCAGGGTAGATTGACTCAGCCTAGAACTGGCCCAGAGTAGTTTCTCTTGCATTCTGTTGTCAAAGCCAGTTGACAAGACCAGTGCAGATTCAAAGGAATCTCCATATTTTGATGTGAAGAGTAGCATTCATGTAATGAGGAGAAATTATTGGTACCTCCATTTGTAGATTAGTTTGATACTAAGCAATACATTTACAAGTAACCCATGATTTGAGAAATAAGCCATTAAGCTTGTAAGTAACTTAACTTTACAATACTCATTTTCATGTAACTTAAAACATGCATATCAAACATGAAGAGAGGTTAATACTACTAAGAAAAGATAGGTATTGTTTTGTTTCTCTTTCTAATGAACATAGTCATTTTATTGTATTATGAAATAGTGGCTTGTATTGGTTATTTTCAGTTGCAAAATCTTAAAGACATTAGGGAAACAAATGAAAAGAAATAAGCTATAACTTTTAAGAATAGATCAAAATGAATTAGAAATTAATTAGAATACATTTCAAATAGAGTAGCAAATGTGCAACCTATCCAAATTTGTGGAATGTAGTTAATTCAGGGCTCAGAGGAAAATTTATAATGTTAAATGCTTATAATTTCCTTTATTTTTTCTTCCTTTCCTTTTTTCTTCCTCTACTTTCTCTCTCTGTTTTTTCTCTTTCTGTGGGGGTAAAAAACATTTTGGAATTCTGATGAACAAAATTTTCCATATGTTTACATTTCAGTTCTCTAAGAAAGATGTATACCACACAACATGTGCTGTTTCCTAAACTTATTTAATCCCACAGTATTTTTGAAGGAGCATTTGTGGAACTAATTTTATATAGAAAAGTTGGGATATGTGCTGTTTTTTAATAAATATCTTTTTTGTTTTAAGATTTTTCAATAATAAAAGAAAAGTAAAGGTTCATTATAAATAAAAAATTTGCAAAGCTGTATAAAGCAAAATGTCAAAAGTTTGCATCCATTTCTACTAAGGGTATGATTTAATATGTATGTGTGTGTTTTTTTTTTTTTTTTGTGGGTACCAGGGGTCGACCTCAGGACCTCGCGTGCCAGCAGGTGCCCATGCTGCTGAGCGATATCACCAGCCCTTTTTTCGTATGTGAGTTCTGGGAGTTGAACTCAGGACCTCATGCTTGCCAGGCAGGTGCTTAAGCCGCTGAGCCATCTCACCGGCCCAATATGTATGTGTTGAATTTTAAAAATGGGTACAAATATATAGAGTGTATTGATCATTTATCAGAAGCTAAAATATATTTCATCTATCCTGCATTTACATGTAATTGTTCTTAATGACTCATAATGAATTCATGGCTAATACATTACTAAGTATGAAAGTCCTTGTTTTGTAGAGCAAAATGCAACCCAAAGCTTTGGATTGTATTATTTAAAAAAATTACAAATCCATTCTCAGAAACCATGTGCTTTGGGGAATCCTACTTCCCAACCTTAATTAAGGAAGTAGAGTAAAATCTCTCTAGAATTCTGTTATGCAGCAGTCTCAGGTTCATCTGCTATCTGTTGCATACCAATTATGTTTTACGTGCATTGCTTATGCCACAGGCAAAGGTAGGTGTAATCTCATTTAGGAACAGTATTAGGCACTTTCAAATCATTGTCCCAAATAACTGCTATTCTGTCCCTAGGGAAAATCAGTATTGCAGCTGCCTTCTAATTTAAAACCATAGTATCTTGTATACTATCTGTGGCAGATCATAACTTAAATTTATTTTGATAATTAGTTATTTTTTAATTTTAAAACAAATTCATGCAAGTTATAAAATGGTCAAATACCATGGAAGGTAATCAGTAAAAACAAGTCTAGCAACCCTCACTCATCTAACCTGCCTTGCCCAGAGCAAATTCTCTAATAATTTCCTGTGTTTCCCTTTGGGCTATATTTTTTCATAAATTTTACCTTCTGTTTTATTTTATTTTTTGGGGGGGAAGACAAAGTTAAACAAAGGTCATATAGGGAAAACACACAAAAGGAGACTATCTAAAAAAAGAAAAAAATAAAGAAGAGCCCTCTAGATTCTGTATATCAAAACAGAAGACAGGTTTCAATACTCCTCTCCCCAACCTCCATATATATTTTACCTCAAGATGCCTGCTTTCCAAATACTTCACAGGGTGCTGGGAACCCTGGCAAATCTTTTTTTTCTTCAAAATATTTTATTTGAATATTTTGGCTAAAACTAGTACATGTAAGGTAATGTAATTATGAAGTAAAGTTTTGATACTATGTGTCCCTACATTTCTAGCTATCCCCTACCCTGTCCCACTAAGACAGCTACTCACAGGAAAGATGTAAGTTCCTAGAATCTGTCTAACAACAGATAAAGGATATGTTTTGCATCAGCAAAATCTATAGCAACCTGGTAGAAACAGCATGCTTTCCACTTGCCACAGCCTGATGATGAAGTAGCAGGAACCATTACCTGGGCAAACCAGCCACCCTGCAGTTCCCAGGGAGTAGATCCTAACCCTCAGGCTCTCAGTCATCAGGTTAGTGCAGAAGATCTGTGAAGGGGCATTGGTACTGGCTGGACTTCCAGAATTCTCATACTTCATTTAAGGACAAGACACTGGTAGATGTCCAAAAATCCCTAACTGGGGAAATAAGACACCGACTTAAGGCTTGTCTGTGTTCCTGGCCACCAGCTTCCTTGAGCTCAGGACTAGGAATCACAGACCAGGTTAGGGTGAGGTCAACTTGTGCTGATGGTGTTAACCAGATATTCAAGAGCCCCTCGTGTCATCAGAGCTTCCAGAAAAATCTTTGGTGAATAAAACTCATGGAATAGGAGGTTTCCTGGCTATTGTCCTGGTGACCTGATCACTGTTCCTGTGAAGGAAATACGTTAAAGGAGTCCCTTCATCAATGACAAGTTCTTGTTTCATATTATAATGGATAAAAGATGTTCTTGATATAACGACAGGATGATATAGGTTGGGCTCTGAGCAAGGGTAGCTTTCTTTAAACCCACGGTTCCCAAGTGGGAATAATTTTGTCACCTGAAGGGACTTCTGGTAATGTCTGACAACATTCTGATTGTCACAGCTGGGGCTATCTGAGTGCTCCTGGTATCTAGTTGGTAGAGGCCAGGAATACTGCTAAGCAGCCTGGACTGAGCCTCACAGCTCAGAATATCTGATCCAGAATGCAGTGGTGCTAAGGTTCAGGAATGGCACTTTGAATGGACTGTTCTGCCATGTGTTCTTTTGGGGGACAATGATTTTCATTCAGAGAAATAGCTCAAAATAAGCAACAATATCAACAGTGATAAAATCTTATCTAGTTTCCCACTTGGTTTATAGTTCAGGTACTTGAACCTCAAAAGATAATGGAAGAGTTTGGTGTTCTGATTCATGCAGAAAAATAATTTTCTCGTAGCATTATCTACCCTTGGCCCTTTCCCCTTTTAACCTTTCAGTTGTATTGTTGATGGAAAAATAAACTATCGGCTGCAGTCAGATGAAAATGAATTAAGAGGAAATAATAGCAAGTAATCAGTTTCTATTTGTTTGGAAAATAATAAAAATTAGGCAGTAAGTATCATGTTTATTTTTCTTTGGTAAAGTTTTATTCCTATCTACTTTTCCTCTGGCTCTGACTAGCATCTTTCTACACGTATCCTCTTTTGATCAAAAGGTGCTGCATAAATCCTTTTCAGGGTGAAGCCTGATAACTTAGTGCTGGTGGGCTAATTGCATTTAATCTGCTCATTTCTGAATGTCATCACAGATTAAAGCATGTGAAAAATTAAGTAATGTGAGATCGCATTGACTCTGGGGTAGAAAGATTTTTGACCCATAGTTAATCCTGTATTTGCTTCATTTCAGTGGCTTTTATTGGCTGAGGGAAAAATGTGAAATATTGAATGTTTAAAGTTGTCTTAGTGAACAAGAGAACTAGATTGTTGGTGCTACAGTAAAATGGTTTAGAGGGTATGGAACCCATCCACTCAAATTGCTGATGATAAAGTGCAGATTCTAAGCAGGTAAGGCCTGAAACATAGGTCAGTGGTGGTTCTGGAGCCCCCTCATCTGTCTGAGCCCCCTCATCTGAATCAGTGTTCTTCGGGCACAATTTCTAAACAGCAGCTCATAACTATCTCTATATGGTCACTGCTGCTAAGAATAAAATATGACAGGGAGAGAACTTTATATCTTGTATGTATTTATCACTATAGAACAATCAAACTACTTTCATATATAGTGGTGATCCAAATATACATTGAATGTTTAATTGTTAATAATATATTACAGTAAAAGATAGATTGGCATTAATGTTCCCCTCAAAATACTCCTGTTCTATTCAAACATATTTATCTCATTCTTGCCACTTTCTGAAGCATTCCTGGAAGTCCTCTTTCATGAATGTTTTCAAGAAGCTTGATATTGCTGCAATGTGTCTTATTGCAATAATTTAAAATTTTTTCAATATTCACTGAATTTTTGATCACACCTCACATATTGTCCCATATCAAAAGATAATCTTATTACATAAATAGGACAAAAATTTTTGTCTTCATTGATTGGCAGAAATAAAAACTCAGAAACATGAAATAATTTACTTGAAGTTAGATAACTAATAAAAAATAGACCCAAAGCTTGGCATAGTGGAGCATGCTTGCAATCCCAGAACTTGGAGGCTGAGGTAGGATGATGAGTTTGAGGACAGCCTGGGCTACAAAGCCAATTCAAGGGCACTCGGATAGCAAGACCCTTTCTCAAAACACAGAAAGAAAGAAAGAAGGAAAGAAAGAAAGAATAAAGAAAAAGACCTAGATGTTTCAGTCCAATACTATCCTGTTCAGTTCACTGCATGTTTATTGTAGAGGTAAATAATTCTACACTGGTATAAGGGGAACAGCACTTCATAGGTTGCTTACTCCATGCCTGTTGCTATGTTGAATGTGAACTAGCCCATTTTCCATTTTTTTGCTATAATAACTGTAAAGGGTAGACATGATTATTAATCTCATGTGCTTAATGAAGAAAATGAGGTTCAGTGAAGTTCAGTAATCTGGTTAAGTCTATACCACTAAGTTTAGACCAATATCTGTTTTATAACAAAATTCATATTTTAATCATCTGTATACTGTACCATTGTGTACTACACCATTGTTCAATATGGTGTTTCTATGGCTATTTTTTTTTTCTTTTTTTTTTTTTTTTTTTTGTGGGTACCGGGGGGTCGACCTCAGGACCTCGCGCGCCAACAGGCACACATGCCTCTGAGCGATATCACCGGCCCCTTTTTTGTATGTGGGTTCCGGGAGTCGAACTCGGGCCCTCGCGCTTGCAAGGCAGGCGCTTACGCCGCTGAGCCATCTCACCGGCCCCCTCTATGGCTATTTTTATAGTTAATATAATATCTGAATGGAATAGGCATCAAACATCCAATTTTATGCATTGATGTTCTGAAGTTTTTAAAAAATTGCTTTTTTTTTTTTTTTTGTGGGTACCGGGGGTTGACCTCAGGACCTCGCGCGCCAGCAGGCGCCCATGCCGCTGAGCGATATCACCGGCCCCTTTTTCGTATGTGGGTTCCGGGAGTCGAACTCGGGCCCTCGCGCTTGCAAGGCAGGCGCTTACGCCGCTGAGCCATCTCACCAGCCCAAAATTACATGTTTTACTTGTAACTGATGTTGGGGAGAATGGAGATTGTAGGCTGAGATAATTTTCACTTTTTCTCCTTCACATTTATCCAGTCCCTCCTATCTGATTTCCCTCCCTCAGCATTCCAGCGTCTATCCATTCAATCTAATCTATTTAATGCAGCAAGAACATGCTTCTAGGAAAGATGTCAGATTGTCTCACTACTTAGAACCTTTTAATGAGTCACTTATAACTTCAAATATAAGGTAGTCCCCGATCTGTTCCCTGCTTTACAGTATAATTTTATATAGTACCAGTGTATTACAGACTCTGCACTGCCATCCCACGATTCGGTAGTTCCCAATTATATTAAGCAGCTTCCTGTGTATGCATTTTTGCATTCTTTGATTTACCTCTCCACTCTGCCTCCTGTCTTCTTTCCCTGCCCAAGCCTGGCCCTTAATTAATTCTTTTGTCCCTTAAAATTCTCTTTAGGAGTATTGCTTTTGAGCTCCCCAAACACCCAGAGTATAGCTCTCCCCTGACCCTTATTGCTGTAGTTAATAATTGACTTTCCCTTCTAACTATGCTATGAGCTATTTGACAGAAGAGATCATTTATTTGTTTTTACTTCCCTAATGCTTAGCTTACTTTGTAGCATATGATAGTGAGCTGACAAATTAAAAGAGCTAATAAATTAAATGAGCATGGTAGCATTAAAAGAATTTGGGGATTGAGTATATATGGAAAGCAAAGGACAGAGAAGAGTGAAAGGCTCCAGATTTCTTCCCTCCATCACCGTTTTGACATTGCTCAGGCAGAAGCAGAAATTGATGCTAAACTTTATAAGCGACTGATCTCCAGCAAGTGAGTAAAATTTATGAGCTTGGTTGAGATGGAATGCTATGTGCAAGTGCAGTGTTATTTTGGTAGCTAAGTGGCTCTTAATAACATTGTGTAAATATCATTGAATTAACAGGCTAGCAATAGATTGCTTTTTGATGCTTATGTCTCTTGGTTTAATATTTGATAATATGATTTAAGCAGAAAATTTGCTTTTACATGTAGATTTTCTTTTCTCAATATCTGGGCTGTGGGAACCCAGTGTAGGCTGGAAACAAAGAACAGAGTCCTGTAAAAAATAAAGTTATTTTTTGATAATTAGACAAATAAGAGTATAGATAGTACATGGATAACTAAGCATTTTGTTCCTTTGAAATGGACCTATCTTGTTACTTCACTAGCTTTTTCTTCTGTATTCATGCATAGCTTTTGTAAAACTTTTACAGTAATTTCTCCTTCTACAGGATTTTGAACATATAGAGCACCTCTCTAATTCTCTGGCAGCGGAGATAGCTAGAGGTTATAGTTCCCTCAACAGAGAAATGACTGTGAATACAGTTTGAGTATAAAGAAGATGAGCTCATTGCTAGAAAATAGAACTCAAAGCAAGTGCTGGGGAGCAACAAAATGTTTGCCTTCCCCGGCTTTCCTGGGGACATCTCAATAAACTACTAAAGATGAGCGTTCTGAAATAAAGAGCTTGTCGGTCCTCTGCTGCATGGTGGTCTTACCTGCCACTTCTTATGTTGAAGTCCTATTCTCAAATCTGACCTTATTTGGAGAAAGTCTTTACAGGGGTAATTTTGTTAAAGTGATTAATTAGGATGGGCTGTAATCCAATATGCCTTCTGCTTTTATAAGAAGAGACAATTTGGACAGACACACAGAACAAGGAGAGACAATGTGAAGACACAGAGAGAAAACAGGCATCTAACAGCCAAGGAAGGAGACCTGGATCAGATCCATCCAA
Source organism: Erethizon dorsatum (assembly GCA_028451465.1). Classification (NCBI taxonomy): domain Eukaryota; kingdom Metazoa; phylum Chordata; class Mammalia; order Rodentia; family Erethizontidae; genus Erethizon; species Erethizon dorsatum. Next base: position 74,510,665 of record CM051831.1, read on the forward strand.
CATGACCCTCAGAAGCGAAAAACCCTGTTAATACCTGGTCTTGAACATCCAGCCCTCAGAACTGTGAGAACATAAATTTCTATTGCTTTAACTCCCCAGTCATTTTGTTTTGGCACCTCTCGCAAAGTATCTTCTTATCTTTGTAAGCTCAAGCCTTATTTCATGCATGGCCTAGGATATAACTAGTTCTCAACAAGGCTTTCTGAATCGAAGTAAAAAAAGGTAGTGCAGTTTATATGAATATGCACAATCCAGAAAATATTATCCATTTTTAAAAGTTCGCCAGTTCACTAACAGCTTTATGTGTTAGATCTTGCTGTGCACCAGCTATACCCAGTAGAGAGGGCACGGTCCCGCCCTCCAAGAGCTCCATTCTGGAAAAGAAAGGCTTCATGAGGGACTCGGGGGGCCCCATCTGCACAGATGATCCTGAGTTACTCCTTGTCTTGTCTGTATAATTAGTGGCTCTTTCATGTTTTAAATTTTTGTAAAGAGGAGGCCACTTAAACTGCCGAACACAGATATTCAAGTTTTCTTCCTGTTTGGAGGGGAAGAAGCTGGCATTGTCAGGGACTGTGTTTGGCCTAAACTCCAGACTAATGATTAGATGATTACTGGGGTCCAGTGCAAATGAGATATTCACCATTTCTCAGTATCATTTTAGTGTTCTTTATTTAGATATTAGTAAAAAAGAATACTTACCCTGTGTATGAACTTTGAACTGAATTTACTATGGAGTTGAATAAGGCATTAAGCTAAATCGAAGTAAGGCCAATAAACTTTTCTCATATTGAGCGCAGGTAAATATTCCTTAGCCTTTCACAGATACCTCAGCATTTCGGTGTTGCTATTTGGAAGTGAAAATTAGTCTTAGCTGTAGTATTCTCTATGTAGCATACATTTTGCTGACTCCTTATAGCTAATATTTCATTAAATCCTTACAACAATGCAAAACAGTGACTGTAGTTGTCACTGCCATTTTACAGATGAGACTGAAGAACATAGAAGTCGACATCATTTGACCGAGCAGTGCCAAAACCAAATTTTAGAGAAAGTTTGGCCTACTACCAAAGCCTGTGTTCCTTTGCTGTGCCACCTTCCCTCCTTTTTTCCATCAATATTTCTTTTTGGATACACTATCTCCTACTCTTTTCTTGAAATGTGGTTTAAATATTAGGTAAAGTTGGGAGGACTTAGAGTTTCTGGATGGCTTTACAGTTTCCCAACTTTCCTGTCTCTTTTTTATTCTATTCTTCCTTTATAACTCTGTTTCCTCTTCTAAGCATATTCGCTGTTCACTTAAGGTGATTCTTGCTCTGTGCTCCTAGTGTGTGTCCAGATATTGCTGCTCCTCTCCTTCCCTACTCCAGTCTTCTATTTAGAGATTTAGCCTCTTTGGCTCCATTGCCATCTACTTCCTTTTCTTGTATGCTCTGCGTTTTCTTACTTTGTCTTTTCTGCTACTACACATGGCTTACACCCTCTGGACATATTTGCCCTTTAACATCTGGTTTAGTTCAGCCAAGAGTCCTAGGTATTGGATAATGGCTTTCATGTGCTCTTTCGTTCCCACTTATTTCACTTTTTACCTTTATAAGTAAAAGGGAAGCTTAGTCATTCACTTAGGAAGCTTCCCCTTTTAAATAGAAAAAGACCTACCTTGTGAGAGCATCTGCCAGGATAATTATCTCCTCAACACACACATTTTTCGTGGTTTTCTCACATTTTCTGATTTTCAAGAGATGCTTTGTATTCAGATATTAAATCACACAAAGCATAACCCAACGTGCCCCCAGGCCTGAATTTTCCAGTTGTGTTCCAAGGAGCACAATTATTATTTATCCTATAATAATCCCCTTAAAAATTAAAATCATGACAACATCTTCCTTTTGCTAGTGACAGGATATTGCAGGTAGGAAGAGCCAGTTGCAGAACTCTGTGTGCTGTGTGGCATCACCTCTGGCCCTCACTTCTAACCACATTCCCCATCTTTACACCTCAAAGTGCCCAAGAGGCCCATTAATGGAAGCTACAGTTATATTGATGATCTATCTTTCTCGAAGATGTCGTTAAGCCCTGCAGTTTCACTTTCCTCAGTCAACTCAGGAAGCCCAAGCCTCCCAGCTTATCCCCTGTTCTTATTTTCATATCCTTAATGTGGTTGTGCAGATTCTCTGATCAATCTTGGTGTCCTTTCCTTGCCAATCTGGAATTCATGATGTGTGTATAAGTCAAAAAGGCTGTGGTAACAAATCACAAATTTCTCTCTCTCTCTCTCTCTCTTTCTGTCTCAAAACACCACTTGTCCCTTAGAAAATAAAGGCTTGTTTTTCATTTATACTTTTTATTCAGCAGGAGTCCACCTTATTTAGTCCTCCAGAGATGAAGCTGAGAAAGGTTCTACAATCTTTTATTGAAAAACATTTGGAAGTGAAGCCTTCACAGTGGCCTCAGTAGGAAGAGTGAAATGGGGGAATTGTGCATGGGCTCTACACAGCCTCAGCTTGGAAGTGATGTCCATTCTTTGCCAGAAATATTCATATGACTTTGCTTAAAAGAACAATGGTGTCGAGAAATCCTGTCTTCCATGTATGTGGCTGAAAAGAGAGAATGACATTGGCTATTGCTAGTGATGTTTATTTTAGGCATTATACACTTCCTGTACCTTCAGTATCTTCTGTTTTCCTTCAGCCTGTTGCTCCAAATAAAATTTGGCTTTTATTTTTTTTGTGGCCAGTGCATTCCCCCTAGCTCTTAAATGATGCCTATTCTCTTCTCTTGTACCCCATGTACTCCTGGGCTTGTAGGTAAGGTTGTTTTGCCTTTGCTTACCATTTATCCTTCCAGAATAAAGTATTCTCTTGCTTTCCTCACTCCAATGTCCCCTCAGATCCTGTCATCTGACTAGAATACATGATACCCTCATCTTTTCAGCTATCTGTCATCCTTCTGCGCCCTCCCTCTTTCCCCATCCACTCATGCATTAATGGAAGATTTTAGCACTTACTCTCCTTGGTTTACTGCATTTTTCTCTTTTGTGGCTTCTTCATCAACCTTGGGGCTTCGGTATTCAAAAGGACAGTTCATTTCATATCTTTGTTCTTAACCTCTTAATCACAAAATGTTTTAATGTTTTGTCATTTCCTCACCCCTGAAACCCATTCTTTGGTCATTGTTGTAGTTAAGGTTTGCATAGGAATAGATTTAATACAGGACACATAACTTACATGATTATTTTATAATATTCACCCAAACAATCAAATGCAGAGGAGTGCAAGAGATCTGTCTGTGTGCTAGAGACCTGAAGAATACAGGATCCCATGGCAATGTTTCGCAGAAGTCTTGCTGAAGGCCTAAAGCTCATGGCGGTGTTTCATGCAAATCCACATCAAGGATCTGCACTGGGAAGGCCCAAAAGCAAGTGGTGGAAGCTAGAAAGTCTGCACCAGGTTGGTGAAGGATCTTTGCCTGCAGGCTGAGGGATCTGCACTGGAGCAGGAAGCAACGCTCAAGTCAAAGACCAGAGCTCCCCTGAAGAGAGCAGCAGCCACCCCTGACAAACACAGCTGAGTTCATATCAGGAAAACCAGCTGTGGCAAGCTTCTCCAGGAATATCAAGGGCATGCAATCTTCTCCTCCTGTTCTTCTTTTATGCCATTCTGGCAACAATCCTCAGGTGGGTCTTCCACGCCCAGAACCATGCTGACTCAGTTCAGGTGGGCGTTCCCACTGAAGTTGACCATTAATTAGTTCACCACAGTCATAATCTAGAACTTCACCTCTGAAAATTTCAATTACTAACATCTCACTTACTGGCCACCACTTTGTATTTTTCTCTCAACTTTCTTGTTAGGGAATGATTGTGTTCTCCCAAAATTTGTATGTTGATGTCCTAAGCCCTTGTAGCTAAGAATGACTTAACTGTATTTGGATATAAGGCCTTTAAAGAGGCATTTAAGTTAAAATGAATTAGAATTCCTATTTTGAATTCTAGTCCAATATGACTGGTATCCTTATAAGAAGAGGTGATGGGAACACAGATAACAAAATGGGATGACAATGTGAAAATACTAAAGAAGACAGCCATCTATAAGCCAAAAAGAGAGGCATTAGAAGAAATCAACCCTGCTGGTACCTTGCTGTAGGACTTCTAACCTCCATAACTGATGACAAGATGCATTTCTATTGTTTAGGCTGCCCAACCTGTGTACTTAGTTATGACAGTTCCAGCAATATGTTCTCTAATATCTTCATACTCGGACTTCTCAACTCATATTTCCTGGTCTGAGATAATAATAATATCCTTCTCTACCACTTAGTGCTCTGGTCCTTTGTTTTCGTTACATGTTTATAAGTCCTGTCCCGCAAAGCTTCCACCTGGATTATGTCCAGTTCTCTGCTTGAACAAAGCCTGTGGCCAAGCAGCTTAGCATGGCTAAAAGAAAATCACCCCTACGCGTCAATACTCACTTGCAGCATTTCTCAAATTATTCCCTTTTCTCTTCTCTGTGAAGAAAAGTTCATACCATTTCTTCATCTGCAGACTTCCCGTCCTATTTGTACTCTCAACCAGTGATATACTGTTTTTAAATTTTGTGTCCAAAGTAGAAGGAATCAAAAAAGAACTGCATGATTATCCCTCTACCAAATCTGCAAACTCCCTGCTTTTGTTCTTACGCACCATTCTTATCATCTTGCTGTGAAAACGAATGACTCATCCACATGTCTAACTAAGGCAACACATTTTCTTGTGCTCTGGATCACTTACGCAAGGAAATTGCTCCTAAGATTGCCCCCCCCACATTAAATCCCCCATCTTTTCTGCACGATCATTTGTATCAGCATACCCATGTGCCCTAGTACTTTATTAGACTGCATTTTGCTGTGCTGCAGTTAATGGCCTGAAATCTTAATGTACACAATGATTTCTTTCTTGTTCACGCAACATCAGATGTGTGACAGATGACTCTGCAGCTCTCTTCCATGACAGTGACCCAGAAGCCTTGATTCCTTCCACTTCCACTTCACCATCTCAGTGCATTGCTCCCAGCATCTCTCTGACAGAGGAAGAGGGAGGTCTATGTACATAGTTGGGGAAAGATAACATTTTGGGGGATGGGTGTGGGGGAAGCTGCTTTAGAGATAAATATTTAAAAATCCAAGATATTTTAATTTTTTTTTTTGTGGGTACCGGGGGGTCGACCTCAGGACCTCCCGCGCCAATAGGCGCCCATGCCGCTGAGCGATATCACCGGCCCCTTTTCTGTATGTGGGATCCGGGAGTCGAACTCGGGCCCTCGCGCTTGCAAGGCAGGCGCTTACGCCGCTGAGCCATCTCACCGGCCCTAAAAATCCAAGATATTTTAATTTTAACTGTATGGGAAGCTCACCTGCCAATGGCAAATAAAATAAACATGATGCACTTCTTTCCATGTTGCAGACATAGTATTTATGGAATCCTCTTTCATTGTGTGTGTGTGTGCGTGTGTGTTTGTGTGTGTGTGTTCTCCATAGGATAGTTATGTACCTTTGGGAAAGTAAATGTGCCTTCATTCAATTAATGTGCAATTTGTAGGGAGGAATCTTTCATTGTTTAATTTTTTTGTTTGTTTGTTTGTTTGAATTCTTCAAATTCTGGCATAAAATCTGAATTCTTGAATGAAATGAAATTGTGTGTTGTCCATTTTCATCAATGCTAGAGCAAGTCAATTTGTTTAATCCTGTGCATAATTGCTTGGGGTTTTCAATAGTTATTCATATCACCGTTTAGTTTTAGTTTTAAGAATCCACATGCATACTGACAAATATGTTCTTGAAAACTGACAGAACAAACAAAGGAGAATATGGTGTACAGTTTCCTTTTGTTATATAATAAATCACACAGAATCTAGTAGCTTCAAATACTTAAGTATGTTCAGCCCATAATGCTATGGGGCAGTAGTTCTTCTGTCCTCAGTGTTCTGCAGTCAGCTGTCAATTAGCTGGGCAGCTCTGCCACTGAGTGTCGGCTGGCTATAGGCTGGGCAGTGATGAAGATGACTGAGCCAGATGCCTTCCATCCTCCTGCAGGATAGCCAGATGTGTTCATGTCGAAGCAGGTCAGGATCTCAAGAAACAGAGTAGAAGATTGCAAATCCCTGGACTGAAGGCGTGGAACTGGCGTTCTTGAAGTTTTGCCCCAGTCTGTTGCTGGAAAAGGCACAATGTCACCCCATTAAGGAATTGTGAGATAGGTTTCACCTCCAGGTGGCGAGAGCTGCAGACTCAAGTGCAAATGATAACAGAAAAAAGATGAGAAAAACTTATGGCCATTTGTAATCTACTACATAGGATGAACCCTTGAATAGCACAGTCTAAAATATTTGAAATTTGTTTCTTCACCAGTACTATTCAGTGAAGATAGCAAAAGTCAGAAGTAAGTCTTAGAAAACAACAATTTTCTGTATATTTCTCCTATGCTAGCCTACCTCTGCTGGCACTATACAAAGCTTTAAGAAAATATTTATTTAAAACTAAAAACTTCAATTTCCAACCTTATTTACTTTCCAGTGGAAATAGTTTTCCTGAAAGAGGAAGTGTGTTGATTGCCTTGAGAAGGACCCACATCTTGTCCCCATGGTAACAGCATCTTGAATTCTCCAAGTGTTCACCACCTGGTGTTTTGAGACCCAATAGCCAAATAGCACCACGTTAAATAACATGAGGAAAACAATCTATATGCATAACATATAAAGAACAGCAAGCCCACAAGTACAGTTTGGAATCAGATCAGAATGATGGCCTATGAATAAGAATAGTGCTAAATCGCTGAAATAATCATAACTACAATAATAAATTAATGTTTCTATAAGAGATACATAACCTATTTTAAAACACTATTCTTTTTTTTTTTTTTTTTTTTTTTTTTAATGTGGTTACCCGGAGTCGACCTCAGGACCTTGCGCTGGCCAGCAGGCGCTTGTGCCACTAAACAATATCACCGGCCCTTTTTTTCCTTTATGTGGGTTCTGGGAGTCGAACTCAGGGCCTCGCACTTGCTGAGCCATTTCACCAGCCCGAAAAACACTATTCTTTACAACATAAGAGCAGACTACATTTTAATGGTTTTAAATATATCTAAGTCATAAGATTTAGGTGCACATGTGCAAACACACAAGAACACACATACACATATATACATGCATACAGTTGTTGAGCTCTGCATTTAAACAGAAATGATAGCAGCTATGACAAGCTTGTTATTAGTTAGTGGAGTACTTGAAATTATTAGTTTTGTCCTGGCTTACTATGATCTTTTTGAAAAGATGTTTAAGAGATAGGACATATAAGTTATATTTGTGTAGGTGGCTGCCTTTTCATGGAAATTGTTCACTTCCCCAAATCTTTGCCTTAATCAGTGTCACTGGGGATTTCAAAAATTAGAATTTAGATTCGAGTCAAGCTGTATCTCCATGCATTGATTCCAGGTATAGAAATGACAGATTTAATATCTGTCTGTATCTATGACTACTGTTCAGTACACAGGAACCATGAGAGAACAAATCTTTTCTAACTGTAGTGTCTGAAAAGGCTGCCATTGCTGCTAAAACTGTGAAGCAATTTTCTATTGTAAAGGCCCTAGTAATAGAATTCAGGAAGGTGGGTCCTAGGGGGATTGAAGAGGGATATGTGTGGGATGCTTTAGAGTGAGTCACTGGGTAAGATTGGAGGTATTTTTCAGATAAGAAAGAGGAAACTGGTGGGTTGGTTGGAAAGGGAAACATAAGCTTTGAACTAAGAAGAGTCAGAGGACTTCCAGGACCTTGAGTGGGATCCAACAGGATTCCAAGAGGTTTCCAAGATGACAGCATCCTGTTAGGGAGTCTAATTCCTGACACTAAATGCAGGTAGTCTTTCCGTCACATTTGGCGAGTATAATGATTACAGAAGTCATTGTAGATACACATGCTTTAAAGCCTCGAAAGCAAGCACAAACCACTTTACTCTTCACTGGTCACCCACAGGGAAAACAAGGTAGTAAGGTTTTTTTCTTAAAGAAAACATTGTTTATATGCATCTCCACCTTCTATTCCTTTTCTCCATAGGGCTCTGAGATTGAGGATATGAAAAAAAAGCTGAGTGGGAGAAAGAAAGGGAATTTTTTCACTTTCCCACTTGTATCTTGTAGATACTTGACAACTAGATGCTGTTATCTTAGAAAAGGGAATTCATGTTCAGCAAAGATTTCCCTCATTTGTACTTCAATTCTCTGGAGACTCATTCATAATCTATCCTAGGTACTCATATGACTGTCTATCCTCTATGTCATTTATGTTTCACAAAATTCTGTGACTAATATATTTGTAGGTCACCAGAGTCATACCTACAATGCCAAAATCCAGAAGGATCTACACTGGGAAGCTATTTTTGTAGTGTTGGTGAAAATATCTGACTTGAACTGCCAAGTAACTTGTCAATAAATTTTATCTCTTTCAGTGGATTATGAATACCTTTCATCTGTAGGAATATCAGCATATTTCCTTGCTAAGTGCTGCCCCAGACATTAAATGTGTTACATAAAATTAAGCATATAAATGACCTTACATTATTAAAAATTTTCTAAAGTCTGGTCCTAAGGACTTCACATGGGAGATTGTGGACACGTGTTGTCTCCGGATTGAAGGAGGGAATTGAGTTAAGTGCCTGGTCGTATAACTAGGAAATGTGGATTGAGATTCCAATTCAGATATGTTGAAGTATACTGGTTTCTTTCTCTCCCAAACTGTTGCAGTTTTGATTCATCCTTTGTTTTGAGGTGAAGGAATTAAAACGAATTATTTTGAAAGACTAGTGAAAGATATTTCATGAGTTGCAGCCATGGCAAACAATCACTATCCATCCATCATTTACTCTGTGGAAGATGGAAGAGTCTCCATTGTTCACAGTTTGCAAGAAGCCCATTCATTCCATACATCTTTGTCTTTTCCACTAGTCCTTGGATGACAGGCTGGCTTCCTGTAATCTGAAATTGAATGTCTTCTTAGTTATACACATAACACGTGGTAATGTCAAAGCAAGTTCCAAACACCCAAACCTGCCCTAATGTACCTGCATGTCTGAAGTCTGGACCTTGCGATCATCAAGTTACTCTTTCCAGGCCTCCCTCCTTCATCTAGGTTGTGTCTATGTTCTTTCTTTTATACACCCTGGGGAATAGTGTTCTCTCCACTTTCAGTAGCTTGCATTTTAAAGATCTGATTCTAACTCTTGTCCCAGTGTTATGGCTCATCTTGGAAGATTAGGTGATTTGGTTGATTTAGTATAGTTAGGATTTCATGATTATAATTATATTTATTTTAGAAATGGGAAAACATTCAAAATAGAACTTGTATTTAATACAATCACTTTCTTTATATTTTAAAATATACATAAGCACACACATAACTCTGGACTGGGAACTAGAAAGTTGAGTTCTGATTCTTGCTTTTGGAAGAAAAGTAAAACAAAAACCCCAACATCTTAACCCTTGAACTTCTGTTTCATGGACTATTAAAGAATGAAGGGGAAATAAATGATCTCCATATAATATCCCAGTTTAAACAATGTTTTTCAAGAGTCTTGACACAACATTTATAACAAGGTGGCACAGAGGTAAAAATATTGCTGAAGTACACATCAAAGATTTTTCTATGAGTTCACTATTTCTAGCTAGATTGTGACTTATTCATCTTCTCTGGGATGCTACAAAGGGATATTTTCCTTGTTTCAAAGAGTTTAGAGTCAATTTTTTCAGCTTCTGCTTGGTAGATATTTGTATTTTTTTATATCTTTTTTTTATATCTTTTCAGTTTTTCTCCCGCTGTCTTTTTCTTATTGCTCCTTTTTATAGATAGGTCTGAATTTACTATTTAAGGGGAGAAATGATAGAAAAAGCACAGACATTTTAAGAGATTAGGAACAAGAAGGATGAAAATTCTACCTTTGTAAAATATAATTTATATGCAACTTATAATTTTAAAATTATACACTGATACATTTCGTCCCCCTTTAAAAACAAAAAAGTGTATAAAATCTCTAGTGAAACTGTTTTTGAAAATCTCTTTCATAGTGGGCAAAAATCATGAAGATATATTAAAATATTTTTTCATGAGAGTCTATTGCACAGTCACCCTGAACGTGTCATTTCAAAATATATAAAGAAACAAACCTGTCACCTATTCAGGTTGGTGAGATTTTTGTCCTTTGTCTTTTTCTGCCACATCAGCCTGCAGTCCTTGGCTCTAACACAGCCCAAAAATGTAACTGTGTGGATTTCGGGGGGGGGGGGGCGTCAGCTCTCTTTCCCCAGATGCCCTGGGGCAGCTCTGGTCTGGGGACGCCTGTGATTGAGGCAAGGTCCCGAATCGATAACTGAAGAGGCTGCTAATCCCCGAAAGATGACAAGATGTGCTGAGCCTTTGGGATGGATAAGGCAGGATGTTACTAATAAAAGACAGCCCTACTGCTGAAGGAGAGGGAGGAAGCAGATGTGAGGGCAAGATTCAGGTGACAACCTCGGCGACACAGGATGTTATGGAAGGGGGAAAAAAGTGAGCTGGCATTTGGCAGCATGTGCTGTCAAGACCTGAGTGGGCGGTGGAAGTTGTGGCTTTCAAAGATTTCTGACCTTCTGCCTGCCAACTTGGAATTAGGTTTCTTGATGGAGGGGGAGGAGGAGGGCAGGGGTGGAAAAGACAGATGCCAAGAGAGATTACTGACCTGGCAGCCAGTCAAAGGGATGCGGCTGCTGGCACCTGAGGCAGAGAGGGGCAGAACAGTGTAACTGCTGGTTCTAACACAAAGGCTGAGTGCCAGAGTTTGAACTGCAAGAGCGTGGCGTGAGGTGGCCTTTGCTGTAGATAGTAGAAAATAGTCTGTAAAGAAATAAAAGGAAAAAATGTGAAATTTAATGTCTTTGGTAGATTTTTAGGGTTGACATTTAGAAATTTATTCATCCACCTTTCTCCTAAGAAGCATAACCTCTGGAGTTGGATTGACTACACATATCTTTAAATCCAGGAATATTGCCACATTTCCAACTCCAAAACTGAGGTGGTGGGATTTGACTTCAGGCTTCTCTGTGGCCTAGCATTGAAGACTGAGTGACTTTCTCATGTCCCCAGTACTGACCCAGAACATTATCATTTGCTGGGAGAAAGGACTTGATGAGTCCATTAGAATACAGTTTTGTTTCCACACAAATCGGGAAGCTTTATATTGAGCAGCATCATTCCAGGTTTTTTTCTCTGGGCTCACTGTGCTTTTATGAATTTTGCTGTCTTGTACGATGATGATCCACTAGATGTCACTGTTACTCGGGGCTTTGGTTAGCAGAAATAGAACAATATGCTCACCTTTTTGTGCCAGGGGAAAAACAATCTTCAAAAGAGGAGGATAATATTGTCTGTGTGGATTTAAATAAGACCTCTTTGCCTGGCATTTTTATCGAAAAACAGATACTCCATGTGTTATGCTATTTGGTTTTCACTTCCCTTTCTGTTTTTGAGTGGGAGAAATAGAATTAAATGTCTTTCTCCCCACCAATATACCTTACCCTTTATTCCTGCTAATTCTTAATTTTTCTTTAGAATGTAGCTTTCAGCTCTATAATATGAGGAATATTTGATAGAAAGTTAGGAAAATGAACAAAACTATGGATATTCAGAATCTATGCATGGACTCCAAATATTTCTCCTGTAATTTTTTCCAAACCTTAAAAATCTTCAAAACACAGGAAAAATTATGTAACTCTAACTTTGACTAGGAAAAGAATCCTGGGAGGGCACAGAGATGGGGAGTTAAGGATTCAGTCTTCATGACGCCTCTCAGATACACGCTTGAACCCACATGACAACCTTGCCATGAGTTTCAGGTTGTTTAAATGGTGACGTTAGACACAGATCATTTGTTTTCCTGCTAAATTTGCTTTTCTTTTATTACATGTTGGATACAAGTGTGTATTTTAAGAAGCCATTAATATATATGAGAACATGATTTAAACATGAAATTAAGGAAGGTAACTAGGGAGTGATGCATTTATAAAAGTACTCGTTAATTATTTATAGCATTTAAGTGAAAAGTCTCAACATAACTCCACTATAGCCAGTTAGAGCTAATAGTAAGAAACATCAAGATAACATTAAAATAAAAAAAAACTCACATAATCTATCTTAAAAATAAAATTAGGGCCTTTTTGAGAGGGTGATACAAAATAGTCATGGTGTTTTCTTGAACTTTATGTCTAACCACGTAATATTTGTGTCTTTAACTGTTGGCTGCCTCCAACACTTACTGAGCCAGCTGACCTCCAAACTAGGACTGCTTCAGTCTGTTTTCTCTCTGGCTGAGCCATCAGGATTTATAGGTTGCTCTGCACTGTAATTGCACCCCTAGAGCTAACTTTCAGCTATGGGAAAATTCACTCTGGCTCATGTGGGGATAATAGTCCTTTAAGTGAATTTACCAAAGTCTTTTTAAAAATTATTATTGTTTATTGGTACGATTTAGATACACATAATGATCGCATTCATCACAGGGAATTTGTACCTGTATTATGACATATCTTGATTCCCCTTTTTTCCCATCCCCTCCCCTTCCTTCAATTCCTCTTTTCCTCCTCATTTACATAACTTTGTTTCCATTTTATCCTTCTTTTCTCATTTTTTTCCTTTCTCTTCTTTCCTTTCTCCCTCCCTAGTTCTGCTTTCCTTTTGAGCAATTTATTCCTATTTCACAATACTATTATATACTTTGGTACTTATTAATACTTTCAGTTTCTCACACCAAACAGACAATGCAATATTTACACATGCCCTGCTTATTTCACTTAAGAGTATGGTCTCAAGGTGCATCCATTTAGCTATAAATGTCTCAAATTTATCCTTCTTTATGGCTGAATAGTACTCCATTGTATAAAAAATACCACATCTTTTTATCTATTCATCAGTTCATGGGCGTTTGGGTTATTTCCAAGATTTAGCTATTACAAACTGTGCTGCTACAAACACGGGTGCACATGTATCATTGTGGTATGATGCTTTTAATTCTTTTAGGAAGATATCATGAAGGGGACCAGCTAGGTCAAATGGGACCTCTAATCTTAGTTTTCTGAGGAATCTCTTATCATTATTTGCAGATGACATGATACTGTACGTGAAAGATCTCAAAAACTCCACCAAAAGACTTCTAGATTTAATAACCAAATTCAGTTGCATAGCTAGATACAAAGTCAGCACTCAAAAATCAACAACATTCCTGTACACAAATAACAAACTCACTGAGAGGGAAATTAGGGAAACAACCCTTTCACAATAGCATTGAGAAAAATGAAATACTTACAAATCAATCTAACAAAGGAAGTAAAATATCTCTACACTGAAAATTACAGTACTGTGAAAAAGGAGATTGAAGAGGATATCAGAGAATGGAAAGCTATCCCTTGTTCATGGGTAGGAAGAGCCAACATAGTGAAAATGGCCATGCTTTCAAAATTGTTATACAGATTTAATGCAATGCCAATCAGAATACTATTAGCACACCTCACAGAACTAGAGAAAACATTCCTAAAATTCATTTGGAACCAGAACAGACCTAGACTTGCCACGGACTTCAAGATATTTGTGATCCTATTCTCTTTCTTCTCCTTTTCTCAACTGTTCTTGCTTTTTTATCTTCTCCCTTTTCCCCTTCTTTCTCCCTTCAGTTCAATTTTCTCTTCTGCATTTTCTTTTCCCTCCTTCCCTTTGTGTCCATATGTGGGATACAAGCATTTATTGTGGAATTATACAGAAATCGAAGCATGACCATTTTTATATTAATTTCCAATGGTTTCCAAATTACCACAAACTTCACAGCTTAAGACAATACACATTTATTTTTCCGTAGTTCTGGATGTCAGAAGTTTAAAGATGTCTCAGTGGGGCTGTTCTCCCTCTTCAGGCTCCTGGGGAATATTTCCTTGCCTGATCCAGCTTCTAGAGCTTCCTTCCTGCATCTTTTGGCCTCTCTCAAGCCAGCAAGACCACATCTTCAAATCTCTGTCCCGCTGAGGTCAGGTTATTGTCTTCTCTCTTCTGTGTCATTCTTCCTTCTGCCTCCCTCTTGGGACCCATTTAGGGCCCACCCAGATAACCCAAGTTAACATATCCTCTTCAACATCCTGACTTATTCACTCCTGTAAATTTCCTTTTACCTTATAAGTTAACATTATGGGTTCCAAGAATTAGGCCTTGGATATATTTGAGGTTCGTTACTCAGTCTACCTCAGCTTCCTAATTGTGTCTTTGGGTAATTTACTGAATCTCTCTAAATTTTCATACCTAATAGTGTTACCGTGAGGATGTGATCAGACAACGCTGATAGAGTATTTAGCATAGTTCCTAGCAACAGATAGGACTACTTTATTTTATTTTATTTTTATTTATTTATTTATTTATTTATTTATTTATTTATTTATTTATTTATTGGTGGGTACGGGGAGTCCACCTCAGGACCTCATGCGCCAGCAGGCGCCCGTGCCGCTGAGCGATATCACCGGCCCTTTTTTCGTATGTGTGTTCCGGGAGTCGAACTCGGGCCCTCACGCTTGCCAGGCAGGCGCTGACGCCGCTGAGCCATCTCACCGGCCCAAGGACTACTTTAAATTAAAATAATTTAAGTGCTAATAAATGCTGTTTTTACTACTAAGTATAATGATCTTAAATATCACCTAATTCTTCATCTCCTGTTAATCTTTATGGTTGAATACAGCTTCTGTCCTCACTATTCTAGGGAAGCATTTATCTCAAGGTCAACAGCGTCCTATGGCCAGTCATATTTAAAGACCAACTCCTGTGCTTCACTTTGTATCACCCACTTTACTTAGAAATTGTCTCATTTTGTTTCTGCTGTATCACATTTTCTGGTTTTCTTCCTTTCTCAGTGGGTATTTCTCCTGTTTCTTTTGCCATCTTCTCTCTCTCTGTCATTCACTGTAAAACGTGAGCGTTTCTCAGGACTCTACCTTTGGTGTTCTTTTGCCTCTCTATCGAAGTGTTGAGTAGCAGGCTTGTTGTGACATAGCTGGAGCAGTGGTCTGGCCCATATTTTGTAGTGATCTGAAAGTCTCCCTAATAATGCTTTTGACATTAATCTTAAGCATGATGGGATGCTGTGTGAGGCTTTGAAGTAGGTGTGCTAATGAGTGTCTTGGTTTAGGCTGCTATAATAAAGTATGATAGACTGGGTATCATATAAGACCTAGTCAAGCCTCCAAGGCCTTATCTCCTAATACCGTCATACTGTACTCAGGGTTTGGATTTTAACATATGAATTGTGGGGACATAAATATTCAGTACTTGTGCTGTGGTGGTATTGGTACTGAAGGCTTCTCTGAGTTCTTTATTCTCTGAAAACCTTCAACTGGTGACCTTTCTGAAAGCTGCTCAGCCCTCGAGCTAACATACTGTCTTATAGTTCTAGGCTTGGATAGAAGGGAAGGAGAGAAACAACTGGGAATGGCAGGGGATCTGTCTTATTCCCTGTGTTTAGTAAAGATATGTTTCCATGAATTGTAGTTGTAATTTAATTTGTGCAGAGCTACAGTACTCTGCTGTGAGAGGAGGCCCCAGCTGTGGTTGGTGTTAGGGTCAGTTTCAGCATGGTCTCTTAGTCAAGGGACTCTATAGGGCAAGGCCAAAGTGCCTTCCCCAAAATCTACACAGAGCCAACACTTGTTTACTTCTTTCAGTGGTAGAAACTGACAAGCAGTCACTGGTTAACTGAGCCACAGCAAGAAGTAAAAGAAAGAATAGTGGACCTGTCACCAGGTATTGGGGTGACTCCAGTGACCAAATGTCTGCCTGCCTCCTCTTACTACCACGGAAGGTCGGATGGGGGCGCTGTCTCTGGAGACTGCGTGCCTTCCTTCCTACCCTCCCTCCCTTCCTCCAGTCAGTGGTGGATCCTGCCTTTGCGGAGAGGGGTCGTATTTGAGTAAGATAGGAGACAATCTTAACCCAAATTGGCAGAAGCAGAGCAATATGCCTGCCCTTTTATGCTGGGGGGTGAAAAACAGTCTTCAGAAGAGGAGGCTAATGCTGTCTGTGTGGTTTTAGATAAGACCCCTTCCCCTGAAGCAGAGCATTTCCTGTGGATTTAGAGAAGGAGAAGGAGAGGATGAGGAGGGGTCTGGGCTGGGGTACCTACAGCCCAACCAAGGATAAGGCAGTGGCAGGGAACATGGAGACCCAGGGGCTGCACTGAGCAAAGGAGGAGACAAGGAGGTAGCTAAATCTGAAAGGCAGCTTACAAATGGAATGTCTGTGTTCCGTCTGAAAGAAGGGCTCCAGGAAGAGGTTGTGAGGTGTCATTGACAAAGCAGTCTTTGCATAATTTTGCTCTGGCTCTCAGGGGAATGTCACGGGCAGAAATCAAACCACTCTTGATTTTGGCAAGGATTCATGAAACTGATGCTATGGAATTTGTTTTTCTCCATGAAAAAAAAAAAAAAAAAAAACACAAAAAACCAAACCCACTCTGATTAACCATCCTGTGAGAGGCGAAATGTGCATCCTTGCAGACCTGTGGTTTGCAAATTGTTTATAATTCTGATATTACTGTCTGCTACCAAAATACCTCAGCCTGACAAGATCAGAGTTACTGTCATCGTTTTACATTTAATTTTAATTTACACAAAATAATTTTCTCCCTGCTCCATTTCTTCCAATTCTTTTCTTCTCCTCCCCTATTCATTTTTTCTTATCACTTTAAAGCTTTCCTCTCAGCAACGTCATCTTCCCTTGCTGTAATGTGCTTCACCTTTACAAGTCTTATAAATGCATTATTCCATTTCATGTTTATGTCTTCTGCAGCTACATTTCTGTGCACTAGAATTAAACTTAGAAAAATATTTGACTAAAAGAGACTTCCACTTTGATTAACAAATATTTTGGCTGGCATGCCTTGATTTTGAAAATGTTTATTTTTCAATTTAATTTAGAAATTGAAAGGACACTGGAAAGGTCAAGAATACTTCTTTTCTCCTTTCCATCTTTCTATTTTTATTTCCTTTTTTTCCCTCTTCCACGCCTTTACAACATATCTGTAACATGGAAAAGTTTGTTTTGGGGTATTTTGGGGGGTATATTTGGGGTATTTTTTGTATATTTTCTGTACCTTGTATCAGTATATTTACAGTTTTCTTTAAAAAAATGTGTACTGTGATACAAGACCTTGCACTGGGGATTAAAGTTATCATAAGATCACTTACTCAACTTCAGGTAAATACATAAATTCAGGGATGAAGATTTACTTTTTTTGTTTTTTTCAGTTCAACAATTATGCATTTAGTAGGTACCATTTTCAGAGTCTGACTAGTGGCCTGCTAAATCATAAACATTTTAAATTTATTAATTCTTTATGATTTTATATGCTCACTGAGGAGCTAAACATTTTGTCATAATTTTTTACTTTTCTATTTGTTCTGCTTTATAACATGGAAATATTCAGGGCCCTGATTCTTTCTGGAAAATTCAGGTCAACTTTGTTGCCCATTTCAAGTCTGACCTCTTAACAAAGGCCACCAGCTTCGTAATATCATGTGTTGCATGTTTTAACTGAGAGACTTTTGCTAATTTTTCCCCTAAGAGATAATGGCTGCTATTCCTTTGAATTATCTCATACATTTTAGAAAAATGACTAATTATTCTTTATTTAACAAGGAATATCTTGTGTCTGATGTAGCTGGATTTCTGTGAAAATGTGTAAGTGCTAGCAAGGAGATCACCTTCTCCCAGAAAATGTAATTTTAAGAGTGATTTCAATGGAACATAAAGAAATACTTACGAATATGGTTGTTTTAATAGCTAATGTAGATATCTTACTTCCACCACTGACATTCCCAAGTGCTTTAGATTTAGCAGATTCTCAGTAAATGTTTCATAATTTTTTTTTTTTTTTTGTGGGTACCGGGGGGGTCGACCTCAGGACCTCGCGCACCAGGAGGCGCCCGTGCCGCTGATCGATATCACCGGCCCCTTTCTCATATGTGGGTTTCAGGAGTCGAACTCAGGCCCTTGGGCTTGCCGGGCAGGCGCTTAAGCCGCTGAGCCATCTCACCGGCCCCTGTTTCATAATTTTATCAGTTTTCTAATCCCGACTTTTAGGCTGACTTTTGGAAGATTTACAGAATTTAGAAATGTATGTATGTATATGGATATGGGTATTATATTTTCTAAGAAAATATCATGGCCAGCAAACTTGATAATTGTGTGTGGGTGTGGCTTGACAAGATTATAGTTCCATTAGTATTCCTTCCCCTGCTGCATAAAGGGATCCATTTTTATGCCCTGGCTTGCAATCCTTTCTTCAATTACTGAAAAAGCTTTGCTTCTTTCTTTCATGCATGCTTTGCTGCACCGTTGGAAGTTTTGTGACAATTATAAATTTACTTTTCTATTTTCTGCATTACAAATTCTACTTCAGTTCACTAAAGTTGGCTGCAATTTTATTTTATTTTTTATGTCATACATTCTGTGTATATTATCCATTCCAGCATAAATGTTTGTAAGATAACAACTTTTCCATGTTACTGACTTTAGTGAGCCTCATTGCTACTATGAAGAGAATCACAGCAAATCAAAACACCCTTAACATTTGAGCAGAGAAAAGGATACTAGATAGAAACCGGGGAGTGGGGTGTTAGTAATGATTGTGGCTTCCACTGATTCATTGACCCTTTAATGAATTGACCCTTTATTCAAGACCTTTAATCAAACACTTATTGTCTATTATCAATCCAGACTTCTTCCAGGGATTTTTGTCTTTTTTTAAATATTTGCTTTATTTTTTTAAAAAAATGTTTTATCCTACCATGTAGGGAGGATTTTGTTTATTTGGGACCATATTGCTGATATGGTGACACTGTATAGTTACAATGGATTACAGTTATTGCTAATCAAATGCACTGAGATGCCAGGTGGCACATCAGTAAGGGCCTTGTCACTGCCGTGGGAAGTTAATAGTACTACTCTTCCTTTTCAGCCTTCCGTTTGTTGGTGTTCAGTCTCATGTTCACACCAGATTTTATCCATTCCCAAAGGCATGCGATTGGAAATTGATTTTCTACTTTGTTATTCGTGATATATCTATTTCATTCTCTATAATCCTATGACTCTTAAGTACAAATTCCAAAATCACGGTCAACTTTTAGTTATACATTATTTGTGGAAAACTTGAAACTTACTGCAGGTGGCTTATGTTTGTTTCATGAAGGCAAGTTGTTATTTCAGAATAATATATATCACCTAAAAAATATATCATAACCATATGTATAGAAGATTTAAGGTAAGTTTCAGGGACACATTTAACAGCATGTACAGAAGCTTCCAGATGACTTGGGTAGTATGTTTTGATGATGCTTACAGATTAGCCCATGCTAACCTTTAGGACTAAGTAAACCTGGAACCAACATAGGCTACTTCATTTCTTTGGGATTAATTAATCAATTAATTTGTTTCAAACAAAGATACTTCTAATATACAAGAACATTTTCCCAAATCTCTAGTGATCTCTTTTCAATATTCTATTGCAGAAAATATCAAGTCACCTGTGTTTACCTCTGCTTGTCTTTTATTCGCTCTGACTACTATATTCTCCTCATTCCATTGAGAAGGAATCATACTAACATATGGGTGAGTAGAAAATGAGTAACCTGAGTCTAGAAATGCATGAAAAGAACAGAGCACTGCAGGTGATATTTAGCTCACAGTCCACATTTCTGGTGGTAGCACAACATGGGTCCACCAGAGCAAAAATTCCAAATTTAGGCCCAAGTGATTCTTCTCAGTCTTTAATGTGTATATAGATCTCCTGGTCCTTGTGAAAATGCTTAGGGGCATTAATTTAATTGGCTTAGGGGAAGGCTTGAAATTTTGCATTATTATGAGTTTAGCATTTGAGTCAGGCCTAGAACAGCTTTGATTTTAAATATAGGCCTCAAATCTTACAGGTTCTGAATAATATTGACATTTTAAGATTTCCATGTAGAGTAATAGAACCCAAAGGGCAGGCCTTGCTATTGATGCTCACATGCTGAGGAGACCCACTCAAATTCTTAACTTGAATTCTGCAAGTACTGAGTTCTTTATTCTTTATTCAGAAGAGTAATGAAGTTGCAATGAGATTATTTTATACCTTCTCAATCCTATGGAAATGTACAGAGATCACTGGGTCAGATGAAGGGGTTGATTTTGCCCGGCTTTGCCTCTGCCTAGGTCCACGAGCTTGAGCAAGGCATACACCCTCTCTCAGCCTCCATTTTCTCACGCATAAATAGGCAACAATAGTGAAATAAAACTTCAAATTTTGCTTTGATATCAAATATAAGAATTATATAAAAGTGCTTTGTAGATGTCAAGTGCAATGCAAATATTATTGAAGGGCTTATAACCCAGCAGAGGTGATTTATACAACATCAGAGCACTTGTATTGCTCTAAATCCTCAACTGTTTTGTTGTTTATGCAGCTAATATTCTGAGAATGTAGACATTTTACTGTTTTCCCTGTGTATTATCTGTAGGCAGTTACTGGTTAGAATTCTGTAGTGAAAAGATAACATTGTTTTTTCTTTTAAAGACCGCTATTGTCATTACTATTGAAATATGTTTTGGGGAAGTGACGTGCTGGGTAGTTGCATGAGAGTTGGTATCGCACTCTGCTTGGAGGGTTGAGCTGGAGTTCTGAAGCAGTTGTGGATGGTTCCTGAGATACTGATCACTTCAGAGACTGCTTAATCAACACCAAGTTATGCTTGTTCTTAAAATAATATGCTTTCCTGATCTAGGGAGGAAGTTGACCTGCAGGCAGCTTGAATTTTAATCGATTTCTTGATGAGCGTTGACTATTAAATCTTACACAAATTCTCCATGGTTTCTATCAGTGATAAGTGACAGAAAACATTAAAAGTTTAGTGAACACTTACGAATTCTTTATCAGCAGGCATTTACTGAACGCTGCCTGGATGAAAATAATAACGTTGCATTTATGACTTGGAAGTTATTCACATGAATTATATTTTTGGCACATATTTCTTTGAATCTATTCTGACATAAAAGTCTGTCTTCACAGGGCTTTGATTCAGTATTATACATATTACAGACCTCAGCAAATTTTCCATTTCAAGAAATGATTTATCTTTGCGAGAAGAAGGAAGAGAGGAAATAGAGGACAGGAAGGAGGAGGAGAGAATGAAGGTACAGAAAGAGGGAGAAAGGGAGGAGAGAAGGAAGGTAAACAGGGCAGGCAAACGTATTGTTACTTTTCAGAAAATTCACTCTGACTTAATGGCCAAGAAAAGAAGAAAAGGTTTTGAACAACTAAGTGTGTCAGACATCATGTCAGGTTCTTTGGAGTTGATATCTCAATTAATTTGTCAAAATGCACATCACTCGCAGAAATGTAAAAACTCAATAGCTGCTTTGGCATGTGTTTAGCTTGTGATAGGCCTAGTTTTTGCTTTTCTTTTCAGACTCTTTCATTTTTTTTCAATGCTAGCTATGTCTTTCATGCCTGTCATTTCTAGTCTATATTTAAGATACTCGGAGGACTTGTCATTAAGTTTTTAAATTATACCGAATGGCCCCTTTTTCGTATGTGGGATCCGGGAGTCGAACTCGGGCCCTCGCGCTTGCCGGGCAGGCGCTTAAGCCACTGAGCCATCTCACCGGCCCCTACAGGTATGATTCTTGAGACACGAAGGTAGTAGAAGAGGATTAAGGTACTGTCATCCACATGGGTAAATTGAACTGCCAGATTGTCTAATTCCAAAATGCTAATACAAATTCTATTCTTCAGAATTACCTAGGGATTTATTTAAAAGCTAGTTGAGAAAAATTAAGACTAAAAGTCAATGTGAAAACATATATCATTCATACCAACTTATGGTATACATCACTGTCCCATATTGGGTCAGGTGATAGAGATATCTGGAACTCAAAATCATAAAACCTCATTAAATTGTTTTTCCAAAGTCGGGATAATTTGTATTAGGTTGATTATAAAGTTTGCTTTTATATAATCCATCAAAAATGGCTTGCCAAGTAAATGAATATCATATACAAGATTATAGAGATAATGTTTATCCTTCTTAAGTCAAACTATTCAAGTACTTAAAATCATTTGCATATAAGCAATTAATATGCTCAATACAAGAGATGCTTATGTATTCACTAGAGTAATTCCTGTAGGACTATCACTTGGCAAAGCTTTGGGCATGATTAAACATAAATTATATTATATACAAATGGTTGAATACAAGTAGCAAATATTTAGAAAAGTTGTTTATTAACCAGTTAATAGCTTATTGTTTCATTATTTCTAACTTCTTAATGTGTAGGGGCAGATTTACTAGTCACTAGATCATATACAATACATTCCATCTAATTTTTTTAATTATAAATTTCAGGTATTTTTCTAAATATCGCTTAGTTTGAACATTCACACATTCTTACTGGCCTCTCCCTACTCATCCTGGACGGGTTTAGTAGGGAACACAACCAGCAAAGGGCTCTAAGACAAAGCAGCCTGTGATGGATAGGATCACCATCCAGACACGACCAGCTCAGCTAGCATGTCTGTGTCAGCCGGTGGATAAATCTACGAGCCCCAGATAGGGCCTCATCAGCAAAGAGAGTTCATATAAATAAATGTCTATGGAAAGTAATGCCTACTTTTTTTCAAACCCTGTCTCAAAAGGAAGACCTTGGGATGCTTGGTATAATTTAAAAACTTAATGACAAGTCCTCCGAGTATCTTAAATATAGACTAGAAATGACAGGCATGAAAGACATAGCTAGCATTGAAAAAAAATGAAAGAGTCTGAAAAGAAAAGCAAAAACTAGGCCTATCACAAGCTAAACACATGCCAAAGCAGCTATTGAGTTTTTACATTTCTGCGAGTGATGTGCATTTTGACAAATTAATTGAGATATCAACTCCAAAGAACCTGACATGATGTCTGACACACTTAGTTGTTCAAAACCTTTTCTTCTTTTCTTGGCCGTTAAGTCAGAGTGAATTTTCTGAAAAGTAACAATACGTTTGCTTGCACTGTTTACCTTCCTTCTCTCCTCCCTTTCTCCCTCTTTCTGTACCTTCATTCTCTCCTCCTCCCTCCTGTCCTCTATTTCCTCTCTTCCTTCTTCTCGCAAAGATAAATCATTTCTTGAAATGGAAAATGAGTGATATCGCTCAGCGGCACGGGCGCCTCCTGGCGCGCGAGGTCCTGAGGTAGAACCCCCGGTACCCACAAAAAAAAAAAAAAAAAAGAATCATACCTGTGAGGTTTCTTTTGGATTTCAAAGTATCACTTATCCATTTTATGTGTTAGTTATTAAATATGAAGAAGTAGAATCATAATATTTCAACAATGGCAGGACTTCGATGGTAACTTATAAAACCACCTTTTAATGAACAAATCAAAAATTTCAGAAAAGTTTTTGTTTGTAAAATTTTCTGCTGCAATGAAAGAAGTTTCCTATATGGGAAGCCAGGCTAATACTCACATATACCTTTATCCATCATAATTACACACATAAATGCTCATAAAAATTGGATGAGGAAATAATTAATTATTAGAGCCAAGTAAACATATCATATAAAATATTGAATGACACACGTATGGTCCCTGTACATGAAAAACAGGACTTTGATTCTGCATAGAGTCACCAATGGATGCTAGAGAAAGAGGGAATGCAGTAGCTTCTGAATTCATCTGAAAAATTTAAAGAATCTGTCTAAAACTCCTCTCATCAGAATCCCACTTTCTGTTTTTTCCTTTACAGACATGTGACCTTCTGGATCCCAGATTTTTTTTTTTTATGTGGGTACTGGGAGTCTAACTCAGGACCCTGTGCTTGCCAGCAGGTGCTTGTGCCACTGAGCGATGTGACTGGCCCCTTTTTTTCCTTTATATGGGTAGTGGGGGTTGAACTCAGGACCTCGTGCTTGCCAAGCAGGCACTTACACTGCTGAGCCATCTCACTGGCCCTGGATCCCAGATTTGAGCAAAACTTTCTAAGGCATTTTTTGTGGGGCAGGATAAACTTTTATTTCAAAGAGTTTTAGATCGTTGACATGTTTTGTGAAATATGTTCTGCATAATACTAGCTAAACAAAATATTTATGAGTAATCTTGCAATCCTTTTCAAGTAAATTAAGAAACTTCTGGATATATTTGTTCACTCGCTGAACAAATATTTATTACCTACTAGCTGTTATACACAATGAAAGATGCTGTATATAAAAATGATAGTCAAAATGGCTCTGATCGCTGCCCTCATTTTCTTTATGGTGTAGTATGAAAAACAGACACTAACCAACAAATCACACCAATATGTAACTGAGATAATTGTAGTGAACAAAAAGTACAGGGAATTATGGCAAACTATTCCAGGAGGCTTTTGTTACAGTTTTGGAGGATTTGGGGGCTAAAGAAGTCTTTCTGGGGGAAGAGAGAAAACAAAGAAATGCAGAAATGAAATGGCACGTACAGAGGACTTGAGATAAGTAGAAATCTGATGGTTAAGGAATTTGAAAGATGTTTAAATGTACTAGAAGTACATACAGCGAGGTTGGTGAGGTAAGCACAGGCCAGAATGAGCCAAGGATCAATGGTTCCAATAAAGACCATATTTAAGGACAGTAAAATGATCAAATTTTCAATTTTAAAGTAGCACTTGGGTTGCAATATGAAGATTAGAGTAGAAGTGTGCATTATGGACTGAATTGTGTCCCCCTAAAATTTATATGCAGAAGCCCTAACCTCCCATGTGACAGTATTGGAAGCAAGGCCTATAAAATGGTAGTAAATTAGTTAAGTAAAATCACCTAAGCTGATAGGACTGATGTCCTTCTGAGGAAGGAAGAGACACCAGGACTCACTCTGTACACAGGGAAGAGGCTGTATAAGGACACTGACATAATGAGGTCGTTTCCAAGCCGCAGAGAGAAGCCTACCAGAAATTACACTTTCTGGCTGATTAATCGTGGACTTCTAGCCTACAGAACTGAGAGAAAATAAGTTTGTGTTAAGATCACCACCCCCCACCATACAATGTGTGGTATATTGTGGCAGCTGCAGCACACCAACATAGAGGGCAACAGTGACCATGGGATTGCTGGGTAGGAGGCCATGAGAGTAGTTCAAGTAAGTGGTAACAGCAGTATGTACTATGATGGAAATGGCAGATACATACAGAAAAATGTTCAGAAATGAGAGACTTCTGTGGTAAAATTAACAGGATTTGGTGCTGGATTTTGTATAAGGTAAGAGAGAGAATGATATTAAACTTTCTGACTTATGCAGCTATATGAATGGTTTACACATTTTAGAAGTTAACCCAAAGAAGGTTAAGTTTGTGACCATAACTCAAAAATTCAGTTTTTTTTTTTTGTTTTTTTTTTGTGGGTACCAGGGGGTCGACCTCAGGACCTTGCGCGCCAGCAGGCGCCCGTGCCGCTGAGCGATATCACCGGCCCCTTTTTTGTATGTGGGTTCCGGGAGTCGAACTCGGGCCCTCGCGCTTGCCGGGCAGGCACTTAAGCAGCTGAGCCATCTCACCGGCCCCCAAAAATTCAGTTTTTGATACATGAAGGGCTATGTAATTTTAGGTATGCTGAAGAGTCAGTTGGGATTGGAGCTTGGAGAAAGAAATTAAACAATGCTCATCAGATTTTATTACTGCATAACTTCTCAGAACTTTCAACGCGTTTAAACATTTTAATGCAAATTGTGATTTTCCAATATAGGCTATGGTTTTTGTTTTTGAAATTGTCCAAATTTGGACCTCTTTTCTGAATGGAAAATATCACAGGATTAGTATTTTATAGAATACATTTAGTACCTCTGGTATATAGGTTTTTTTTACACATTTTCCGCTGCTGGTTGATATTAGTAGTTCTTTATTTTATTTAGTAAAACATCTTTTGATCACATGGTTGACAATGTACTTGTAAATTAAGGGAATGAAATGGATAAAGATTCAAGACAGGAAGTTCACAGTCTCTCCGAGTTCAGTGAGCGTCACCAATGTCCTTTGGTGTTTCTGGTAGGAGTTATGCTGGATGCCAAGTATGGAGCTGGCCACCCTTTGCTTCCAGCCACTTCTAGACACTGTAGAGAATGATCAAACACCCCCACCATCCTGAATTCTATGCCTCCCTATAGAAGTTTCTGACTGTCTTTCGGATTATACCATTCTTAGACTGGCAAACACCAATTTTCTAAATTTCTTACCTGGAGGTTCAAGTCAATTGAGTCATTGGGACCTAGAATTTATAAAATAGAATTGTACAAATTATATTCCTCCTTAGTCCTTTTGACATATATAATATCATACTGTATGCAACAGTCTACAACTGACTTTTCATATAAACATATATATATATTTCTGGAAATATACATCTATTCTGGAAATTTACTCATGTAACTACATATAAATTACCTAATTTTAAAACTACTGCATAATATTCTACATTATAGATTTATTAAAATATATTAGACATTCAACTATATCCAGTGAGATTTAAAAAATAAAAGCTACGAGCTGGGAGTGGCGATGTATACTTGTCACCCAGCACTCTGGGAGGCTGAGGCAGTATCATCACAAGTTAGAGACTAGCCTGACAACTTAGTGATTAAATGAGACTGTTTCAAAATAAAAAATTAAAAATGGCTGGAGACATAGCTCAGTATTCAGGCTCTGTGTTCAATTTCCAGTACCACAGGCAAACAAACAAACGAGCACACAAACCTATGTACAAGGCAAATTAATAGAGGATATAAAAAGAGGGAGATCTAATATTTTGCAAGAATTGTGCAAAAGATTAGATGGACTATAAAAATGTACCTTATTCATGTTAATTACTTCTCCTTCATATTTATTTTTTAGAAATAATAGACCAGCAAAAACGAAGGTTTTTTTTGCTGAATTTTACCCCTGACTGTCAAATCCTACCTGACACTTTTATGTTTACAAAAGCTATGATTTCTCATTTTTTTAATGCTTTCTTTCCATTCCAATGAAATCACCTGGAACCTTTTACTCTCGTTATTTGTAATGATTATTAAGGCACCCGGCCTCCTTCTTCATGCCCTAAGTGCCTTGCTTAGAACGGCTTTACAGATGATTTTGGTTTAAATTTTGAATTAAACTAGATTACTTATTTAGTTCTATTAGGTTTCCAGTGGCTTCTTGAGTTTCGTTTGTATCATTACACTTTGGAGGGGCAATTTCTAAAATGATAAGCTTGGAGGTTAATGATGATTCTGACACTTCCCCAAGTAGATCTAGTTATACTCATACTTCCTAGGGCCTCTTCCACCTTGCTGTGCTATTGTCTGCATGACAGTGGTAATGGTAGAATAATTACTAGAGGGTTGAAGATGTTGAACTCAATTTACTAATTGCTACAAGGTACAAAAAAGAAATTTTATTAGTCATAGTTTTTCATTATAATATATTCATAGAAGTGAGGTTCAACATGTTACAATAAAATGTTAATAAGATTTTTAAAAAGGCAATTAAAGAAATATATTTACTGCTAGGATAACTGAATTCAAATCTGTTAGATCCCAATTTAGCAAAAAAGAGTGATTTGGGGGGGTAATTAAAGTATAACATAGCTAAATACTTGCTTTTCTTTCAGAAAAGTTCCCATTGCTATGAAGTTTCCACATGGATAATTTAATTTTTGCATCTCCATATGGCAAATGAAAACAATTAGACGTATATTTTATACGAGCTTCTCACTTTCTGCCACAATAAGTTTAATAGAAATTTAAAGCATCTTCATTGGGGGGCAATCCACTATGGTATGTAAGATTATTTGCTGTCCAAGTGACAATCATAGTCAAGGAAAAATGACACTGCTTAGTGTAGGAATTCCTAGGCAGAGATGAAACTGGGAAGCCAAAGTATATGCTAAGAATCACAAAGCTATAGTAGAATGAAAGGAATCTCTTCTACATTTTTATACCCCTTCCTTCACTGACTGTAAGCAGCTAAAGAAAGCATCAATCTCCTGCCACTTTACATGGCAAGTCTACCGTCAGCTGAGCTCCTTGGTCTATGAACTCTGCCTCTGTCAGTTTCACTTTTGGCATTGCTTGGTGGTTATCATGAGCTTTACAGACCGCGTGTTCCAGTTATATCAGTCTGGTTTGAACTTTTAACAGCTCACCTTTAATGCTTGACCACCCTGGGTCAGCATGGTGCTGAGCAATATCAGGAAATAATATTGATTGCAATTCTTGTGTCTTAGGGCAATAATGTATTTCTTGACAGGATATGTAGGCTCTCATTTGACTGTTTATATAACGTAGAGAATGAAGGGAAATTACCTATGTCTTATGTGTTTTTAATTCCTAAGGCAGAATTCTGGAAAAACAGGCACTTTTTAATTGGAATTTTAATGTGGTAACCTTATATTATACAGTGTGCTTTAATAATACACTGGACACTGTGACTTTGGGTATCAGTCATCAGTAGGAAGCAACGTTATGAGCGTGCTAACTGCAAAGAAAAGAAGCGAAAACCTAGGCTTGAGGTTGTAAGAATGCAGGTTCTTTTGAGTTTTATCTAGCACGTTTTGAGCTTCTTATATTCATTCTCCTTTGGTTACTACATTCTTCTATAAATTACAGACAAATGGAAAACAGGTAATGTCTTTTCACTCTTTTTCATAAAACTATTGGCACTGCACTGTGGGTATTTTGGTCACACCATGTTCGTTCATGGCTATTGCTCCTGTTGATGACTAACAAAACTGTGTAGATAATTGTAAAGTTGTCTCTGTATGATTCCTACAAGATTTAAAACAATCAATATGCAAATATCCTTCTGGAGAGATCTGCCTTTAGATTTTAGTTATAAATTTTCAATACACAGTTATGCAAATCTAGGATTTCATAAAAGTCTCTTAGCGCTAATGTCTATCAGATTGGTGAGAAGTTTTAGCTTTACATATGGACTTAAAGAATGCACAGAATTTTACATCTGTGGGAAGTATAATGGTGAAGTACCTCATTAGAAGGGTGATCTTTTCAGAGAAAGAGAGAAAAAAGTAAGCGTTTGTTAGAAAGGACATTAATAATACCTCATTCTTTTCTTAAGCCTTCTTCAAGATGAAGACAGGTGAGAAATATGTGGAGAAGAGTTTCAGCTTTTGGATCTCCCAGTGATATGAAACAGCAATTTTCTGGGATAAACAATAAGTTCAGAGAAAATAGAATTTCCTAGCATGTCAATTTTGGACACTCTGAGAGTGTCCAGCAAAGAAGACCGTGAATTGCTTCTGTCAGTATGACTGGCACAAGCCCTTGAAAATGTTGACAGCTTGTAGTTCTTCTCACTGACTTCCAAATTATTGACATTATTATGTGTCAACTTTCATGTCAATGCAACAATAAAATGATCAAATGAAAAATTTCAAATAAGACCTCATATTTAAAAATTAAAACACAGAAAGACCTATATTTATTGTCACTCAATGACCATTTGATTATATGAGGGTTTGCACTAGATTTCAGTTAGTTTTAAAATCTGAAGTGACCTCCTGGGATGTTCATATGCTTGCACTGGTTTGGGCTAATATTGTGTTAATAATTAATCCTAGTGGATAAATTGCCTGTGATTTATGCTTTTGTTCTATGCTGGTAGTTTTCAAATTATGTTGTAAATTGTGCCCTACCAGATTGTTTCTATGCAGTAGCTAGTTGTGTTCCTATATGAAACAAAATTGTTTGTATTTTAATAATTTATCATATTTTTACAAGCCAAGATCTCAGATGGTAACATATTTGTAATAGTGTTTAATGCTGAATCCCACCTTTTGATTAAAGACTTATTTAGTCTACTAAACTTAGGTTTGGTTTAAATTCCAATTAACCTTTTCTCTTTTTGTATTTTTTCACTGCACCTTGATAATAAAGTACAATTTTATCCCTTTATTTTTTACTGAAACCAGCTCTGTTTGTTAAGATACTTTGAGGATTTTGACTCTAGTCATAATACTGGGATGGCTAAACTAGTCACAGTAAAATAAAATAAATGGTTCCATTTACAAAATTCTTATATCCAATTTCCGTATAATGTTTTTAAATTGTGAATAAACTACTTTTTAATAAAAAGATAGCTGAGTCATATTTATAAGCTGGGACAAGCTTAATGTAAATCTAGCTTTCAACAACATCACCTTTGCAGGATATTTAAATGAGTACCTTTTATTCAATTTAATTCAACAAGACATAAGCACTTGAGGACTTGATGGTATACAGTTCAGTAGCATTTTCTGAGTTTGAGAAACTTGCTACCTGACAGGGAAGATGAGTATTTAGCATATTATTTAAATTCTAATGGAATAACTTACATGAAGTAGGGTGCTACACTAAGATTGAACTATCCAGTCTGGGACATCACGGGGAGGCTTTCCAGGACAGGTAGGACATTCGATTTGATTTAAATGAGTATAAGACAGCTGAAAGGAAAGGAGATGAAGTTCTAGGTCATTGGAGGAACAAACATAAACCAGACCAATGAAAGAACACTGTGGATTTGGAAAGTCTGAGTAGTAAAGAGTAAATGGTCTACAGTAAAGATGGAATCGGAGGGGTAAGAAATTAGGATGTAAAATGCTAGATAGTCACATGCTATTCTGATGCAGTCTGACATGCTTAAAAACTAAATTAAAAAATGCTAAGATATTTTACTTTCTTACATAGCTTGAAAGAGAAAAGTTTCATATTAGCTCATGATTTCAGAGATTTCAGTCCTTAGTCCACTGGCTCCAAGGGAGAAGGAGCATGGCAGAAGAAAACTAGTCAAGTCATGCAGCCAGGAAGCAGAGCCAGAGCGAGAGAGCCAGAGAGAGAGGAAGGAGCCAGTGACAAGAACACACCTTCCAGTTCCTATCCTAGTGACCGTCTCCCCAGCCAGGGCCCACCTCCCAACAGCACAGTCAGCTATGAGCTCATCAATAGATTAATTCACTGATGCGTTTAGTACTCCATGACCCAAAACCCACCTCTGTTCACTTGAGACTTTTGGGGAACATTTTAGATCTTATCCTTAAGTTACTATTTCCTCTTAGCTCTCTCAACTATTGACATTTTTTCCCCTACATATATTGTATCCTGGAGCTGGAGAGGAATTTTATGCGATCTGTTTATGTCAGTCACTTTCTATCATTTTGCTGTCATCTCAGCATCTGAGTTGTTCCCTTCCTCAAGATGTTAGCATCTGACTGCCTGACACTTTTACCAACACCACTCTTGACTTGTTTCTACCTGAGTTCAACATCAATTTGATGATTCCTTTAACATTTGGTTCCCCAAGGATCTTGTCCTTTACCCTGTTTTGGTTTTCACTTATATATTACTCTAAACCATGTCTACAAATAGTTACAGCTCATATAAAAATTATTTTCATGCATCTCACTCTGACTAGGTGTAAATTCTTTGAGTAATGGAGCAATCAGATGCTTCTTGTACACATGCTCAGTTCTTTTGTTCCTATTTTACTTAATCAAGCTCACTTAAAAAACTACAACTTTAGTTTAAAGAGCTCTTTTCCTATGTTATGATTGCACATTTCCAAACACGCTGACTGGTCACACTTTAAATTCATGGCCATGAACATCAAATGGATGTTTAATGCTACCCAGAAATTATACTGAATTCTCCAGGGATGTTATGGACTCTCCTACACTATTATTTTGCACTCTCTCCTTTCTCCCAAAATCTACCAAATCTTGTCCTCAAAATCAGTGTCAGATAATAACATTACTTCTTATATCAATGAGAAAATAGAAAAACCTAAAACACAATTTCTAAGGACTGATGGGTATATACTCACCCAGCAGCTTTTGTACTCATATTCTTTACCCCTGTATTTGTATCTGGTCTTCTATCTAAAGCTATTCTTTCCACTTGTACACCAGATTCCACTCTTGCTCCCCTAGTTCATTACCTTTCAACATGGTATCTCAAAGTTAGTGCTTCAGTAATTATCTACACTCTTTAAAAAAGAAAAGCTACACTGAGGTATAATTGATAGTCAATAAATTGCCTATGTTTAAAATGCACAAGCTAAGAAGTTCTGGTATATCTAGAAACCCATGAAATCAGTAACATGGATGGTACTGTGGGAACCATTACTACTTACGAAACCATTATCATATTTTAGGATTATGAACATATCCCTCACTCTCAGAAGTTTGCTCATGTCCTATTAAAATCCTTCCTTCCTCTCTCCTCATCTGCTTACACATTACTAGGCAACCATCATTATACTTTCTGTTACAAGATAGTATATGTCATTTTCTAGAATATTACATGAATGGAATAGTTTGGTATATACTTTATGGATGCACCTTGAGACCATACTTTCAAGTGAAATAAATTGGTCACACGTGTAAATATTGCATTGTTTCTCTGGCGTGAGAAACTGAAAGTGTAAATAAGGACCAAGGTGTATAATAGGTATTGTGAAATAGGAAGAAAATGTTCAAATGGGAAGGGGGACTGGGAGGGAGGGTAAAAGGAACGAAGGTGAAAAAAAGCAACAAAAGAAGGATAAAATGGAGGCAAATCTTTGTAAATAAGGAGGGAAAGAGGGCTTGAAGGGGGCGGAGGGAATTTGGAAAAAAAGAGGACTCAAGATATATTATATATAGGTACAAATTCCCTATAATGAATATGATCATTATGTCTAAATTGTACCAATAAACTTAATAAAAAATAGTTCGACTTTTTAAACTAAACATGTTCCTTAATGTTTTTGTGTGTATTAATAGTTCATTTCTTAATATTGTTAAGTGGCATTCCACTGAGACTATAGCAGGATTTGTTTATCCATTCATCTTGTTAATTTCTAAAATAAAATCCTGGTAGCATCTTAGTTGCGATTTCACTGAATCTATGTATCAGTTCCAAGAGAATTAAGAGCTTAAAATCATCAAATTTTCTGGTCTATGAATACATTTTATTTCTCCATTTATTTAAGTTTTCCGTAATTTCTCTTAGCAACATTTTCTAGTTTTTAATGTAAAGGTACTTCACACTTTATTAGATTTATTATTAAGAATTTCATATATTTTAGATTATAAATGATTTTTTTCAGTTATCAATTTTCATTGCTAGCATGTAGGGGTTAAGTTGATTTTTTTTTGTATTAATCTTTAAGCCTATGACCTTCATGCATTCACTAATTAATTTTAGTACATTTTCATGCAGATTTCATCAGATTTTCTATGAAGATGATCGGGTCAACTATGATTAATGATAGCTTTAATTTTTCCTTGCAATATGGATACCTTTTCTTTTAGTGCAATGAATAGAACTTCCAGTATAATGTTGAACAGAAAAGAGGACAGCAGACATCTTTGCCATATTCCCTTTCTTAGGAGTTTCCTTCTAAGCAAAGAGTCTTTAAACATTTAGTCTGCTGCAACACTATATAATGTATTACACAGAATACATGAGTACGGACTTGGCTCTATTTTTCTTTTGGAGACGGTGGAAAAATATCTCTGACATGTCTCCTGTGCTTTCTAACTTATCAACGAAAATATGATGCTTGCTCAGACTTGAATTATG
Organism: Erethizon dorsatum; assembly: GCA_028451465.1. Taxonomy (NCBI): domain Eukaryota; kingdom Metazoa; phylum Chordata; class Mammalia; order Rodentia; family Erethizontidae; genus Erethizon; species Erethizon dorsatum. The sequence goes on from CM051831.1 coordinate 74,544,314, forward strand.
AGTCCAAGTCCGAGTCAACTATGTGTTGAAAAAAAATTTGTTTTGGATATTGTATCATCTTTATTTAAGCATAATATTGTACATTTACATACAATGGAGCCACACTTATAGTTGGCATCTTCAGAAAATGTATGACTACTATACCAGAGAGCTTTTGTATAAAATAATTTTAAAGTAGCAATATGATAGCTTGGGTAATAGATCAGTCATAAATGGTTCTAAAGATGTTGGGTGAGAAGAATTGATCTGGAAGAATTCTAGAAGGCAATTGTATTTGAGGCTTTCTAATTTGGGACATAGAAGGTCCATTTCAGAGTAATAATAGCAAATTAAATGAGAGTGGGCCCTCCTGTGCCCCCCTTTCCTCAGGAGTAATCCATTCTACTTTCGGATGGATAAAAGGTAGCCTCCAAATAAAAATGAAAGTTTCTGGCTTGAGTTGAATCCATTTGGCTCCAAATCCACAGCAAAAGTCTGGAAAAACTTCCTCAAATAAGAAATTAAGGGGTAAAAATGTTCATTTTTATTTGTTATCACTAGCTGTATTGAATAATGCATCAATGAGAGAAGAATTGAAATGGATGCATGCTCTTCATAAATCTTCATTGGTTTAAATATATAGCATATATGAATTAATAAAAGCCCAGTTTTAGGAGTTATGAGTAAATATGTGCTGGTCTATGTAACAAGGCATGTATGCCTTCAACTATGGTATTTGAAAATATCTCTTACAATAGTATACTGTGAAAATTGAGGTAATTCCTTTTCATCCATTATTTCACTACTGTGATAAGAGTAAAAGAAACACAGAAATGAAGTCTCTTTGAAAGAGTATTTCATCCATTTATGTGAGTAGATGGATTATATGCTTATCCATTCTTCTCATTTCTGCTTTCCTCTTTCTATACTACCTTCATGAGAGAAGACTATTATTTGAGTCATATTCGAAAGGTTGTTGGTCCAATTCTCCAAAACTCATGCATTTATTCTCTTATAATACCTGGGTAGAATGATGACTTCGGATCAGTTCCTGTTATTTCTAGTCTTTTACTTGGTTTAGATTTTCATCACCTATGAGAATATAGTGAAAGTGGTAGTTAAACCAAGTCCTGTTCTATAAACCCAGCTATCTCTATTTTGATTCCCTTTCTCCAGGTAGCATGTACGTCCAACTATTCTAATTAGTTGATTTAGAAAATGTCTAGTTTTTGGTGGAATATTTGGAGAAATTTATTTTTCCTCTTATAAGTATGTCATTTTATAAGTAACACACATTCACAAAGTGGCGTAAATCGTAGGCAAACTTTGATTCTTTCTACCCAAATGTAGAAAAAGAGAAGGATTTCCTAATCAAAGATGAGAACAGTGAACTCTACTTGTCATCATTTAGGCATGTGTGATGCAGGCTGATGGCAGAGATTAGGGATGTTATTTTAACAGCCTGAGAGTTCTGAAGGAAACAAGAAGAGGGGGAAACACTGTTTTCAGTGATATTTAGAAGTACTGTATGACATATCCTATAGCTTTAGGCAACCTTAGGGTTAGTGGTATTTTTTTTTTTTTTTTTTTTTTTTTTGGGTACCGGGGGTCGACCTCAGGACCTCAGGCACCAGCAGATGCCTGTGTCGCTGAGCGATATCACCGGCCCCTTTTTCATATTGGTTAGTGGTATTTTTTTGGACATAAGGGATCAACCTCACAAATGGTATTCCCTACCTAAAAACAAAATTTATTTTCTTAGAGTGGACATCAAGGGCTAGGCTATTTTCTATAGTTCAGCTTTTACAGTCAAACTGTGGGATTCTGCTTTAGGAAGCAATACAAGGTAAAGTTAAGAACACAGGCCCTGGGTTCACATTCTTTGTTCAAAACTGCTTATTTGCTGTCGATTCAGTTTCTTTTTTATTTTCTTTGACAATATTCTCTTACGAAAAATGGAAATAAAATGAAACCTTTCTCATAGGTTCACTTTGAGGATCAAATAAGTTAATGTACATTAAATGGTTAGAATGAGATACAACACAGAGTAGGTAATAAAGTAATGAGTTACGATTATTGTTATTGATTTATCAACAAAACTATACTTTGGTTCTTTGTGTGAGTGTATTTCCCCTGGGAATGCCTTGGAAAGAACAGGTTACCAGAAAGACAAGATTTAGAAATTTCTGAATCTCTGGAATAGTATCTATCTCAGTTGTGTAACTTCTAGCTCCATTCCTAAAAGTGCTATGGTAGTAATTTCAATTAGTAACTTGAAGATTACTTGCATAATTTATGAAATTTAGCATAATGTTTTGCATATGATTGGTATATAATAACCACCTGGTATGAATGAGGAGTGAATCCTAAGACCCTCTCTATTTATGAACAAGTGAACTGTGACAGAGTTGAGAGATTAACCAAAGGCCATACAGCTAGGTGTCAACAGACGGAGATTAGAAAGCACCTGTTCTGATGGAATCTCAGTCCATCACTTTTAAAATTGTTTTTACTGCTCCTGGAATTGTTTTTGCACTACCTTAAAACTACAACTCTTCTCAAGAGAGCAGAAAAAAAATCCTCCTACTTGCACAGCTACTGGAGCTGAGAAATCAAGACAGCGTTGAGACTCAGAGTATTGTGTGTAATCAAATTCTACATTGGGTGCCAGAAATCAGAAGCAAGAGGCAGCTCTTCTGAATAAAGTGTTCATTGAAACAACAGTGCTGGTTCCTGGCATATGGTTGTTGTATGCATGTATCAATTCCTACTGATTGAGTCTTGATTTCTAAGATGTTTAAGGGTAGTAAGAAATCATGGGAATGGCGAACCAAAGCACAGAGAGTTTATTTTGATTACAGCACTCATAGCCTGAATTCTTCAGTACAGTTTTCACAGATACCCTGAAAAATGACCCATTTTTAAAAGAAATTTTCTAAAATATTAAAAGGATACAGTAGGATTAATTACAATCAAATGTGTATCTGGTATATAAGAACGAGTTTTGTAAATTTGAAAGAACTTTAACAATTTAACCCAATTCTCAATTTTAAAAAGTTTATTTTCCAGATTGGCAGTGTCCAAATGACCAACAGATTTTATTTTTCCCATCTTTTATAAGATGTTTCAATTAAGCCATTTAAACTAAAAATCTGGAATATGAGTCATTTTCACCACCAAAGATTGAAAATTTCATCATGGTTTCAGAAAATGCTTACTGTAGGCCTTGAAGTATCAGTGTACTAAATTACATTTTTGTAGAATTTAATTTTGAAATAGAAATGCTATGCCATTTTTATATTTAATATTACAATATAAACTCTTTGAGAGTAGGGGGCATTGTTTAGTCACTCATACAACACTTTATGGGTTCCCGATCTTGATTGTATCGTGTCCCTCACTCATCATGACAAGATAGGCAAATAAGTCAATAAATCCAAACTGTTATGATTAGCATAATAGTAGAGGTAAATTTGAGGTTACTGTGGAAACATAAAGAAGATTCCACACAAATTATTTCCAGGGCACAGAACATTGAGTATAACACTATGTATAAATGCTTGCTAAATTAAATATCCTCTATATTCTTCAAAGTGATTACCTTAAATACTTGGAAACTAAATAACTAAAATTTAAATATTTGCATTAAAATGTTTCTTGCAACAGGCATGAGGAGATCCAAGGATGTCCTTTAAGGGTACTCAGGAAGACTTAGAAAATCATGATTGAATAGGAAAGAGGACTGAATTGTGATGCAGAGTTCCTCACGTGGAGTTCAGTTAGTGCGGGGCATTGGGTGCAAAGTTGAGGGTTTGGCATTTAGATCTTGATTTCCTAGGATCAAATTATTGATAGTCACTGAATCTGTGTCCTAGAAAAATTAATAAATTTTTTCATGCTTTTCTTCATTTGCATAATTGTGGATAAAAATAGCACCTACCTTTATAGGGTTGTGATGAAAATTAAATTAATGCCTTCATATAAAACAGTTTCTGTCACATAAAGCCTCAGTAAGTGATAACAATCTTTAGTATTATAAACAACAAATTGCAAGATTTTTGGTCCAATATTCATCATCCTAATGACAAAAACAACAAAGTGCCACGTAACTTGCCTTTTCTTCTCCACTATCCTGATCAGTAGCAAGGGTCTTGTTGGAATTCATTTGGGATTAGTTGTAGTGAATGGAACAAAATGGAGTACCTCATACGGAGAGGAGGATTGGGTTGCACTCTTACTATACATTATTCATGATAATAAACACTGGATAAAGATTCCAAAAGTAGCAAGCAGAAATTGAACTTAAATACAGAGGTCTTTGAGCATATTTCTGTGACTCTGGATTTGAGTGACTTGTGAGAGGGTTGGCCTCGAGATTTCAATTGTATTTGGATTATGGCCTTAATCAAAGTCCAAGTCATACGGGATTAGTACAGCACTCTTCTGGGTATGCCTGTGTGGGTCCTGGGGCATGATCTTGGGGAATATACGTGGTCCCTGGCCCACTCCTGTCCAGCATTCTTCCACCACACTCTTCCACCATGATATTCTGCCTATCCTCAGGCCCTCAGTGATGGAACCACACCTACGGTTGAACTGAAACTTCTGAAACCATGAGCCAAAGAAACTATTTCCTCATTTAAGTTATGTAAATGTCAGACATTTTTGTCCCAGCAACAGGAAAGCTGACCAATACAAATGATCTAGGATAAGGAATGTATTATATGGTTTAACATTCTGTAGAGATTTAATCTTAGGGAGCAATATATTTTACTCAGTTTCCCTGATATTCAGTTTCTTCATATGTAAAGTCAGTGTAATGTTTCCTATTTTCAAGGTTGTGATGAGGAATAAATATGCCATTGAATATAGTGGAGGACATGATTAGTTCCTTTTAAGTATCAGATATTTTCCTGGATCTGGAAATTTTAAATGTGTTGATGGTGTCATCTGAGTGGACAGCTTGTCTAGGAAAGCTTACATAGATTGCTACTGGAAAGTGCTTCTCCTTTCAACTTTTTGCCATGCTTTCTGTGGTTCCATATCTGGCAGAATAGTCCTCTATCTTCTGCTGAACAGATAACAAAATTCTCCTTTTTCCTGTTGAATGTTTCATTCCAGAAAAATACAAAGGAAACAGTGGACCTTTCTAGCATTGTATTCTCTCATAATAAATTTCCCCGTGTAGTTTATCTCTTATACGTAATTTTAAAGGTAACTTTTAAATCACTAAATTTAGTTTTCCTCGGGGAGTAGGGCATAAAGAAAAAAGGGAAGAAACAAATAGGTGTAAATTGAGAGGGGAGAGGAACTTCATTATCTCTAAACTGCAACATCTGCTGATGCAGACAAATGGTAGCGACTGATACGCTGTGTGCTTCACAGAACCCTGGAGAGTTGCCAGCCACTACCCACCTTAATATTTAATAGGCATTTGTACAGAAACACCACCTAAGTATGAGATGTTAGCTGCTCGTAACATTTTAATTTTTTTTTTAACTTAGCAGGCTGTTCATCATAAAATAAAGAATGTTGTTTGGCTAGGTTGAAATTTTAATGTTAAGCTCTTAAATTTTTCTATGAGATAATTTTTCTGAGAGAAGTAAGTAGTAAATACTTTGTATTTGTACCATGACTCATTCCAAAGAGATCAAAGCCCTGATCAGAAATTCAGAGAGAACTGGGAGGAATTTCAAGCTGTTCTGTACTCTGCTCAGTTCTTCTGGAAAAGATGCTCCTACTAGCGCACGCTAGCTGTGGGAAAACTATCTCTTCTATGTACTGTCAACTTCTTTAAGTTTTGCTCGGTTATTGATTGTTGTGGCAAACATCTCAAATCCCGAAGGCTTATAGACCTCTGGTTCTATCACAGTCATTGAATGATTTTTTTAATGTTTTCTTTATATTTCATTTAAGAATCTGTTTTACTATAGGAGAGTCATACAAAGTATTCATGCAGAAGCACCAATTATAATTTCTAGTAACCTCCCAAGGATTACAGCAGAAAGGAAGGTATATAGGATGGTAAATAGTGACCAAATCTATTTTAGCAGAGAATTCTTTCATGAGGGACACTTTCTAACCACTCATAATATGTTGTTCTTTTAATTCAAAATGTTATCTTCTCTACCTTTAATATAATTCTTCTTTTTAATCTGTGAACTCTACTTCTCCTTCTTCCTCTTCTCCTTCCCCTTTTCCTTCCTCTTTCTTTTCTTCTTTATTCTCCTCCTTCTCCTTCTTCTCCTCCTCTCTCCTCCTACCTTTTTTTATCTGTTCAAAAGTTACCTCCTCTGAGAGGTTTTTCTAAACCTAACCACAAGGCTCAATTTGTCATTGTTTGGTCCAGCCTGAATATTCCTTCAAATCCAGTAGTTCATATCCATGGTACTCCAGTGATTTGTATACATGTTTATCTCTCTCACTATGCTATGAATCCTTTACCAAGGAATATCATATTGCTTTCTGAATCTTATTATCTAATGTGGCTCTGGACACATACAAAGTATTCACAAATATTCGCAGAAAGGATACTTTTATAAAATACCAAAAGTTTCTACAAGATTAAAAACTGCAACAGAGGTTTCATTTCAAATCGGCTTTTCTAGCTGGGCATGGTGGCGCACACATATAATGCTAGTACTCGTGAGGCTGAGGCAGGAGGATTGCTGTGAGTTTGATACCAGCCTGGGCTACATAGTGAGTTCAAGACCAGCCTGAACTACATGGCAAGACACTGTCTCACCAAAAAAAAAAAAAAAAAAAAAAAAAAAATCAAATAGGCTCTTCTCTGTTTTCAGAAATTCGATTCTATTGTTGATGCTGAGATAGGATAGAAGAAATAAAAGATAGGAAGGAGACAAGGAAATCATAGCTAAAAATTGTAGTTTGTAAGAAGACTGCAACTTCCAGGACTTGGCTGAAGTCACCCAAGACAGCTCCACGGTGACATTCTTTGGCTAGATTTACACCTCTTCCCTGCCAGACCAGTCACTAAAAGGCCATAAATTGGCTCAATTAAGAAACTAAGAAGTAGGAGCCTGGCCCTGAGATAAGGGCAGCCCCATTGTCAACAGGGTTGGCCAGATACACATTCCTTCTCCACCTGACCCATCACTAGAGGGCCACGAATTGGCCTGATTAAGAGAGCAAACAATAGGTTGAGCAAATCCAGCGAATGTTTAAATTACCTATCCAAAAACAAACAATAAAAGAAAAACAAAAACAGCAACAACAAAAAATGTATGCCTGTGAATGGGCTGGTACACTTTAGAGAGAGTGGGGAATGGGTGGACACTTTTATTCCTAGCTTTTTTCCCTTTGGGAAAAGTGTAAATGTACCCAGCTTCAAACTATAATGCATTTCATTTCTTTGAAATACCTGCCCTCCTCTCTTTATCTCTGCCTAATAAACTCTATTTGTGCCTCTTTCTGATGCATCCTGAAAATTCTTTTTTCTGTGAAGGGAGTCAGTGAGCCTGCTACCATGGGGTGGGCTAAGTTTGGGAATCTCTTGGACCCCCAGCCCAGTGACAATGCTTTAAAAAAATTAAACCATTTCCTATATTAGGTTTAAATGACCATTTGAGAAAGGAATAGGAAAGAGGAAATAATCTACTTTGATAAAGTAAAAAATTTTAGAACTTCAAATCAAAAGAAAATGCCTGCCTATGAAAAGCAGCAAAATGTTTCAATTTCTGGAAACATTTACAGATATATTAAATGTAATTCTATGCAAAATCACTCCTAAAACAACAGTCACTTGTTTGCATTTATGTGTTAAATTCAACTGTACATTATATATTTCTTTTTGTCTGCTTCAGTTTTACAGTGCATAATCCAAGCTTCAAGAAAATGCAAGTGATCCTTCCCATTCTTCCTTACTTGGTAGAACCTAAGGTAATTTTTCAATGAAGTAGTTCAGTGAATTGTTATGGACTACAGAGAAGTAAGCTGTAATGAAGCAAAAAGAATTCAAGTCTCTTACTTCTTCATGACTCCAGTCTACTCTATGAAAATTAAAATATTCTATCCTTACACCATACATTTTGTAATGTTCAGTAAAAGAGTGTAGATTTTCTAAGCAGCATGCCCTTCCACAAAGAAATATACAAATCCTGTAAAAATTTATGTGGAATGAAAGCCTTAAAAAATGATTACCTCCACTAATTTCATTCCTAAGATTCTCTCTTAAGTAAATCATCAAATATGAGTATAAAGATATATGCTGAAGAACTTGACATAATTATTAATCTTAGTAAAAATGAAGAACTATTTTATTCAACAGTGTAAGTGGGTTAAATAAATAATAATATATTTGTATGATAAAATATAAAACAAAAATTTGGATATTGAAAGATTTATATAAAGGCATTGAAAAATGGCCATACCATAACATGATATGAAGAAACATAAGAACATGAAATTAAATTTTTAATAAAAAATACACATACAAACACATGCATTAGAATAAAGATGAAGATAAAGAATTAAGAGCAATGATATGCTTTCCTTATAATTTATCATTATACGATAATGAATATATTGCTCCAAAAATATCCTTTAATTTAACTTTTATTAGTACATGTTTACAGTACATAATGATTACATTCATTTGAGGGAGATGGTACATGTACATAACATACCTTGATGTATAAAGACACCACTTTATACATTAAGCACGATCTATTGAAATTTTACTGAAGAAGCTACTTTTCAGGGTAGATTCAGTATATGACAGAGGCTTGTTTTAGATGATATCTTCTGCACAGTATCCTGGAAAATGCAAGTAGATCTCATTTGATAATGTGCTGTGCTTCAAAATGACTTAAAAGAGAATTTCTTTTTTTAATTCTTCCTAGGTCTCATTTCTGGGAATGTGGATGTGGAATCAGTATATATTTTGTCAAAGATTTCTTCAGGTAATACAGATACACATCAGTAACTATCCTATATTACTTTGGCTTGAAATAAAAAGAACAAATATTAAATAAAGCTTAAAAAGAGGAGGTGTGGATGGATGAGGAGGAAACATTCAACTTCTGGTAGAAAGATAAGCAAGGTGCTCAGAGCCTTCTGGAGAGGCTGATAATCACTGAAATAGCATCACTGGCAGTACATTTCTCTGGTACAAAAGATATAGAATAGCAATTGGTATCTTATTACGTCCTTAAACTCCTGAACTGAGGTTAGGCAGAGAAGGAATAAATGGATATAATATTTATTGTGATTATGACCTGAAAAATATATTTGGGTCAATCTAAAATCATGCACGCCTAAATTTACAATCTAATTTAATTGCTGCTTTATGCTTCTTCAGAAAAATAACCACAGATTAGCAGGTTGAATTTCTTTTAATCTTCCCATTTTACATGTTCTACTTCCATTATTTTATTTTTATTTAGTTTTTATATACTACAATGTTTTAGAGCCAATATTTGTTCAGATTGACCCCAAAATCTGAAAATTTATTTACCAACAGTGGTTTCAGTAAAACCATTCTTTCCTTGTTGGTTCAATTCCTTTTCTTTTCTTTTTCTTCCTTTTTTTTTTTTTTTTTTTTTTGCACCAGGAATCAAACTCAGGACCTTGTACTTGCCAGGCAGGTGCTGTGCCATTGTGCTATATCCCTGGCCCCCTCAATTTCTTTTCTTTTTTTTTTTTTTTTTTTTTGTGGGTACCGGGGGTCGACCTCAGAAACTCACGCTTGCCAGGCAGGCGCTTATGCTGCTGAGCTATATCACCAGGCCCTGAAAAATTTAATAGTTTACTTAGTGAGTGTGTGAAATTCTTTCAAGCTTTGATCATTTTTGATTGTCTATTTTGCCCTCATACTTGGATATGCAACATAACAAATGAACATATATCCACTTAAAATAAATTTTTCTAAATATAGGATGTTTTATGTAAATCTCATGGTAATCACAAAGAAATACATGTAGAAGATATAAAAAAGAAAAAAGTAATCAAAGCATGTCATTACAAAACATAAAGCAAGATAGTAACAGAAAAGGGGAAAAAGAGCCACAAGATAGAAAACAATGAACAAAATGAACAACTAAGTGTCTTAGTCTGTTAGTAAGTCCTTGCCTATCAATAATTATTAAAATGTAAATGGATGTGACACCCCCACCAAAAGACATACAATGGCTGAAAGGATAAAAGGAAAAACAAAACAGGATTCAACTGTACTCTGTCTACAGTAGACACACATACAAGGACACAGACTGAAAGGAGGGAAAAAGCCTTTTATGCAAATAGAAAGCAAAAGATAGCTAGATTGTTTACGTTTATATCAGACAAAAGAGAATTTAAGTCAAAAATGTCAAAAGAGTAAAAGAAGTATAATAATGATAAAAGGACCAATTAACTAGGAAAGTCGAAATATGATAAATGCATATTCACCCAGCACCCATGAGGGGATCAGTTTTGCTTCTGCAGGCACCTCTTTCTCAGGGATGCGCAGCTTCACGGCAGCCCAGACTGACAAATGCAATTGATCATGGACTGAAACCTCCATAATAGTGAGATGAAACAAAACTCTTCTTTTTGTATGAGTAGATTTATCCCAGGTGTTCCTTATAGTGATGCAACACCAGCTAACACATACACCTCAGGGAACTCGAAAAACAAGAACAAAATAAGCCCAAAGTGAGCAGAAAGACAGAAGTAAATAAGCTTAGAGCAGAAAAATGAAACAATAGAAAAACAAAAACAAAAATTACTGAGATCAAGAAAATTGAAAACTGTTAGCTGAATTAACTGTGTTAGTCTGTGCTGCTGTAACAAAATAGAGTAAATCCTTTATACTTTAGAGTAAATATTTCATACTGTAGAGTGGATAGTTTATAAAGCATGAAAATTAATTTCTTATAAGTCCAAAGGCTGAGAAGAGCAAGATCAAGGTGCCAACACTGATGTCAGGTGAAGGCTGCTCTGTGCTTCCAGGACGGCCCCTGGATGCTGTGTACTCACATGTGAAAGTCAGGAAGCAAGAGAGCACTCCTTTCAGCCTTGCACCCTTTTTCAGGGATGTTAATCCTACAGACCATATTCTTATTACTGCTGTATTGGATATTAATTTTCAACATGAAGTTTTTTATTTTTTTTGTGGGTACCGGGGGTCGACCTCAGGACCTCGCACTTGCCGGGCAGGCTCTTATGCCGCTGAGCTATCTCACCGGCCCCTTCAACATGAATTTTTGAAAGACTATCTTCATTCAAACTATAGCATTTCATCTTTGGCACCCAAACTTCTTCTACTTACAAACAAATCATATGCATTTTATTCATCCAAAAATCATTTATATCAGATATGAGTTAGGCCTAATGTATGATTCATCCTGAGGCCACTTCCTCTTGAGCTATGAAATTTAAATCCATAGAGTGACATGCTTCCAAATTATGATGGTAGCACAGACTTAGGGTAGATATTCCCATTCTGAAAGAGAAAAATAGTCAAGGAGAAAGGGGTAATGGGTTCCAAGCAAATCTAAAATCTAATAGGGAAGACAACATTAAATATTAAGGTTTGAGAATAATCTTTGACTCCAAATCCCACCTTCCAGGTACACTGGGATAGGTTGGGTCCCCAAAGCTTCAGAAGATGTTGTTCTTAGAGCTTTGTTGGGTGTGGCCCATGCTGTGACTTTTACAGGTTGGAGTCAGGCATCCAGGGCTTTCCCAGGCTGGGGTCGCATGCTGGTGACCTGGGATCTTTGGTGGAAGCCTGCTCCCATGGTTCCAATAGCTATTGCCTTAGTGGGAACTCTCTGTGTTAGCCCGAGCCTCACAGTCCAACAAGGCACTGTGCCCGGGGAAGTCTGCCTAGGTCCCAAACCTCTTTGAGACATCATTTGAAACCTAGGTTGAGTCAGCTGTGCCTCTCAACGTTTGCACGCCTACGTCTGCAGAGTCACCCTAGCAGAGATGTTGCCAGGATTTACACCCTATACCTTTACTACCAGTGGCTCGACTTGTATCTGGCTCTGCTTGGCTATGGGTGGGGTAGCCTGGGAGCACTACACTGGACTGCAGGGAGAAGAAACTTGAGGCATTGCCGGGTAGTGAGCGAGCACTGAGTCCCAAGTTCCCACTGGTGTTCTGGGAGGCTCCCTTGGAGTTTTTCTTCTCATGGGGCCCTACCACTCTTGGCATGTGGCGGAAGTGACAACCTTAAAGATATTAGCGGTACGTTCGGGGGAATTCTCCCGTTGCCTTGGTGAACAGTTTCTGGCTTTCTGTCCACACCAATGTCCTTATCAAAAGTTTGCTTGGTCACACTCTTGGATCTGTCCCTACACACCTTTTTTAAATCCTTTACAACTTGGCCAGGCTTATGATTTTCCAAATCTTTAAGTTTTGGTACACTTTTAATATGGATTCTATCTTTAAATTGTTTCTTTTTTCTTGCATTTTACTTAAGCAGGTAACAGAAGTCATGCAGTATTTTCAAAACTTTGTTTAGAGATTTTTTTCCTGCCAAATATCCTCATTATCACTTTTAAATTCTTCCTCTCACAAAGTACAAGATCAATCGGCCAAATTCCTTACTGCTTTGTGATAAGGGTGGCATTTCCTCCAGTTTTCCAGAAAATATCTCTCAGTTCTCAGACCTCATACAAATGCTCTTTACTGCCCGTATGTCTATCATCATTTTTATCACAACCACTCAGTTTCTGAGAAGACCAAGGCTTTCCCTACAGCTCTTCTCTTCTGAATCATCACCAGAATCACCCTTAATGCTCTGTTCATATCAACCTAGGCTTTTTCATGTGTGTATCTTTACTCTTCCAGTCTCTACCCATTATCTTCCAAATTTACTTCCACATTTTCAGTTGTGTTATAACAAAATCCCAATTTAATCTATATCTTAATCTAATTGTGTTGATGTAATAAAATATCTGAGAGAAGGTAATTAGCAACAGAAGAAATTAATTTTCTCATGGTCCCGGAGCCTGGGACATCCAAGATGAACTATACGGGCTCAGTTTCTGGTGAAGATCTGTTCCTTCTAGGATTGCTCACATGCTAGGAGGAAAAGAAGGACAAAAAAGGAGATAAATGCTGTGTTCTCTCATGGTAGAAGAGTGGAAAGTGTGACTTTGCTATCTTAATCCCTTCTTTAAGGCACTAATCTATTAGCAAGTAAACATCCTTCTGATCTAATCACCTCCTAAGGCCCTACCTTTACTACTACCAACATGGGGTGTTTCAACATGAATTTTAGGGAGGATACATGCAAATCATAGAAAGAAATAAAAAAAATCACAAGATTTAAAAGGAGAAATGAAAGAGATGCTACAATTGATACCACAATGATTGAAAAGATTATAGGAGAATACTATGAACAATTATATGTCAATGAATTGAATAATCTAGAAGAAATGCATAAATTCCTAGAAACACAAAGCCTACCAAGATTGAATCATGAAGAAGGAAATAATAATCTGATCAGTCTTATAATTAGCAGGGATTGAATTAGCAATTAGAAACTGCTAACAAAGAAAATCTTAGAATCTGTTTGTTACCTATGTAAATTTTACATCATTTTTAAAAGTGAATTAATGCCAGTTCTTTTCAAGCTCTTCCAAAAATTTGATGAGGAAGAAGCACTTCTAATTTATTTTATAATGCCATCATATCCTGATACCAGAGACAAAGTATATAAGAAAACTATAAGCCAATATTCCTGATTAATATAAATGCAAATATTTGCAACCAAAATATTAGCAAGCCAAATTTAACAGCACATTAAAAATATGCTTCATGACTGTATTAATTTGTTTCCTGCTGCTAATAACACAAGATTACAGACTGGGCAAGTCTTAAGAAAAACAGGTCTATTTTGGCTCATGGCTCTAGAAGCCTAAAGTCTATAGAGACCATATATGGTGATAGCATTCTTGCTGGTAGAGTCCTGAAGTGAAACAGTATATCACATGGCAAGAGACAAGAAAGACACATTTATGTGCACTTGTTATGACCTCTTTCCCTCTTCTCATAAATCCACCAGTATTCAGTCATGGGGCCTCCACCCTAGTGACCTTATTCCAATGTCTCCACCTTTAAACATTACTAAGAAGTATATTACCTCTTCTCTTCAAACTCATATCATGGCTCTAGTCAATCCTGTAGTGCAAAACAAATTAAACATAAATATTAAAATGTGAAACAAGCATTATTTATAAAGGATATAATTTGAATATAAAGAGAACATTTTAAAATTCACTAAGAGTATCTTTAAAATGAATAAGTGAATTTGGAAGTTTTCCTAAATAAAAAGGTAAAATAGATTTCACATCTATATATTAGTAACAAACATTCACAATAGTATAAGACTTCAAATACAAATGCAATAAAATATGTGCCAGATATTTTCCCTAGATACTACAAAGCATTTTAAGAAAAAATTTAAATGGAGTCATGTAGTGTTTAGAGCTCAGTGGCTTTAATATTGTTAAAATGTCAATTTTCTCTAAATTGATCTGCAAATTCAAAGTAATATGGAGCAAAATATTGCCTACGTTTTTCCTAGTTTGCTTGATGATACAAAGGGTATAAAAACAGCCAAGATGATTTTGAAAGACAACAGTGGAGCAATGAAGTTAATACATATGACATTTCTTTTTTTTCTGCATTCATTAATTTATTATTTTAAAACATTATCTGTTATGATTTTAGTAAACCCCATACTAACCATAAAGCACAAACCTACAAGATTTACAAGTAACCATACTGCTAAGAAAAACCACTTAACCACAAAAGAAACAGCAGAAGACGAAGAAAGGAACACAGTCTTCAAAACAATTAAAAATCAAGCAATAAAATGACAGATGCAAATTCCCAGGTCTTGTAACTACTTTGAATGTAAGTAGGTTAAATTCTTCAAGTAAAATTCTTCATAGAGTGGCAGAATGGATAAAAGTGTAAGAGGCAACTATATGCTGCCTTCAAGAGATCCGCTTCACTAGTAAGGACACATGGACTGGAAATGAATGGAGAGAGAAGAATATTACATGAAAATGGAGTGGAGTGGCACCAAAACAGAGGAGGAGTGGCTACATTTCTTTCACATAAAATAGATTTCAAGTAAAGAAGAACTATAAAACATATTGAACAAGGCCATTATATAATGACAAAGAGATCAACAGAGAAAGAAGATATAACAATTATAAATATATGCATCCAGCATTAGAATATTACTTGTCTTGGTTATTTTTCTGGTTGCTGAGACAAATACCCGACACCAAAGTTAAAGGAGGAAAGGTTTATTTTGGTTCACAGTTTGTAGAGTTTCCGGTCCATAATTGGCTGGCTCCAAGGCAGGGTGGCATGGCAGAGCAGGCAGCAGAAGAACAGCAGCAGCAACAATAAGCAACGAGTGACAAGCATCCACACTAGCCCTCTTTCTGTCCTTATATTTTATCCAGGCTACTCGCTCTTAAGCTGGGTAGCACTCACACCCAGAGTGGGACACCTTTAATCATACTCAGAATTATGCCAAACCAATCAGTGGACTAACTTAGTACTCACATACCCAATCTCAGAATCAGACACTTAACTCCAGCATTACACACTCTAGATCCAGCCATCTCTGAAAAGCACCAGGCTTTGGGGGGACACCTAGAAACAAGCCATAACACTACTCTAAAAAAGAAACAGTAGGAAACTTAAGAGAGAGAAAGACTGCAATATAACACAATTTCATCAATGAACAGATCATATAAACAGAGAAAAAAAAAAGAAACATAAGGTTTAAACTATATGTGGGACAAAATGGACCTAACATTCATCTGCAGAACATTCCATCAAACAGCTATATCCTATAGATTCTTCTCGACTGCACACAGAGCATTTTCAAGACAGATCACATTTTAGGGGACAAAAAAGCTTGATCAATTAAAAAATATCAAAATCATATGTCTCTTTTCTGACCGTAATAGAATGAAACTATAAGTCTGAAAACTGAATAAACACATGCTCCTGAACAAGTGAGTCACTGAAGAAGTTAAAAGAGAAATTACTAGATTTCTTGAGGTGAATGAAAATAGAAGGGGATCTGGAAAGGGAGATGGGAGGGAGGGGAGTAGAAGGAGAAGTAAAAAGGACCAAGATGTGACATGTATATGTATTAATACCCCATGATTAATGTACTTATTAGACATCACAACATATACTAGTAAAAAGAGAAGAAAAAAAATAAAACATACATTAATTACAAAAGAAAACAGAAACATAACATGTTAAAACTAATGGACATAGCAAAAGCTGTTCTAAGAGGGATGATCATAGCAATAAATATCTATATTGAAAAAATAGACAGATCTCAAATAATCTAACAGTACAGCTCAAAGAACTAGAATAGAAGAAGAAATTAAACTCAAAGTAAGTAAAAAGAAGAGAAAATAAAGATCACACCAAAAAGAATTACAAAATAAATGAAATAGAGACTAAAATAATACAAAAGATGGAGTTATTTTTTAAAAGGCAAAACTGACAAACCTTTACCTAGACTAATTAAGATTAAGAGAGAGGGAGAGAGCGCAAATAAAATCAGAGATGAATCAGAGACACTGCAAGTGATGCCACAGAAATACAAAAAAAAATCATTAGAAACTATTATGATCAATTATACAACAACAAGCAGGAAAACCTGAAAGGATCAGTAATGAGCAATGTGATTGTATCACTAACGAAAAGTTTTCCATCAAAGGAAAGCCCAAGGCCTGATAGATGGCTTCACTGGTAATTTCTATTGAATATTTAAAGAAGAACAAACACCAGTTCTTCTGAAACTATGCAACAAAAAAAAAAATTGAAGAAGAAATCTTTCTAAACTTGTTCTGAGGCCAGCATTACTTTATACCAGTGATGGTGAACCTTTTAGAGCTTTCAGTGATAGAAACAGTCTGCTGTGACATGCATGCCATAAGTTTGTCACCACCGCACAGGTAAGCAAAAGACAATAAACAAACAAACAAAAACCCTAGCAAGGAAAATTCAACAGCACATTAAAAATACCATTCACTATGATAAATAGGTGCCATACCTGGGACGCAAAATTGTTTAACATATGCGCAAAAACTATATGATAATTTCAATGGTTGAAGAAAAATACCAGTGCCACTCTGTTCAGAATGAGAAAAAACTGTTATCACAAAACAGCTAAAGGGCCGGTGAGATGGCTCAGCGGCATAAGCGCCTGCCTTGCAAGCGTGAGGGCCCGAGTTCGACTCCTGGATCCCACATACGAAAAAGGGGCCGGTGATATCGCTCAGTGGCACAGGCGCCTGCTGGCGTGCGAGGTCCTGAGGTCGACCCCCCGGTACCCACAAGAAAAAAAAAAAAAAAAAACAGCTAAAGTAATCTTGAACAAGAACAAAGATGGAGGTGTCACACTACCAGACCAAAAATATAAAGATATAGCAATTAAATCATCATAATATTGGCATAAAAGCAGGCACAGAGGCCAGCGGAACAGAATATAGACCATAAAGAATCCCATGCATTTATAGCTAACTAATTTTTGACAAAGTAGCCAAGAATATGTAAGAAGAAAAGGGCAATCTCATCAATAAATGGCGCTTGGAAAACTGGGTATCTATATGCAGAACAATGAAACTAGACCTCTCTGTTTCTTACCTGTTATAAATACTGTATCAACTAAAAAGATTAAAGAAATCTTTAATGTAAGATGTAAGATATGAAATGTAAGATATGAAACTGTAAAACTACTAGAAGAAAACATAGGGCAAATGCTTCAGTACGTTGACATGGGTAATTTTTTAAAAAATGATGCTAGACACATAAGCAACAAAAACAAAAACTGACAAATCGGACTACTGTTGAGCAAAAAGCTTCTGTACAGCAAAGGATGAAATCCACAGAGCAAGAATGAACCTTACCCATCATGAGAAAATATTTGCAAACTATACATCTGACAAGGGTTAATATTGAAAATTAAAAATTGACCTTGGGCTGGAGATGAAACTCAGCTATACAACACTTGCCTAGCATGTACAAGGAGAGAATTAGAATAGTAGTAACCAGTGATTGGAGGAGAGGGAGAAGTCAGTCAATAGATGCAATGTTATTGTTTCATAGGAGTAAGTTTGGGTGTTCTATAGTATAGTGGTGTGAATATAACTAACAATAATGCATCTCAAAATATTTTAGAAGATAAAATTTAAATGTATTCACAATTAAAAAAATGAAAAATCTTTAAGGTAATAAATATGCTACTTATCCTGAGTTGATCGACATCCAATGTATGCGTGAATAAAAACATAGCTTGTACTTCATAGAAATGTGTGGATAATAAGTGTCAATTAAAAATGAAAAAGAAAAAGAAAGTAGTTGGAAGACTTGCTGGTCATGGTTGTGCACACCTATTATCCCAACACTTGGGAGGCTGAAGCAGGAGGATTACCATGAGTTCAAGGCCAGCCTGGGCTGCATAGTGAGTTCAAGGCCAGCTTGAAGTACATAGGTACATAGCAAGACCCTTCTAAAAAAAAAAATTGGAAGACTTCTATTATCAGAAAGCAATGTTCAACACAAAGCTACAATTATCAAGACAGTGCAATACTGGTAAAAGGACAGAATGTAACTGAAATTTTTGATATATGCACTTTCTCCTGTTACCTAGATCCTGATCCCTGATCAAAATATAAAATATTTTTATATTCCCAGAAGGTTTTGCAATGCTATTTTCCAGTCAATCCTCACCGTTATTGCAGGGACATTGTTATTATTTGTCAGAACATAGATTAGTTTATTTTCTCTCCTTAAACTTCATGTAAATGGAATGAAACAGTAAATACTTTTTTGTGTTTGATTTCTTCCACTCAAAATAGTGTCTGAAGCATTTTTTCATGCTGTTGAATGTCTCAGAAGGTTTATTTACTTATTTTATTATTCTTTCTTTTTGTAATTTTTTACATTATTAATACATGTTTGCAATTCATGAAATCATCTTGGGGAGTGGTTACATGTATATACTATAGCTTGTTTCTTTTTTATAAATCCCCTCCACTTTTCCTCCCCATTTTGTTTGTTTTTCATTTTTCTATTTTGGTTAATGTGCTGAGAAGTATGAATATAACATAGGACAATTTTTTTCTTTTATCCTCTAGATGAGCATTTGGGTTCATTTGAGTTTTGGCTAATACAGCTAAATCTCCTATATAAATTTAAATAGAATTCATTACATGGGTGTATGTCTTTCTTTTTCTTTGACAAATACTTAGGAATTGCTAGAGTGTGGGTAAAGTACATATATAAATTTGTAAGAAACTAAAAACAGTTTTTTGAAATTGTTACACCATTTTTATCTCCTGCTTATAAAATTTAAGTTTTATGTATTTTATATCTTTATGACTATTTGGTGTTTTATGTTATTTTAATACTGTTTTTAGTATGGGATTTCTTAATGACTAATGATGATTACCATCCTATGTGTTTAATGGATGTGCCCGTATCTTCTTTTGTAAAAACTCTTTCTGAGTTAACTGCCTTTTCATTTTCCATTTGGTTAGTACTTTCCTTACTGAGTTTTGGGAGTGCTCTATATACGTTAGAAGTTTGTCCTTTATCACCTATGAACCACAAATACTTTCTTATAGTCTTTTTGTTGTCTATATGCCTTAATATTTTCAAATAAATTTGCCAATTTTTCTCCAACATATGACTGAGGGAGTGACTAAGAATTTTAAGTTTTTAATATGAAATTTTGAATTATAGATGTTCATTTCTCTATTGAGCAAAATTTATTTTGTTATGAACAGGGATCATCTTATTGCTGGGAATCATTTGTATGGTTATTAGTGTTCCATGACACAATCACTAACTCTATAGATTTATAAAATTGTCCAGCCAATGGAAAGTTAATAAAATATGCATGTCCCTATACAATTAGATAATTCCCAAGAGATCCATCAGACAACGCCTAGTGTTCCATTAAAAAGATACTTTATATACATTGTGTCTTTTTCCAAATCATGGACATGTTTTTCTCAACAGCATTAAAAATAATCTATAAGGCTTATTCTTGATTACAGAAAGAACTAGTCTGGCCCCAGTAGAGTTGGCCATGTACCTTTCATGGATGCACCAGTAGTGGTAAGTAATTATTTGTTTCCTTTTATTTTCTCTGCAAAGACAAAGCCACAAATTTTCTGTTGTTTTTAAACTACAGAGATTATAATTTTTTGTTATGGCAGCCCAAATGGACTAAGACATTGCTCTTTTATCTTGATTTAAGGAAGCTAAGCCCATGGACACTTTCCACCAGTTTTTAATTGAAACACTTTAGACTGAAATAATTAATTCTGTTAGAAAATTCCAAAGTTTGCTATGTACCTGATACACCAAATTATTTTTTTTTTCTTTACCACCTAGGAGACTGATACTTTGTGCATCAGTCTAATTTTTTTGAGAAGACTTTGTAGACATTAATTCTGTATATAAAGTCGGCTCTTCTTTCCTCCTTCATACCGTGTTTGTTGTCTGCTACTAGAAGAGAATAATGATAAATATGATTTAGTAGCATAATTAATCTAATTATTTTCTGATTAAAAGGACTTATAGATCCTATGCAAATAATGGATATTTCTGTGTTGTGTAATGAGAAAAAGCAAAATTGTCTGCATTATCAGGGGTCAGTGAGATTCACAGTTTCAAATTTCATTTTAAAATGTTATATTTGTGGGCCGGTGAGATAGCTCAGCGGCATAAGTGCCTGCCTGGCAAGTGTGAGGTCCTGAGTTCGACTCCCAGAACCCACATAAAAGAAAAAAAGGGCTGGTGGTATCGCTCAGTGGCACAAAGCGCTTGCTGACAAGCACGAGGTCCTGAGGTCGACTCCTGGTACCCACATAAAAAAAAAAAAAGGTATATTTGTTTACAAAAACAATTTAATTAAATATATTTGCATTTAAATTTAGTTAAACTAAAAATCTATTAAATAACAATATAGATATAGCTTATGAAGAGAATTAAAAATGTTCTAATATATCCATAAAAATAAAACATTAAAAATGGTATCGAAACGTTCCAAATAATCACATTTAAATATCCTTCTTCAATTTAGTCATTTCTGGAACATCAATTTTTGTTCTACTGGATATTGGGTCAGTAATGTACTTGTTGACTGAAAAAGCATCATTTTCAGAATGACTCAGTCCATTGTAATTATCTAAAAGTAGTTGAAGTGGTATGCACTCTTAAGTCTCAATTTGGTACTCTCCACTGAACTATCAGTAGTTCAGAATTATATAGTATAGACATATGCATGAGGTTCCAAAAGCATCCTTCCTTGTAGAAAATGTCAATTTTGACTTTGTCTTAGAGCTCTGCCATTGGGCCATAATTAGAATAGTACTAAATAGTTTTATTTAACGTATTATAGTAATCAAAATATCGGAACACTGACAAATTAAATTAACTGCTAAAATTTAATGATCAATTTCAGGAAAATTGTATTTATATATGTTGCATCTTCTGGTCCATGTATACCTCCCTATTTACTTATATTTTATTTTAAAATATTTTCAGTAGTGTTTTTTAGTTTCAGTAGATGCCTAGGACATATTTTAAATTTTTAAAGGTATTTAATGTTTTTGATACTTCTATTTCCCAGAGGAAACTGGAAGGTACATAATGAAGAATTATCAGTAACATGGAAGAGATTTAGCAACCCAAATCTCATGAAAAAAATGAAATAACTTTCTGTAGCCATTCATATTCTTTTAGAACTCCTGGTTTACTTAGTTAATGATACTATAACAAATTACAATAGTCTCAGTGGCTTTCAAAAAACAGAAGTGTATTTCAAACAGTTGTGGAGGATACTAAATTCAGGTTGTCAGCATGTTTCACTTTCTGGTGAGGGTCCTCTTCTAGGCTGCAGATTGCTAACTTCTTGTTGAGTCTTCAAATAGTAGAAAGGGGATGAAATAACTCTCTGAGTCATCATTTATAAGAGCACAAATCTCCACCCTTGTGCCCTAATTATCTCCCAAAGGCCTTACCTCCTAATACCATCACATTGGCATTTAGGATTTTAATGCATAAGTTTTGTGGAGAGAAAAATTTACATCCACTGAAACGTCTATACATATTAAAAATAAACAAATTTATTAAGAGGACCATAGATAAAGCTGCTATATAGCACATAATAATAATAGTAAGGGAATGCACAAAAGCTTTAAGTTGTGGTCACTTATCAATCTTCCAGTAATTGATCCTTCTTAGAAGTCATCTAAGTATCCAATAATTAGATGTTTATTAAATTAATTTAATACTAGCCTTAAGTTTTATGGTACAGAGAGAGCTTGAAAATTGTGATTTAGCTGAAACACTGGAAACTATATTTACTGTTACTAAAAAAAAATTCAAAATTGTGATTCAACTTAGTTCAACAAAATTTCATAAATATTATTTTAAACATTAAATGTTAGTCTGAATTTTCTGTTGAAACAGATGACCATATGGAATTGGTCATATAAAAGATTCTAGGGGCAGTGAACTCTCCCTCCATCCAGAGGGCCCTGGTGGGCCTGCGAGATTGCTGGTGACGCCTGCCTCCATCTAGAGGACCCCAGAGGGCCAGCAAGATCACCAGTGACACAGTAGGGCCCTGGCTGGAGTGCACACAGTGGACAGGTGGGATTAGCGGCCTGGAAAACTCTGAAGAGCAATAACAATATGAGCCAATGGTTGATTCACATCAATACTCCTAGGCTAGTCAGCCCAGGAAGAAGCCAGACTCCACAACTGGCCCACAAGAGGAATCCATGTGACTGGTCCTTCCCCTTACACTACAGAACCTGGTGACTGGGGGAATGCCAGCCACACAGTAAGACCCTGACTAGGGTTTACATGATGGACAAGTGAGTCTAGCAAGATTGAAAAGACCAAAATATGAACCAACAGGTGGTAAGTTAGGTGAACCAGTGTTGTGCTTAGGGACAAAGACATAAGGAATAGAAGCAGGTGGGTGAGTGGCCCTCTTTTTTAAAAATTAATATTATTTTATTTTATCTTGATTTATTTTTGTTTTTACCTTACTTTCCTTTCCTTTTCCTTTTTTCTTTTATTTTTTTCTCAATTTTTTCTTTTCTTTTTCTTCTTTCTTCCTTGGTCTCCTTTGTTTTCTTTTTTTCTCTCTTTTCTAAATGGCTGGGGTGAACTCCAGCCACAGAAAACTAACCCTATCCCCCAAACCCAAAGACCAATTTCAGATAATCCCCCGAATACTCCTTTATTCTTTCTTTTCTATTCTCTTCTCTAGTCTCCCAAACCTTGTGTGATCATCCTTTGTCCTCCAGCCTTGCTTCTACCTCCTCCTTAGTTATCTTTGTTTTGTACAATATCCTCCCTAAATTTCCCCACCAACGGGTAAAACCACTCTACCAAGGGGAAACACTTTGCATACAAACTCCTAATTTATGATTGGTTCTGTTATATAACTACAGATATTGCTCCTATGGTCTAAAGTACAAAATCAACAGTTCCCAAAGTTTGTCAATTTCTAAAATGTGCTTGATGCTATTGTTATTGCTAATTGTACTATTTTAGCTAGGCTATCATATCTGTTGTAATCAGTTGTTCTCCCTTCTGTAACAATATTGGGAAGCTCTGGGGCAATAACCTCACCAAAATCTAACATCAAAGGACTGGGGACAGAAGCAAACAGATACCAACATCCCACTCTCAATTAATTGGGAAGGTAGGATCCTGGGACAGACAAACTAAGAACCTCCTACACACAAAAGACATCCCTGAAGAACAGACTTTTCCTAGAGAGACCTTGATACTAGTGATATAGCTACCTACTACAAAAGCTCACAAGGATCATCACAGAAAACAAAATAAAAAAAAATTTTTTGAAATAGAAAATGACAAGACGGAAAAGCAAAATGCAATCTCAGAACTCCAGCCCACCCAGAACAAGTCCAGGAGACATCAACGTAGAAGAAATTGGAAGACACACACCTGAAATTTCTGAAAAGATAGCAAGTGAAGTAAAGAAACAGATTCATTGGGCTATAGAGGAAATCAGATCAGAAATCACCTCTCAGGTAAAAAAAGAAATGACAACAATAATGAAGGAATTGCTCAGAATAGCTAAAGAAGACATAGATACAAAACAGAGGAGTATAGGAAAATGATGGAAACCTTGAATGAACAATATAGGAAAGAAATAGAATGCATTAAACAGATTCAAAGAAATATCTAGGAAATTAAAAATTCCATTGAAAGCTGGCAAAACCGCTTGAATGAAATTGAAGATAGACTTGCAGACCTTGAAGACAGGGTTATGGCTAGTGATCACGAAAGGAAAGATCTCTTAAAAATAACAAGGGACCAGGAAATAACAATTCAACAGCTCCAAGACAATGCAAAGAAAAACAATATAAGACTGACAGGTGTCAATGAAAAAGCAGGAGTCAACACAAATGACATAAAACAACTATTTGCAGAAGTAATAGGAGAAAATTTCACAAGCATGGGAACAGAATCTGACATACAGTTAAGTAAGGCATATAGAACTCCAAACAGCCATAATCAAAATAAATCCACACACAGACATATAATAATCAAGATACCAGAAATTCAGCACCAAAACACAATATTAACAGTTGTTAGAGAAAAGAAACAGATCAACTATAAAGGAAAGCCCATTAGAATCATTGCTGACTTTGGAACACAAACTCTCAAATCAAGAAAAGCTTGGAGTGAAGTATTTCAAGCCCTGAAAGAAAACAACTTCCAACCCAGATTGATGTACCCTACAAAACTATCTTTCAAAATTAATGGAGAAATAAGATACTTCCATGACAAAGAACAACTGAAGAAATTCATGACCACCAAACCAATACTACAAAGGGTACCAAAAGATATTCTAGACAGAGATAAAAATGACCACAATTCCAAGAACAACAACAGAAAGAAACCACCAAGCAGGGCAAGCAATTAAACAGAGGGGAAAAGTAGGGAACCAGCAGCAGGAAAATAACATGACAAAGACAGGCCAATACATATCAGTAATAACCATCAATGTAAATGGCCTCAATTCACCAATAAAAAGAAACAGATTGGCAGAATAGAACAAGAAATAAGATCCAACAATATGCTGTATATGAGAAACACATTTAACACAAAAAGAAACTCATAGACTGAAAGTCAAAGGATGGAAAACAATACTCCATCCAACAGGAACTCAGAAAAAGCAGGGGTAACTATTCTGTTTGCAGACAATGTGAATTTCAAACCAAAAATGAGCAAAAGAGATAAAGAAGGTCACTACATACTCATTAGGGGAAAAATTCAAGAGGAAGAGATAACAATTATAAATATATATGCACCAAATATGGGAGCACACAACTATATAAGACAAATATTAGTAGACATGAAAAAATCAAATAAGTAATAACACAATTGTAACGGGGGACCTTAATACCCCATTGTCACAAAGAAATAGATCAACTAGACAAAAAATCAGCATCAAACCTGTGAACAAATGGACTTAGTAGACATATACAGAGTGTTCCTCCCAACACTATCAGAATACACATTCTTCTCAGCTGCACATGGGACATTCTCTAAAATAGACAATATACTAGCCCACAAAACATGCTTAAGTAAATGCAAAGGAATTGAAATTATCCCATGAATATTATCTGACCATAGTGCAATGAAAATGGAAATTAATGGCAAATGAAACTGCAAAAACCCCATAAACACATGGAAATTAAATAACACCCTCCTGAACAACCAATGGGTCACAGATGGAATTAAAGAAGAAATTAAACAATATCTACAATCAAATGAAAATGCAAATGCAACATACCAGAGCCTGTGGGATGCAATGAAAGCAATACAAAGAGTCGAATTTATAGCAGTGAATTCTCACATCAGGAAAACAGAATGAGCACAAATAAACAACCTAATGCTGCACCTCAAGCTTCTACAAAAAGAAGATCAAGTCAAGCCCAAAGCCCATAGAAGAGAGGAAATTATAAAGATCTGAGCAGAAATTAATGCAATTGAGACTAAGAAAACAATACAAAGAATTAAAGGATCAAGAGTTGATTCTTAGAAAGAATAAACAAATTTGATAAACCCCTAGCCAACCTTATCAAAAAAAGGAAAAAAACCTCAAATTCATGCCATGAGGAATGAAAAGGGTGAAATCACTACAGATCTTTGGAAGTTCACAAGATCATCAATACCTACTTCTAAAATCTTTACTCGCATAAGATGGAAAACACAGAAGAAATGGACAGATTCCTAGAAACATATGAATTACCAAAGCTGAATCGAGAAGATGTAAAAAATTCTGAATAACCCAATATCAGTTAATGAAATTGAAAATGTAATTAAAAACTTACCAACAAAAAAAAGCCCAAGTCCTGATGGATTCATGGCTGAATTCTACAAGAAATTTAGAGAAGATTTAATGCCAATACTCCTCAAACTTTTTAATGAAATTGAAAAGGAAGCAATTCTCTCTAACTCACTCCTGGATGCAAGTATTACCCTGATACCAAAACAAGAGAAAGACCCAACCAAGAAAGAGAACTACAGGTCAATTGCCCTAATGAACATTGATGCAAAAATCTTCAACAAAATACTAGCAAACAGAATGCAGCAAATCATCAAGAAGATTATACACCATGATCAAGTGGGATTCATTCCAGGAATGCAGGGATGGTTCATCATTGGCAAGTCCATAAATGTAATACACCATATCAACTGAGCCAAAGACAAAAATCACATGATCATCTCAATAGATGCAGAAAAAGCTTTCGATATAGTCCAACACTCACTCATGATAAAAACCCTACAGAAAATTGGAATAGATGGTCTTTACCTCAATCTGATAAAAGCTACCTATGACAAACCAACAGCCAACATCACACTAAATGGACAAAGAGTAAAAACTTTCATTGAAAAATCAGGAACAAGACAAGGATGTCCCTTTAATATAGTTCTGGAAACATTAGCCAGAGCAATTAGACAAGAGAGAGAAATAAAAGGAATAAGGATAGGAAAGGAAGAAGTTAAATTATAATTATTCACAGATAACATCATACTCTACATAGAAGATCCCAAAATCTCCACCAAAAGACTTCTAGAATTAATAACCAAATTCAATACCATAGCTGGATATAAAGTCAACACTTAAAAATCAATAGCATTCCTGTACATAAACAACAAACTCACTGAGAGAGAAATTAGGGTAAACCACACCCTTCACAATAGCATCCAAAAGAAATGAAATACTTAGGAATCAATCTAACAAAAGAAGTAAAAGATCTGTGCATTGAAAATTACAGTACTCTTAAAAAAGAGGTCAAAGAGGATATCAGAAAATGGAAAATATCCCTTGCTCATGGATAGGAAGAACCAACATTGTGAAAATGGCTATACTTCCAAAATTGTTATACAGATTTAATGTAATCCCAATCAAAATACCATTAGCATATCTCACAGATCTAGAGAAAACATTCCTAAAATTCATTTGGAAACAGAAGAGACATAGAATAGCAAAGGCAATCCTTGGCAACAAAGACAAGACAGGCGGTATCACAATCAAGGACTTGGAATTATACTACAAAACTACTGTGATAAAACCAGCATGGTACTCACAAAAAAAATCATGAAGATCAATGGAACAGATTAGAAGATGTAGACACATCTACAAACAGGAGTTTGAAATACAATACCACTTGTTCTGTAGCCCAGACAATGGGATATCTTTCCTGTTATGTGATTAAGATGAGGTTTTCAGTATTCACAGTCTTTTGCATATTATATTGAGTCTGGCTATAGCTTTAATTAGATTGAGTTTATCTCCTTTTCATCTTGCAAATATTTGAATTGAGAGTAAGTTTGCTGCAGCTCCTAATATGTTGATTGATTTTTGGAATGAACACCAATAGGACTGAAGAATTCCATCATGGGCCGGTGAGATGGCTCAGTGGCATAAGTGCCTGCCTGGCAAGCACGAGGTCCTGAGTTTGCCTCCCAGAACCCACATATGAAAAAGGGGCCAGTGATTTCGCTCAGCAGCACGGGTACCTGCTGGTGCGTGAGGTCCTGAGGTTGACACCTGGTACCCATAAAATAAATAAATAAATAAATAAATAAATAAATAAATAAATAAATGATCCATCTCTTTAAAAAAAAATTCCATCATGATCAGAATGGAAAGATACTATTTTTAGTCCCTCCTACACTGCAGATTTTTTGAAAAAATTTTGGGGTGTTGTTGGAGAGTATTGTTAGATGAGCAATTTTTGTGCTTGGCCTTTTTCTGTCCTACACTGTCATTCTAGGCTTGTTTGTCTTCTCCAATCTCCATGTTTTCATTTTTAGCATGTTTTTCTCCTTGGTCTGTTGTACCTAGAGCAATTACCTGCTCCCATGTGTGGAAGATGCCAGATTTTTAGGGCTTATTTGCAGCATCCATTCTTCTTTAGTCACATAACAATTGTGACTTCTCATTGGTGTAGGTTTTTCTTTTGCCACAGAACTAAGGCAGAAGGATAACTGCAGTGTTCTGCCTAGTATTTCTTGGATTTGGGTCTGAGAATTTGTAAGTAATCTTAGTTCTCCCTTTTTCTGAAACAAGAATGGAAACCACAGATTTGTCTATATATTATGGTTACTTGAAGAATACTGTGGAAATATTTTAAAACATTGATGTGCATTAAAATTGTCTTTGGGGTACCTAAGCTATAGATACCTGGTCCAATAGTGGAAGATTTAAATTCACTCACTTTGGGCTAAGATGCAGGAAATATCTGTTTCCTAAAAGCTCCTCAGGGTAATTTTTGGTGCAACCCCAAAATTGTGAAGAATGGTAAATTAAGTGGATGGTAGCCTAAAAATGCGTGATATTTACCTGATCTTTATCCCCAGTGTCTGAGACAGTGCTACATAATAAATGCTTAGTTTGTACTTGTAATGAATGAATGTATTCATTATGTCACTTGATTTTTCATGTAAATCAGATATGTGGTTATTTAGACACGTTAGATGATATTTCAATAAACTACAACCATATTAAAAGACAACCATTTTCTTATTTTTGTTGAAATTAGTGTCCTCCTTGTTGCCCGATGCACGGACGCTTTCTCTTGTGTATCTTATTTGACCCTATGGTAGGATTCCACACTATTTTCCTCTTTAAAAAATTCCTTTGCTTTTGTTGACATCATTATTTCTGGTTTCTCCCTACCTATTGGCCTTTTAATTAGAATTTGAATTTTTTTTTCTGTTCCTTTTTCAAAATCCAGAACTTCTATTCTGCTCTTGAAACTCACCGTAGTTGCCTCAGTTATCAGCAGGGTTGCAAGAAATTCTTTTGGTGTAGGAATTCACTATTAGTCATTGCGTGTATGGGTGTGTGAATGTGTGTGTGTGTGTGTGTGTGTGTTTTCTCTTTTAACAGTAAACATTTATTAAGCTTTCTTTATTGTGCTACTTGCTGGGAATACAAAGTACCATAAGTTACCACCTCTGTCTTTAAGGAGCTTATAAATCAAGTAAATAATGATATCATTGTAATTCTGAAAGAATTCTGAGAACATGGCCCTAAGCTATGAAACACAGATTCCTTCCTCCCCTAAGACTTTAAATGCACTCTTCTTCACATTCTTTTTTCATTTTCTTGGAAATTTTTTTCACAGACCTAAGTTCCTTATGTGTCTGTGTATGAAAATCTGTGACAGAGGAAAGTTGGAAGAGCAGAGAGGAGAAAAGCAGGCTCCCAAGGCATGTGGCTCTCTGCTTCTTACTTGTCTATTATAGATAAGCATAAACGCAATTAAAACACAGTCTAGGATTTTAACTCTCTAAGGGATTCTTAGAATTTCCCTGAATTTTATTTTCATGTTTTATTTTCATGATGGAGAAGATGTGCCAGGATGTGTCTGTATGCCTCCCCAAACTGCCATCCTTCAGCTTCCAAAGCACAGGGCTTTTGTTATTAATTTGATACTAGTAATTGTCCTCTGAGTCTACTGCTCATGAACTAGAGAGAAGCAATAGAATTGACCATGTTTGAGAGAGAAAGAAGTTAAGTTTGAATCTCTGCTCATCCACTTGCTAGTTGTGACTTCCATTTAAACTCTGTGAGCCTATATTTCTGCTAAATACTAATAATAGTTCCTACTGGTAGAGCTTTGTGCCTGTGCTATTACTTTCTAAATGTTGCCTTATTTTCTCTTTCCTCTGAATTTACTTTCGTCCTAGGAGATCAGTTCTTGCAAAGACTAATATTTTCATGGCAAGTTATACTTTTCCCAAAATAAGACTATAATTTCAGGTCTGCTTGGCCCTGTATTCAGGAATACAGAGTACAACAACCTCTTCTTTTTAGTAGATTGGTATGGTTGCATACTTTCCTCTCACATGAAATAAGGCCCAGGGAAGATATTAGGCTGTGAAAAAAATTATTTTTTAATAACACATTAATACACCCTAGATAGAATAATTTCCTGAAAATAGAAAAAAAGACGACCTGAGAGCTAGTATATAGCATATGACTAGCTGCACAATTTCTATTCCGGTAAGAGTTCAAATATAACAATTAATGTCACACTTCATTTAGTTCAGATTAGTCGAAAGCTTATCTGCCTCAGGCAATAATAATCAGGACTCAATAAAAGATGTTAGAGCAGATGGAGGTACTACCGTTTCCAATTGAACTCTTCTTTGTTAAACTTGTATTCTTTTATTATTTATTGGACTGACTACAGCCCCCATCACCTATACAATTGGTGTTTGTGTTCAGTACTGTCCTGTACATTTGGTTACTTTCTCAGCTAAAGAAGGTTTTGCCTAAATGGAGAATCTCACCTTTCTTTAATAAAATAGTTGCCGAATAGATGGCTTTCCCTTTTGTAGCTAGAATGAAAAGAGCAGGAGAAAAAGGCAAATGAGGTTTATTGGGCCTTGGGAATTTCTGGTGAGCATTTTTGAGTAAATCTTCTCTTGAATAATATATTGCTGCACTTAATCCTCATAACCATACTATGAAGAAGAGATTATTTCTTATTTGTTCACTATTTTTGTTGATGGAAAATCTGAAACTGTGGGATTTTGAATCAGCAAGCAAATGTGAAAAGCAGAAAGACCTTCCTAGCTGCTCATAAAATCATATTACCGAGGGAAAGGTAGGAGAGATTTTATAAATGAGATTGTGAAGAATGTTATGAATAAAGACCTTATTTTATTAAAAGAAAAATATAGCACATGTCTATGTACATATGAATCAAAAGAATCTTTTAAAAACTCTACATGGCTCTTTTATATGTGAATAGTATTACTATGGAAATGATTTAACAAGCATGTGTGTGTTTATCACACCTCCAGAGGATGTAGCAGCACTGAGAGTTTAGTGGAGGAAAAGACAGACCCTCTCTCTGTCTTTATAAGAAAAATGAATATATTCATGAGACTTCAGTAATGCTCACTCATTGCTTAGTAAGAAAATTACAGAGTGGTGTGCTGGGCTAGTCTCAGGTGATTAACAAGGCAGAAAGGATCCCTTACTATGCAAAATGCAAAGAACTCTTAGGAAGTGGAAAAATGGCAAGATTTACCTCCCCTAATAAATGCTATACTGTGAAGAGGAACATGGAATAGATGATGGAAGGGCTGCATGTTTTCATTATCTCTCTAAGAGCAGTGTGATGTTTAATCTTGATTGTCAGCTTGTCTGGATTGATAGACATCTAGGAAATTAGTAACACACACTTCTGGTTGTGTCTATGAGAGTATTTCCTGAGACGATTGGCATGTGGTAGAGCAAACTGAGGGGGCAGGAGACACAGTCCAATAGGCTGCAGGCCCAGATGAAAGGGAAAGTGGAAGGAGGAAACCCATCCATTCATGATGCATATCCCCCCTCCCTATCTCCTCCGTTTTAATGAAGTTAGCAGTTTTCCTTCATAACAGCATTTTGCCATCATGCTCTGCCTTACAATAGCCCCAGAAACAATGGGTCCAAGTAACCATGGACTGAAACCTCAGAAACTGTAAGCCAAAACTAACCTTTCTTCCTTGAAGTTGCTTTTCTCAGTATTTTGTCATAAGAACGAAAGTTGCCTAACACAAACAAGGTCTAAAAGTACTCAGAATTCCCAGGGAATAGAATTTATTTCAATGTCATTGTATTTGTGTCCAAGAAACTACTCTTCTTGAGCTGTTACTGAGGCACCCCAACATCTAATAAGTAACACTTGCTAAAATACTTCTTTTTACCTTGGAAACAACCGGCAACTGTCTCAAAAATAGTATATTTGATATATTACTCTATATACAAAGATTCAGCAGTTATGCTACAACACTCATTCCCCACATACCATAATTTAGAATAAGGCAAAAATGGCTATACAGTCAGTAGTTTAAGTATAACATTAATGATTTTTGTTTCCAGAATTTATAAAAAGGTTGGTTCTATTTTCAAGTTAGAGTAAAAGGGATAATCTCAGGAATACACATGATGTGAAGGAAGAGTTTATAATTTATGAATGGTCTAACAAAATCATATCAAAAGAAGCAGGAAAGGAGTCATAAAGAAAAAAGTAAAAATCAGCATATTTTGACCAAATATGAAGAAATATTCAAAGCATTATGAGTCTGTTGAGTTCTAATGAGTATGAATTTTGAAAAGGTTCGCATATCACAAAAATGGTCAAAAGTGTTGGGAAAAAAAAAGCTATAGAAGAAATTGTAATTTGAAGTGTAACTAGACCAAACCTTCATTACTAAGAGGAATAAGATGATCTTTTTTTCCTCAGGGACCAGAAATTTTGATTTTTTTTATGTTTGAGAAAAGGACAATGTTTTAATTCATTGCCCTGAATTCTAATCCAGGGACTCTAAATGTGTATTTTCTTATTCTTCCTTTGTTACCTTACATAATTATTTCTAAATAACGTCTGTATCCTCCCAAATGTATTTGCATAAGTTCATGGGTTAGGATCCAAATATAATCTACCTAAGAGGTAAAAACATGTAATTTTCTATTATTTCTATAAAAAGAATCCATGACTTGTAAAAGAATGTATCTGTGCAGTACAATTATCCATTTGGAAATAACTTACACATTTATTTCTTTAGGTCATCAGGAAGTACACAACTTAAACTTTAAAGAATGAGAATAATTT
The DNA here is from genome assembly GCA_028451465.1 of Erethizon dorsatum. Taxonomy (NCBI): domain Eukaryota; kingdom Metazoa; phylum Chordata; class Mammalia; order Rodentia; family Erethizontidae; genus Erethizon; species Erethizon dorsatum. The sequence goes on from CM051831.1 coordinate 74,577,481, forward strand.
TAGGAATATGGTAATTACAAAAGTCTTTGAGTATATTGGCAGATACTATAATGATAAATATATTTTAAATATGTTTGTGCTATATATCCACATTTATTGTCTTAGCTAAATTTAGACATTTTAGGAATAGATTAAGAATGCCAGAAGAGAAAGTGAATTAATATTTAGCTTTGTATACTACAAATAGAAATTTACAGAAGACAAGAATCTTGAAAGCCAGACTCTTAAAAGATATTTTCTGTATTCTTTTGTCTTTGTATGAGGCAAAACATGAATAAGCTCTGTAATATCGGGCAGAGTTTCTATTTTCATGTGGTACTTATCAAGCAGGAGAGGAGGGAAAGGGGAAGAGGGGATGAGGGGCAGAGTGGGTGAGAGAGAGGCTGCTGCTTTTAGTCCTGGTGGTTGGGTGGGGAGGGTGTTGGCAGAGAAGAGGCCAGAGAAAAGGATGAGTAGAGAGGAAAAAGGGCTCTTATCATCCGCCTAAATTTGAGGAAAAAAAAGGGAGTATTTTGTAGAACCAGAGTTCAGGCAGGTGCAAGAGATCCTGAGTCCATTGAGGCTGGTCATGTTTCTGGAATATACTGAAAGGAAGTCTTCAAGAATCAATGCAGAATCTAGCACCGAGTTACCTTCAACACAGCGTGTGGTGGTTATGCATGTCCTTGCCTTAAGATAGTCTGCAAAGCATTCGGGAGCCCAGAATTTCCCACATCCTTCTGTGAGTTCATGAAGAGATGCTAGCATTACTGGTGGACAGCAGAGGCCTGGGAGTCAAGATAAGGAAGCCACCGTAGGTGAGGACTTTGACACTGAGTGAAAATGGTGGGATTCTGGGTTCTAGCGGTGGTGCCAGCAGGTCACACTTAAAGCCTAGTAGAGCCAGTTGCTCATCAGCAGCCTCTGATCTGGGGAGCAGGCCACCCATACATTTTGTACAGGAGACTATAGAGATCTAGACAGTGCTGCACTCACCATTTCCTCAAGTGAGATAGGACAGTCTCAAGTTCCAACCCAGCCTGGGCAATTTAGCAACACAGCAAGACTGTATCTCAAAATTTTTAAAAAATTAAAAGGGCTGGGGATAGATCTCAGCAGAAGGACCCTGGGTTCAATTCCTGATGGGTGTGTGTGTGTGTGTGTATTCATTTTTGGGAATCAGTCTTGCCCATTTGTTTATTTGCCTTTTCCACAGCTGCCTCTTCACTGTGCTATGACAAAGGTGAATAGTTGCAACAAGACCACAGCTTGCATCACTCAATGTATGTGCTGTGTGGAGCCTTACAAAGAAAAAAAAAGTCGCAGGCTCCAGTGCAGAGTAAAAACAGCAGAACAGTGATAGGTACTGTTGTTTTTATCATGTTACTCCCTACTTACTCTGAGTTCACACCTACATAGTTGTGTTTTTTTTTTTTTTTTTTTTTTTGGTGGGTACCGGGGGGACGACCTCAGGACCTCGCGCGCCAGGAGGCGCCCGTGCCACTGAGCGATATCACCGGCCCCTTTTTCGTATGTGGGATCCGGGAGTCGAACTCGGGCCCTCGCGCTTGCAAGGCAGGCGCTTACGCCGCTGAGCCATCTCACCGGCCCCATAGTTGTGTTTTAATAAATAATTATTTTCAAAAACTACCTTCATTCTCTGCAGAGGTTACCTGGCTAATGGAGACGATGAGCCTTTTATTCAAAACACGTTTCTCATTGTAAATTAACTAATTGGAATCGTATTTATAAAACAGACATAAGAACTTTGTTACGTTTTAGTTTGCCAAGGCCTGATCTCCCCCACCGAGTTGATACAATTAAACTTTAAGGCTGAATAACCCGTTCCTCTGAATTCATGGTAAGCCATTCCTTACACACCACTTGTATTGAGACCAAGTAAAAGGTCTGGTATTTTCATTCAACTTTATCACACTTCCCAGAAGAACTAAACATGTTCAGGTCCTTATGGGAACATGAAATCAAAAGACAAACTGTTTCTAAGAGAGACACAGCCAAACTACGTTGATAATACCCCTCCCCGGAGAGCTATCCACATGTGGCCTGATAACAAAGCTACAAGGGTGAAATTGAGTGAAAATAATGAACAGCTATTATGGGAAAGGGAACTTGGGGTAGTTTTGGCAAGAAACTAGGGTAATGAATAAATAATAATTTTAAATGCTGGCTTATAATTGAATGAAGACTGACTTTTTAAAAATTCAGTAACAGGACATGCAGCAATGGGGATGTAGCATACTCGTGTTAATTATATCATTCTTCAGGAAAAAAAGTTGGTTAACAGCTCACCACCTGCCATGTATTAAAAAATAAAAGGCTTTAGATTCCTTTCTGGAAATAAAATATTTCTGTAGTTTTGCCAAGTGCTTATGAAATGCCAAAAGGTAATTATGTCAGCCTGAGAAGATTATGATCATGAAAATAAGATTTACAAAAAATAGTTGTGGGTTTTCAACCACAATCGAGGACAATTTTAAATTTGGAAGTGAATGTCATTGTGCTTGGATATAGTTTAAATATTTTCCTCCCTACCAACTGTTCCTCTCATTTGCCCGAAAACCTTCCAGTTCCCTCTTTATTTCTTTTCTTTTATTCTTTGCTTTTTCTTTCCTGTATCCTCTCCACCGTTCATTTTCACAACCACAATGACTTCGCACATGATTCAGGGTATAAAGGCATGTGTTCCTTCAACAGGGAATGGACAGCAAAGTATTTTCATAGTGTATCACCATGCTGCTTAAGAAGTGTTCAACAGTCTACACAAATCCAATTTAAGGAATTTGTCCCACATGTATTTCTACAAATAAATAATCCAAATTTATATTATGAAAATATGCCTTGCAGCATTAAGATGGAATGAAAAAGAAACTGGATCAGAATGAAAACAATAGGAGCAATGGGGAAAACAGGAGAAAGGAAAGTAGCTGCGATTGGTGCAGAAACATGGTGGGAGAAAGGATTTTGCTACAATAATGCCCCTCCTCCTTGGTCCACAGGAAGATTATATACAAAATAAACTGTCACATTTTTTTGCTTAACTTGGTATTAAAGCTGTAGAGACTTCCATGTAATTTTCTGTTGGGGCATTAGAGACTTGGAAATGAGCCCAAAAGCATCCAAGAAAACAAGAAAGTATTTCCGAAGGTAGTTTTTTATTGACTCTGTATCAAGAAAAGATGCCAGACAGAGAGAAGAGAGCATCAGGCTGCTGAATGTATTTATGGTAATAAACTTGATAGGGCAGGTCATGCGGCAAAATGGGCCCTCAGTTATTTAGCCTGCAGGAAGAGAAAAATAAGTAAAGAACTGGCAGTGCCAAGACCAGGGAAACTTACTCAGCTGGAAATTTGGCTTCCAAGGAAGGTGGCAGGAATCTGACTCGAGGTCCAACTAGATGGAGCAAATTCAGTCTCCATCTGGGCTTGAATTGATGTTCTGAGATTCGAATCAGCTGGACAAGGCCCAGGAGCTGGAGTTTTCCCACAGTCCTGCTACTCAGAGACAGGTGGGTTGGATTGCTTGGTTTCTGAAATATGGGAGTCCACCTGGGGAGAAATCAGGATTCTAGCCAGGTGTTGGCAGAAAATAGAGAGGGTTCATATCCTGGGAAATTAGGATTGTTTTATAACCTTATTGTCATTGTTGGAGCTCACAAACAAGATGAAATAGTAGTCATAAAATTGGGGTATAAATCAGAATCTGAGGCAGTTTCCTGATCCCAAGAAAACAGCCCAGCAGGGTAGGCAGGGGAAAGGAACAGCTTGGTAGATACAAAAGCATCTTGGAACCTATACCTGTTATAGAGCTGAGAGTTATTCCAGACACTAATGCACAATTATGCAGTCAAGTTAGTTCACGTGGTTCAGATATGGAGAAGGGCAGTGTGGGAAGCAAGAGAGACAATAACAAATGACATTCCTGGTGAAATTATAAGAAATGTTTTGAATGGTGCTGACAATTCAAAAGATCCTGGAGGCACAGCAAAGAAGATCATTTTCTGGAGGGCAAGTAAAACAGTTCAAGGCTGATTACTTCAGTCTTTAATTTATTAATTTATTCATCAAAAAGTTAGTGGCATTCTATTGCCCTGAAGAATAGACAGCTCAATACTACTCCCTTCAATTTCACAAGAAAAATTCAAATGGGCGAAAAAGCAAGGTAATCATTTAATTTACTTGCATCACTTTGTAATGCAATGGGGGTTGTCTATCAATTCTGTATTCTACCTTAGGAGCAGCTATGGAATGAATAATGTGTGTCATGATAATTGTAAGTAATTGGTAAAATATAAAATTTGGCAATACTGTACTTAAGAAGGCATGGAAAATATTTGATATTTAATGAATTGCTTTAAAATTCTATACTAACATTTTAGAGAATTTAAAAAATATAATTCATAAAATTTTAATCTTCAAGCCTACATTGTGTGATATCAGATCGAATTCACATTTCCCAATCGAGGAATTCTATGTGGCAATTTAATTATAATAACGTTTCTATAGATCTGCCAAAATAAATTATTTAGCAGATGTAACATGTTTTCATTGATAATACATATGTAGACATGAATATTTATATCCAGATTTAACCATTGTATGATTATAAAGAGAGAAATGGATTTTCTGCATATCATGATAATTATCATTAGTGAGTGTTTACAATTCATCAGACACTGTGCTAAATGATTTTACAAACATTAACTCTAATGCTCAGAAAAAATCTATGTAGTACGTACTGTTATACTGATTTCATAGAAGAGGAAACACAGTGAGGGTCCTAGAGCAAAAACGTGGTGAAACTTCATAGGGCCCTGGAATTAGAAGATTGTGAACCTGGAATTCAGGTCAATATATATATGGATGAAATTTTATGTTCCTAATGTATATACTACACTACTTGCACAAGGTAACATTCTTGATTCCCTAATGAAGCCACAATCGTACAATCAATTTATACACAAGCCAATTGACTTTGCATAGAGAAAAGAACACTGCTGCATTGTCATCATGATTGACCACTGCTCAAAACATCTGTGCCTCTAATTTTAGTGTAGTTGTACAAGACTGAGCTGTTTTAAAATAAAATGTGTGATGAGTAATTCTTTAAATTCCACCTTTTTAGTGCTTCAACATTTATTAAATTTCTCAACACTTTTATTTTGTGTAATTCAACAGAAAATTGTAGAATGAAAGAACATGTCACTGTAGGCCATGCTATTCACTTATGTACTCCATTTGCACAGCTATATAATAAAGATCTGGACTAGATTTTTCAGGCCCCCTTTATCCTTGAAACTTGAATACTCTAAGCATCTAATTAATTGCTAGTCTAATTATATTTATTAGAAATAATACAAGATAAAAAAACTAATATTCACTTAAATGTTTCATGTCTCTGTGGGGGTATGAAGATTCTGTCTATTTATCTATCTATCTATCTATCTATCTATCTATCTATCATCAATCTATCTACCTTATCCTATCCATCTAGATTTATTTATTTATTTATTTACCTAATTACATTTGCAAAGTAATCCTGCATAATACATGATATTATATTCATTATACAGAAAAGCACACTAAGTCTCAGAAGTTATTTAATTTTCCAAAGATCTCAGTCATAATCTGATGTTTCAAATCACATTTTATCAAATCCAAAGCCAATGCAATTTTGTTCAATAATTTTCAGTTTATTCAGAAATGCTACTTCTTAAGAACATATTATTTATTAGGTATCATGGTGATGCATGCCTGTAATCCCAGCACTTGGGAGACTGAGGCAGGAGGATCGCTGCGAGTTTGAGGCTAGACTGGGCTACCAAGTGAGTTCAAGGCTAGCCTGAACTGCAGAGTGAGATCCTGTCTCAAAAAAACCAACAAACAAACAAACAAAAAAAAACAATATGAAATATTAGAAAGGTTAACACAGATTTATTTCTCATTTATGTGAATTTAGCAACAGGTATTCAGGAGAAGGGAAGGTGGTGGATATATACTTATTTTTAACTTCTTGTAACTATATGTGATACCTATCACTTCCATTCACATGACCCAAGACAGCCTGATGACCCAGCCTTGACCTGATAGAAAGACATATTTGGAAGTGTGGTTTTGTATTTCCAGAAGGAAAAAATGACCTTAGATTTCATGAGCTCTTTGTACTTTCTCTGCCAGTGCCTTCTCTCTGTCACTGGTCATGATATAGGAAAGGACAAGGCTGCTGAATTTTTATTATTTTACTCATAGACATAAAGAAGGAGGATAACTTAGAACTTATGTCCTCCTAATAGTCATATTTTTTAATTCAAAAAATTGTAGATAACTGGAATATATAATAGAACATCCATCAGAGCCTTCTTCTTGACACAGAAGTTGCATGATGGCTTTCCCATAAGAATGTTTCTTGTGTTCACTGTCCTCCCTTTAGTGTCTACTGCAGAGTACAGGCATTTACTGCATGAATGTTGTAGTGTGCTTTGGAATGACAATAGAGGATCAGTGTTGAGTTTGCTAGTATTTCAGCACCTGCTTGAAAAGCCTCTGGATGCAGTTAAATGTTTAAAAAGACACCACCAACATTGCAACAGCACAAGCTTCGTGGCCAACTAAACTTCTCTCAATGTCAATTTATCTATGCTGTATTTAAAAAAAGAAGGAAGTCTGTCCACAGTGATTGTTTCTGGCCAAAGACCTAATCTTTCTGCTGAAGCAGAATTCACAGCTATGGACAAAATCAGGTGATGATGGCCAGAGCCCTTTACAAGAGAAGGTTTTGGAAAAACGCCTTAGTCTTTGTACATTCTTGACTCAAGTGCCCTTTTCTGATTGCCAGGGAGCTTGGGGAGGGAAGGATGATATTTAGTAATGTAGCATGGCCTAGACCTGTGGTTTTCAACCTTTCCAAGTATGAGTCCTTTTAAATGTCACACTTTTCAGAATTCCAAGAGATACTAGTTGTATTTTTTTACAGTTGCTGAGGAACTACACAATAATAAAAATCCCATTGAGCTCAACAGCAGTTTTCAATGAATTTGTGCATTATTAATTATAATTAGATTTATTTGAAAAATCATCAAATGTAAGACAAATATTTTTTGGTAGGTCAGCTATACTTGGTGTGCTATAGACTTGACGATAATTTTCATTAACTCCAAGGACTACAGGATGGCAAGTAGTGAATTTGCCTGAAGTATTGGCTCCCAGTTCCAAATGCAGTGTTGAATTTAAAGATGGCAGGTAAATTTCCATGTACATAATGGACATGTATGTGTACTTCAAACAGTTTTAATTATTTAAAGTGGAGCAATGGTATGTATATATAAATATATGCAGATATATATTTATACATACACTATATATACATATATACTATATATATGTGTGTGTGTATGTGTGTTTCATTCATTCATTGTTCAAAGCACTGAAGCGAGTGATAAAGAATAAAAGTGATTACTTATTTAGTAATTAATATCTGAGGTAAAGTTTTAGTATTATATATTTTAAAATGCTTTAATCTTATTATTAACTCTGTTTTACAGATGAGGAGACAGAAAGTTAAGCATTAGTCTGGTAGGAGGCACAACCGGCATTCCTGCTCAGCACAGCTCTCAACTGTGTGCTCTGAAATGCTGCCTGGAGCACCTCTCAAAGCAGTTACTGTAGTCACTAACCCGTGTCTCATGACCCTTACTTTCCACTGGGAGAAAAACAAACTAAACAAGTAAATAATAAAAAAACTACAAGTTTATGCATAGGAAACTTCTGAGACAGTGAGTACCATACAATTATTTTATGTAGGAAAGTTTGGGAAAACCTCGCTAAGGAATTGGCATTGGAATACTTAGGTAAGGATATACTTAAACCTCTCTTCCCAACTACTCCATCACCTCTCTTTCCTCTTTAGGGGACCAACTACAAACAGAGTACCCATGGAGACATAATTTGTAGAGTCTATGGAATAATTAGGTGGCTAGCTCTATCTCATCTTTCCAACATAGTTTCATTACCTATTTGTTACACTGCATGCTTTGGTAATCTCCGGGCTAATCAAAACTGGTGCAAAAGTTTGATATTAAAATTTTTGAGGAATTGCTCTTAGTTTGTGATTTCACTGCAAAACTGCTACAATGAATTGTTCACCATTTTTTCCGTGTTTGTGTACCATAAGAACTCTTAGTATAAACTATACTAAGAAGCTGAATGAAAAGTAAACAATGTCTACAATCAAGGGCATCTCAGGCTGTCCTGATCACCCTCTTAGCCATGCTGCCAAATATTTTATATTCTGAATTGCTTTCATCTTGCTCAGGAAACTGAAAATTTGAATGGTAATATATGAGTGCAAACAGCATTTTAGAGGCAGGGTCTCTCTCATTGTACTATTTTTTCTGATTCTCATGTCCTTACTGTTTTTACTCAAGAGGCCTGCTTCCCACATTTCAAAGATACACTGCCTACTTAATCTAAATGCCTCCTTAGCTATGTTTTAATAATATCTGTTTTAAAACACACTACTGAGGGGTGGTGAGATAGCTCAGAGGCATAAGCGCCTGCCTGGCAAGCACGAGGTCCTGAGTTCTACTCCCGGTACCCACATATGAAAAGGGGGCCGGTGATGTCACTCAGCGGCATGGGTGCCTGCTGGCACGCGAGGTCCTGAGTTCAACCCCCGGTACCCACAAAAAAAAAAAAATACACTAGTGACACAGAACACAGCTCCAAGCTTTGTGGAGGAGGGGTGAAACGTCTTTCAGTAACTGTCCCTGTTGGACACGCAAACCTCCATGTTTTTGCATTTATGTATATTTTTAATGATGCAAAAACACTTTTCTCTTAAAAAGGCCCTCTTCTCAGTCTGTCTTTCTGGGTGGCTTATCTGTCTTTACATTTTACATGTCCCGTGTGAGTCTACATATGCCATTTGAAAAAACCAACTTTATCAGTTGGCTCTTTTTGCTTAATTTCAGGAATTTTTCATAATTTCCTTAGAAGGCATTGTGTACATAACTCACGCATTTTTCTAAGTTTTATAGAGGCTACAATAGAGCTAATGCAAACTCATTCCCTTCACAAACTTTTTCTTCTGCTATCCCAATCATCAAAATCCAGTAGGAACCTATACTTCTGTCTCCATATTGCTTTTCTTTTTCTTTTACAGAAAATATCTACTGTATGCCTGTCTTGTGACTTACACCTTTTAATCTGTGAACATATTTTCAAAAAATTCATAATCTAGGTCCTAAAGATAATAATTTTTAGAAATATAATTACTGTAAAAAATGTTTATTTTGTGTGAATTTGCAACATGTACACGTTGATTCCTAGTAGTGTTCTTTTGTGGTGTGGTTATAATGGATCAACTGTTATAAGCTTTTACCCTGTATTAATCTTTTCAATTTTAATAATAACCCTTTGAGCTCAGTACTACATTGTGTCACAATTTTAGATTAGAAAACTGTAGGCTAGATATTTCAGAAATTTGTCCAGAGTCATATAGCTGGAAAGTAGAGGAGTTGGAAGCCTAAGTCAGTCATACCCACTCCAGAGCTTACATTTTTTTCTAGTATGTTGTACATTTTTAAAGTGTCCAATGCAATTATTAGTTGCTTAATGTATTTCTTAACCCCTGCCTCTAGATTAATCTTCTAAGGCTAACCTCACAACGTGTCATTTTCTTATTTCAATCCTTTGAGAGGTTTGTTTTTCTCTACAGATTTTTGCATGATATTTAATACTCTCAGTTAATTAAACTATAGTAAACATCTTATTTCTGAAGCTGTCTATCTCAGTCACATCATTTAACCTCTGTCTGCTCTTCAGAGGTGCATTCCCATTCTATTTCACAAATGGTCTCTATTAGTCACTTTCCTGTCAGTGGGACAAAATACCCAACACCTATAACTTAAAGGAGCAGAGGTTTATTTTGGCTCAGTGTTTCAATCCATGATTGGCTGATGCTAAGAAACAGATACAGAAGGGCATGGAGAAGGAAAACTGTTCAATTCATGCCCCACAGTGATCTACTTCCTAACAGACCCTCTTAACAGTGCACTCAGCTACTAAACTCATAAATGGATCAGCCCACTAATGAGTATAATTCCCCCAAGATATAATTTCCTTCCAAAAACATGACACTTTGGGGGGACATTTTAGATCTAAACAAAAACATTCTGTCCCGGCTCCCGAAGGACTCATGTTCATGTCATTATATAAAATGCATTTAGTCAATTTATAGAAGTCACCAAAGTATTAACAGTTCCAGCACTACTAAAAAATCCAAGTCCAAAGCATCTTCTGAGATCCAAGGCAAACTCTTAGCTGTGAGCCTCTATGAAAATAAAAAAGAAAATTAAATGCTTTCAATGTAGAATGGCACAGGTTAAAAATTCCCATTCCTAAAGGGTGAAATAGGAGGACAGAAAGAAATCAAACCAAAGAAAGATCAAAACCCAACAGGGAAAATATTAAATCCTAAATCTCCATGTCCAGCACCCAGGGTAAGTTGTGGCAAGATGTAAACTCCAAAGTTGTGGCCCTGTTCACACAGCATTACTGGTTGGAGCCCACATAGACTCTCTCTTGGGCCTTTCTCACTGTTTATGGCTTTCCTCAATAGATAATCCACATTTGTGGCATTTTCAACTTCCTGGGGTCTCTACTGCACTTTTGGTTTTATTCTCACAGCTTCCTGCATCACTCTTTCAGGGACACACTGCCTGGCCTCACAGGCCTTTTTAAAAAGTCTGAATGTAAGCCCCCATGTACATATAATGCTTGCACCTTACATGCCTGTAAAATCAGCATCATACAGATGAAGCCAAGGTCTGCTGTCAGTTCGAGCATCAGCCAGGTCCTCTTGGATCATGGATGCAGAGGCATCTAAAAACTTAGAGATGGCTAAGCATTGTGAAATGAATCCTACTGAACCAATTCCATGGGTGGCCCTTCTTGAGCAGGGGGTCTAGGGGCTCTCTTCCAAATGAAAGCTTATAATTTTGCTCTCTTGAACCTGGGAAGGGTAGGGTCTTACTGATTCCTGAGATGATGTCAAGCCATTTTTCCTATTGTCCTGATGCAAGCTACTTGGCTTCTTTTTAATGTTAATCTTTTCAGCAACCAAGCTCTCCATGGCCCCAACTTTGAAGGCTGATTAATGTAAGCTTTTCACATTTGCTTTTTGTTCCCAAATTTTACTGTAGATATGGCTAAAAGCAGCCAACCGCTTCCATATCACAGCTTGAACATTAGGCTGCTTTGAATTACTACATCAGGTTAGTCTACTCCTCTTAATCTCATTCTCCTGCAAAGCCTTAAAACATGTGCAAAATAAAGACAAATTTTCTGCCCAGGTGTAACATACATGGCTTCTAGATCAACTGCCCAATGGAGTCCTTGTTTCTAACTAAAACCTCCTGAGTCTAGACTTTACTGTCCATATTCCTGTCAATATTCTGTTCTGAGCCCAAACCAGAGTCTCCTATCTTACTCTGCTTATAGCATTCTCCAGCTTGCATCTCCAAACCTTTCTAAATTCCTCCAGCGAACCAGTTTCAAAAGCTTCTGAACCACATGACTGCTATGGTACCCTCACTTCTTTGGTACTAATATTCTGTGTTGGTCAGCTTTCTTGCTGCTGAGACACAATATCCAATGTTCAAAACTAAAAAGAAAAGAGAGGTTTATTTTGGTTTACAGTTTCAGTCCATGGTCTGCTGGCTCCAAGGCAGAAACAGCTTGATGGCATGGCAAAGAAAAACTGTTCAATTCATTGCAGCCAGGAAGCAGAGTAAGAAGGAGGAAGTAAGGAGAAAAATACACCCTTCCAGGTTATGGCCCCAGTGACCCAACTCCAACCAGAGTCCCCACCTAATGGCACATTCAACTACTGAACTCATCAGTGGATGAATACACAATGAGTATAGCTCCCCTGTCTTAGTTACTCTTCTATCATTACTGAGACAAAATACCTGACACCCAAAGGTAAAGGAGGAAAGGTTTATTTAGCTCACAGTTTGTAGAGGTTTCAGTCCATAATTGGCTGGTTTCAATGCAGAGTGGCATATGGCAGAGGAGCAATAGTTCATTGTGGCAGAAAACAGAAAATACAACAACCAAACCGTAACAGCATCTTTTATGCCCCTTTCATACTCTATCTAGGCTGCTGGGTTTAGGGCAGTGCCAAACCAATCAGTGAACTGATCACACACCCTTAATCCCAGCATCACACACTCTAGATTCAGCCACCTCTGAAAAGCCCACTCCCCCTGCCCCCCACCATGAGGCTTTGGGAGTTCATCTAGACACAAACCATAACATCCCCCATGATCTAATCATATTTCAAATACACAACACTTTTGGGGAACATTTTATGTTGAACTCATAATACTCTCCCTTGCACATGGAATATCTTTTTGTCTTTTCACCAATCAATTCACACCTTTGCTTCCTTCAGTAATGTCTGGGTCCAAACTCTCCATTTCTCACCGAGTTTTCTTAGTAGGTCTACTTTAAAAACATTCTATCTGTCCGAGTACACTGTTGAATAATTTTCTGGCTACTTTTGTATGTGTCTCTTCAGTGGTGGAGGTCACATATTTATTTATTTTTTAATCTCCATGGCAACTAGAATATATGTGATGCTGATCAAATCTCTCTCGACATCTTTTTGGACAATAAATTGTAACTTGAATTCAAACACTTCTATATGGAAAGGACATTTTCAAGGAAGAGTTTAAAATAAAAGTTAAAGTTAGTTCTTACGTAAATGATAGTTTGTAGAATGTGGCAATGCTGTAGAGATGATCTTCAACTTACGGTGGAGGGATGAACCAATAAAGTCACGATTAATTGAAAATGTTGTGAGCTAAAATGCATTTAGCAACCTAACTTACTAAATATCATAATTTAGCAACACTGGATCATGTGGGAATTTTCTCTTTTTCATTAACATCTATTCATCACTATGCATCACTATACATAGAACTTAACACTTTATCTTTCTGTTTCTTTAGATCACATATGGTGGTCCGTTCCACACTACACTGTTCTGTAAGATGTTTCAAACACTACCTCCCTGTCCAGTTTCCCCAACAGCTTGACTTTCTGTGCTATGGGTAAGCCTGAATGTTTTTTATTGTCATTATTACTTATGAGGGTATCTGTAGGGCCTTTGGACATTTTCAAAGATGCCTTTATATCACAGAACAGAACAGTAATTTATGTAGTCTTTGCTCCAGTGGTGCATCATGAGGAACCCACCATTGGTGCAGCAGATCTGCACATGTGCTGCCTTATTAGAATTTTTGGTGTGATTGCATGAGGGAAATTAAGCACTTTTAGAAAAGATACATGGCATTGAAGGGGGCTGGGATGGTCTTGTTTCTCTTGGGAAAGCTGAATGAGCTGTGTGTTGTGTACATTCACTTTGACTCCAATCTGTCACCTAAGGTCACTTGTGGCATTATTTTCTAATTTAAAATGTTTGATTTGAGAATATTTCAGATTTCAAATTTTTATATTAGGAGCACTCAACTTGTGTTATTTAGATTCTTTCTATACACGTATAAGTTTTGATTGTTATTTTAGAACCAGTAAAATGCATATACAGTATCAGGAGAAGAAAGCAGTTTAAGTTGCATAGCATATTGTTTCCCCAGAAGGCTTCATGTTTCTTTTGTTTTGCCTCTGAAAAGAACTGCTGGGATAGGTGCTAGGACATACTTTTATCAATGGTCAGAATTTGAATGGGTGAAGAGGCTTCTGAAATCATTATGTTCTTTGTATTCCCACTTTCTCTTGATCTAATTCAAATTCTACTTCCTTTATAAATTATAACTTAAAATGTCTACCAAAGTGTAACAGGGTAAGTAAGCGTATAAAAGACCTTGAGAAATAAGTACAGTCCATAGTATTTCTGAGTTAGGGGAAAGCTATCTTACTATCTGTTGTAATTCATAATGAACTAGTCACCAAATACACTTATAAAATAAAAGATTGGATTACAGGGAATTCAAGAATAGTTTTAGTTGTAGTCCCTAGGCATTCATACTCATCTTGATGCTCACATAGTTTTTGAAAATATATTGGCAAGTTGCAATCACCGTATTTTCTAGAAGAAGCTGCACATCAACTGGATATTTTATTCTCAATATTTCATTCATATGACTATAGTGAAGTTGGCATTTCCATTATAGACAGTGTTTTAGAGCATTAATGGGACCATGGTAATTGGCCACCAGACAAAATTTGCAATGACAAACCTAACCTTGGGGCCATTTTTAAGCGATTACTATTATGAAGTCAAACCACTTTGGAGTATTTATTTTACAAAGTACTATATACTGAAATGGACCTGGGAAATAGGACTTCATTTTCAGTATGTTTTAAAATAATTTCTAGCTTTAGGGCTTGAAAACATGTTTCTTCTTAAATGTAGGAGATTCATAATTCGCCATCAAAATAAAGGCAATCAGAACCTACCAGCCTTAATACATCAATATTTAATACATATATTCTGAATATATACACTTAAGGATACTCTATTTGAATATAATAACTTCAATGAATTCATATAAAAGACTTAAGATTTATGCTGTTAAGAAGGATATTAAAAAGTATTTCTATGGAAACTCTACTAAATAGCTTCTTGGTCAATATGAATATTCAAAGAAAGGCCAAATACATAAAAATACATCTGAATAATCCTATTGTATGTACAATAGAGACTTATTCTTCAGTAAAGGAGATACATCTCCTTGAATATTTTAGAACAATATATTTTAGCAAAATATTTTAAATCATTGCATTAGTTTCTTCAAGCATGTTGACTACAACTAGTGTGCTATTTTAAACTGGAATTTTGAAGAATAGAAAAGTACATACACATATTGATGGAGTCTCAACCTCTCAGATGCAGATGGCTCTACAAAATGGGTTCCTTTGGCCCATTTTCGGTTATTTTAGCTAGGATCTCAGGGATGTGTTTTTTAAAGATTCCATTGACATGCCAGTGTTTGTTCTCCCTGGGCCTCTAGGAATCTGAATCTATAAGAGTAAGTATTCCATCAGGGAGCTGAATGTACACTAGGGAGCACAGAAAATTTGGAAAAATTATGGCGATGAGCGATCCTCACAGAAGTGGCTGGATCTGGGGTGAATTTCACATCACTGTGTGGCAAGTTTAAGGCTGTCAATACAAGTTGGAGCCAGTTATTTGAATATTTGGGTTTCCTAATTAGCACACTTGTTTGCCTGACTTTCTTAACCACATAGAGATCCCTTTCATGAATGTGGTGTGTATGAGAGCTTGACTGGAAATAAAAGGATATATGTCTTCAGAGTGGATTGTTACTTGTGAGTGGGAATGCTCAGGATTCAAGCTGGAGTAACAGATTGATCTCAAGGCCTTTATGCTGAGACACCTCCCCAGCCCTGATCTTTCTAAGTTTTATTTTGATATAGCGTCTTGCTAAGTCACTCTGTTCCCTATGCTGCCTCAGTCTCCCAGAGTGCTAGGATTACAAATGTGTGCCACCATACACAGCTTATTTTTATCATATGTTATAGTTGAGCTTGCTGAATCTAGGGTTTTTTTCATAGCTTCTTGATTATAGAAGCTGTGTTTTTGAGCAATGTAACATATGAAGGTCTACAAAAAGTAATTTCTGAATATAACATTAAATTTAGCATTAAATTTGAATTTAACATTTAAAGATCTAAACATGAATTTCTAAATACAGTAAAAATGCTCAAGACTAACGTTTAAAAGTTAAAATACTTCTTAAGGACTGGCCTCATCTCCCTGATTTCTGTTTCAATTAGCATTCCAAGCTGTTATGAGAAATACTCATACTAATATTCATACGTTCCTGTTTCAAACACGCAGTGCAAATGATTGATTTATGTTACAGATGAGCGTAGATTTTATGAAATCAATCTTTAGGTAATGTGCCAGATAATAGTTTAAGATTCAAGTTCCAGCTCTGACACAATAATACTAACATATGGGCTGGTGAGATGGCTCAGCAGCAGAAGCGCCTGCCCGGCAAGCGCGAGGTTCTGAGTTCGACCTCCGGTACCCACAAAAAAAAATACTAACATAGTAGTAACTATTTCATCAAGTCGTTGTTAAAGACTATATTATATATGTTTTATTCCTCAGAACAACAAAATAGTCTTGGCTCAAAGTAAGCCTGAAACAAGAATTAGGTATTATTATTATTATTGTTATTATTATGTCCTGTCTTGAAATATCCAATTAAATGTTTCTCCCAGTGTTTCCATGTGTTCAAACTTTGATAATTTTAACCATTTTGTTCAACTTTGTTTTTTTCTTTTGTTAGGTAACTGGGTACATATACTTGAAGTAGTTTATAAATTAAGATGAAAATTGCCTGGTGAATCTTGTTTTGCCTGAAATTTAGAATTATAAACCTTATTTCAAAATCAAGGAAAACATATTTATTAAGTTCTTGATTTCTGTAGGAAAGAAGCATGTCCCAAAATTGAAATATACAAAATATTAGTTTTTAATATCTCAGGGAATAAATGAAATTCAACCAAAATAAGAAGATGAGGCTATTCAAATTGGGTAGTTCAAGTATTCCAAAAATGTTATCAGTGTTACAATAAGGATAGAAGTATTGTATAATGTATTAGAATTATTTAAATAAGTGACTCATAAATTTAAGGGAAACCATTCATACATGTAGAAGACTATAATGCAGAATTTCCAGATGAGTACAGAAAAGGACTGGAGAAAAAGACAAAGAAAACTTGGTCAGTCTGATGGAAGAATAGAAAAATGAAATGAGATCAGCAAAGAAAAGAAAACTCAAAACACTCAAATATGCTAGAAATAAAATTTCTTCTATTCAAACTAGTGAGAAAACTGCTTAGTTGTTGGCTTAAAAACATAAAGATATTAAATAGTATTTCTAAATAACACAGCTTCCCAACAGGAATCGGTCTCTGAAAATTACAGCAAAAAGTGAAGACAACAGAAAGGCCCATTAACTGATGAATGTATAAACAAAATCTAATGTATCCATAAAGTGATGAACATTCTGTAATAAAAGAGAAAAAATACTGATAATACTATTATATGGAGAAAGCTCAAAAATGTTACGCTAAATTAACGAAGCCCGTCGGAAACAAACAACATATTGCATGATTCCTTTTATATGAAGTGGCCAGAAGCAGAAACTCAAGAGTGAAAGACACTATAGTGGTGGTCACTCACAGTTTGGCAGGGGAAGGTGAGGAAAGAATGCTAATATTTATGAGGCTACTTCTTGGGTTGGTGATATTTTTCTAAAATTATATTGATGTAGTCATTGCATAATTCTATACATTTACCAAATACCATTGAACTGAACACGTTAAATGGGTGAATCTTATGGCATGCATAGTAAATCTCAATAAAGATATTAAATACATTACTGAAAAAAGGAGCAATGTATGCTGACAAAATAAAAGAATATTTTAATAGTCTCAGTAAGTAAAAGTGTTCGATAAAGTAAAACATTGCTTATAAAGTATCTCTTTATTTTTATTAGTAACTGTGATTCATAATGATTACATTTGTTGTGGGTAGTTGGTTATGTACATGACATATCTAAATTTTTTTTATATATCCTTTCTCTTCCATCTGTCCCTTCTCTCTATCTCTTGGTCCCTTTCCCATTTTCAAAAGTTCTATTTCCCTGTTTCCTTTTATCTACATTTTATTTTACTCTTTGATTTATTTATGCTTTGGATTGCTCATATTAGAGAAATCATGTGATATTTAAGGTTGCATGTCTGATTTATTTCACTTAACATTATGGTTTCAAAATACATCCATTTTCCTACGAATGGCTCAAGTTTATCTTTATAGCAGAGTGATACTCCATTGTATATACTTATACTTTTTCTTTATCCATTCATCTTTTGATTGCTATGTAGGCTTTTCCAAGATTTAGCCATTATGAGTTGTGCTGCTATAAATATGCATGTATCACTGTAATATGATGTCTTTAACTCTTTCAGGAAGATACCTAGCAGGAGACGAGCTGGGTCAAAGGGAATTTCTATTTTTAGTTTTTTGAGGAATCTCCATATTGATTTCAATAGTGGTTATACTAGTATACATTCCCACCAACAATGTGTAAAGTTTCCTTTTTCCCCAAACACTCACCATCATTTGTTATTATTTGATTTCTTGTGATATTCATTCTTTCTGGAGTAAGATATAATCTCAGTGTTGTTTTATTTTGCATTTAGCTAATGGCCAGAGATGCTGAACATTTTTTTCTCATATTTATTGGTCATTTGTACTTCTTCTGGGAGGTGTCTATTCATTTGAATTGCCCATTTTTGATTGGGTCTTTTATTTTGGTGGAGTATAATTTTTTTGAATTCTTTATATAGTCTAGATATTAGTCCTATGTTCAAAGTGTAGCTGGCAAAAATTTTCCCTTTCTATAGGTTCTCTATTCATCCTGTTGGTTTTTCCTATTTGCTGTATAGAAACTTTTAATTTAACATGATTCTATTTTATTTTGTTTTGTTTTTTTAGTAGATGTTTGTAATTCATGCAGTTTACAATCATCTTGGGGAGTGGTAACATGTACATGGTAAAGTTTGTTCTTATTTTAGCCTCCTTTCCCTTCCCTCCCCATCTCCTGTCCTCCTATGGTTTCCCTAACACCTTTTTCATACTTGTTGATATTATTTGTCTTATCTTATGTTATGGCTTGTAATGTTTACATTGATTGGAGTTATTAAGGTCCTGTACGTGGCACATCTTTATTCCTCTCTTTTCCCCTTCTCCTCCCCCTCACCCCTTTGATATTATTCTTGTGCTATTGGGATTCTGTTCAAAAAGTCCTTGTTTATGCCTATAACCTGAAGTGTTTTAGCTATTTTATCTTCCAACAGGTTAAGTGTTTCTGTTTTAATATTTAGATCATCGATCCATTTTAATTTTAATTTAGTACGTTGTGAGAGATACAGGTGTAGCCTCATTCTTCTACATATTTACTGCATAGCCAGATTTCCCAGCACCATTTGCTAAGGAGGCCATCTTTCCTCCAGCGTATGTTTATTTCCCCTTTGTAAATGATCAGGTGGCTGAATGTGTTTGGGGCTTTCTGTGTCCTCTATTCTGTTACATTCATTAAGATGTCTCTTTTTATGCCAACACCATACTGTTTTCATCATTGTTCCTTTGTAATTTAATTTGAAATCCAGTATCGTGATGCCTCCTGTTTTTTTCCAGGATTGCTTTTGCTTCTGAGTCTCTTTTGGTTGTAATTTACTTTAAGATTGTTTTCTCTAATTCTGTGAGAAATGCTATTGGTTTTTGACTGGGATTAAATCTATATAACAGTTTTGGAAGTATGGCCATTTTGACAATGTTGGTTCTGCCTATCCAGGAACAGCAGAAATTTTCTGATGTTCTCTTCAATCTTCTTCTTTTTTTTTTTTTTTTTTTTCTTTTTTGTGGGTACTGGGGGTAGACCTCAGGACCTCGCACGCCAGCAGGTGCCCATGCCACTGAGCGATATCACCGGCCCTTTTTTCGTATGTGGGATCTGGGAGTCGAACTCAGGCCCTCACGCTTGCCAGGCAGGCGCTTACACCGCTGAGCCATCTTGCCGGCCCCAATCTTCTTTTTCAAAGCACTGTAGTTTTTGTTGTGGCAGTCTTTCACTTCCCTGGTTAGGTCTTATCTAAGTATTTAATTTTTTTGATCCTATTGTGAATGGTATTGTTTTCCTAATTTCTTTTTCCAGGGGTTCATTTCTGGTGTACAGGAACGCTAGTGATTTCTGGGTGCTGATTTTGTAGGCTGGCAGATGGCTGAATTTGATGGTTAATTCTAGGAGTCCTTTGTTGGAACTTTTTGCATCTTCAATGTAAAGGGCAATATCATCTGCAAATGATAATAATTTTCTTTCTTTCTTTCTTTTTTATTTCTTTCTCTTGTGTGATTGCTCTGGTTAATATTTTGAGTACTGTATTGAAAGTGGTGGTGATAGTGGACAGCTTTGTCTTGTTCTTGATTTTAGAGTGAAAACTTTCATCTTGTCCTCATTTAGTATGTTAGCCATTAGTTTTTCATAAATGGCTTTTATCAGATTAATATAAGGTCCTTGTGAAGTAAAGCTTTAAAAATCCTACAGCAAATATCAACTTCAAGGTGAAATTTTGAAGATTTTTTTCTTTAAAATGGCAAGAGCACGAAGATATCTGCTTTAACATGAGAGGTCCTTGTCTCTGAAACAAAGTAAAAATTTAAAAATAAAATATAAATATTGGAAAAGAAGAAGTGAAACTGCCATTTGTTGATTATATTAACTATTTATGTTGAAAAGCCATATGATAACTTACTAGAATTCAGAAATGCATGTAACAAAATTGACAGATGTAAGTTTAATAGATAAATATCATAGTATTTATATATACAAGTAATAAATGTGTAGAAGACAAGACAGTAAAGTAGCTACTACATATACCATAATCCAGAAATAACAAATATGTAAGCAAAATTTCTAAAAAGGGCAAGACCACCACATGGAAGCCTATAGAGATTTATTATTAATAATATTAAGAAAAGTTAAGAAAAATACAAATAAAGTAATCTATCATATTTATTTACTTTTAGTCTTAATACTTTAATGTTGCCTGTTCTGCATTAGTGGCTTATAGGATGAGAGCAATTGTGATGAAAATCTTCACATGTGCTTTTTTTTTGATTTGAAAAAGTGCTTTTTCAATTTACCTGGAAATACAAAATGCTGGAATAACCAAGGCATTCAATGAAAATAAGTGGTTATACTTGCTGTACCAGAAATCAAGAAATATTATAAATCTATACTAATCAAAAGCAAGGAAAAAAAAGCAAGGAATTGGCATAAATGTAGGGTAGGCAAATAGACACGTACAAGAAAACTGAGAGCCTATGATTGGAGGTATGTTTGGCAAGAAACTTGATTTATGAGAAAGAATCATTACACAAAGAAAAGAGAAAAGAATAATCTTTTCAGTAGATTGTTCTGGCTCAAATAGATTCAATTTGTGGAGAAAAAGTGAAATGAACCCTATCTCAGAAAGGTTCTGAGCAGCATGTACTGAACAGCAAGTAAACAAACTTTATCAAAGTTAATCTAAGGAGAATAATTCATTATCTTCCAGAGAGATATGTATATTTCTATCTTTTTCTCTCTCTCCTTTCTCCTCTCTTTCTTCCTCTTTCATTATTGAAGAAATATTTAAAAAGTGGAACATAGTAACATGAAAGACACTCATCATTCAAAAGACATTACCAAGAATGAAAAATAAGTCAGAGAGTGAATCTATTTTAAATGAGTATAGCCAGCAGAGAGTGTCTAACTAGAATAAATAAGAAACATCCTACAAACTAGTAAGAAAAAGGTAGCCCAGTTAAAATAGGCAAAATATTTGAACAAGGAGTTAATAAAAGATAATATCCAAATTACTAAATAAGGACGTTAAAAGAAATTCAAACTGATTAGTGATCAGAGAAAGGCGAGTTTAGGTACCACAACACACTGATCAGAATGGCTGTTCAGGGGCCGGTGAGATGGCTCAGCGGCGTAAGCGCCTGCCTGGCAAGCGTGAAGGCCTGAGTTTGACTTCCAGAACCCACATAGGAGAAAAGGGTTGGTGATATTGCTCAGCGGCAGGGGCGCCTGCTGGTGTGTGAGGTCCTGAGGTTGACCCCCGGTACCCACAAAAAAAAAAAAAAAAAAAAAAAAAAAGAATGGCTGTTAAAAAGACACTGTTATTGTTCAGATTTAAAATGTTCCTCAAGGGCCGGTGAGATGGCTCAGCAGTGTAAGCGCCTGCCTGGCAAGCGCGAGGGCCCGAGTTTGACTCCCGGAAGCCACATACGAAAAAGGGCCGGTGATATCGCTCAGCAGCACGGGCGCCTGCTGGTGCACGAGGTCCTGAGGTCAAGCCCCAGTACCCACAAAAAAAAAAATGTTCCTCAGAAGTCTCATGTTCAGAGGTGAGGCCTGGTCAGAAGGGGTGAACCATTAGGGAATGTGACTTAGAATGGTATATGCTCATCTCTTGGGTCCTCCCTCCATTTCTTGTTTTGGCTTCCTGCCACCATGTGGTGAGCAGCTTTCCTTTACTAGATCTTCCACATGCCATTTCTGCATTGGAGGGAAGTATGCACAGTTGGTACCCACTAAAGCTGTGAGCCAAAATGAACTTCTCTTCCTCTGAGACGTGGGGTTGGATGTTTTGTCCCAGCAAAGGTAAACTAATACAGAAACGATTACTGAGGTTTGCTGGGGATGTGGAGCAACAGAAATCCTCTTTTGCTGCTGCTGGAAGTATAAACTGGTGCAACCACTTGGGAATAAATACTTAGAATTATCTCTTAAAATTGCTCTTTTACGTAGACCAGAATCTGGCAATTTTATCCCTAGGTATAGCCAGCAAAAATATCTGTATATGTGCACCAAAAGATACATTATGAACATTCATGTACCATTATAATAGTCTTAAACAAGAGAAAAGTAAATGTCCAGTAGCAGAATGAATTAATGTGTGATACAATGAAATGGTATGCAAAAACTGAAATGCAAGAGCTGCAATTACATCCAACAGCAGAGATAAATCTCACAATTGCAATGTTACGGGAGAAGCCAGGTATGAAAATGTACATACTTGGTACTTTCATTGATATAAAGTTTTACAAAGGAGTAAATCTAAGGTATAGTGTTGGAAGGCAGGGTCGTAGTTTCCTTTATGGAGATGGAAATGAGAGTGGTTGGGGTAGCATTTGTTGTCCTGTGGACCTGATGATTACATAGGAATTTGCTGTGAAAATTCACCGAGCTATACACTGATATGATTTGCACTTTTCATATGTGTATTACACATTATAATATGAAACCATTTTTTAAAAAGAAAATGCTACACTGGCCACAATCATGGACCTTTCAATCTGGGCATGGTGAATTTCTATACCTAACTGTATAAAAGATTTGCAATCAACATATAGACCAAAGGCACAGTAACTAAATTTATACAAGGAAATCTCATGTGTGCATACCCATGAATATTTTAAATTTCAATATTGTCTACCATTGCACAAATTTTAATGACAAATTAGTCTACTTCTCCTCTCTCCGCAGTGAAAGATTCATATAGACGTTTCTAGACTAGCATGTTCACACCAAGTCATTAAAAAGGCCGCTATTGAGAAAGGATTTGAACACCACCACTAGGCCTTTCAGCTGACAAGAACACAATCAAGGTCCTTTCTTTTTCTTTTTTTTTTTCTGCATGTCAACAAGACTGGCACCATGTCAGTGGCTCTTGCCCTCTAAATAGGGCCTTGAGAACAAATGCAGTCAAGGTTGTTTGTCACTAGCCTATCTGAAATCTGTTGAGCCTTCAAAATGTGTTGCATATTCATTAGCAATCAGTGCTGCATCATCAGATGCAGATGAATGTATACCTTCTACTGACATTTTTTGGCAAAGTGCACTGTCCATGAAATCATAAATAAAAACATTTCAGAAACATCTGCATAATTTTTCTAGGCCCTCCTGGCTATTCTGTTTTACTAAAGGTCCGAACATGATGTATTCATGCTAATCATGTGTCTCTTGGAAAACATATCCTTCCTGTCCCTGCATGTGTTTTACTAGCAGCACATTTTGCAGAGATGTTTAGGTGGATGTAGGGTGGCAGGTATTTTGCTTTTCTGCCCTTTGAACTTTTTGGCCCCTCTTAGCAAGAAATAAGCTTCTTGATGGTGAAGCATAGTTTATAATTTTGAGGATGTTGTGTGAACTTATTTAAGATTTAAGATAAAGTTTTTTGCATTTCTGCAGTAATGCTAATCTATTATAATCAAGTGACTTGCACTAAGTATTTATGCCAGATGCAATAAAGAGCTTTTGGACAGTTGAAAAAAAATCCTGCAATGGTTATCACAAAGGAGGAATATAAGATTTTATAGTTTGTAAAATAAAATCAAATATATTTACCCAATTAATCCTCACAAGAAACCTGTGAAGTATGTAGTACTATGATCGATTTCAGTTATTAAATAAGTCACTGGGCGTTCACAGGAGTGGAGTGTCTTGATCCAACATCTCTTGAAATTAAATCTCATTTAATTTTGGAGCAAATAATTTTGAAATTGTATTTATATTCAGGATTCTGTTTGAAGTTAAGATTTTGAATGCCACTTCCTAATGAGCTCTTTTTCAAGAATGGCCTAGAGAAAATAATCTCTTGAAATAAAAGCCTTCTTTTTAAAGCAAAATACACCCATTAGGGTTTTTCATTTTAAAGTAAGATAGTACTGAATTGCCACATTTATACTGGATTCTGGTGCTGGTAATACTATATGGGAAGTCCTCAAAACAATTATTTGTTTTTGTCTTCTTGGGAGAGTGCACATTATTTCTACCTGGTTATTTAATTTCCAAGAGCAAAAGTGCACTCAAATTCTCCAGGAGATTAAAGGTGGTAGCAAGCAATTCACAGAGTACAGTTTAGCTATTAGCTGTTCTGTCATTTAGCATTAACGTTCACAGTTAGGGCCAAAGAAGATTTTCCAATAAAGAAAAAGAATGAAATAGCTAATATTTTAACAGAATTTCTCTTTTAAAAAGGGAGTAACTAAAACATCGCCAAGAATTCAAGGTAATTCATCACCATGAAAGTGAGACAGGGGCCAGTGAGATGGCTCAGCGGCATAAGCGCCTGCCTGGCAACCGCAAGGGCCCAAGTTAGACTCCCGGAACCCACATACGAAAAAAGGGCCGGTGATATCGCTCGGTGGCACGGGCGCCTGCTAGCGCGCGAGGTCCTGAGGTTGACCCCCAGTACCCACAAAAAAAAAAAAAAAAAAGAAAGTGAGACAACAACAGCAACAATCATAAGAATTGAAACCCAAAGAAATAATTGCTACAACGAGCAGAAATTATTTTCTCATTAGGGTGCATTTTAGCACAGAGTTGCAAGAGAATATTTCTACCTAAAATTAACTAATGACATTATGTAGATAATAAAAATCACTCTCATAACAGCAAAAGTATATGAACTAAGGCAAGCCAAACTGAAAAGCAAATTTATGTACTAAAAATATTAAACAGGCATTCTTATAGAATGAAGAACAAAAGAAGGAGATGAAAATTTAGACAAGCATTATAATAATATATGTGATGGATTCTATGTTCCAAACTGTACATTCTAGAAGATTCAGAACAACAGAGTGGAGAAGAAGTAATGAGTTATATTAAACGAACATTCATTAGAATTAAAAAAGCTGTGCCTTCATATTAAAAGCCTGTACCAATCTTAAAGGAATTTAGAACAAAGGCAAAGACAAAACTCTAAAAGTTTTCAGAAAAAGAGAATAAGAGAGTGTTTACCAGGAAACAATGGTGACATTAAAATTAGATTTACTTCAGAATTCATTAGATTCATAAGACTCAAGAAAATAATGGAAAATGCATTTTAAAGTAAGTAAATTTGCGTGTACAATTCTTTATTTGACTATTCAATTGCGAGAGAGAAAGAAAGTTATTTTATCATAGGCAGCTAAGTTAGATGAAAATTAATATGCAGTCAGAGAGGGACTGGGATCTCAAGGAAGTCAGCGGAAAAATAAAGACATCAGGATTGTGGTTGGAGGTACATCTGCAAACCAGGCCTTAAGACAAAGATACAATGGCCAGGCATACATGCCTCCCCAAGGGATAAACAGTAACTTGGAATTATACAGTAATTAACACCACCTGGTCCAGGAAGTCCAGACAGGCATCAGTCACCCAAGAGGGTGACCAGAGCATCCGGACTTATCCTCTCCTCAAAATGCCTTTGTTCTTTCCATGTACCTTGCTATGTGACTCACTTCCCTATTGGATTAGTATTAGCTAAGTGGCTATACTTGTAACTCTATAGGTTGATTATAGTTTGACCCACATTGTACCCACATTGTGACTTTGCTGTTTAAAGGCCCTGACAAAGGGCCTTAGTGGCAGCCTGCTTTTGGGACCCCTCCTATCATTCAAGAGCTATCGCTCAATAAACTTTTCCTACTCTTAACAGCCCTTGTCTCTTGGAATTAAGTCTTCAATTTCAGGGAACACAACAGTACATCTGACATCTAGCAGGTCAGGAGTTATATTTCTCGTATATTAGTTTTGCCTGTGGTATGATTCAGAAAACATATCTCTTCTCAACAGAGGTTTTATTACTGTTGGGTGTTCTCAGGAAAAGCCCAATTATGAATCTAAGAGGAAAAACTAGAATACCAAAATTAATGGTGAGCCACTAAATTAGTTGACATTAGTAATAAAGTTTCGAGTGCAATGTTTTTTTCTAAATTTTTTATAATTAAAAACTTTCAACTGACATTAATATGGCAAACAGGATGGTGAATAAAAGCATAAACATACTGTAGTTTTTAAGTTTTGGTGGGTATATGATAGGTACATAGTTCAGTGCTAGTCATTGAAAACAATAGAATTAGGAAGAAGTTCAAAAATTAGAGTTTACTACTGGAACCAGAGGAATAGAATGTTTCACTTTCAAATGATTGGTAAAAATAAAAGATTCAATTTTAAGATTCACAAATAGAAGATTTATTCAATAAAAGATGGGAAAGGGTAATATATATATACTTAACAATTAAAGGAAAAGAAAATATATAGATTCACAGAAATATATAAATATGCATGCAAAATTTTAAATGAACACTTACAAATAGTATCAAGTAATGGATTGAAATTAAAATCTTAGGAACATCTAGCATTTACCTCAGAAATATAGCAATGCATCAACAATAATAAAATCTGTCAATGTGATACACAATATTGACAAATTATGAGGAGAAAAACACCTTTTAAGTACAACCTAAATGACCTTCCTTAGCTAACAAAGTCCAGAAATTTGTTATCATTATCTTAATACATAATTTTTTTACTAAGATCTAATAAAAAACACATTTAATGACACCTGCATTTTTTCTTTGAAAAAGGACAAAAAAGTAAGGCCATTATCTCCATTACTATTTAATGGGCCACTGTAGGCCTAACCAAGGTAGCAGCAACATCATTAGCAGTGACAGCGACCTAGGGAGGACAATTCTCATATAGACAATCCAAGAGCCTCAACTGTCAAGCTGTCAGCATCATTAAGCTTACTTGCAAGACAGTACATAAAATATCAACATACAAAAGAAGTTGCTTTCCTATGTGTAACATTAAACAAGGAAATATAATATGAAAAGTCCAGCTGAAAAATAGCTGATAGCAGTCACAAAATTACAAAGCCATAAAACACCTAATAATAAAGACTACAGATAATATCCAAGGAACTAAGGCTTAAAATTCTAAAATATCTACATGCTATTGAAAGAATTCTAGAAAAGCTATGCACATGGAGAAATGGAAAATTTTATGAGGGAGAAAATTTATCACTTTAAATATTTTAATTCTCATAAAGCAAATCTGTAATTTATTTATTTATTTATTTATTTTTTGTGGGTACTGGGGGGTCGACCTCAGGACCTCGCGTGCCAGGAGGCGCCCGTGCCGCTGAGCGATATCACCAGCCCCTTTTTCATATGTGGGATCCGGGAGTCGAACTCGGGCCCTCGCGCTTGCCAGGCAGGCGCTTAAGCCGCTGAGCCATCTCACCGGCCCCGCAAATCTGTAATTTAGAATCAAACCATATTTTTTTCTGTTAAATTTGAGATGTGGACAGAAATTTATTCATAAAAATGTATGCGAAAAAATAACCAAGATAATATTGAAAGAAAAACAGTGATGGGAGCGTGTTCTGTTTACACCAAAGCATTAAAAAGTAGCAATATATCAGAAATTAAACCATTATTAATTGAACAGGTAACAGATAAGAGATAAATGGAATGAAGAATCTAGCAATGTTATCATCTCTCTCTCTTTTTCTGAATTTAAGACAAAGTGGTCATTTTATAGCGGGAGAATGGATCGTTTAGTAAATTAAAGAATAAGTTGGCATATATTGTATAAAACTTTGAAGACATAGTTCTTTCTTTACACAATAAATACTCCCAAAATAAAAAGTTTAGATTCCATGCATGTGACAGGTGATATTTGACTGAATATGGCTTATTTTTCTTATATATTATATATTATTTCTTATATAGATATTTTGGCCTCCAATTCCATCAATTTTTTTTGCAAATTACATGATTTCGTTCTTATTTATGGCTAAATAATATTCCATTCTATATGTGGACTCTGGAAAAAAATTAACTAGAGATAAAAGAGAGATGGCAGGCAAGTAGAAAGAAGACTATTGAAGATGAGTAAGGGGATCAGGAGAAGAAGAGAGCCAAAGGAAAGGAGAATTATGGGGTGATGAAAATAATCAGTGTTATATGTATGTCCAATATGCCAAATTAAATCCATTATTCTGTACTATAAAACGCATACTAAATTTTTTAAAAAAGAATAAAGGTGTGAAATTTGTCCTTAAGAAAATGGAGATATAGAATAGTGTTACTGTCTACAAAAATAGATTAAAGATACTCATATATGTGTAAAAGTAAATTATGAAACTATTAAAGGGTCATATAGAAGAAGGTATATTTGATCTGTAAGTGGAAAAACCCTTCTAACATATGTCACAAAATGTGCCAAATCTTCTGAAGGAAATTTTCCAACAATTATTAAATTAAATTTAAATTAAAATGTAATAATGTTTGCAACATAGGTAATAGAAAAGTATTAATATTTGGAATACACAAAATAAACACAAATCAATAGGACAAGATAAGCAAACATAGAAGAAAACAGTAGAGGAAATATTTGTATAGGTATTTCATGGAAGATGAAAGAAAAATTACTGAAGATTGAATTCAAAAAAATAATTTTCCCTAGTAGTAATAGGTAATTTTTTTTTTTTGTGGGTACCGGGGGTCGACCTCAAGACCTCACACGCCAGCAGGTGCCCATGCTACTGAGAGATATCACCGGCCCTTTTCTCATATGTGGGTACCTGTAGTCGAACTTAGGACATCGTGCTTGCCAGGCAGGCGCTTATGCTGCTGAGCCAGCTCACCGGTCCATAATAGGTAATTTTTTACACTGGTATTGAAATGTTTTAGGATTTGCATTTATATATAAATACACAAAATATTAAGTACCTTTATATATAATGAAAATATATAGTACTTTACATATATACCTTTCACATATATAAGTATATAGCATTTACATATCGTACACACACACACACACACACACATATATATGTATATATATAGAATAAACCCATGAAAAAGAGAGGGAAAGATGCAGATTTAATTAATATTTGTGAATACCTCTAAAGAAGAACCTGGAATTTAAGTTAGTAATCTTCTAATCATCATTTTCTTTAATTTTACTTATTGTATATACCGTAATGTCTTAATTTTGTACATGGAGAATATATTCATGAAATATGTCTTCGAAATTATTTTAATCAATTTACATATAAGGCATTAAAGAGGTAAAACAGTTCTCAAAAATATTTCTTTTATTAAATTCTAACCTCTAGACATTAGTGACTGTTAGGGTTTATATCTAGATGTCCCCCAAGAGTGTCATGCACTCGTAGGTGGGCTTCTGGAAGGTGACAGGATTATGAGGGTTTACAGCTGACTTACCGATGGAGGTAGAACTCTTGAAAGAAGGGGATCGCTGTGGGCGTGAGCCAGAAGGTTGTATCTCCCTTCCTGACTTCTCACTTGGCTCTCTCTCTCTCTCTCTCTCTCTCTCTCTCTCTCTCTCTCTCTGCTTTGTGGTCCCTTGATGGGAACACCGTTTTCTTCTGCGATGCCCCTCTGACCCACTGTCCTGCCTGGGAAACAGGCAACTATGGGCTGAAACCTCTACAAACTGTGAACCAAAATAAACTTCTCCTCCTTCATGTTTTGGTGTCGGGTATTGTGTCTTAGCAACAAGGAAGGTGACTGAGACAGTAAGCAACACCAGTTCATACAGCAACAGAAAAATCTGATCAGTACTCACTTTTGGAAAACCAAATACAAAAATGTAACTAAATTATCACTGATAAAGCGCGGAAGTCTTTACACTTTATTTTGATGGTCAACACCGCTCCATGTCCCTTCTGCTCGACAGGCCTCTAGATTTTGTCCTTGTAGGATTTAAACTGGGCAAGACCTTCTAGCCTACACTGCTATTTTTCAGAGTTTGTGTATCAATCAAAACAGGTACATCTTCATTGAGATAATTATAATGTCCTAGAATATTATTTGTATCTTCTGAGAGCCATGTAAGCAAATCTTTAATTCAATTTGGGAAGATGTTTTTGAAATATTTTTAAAAAATGAATCCACAGCTTTACTACACAAGGAAATATTGCAATATTTATAGTACAGACATGCAAGAATATTGAAAGGAATATTGAACCTGTGCTTCAATTTAATGTGATCAACTTATGTCAAGAGAAAGCTCAATACGTTTTGATAACAGACAATTATGATAACATAGTCTAATGATACTGAAGGGTAAGTATCCTAAAGATAATTGATGGAAAGGGAGATCTATGACATCTGTAAGTCATCACCTTATACAGAAAACATCAGATACGCAGCATTACCAGTGAACGTGATGAAATATATCCACCCTCCTCTATAATTCAATGCCTTGCTTATTTAGTTAATGGAAATTTTTTTATACCAAAGAAAAACCTTTCTTAAGGATTAGTACAAAAGAATAGAATTTCTTTACTTCAAAGAGAAAGCTGCCTGGAAGGGGTTGCAGGGATGGGGGATAAACGTACACAGACAAATAAATGACGTAACCAGAAGACGCACTTCAACTGATAATTGACAGGTGCTCCGTGGATGCAGCCAAGATGGTTTTGCAGAGAAAATGGTTTTCCTGGTCTCCTTTTCCAGTCACCTTCATAATCATTGTACATCAAAATCTAGGGCTGATCTAAATAAAATTTAAAATAGAAGATTTTTAAAATTTACTTAATTTAGATCTCCATTTAAGCCTTCAGTAATTTGAAAGCTTTTGTCTCAGATTAACTATTCTACTATTCTTAGGTCAATTCTTTCCATGTCCTCTACAATAGATATATGTTTATAAAGTGTGTGAACATCTGCTGGAACATATCTACTGCATAACGTGTTCAAGAGATGAAGATAAAAATGTAAATGAAAGAGGGAAAATGGGTAAATAACTGCATTAGGAAAGTAGAGTAATGTGACTGATGGTTTTGCTCAGAATGACACTTGACCCTGAATTACTTGGTAGGCACTAATCAAAAGGAAATAGGTGTACAATCAAAACAGACTAAAAAGAATGACTCAGATATGAGAAACAATTATTTTGTGGAATTTTAAGGGAAAATCATTGAATTTTTACATTAAATATGAGTAGAATTTTTAAACCAAAGTTATGAAATTATCTTATTTATTGTTGTGTTAATGAATGCCAGAAGCTAATGTTTCTTTTTTCCATTTTGAATGTTTTGAACATTTTTTCTCTTGTTTCTTTTTCTAACAGTAAATAGTACACATTTGATTTGAAAATGTAGAGTTCACAGAAAAGCAAACAAAAAAAATTAATCTTTTACAGTACTAGAAGTCCAGAATTATTGTCAACTTTTTGGAATACCGTACTCCACAGTTTTGATATATAGTTTACTTGGTTGAAAATATGCTGAATATTTGTGTGCCCTCTTTATTATTACTAAATTATTTTTATATGTAGCTGTTTATAGTATTTAAAAAGATTTTTGTGAGACCTTTACTATTTATATAAATGTATGATACAAAATTGTGATATTCTAAAGTTGAATATTTATTTGTCCAGTGTACTTATGATTATAAACAATGCTATATTAAATGGCTTTGGCATAAATTTTGTTATCTTTTCAATTTAGAATCATAAGGTAGACCCTGCAAAAATTACTTGGTAAAAGATTTTGGATTCTAGTCAAGTAACTAATAACTAAATTGTTCTTCACTAAAAAAGTATATCAATTTAGACTATTATCAGTCATGGTGGGCATTTGCTTGTTTAAATATACTATTGCCAGAACTGGATGTTTTTGTTTTTTCAACAACATTAATTTTATGTTTCAAAAATTGGGTTATGTGGCATTATAAATGATTAGTATCAATGTTGAATATTGCTCAAATGTTTATTACACATTTTTGTTATTTATTTATTATTTTTCATCTGTATTATTTTCTCTTTTGTAAGGGGGTCTTTGATTTTTATTTATTAATCTGTATTGGTTCTTTATAGGAAAATGTTTTGCCATATTTATAAATTTTTTTATGTTGTGATTTTAATCTATATATTTTTGAGGATAAATTACTTGTACTTCTGTACCTCACCTTTCTTTTTCTGAATAATCAACTTATTGTTTAATTCTTTCCTTTTAAAATGTATTAAGTCTTTTCTTGTGGGTTATCTCAACTTTTGTGGATATTTCATAGATACTCATGAGGTTTATTTCTTCAGGAACTAAATTATTTTTCTTGATTAACTTTTCCTTAAGGGTCAAAAAGTTATCCTGATATGCATACTGATGGAATGAAATATATTGGTGATTAATGTTTGCTTATACTGTGTTATATAATGGTGTAGACTGATTTTTTTTGCATGTTTCATTTTTAAAAGTAAATAACATAAATAAAATATTTATAAATGTTTTCTAAAATAGGTTAATATGGGTAAAGAGCAATGTATTTGCAGAGTCATTATCAACAGCTACTTGATTTTTATTTATTTTTATCAATATTCTGCTGGTTCTTCTTAGTTCATTGAACAGAAAGTTTTGTGCTATTATCTGTTTCTTCATTGTAAGAGAGTCTTTTGCTTATGTCTTGTATTCTGAGTAACTTTTAAGATTATGAAACATAGTGTCATATACTTATTGTTATTCTCTTGTTATTAGGCTATGAAATTTTATTTTTTCATAAAACAAAGCATATTTTAACATATTTGCTTGTAGATCATAGAAGCAGTTCTGAGTGAGAAGTAGCATGCTACTTTCCAAAGATTAAAGGCAGCACAAGTTAATATGTTTTGTCTGTATTCAGTATTCATATATAATTATTTTCAGAAATTAGATTTTTAAAAATACTCTCTTGATGAATGAAAGCTTCAAATTAGACTCCAATATTGTTCTCCAAAATATATGAAGCATTCCAGAAGAAAGTCTTTTAAATATAATTATTCAAGCTTTGACAGTAACTGAGTGGAAATTTGTCAGCATTCAAATTACAAAGTGTCAGTGATTAGTTTTGGATGAGAGGAATATTTTAGTCCCTGAACTCTTAAGGTCAATAAATGTCTAAAGACAAATTTGGAATAATTATACTTTTGCCTCACTTACCCCTGTTACTATAAGTGGATATGCCAGCTTAACACACCTGAGGTCTTTCTTGAGTTGCATGCTTATTGTAATAGGTTCCTGAAATTTTCACATAAGACTAAAAAGTTAGTTTTCAAAAAAGGAGGAAGTCATCAACTATAATTCTAAAGTATGGAAATACTATTAATTACTTGGATATTGCAAATAACATGATAGATGAGCAATGACAGAATTTTAAGCATTTTAATGTAAGAAGTATATTACAAGAAGAAAACTCTACTGCAAATTAAGAGACTATGAATAGTGCAGTGATTTAGACAAATTATTAAAACTCTTTGTCCTATAATTTGTCTATAAACTAAGAGTATTTGGAAGAGAAACCCTAAGTCCTCTTTTTAGAACTAGAATCAGAGAAATATTTATCTATCAAAAAAAAAATACAAGGCTTCAGATATCATTATATCTTGAATTTGGGAGATATATAAGCATGGCACCTTAGTTTCTTTTATTAGAATATCTATGCCAGATTATTTTTTCCAAAGTCTGAGCAATGCAATCTCTTATTCTACCTATACTTCTTACAATGGGTTATAGCATTTCTCCCATTTGAATGTTTGGGGTTAAAGGGGACAATTACCTATGAAATCTCTCCTGAAAATTTGGGCATACCCATGAATAAGGCAGAAGTGATTATATGTGACTTATAAAGCAAGCTCATAAAAGGCAATTCAACTTGTTCTTTGAAACCAGTCACCATGTTGGGAGCAGATGAACAGATCATAGGAGGAGGTCATATGCAGATATTCTGAATAGTATCCCCAACCAATGTCCCAACTGATAGCCAGCATCAGTCTCAATCTCGAGATACCTGAGTGGCCAAAGCTTTATTTGACTTCAGGTCCCATCTTTTAGGTCCCCTACAACTTTGAGTCTTCCAAGCTGATTCCATATATTGTGGAGCTGAGGGAAGCTATCTTCCCTGTATTTTGTCCAAATTTCTGATACACAGAAGCTGTGACATATAATAAAATAGTCAGTAGGTATAGAGGTAATTTTTTGCTCAGCAGCAGAAAGCCAGAATAGATTTGGGTTCTGGAGTTAGGAAGCTAAACAACATAAAAAAGGTGGCTTTGTCTTGGCTGGCAGGTGGAAACTGGGAGAACACTGGGAAGACAGTGACAGCATTAAAAGACTTGAAGAAAATCTAAGGAAAGTTGGAAGGATGTTAGAAAGATAAGGATGCCCCCCCCAAGGAAGTCACTCTGAGAGCTCAAAGGAAAATAATAAAATGTTTTCAAAATAGAGGTAAAGGACCCTTTGCTAGAGAGGGGCAAAAAGTTGGTAATTTTGTCACCTGTAGCACATGGAAAGTAATGAATGTATCTAATAATTGCAATGATCTAGGCTGCATATTGGAAATATTACTGAGCTTCTTCTTGGAAATCATGACAAAATGGGACAGGAGAGAGCTAAGATGAAGAAAAATCTCTCTTAAATGTAAAGGAGCTAGGATTTATAAATGTTTTTCATTTCCATGTCTCCAATTGGACAATGATTCTAAAATTAAGAAAAGGGTTTCTAGCAGGGATCAAACACAGGTCACTATCTAGAAAACGTGGTCTAAAGAAAAAGCCAACAGTGTGGCCACATAACCTTTTCCTCTTCAGTGTCTAAGGTCTGCCTCTTTGACAGACTAACGTCTCCCTAAGGATCTTAGGCCATGGCTCCTGGATGCTCTATCAACAGATTCTTACATGAGTCCAACCATATCAACCTTTCCTGGAAACCAAGGCAGAGAGAATTTCATTGCAAAGAAATTTATGGTTATGGTTTTGTTCCAATGAGGTAAACACCAAAATATCTTAGAAAATCCCACAGGATTTCTAAGAACATTGTTTCATAAACATGCCACCATCTTGGACTCAAAGGGATGCAGGGAGGCGTTTTCCTTCTCCCTTGCCCTCTACTAACACAAAGCCATCTTAAGATGACCACTCAAGATGAAAGACAAAAGACAATTCAGAGGACAGAAATAAAACCATGGAAAGTCATTCCTAGAAAGCATGGGTTTTAGTCGAGGATGTGTTCATAGGTAATAGGATGGATTTCAGAATTGCCCTTAACTAGTGACTTCTGTGTGCCTTCTGTTTTCCCTCTTTTTAATGGGAATCCTATGTAGAGCATTTGTCCTATGCCTGTATCTTAGTCACTTTCTCATCCCTTGGACAAAATTCCCAACACCTGCAACTTAAGGAGGAGAAGTTTATTTTGGTTCGTGGTTTGTAGAAGTTTCAGTCCATAGTCAACTGTATCCAAGGCAGAAATGGCGTGGCGGAAGGGCCTGAGCAGAGGACAGCTGTGCATTTCGTGGTGGCCAGGAGGCAGAGAGAAAAGGGAAGAGCTGGGTAGTTACACCCTTCCTGGTCACATCTCCAGTGAACCACTCTTCTGACAAGGCTACATCTTCTAACAGCATATTCAGTATTGGATTAATCAGTGGATTAATCCACCTAGGAGTACGGTGCCCCCAAGATCCAATTACCTTTAAAAGCCGCACTTCTGAACACATGAGACTTTTGGGGAGACATTCATATCAAAACCATTTAAACCATAGCAGTTTGTTCGTCTACCGCCACCTAAATTGTTTATATGAAAGACACTGCTCTGATAATCTATTGATACATTACGTGCCTCCTCAGATCAGAGCTCTCTGCTTTGCGAGGTACTGTAGTTTGGGAGCTATAATTAAAGCGTATCAGCTGAGGATCCTCATTTAGTCTCATTTAGATGATTCTTCCAGACTTTGAGCTGATGCTTTAATGGAACAAGACTTGGTAGTCTTGATGGTGATGATAAATGAGTTTTGCTCATTCCAGAAATATGAATTATTTAGGCCAGCATGGTAAAGCCTAGATTAAACTTGGGTATAAAGTGTTAGTATATGTCTGCAACTATTCACTAATTATGAATCAGAAGATATGATTCCAGGGAGAGTTCTAGGGACAAAATTACAAGTGTTCCGTTAAGGCCCTAGGAAACACAGAATAACTAAGGACAGGAGAGAGGGAGCTTTATGAAACCTGGGGGTTAGAAAATGTCTCACACTTCTGGAAATAGCTTCCTCTAGGGATATTTCTTTCACCTTGCTAATGAATGAGGTGCCCCAGTCTCATTGTATACTGTCCCAACTATTATAGAATTATACTGTAATTACTTACTTTATGTCCCCTACTGGGCTGAATTCTAGGAGGAAGAGACTGTTTTGTCTCATTATCCCTGGAATGGAGTCTAAGGTATAGTAGGTGTTCAATCAATATATTTTGAATAACCAAATTTTTAAAAAATGAATAAATTGTGTTATCCTAACAGATATAATACAGTGCAGAGAATTAATATTTCTAAATCTTCTTATGCTGCACAAATTGAGGGAAGCATTTCCCAAATCAAGGATATAAGACAACATCATTCATGTAGATATGGAGTACTGCATGGAGGTAGCATTTCCTTTACCTCTGATATTTGTGAGATTACAGGGAAGAGTATAAATGGATAATTTGCCATATGTCTAAATACTTAAAAGTTATAAGTCAAGCCAAGAAACTGCTAAATAAAATATATTTTAGCCTTCTACTTTGATAAATATACTTTTATAATAACATGGGAAGTAAGTTCAAATTTGAATTATTGGACTTATACTCACATCACCTGCAAAGAGCCATACTTGACTGTACCTCAGGCCTAGGGTTACTCACACCAGGTGACACTCTAGCAGGAGAACAGACTTATATAACCCTGCGGGAAGGTTGGGCCATTTTTGAAAGATAGGGTTGGGTCACAAGTACTCAGAGAACGGCCTTAGAGCAGGAGTAAGGGGCCTGTTTGGGGCTATGCCCAGGGCCACACAGGCTCCTCTCTTCGTGCAGGGGAGTGAATGGAAGATGGCAGATGGCAAAGGCAAGATGGTCTTTCCCTGGAAAGGATAGTAGCAAATACCTAAAATTGCACCTTAAATAAATCTAGGTGGCAAGTGAGTGACCAAAGATGTATTGATGGGATAAATCCTCCCTATGAACACTTCTGAGTGACAGTTAAAGATAGCACAGTAGCCTGCTTAGTTTTTCCTGGGACTCTGTGTCCACTGAGGAGTGTGGACCCCTCTTGGGGTATGTTGGTTTCCCTTAGTTTACCCACTGGGTTTGATGGGTCTTTAAAAAATTAAGTCTCCTTTTGAGGGTTTAACAACAAGAGCATATCAGGTTGTACCAAATTCTCACAGCTTTAGAGGACAAAGGGCTCAGGAAGTCATTTCAGTATAGGAGTAAAGACAAAGTAGACAGCACTTACAGATATGAAAAATAATTCTATACATTTGCATCTAAAGTGCATAAAATTACATCCACAGGCATACAGCATACTAGTAATAAATTGTCTTGACAAATAGTTGTTTGTTATAAATTTTCAACTTTTTATTCAAATGCTTTCAGTTTCATTAAATTAAACATAAAGATACAGATCCACAGCTGAAGATGAATATTCCAGGATGAATCATATGGATGTAAAATAAATTTAGTATTTTTACATTCCTGTTAGCATATTTTAAGTTCTACCTTAGAAAAGTGCTTGCTTGGCAGTAAGCTGAGCTCTCTGTAACTTGTGATTTTCAGATCATTTGAGGGAATGGGTACAGTATGAAGCTATTCAAATGACAAGTGGAAAGAGAAATTTCCTCCTTGAAACTTGAAGGCTTTCTGGTGGCTCAGGATTTTCTGGTGGCTCAGTGTGACCATTATGTATACAGTCATAGCTTCCCTAAGAAAGTGTGTGTGATTCTCATATTACACCACTTACATTTCTTCCTTTCCCACTTTTTTCTACAACTACTTCAAAGGAACATCCCTAGTTTGAAGGTTGGTAGATTG
The DNA here is from genome assembly GCA_028451465.1 of Erethizon dorsatum. Lineage (NCBI taxonomy): Eukaryota > Metazoa > Chordata > Mammalia > Rodentia > Erethizontidae > Erethizon > Erethizon dorsatum. The sequence continues at coordinate 74,615,771 of CM051831.1, forward strand.
TCTTCTCTTCCATACCTATACTCATTGGGTTCCATGGCTATAAGTACCACATAAATGTAGGCTGACCTATCTCAGATTCATATAGCTAATCTTAGCCTCTCTCTTGAGCTTCAGGTCTCCAGGTTCTTACTCAGTTTCAACAATGTCTACATTGGCATCCACAATACAACATATCTAAAATAGACTCTTGATTCCCTGTGCCCCTACCTCTGCCTTCTCCATGTCAGTCAATAGCATCAGCATTCACTTTCAAATCCCAGAATTATCTTCAAATCCTTTCTTTCCTTCATCCTTAACAGTTAACATATGATAAGTCCTGCTGACTTCACCTTCAAAATGCATGAAGTGATTTATCAAGTATTATATTCAAGTAACACATCAAAAGATCATGTTAATTTTCTAAAAGTTTTGGTTAATACGTTGTAGAGCTTCTCTGGATCATAGGTACTGTGACCCAGTTCCTGCATCCTTGGGTTTTAATCGCAGTGTGGTCTACATCCCACACACAACCAGAGAGAGCCTTTGTAATGTGAACATGAGGCTTCTGCTTTCATGAAGATGACATAGTTGTATTTTCCTCTGTTAGTCTAAGAACAATAAAAACTCTAGGTAATATACTTGAAAGAAACAGAAAAAGGTCTCTGAAAGGTGAAGAGAAGAAGGTAGACTGGCTTGGACCTTGACTCAAGAAATGACAGTGCACAACTCCTGGTTTTGTTTTTGACTTTGTTTTCGCTCAAAAATTGAAGATTTGAAACTAAAAATGCTGGCAACCTGGAAATGTCAATAGGGACAAAAAACAAAACAAAACAGAAAAAAACAACAAATAACTTCTTTCTTTGGCCAGTAGACCAACAAATGGGGAGGATAACAAGATAGAAAACTTTTCATTTTTTTTTCTTTTATTAGTGCATGTTTTCAGTGTAGTATGTTTATCTTGGGGAGTGAGTACATGTACATAATACAGCTTTTTTCTTTTTTTAGACCCCTTCCCCTTCGTACCCACTTCCCTCCCTTACCCACTAATCATTTTACTCCAGCTTTACAGAAAAACATTTATCCATGCTAGCAAAGACCTAGAAGAGGCCTTGACATCTATCTTGGCCAGCCCGTATTGAGGTACTCTAGGTCCCCCACCAAGGTGTTGACCGAGAAGGCCAAGTAGGAGCCAGGACCTCATCCCTGCCAAGGGTCAGGGTGGTGGGGATACTGTGGTAGCTCTGGACTTCCAGCCTACTCAGCAGTAACGACATGCAGGTTATGAGATAAGTGTACAAAACAGTGCTGCTGTATACTAACAATTAACATATAAGCACCAAAATCCCAACTACAATACCATATGAACTCACTGAAAGAAAAAAGCAAAAGAAATATGAAGGGTAAATTCAAAACATGTATAGGACTTGTATGCTGAAATTATAAAACACTGATGAAAGAAACCAAATGCGATCTAAATCAATAGAAAGACATTGTGTTTATGGATTAGAACACTCAGCATAGTGAAAATGTAAATTCTTAACTTGACATAAAAGTTTAATTCATTCCATATAAAATTCCATATCACCAGTGAGATAGCTCAGCAGCATAAGTGCCTGCCTGGCAAGCACGAGGTCCTGAGTTCGACCCCCAGTACCCACATACAAAGAAAGGGCCGGTGATATCGCTCAGCGGCATGGGCGCCTGCTGGTGCGCAAGGTCCTGAGTTCGACCCCCGGTACCCACAAAAAAAAAAAAAAAACTCCATATAAAAATTTGAGGGTATTGTATGGACAACATTATTTTAAAATTTACATGGAAATACACAAACTCTGGAGGAATTGTATATCTATAAACAAATGAACAAATGGTAATCTATGTCTCACACATTATCCAAAATACTAACTCAAAATGGATAAAGGGCTTAAACGCAAACTGTAAAGATCTGTCTCAGGAAAAATATAGGAGAATTTTTTAAGATCTAGAACTAGGAAATGTGTTCTTAAAATTGATATTAAAAGCCTATATATAAAGGGAAAAATTGATAAAATGAACCTCATTAAATTTTAAAACTTGTACTCTGCAAAAAATTCTGTGTAGAAGATGAAACAGTAAACTACAGAGTAGACAGAAATAATTAAAAACCATATATTCTTCAAAAGATTAGCATGTAGAGTATATAAAGAACTCTCAGAAAGTAAAACAAAAATTCAATTAGGTAATAGGCAAATAACATGAACATTTTTCCTGAAATGAATATACCTAGATGCATTATGTATTTCAAATAAGTACATAAAAATATGTTCATAGCTGCTGGACATCAGGAAAATACAAACTAAAACAAATGAGATACCACTACATACTTATTACAATGGCTAAAACAAAGGTGATAACAAACTATAGGCCAGAAGGTGGAGAAATTGGATCACTCATACATTGCTGGTGGTGATATAAAATGGTACAGCTATTACAGAAAGCAGTATGGTGGAATCTTTAAAAACCAAATATGCAGCTGTTATAGAACCCAGCAACCCCACTCCTGGACATTTTTCCTAAAGAAATGAAAAACCTATGTTCATACAAAAATGTGCACCTGAATATTGATAGCAGCTTTATTCCTAGCAGCCCAAAATAAATATCCTTCAATAGGGGAGTGGTTAAACAATCTCTAATATCATAGCATGATACTTAGCAGTTAGAAAACTATTGAAGAAATAAACTAAAGAAACGAATTACTGATATATTAAACATATGTGAATCTCCAGAGAATTATGCTGAATTGAAAATGTGAGTTTTCAAATGTCATACACTGTTATGATTCCATTTATATAACATCTTAAAATGATAAATACAATGAAGAACAAGTTAATGGTATAAAAAAGGGTGGGGTAGCAACAGAAGTGATCACTGTGGTGACAGAAATATTCTATATTACTGTATTACTGTTTATGGTATTAATATGGTACTAAACTATAATTTTTGCAAATATTACCAATGAAAGAAATTCAGTAAATGGTACATGGGACAACTCTGTATATTTTAATAACTGGAGATGAATCCATAATTATCTCAAAATAAAATGTGTTATTAAAGAACACCAAAATGTAAATCATGCCCCTCATCTTTTCAGAAACCTTCAATTTTTCCTGTAGTTTTTAGGATTAAATCCATATTCTTCCCCATGGCCACAAAGTCTGCAAAAATGTAGTTCCTTCTTCCTCTCTATGTTAAATTTCTTGCTCTTTTGCCAACATGTCAAATTGGCCTCATTCTTCTGCCTATTTCCCCATGAAAATTTTTCTTTTTTCCCTCTTTAAAACCTAGTATATGTTTGTCATACATAAAAATTCATTCATTGTGGGGAATTAGTACATATAGATATCACATCTAGACCTCTTTTACTTTCTCTTCCCTGCCTTTCCTCCCATATACCCCTATTATGGTTTATGTCTAGATTGCCCCCAAACTCTCATGTACTCAGAAGCAGGGATTTGGAGGGTGGTTGGACCATGGGATTGCTGTACTTATTAGCGATTCTCCCTCTGGTGAGTTCAGTGTCTGAGTGTGCTGTTGGGAGGGGGGCTTGGTTGGAAGAGGTGAGTCACTGGTGCGACCTGGAAAAGTTTATCTCCCTCGCAGGAAACTCCCTTCTTTTTTTGCTTCCTGGCCACCATGATGTGAGCAGCTTTCCTCTGTGGTGGGCCTTCCTCCTGCTGTTTCTGTCTGGGAGCCTATGTACCATGGACTGAAACTTCTGAAATGGTGAGACAAAAGAAAACTCTCTTCCTTTAAGTTTCAGGTGTTTCATATTTTTTCTCACAGATCAGGAAAATGACTAAGACCCAACCCCTCACTCCTGGATCCCCTTCTCATGGCCACAAAGCGATTCAGGCTTCTGTTCAAGCGTCAACTCCTAGAGATGCTTCACCCTTATCAACTAGTTCTGTCTCTGTCCTTCTCTGTCTTCTCTTTATCTCCTCCTTCTTCCCTCCCTTCCTCTATTGCCCTCCGTCTACATACTACCCAAAACAACTTGAAGTTTAAATATTAAGTAATAAAGTTATTTAAATAATTTATATTCTCTTTCAATCAGATAGTAGTATGTTTTACTTAGACAGATAAAATACAAGTCTAAGTAAGGTGATACTTACATTTAGTATCATGGTGAAGTCCTCTTTGACCATGATACTAAATTTGTCTTTTCGTTGTTGGCTGTGTTTATTATCAAATGTTTTCTTATGATTTTATGTGTACACTATGTGCACACACACATAACTTCCATAGAAATTGTACAGTGTTGCCTTTTTGCTTTTATTGTCAGTGAGTATAAGCTATTATCTTGCAATTTGCTTTTTTCCGAGATATACATTGGAAAGGTCTACATGTCAGATATATTTAGTATACCATAAATTAAATGCCCCACATTTTATTCAGCAATTTACACATCCTATGAAAGAACAGACACATTCTCCAGTGTATCATTTTTTATGTAACTTCTTTGTGTGTATGCTTGCATGTGTGTGTGTTACATCAAGCTTAAATGTGGAATTTAAATCTCTATACTAATTTTCTTTTCTATTTTATCTGTTGATCCCTAACAGATGAGTTATATTCTTTGTACTATGGTTTTATCCATTTATCCTGGGGAATATCAGTTCTTCCTTTATAAGATTTAAACTTATAATGTTAAATGTAGAAAATTTATGATTTTATATCTTCTTACTGGATTGTTGCTTTATCAATATTTCAACCTGCTTAAAAGCTATTTCCCTTAAAGCATTACTGTTGAGTTCTTTTTATGTGCTATGTCCAACCCAGCTTTATTTGTTGGCATTTGTCTTTACTTTCAAATTTCTTGTTTCATTTTTATAAATGAGAATCACTTTAAAATAGAATAGGATTAGTTCGTTTCAATAAAATGTTTTCTAAAACATGAAGTAAGCATATTTATATTTGCTATTCAATGAAATGTTAGTATCTCATTTGATATTTTTATTCACAATGTTTCCTTTGTTTTCTTTTCTGGATTTTATTAGATACATTTTTTTTTCTTATTTTATTTATGTGTTTTCTACTTCTGTATTTTTTTTTTTTTTTTGTGGTTACTGGGGGGTCGACCTCAGGACTTCGCGTGCCAGGAGGCGTCCGTGCCGCTGAGCGATATCACCGGCCCCTTTTTCGTATGTGGGTTCCGGGAGTCGAACTCGGGCCCTCGTGCTTGCCGGGCAGGCGCTTAAGCCGCTGAGCCATCTCACCGGCCCTCTACATCTGTATTTCTATGTTTCCTTTCTTACTTTAGGAGAAATATTCAGACTTATACTTTTTAAAACAAATGCTAATATAAAATCATTGACATAACCTAAAAATGTGTTATATTTTTGTCCTTCAATTTCCATTTCTGTATGCCTTTCTACTTCCTTCACATTCACACATAAATTAATCCACAAGATCCTGATGTTGATAATACCCTTAAAATTTGTTCTTATTTTATGTGTCAATGGTTTAATGATATTCATTTAGGTTTTCTAATAACATTGAGTTATGAACTTACCATTATTTCCTGCATTCTAGTGCTTCCTCCTGGCTTCATTTCACTATTTGCTGAGATACCTTCTCCATTTATTTTTCTAACAACATTTCTCTGTGCCACATATTGAGTCCTCATAAATCCAAGATATACTTATATTAGTTTCACTATTGAAAAATTGTTTGCCTTTTGATAGAATTCTAGAGTGTGAGGTGACTTGGAAGCTGATCTTTGAGGACAGGCTCTGTTCTTTTTTTTTTTTTTTTTTTTTTTTTTTTTTTTTTGGGTACCAGGGGGACGACCTCAGGACCTCGCGCGCCAACAGGCACCCGTGCCACTGAGCGATATCACCGGCCCGTTTTTTGTATGTGGGTTCCGGGAGTCGAACTCGGGCCCTCGCGCTTGCAAGGCAGGCGCTTACACCCCTGAGCCATCTCACCGGCCCAAGGCTCTGTTCTAATTTGCAGAAATCACTAGATGTTTGGCCCTTTGTACTCTCTGGTGTACATCCTCACATAGATGCTTCCACTTGGCAGATGAATGCGTTGCCTTTGTTCTCTCTGTGTGTCTCTGTCTCTGTCTCTCTTCCTCTTTGTCTCTCTCATCTGTGTATTAAATGCATGTGTATATATGGTATATGGGAAGTGGAGGCATGAGGATCTATCTTGCCTGGCTGGCTGAACATTGAATTCATCCAAAGCGCTCACTGCTGCTGCAGGGAAAAGTAAGAGACACAGAGCTGCTAATCCATCAAGCTGATGTTATTGCATATCTTCCTTTTCTATATGCTTTCCATTAGAAGATGACCGTGCTAACTCATCACCCATAAGGTGCTTTTCTGATTTTGCTATGGAGGATATGCAATTGAGTTTCATACTTTCTCAACTTATCACCTTTAACGCAAGTTTTTGATGTGAACACTTGAAAATAAAGGTGTCAACAGTGGCTATAAGCCAGCAGTCCTTACTGGAGCCTGAACCTGTTTAAATGAATGAACAATTGCCCTAAGCTAATTCATTCCCTTTTATGTGATGTTTCTTTAGATTTTTTTTCCTTCAGTCTATCTTTTCATTATTATTTGATACCACTTGGAACTATGTTCATCTTGTTACTCATTTTGTCTTGAATTTTGAGGAATGATTGGGCAGATGAATATACAAAGAGATGATATTAGTAGGGATTATGATGAGTACGGGGAATATAATTATTACTGGTATAAAAGGATTAGAATTAATTTTTTTGCTTGTTTGTAATTTAGTAAGTTAATTTAGTAAGTACTTATTGAGCATCTGCTGCTAACAATAGATGTAGGTGCTGGGAAATAAATTAGTAGACAAAAAATAAATATAAATACAATCTTGGAGTCTGTATTTTATTGGTAAAGAGAGATTATAATTTGAATCAGAGACCATTTGTGATTTTCAATCAAATCACATAATTGTGGCTTCTGAATTCAGGTTTATTGGTATGTCTTTATTTTTTAATTAAACTTTTGCATTCACTTCCTTTTAATTTGCTATTGTGTGGGGAATCTCTCTGAATGTTTGAAAAACGAATGCATCATTAAAACAATAAATCCATTTTCCACATTGTAGCCAAAATTATCTATCAAAATCGTATCTGATTGCATTAATATATTGCTCAACACTTTTGTCTTAGTCCAAATTCTGTTGCTATAGTTGAATACCACAAACTGAGTAACTTATAAATAGATTTATTTCTTATACTCTGGAGGCTAGGGATACAAGGTTGAAGGGTTCGCTCTTGTGAGAGTCATCTTGCCAGCAGGAGCTGTCCAGAGTCTCCAGGGAGAACAGAGCATCCATGGTGAGACAGGGCAGGCTGGCCAGTGAAGCTTTCACTGTCTCCTTTGATAACCCATTAATCAATTAATCAGTGCATCTATGAAGGCAGAGCCTTTGTTATCCAGTAACCTCTTAAACATCCCAACTGATCCAATCACTTAATACCTCGCAATGCAGATAAAATTTCAACATGCTTTTCGGTGGGCCATTCAAACCATAGCAACTATTCAGTAGTTACTGCTCTTGGAATAAAAGTAGTATCTTTGAAATAGCTTCCAAGCCTGGAATCATCTAGCTTCTACCTACTTCTCTTTCCTCCTCATATGATGCTATTCCCACACTGTTGGCTTTACCCATTCTGATTTTATCTCCATGTTAAATGTTTTAACATTTCCCTTAGTCCTAGGATTGTCACCTCAGCTGGACAGTTATCTTTCTTCTCCCTCTTCTGGCTCCTAGCATTCTGTTCCATTGAACCTGTTCAATCGTCACAATCAACTTACATGTCTATGCTTAGAAAGCCCCACTGAGCCAAATCCGTTAATAGCTCTCATGATAGCCTATTCTGCTCTACCATGCTGATCAAATCTGAAATGAATAATTAGTTGTTTATAGTTTGTTTCTAACAGGTAGACTTGTAAGTTCCATGAGGGTAGGAACTATGCATCATCCTGATCATTGCTTTACTCTCAGTTTTAGCATGAATCATAATACACTAAGAAACTCAGAAAATATTTCTGACAAGCTAATTAATTGAATTCTTCAGGAAAACTGGTATGTACAGAACACTGTGCCCATATATAAAGTACATAAGCGCTTCTATAGACTGCGATCGAGTCAGTCATGTTTTCTTTTAATGAGAATACAAGTGAAGTCTGCTTTCAGAAAATTGATGAAGTGCACACATTAGAGTACGCTTTTGGATGAGAAATGAAATGAGTTTTGGAGGAAGAGAAGTTCTTTAGTATTTCTTGGACTTTCTGATATTGACTTGCCAAAATTGAACTGCAGTATAAACCAAGGGTCTCTTGATAAAATGATCACTCAGCTTTTGTTCCTTTCATTTTGTTTTATTTGCAAAAGGCCCTCTGGATATTCATCAAAACTACATAGTGGAAATTGGTTAGCTTCATATAAAACCAGATCCCACTGCAAGGGCCTCACATCAAGGTACATGCCATTTTACATTCTTCATGTTTTAATAGTTTTCCTAGCTTCAAAAACTTAGCAGTGTGGATCGTTAAAGACTTTCACTGTAAATCCCTCAAGACTTAACTCTTTGAGGATATTAAAACCTCCATGTTCTAGCACCCGAAGAAATATAAAGTTTCATTTTTCATCCCAAGATTGAAGAAATCATCCTGATTAAATCAGGAAGGACTTTGGCAACATAAGCTGGGATTTCTGGTGCTGTAACAGGGTAGAATTCCTTTGGTTGGCTAACAATGTCTTATCTTTCAAATTTAAAAGGCAATAAAAGTTTTCTGATTTTCACTGAGATTTCAGAAGAATTCAACAGGAAACCATAAAGTAATTTCCTCAGAGGAAACAATGTTATAAAAGGACAAATTATCATTGGTTTAGTATAATTTCATTTTGTTCATGTATATGGAAGCCAGTGGGATGGAGTTAGCAGTTTGCATATCTGGTTAAAATACTGTAAACTTTTCAAGTAGGATTTGTTATAGATTTTTGAACAAAATATGCACATTTTGATGTACATTAGATTTTCTACTAGAAATATGTTTTGTTAAAATGTTGGTACAAAAATGCAATACTGGATATTTTGATGAGCATAATGAGAATATTTACTATAAACAATTATAAATTTTTTTTTAAATTCATAGAATAATATTGTATGTAGCTTTGTATTCAATTTGGATAGGGAATGTATTATCTACTCAATATTTAACTCAATTTTGTAGGAAATATGCTCTGTGTAACCTAGCTTAATTGAGGCTTGACATAATTTGTGTAGGACCAGCTAGGTCAAAATCCTTTTCATTTTGCTGCTGACTTGGGGTGGTGGTGTCAGGAATTACTTGATGACATAAAGGAACCAGAAGGGGGTCAGTAATTATATTTACATTATAAGATCTGTATGTCTCCTTATTTATTAAATTGACCTCTAATTCAAGTCAGAAAATTATTTACATCCTGTGTGATAACCTGCAGACAGTAAATCTTGGTATCTATGTTCCTTTAGCTGAATTGGCATTCCAGTGTTGTCCATTTTCAGTTTCGTGATTATGGAATTTGGAGTTTTGTGTAGTTTAGTTGTCAAAACTTGACCATTTCTTACAAACAGCAAATAAATATATGAAAAAATGTTCATCATCACTGGTCATTCAAGAGATGCAAATTAAAACAACACTGAGGGGCCGGTGAGATGGCTCAGCGGCTTAAGCGCCTGCCCGGCAAGCTCAAGGGCCCGAGTTCGACTCCCGGAACCCACATACGAAAAAGGGGCCGGTGATATCGCTCAGCGGCACGGGTGCCTCATGGTGCGCGAGGTCCTGAGGTCGACCCCCGGTACCCACAAAAAAAAAAAAAAAAAAAAAACACTGAGATTCCATCTCACCCCAGAAAGAATGGCTATTGTCAAGAAATCAACTAATAACAAATGCTGGAGGGGCTGTGGGGAAAAAGGAACACTTCTCCACTGTGGGTGGGAGTGCAGACTGATGCAACCACTGTGAAAATCAGTGTGGAGATTTCTCAAAAAAACTAGGATTGGAGGTCCCATTCAACCCAGCTATTCCTCTTCTGGGTATCTTCCCAGAAGAATTAAAAACATTATACCACAGCGATATTTGTGCACCTGTGCTTATAGCAGTACAATTTGTAATAGCCAGATCTTGGAAACAACTCAAATGCCCATCAACTGAGGGATAGATAAAAAATGATGTGGCATTTTTATACAATGGAGTGCTGTTCAGCCATAAAGAACGATAACCTGGAGATTTTATAGGTAAATGGATGCAACTTGAGACCATACTCATAAGTTAAATAAACCAGATGCACATGTGTAAACATCATATTGTTTCCCTAGTGTGAGAAGCTGAAAGATAAATCAGATCCAAAATGTACAATAGATATGTTAAAATGGGAAGAAACTGGAAGAAAGGAAAGAGAAACTGGGATGGGGGAATGGAGAAAAGAAGGAAGGGAAAAGCAAATATATATATATATATATATATATATATATATATATATATATATATATGTAAAAGATAGTTAAGATAGATATACTACTAATTTCTCTTAGTTCATTGAAAAGAAAGGTTTGTGCTAATGTTTGGGCAATTAAATACCGATATCTTGTACTCCGAGTAACTAATTTAAAGATAATAATATCAATGTATTAACCATTGTTACCCTCCTATTACGTTGTTTTGAAATTTTGTTCTATTTTTTTCTCTTTAAAATAAAAATTAAAAATAAAAACTTGACCATTTCTTTAATTTGTTATCGGGCAGTTCACCAGGCAATTTGTAAATGTGGTTGTGAAAGGATTTCTAGCCTTGCAGGATCTCTCCTTAAGCCAAATTCCATTCAGAGTTATAAAAATTGTGTATTTTAACTGTGTAATGGAAAACATCCTTGCACGGTGAATTCTTGTGACATAATAACAAAGCTAAAAGATATGGAGATAGCAGCACCACTTAACAAGAAACTGCTTTGGATCAAACCGTGTGATAAGTACCTACTGAGCACGACCTTCACCACAAATCCAAAACGGAACTGCAATCCTGAAGTAGTCCATTTCATATATAAGAAACTGAGGTATAGATTTCTTAAGTAACTTACCAACAGTCACTCTGCCAGTAGACAGAAGAGACGAAAATTAGGGCTGACAGGTCATTCTACATATACCTGCCCTCATACATTTGGACCTTAAATTTTATATACTTATTTTTATTATGGTAGAGTTTGCTTCTTCTCTCATCAAAGATATTTTGTTTTATTATTGTATTATGTATCCCAAGTGTGAAATATTTCTTAGATTTGAATTTGAAAAATATTTTCTCGTTGGACCCATATTAAAAGTTCTGTTACCTGATAACCAAATGTGTTTTTACATTATTTTCCGTAGAAAAAAGGTGATCAGGTCTTTATTTGCAAACTTTTTAAAGCCTGTCTTTCCAGATGAGAATATGTGAATTCCAGAAAAATGTACTGTAGCAGGCAAAATAATGGCTCCCAAAGATCTCCATGTCCTCCTACCCGGCACCTGTGAAATAGGTTACATGGCAAGTGAGAGATTATAGACATTATTAAATAAAGTACCTTCAAATAGGAAGACTATGTATAGGTTATTTGGATGAGCCCAGTATTATTAGCAAGATCCTTAAAAGAGAAAAAGCCTGGCAGAAGTAGAGGCCAGAGTTAGAGAGGAACTGGATGATGTTGCTTTACTGGTTCTAAAAGTGAGAAATTAACCAAGAGACAAGGGATCCAGGCAGCATTTAGAAGCTGCACAAGGCAGAAAAGCTGATTCTGCACTATGGCCTCCTAAAGAAATGCAGTCTACATATGGAAGATAGAATCTATACCCATATCTCTCACCATATACTAAAATAAAATCAAAATGAATCAAAGACCTGGATATTAAAGCAAAAACACTTAATCTGCTGGAAGATGAAATAGGTAACATTCTTAAAGAGATAGGCATAGGTAAAGACATTTTGAGCAGAACCCTAATTACACAAAAAACAGCACGAAGACTCAGTAAATAGGACTTTATCAAATTAAAAATCTTCTACATAACAAAAGAAACAATTGATAGAGTGGAGCGACAAACTACAGAATGAGAAAAAGATTTTTGTCAGCTGCTCCCTGGAGAGAGGACCAGTATCTAAACTATATAAAGAACTCAAGAACATAATATCACAAAAAATAAAACACTCAATCAAAAAATGGACAATTGAAACACATAGACATTTTTAAGAAGAAGAAAAACAAATGGCTAATACATACACAAAAGAATGTTCCACATCTCTGCCCATTAGAGAAATGCAAATTAAAACAACAGTGAGATTCCAACTTACTCCAGAAAGAATAGCTACCATTAAGAAATCAAATAATAACAAAAGCTGACAAGGATGCAGAGAAGAAAGAATGCTTCTACATTGTTGGTGGGAATGTAAAATTGTATAATCACTATGGAAATCAGTATGGAGATTCCTCAGAAAAACTAAAACTAGAAATTCCATTTGACCCAGCTATTCCCCTTCTAGGTATCTTCTCAAAAGAGGTAAAGATATTGTATTACAGTGATACATGCATACCCATGTTTGTGGCAGCACAGTTCATAATAGCTGAATATTGGAAGCAGCCTATATATCTATCAACAAATGAATAGATAAAGACAATGTAGTACTTATTCAGAATGGAGTACTACCCTGCTATAAAGAAGGATAAACTTGAGTCATTTGTAGGAAGGTGGGTACACCTTAAGACAATAATGTTAAGTGAAATAAATCAGACAAGGAAGTTTAAATATCATATGGCTTCTCTTATATGAGAACCCCAAAATATAAATAAAGAGCAAAATAGAGGCTGGATAATAGGAATCTGGGAGATATGTCTTGCAAATGGGAAAGGGATCTAGAGATGAGGAGAGGGTGGGGACGGGGAGGGGAAAGGGAATCAAAAGAATTGAGATGTATTGTGTACCAACTTCCCAGGATGAACGAAATCACTATGTACTACAAATATGTACAATAAAAGAAAAAGGAAGGAAGGAGGGAAGGAAGGAAGGAAGGAAAAGAAAAAGAAATTCAACCCCACTAAAACCTAGATTTTTATGGCTAGTAAGTAAGCCCATTTCAGATTCTGACCTTCAGGCCTGTAAGAAAATAAATTTGCGTTTTTTCAAGTAGTATGGATACTAATACAGATATTTTGACTCAACTTTAAAGTGGTAATATGGAAACTAACAATAGAATGGATACTGATACAGATTCCACTTTAATTTTAGATGTGGAATCAGACCTAGATTTGAGCCTGTCCTGCTAAGTGGGATCCCAGAAATTCTTTATAGGAGACGTTTCACCAGTGTGACTGAGATGGAGAGCTGTCGAGTTGTACTGTAACTGTCTTTACAGAAAATGGCTAATAAATACATGCCCAAATCACATGATAAGTGTACAGTTTGGTGAGGTGTGAACCCAAGTAGAGCAGCTAGTGTACAATAAACAGGCTCCCCACATTAGTCACGCTCCCTACTGCACTCCAGGATTGCTGGGAGTGTTTGGAGAAAACACCTCACGAATGCTGAAGTACTATGCGCTTGTTAGTCTCTTGATTACATTGTCAATTAATCGGATGTAAAGTATTAACACATACATCTATGGAGAAAATCATGGCTATCTTAGTGATCAGAAGGTCACTTTTAATTATTCCCTTCTTGCTCACCAATTGTGCCCATAAAGGCCTAGGCCAAAAGATTTTCTATAACCTCCTGGCCAATCTCATTGTGCCATTTCCTGGGGCCCCAGACCCTGCTTCTGTGATTTGGAAAATCAGAAGGGAGGGTCTTTTCCATTTGCAGGCCTTCCATGTGATTTCTAATGTCCTACAGTGTAAAAAAAAAATCTCCAATCAGAATCTCAACTGTAACTAATTTTTTGTGCAGAGCAGTAGAAAGAATATTCAATTGTGGAATCTAGACCAAAAATTGCACTTCTTTCTCACTAACTAGCTATTTAGGCCAGGGTAGATTGTCTTAACTTTTCTGAACTGTAGTGCTTTAACCCATAAAAGGTGATTAATAGCATCTGCTTTTTATGGTTTCTGTGATGTTTAATCAAGATAACTTGATAAAGTATCTAGGACAGCGTCTTGAGCTTAGTAAACATCCAAAAATTTTCTATATTTTACAGAAGTGTTGGGATTTGAAGTACTAGAGACAAGGTGAATTAGTTTTCAGCATTGAAAAATATTTCTGTAGAGGTTCAATTTCGATAATTGAAAGTGAGAAGTAGTCTAAAATTAGCAACATATGCCTTAAATCTTAGAAAATTTTCCCCTTTCTTTAGTGATGGGATGGTGCTACTGATAAAGGAAAGAGTTTTGGAGATACAGAAGTCAGTGCTTGTAGGACTGTTCTAAATTTCCCGAGAGACTAAAATTTCTCTGTCAAGCACATGTGCATTGTTAATGGCTGTTTCAATTTGCCTTGTTCATATAATAACTTTTTTCTAATGTGAGATTAACTTCAATTAAAGTCTTTTGTGGTTGTGTTCATTCTTGGATTTTTTCCCTCCAGTTGGTCTCTGTGCATTTCTTTTTCATTAGCAGTAATTTATTTCTGCCTGTGATTGCTGTAAGAACTATGTTGAACTTTTGCATTTTCATTATGTCTTTTTCTCATGGTTAGTTTAGCAATTTAGTCTATTATTAAGCCAGTGAAATCAAAGTTCTGCAAAAATTCATATGATCTTTTACTAACATGATTCCTTTCCTAGAGTTGAAAGAAACAGAGGAAGTCACCATCTGAGATACTGATGATACAAGAGTCCTCATTCTCTCTCTTTCATAAGAAATGAAAGCTTCCTGGGCAAGTGAAAATGAACTGTGCTGTTGTACAAACCTCTAATACCAATAGTGGCTAAGAAACGTAAAAGTATTAACTATATGCATTTGAGAGCTTACGTTCAACAAATACTCATAATTCTGTGTCAGAATGCAACAGAAAGAGAAAAAGAAAGAGAAAGTGAGTCATTGAAAATCGCAAAAACTGCCAATTAGTGACTTTGGCTATTATTACCTCTAAAGAAAGACGAGTGAAACCTGAAAAGCTCTGATGGAATTCTTAAGGTTTCAGAGTAGTTCCAGACATAGCGCAACAATGGCTTTATTTCACCGCAGCAGAGAGGAAGGGTTCAGGAGGACGAAGCAGCTAAATGGGACAGTGGCATCCACATGTAGTCCAAGTACTCCAGTGACTGAGTGGGAGCCTGCTTGAGCCCATGAGTTCAAGACTGGCCTGGGCAACATAGCAAGACAAAAACCAAAAGCAATACACAAAAATAATAAAGCAACAAAGAAGCTGAAGAAACAGACGTTTCCTGGAGAAGATGATACCTGTGCTGAAGTTTTTAAACCATTGGTAAAAATTCTACAAATTGATTTATGGTTGAGATCGGCACCGGCAGACTGGAGGGTGATTGGATTATGATGAATTCAGTATTGGAAAGTTTGAATCTGAAATACTTGTGGAATATTCCCATAATCTATTATTTCACCGGATCAGTGCAAATGCTCTTCCAATTTCCCTTAAAAATAAAACAAGATAACCTCTCCAAATCTCTCATAACCCTCCTGCACCACTTTATATTTTGTTTGGCTCTTCCCAGTTAAACTGCTTCCACAGATCCTGGCATCCACTTTCCTTTCACTTTTCAGCACTTCTTTAGTTTCACTTCCTAATTCACCCACCCAATCCATCAAGACTGTTTGTCAAGGTCAGACATGGCTTTCCTGATGTCAAACCAAGTGGACAATTTTCTGGTCCCAACTCAGAGTACCTCAGTATCATTTGATGGAGCTGACCTGCTATTTAAATCCACAAATTGACTTAGTAATACATGAGGTAGAGCTACAGGCTGTGGAAGAATAATCCCATGTAAACTTTCCAAATTATGATGAAAATAACACTTAAATGAAGATTGTCATCATTTATTTAGGACTTGTTCTCATTGTTTCTTCTAAAATATTACACTGGACAGTTCAAAACTGTATTCATCACCATTGCGTCTCAATCTTTTGGCTAAGATCAAGCATGAAACTGCATTCATTAAAATTATGTGGTTTTCATCCTATTTTAGAAGAATATCTGATATCAAAAGGCTTGCCTATATTTTTGTCTTGTGAAACATGCCTGAAGAGTTAAAAAGAAATGCTACTGAGATTTCAAAAACAAGGTGGTCAAGGCAGTGGGAGAGATGAGATTGAAACTGGTTTTGAGATCAAGTCATACATTATTTCCACTCTTCCACAGGTTTCATTTTCATGTTCTTTATCACCCTGAACTTCATGTAAAAAATAATACTACTCAAATTTCCATTTATTTATTTTAATTATCATGAAATACAGACATGAAGGATTATACAAAGCATGATTTGTAATGTATGCATTTATATGTGCATCTATAGATGTGTATATACCATGCACATTCCCAAGAGATATTGAAGAACTAAAATTGAATTAATTTTTCTTCCTTGGAGGAAAGTTTTAATACTTATCATTCTCATCTATTTCTCTATATTTTTGCTAAATACATATGAGAATCCTATATAGTACTTAGGCTCATTTTATTTATTTATTTATTTAATTATTCATTTATTTAAATTTTATTTAAGTTTATTGGTACAATTTAGGTATACATTCATTATACGGAATTTGTATTTACATATGATATGTCTTGGTTCCTCTTTTTTTACCTCGCATTCCCATGCCCTCCTTTCAAACCCCCTTCCCCTCCCTGTTCACAAAGCTCAGTTTTCATTGTATCCTTCTTTTCTGACTTTTTTCTTTCCCTTTCTCACCTCCCTAGTTCCCTTTACCTTTTGAACAGTTTTTTCCTATTTCACAATATCTATTGTACTTTTTGGTTCTTACTTACAGTTTCAGTTTCTCACATCAGGGAGATAATGTGGTATCTACATATGTGTTCGATTTATTTCACTTACAATCATGGTCTTGAGATCCATCCATTTAGCTCTAAATCTCTCAATTTTATCCCTTTTTATCGTTGAGTAATACTCCATTGTATAAAAAAAAAACACATCTTTTTTATCCATTCATCAGTTGATGGGCATTTGGGTTGCTTCCAAGATTAAGCTATTACAAACTGTGCTGCTATAGACGTAGATGTACGTATGTTGTCGTGGTATGATGTTTTTTAATTCTTCCAGGAAGATACCCAGAAGGGGAATAGCTGGGTCAAATGGGACCTCTAATCCTAGTTTTTCGAGGAATCTCCACCCTGATTTCCACAGTGGTTGTACCACTTGGGCTCATTTTAGATCTTTTCACTTCTGTTTAAATGAAATTATTAAGTATAGAGGTCTTTACCAAAATATTTGTGATTCATACATACTAAATATTTACTTTCTGTGAATTCATTTTCACTCTTCAACATTTTAATATATGGTCATATCAGATTTCATTTACTTTTTGAAAGACTTTCATTTTTATTTAAATTTTTTTTTTGGGTGCTGGGGGTCGACCTCAGGACATCTGATGGTTTCAAGACAGCTACACATGACAGGTCTCATATCATTTTAGAAGAGATACACAAAAGGCAGATTCTGTTCAGTTTCAAACGTTTCACCTTTTTCTCCTGAGCAGGATGCACTCCTCAATTTCCACTGACATTACAGTTTGAGAATTGTCCAAGTGGTTCTTGTTGCTACAGTACTGATTGGAAAGTGGAGCAGTTTTAACCAGGCTCATTGCTGCCACACACAAAATCAAATTTGTTGTGATAAAAAATACAAAGGGGGCCGGTGAGATGGCTCAGCGGCGTAAGCGCCTGCCTTGCAAGCGTGAGGGCCCAAGTTCGACTCCCGGATCCCACATACGAAAAAGGGGCCAGTGATATCGCTCAGTGGCATGGGTGCCTGTTGGCACACGAGGTCCTGAGGTCGACCCCCCGGTACAAACAAACAAAAAAAAAATACAAAGGTATTAAGTATGGATGTAACAATACCTGCCAATTTATTTGCCAGAATATATAAAGGATTCCTACAAACAAATAAAGAAAAAGAAAACAAAAAAGAAAATGAAAAATTAATCCAATATAAAATGTCAAAAGATATGGGAAGTAGACAGAAAAGAAAAATCAACTAGTATATATTAAAGATGAATCAATGCTTAAGCCTATTAAGAAAAAGTGCAAATGAAAACTAACTTTAGAGATTATTTCTCATCCTTGAAAATGCTGTCTTGGTAAGAATCATAAATGATAATTTTAATATCACTGGTGAGGACAACTAATGTTCAAGAGCAATCAGCAATATCTAACAATTGTGAAGAATTTATGCCTTCCACTCAGAAAGCACACTTTACAGGTATGAACACCATTCAGTCACAGACATTGGTAAGGAGATATTTCAAAAATAGCAACAATAGCAAAATTTATTAGCAATTTAAAAGTCTTGCAGGGCCGGTGAGATGGCTCAGGGGTGTAAGCGCCTGCCTGGCAAGTGCGAGGGCCCGAGTTCGACTCCCGGAATCCACATACAAAAATAAAAGGGCCAGTGATATCAATCAGCATCACAGGCGCCTGCTGACGCGCAAGGTCCTGAGCTCGACCCCCTGTACCCACCAAAAAACAAAATAAAATAAAATAAAATAAAATCTGTGCTGACTTTACCTCTTTTCCCCATTTTTAATTTAATTATTATTTCTGACCTTCTTAATTTACTAGTGTTTCAGATTTTTTTCTTTTACTCTTTGAAATTATTTGTTGAATATCCTTGTATCATTCATATTTTTTCACTTTATTAGTTTTATTTATTTTCCTTTTCCTCAGTAAATATTCTATTTTTTAAAAGATTTTGTAAGAGCAGTTTTTGGTTTACGACAAAATTGAAAAGAAGGCACAGAGACTTCCACACATGAATGGCTTCCTCCTATCAGATTCCCCCACTGTCGTCATTCCTTTGACACAACCAAAGAATCCACATTAATACATCAATATCATTCAAATGCCATGCTTTGCAATTTGGTTAACTGTTGATGTCACACAACATGCACATCTTCCCATATATACTTTAAATTATCTCTCTATTACTTATAATACCTAACATAATGTGAATGCTATGTAAATAGTTGTTATACTCTAATGTTTAGGGAATAATGACAAGAAAAAAAAATGTTTGTACATTTTCACAATACATACAATTTCTTCCCAATTATTTTCTTTCTAGGGTTGGATAAGTCTACCAAATACAAAATCCATTGATATAGTGGTTGGACGATAACAGAAGAATGTCAAAATAGAATGAAAAGAAAGCAAGAAAGAAATCTGGCATTACTTACCACAATATAGTATTCTACACCAATCCAAGGGACATAAAAAGTATTAGAACCTACTAGAGGTTTCATTAAGAATGTCTGATAACAAATCAACATACAAAATTAGATTAATATTAAAACCTTAGCAACAACATCAACATGTTTATGGAGAATATATACGATAACATATATTCACTCTTATAGTATTGAATAGAGAAGTTTCACTGCATTAAAAATTCTCTGTTCCTCACCTATTCAAGCTTCCTTCACAGTAACTCCTGTTAACTAATGACCTTTTTACTCTTTCCATAGTTTTGTCCTTTTCAGGATATCACATATTTGGAATAAAGTATTTATACTTCTCATACTGGCGTATTTCAGTAGAAAAATGCATTTAGATTTCTTTGTTTTTAGAAAATCAATTCATATAATCCATCACAACATGATCATATCAATAGATGTAGAAATGGTATTTGACAAAAATATAACACCCATTTCTGATTACAAATACTCAGTAAACTAGGAATACAGAAGAACTACCTCAACTTGCTAAAGAATATTTATACAAAATAGAACTAACTTCATACTTAATGGTGAGAAACTAGAAGCTTGTTCCCAATCAAGATAAGAAATAAGGAAGAAGAAACATCATCATTCTGAAAGTTGTAGCTAATGCAATAAGAGAAAAATTGGGAAAAAAGTATATTTTTTAGAAGGGGAGAAACTCCTGGGATTAATAAGCAATTATAGCAAGTTTACCAGATACAAAGTTAATATTCAAAAGCCAGTTGCTTTCCTATATACCTGAAATAAACAAGTGGAATTTGAAATTAAAACTCAATGCCATTTATATTAGCACCCTCAAAATGAAATGCTTAGGTGTAAAAATTAAAAAGTGCATAGGAGAGTTACCCTTATTCTATAACATTTGGTGTTATCAGTGTTTGGATTTTTGATTTCTAATGGGTTTGGTGGCATCTTCTTTTAACTTGCATTTTCCAAAACAATATGACGTGTGGCATCATTTCATATGATTATTTGTCATTTTATTATAATATGTATCTTCTTTGAAAAGATGAATACTAAGGTTTTTGGTCCATCTTTAAATTGAGGGATTTTCATTCTGTTTTCTTGTTGAATTTCAAGAGTTCCATGTGTATTTTAGAGAATAGTTTTGAGTCAGGTATGTCTTTTGAAAATATTTTTCTGGTCTGTGACTTGTCTTTTCATTCTCCCATTAATGTCTTTTGTGGATCAGAAGTTTTTAATTTTAATGGAGCTCGGATTACCAGTTATTTCTTACACATCTCATTCCATTGGTAATTGTATCTAAAAAGTTTTAATTGTATCCAATATCATCTAGGTTTTCCCCTTTACTTTCAAGCAGTCTTTTACTTTCTAAATTTATATCTGTGACCCATTTTAGTTAATTGTTATAAAAGATGTAAAGTTTGTGTCCAGACTCATGCTTTGTTTGTTGTTTTTGTTTTATGTATGTGGGTGTCCAGTTTTTCCAGCATTTTGGTTGAAAAGAGTGTGCTGCATTGTATTGCCTTTGTTTCTTATTCTCAGACCAGTTGACTACATTTGTGTTGCGTTATTTCTGGGCTTTCATCTGTACTGTTGGTTATTTAATTGGTTTTCCCCATTACATGTTTATTTGTAATGTTAGCCAATTCAGTAGCAATACATTACACATGGGAAATGATTACCCCAATGATTATTACCTGTTTCAAAAGGTAGTTTAACCTTCCCATTGGCTTCCTTCTCAATCATTCTTTCCTAAATTTTGCTTCTTTTATTGTCCCCCTATTCATCTGCCTAAAGGAGTTTCCCTAATTGACAATGTTTTGGTCATATAAGCCTTCTCTTTGTGTTTTCTTTTTCTGGAGTTCTTACCTTCTTAACACAAACTGAAAGGTATGATGTATTGGTGGCCCTTTTCTGGGTCTCCGAGGATCTTATCTGGATCTATCCCATCTGGATCTGTCATTGGTGGCCATATTTCACACTGTGTTTACAAAAGAGATCCCTAGTCAGGGTATAGACTGGTTGGGAAAATAATAGTCAATAAGTATGAGAGAGTAATATAACAACTAGCAGAAAAAAAAAGAGAAGTTAAGAAAATATTCATTCTAAAAGCCTGCTTGGCTCTCTTTCTATTATATGTAACATCTTTGTATCCAGGTGCAAGTGGATGGATTGGATTTCCACAACATGATATTAAAGGAAAAAGTCCAAATGAATGTACCATTCTCTACAGAGCCACACGGTTTATTCATATATTACTCCTGGGTAATAAGTTGCTTTTAAGTAATGTTATTCCAAGTTTGTCCCAATAATACGTGTATTTCTAGTTGTAAAGCCAAGTGTTAAAGGGGTTCCACGATCTTAAAAACTGTCACTCTAAGATAAATGTTATAAAGGCTGTTTATCTTTTCTATAGGCTGTCCCACAAAAAAAGAAAAAAAAAAAGAGAAAAAAAAAAAAAAAAGAAACTGGATGACTAGGGCAGTTAACAGGCTTTGGGAAGTGAATTTAGGTAACAGGGTGACAAAGTCTTATAGTTTTGCCTAGGGAAATAGGAAAAAGTGAACTAAAAAGAAAGCATTCAGAGTGTAAGGAGTTTAAAGTAAACTAGGCACAGCTATAATCCTGAAAAGGAATGAGATATTGGAAAGGATTAGGAGTGGAGGAATCCACAGAGTTGGAATGGAAGTTTGCATTGCATGCTACTCATTTAGATCGAACTCTGTCCTCCAGCTCCTGAAATAGTGTGCTCATGCTCCATTCTCTGAGCACTCGGCAAGATCTACAGTCTTATTATGAACTAGCAACACTCACAAAAATTGTGAACATCACAAAGGCAACAATATAAAATTGATACCGAAGGTTTTTAGATTTCAAAATATTGCAGGAGAGATCACATTCATTTACTGAGACTATATATGTGCAAAATTTTAACTCCTATGAACATTATCATGTATTTGAATTCTTAGAAAGGTATACTACCTTGAGAAGTGTAATAATTGTCTATATAAATATTAGAAACTAAACATCTTCATTTTTTTGTCTGAATGCTTTAAAACTACATATCAAATGAAGAAAAACAAGGATACAGGCCCCAGCTGAACTTTATTTTCTATAATCTCTTCCTTCTCAAGTTGCCATACCATGTTTCAGACCAATATTGTTTTTCTTTGGATTTTACAGTAAAAATGGCAGAAAGCATCTATTATGAGTGGGTCCCTCAATGATGTTATCATGTAAATGACTATTATTGCCCCAGTTTTACAGTTAAGGAGACAAATCTGAGACATTAAGTACTAGATTAAGCAAGGTCACACTGTAAGTGATAGAGACTTTGGCTTCTGCTTTGTCCTCATAATCACAACACTTACTGCCTCTCTACAGTTGTATTCAAACAATCCCTGTCCTCCAATGGTGCATTAAGGTACACCCCTGCCCTGCCCCATAATCCACAGACCAGTCCATATGTGTGGGTGGCTGGGTGTGTATCTGGTAATTTCCTGCACACAAGGGGTTCAACTGGAAAAGTGCACCTCACAAGCAACATTGATCAAATCGTATCCTGAAGACTTGGAATTAGAAAAACAGATAATGAGCCACTTACCCAGAGGGATTTGTAATTAAACATCTTAGAGATGAGGGATAGGTTTTTCTACATTGCTATGCCAAAAACCAGGTGCAAAATGTTACTTTGTAAGGGCAGAAACTGAAGATAAAGGGTGGAATTCACTCCAGACCACACTAGTCTCTTGGTTTCAATATTTTTACGGTCTATTAGAAAGATTGTAGCTGTTAATATTTTTTGCAACTATTTGAAAGAGCATCCTTCTCTTCCCTCCACAAATACCAGGTTGTCCATTGTTATTGCTGTTGTTTATGCCAATTGCTTAGATAAAGTGGCATCGTTTTTATTTCCATACTTGGAATTAATAGTGAGCTCAGTATCTTTTTTACATCTTTTTGTATTTTGTTGACCATTTTCATTTATTGTATGATGAAATATCTATTTACATATTTTGCTAATATTTCTATTTATTCTTTTGGTTCCCCTCCTTTATATATGAGTTCCTTGTTTATTGATATTGTAACTTTTTATATGTTTTGCAAATTTCTTCCTGTTTATACTAAATATATAATTGATTTCTTTGCCGTCTTTGACTTTTAGTTTGTCCCTTCCCACATCACTGCCTTAACGTCTTTCCAAAATCTGAATTAAATGATGACTTTTCTCTATTTAGAAACATCCATAAACACTTTATTTAAACTTAAGTTATAAATGACTTAGACTAGTGAATAAACTTCTTCATTGCTTAATTGCTCCCTCCCTTGAGCACCTCATTCATTGCATAACTCCAATAATAACTCCAATAATAATAACTCCAATGCTTTATTGATATATGATTGAAATACAAAAAGCTCATATATTAAAAACTTGTATTAGAACTTGTAAAGTTTAGAGTTACACACTTTTGAAACCATCACTATAATCTATGTCATAATCCATCACTTACAAAAGTTTTTTTCCTTATTTGTTCTTTCCTACAGTCATTTGTGATTAGAATGCTTAACATACAATACAGTGTTGTCAATTTAGATATTATATTGTAAAACAGATCTCAGACTTATTTAACTTGTATCATCAAAACGATGTAGTTTGACTACTTAATACCTTCCTGTTTCTCTCTCTTCATCATCTGGCAACCACCCTTCTATTCTCTGCATCTGTTCTTGACCGTGTAACAGTTATCATACAGTGGGATCATGTAGTATTTGTCCTGTGTCTGGCTTACTCTGTTCAGCAATATCATCCTCCAGATGTATCCATGTTATTGCAAATTGTAGAATTATTCTTTTTTTTTAAGGAAATAGGCTCATTGTGCACATATGACAGAAATTTTAAAAACTAACAGGCTGACACCATGCTAAAACAAGCTATGGTAGCCTAGCCTGTCTCACTGTTAGACCATTAGACTCAGCTAGCCTTGACCCAGCATGCAAGCTGCAACTCATAAATAATTTAGCCCAGCTGCACTACCCAGCCTGTAAATGTATCCTCTTTCAAGGACTTTCTGCTCTGGACAGAGTAGCCCAGCCAAGGACACACTTGATTTTACTCACCTGCTCATCCTCAGCTCCCTCCCTAGACTTTCCCGCCTTATAATAAACAACTCCCCCTAACAAAACCTGCCCAGGATGAATCTGCCTAACAACATATGACAAAACATATATAACCAATTATAAAGTAACCTGTTATCAGCTCTTGTACTTTCTGCTTACAAATATATATAATTCTTTGTTTTAATCTGAGCCTGGGCTGGTGATTTGTAATGGAACTGGTTCCCACCAGCCCACCAGTGTTAATAAAAAGTTGCCCTCCAACCGCTTGGTACAGAGAGTCTTCTGTTCGGTTTGGCATCAGTTTCTGCAACAATACAACATTTTCTTTAGCCATTCATCAATTAATGGACTTTTAGATTATTCCCATGTCTCAGTTATTATAAAGCATGTTCCAACAAATGTGGAATGTGGACATTATTTTGAGATTTTCATTTTAATGCCTTTTGATATATACCCCCAAGTGGAATTGCTGGATTATATATGATAGCTCTCTTTTTAATTTTTTGTGAGGAAGCTTCATACTGTTTCCCATAGTGGTTATATTTCTTCATTTCTAATGTAGATGTATATTTATATCTTTGTTTTATAGAACTTCTTCTTTAGGCTATGCTTATATTATTTTAGATTTTTCCTAGAAAAGAAGTTTTAAATTTTTACCATTGAGTATGGTGTTATGTGTTGGCTTTTCATTCAAAACTTTTATCATGTTTAGGTAGATTTTGTCTATACATAATTTTTGAGAATTTTTATTACAAAAAGGATGTTTAAATAACAAAATCATGATAGGAAGCAGGAAGTAGACCTTTCAGAGATATGAATAGGGTATAGACATGGATGGAGAAAGAAGGGAGGGATAGAAAAGGAGAAGTAAAATGGATTAAGATGTGGTATGTACTGTACATGTACCAATTCTCAATGATAAATGTATTCATCATGTATAGCAACCATGTACTAATTTTTAAAAAGGAAAAAAAGATGTTATTTTTGTCAAATGCTTTTTGCATGTATGGAGATAAGCATGTGATTTTTTTTTTAGATTCTATTTATATAATAAATTGCACTGACTGGTTCACTTTGTTATGTTGAATCACCCTTGCATCTCAGGGACAAATCTCACTTGATAATTGTGTATGATCCTAAATTCAATTTGATAATATTTTTCAAATTCAACTTGCCTGTATTTTGTTAAGGAATTTTGTAACTATGTTTATCAGGGATATTAACCTGTAGTTTTCTTGTTCATGGTATATTTTTTCTGGCTTTAGTACCAGGGTAGGCCTGGCTTTCAAAAGAGTTTGGAAATGTTTCCCTTATTTTTTGGAAGAGTTTAAGGATTGCTATTAATTTTTTAAATGTTTGGTGGAATTCACCTCTGAAGCCATCTGTTTGGCCTTTCCTTTTTGGAAGGTTTTTGACTACTGATTCAATTCTTATTTGTTGTCGATCTGTTTAAACTTCATCTTTGATTCAGTCTTAAAAGGTTGTGTGTTTATACGAACCTGTCTATCTCATCTAGGTTGCTCAATTTGTTGGTGTATAATTGTTCATAATGGTTTTTTTTTAATTTCTGAAACAATGGCTACATGTCTCATCTTCTATTTATGATTTTATTTATCATTGTCCCTTTTTATTTGTTTACCTAAAGGTTTATTAATTTGGTTTATCTCTTTTTAAAAAGACCCAGCTTAAATTTTGCTGATTTTTAAATTGTTTTTCTATTTTTGATTTTACTTATTTCTTTTTTTTTTTTTTTTTTTTTTTTTTTTTGTGGGTACCGGGGGGACGACCTCAGGACCTCGCACGCCAGCAGGCGCCCGTGTCACTGAGCGATATCACCGGCCCCTTTTTCGTATGTGGGATCCGGGAGTCGAACTCGGGCCCTCGCGCTTGCCGGGCAGGCGCTTAAGCCACTGAGCCATCTCACCGGCCCGATTTTACTTATTTCTTACTTTTATTTTTTTCTTTCACCTCTTAACTTTGGATTTAGTTTGGCTTTCCTTTTTCTAGTTCCAGGAGGTGAAACATTATATTGTTTATTTGATATCTGTTTTTTTCCTCAGTGCTGGAAATTGAACCCAGGACCTTGTACATACAAAGTCTGTGTGCTTCCAATGAGCTACACTCCAGTCCAGAGGTCTTTTTCATTTTATTTAATGTAGGAATTGTCTCTATAATCCCTCTTGGTCTTTTATTTTTTGCAAGTTTTGGTATATTTTTCCTGAGATATTGTCTAATGTCTTTCTTTACTCAATGGCTGTCTAAAAATTGTTATGTATTTTCCAAAAATCTGTGGATTCTTCCATTTTACTTTTGTTATTAATTTCTGGTTTCATACCATTATGATCAGAAAAGATAATTGGACTGATTTCAATCTTCTGAAGTTTGCTTTGTGTGATACAAAGTGATTTGCTTTCAAGAAGGGCAATCTATGGCAGGGACTGCCTTTATCCCAAGCATGCACCTGCAGTAGTTGCTTAGTGTGGGACCTCATAGCCCATTTAGAAGGATGTTGAGGCAGTAGCATAATATAATGTTTAAAAACATATGTTTTTTCTGGCAATGCTACCTAAGATTTTTCACAAATTATCTATGTGAAGCATATTCATTTTACTATCAGACTTAATTGACGTGTCTGGGTATAGAATATTAAGCTGTATATCACATCCTCTCGAATTTCTTAGATTTCTTAGGTTTCTTAGAAATTTCTTAAGTTTCTTAGAAAAATTGGATATCATTTTTTATTTCCATTCTTTTGTATGTGGCCTGCTTCTCCTTCTCCGGATGCATCGCTGTGTTCTCTTTTGGCGATTCCCTTAGACAGTGTGGCAATGCGTCTTAATCTGGGACCTTCTCATCTACTGTGTGGGAATCCTCAATGGGTCCTTTCAAATCTGTGTTCTTTTTTTTTTTTTGTGGGTACTGGGGAGTCAACCTCAGGACCTCCTGCGCCAGCAGGGGCCCGTGCCGCTGAGCGATATCACCGGCCCTTTTTTCATATGTGGGTTCCGGGAGTTGAACTCGGGCCCTCACACTTGCCAGGCAGGTGCTTACGCCACTGAGCCATCTCACTGGACCCAAATCTGTGTTCTTATGGAATTCAATTCTGGAGAATTAATTGGAAGTAGGAATAAAAATTTTCTCAAAATTTCTTTTTCTATCTAACTAATTTTTATTCACATTTCAAACTGAAGTTTAAAGATTAGATTCATAGAAAAATTTTTGACCATCCATCTGACTTCAAAATCAAATAAAAACAGAACACCACCACAACAAATCAGGGCTATCATTCTACTTTGTGTAAAAATATGTTGTTCTGTTTTATAGTAATGATTTGTACTGTTTATTTACCCTGCTCAGACAATGAGCAAATAGAAAATAGGTACTATATTTTAAGGAGAAATATTTTGAAAGTTACTTCCGAGACATATATTTTACTGAAATAAATTCAGTATTTTTGAGGCAATGAGATACCCACTATAAGACAGTAAATTCTATAAGAAAGAAAATCAGGGAATATTCTGTTTCCTAGTGCAGTGGTAAGCAATGCCGAGGCTCTGGGCAGATGAACCAGGCTGTTTATAAATGACTTCTATGGTCCTGCTGCTGGATTTAAATGGGCTGAGGTTGACTGGCTTCTATTTGTATTACTGAGTGTGCTAGAGATGGAATTCTGATTTCTTGAAGAGAATGTCTTTGTGGTGACACTAGCAGGAAGCCCCTTTCATCAAAATGTCTAGGTACCTGAAAGAAATAGTCCTTTGGCGAGTGAAAAGAGATATGTCCATTTCTTGCATATTATCTAATTTGTTGGGTCATGACAGTCTCTTATGATTCTTAGTACTTCTGCGATATCAATTTTAAGGTCTCCTATATCTCTTATAATTTGAGTTATTTAAATCTTCATTCTTTTTAAGTAGTTAGTCTAGCTAAGGATTTGTCAATTCTATTATTTTTCAAAAGTCAACATTGAACTTTGCAGATCTTTATGGTCCTTTATTTCTCTATGTCATCTATTTCTCATCTGGTCTTTATTTTTTCTTTTCTTTTGTCTGCTAAATTTGTGCTTAGCTTGTTCTATTTCTAGTTCTTTGAGGTGTAATGTTAGGTTATTTATTTCACATCTTTTTTTTTTCCATGATGTAGGCATTTGGCATAAACATGCCTCTTAAAACCGCTTTTGTTATATCCCACAAGTTTTAGTATTTCGTGTTTTCAATTTCATTTACTTCTAGATTTTTAAAAATTTTATTTTTTATTTCTTCATTGACTCATTTTTTCTTTGAAAAATGTGTATTCAAACTTCCACATTTTGGAACTTTCCAATATTCTTCCTGTTACTGATTTATAACTCATAAAATTATGGTTAGAAAAGGTACTTGATAGAATTTTAGTATTATTAAATTTGTTGAACTTCGTTTTGTGGCTTAACAATTATCTTTCCTGGATATTGTTTCTCACATGCTTGTATGTGTATTTTGTTGAAATGCTTTGTTTAAATCTGTAAGAGCTATTCAACCTCTCAGTGTTGTTGTTCAAGTTTGCCCTTTCCTTTTTGATTTTCTATCTGGGTGACCACTCTACTTTTGAAAATAAGATACTGGAGTCTCCAAATGCTATTCTATGGTTCTCTATTTTTTTCTTCAGTTCTGTTAATATTTACTCTACTTATTTAGGAGTGACAATATTTGGCGTGCATGTATTTATTATTATTATATCCTCTGATGAATTAATCAATTTGTCATTATGTAATGGTATTTGTCTCTTGTGAAAATTTTTTGATTTAAACTTTATTTTGTCTGAAATAATTATAGCTACCTCTGGTTCTTTTATATATCATTTGTATGGAATGTCTTTTTTGTTCCTTAAATTTCAATCTTGTATCCTTAAGTCTAAAATGAGTCTCTTGTAGAAACCAGATAGTTATATATTGTTCTATCCATTCAGCCACTCTGTCTTCTGATTAGAGAATTTAATTTATGCATATTTAAAGTAGTTATTCATTGGAAAGGGTTTATTGTTCCCATTTTGTTCATGGTTTTCTGGTTGTTTTCTAGTTCCTTTCATCTTGTTTTTCTTTCTTGCTGCCTTCCTTTGTGATTTGTTGATTTTTTGGTAGTGATTTCCTTTGATTCCTATCTCTCGCTCTTGTATCCTTACTATAGGTTTTATCTTTCACAGTTAACATGAGGCTTACTTAAAACTTATCTTGTTTGTTTTTGGAAACAGCATCCTGCTATGTATTCCAGGCTGACCTTAAACTTACTCTGTACCCTGAGCTAGCCTCCGACTTGCAGCAATATTCCTGCCTCAGTCTCCCAAGTGCCAGGATTAAAATTATGTGTCACCATGCCTGGCTAACACTTCTTATAATCTTATGTGGGTTCTCTTATATGTGACAAGTTGCTTTTCTCTTGCTTGTATTAAAGTTCTCTCTTTGACCTGTAATAATTTGATTATGAAGTGTCTCTGTAAGGATCGCTTCATGTTTAATCTATTTACAGTTCTTTAGGCTTCATGCATCTAGTTGTCATATCCTGCTACAGGTTTGGGAAATTTTCTGTTTAAATTTTCATTTCTGAAAATGGCTACAAATAATCCAAAAATGATTTTTATTTTGTGTGTTGCTTTATTTTTATTTCCGAAGTTCTGGGGATTGAACCCAGGGCCTTCTGCATACTAGGCAAACACTCTACCACTGAGCCACACCCCAGCCTTAGAAGGTGATTTTTAAAACTGAAAGAAAGCTGTTAAATTTTTAAAAAGAGAATCTGCCTTGCAAAGTTGTCTTAGGGAATGTGTGTGTGTTTGTCTGTCTGTGTGTGTGTGTACTGTATATTCCTACCATGAAACCTGTAATCATTCACATGTAAGAGGAAGCCACACGCTGGCTTTTTATTTTGTGTGCTAATGTCACATTTGAGTGAAAAGTACAGTCAAATGTCTATATACATGGGTTCAGTCAACTGCAGATAGAAAATATTCAAAAATAAAAGTACATATTTTACTTAACATACGCAGACTTTACTATTTTGTAAGCAATTTAGTTTAGAAATCATTTACATAGCATTTACATTATGTTAGGTATTATAAGTAGTCTAAAGATGCTTTCAAGTACAGGAGGTTATTTGTAGATCATTCAAAAATACTATGCCATTTTAGGTAGGGGACTTAGTTGAGCACTGACAGATTTTGATGTTTGCAGAGAGGTCCTAGAACCAATCTGAAGGATGTTGAGGGATGAATATATCTCTATTTAATATTTCACATAAATGATTGCATGCAAAATTATACAATTCATTTAGTTTTCTTCAAACTTGCTAGAATATGCCATCCAAATGTATTTCAGATGAAGCAGAATTTAGATGATCTGCAGTGTATAGCTGATGAGGTGTTTATATTTGTGTCTGTTTCCTTGTGACCTCACAGTTTACCTGACTTACATTTTTAATACACATTCTGATTGGTTCATTGTTCTTTCCTGTAGAGAATAATGAATAAGCATTCTATAAAACATGTTAAACAGCTGTTGGGGTTAAACTTTCTTAGTCTAATTAATTGGCAGAAAAATTAGTCTCCCAACCTGCAGAAGATAAAGTGTTGTTAGGCAAGTCAAAGTCTGGAGATATGTATGAATATTGTGCATTTCTGACTGGCAAACTCAATGGATCATGTATCAGAGTTGATGGTCACTGCTGTGTTCTGCACATAGCAGTTACCAAGTGTGGCTGTAGAAGAGTATGCTTACTGCTAGTAAATTGCAACAGGGAGAACTTAATCCCCCTTCCAATTATTTCCTGATAAATTAAATGGCAAACCTAAAATTTTTAGTCAAAATTCACAGTTATTTGCAAGCTTTAATAGAACTAGCCATCGGAAATTATTTTCTTAGCTTTTCTTCTGTTTTCAAAATAAGAAGGAAAAAAGAAAAGTAAAGAAAACAGGAAAAGAAAAAGAAAACAACTTGGCTAAGATCCAAATTTAACCCTTATCTTGTAACACTAACCATCAAAGTTTTCTCATTAAAAGGAGTAACCATAACTGTGAAAAATGGAAAATTAATTTGCTCTCTTGTAGATGTATAAGGCTTAAGACACATCATAAGTGTTCAAAAGAATGGTCTGTTGATATCTGTTATGCAACCTTCTAAAGATTCCAGTCTTCCAGGGCTCCTGAAATATTTCAAAATCTATAAATTCTGAAATGTCTCAGAGGAGAATATAGAGTAGAGATTAAGAATGCAGATCCCGAAGACTGACCACTTGCGTTTATGACTTTGAAGTACCTATCAGATATCTCTCCTGTCTGTCTATCTACTTAATATACTGTTTATTTGTCATCTACCTCTGTATGTTCTCATTTGCAAAATAAAGAAAATAATTTGTCCTTATTTACTGAGGAACTTTGCTGCATGTTAAGCAACATTGCTGTCTACACATGTTAGAAGTACAATGGACACTTGAGTTACTATGGGCCTCACATAAGAATGACTTGTATTATGATCGGAATTTTAGGCTTAACTTACAACCAAACTTTTGAGTTACAGCCTGAATGCTGGCCACTTGTGCAGTTGTAAACAAAGACTTGCAATGCCAGAAAAGCATATGTAAGCGTCAGTCTGAGCCCAGATGTTCGTGTTTATGGACGTGATTTAGGTCAGTGCTTTATATAATTGCTGTAATTACTACTATCAAAATGGCCTCCAAAAACCTAGAAAAGAAGCTAAGGAAGAGGTAAAAAAAAGCAATTACAATCGAAAAGAAGAAAGAAATTGTGGAGAAATATGAGGGTGGCATTTGTGCGACTGATCTCGCTAATATGTACAGCATGTCAAAATCCACCATCTTGACAATCTTACAGAGAAAAGATTTGTATAAGGAAGCTAGTGCAGAGGAGCCCAAGCCTTTAATTGACCCTGTAGCTGATAACATTATTACTATAGCAGAATCCATAGGCTTGCATGTAGACAGTGGTGATGTTGAGCAACTGGTGAAGGAATATTCAGAGGAACTGTCTACAGAGGCACTTCAGCAACTTCTAGCTGAGCAACAGAGAATGGCAGCTGAAGAGCTTTCTGAAGAGGAGGGGGAGTATCAGCAATCAGTACAGCAAAAGTCTTCTGAAATAAAGAAAATCCTAGAAAAATGGATAGATTGACAAATATTTGTAGAGAAGACATACCTAGACAGGGAAAATCCCAATTATTGCAATCACTTGCTTAATGACAATGTCACATCATACTATAGAAGAGTGTTAAAGAAAAGACGGAAACAGAAAACCTTAGACTCGTTTTTAGTTCTGAAAAGGATGAGACCTGCTGAGCCAGAAGCAGGTCCTAGCAAGCTACAGACTCTCCCAAGGAGAGAAAGGACACCACAGAGCCAGATTCCTGATGTTCTTATGGAACGAGGCTGTCCTTCCAAAAAATAACCACCTTCCATTTCATCCTTCCTTCCTGCAAGCCAAAGATGTCAACTTCAATGGTGAGTACAATATGAAATTGTTGTTTCTGGTTAACTAGACACATTTTATAACTTTTTGGTGACTACACTAGGAAAATTATTGGTGTTTCTGGTACATTATGCACATTATACTACCCTTTTTAATTGTAAAAAGGTTGGTTAAGGGGTGCTTTAGGAGGTTTGGAATGCATTATGGGTATTTCCATTATTTCTTATGGGAAAAATAGTCTTGACTTACAACCAACTTTAGTTAAAACCAGCCCTTTGAATGAATTGAGTCATATGTTAAGGGCCTACATAGTATGGGATTGGGGCCTGTAATCATTAATCCTGATTTGTTGACTTCTTTGGTTTGAGAAACTGGCAGTAGATTAGGAAAGCATTCTCCTGAATTTGTTTGGGTGGGTCATGGAGACATAACCTTTGGTAGCATATATGGTCCGTGGCCTGTTCCTCTCTAGCACTGTTCCCTTGCTCTGCTTCCAAACAGCTTTCTTCTACCACATGCTTCCACCATAATATTTCTGCCTTAGGCCATCTGATCATGGATTGAACTCCTTGAAATCTGAGCCAAGTTAAAGCTTTTCTCCTTTAAGTTATGAATGTTGGGTACCGTGTTGCAGTGATGGGAGATCTGATTTATACAAAAAAAAAAAAAATTGTTACTAGGAGGGAGGCTGTTGCCGTGACTCTACCTGACCCTGAACATGTGGTTTAGAAGCCTTTGGAACTGGCTTGAGGAATACTTTTGGAAAAGTTTAGAAAAGTACTTTAATGCTGTTAGCAGAGTCCAACTGGTGATTCTGGTCAGAGCCTAGAAGACTAGAATACTGATAGAAATGCAGACAGTAAAAACCAGGCTCAGGAGGTTTCAGTTGTCAACAAGGATTTTATTGGCTATTGGACTATAGGTCATGTGTGTTATAATCTGGCAGAAAATCTGTCTATATTTTACCCAGGTCTTGAGACTTTGTGGGAGACTGAGATTAGGCAGTGGACTCATTAATCTGGTGGATAAAATTTCAAAGTAGTCTAAGCTTCAGGCTGTGGCATAGGTGCTGCTGACTACATTTATTCACATTTATAGTGAGAATTGGGGTAAAAAGCAGAGCAGAAAAATTTGAAAATAATAAATATTGACCCAAAAAGAACTATGTGTAAAGTTGGGGCCAAAGGAGGTATGACTGCAAGACATTCATGCCATTAACAAGAAACTGGGTGTTTTGTGCATGGATAAGAAGAAAGATCCCTGGAGGACATCTCAGGAATCAGCAAGGCCCTACCCATTGCAGGTTCAAGGATACAAAAGTATCAATCTTTAATTTGAGAAAATAGTTACTTTGATTCCTATTCCAGAAGAGCTTCCTAGGGAGTTGGTTCCTCAGGATTAATTTCACCATGCTCCGTTATCCAAGGACTCAACAGCTGCTGCAGCCCTAGGCCTGGCCACTGGTCCTATCCGCAGCAGTTTGGCATCAGTGTGATACTGTTTCCTGGTTGCAGAATGCAAGAGTTTTCAGGTCAGGGATACTTCCCACCAAGATTTCAAAGGAAGGCCTGGAAGGGCAGGCAAAGAATTACTGAGAGGGCAGTCCATGAATCTGTGTGTGCAGTAGAGACCTCAGAATGTTGGAGATTACAAGAACATAGAAATAGATTCTGGGATATTTCCAGTATTCTCATCTTCTAACAATAGCTTACTTGCAACTGATGTTTATGACCTTTTCTTTCACATGGGTTCATTAATCAGCTATGTGTTCCCAGGCTCAGCTAGGAGAATCAGACCTTTCAGTTTGTATTCCACATTCTTCTTATAAGAAACAAAGCAGATGAAGTTATACCAAAAACTTACAGCCAAATTCTAAATGTACTGTGTGCATTTTCCTTCCCTATTCAGAAAAAACTTTTAATGAAAAAAGTGGAAAGCTCGAAATAATAAAGAATGCATTAGTGATGTCTTCCTCCCTTTTTCTAAGCCCCAGGTGAGTGTGTTACTAGCTTCTTCAAATAAGTCCCCAGTTGATGGCTGAGAGAACATGAAGAGAAGACAGAAAAGTGGTAGAACATAACAAGGCAGCAGTACATAGGCACAAACTCCTTGGGAAGATTTCTCTAAGCTCTGACTTGTTTATTACTTGATGAAGGAGGCAGCAAAGGAATACAGGTCTAGTTTGTTAGGAAAAAAAAGCGCAATTAATTTGGCAGTGTACTTGAAGGTTCATTTTATTAACTCTTGCATTTTGGCAGCACCAAAAATTACATCCAATTAACTTGAGGTAATGATACAGAAAATCTCCTCCAAACCATTTTAAATATTCATGAATATAAAAGTAGAAAACAGAGAAAAACAAGCCAGCACAGGCTAAAAGCAACAATTTTATGAGCTCCTAATAGCAGTAGTTTTTGATTTTTAGTTTGCACATACTTTGAACAACTTGAAAATTTATGCTCAATTTTGCTAAATACTATAGGTGTGGCATTTCCGCAGAGCTGTGCCCAGGTTTCCCCTTTACACTGTGGGGTCTTTCATCTTAGATATAGGGCTGAGATAAGGGTTGAAGTTTCAGAAGTGGGTTCAGTTCCCAGCTGCTTCTCACTTTTTGGTCTTTGCTATACTAAGATCTTTGCCTCAGGACCCTGTATTCTCTGCACTTTTATTTTGCTTTTCTTTTTCTTTTGGTTCAGGAGATTAAAGTTCTCATTATTTTATGAATCTTGCTCAAGATTTACCATCTCCCTGATCTTCTTTTCTCTCAAAAGATAGAATTAGGTCCATATCAACTGATCTTGAACTTTACTGGTATGATTTTCATGATAAATTACAGGTAATGGCTTATGCATTTATCTTCTGGAATAGTCCTTGAACTTCTTGGAGAAGAGGCTCGGTCATTAATGTTAAATGAATTGCAGTCATAGTACAGACCTCCTAGAACTTATTCTAAATTGACCAGAACTTCCTCATGAGCCTCAGTATTAAATTTGAAAATTTGTAAGTAGAGTCTATTAAGTCCATCTATATCTTCTTATATTGGCCAATAATGTGATTGGTTGGAGATGCCTAGGACTTGGCTTATATACAGTACCTTACTAATTATCTCAAGTTATACACAATTTCTTGGTCAACTGGTTGGGCTTATTCTTTGATCTTTCTTTCTTTTTTTTTTTTTTTTTGTGGGTACCAGGGGTCAACCTCAGGACCTTGCGTGCCAGCAGGCGCCCGTGCCGCTGAGCTATAATACGGGCCCTTTTTTTGTATGTTGGTACCGAGAGTCGAACTCAGGACCTCACGCTTGCCAGGCAGGCACTTATGGCACTGAGCCATCTCACCGGACCAATCTTTCTTAATAATATTTGTTGAAGTACTGTATTGATTAAGGATTATTTGCATTAGGAATTGTCTGCATAATTTTGTACAGTTATTGACTTGTCTACCTTATCACAGAATAGAAGTGTCGAATACCTAGAGATAAATCTGGGAATTTTGCATTTTAACAATACTTTGAGGTAATTAGTATGCTAAATAATATCTGAGAATCAATGCTCCAGTACCTCATACTTGAATACATTGAATGCCATCAATAGTAAGAGTAATAGTAAATTTTATTGAATATTTATTAGGTAATTAGAAATACTATTGAAGTATATTACTGTACTGTAATTTCATGGATATCTGATGAAGATTATGAATTAATATACATATCTTCACCCTGCAGCTGTGAAGTATAACTGTCTCTTTATTTTCATGAGAGCACAGTGTAATTTAATATCAGAATTGAAAACTGAATTCTGGGAGCTCATTTATTTTCTACCAGTGATACTAAAGTGACTTGAATGAATAAAAATTTTATTACTTCACACTCAGCTCCAATATTATTTCATTTTTGTATTTTCTGCCTTCATTCAATCTATGGGTCCGCTCCAAACAAATGGCCAACTACTTATGGTTTGCCATCTCTGTATTTTCCATGGAGAAGAGAAGCAGTTTCATGGATTTGATGAAATTTGGGACATGATACTCAAAATAATGCAAGTTGAAGGAATTTGAGAAAATTCCTGCAGAGAAGGAAGTTTTTCTGATCTTCCTGTACTTCCTTCCTGAAGCATAACATAAAACCTAGGAAGGATTTTATGACCTTCCCCTGAAGCAGGCATAAGACCCTCATGTAAGCAATGCCCTCTCTAAACCTGGAGGAAAAGAATATTCTTATTTTTTAATTTTTAAAAATTTGTATTAGTACCTGTTCGCAGTACACAATGACTACATTCATCATGGGGAGTCAGTGAAAGGGACGTTCTTATCTCTGAAGTGTTTCATTTCCAAAGATAGAAGAATTTGAACAAATGGCCTTACTGAGTTTCCCTCTTTTTATCAGTATTAGCTCATCTACATTTTGCTCTACTGTATTTCTCCATGACTATGCACTGTTCTTTGAAACTAGCATAGTTTCTATGTTTAAAATTTATTATCACTTAATATTAATATATTCCATTCTATCCTTATTATTATTATTATTATTTGGTACCGGGAATAGAACTTATCCATATTATTGTAGGTACATAAAGTTCACCTCTCTCTCTCTCTCTCTCCCTCTGTACCTCTCTCTTTCTCTCTCTTGTTCTCCCTCTCCCTTTCTTCTCCTTCTCCTTCTCCCTCTCCTTCTCCCTATGTCTTCTTTCTCTCTCTCTCTCTGTCTCTCTTTCCAGTGCTGAGGACTGAACCCAGGGTACTAAGGATTTGGTGCCAGGATGAAACTCACACTGAGCTACATCCTCAGCCCTTTTTATACTTTTTGCGACTGTGTCCTGCTGAGTCTGTAAGTTTCCCAGGCTGGGCTTGAACTTGTGATCTTCTGGCCTCAGCCTCTTGGTGATGGGACTATAGGCATGTGCTGCCACACTGGGCAAGTTCACTTATTTTTAATGATATGAATAGTGTATTATTAGTGTAATAGCATATTTAAGTATATCAAAATTTTGATTCACTGTCTTTTCAATAGACACATTTATATGTACAGAAGTATCCCATATATATATAACATATATATATGAATCTACTATTTTCAAGAAAAAAAAATATATACTGACTCCCCCTGCATATGTGCAAGAACTTCTCATGTATACCTAGAAACAGAAGAGAAATCAGCAAGCTTAAGTAAATCTAATCAAGTATGAATTGTCTAAAGCACTAATAATAATGACTATGCTGGGAATGAAAATTTAGCACCAAATAAAATATAAGAAAAGTGATAACATATTTTTCTATGTGTTAGACATTCTTTTAAAGTGCATATATAAATGTAGTGATATATAATATATGTACGTATATTATACATGTACTGATATATAATATATGTACTTATACATATGTATTGATATATATATATATATATATACTGATTATATATATTTACTGATTTTCTGGGTCATAGAGTATACAGATCTCCAAATTTATTCACTAATTGAACACCACTTTTCTACTAGCAACATAAAAGACACCATGTTTGTTTTGTCTATTTGTCTTAGTAAAGTTTAACTTTGATCAGGATTCCTAATTTCTCCAAAAATGATAAGAATTAACAACTTTAATTTTAATCATTCTTCCCATATTACATATAATTATTGCTCACAGTTTTTGCAATTTCCTTAGAATATTTCTTGTATGTTACTAACTTGTAACAGCAGAGCAGGATAATTATGAGCATAGGTTCAAATATAAGGTCTATTATTTACCAGCTGTGATTTCTTAAGCAAGATATTCAGTCTATTTCTACCTAGTTACACCATCTTTAAGTGAGCCTACTATTAGAAACTATCTCATAGGAAAATAAATTATATATGTACATATATATATGTATATATACTTTAAAAAATTTCCATAAGATATAAATATATTAGCTATCACTTATATTTTATTTGGTGCTAAATTTTCATCCTCAACATAGTAATTATTATTAGTGTCTTAGACAATTTATACTTGATTAGATTTACTTATGCTTGCTGATTTCTCCGCTTACCATTGTTTCTTGCATCCTACTCCTTCATTAACATGAATTTCTAACCTTCTTCCTGAATTCTTTTAATCATTTCTTTGAAAACTGTGAGTATAATTTTTTAAAACTGAAAATGTTTTTCTTTTACTTTGCTTCTGTATGGTGATGTAGTTTGTGTGGAATCTTAGACGGAATATTTCAACTCAGCACTCGAAAGGCGCATTGTCTCCTTCCTATGTGGCTGGTCATGAGCAGCATTCTATCAATCTGCTTTGATTACTTGAAGATCACCCTGTTTTTTTTTCTCTGCGTGATTTCTGTTGTTTTCTGCGTTTTTCTCAGTGGAAATTTCAAAATATTGTGTGTCATATATACTCAAATATAAGGCTTTATGTTTTTCATTAATTGTGGATAACTTCAAGCTAGTGTGGGATTTTTTACCCCACAAACTGGTTTATCATATATTTCTTATAACATATCAAACACACAGTTCTATAGCTTTAGTAGCTAAGGAAACTGAAATCCAGAGGTTCAAATACTTATTCTAAGAAAATGACATTAACCTCTATCTACAAAAAATAAACAGATGAATACCTTTGTGATAATAATAATAATGAATATTAAGACTCATGACTCATCTTTACCTTATTAAGTGGCAAGCCAAATGCAAAAGGTATTTGCAATCGTTCTGGAAAAATAAATGATCTTTTGAGTGTTGTAAGATATTGTACTACTACAAGCAACAGCATGCTGAAGTTACCATGCGAAGGTAGGATCCAGGGGCAGGCTGTACAGAGGTTTGGGGACAGTTCCGGGGTAAGTGAAGTAGTTCTTTCAAAGAATGTGTGTCTGCAGGTTCTGCTTAGAGTCTTGCTGTCTTATTGCTATCCATCAGTGATTCTACTTCAAACATTCAGAGGGCTGTCCTCTATAACAGGTTGAATGGGAAAATCCAAAAAGACACATTCATGTTCTAGTCCCTTAGAATCTGTAAATATTACTTAATATTACAAAAGTTATGATTATGTTAAGGGTCTCGAGAGGAAAATTTTGTTCTGAGTGGGCTCTGATTGCAATTACATGG
Organism: Erethizon dorsatum; assembly: GCA_028451465.1. Classification (NCBI taxonomy): domain Eukaryota; kingdom Metazoa; phylum Chordata; class Mammalia; order Rodentia; family Erethizontidae; genus Erethizon; species Erethizon dorsatum. The sequence continues at coordinate 74,655,790 of CM051831.1, forward strand.
TTTTTGTTTGTTCACTGCAGTGATGAGGATTAAAACTAGTACCTCTTCACTGAGCTACATCCCTAGCTTTTAAAAAAAGTTATTATTATTAATATTATTTTTTTTTTTGAGACAAGGTCTTGCTAAGTCTCTAAGTTGCCCAGGCTAGGCTCAAATTTGCAATTTTACTGCCCTGCCTCCCAGTGTTGGGATTAGAGGCATGTGCCACTGCCCCAGCCACATGTCTTCTATTAACACAGAGACAGAGGGAGCTTTTTGAGAGAAGAGGAGGTGGTGTGATCATAAGGGAGGGAATATGGCCACACCGCGAGGACCAACTGGGTCTGAAAACTTAGACCCTTCCAAGGGACATTGGCCATAGAGAACTTTGATTTAAGACTTTGGGTTTTGGGCCGGTGAAATAGCTCAGCGGCATAAGCATCTGCCTGGCAAGTACGAGGTTCTGAGTTCTACTCCCAGTACCCACATAAAGGAAAAAAAGGGCCGGTAAGATCACTCAGCGGCACAAACACCTGCTGGCAAGCATGAAGTCCTGAGTTGGACTCCCAGTACCCACATAAAGGAAAAAAAGGGCTGGTAATATTGCTCAGCGGCACAAATGCCTGCTGGCAAGAGTGAAGTCCTGAGTTCGACTCCCGGTACCCACATTAAAAAAAAAAAAAAAGACTTCGGATCTTCAGAACTGTTGGAGAATAAATTTCTGTTGAGCCACCAATTTTGAAGTAATTTTTTATTGAAGCCATAGGAAAGTAACAGAGATATCCTATGTTAAATACCTGGGGATTAGATTTTCTATTTGTTCTGAGTTTTTCAGGGCTCCACCATTATTCCTGGAGTTTGCCATGCAACCTGGCCTTTCTGAGCCTAGAGAATGGGATAGAATTGGGATGGGAAGAACCTACCATGAGTTAGTTTGACAGTAGCTCTGACAGGCATTGGGAGGTGGGTTGACATGGTAGAGATGTCTCTGACCCACATTCACACACAAAGAATTCAATTCCACTGCATAGCTAGAAATTTTGTGTTAAAAGATGAGCTGCTTTGGGAACTAGAGTGGGTAAGTGGGTGTCATAGGCAAGAAGAATGGGACACAGGGCAGCATACACATTTCATTCTATAATTTACACAAGGCCTTGGCTATTTTAACTAACACAGACCTGTATTTGGTGATTCTGATACTGAGACTCTCATACTTACAGCAGAGAAAAGAAAAATGTCTGCTGCTTCTTTAACTGGAGACGTGGGTACAGGGCTGCCTGTCATTATGTGGTCATGTCTTATATGATTTCATAAATAATTATCCTATCTTCTGATTATATAATATACTTTTAAAAGAATGTCCTGTCCTAGTCAAAGAGCTTCCACTGAAACTGATAATTGCTATTCCTTTTAGAAAAATAAACCATTGCCTTTATACATGTTGTATGCTCTGTGTTTTTATGCGGTATTTGCCAGCAAGTCTATACAAGTAATACTGAATAATAATACCCTATATCCTCTATCACTGAAGAGCTCAGATATGGGTTGACATTGCCACTTCAATTTCTGGTTTTGGAGTACTTCCCTGGCCACTTCTATAGTTATTAGGACAGGATTCCAGATAGGCTTTAAGTGGGCACCATGTGAAACCAATTCCTGAACTATAAGCATGATTTATCTATAGAAATAAATTGGTTTTCATGGGAAAGCTGCACTGCTTTTTGAATAGTATCACCATAATACCTTGATCATGTTACATGCGGTCTAACCTGGAATAATGAGATGTGATTAAATAACTGGACATAATTTTATCCGGTGTGAAAGAAAACAACATATAGGGTGGCTTATAATAGATATTTAATACACGATCATTTATTTTGATCAGCATTGGCAAAAATCCATGTCAGGAAGCCTAGAATATTTTTAAGGTGGAAAAGATGTAAACAATCTGGGTACATGGAAGGATGTTCGGCATGGCTTCTCGAACATTGGTATTTTGTCTGTAAGATATGAGCAAGAAGGATTAGTCTGAATCTATGCAGATACTTTTCATGGGGAAGTTTCTGCACTGAGGCATAGTATCTGATGAGACATATCAAGGTACTTCCAAAGGCAACTCCTTGCCCCGTTCTTCATGTAGAAAGCTTAAATTCCTTCCAACATCTCATGGGTTAGTCATTCAGTCTATGATCAAAGATGCCGCAGGGATCTCACCACCCTCATTTCCTCTGCTAGGAAGTTTTCTGTCTCTTTCTTTCATGGATGTAAGTCCTTTGATTTATTATTTTATGGACCAGCATCCAAGTACATCTTAAATGCTTGGGCTGTAACAAGGCTGCTCACAAAGTGTTGGCGAGGTTGTGCTCTTTTCTAGGACTTGCCTTCAGCAAGAACCTTATTGAAATGGTTCAGCCAGAATCCTCCTACCCCTGATGTTTCTGATTGTTAGTTTTCTATCTATGACCCCCATCATGCTTTTTACCTTTAAACCCCTCTTGTCCTTGTCTTGGGAATGGAACTCAGTTCTATTTATTTTGCCCTGTTGTAATAGTTACCGAAGAAAATCTGCCTTTGCCACTTCACCTTCTGCCCAGTTCTGTTTTTATTTTTTGATACCACTCCCACACTGATTCTTCAGCACTTCCAGAATGTCTACCATCTCATATCCTAAACACTCATTATTCTCTATCAGTGTCATCCATCTTTTCTACTTTCTTTGTTTTCCACTTGGTAAACTTCTGTTCATCCTTTAGGACCCAGCTAAAAAGTTCTTTCTCGTCATTCTTTTCCCAACTCTTCTTCTATTCTGTACTCACATAACATCATGTGCAGCATATTTTTTATATTATGTATTAGTTATTGGTAAATTGTCCATTTATTCCGCTACATTGTCAAGATCACAGCAATATCACCTATGTAAAAACTTTTCAATGGATTAAAAATTAAGTCCATTTACATTTGCCTACACTGCTAAGTACAGAATAAAATTTAGTAGCTAACTGTCTTCTGTATTCTGTGTATTCTGACACATTTTAAAGAGATAACTCTTGGGAGAAAAGTGTAAATGAAATTGGGAATTGAACCATACTGCCATATTTTCCAAGTTGCTAGATCTGTACTTTTGGTAAATTGCCCATCATTCTTATGATCATTTTATATGATCCATGACAAAATCAAAAATAATCCCTAAGCAAATACTTAATGCACTGTGGGATTCACTATATTTAAAATAACACTGTTAAGAATCTTTCATGATGATTCTTGATGGATCTTTCATGATGAATCTTCCCATGATGAATATGATCATTATGTATATCTAAAATGTACCAATAAACTTAATTTAAAAAGAATTCTCCATCAACTTTAAAAATATAGTATAAAAATTATCTCAAATTGTAGGTTCAGAACTTCTCATAGACTATTGGATATATTATATCAGCAACATGGTATATATTCATTTTTTCTTTGTCAGAACTAACTTGAAACATTTTCTTGTAATGATGATATACTGATGACATTTCATGAGCACTTAATAAATTTCTAAATTCATATAATATAATTATCACTCATTAAAATGAGGTTTTGTTGTTGACTGTTTTTTCTTGAGAGCAACTTATATCAAATTGGATGATTCAAAATTCAGGGTGAGAAATGTTGTACTTAATGATCCAGGTATCTTCTGTTTCTCGTCCTTGTTTTTTTCTTTTCTTTTCTTTTATATTATTTTCTAGTTTTGATATTAAGTCTGATTTCATTGAAAGGAAATTATTTAAGAAATTTTCAGAGAATTGAAACAGGCAATTCTGCTGAAAGATTAGATGCTCCTGACACATAAAATGTGAGATATCTATGTATCATACATAGTTATTTGAGTAAGAAAACTTTGTATATCTAATAAAGAGTTATTTAGGAAACTTTCCATCAGCACAAAAATAAGTGTTAGAAAAAGCTTTTGACAAAGTCCAGCACTCATTCATGATAAAAACCCTACAGAAAATTGGAATAGATGGTCTTTATCTCAATCTGATAAAAGTTATCTATGACAAACCAACAGCCAATATCATACTAAACGGAGAAAAGTGGAAAGCTTTCTTTCTAAAATCAGGAACAAGACAAGGGTGTCCACTGTCTCCACTCTTATTCAACATAGTCCTGGAAACTTTAGCCAGAGCAATTAGACAAGAGAGAGAAATAAAAGGAATAAGGATAGGAAAGGAAAAAGTTAAATTATCATTATTTGTAGATGACATGACACTCTACATAGAAGATCCCAAAAATGCCACTAAAAAACTGCTAGATTTAATAAGCATATTCAGTAGCATAGCTGGATACAAAGTCAACACTCAAAAATTAATAGCCTTCCTGTACATGAATAACAAACTCACCAAGAGAGAAATTAGGGAAACAATGCCTTTCACAATAGCATCCAAAAAATGAAATACCTAGGAATCAATCTAATTAAGGATGTAAAAGACCTCTACATTGAAAACTACAGTACTCTGAAAAATGAGACTGAAGAGGATATCAGAAAATGGAAAGATATCCCTTGCTCTTGGGTAGGAAGAACCAATATAGTGAAAATGGCCATACTTCCAAAACTATACAAATTTAATGGAATTCTGATCAAAATTCCAATAGCATATCTCCCAAATTAGAGAAAACAATCCTAAAATTCATTTGGAACCAGAAGAGACCTAAAATAGCAAAGGCAATTCTAGGCAACAAAGGCAAGGCAGGGGGCATCACAATCCCTGACTTGAAATTATACTATAACGCTACTGTGATAAAAAAAAAAAAAAAAAAAAAAAAAAGCATGGTACTGGCAAAACAAAACAAACAAAAAAACCAAACCAAACCAAACCAAAACAAAACAAAACAAAAAAGACCTGAAGATCAATGGAACAGACTAGAAGATGCAGAAACAACTCCAGACATACTAAGCCACCTTATCTTTGACAAAGGTGCCAAATGCACTCACTGGAAGAAAGATAGCCTCTTCAATAAATGGTGCTGGAGAAACTGACTCTGCACATGCTGAAGATTAAAATTGGACCCATATCTTTCACCATGCACTAATCTAAATTCAAAATGGATCAAAGATCTAAATATTAAAACAGAAACATTAAACCTGCTGGAAGATAGAATAGGTAAAACTCTTGAAGACATTGGTGTAGGCAAAGACTTTATGAATAAAACCCCAATCCCACAGGAACAATCACAAAGAATCAACAACTAGGATCTCATCTTATTAAAAACTTTTCCACACCAAGAGAAACCACCAACAGAGTGGAAAGACAACTCACAATGTGGGAAAAATGTTTGCCAGCTGTTCTTCAGACAAAGGATTACTATCGAGAATATATAAAGAACTAAAAAAAAAAATCAGACCTCCCAAATTTAAAGACCAACCCATAAATGGGCATCTGAGATGTATACATGCTTCTCAGATGAAGAAATACAAACAGCAAATAAACATATGAAAAAATGTTCAACATCACTGGTCATTTGAGAGATGCAAATTACAACAACACTAAGATTCCATCTCACCCCGGAAAGAATGGCTATTATCAAGAAATCAACGAATAACAAATGCTGGAGGGGCTGTGGGGAAAGATGAACCCTCCTCCACCATTGGCAGGAGTGTAGACTGGTGCAACCACTGTGGAAAGCAGTGTGGAGATTCCTCAGAAAACTGGGATTGGAGGTCCCATTCAACCCAGCTATTCCCCTTCTGGGTATCTTCCCAGAAGAATTAAAAACACCGTACCAAGGTGATATATGTGCACCTATGTTTACAGCAGCACAATTTGTAATAGCTAGATCTTGGAAACAACCCAAATGCCCATCAACTGAGGAATGGATAAAAAATGATGTGGTCTTTTATACAATAGAGTACTACTCAGCCATACAGAAGGATAAACTGGAGACTTTTACAGGTAAATGGATGCAACTTGAGATCATACACAAAAGTGAAATAAACCAGACCTACACATGTAAACATCATATTGTCTCCTTAGTGTGAGAAGCTGAAAGAGTAAATAAGATCCAAAATGTGCAATAGATATTGTAAAATGGGAAAAAACTTCAAAAGGAAAGAGAAATTGGAATGGGGGAATGGAGAAAGAAGGAAGGGAAAAGCCAAAAAAAAAATATATATATGTAAGACAATTAAGATAGTTATACTACTAATTTCTCTTAGTTCATTGACAAGAAAGGTTTATGCTAATATTGTTTGGACAATTAAATGTCGATATCTTGTACTCTGAGTAACTAGTTTGGAGGTAGCAATACACAATATATTAACCATTGTTATCCTCCTATTATCTTGTTTTCAAATTTTGTTGTATTTTTTCTCTTTAAAATAAAAAAGTGTTAACTAACAGATAATACTTAAAATTAATGTTAATATTAATTCTTTCAAGCAACAGTAAATGTAAACTCATAAAAACTATCTTCAGATAGTAATTTTTTGTAACCTGTCCCTCCAAATGTGCAGAAAACTGAAGACATTGCTACTTAGCTAAAACTTAATAAAATGTTCACAGAAATGCTTTTCTGTGAAAGGGTAAGTTCTTAGGCTGTTTGGGCAAAGAGAATTCAAGGAAATTAACTTACTGCTTCTTATCAAAATTTCATTGAAACTAATATAGGTCTCTTATCAAAATAACATGAGTCGAATTCCAGAGCTCACTGTTCGTTTCTTTGCTGTTGGACGTGCTGTTGGTTTTACTTGTAGCTGTAATGATGCTGAAGAAATGCAGATAGAATCTAATGAATTTTATGCCAAGCAATCACAGAAGCAACACACATTCCACTGTCATTCTATTTATGGAGGGATTAAAAAAAAGATACTGATACCAAGAGTCTGTAGAATTCATAATATTTGATTAAGTCTGGTAGGAAAGGGCTATCTTTTCAAGCATTGTACTCTGTAGTTTCTGTATCTGTGTTTCTTCTGAGAATGCTATAAATTGTAAACTAGGGGTGACTTTTCAGAATCCGAGTTAGCCCTGGATTATATTTAGAGGTTTTTACTTAAGCACAAAGCTGCTGGTGAAAACCCAAGTGACTTATCACCGAGTACAAAGATGTAGTTACAGCTTTTACTCTGAATGCACTGCTGCCAGATATGAAGCAAAACAATCTATCTGATTGAGCGGGCATGGTGTTCTTATTTACCAGAAAGAATAAAACTTGAAATTATAAGCAACTTGACTCAGAGAGGACTCAGAACCGCAAATATTTTTAGCTGAATGTTCTTATTCAATATGATACCATATTTCTGTGACTGTTTTATAAGGGACCAGTAACTCAAAAGCTCTTATCAAAACATATTTTTTGTGCAGTCATCATACAAACAGAAACTCTAAATTGTTTCCAATGTGTTATTACTGAATACTTTAAACAATGCTTCAGAAATATTTTATTTGGTGACCATATGAAACCTGAGAGAATAAAGAAGCCTGCTAAGGGCTTCTTTAAAATTGGTATATTTGCATACAGAAAATTTAAGAGGGGTGGGAGGAAAGAAAGTTCTACACTTATGTCAATTCCATTCACTATGTTAAGATACAATTCCATCTTAATTGTGGTTTCAGTTTTCTTTCTCCACTTATTGATACATAAAACAAAATTGGGCTGAAGACATTGCAAGGGAAGCAAACTAGGAAGAATATGGTCTTGTCTTTAAAGAGTTGCAATCTAGCTGGGAAAAGAAGACTCATGCCAAATTGATTTTTTTCTGTAATGTATAAAACATGGCGAAGCTGGACAGATGGTTTAGAGTAGTGTTGGGAGATGTAATGAACACCAATTCACCAACATTTGGTTTTCAATGTTTGGAAAATCATTAAGCAAACTCCAGATGAGGTTTGTATACCTGGTGCTTTGAAATATTACTTATGTTGTTCTTAATTTACTGTGCTACTTTTAAAGTAATTGTCAAAACTGCTGGACCAAAGATCAATACTGCCTTTTAATTTTGTTTTGAATTTTGGTATAAGTAGTGAAATGGCTAATTTTCAAAGAAACATAACCAACATACATTACCAGAATACATTACGGTTGAGAGTACTGTGTGTAAAAAATGTATTTGTGAGTGAAATAAATTCATTGGTACATTTTCCTTCCTTTTAAAAATTAGGTTGAAAATTAATATCTAAAAATATACTTATTTGAACATTTATGTGGCCATTTACTACTATTGAACCATACTACTAATGGACCTTGTAAAACCAGAAAATCAGATAGGAGACAATTACATATAGAGACATATGACTAGTTACATATGTACACGAATGACTATGCTTCAGAATTGTTACTATAACAAAACACCCAAGGATTGGTACATCTTAATGAAAAGAAATTGATTTGCCTCACAATTCTGGTTGCTAGAATGCCCAAACTGCATATCAGTGGCATTCTTCAAGTGTTCCTGGACTGTGTCATGTGGTTGACAAGCATAAAAGGAACCAGCCACAAGTGGAAAGGCCAAGTGCCTGGCGTAGCCTCCCTTCATAAAACTGTTGTTATTAGAACTAATCCAGATTTAACTCATTCCCAAGACATAGCATTAGTCCATTCATGAAGGTGGAGCCCAATGATCTAATTACCTTCCAATAGATCCCACATTTTGAAGGTTCAACTACTTTCTACATCACCACACTAGTGACTGAGCTTCTAGGAAATGAACCTTTGGGGGACAAACCACGTTCAAACTATAGCTTAGCTTATCTAGCATTATAGCAGGCTTTGTTTTATTGTTTTCCTCGCTTATTTTTTTTCTAAGACATGTCTTGACTTTTTGCTCTTTTCTAAACATTTTAAAACAGCTCATCAAATTTTACAAAAAATTCCTATGGTGATTTTGACTAAAATTGAATTAACTTTCCATCTTTTGGGAGAGAATCAACATTAGGTATACTCTTATAAACAAAGCATGTACTTTCATTAGTTTATCATCTGCAGTGACTCTTAATAACTATATATTTTTCTCCCTACAACTTTTGAAATATGGGTTATATTGCTAGGAACCATACAGTATTTGCTGCTGTTGGAAATACTATTTTTACAAGTTTTTCCCATAATTGTTTGTTTATGAGATATGGAAACATAATAATTTTGCATATTAAACATATGATCAACAACCTGGATGTAACTTCATCAATTTCTATTAGGTAGATTATTTTGAATTTTCTCTAGACCTCGTCAGTAAACAGTGAGTTTTTGTCCCTTCCTTTCACATCTGTAGTCTTTCTGATGCTTTCTCTAGCATGGTGCAAATAGTTTGACATTCCAAATAAATTCTGAATAGAACCTATTGAATTGTTATTTCATTTCTATCTTCAAAAGATTTACTTGTAATATTTCATCAACAATAACATTTGCTAAAGACTATTGTGGCAGAATCTTTTATTAGGTTAATTTTATTTTTCTTCTTACTTTGATAAGAATTTTTATCCTGATACAATGCCTATTTTTTTCTTAGATGTTTGTTTTCCACATTGAGATAATACAATTTTTCTTTTCATATTTATAATTGTATTTGTAATATTAAATTATTCTTGGGTTATTCTTTAAGGATAAATATAAATGTGAATTATATGTTTTCTCAATTTTAAATTTGAGTTGGTAATATTTTTTCAAATTTTGTGTCTATTTCTGAATGAGACTGGCCTGCTATTTTTATTTTTTCTAACGTTTCTCATCATTTACATATATATATACACATATATATATATAATTTACATATATATATACATATATATATGTATCTCAAGGTCAAGGTCATTCTAATCTCATTAAATTATATGGTTAATATGTTCCCTCCTCTTTTCATGTTATTGGAAATACTTTATATAAGCTTGGAGAAATGATATCATTGAAGGTATACAGAACTTGCATGTTAAATATTTGGGCCTGGATTTCTTTTAATGTGTTGATCAGTTTGTATAATAATTTTTGGACTCTTCACATTTTCTGTGGCTTGATTAAAAATGTGAAGTTCTACTTTTATTATTTTATTAATTTTACCTTAGTGTATAAATTCATTGGCAAAGTTCTCCCTTTTTGCTGACATTCTACTTAGAGTGGAACTTTTATTGGATCTTTTCATTCTGTCCCATCGTGTACGTATCTCCATTTCTATATTTCTTTTTTTTTGTGTGTGGGTACTGGGGGTCGACCTCAGGACCTCGCACTCCAGCAGGTGCTTATGCCACTGAGCTATCTCACTAGCCCAATTTCCATGTTTCTAGCACATGATATTCTACTCTTTTTTGTGAACACTTTCATATATAACTTTCCTAATGTTTCTTTGGCTATGTTTATTCTATTTAAATAGTTTCATCAATTTTATTTTATTTATTTATTTTTTTTTGTGTGGGTACCGGGGGTCGACCTCAGTACCTCACACGCCAGCAGGTGCCCGTGCCGCTGAGCGATATCACCGGCCCTTTTCTCGTATGTGGGATCCGGGAGTCGAACTCGGGCCCTTGCGCTTGCCAGGCAGGCACTTACGCCACCGAGCCATCTCACCGACCCAGTTTCATCAATTTTAGAAATCCAATATGATTGTTTTTCTATAATTACGTGATCACACTTGAAAATATATTTTACTTGTTCCATCAGAGAATTGATCACTACTCATTCATATATTGATACTCTATGTTCTGCATTTGACAATTCCACTATCATAAAATTATGACAGAATAAATCTTTTTTTTTTCTGCTTCCTCACTTATAGTTCCTTGCTTCCTCATTGCTTGATATGTAGAAACCTACATTTGATTGATCTCAATTTGAGAATACTGTGGCCTTTAATTGGGAATGCTTTCCTTCAGTTTTTGTTTCTTTTTGAGGTTACAGGGTACCACAGACTACATCGAGTGTCCTACATAGAGTGCCCTAATTTTATATAAACGTCAGCTTCAGATTCTTTACTTCTTTGGTGACCCAGAGGTCAATGTGTAATTGCAAAAGTACTAAGGGCATCTGCCCATGAAGAGGTCGTGTGTCTCCCATTTGCTTACCTGCCACTGCTGGCACATTCAATTTGCAGTGAAGTCTTTCTAAGGAAGGGTTGACAAATTTCCTGTGCTTCCCAGAAGCTAAAAATACACTGGGAACAATCTTATCCATTATCTAGTTGAGTTTAGTAGGAGAACATTTCAGAGAACTCAGTCCTCTGTACTGTAAGACTAGAACCTCACCCTCACTCTTGGATGACCTTTGTACTGATAGAAAGTTCTGTCAGCTCTTTGAAATGTCATTGCTATATTTTCCAGCATTTATTTACATTTTGCTAATATGTCTTTTGCCAGTGAAACTGGTATTCTTTGGTAACCATCTTTTCTTCTTGGTAATTTAAAGTTTGTATTTCACTATGCCATTACTAGCATGGACTTAGAAAATTCCAGCTTGGGAATTGAATGTTTTCTGACTTGAGATATGGTTTCTTTCTTCAGTTTAGAAAAACAAACAATGGGCCATTATCTCTTCTAAAGTGACTTCTTTTCCATTTTTTAGCTGGTGGGGTGTGCAGGAGTTGCTAATGTTGGGTGGGAAGGAAGTGGTAGAGAAATTCCTACCTATTCATTCTCTCCTGGAAACTTTCAACATTTTGTGTTTGTAAACTATCTTCCTTGCTCCCTCCATTTCTCCTCCTTCTCACATATCTTCCTTCCTTTTGCTTTCCTTATTCCTGTTTTAGTCCTTTGTTCCATGTTCATAGTGAATATTCTATCACTATCTTCAAATTTAATAGTTCCTTAACTCAAGAATAATTTATAGAGTTATTCAATTTTTATTTCAATAACCATTTTCTCAATTTCCAAGGATGTTGAATGGTTTATTTTCATTTTATGTCTTGTAATATCTGTTTTATTCATTTAAATTTGGCACTTTAAATAATACATAAGAACATAAAAATTGTACATATATGTGGGATATCATGTGCCATTTTGATATATGTATACACTCTGTAATGTTAAAATCTGGGTAAACATATCTACTTTCTTCAATTATCATTTCTTTATGGTGAAAACATTCAAAATCCCTTTTTCTAGTTTTTATAATGTACAATACTTTATTATTTCATATAGTTACCTGAATGTCCAATAGTTCACCAAAACTTCTTACTCCTGATTAACTGTAACTTAGTACCTATTGATAAACAGTTCCCTTTCCCTTTCCTCCTACTTCTTCCTGCCTCTGGTAGCCACCATTCTACACTCAATGTCTATGAAATCAACTTTTTTTTAGACTCCACATACGAGTAAGATCTTTGGGCACTTGTCTTTGTGTGCCTGGGTTATTTCACTTAACATTAGGATCTCCAGTTCCATCCATGTTGCTGCAAATGACAGGATTTCTTTCTTATTTATGATTGAACAGTATTTCACTGTGTATATGCACCAAATTTTCTTTGTTCATTCATCAGTTGATGGGCAGTTACACTGCTGCCATTTCCTGGCTATTGTGAATAGAATCACAATGAACATGGGAGTGCAAATGTCTTTTCAGCATACTACTTGCATTTCTTTTGCATATATGCACAGTGCTGAGGCTTTGGATTATATGTAGTTCTATTTTTAATTTTTTTGAGGAACTTCCACTCTGTTTCCCTAATTGCTGTACTAATTTGCATTCCCATAAAGACTGTGTGAGGGTTTCCTTTTCTCCATATCCTCACCAGCATTGTTATATTTAGTTTTTTAAGTTGTAGCCATTATTTCTGGAGTAAAGTATTTTCTCATTGTGGTTTTTATTTTCATTTCATCATATTTTCATATACCTGTTGGACATTTGTATGTCTTCTCTTGATGTTAATTTAGATCTATTGCTTATTTTTAAATCAGGTTATTTGTTACTGAGTTATTTGTATTTCTTATATATTCTGGATATTAATCCCTCACTACACATGTAGCTTACTAATATGTTTCCCCATTCTGTAGCTTGACCCTTTGCTTTGCTGATTATTCATATTGCTTTGAAAAAGCTTTTTAGTTTGATGTACTCCCATTTATCATTTTTGCTATTGTTTCCTATTCCTACATTTTTGGGAGAGTTTTGCTTATTTGCTTACTATTGGAAATGGTATTTCTTTCTTGATTTTTATTTCAGATAATTAATTACTGGTGTATAACAACATTACTGATTTTTGCATGTTGATTTTGTATTGTGCAACTTTCATAAGTACAAATATTAGTTGTAACATTTTTTTGGTGGCATATTTGGAGTTTTTTATATATAAGATCATGTCAACTTCAAATAGTCCCAAAGTGACATCTCCTTTTTAAATTTGGATACTATTTTCATTTCTTTGTTTTGCTTCATTACTTTGGCCAAGATTTCAAGTTCTATATTGGATGCAGGTAAAAATAATTACAGATCTCAAAGGAAAAACTTTCAGTTTGTTGCCATTTAGTATGACATTGGCCGTTAGTTTATTACATATGTCTTTATTATGTTAGGGTATATTCCTTCTAAACCTAATTTGTTTAGAATTTTTAAACATGAAGTAACATTGAAATTTTTCAGATCACTTTTCTTCATCTATCGAGTTGATTATGTGGTTTTTGTCATTCATTTTGTTGATGTATTTTGTCATCACTTTTTATTTGAATAACCATCCTTTCACTCTGGGAATAAATTGTACTTTATCATGGTAAGTAATCTTTTTATGTGCTATTGGATTCCATTTGCTTGTATTTTGATGAGAACTTTTGCATTTGTGTCAAGGATATCAACCTATAGTTAATGTGAAATAGTTCTTTCCCCTTCAATTTTTTGAGTAATTTAAGAGTAACTGGTATTAGGTTTTGGTAATTTTTTGAATGAGGCAGTAAAGCCATCCAGTCCTTAACTTTTCTTTATTGGGAGAAGTTTTGTTAGTGATTCAATCACATTACTCATTTTTGGTTCATTCCAGTCTTCTGTATGTTCAGGTCTATTTTGGTAAGGTGTGTGTGTCCAGGAATTTTTCTGTTTCTTCTATGTTATCAAATTTCTGGACATATAGTGATTCATGATAAATTCTAAGGATGTTTGTATTTTTCTGATGTCAGTTGTAATGTATCCCTTTTCATTTCTGGTTGCGTTTAATTGAGAATTAATTTTTGTCAATTCTGTTTATTTTTATGAAGAAATACCTTTTCAATTCACTGATCTTCTGTATTATTTATTTAGCCTAGGTTTCATTAATTTCTCCTTTATTCTTTATTATTCTTTTCTTTTAGTAATTTGCAGTTTGATTTGTTATTATCTTGTCTAATTCCTTGAAGTGCACCAATAAGTTGCTTATTGAGATTGTGGCTTTTTTAATGAAGGTATTGATTGTCATGACTTTCTTTCTTAGTACTCTTTTTTTTTACTGTATCCATGGGATTATTAAGTTGAGTTTCCACCTTCGTTTTCTGCAAGAGTTTAAAATTTTTCCTTCATTATGTCTTCATTAACCTATTGGTTGTCCAATTTCAGTATACTTATGTAGTTTTGAAATTTTTTCATGTTAAAAATATCTAGTTTAGGGCCGGTGAGACGGCTCAGCGGCTTAAGCGCCTGCCTTGCAAGCGCGAAGGCCCGATTTCGACTCCCGGATCCCACATACGAAAAAAAAAGGGGCCGGTGATATCGCTCAGCGGCACGGGTGCCTGTTGGCGCGCGAGGTCCTGAGGTCATCCCCCCGGTACCCACAAAAAAAAAAAAAAAATCTAGTTTACAGAATTGTGATCAGATGAGATAATATGATATAAGTTTTTTAAAAATTATTGACACTTTTTGTGGGTGATCTTATGATCTATTTAGGAGAAGTCTCATGTGATGATGAAAAGAGTATGTATTCTGAAGTTGTTAGATGGAATGTTCTGTAGATGTCTGTTAGGTCTTCTCTGTCTAGGGTTCAATTTAACCCTGATATTTTGTTGTTTTCTTCCTGAATGACCTATCCATTTTGAAAGTGAGCATGGAGGGGTTAATATCTTCTAATATCATTTTATTGGAGGCCATCCGCCTTTGAATCTGTTCACATTTGCTTTATATATTTGGATGCTTCTGTATTGGTTGCATATGTATTTAGAATTATTTCCTTTGCTTAATTGACACTTTTATCATTATATAATTATATTCTTTGTGTTTTTTATTGCTTTTCACTTAAAGTTTACATTATCAAATGTTAATATGGCTGCTCCTGCCTTCATCTGAATACCATTTGTGTGGAATATCTTATTCCACATTTTATCTTCAGTTTATGAATGTTCTTCAATATGAAATGAGGGTTTTTTTAGTTTGCAACTGTAGTTAGATCTTATTTTTTATCCATCAAGTTACTCTGTGTCTTTTAATGAAGAATTTAATCTATTCACAGGTAAGGCAATTATCAATAATTACGTTCTTACTACAGTCATTGTGTAATGTGTTTATTAGTTTTATTATAATTCCTTTCTTTTTCTTGCTCTCTAACATTATTCCTCTGTGGTTTAGAGACTTACTTTAGTATTGTGTTTTGGTTCTTTGTTTATTGTTTTTGGTTTATTTACCAGAAATTTTTACATTTTGATCACCATAAGGTTTATGAAAATATATTTTGATTATAAAAAGTTAATTTGAAGTAGTAAAAACTTAATCTAATAATAAAGATAGGCAAATAAGGAAAGAGAAGAGTAGTAATAAAAAGTTCTACTCTGGCAGCTCATTCTCTCCTTATTTTGAATTTTTGATGTTCCACTTTATATTTGTCTATATTGCCTCTTTTTAACATATTAATGTAGTTTCTATTGCTTTTAATGTTCTGATTTTAGTCTTTATAGTAAAAATATGATATTTATGTACCATAGTTACGGTTAATCTCTTTTCATGCTGTCTTAGTCACTTCCCTATCACTGGGACAAAATACCCAATAGCCATAACTTAAAGGAGGAGAGGTTTATTTTGGCTCACAGTTTCAAACCATGTTTGGCAAGCTCCAAGGCAGTAATAACAGGACAAAGAGGCATGGAAGAGGAAAAGGTGCTCAGCCCACAGAGCAAGAAAGCAGACAAGAAGAAGGGATCTGGGGATAATGATATACCCTCTGGGTCACATCCCCAGTGACCCATTTCCAAATAGGTTCCAACTCCTGACAACATGTCTTACTACTGAACTTATCAATGGATGACTCCACTGGTGAAGAAAGAGGCCTCATGACCCAATTACAGTGGTACCTCAGTTCATAAATGCTTCTGTTTGTGAACTATTGGGTTCAACAAAATTTTGCTTCTGTTCATGAACTCCACATGGGATGACAAACACTACTGCAGCCATCTTGGCCACATGAACATGAAAGTGGCCATATTCACCAGAATCATGAGATAAATTAAGTTCCTGAACTGAGGTACCACTGTACCTTCCACATATATGAGGTTTGCAGGGAATATTTTATATCTCAACCATAACATTACAACTTTGGCCTTCCAAAGACTTGTATCTATTTAATTATGTAAAATGCATTTAGTCCATTTCTTAGAGCCACCGAAGTCTTAACAGCTGAAAATTCCAAAACCAAATTCTCCTCTGAAACTCAAGGCAAGCCCTAATTGTGGGCCTCTCTTAAAATCAAAAATAAAGTTAAGTATTTGCCAGGCACAATAGCACAGGGTAAACATTTCCACTTCAAAAGGGAGAATTAGTGGAGAGAAAGTAGTGAGAACAAGACCAAAACCCAGTAGGAAAAAATAATAAAATTCCATGTCCAGCACCCAGGATAAGTTATGCTGAGACATGAGCTCTTAAAAACTTGGGTAGCCTTGCCTCTATGATATTTTAGGTTGCAGACTTTCTCTGGGTGGCTACATTCACTGCCCATGGCTTTCCTCAGTGGGCAATCCACATTCCTGTCATCACCAACTTCCTGGGGTCTCCAATGCACTTTCATCTTCATTTGCATAGCTTTGTGCATTGCCCTCTCAGGAGGAAATGGCCTGGCCTCCCAGGCCATCCTCTGAAATATGGGTGGAAGCTTCCCTGATCCCAAATTCTTGCATTCTGCATCCTGAAAAATCAGCACCACATGATATACATGGTTTGTTGCCATCTTAAGCATTAGCTAGGCCCTCTTGGATGATAAGTACAGAGCTCCTGGTGCCTGGATGACTGAGCACTGTGAGACAAATCCTAGAGTAATAATTCCTTAGGCAGTCTTTCTTGAGTAGGGGGCCCAAGGGCTCTCTTCTCAAATAAAATCTTGATACTTTTACACTCCTGAGTCTAGGAAGGGTGTAGTCTTGTTGATTCCTGAAATGCCTTCAAGACATCTTTCTTATTATTCTGATGAAAGTGTTTGAATTCCTTTTAGTGTTAACATTTTCCGAAACCAATATGTCAATGGCCCTAAGTTTTTAGACACTTCATTTCTGATAAAATTGTAAACTTTCAAGATCAGCATTTTTTTTTCTCCTGATTTTCACTATAGATCTGGCTAAAGGCAGTTAGTAGTACTTGTCCATGGTTTGAATGTTAGGCAGCTTTGAAATTTCCTCCACCAGATTAGTCTATCACTTTTAATCTCAGTCTACCACAAAATTTTAGGAGATGGACAAAATGAAGACAAATTTTCTTCTAGGGTGTGACACACATGGTCTGTAGTCCAACTGTCAATGGAGTTCTTGTTCCTACTGAAACCTCCTAAGCTGGATCTTTACTGACTGCATTCCTGTCAGGGTTCTGGTCTGTTAACTTTGATAAGAATCTCCCATAAGCTCAATTAGAGCATTGTAGGGCTTCTGTAGCCAGAATCTCCAAACCTTGACAAATTCTTCCTGCAAACCACGTTCAAAGCATTTAGAACTACATTGTCAGGTGCTGTCACAGTAGCTACCTGAGTTCTCTAGTACAAAAATCTGTTTTAATCACTTTAACATCACTGAGACAATGTACTCAACTCCCACAACTTAAAGTAAGATATATTTATTTGGGCACATTTTTTCAGGCCACTTTCAGCAAGCTCCAAGGTGGAAACAGGATGTTGGTGGAGCATAGTGGAGGAAAGGTGCTCAACCCATGGTGACCAGGATGTACAGACAGAAATGAAGATCAGGGGTCAAGAACAGACCCTTCCACTGGTCAATCACTGTTCACTTCTTCCATGATTTGTTTCCAACCAGGCCCCAACTCCTAATAGTGCATTCAGCTACTGAACTCATCAATGGATGAGTCCACTAATAAGTATTGTGCCCCTGTGATCCAATCCCTTTCCACATACATGATAACTTTGGTGAATATTTTAGATATAAACTCTAACACATGGATTACCTGAATGCTGAACTATGATATAGTAAAAAATAGCACAGATTATATTCTCAGGCAAAAGTAGATTCCCTTCTTAATGCCAGTAGTAAAGGTATTGAAAAAGCTTCTGCATTTCATTTCCTTTCTGTTAGTAAAACAACACTTCAAATATGAAAGAGAAATTAGATTAACAAACTGCATAATTTCTTGGCAATTTTACCCTATTCAAGAGGCACAAAGTTCTTGGCACACAAGTCTTCATTTGTTCACCTTGTGATCATGGAAGATTTGTGCTAAACTTTATAGTTTCTATCTGAGTCATGATCTAGTTGCAAAATTCTCAACAAAAAGTTCCTACCAGTTGACAGTGGTGACAATGTAGAAAATATATATGTGGTTTTAGCCTCTAAAGCTTTTTTATCTTTTCTAATTGATTATTATTTGTTGCTGATAAGAATCTAACAAACAGATGTATACATATGGTTTAATTTTAGAAGTGTCATTTTTATTAAACACAGTAGAAAATAGAATGTCATTTTCCAGAATAAATGCTATTTCAGTGCAATAACTATCAACGGGCAGAAAAAGATATGGACAAGAAATGACTTGGCAGAATAACAGTTTAAAGTAAAAGCACTCAAAAAAGCATTTGCAAATTTTATTCTACAGGCAGTGAATAGGTGAGAAAATATTTTCATGAGAAAATAATTTCATGATAAAATAAAACTTTAGATTTAATCAAGCTAATTTTTTTTCTGCCAAGAATTCGCATAAGGAAGAAATGGGTGTTATTTTTCCACAGATAGTTAGTTGTTCATGGAACAATTTTTCTTAATGTTTTCATCAGTATCCCCATAGCAGTAGGAACAATATGCAGCACTACATTGTACCATCCAGTCTTATCCAGTGATTGCTGGGCAATCACTTTAATAATTTTTGCCTGTGCCATACAAGTTAAATATTTTGAAAATCATCTTGTATATTAACATTTTAAAAAATGCCATTTAAGAGGCTGTGTCACTGAGACTTAAATATTAATTAGGATTGGGGTATTTGTTGTATTTGTCTATTTTTCCACTTTAAATATTTTCATTTTATGCAGAATTAATTTCAATTTGTATATAGATTGCTATGTGATAATGTGCCAGTTGAGCTGTTTGTTATAAAACATATTTATTTTTTAATATAAGTAATTCATGCCCAATGGAAAAATGAAAAGCATAGATAAATAAAATTTTAGAATAATATTTTGAAAAATTACTTTAGGAAAGTGTCTCTATTTTTCCTCTTAAATAAAACTAATATCCTTGATGTTAAATATAAAACAAATACAAAAATAATCTTAAAGGTGTAAATAGGAAGGCAGACTAGGTAGGACTCCAGAGACAAAAGCATGACACAGCTGTAGGTTTCTTGGATATTTTTGCTTCAAATTTCCTAGACTGGGAGCCAATAAAACCAGTATTGTGCAACACCAGGGACAGAAATATGACAAAATGAGATCCAAAAATGTCTTATATCCAGGATTGTGCCCTTTTAACTCATTCTGCACATTGCAGCTAAACTAGCCATACCATTGCAGAAACTGATACCAAAACAAATGGAAGACCCTTTGCAGCAAGGAGTTGGAAGACAACTTTTATTTAATGTTGGTGGGCTCATGGGAATTCACAATTCCAAAAACACCGGCCCTTCGCCCCCAGAGTAAAGCAGAAACTTATTTAGTGTTTGTGAGCAGGAAGTACAAAGCTGATAGTAGGTTACTGTATAATTGGTTATATACATTTGGTCATAAGTTGTTACGCAGTTTGTTCTGGGCAATTTTAGTTACAGGAGGCCATTTATCATTTATCTCCCAGGTAGATAGTCCTTGAAACATGCCAGCAAAACAGGATATGTTTGTAGGCTGTCGTGCAGCTGGATGTGGTCAGACAATCTGGGATTGTGGTGCCTCCTGCTTTGCTCTTGTTATCCAAGATTGCTTTTGCTCTTCTGGGTGAATTCAAGTTCCATATGAATTTAGGATTGTTCTCTCCAGTTCTGTGAAGAATGCTATTGTTATTTTGATTTGGAGTGCATTAGATCTGCACATCAGTTTTGGAAGTATGGCCATTTTCACTATATTGGTTCTATCTATACAGGAACATGGGATATCTTTCTATTATCTGATGTCCTCTCTGATCTTGTTTTTCAGAGTAGTTTTTCTTTTATAGGTTTTTCACTTCCTTGGTTTGCTTAATTCCTAAGAATTTAATTGATGCTATTGTGAATGGTTCATCACAGATTTTTTTCCTATATTGTCATAGCTCAGTTTGTGTTTCCTTGAGGCAAGGAAGAAATGTACAAGTCGTCATAAATCAACAAACATGCCTTAGGGAAAATAACTACAGTAAATACTCAGAACTTCTTTCCTTGCTCAGACAATTTTTTAAGTGAACAGAAAAAGACAAAAGGTGGTGTAATTCACTGTCTTTTGGCTACATATTTAAAATTTGAAAACCCTTCACATCTGAGCTAAATGAGTGTTAATAATAATGCTATTTTTCTATGGATAGAGATTGTCCAAACTTAAAAGTTTATTTATGAATATACAAGCCAGAGTTATTAGTTAACAAAAGTTAAGGATATGCACAGTAACTTCAACTGAAAGTAAGAAGGAGCTAAAAAGAAGAATCCAGGATACCAGAGGATTTTTAAAATAAGAGAAGTAACATAGGCCACTTTAGTGGTATAGAGGAAAGACATTTTACTTTTAATCAAAATCTATATTATCAATCTTCAGCAAGAAACTTCCATTTCTAGAAAAGAAAAAAAATGTTTACTCACCTGTAAAAGAAGTTTCTGTCTAGGGATTCGGTGATAGTGACAATTTCCTACTCTGGTGAGTAGTGTGTTTTTCTAAAACACTCTGAATCAAAATACCAAGGAGAGAATCAAAGAGGACAAGAATTTCTCTCTGAGAAGCAGTGAACATGTTCTATATTTCATTGATAATCATCAAGGACACAGTCCCATGGGTTTGTTTCTAACAACTGTGAGAAACCAATAAAATTAGTATTAGCCCTTGTGAAGAAACATGAATACCTCCAAATCCATCTATTATTCAATTTTAAAATCTAGAATATATGGATCTATGATTATTCTGCATGTAAACAGATGTTGGAATAGAAAAAAATAAGAAATGATCTGAAAAGATGAGAAATAGAAAATAGATGATTAGAACTGTCTTGGCATTAAAATATTTAATGATAAAAACAATAAAGCAGGCCCCACTTGATATTTCAGTTAAATATCAAAGTTTTTTTCATAGTTTGAAATGCTCAGGACAAATCTCTTTAAAATGTCACCAGTGACAACTTTGTAAGGCTCTGTGAACCCATCATCCTTGAGAAATGTTAAACATTTATGGTTTTCAAGAAAGCAAATGCAGTTTCCTTGAATTTAATAAGAAAATTTGTTTGTTTGTTTGTTTTTTACGTGAATAAATCACTACCTAGAGGTCACATTCTTAAAAGCAAATAAGAGTTGTGCCAATTTATCTCTAAAAACAGAATAAACTGGTAATTGAAGAATGATATAATAAATCAGTGAACAAAGAGATGCCTGTAATCAGAAATATCGGAAAAGAAGAATTGAGGAACCAAGAGTGGACAGGTGTGGACACTGACAGTCTCACAGTGTGTACTGCCATTATAAACAAACGATGAGTACAGCATCCTGGGTTGAACTACTATGGGACAAATGTTCCTTTACACTTAAAATATAGAACAAAAGAAGATTTCATATTTTTATCATGATAACTGGACCACTTAGATTAATAGTTTTGTTATAGTTTAGATATCAAGTGTCCTCCCAAAGTCAACTGTGTTTAGAAGATCATGGAGTTGGGTGAGGCTGTACTCATTAGTGATTAATCCACTGAAAATTTCAGAGCTCAGTGTTGTATTAAGAGGTGGGGCCTGGTAACAGGGGCATGACCTGGAAGGGTGTATCTCCCTCCTGAACTCTTGATTTTACTTTCTGCTTCCTGACTGCCATGATGTGAGCAGTTTTCTCCATGTCCTTCCTGCCTGCAGCAGGCCAGCTATGGACTAAATCCTCTTGAAACCGTGAGCCGAAATAAACCTCTCCCTCTTTAAACTGTGGGTGTTGGATATTGTATCCAGTGATGAGAAAGTAACGAAAACAAGTTCTCTGAGATTTTCCTCCTTTTCTATTTGTACTGGGTACTTTTTATTTTGGACTATGTAACACATTGAAAAATTTAGCCTCCCTTTTCTCTTGTCCTTCTCCTCCCATATAGTTTAAGAGGTGTTTTCAAAGCACATAAATCAAAGACCTTGGATAAAATCTACCTCACGCTTTCTCTTTCATACTGTTTCTATCTCTTTGGATGCTTCTGCTCATTTCAGAAAGTAAATGGAGTTTCAGTTTTGCATTATTGTTTTCCCAGTATGAATGTCAGACATTAAACAAATCCTTTCCATTTAACTAAAAGTGATTTTGCCCTGTTCTTTTCCTTTCTCACTGATTTAAAAAAAAAAAAAAAGAAAAACCCAAATCATTGTTTTGTTGCACATTGATCTTAATTTGGGAAATGTTCTTAACTGCGAAAATAGTAAAATAGTTTTATATTTAACATCAAGGATATTAGTTTTATTTAAGAGGAAAAATAGAGACATTTTCAAGACCTATCAAAATTCTACACTGCATCCTGTCAGTGGATATTTTTGCTTCAAATTTCCTAGACTGGGAGCCAATAAAACCAGTATTGTGCAACACCAGGGACAGCTTCATAACAATTTCTGACTTCTTAATATATTTTGCATAATTAAATAATCAACTAGACATAGCCTGTTTATTGCTCTTTTGGATTAAAATAAAGTGGGAAGGAAATACAACATAATTGGTCTTAGATAAGTTGTTACACGGTTACTACAACAGTTCTTTTGGAATTTAGTAATCATATTTATGCAAATCTTAATTAGTTAATTATCATTGTGCAGTTTTTTTGACATGGGGGGGAAATCCATTGGCATAATCAACCATATAGTGCTGTTTCAGAAACTTTAAGGCAGAAAAATTTCAAGGCTAACTTGTAGAGTGCCTTATTATTTACTGGAATATAATCCTCAAGCACCTAACAAAGTAAAAGTCTGAAAATACTCTTTGCTTCAATATTTAGTATTCTTAAAAACTAGTCTTCCTTGTAGTTGTCAAAGTATTGTTGATTTGTCAGAATAAGAATGATGGAGGGAAGGCAAGTCATCATGCCTGATGAGCTTTCATCAGAGTAAATACTAGTAAGATTCATGGATTAGTAGTTCTTCAAAGAATAAACTGATTTTTTTGTCTTCACTCATCAAAGTTGATTTTAGCCATTTTACTTGTCCTTTTGATATATAAAAATCATGGAAGGGGGAGAAACTAAGTATTTCTATTATAACATATTGTATTTGTTCTTAAAAATTTACATAGTCTGTAAAATGGAGTAGTTGTTGAGGAAAATAGAGTTAAATAAAATTTTTAAATTCACCATAGTACTAACAAATACAAGGATCAGTATTTCAAGAGGAGCTGGGGAATTAGAGGCCACTTCAGAAGATTGAGGAGACGGTTTATAGAAATGAGAGAAACAGAAGTGAACCTCTGAGCCAGTACAGTTTTCATTAAGAGGGACACAGAGGAAGAACAGCCTGATCAGAGGTTGAACCTTGCAACATGAAATGCTACCTCTTGCAAGTGAGTCTGGGTTGAGTCATTAATTTTTAATTTGTTGCAAGTCTAATCCAAACCAGTTTTCAATCTTCTTGGTTCCTTCATCAATGATACAAATAAATCTTTCAATAAATGCATTTGAACTCATGCTATTTTCACTGTTGAAAAATTGTATTTTGATAATTTTGGGGTTCCACCAAGATGTTCAAGAGATCTTCCAGAGATGACAAAACTGTGCAGCCTAAGAAACCAATATTCATTTTGGTTCATGCAGAGAACTCCATGAACGATTTTACCATTAGTGATTCTGTTTTTCTCTTCTCTTATTCTGCCCTTTTGTTTTCTTTTTTGGTTCTGATTTTCATATCATGTAGAAGTTGTTTCTTAATGTGGCAGCAATGTTTGTAAATTTGGTTTCATGACCAATTTAATCATCTTTTTAGGTAGAGACCTATTCTTTTGGGCAACAGATGACAAATTATTTTTTAAATACATCAACCTCCTACTAGAAAGTAAAAATGCTCTTCGTATTCTAGACTTGTGAGTTTTTATTTTTTGTATTCATTTTATTCCATGGCCAAAGGCATGAAATTTAAGCTGTAAGCTAATTTTGCAATTATGAAACACCTTTAGCTCTCATTTTATATATCAAATATTCTCCAACCTCTAGAGAAATAAATAAATGAGGTGTGAAATCACTTTAAATAAAGAACTCTGCTTCGATTTCTTTGTAAATGCTTATAGAGTTTACAAAAGTCTAACATGAGTGAGCATAAGATTTTTTAGAAAATAGAAAAACTAAATATCTAATACTTTAGATATGTCATCCTTAAAATATTTTTCATAGAAATGTCAACTTAAAAGAACACACACACATGAATCCTAGTTTCCATACTTAAATCCTTGACAATGCTGACTGGCTTGACAATTTTCATTTAAAATTATCTATTACTTTTCCCTGATTTTATCAGTATGAATTTTATTCAAACTTCTTATACTGGTATACTGATCAGATAAGTAACATTATTCCCACAGTTATTTAAGAATTTAAAAAATAAAACATGTTCCTCTACATGTAAAAAATTTTTAATATCGATAATAATTACCTTTTTGGCATGACAATTGAAATATAATTTTGAGAATGTTCATTTAATTTGAAGGTCTTAGAATTATATTAAGTCTTATTCAAAGATAAACTTTTAGTACTTACATAATGTTCAGAAAAAATAGAATACTGATACATTTTTACCATGTATGGTTTTAATACGTACACACACATATATAGATGTGAGGATGTAAATGTCATATATCTATATGCCCTGGTTTATTATTTTTGTACTTTATACATAGGTGCTTTGCCTCTGTGTGGTAAATACTGTGATATGTCACCAGATCCTCCTCTAGGAATAAAGTACTTATTCATCCAGGGGCAAAGGGTGCTATAAAAGAAGGTCCTTAATCTGTCTGGAAAAGCACCTCAGGTAAAGAAACTGGACGCCCATAGTGGTATCTCTTTCCAGGTGATGCTTGTGTCCAGGAACTAGGCAAGATGAACATATGAAGATTCTTTGCATCAACTTGAAAACAACTCTGCATGCCATCCAATCCTAAGATGCATGTTTACCTAACATTTCCATAGGGCTGAAATTACAACTCTGTCTCCCACTTGCACAATAATTCCTTGCTCTTCCTTCTTTCCACTGATAATGTCCCTTAATCATGTGTCAAATTGACTGAATTCAGAAAAGCCTCGCAGATAAGTAAAGCACAGTTCTGGTTGTGTTTGTGGATGATTGACATGTAGGCCAGGAGTCTGTAGCCTGGAGGGAGAAAACAAGGAAGCAGAAAGTATGCTTGTTTAATAGCCCCAGGGGCATCTTGGCAAATTTTTAGAAAAGGCCAGTTATGGGGGATGTGTAACACACACTTTTACTTTTTAAAAGTATTTCTATTGACGAATTATTAATTTTAATTTTATGAATTTTATTATATTAATGTGTACTGAGTAGGAAAATAAAATATCAATAAAATAAAATATTAAATTTTTAGTATGCAATGAGTGTGTAGAATAAATATTTTCAACATCAACTGTTTACCTGCTTACAAGATCTAAAAAATAACAGTAGAAATAAATTCCTATGTGAACCACAATGAAAATACAAATAAAACTCTACTATAGTAGTAATCTTTGTTTCAATTATCACACCTAAGGCAGTCTTTACACATGAAAACAACATGTTCCTTACACAAGTCTCACTTACACTGGCAGCATGTGTGCTTATCTTTTTTTTTTCCTTTTCAGCAGATCGTACTCGTCACGTCTCTTGTCTTCCTCTTTTACCAGGAGCTTCCTATTTTATTATACAATGTGCACTTAGCAGGTAAAAGAAATATCAATAAAATAAAATATCAAATATATACTGAGTGTTTAGAATAAACATCAATGTTTTCTACATAAACCATTTATTTGCTTACTAAATCTAATATATAACAGCAGAAATAAGTTACTATGTGAACTACTATGAAAATATAAATAAAACACTACCACAAAAATAATCTTTGCTTCGATTTTCACACCTAAGGCAGTTTTCACACATGAGAACAGCATGTTCCATACACAAGTATTCCTTACACTGATAGCACATGTTTTGTTTCCCTGTCTTATTTGGTAGGACATACTTGACATCTTGCTGGTCTTCCTGTTTTCTTAGGTTTTTGTGATGTTTCACCTGTCTGTTCACTGGCCTGCTCCAGAATTCTCTTTGAGGAGTTCTTTGGGCAGATACATACTGTTCTTCCTCTTTTGTAATTGATCATTTATCAATTACAGCCCCAATCCTTTAAGAAAATTTGTCCGACATATTTTGTGCTTGTTACTTTGTTTGTAAACTATGAAAATATTTATGCCTCACATGTTTAGGATCAAGTAAAACACAACCATTGGCCAACATCTTGTGTTTCGAGTGACATCACAGTTGCCGCATAACTCATCAACAACATCTATTCCATCTTTCATTTTGTTGTAAAATGTGACCATTTCTGGCTTCATTTGTGTTGAGGATTCACTATTAAACTTTTTTTATTTGTTTGTTTTAAGACAGGGTCTTGCTATATAGTCCAGGATAGCCTTGAACTCACTATGTAGCACAGGCTGACCTGATTTTTAAGGTATCCTCCTGCCTCAGCTTCCCAGGTGCTGGGATTACAGGTGTGCCCCACCATGCCCAACCTCACTATCAATCTTTATCATCATGGTGTAATGTTGACAGTATCAATATTACTTTGTTTTTCTTCACCATAATATAGTCCAGGCTTCATCATCACCTTTGGACATGGGTCTCCATTTTCTTCAGCCTTCCAATGTAGATTTGTGGGAAACACCAGCTACTCTGCACTGAGCTTCCAGGTTTTCCACACTGCACTGCTCCTGAATCATTGGGCCCTCTTGGTCTGAGGCTCCCATCTTCTTGGACCGAGCAGCTAGTAGATCTTCTGGCCCCACTGCTCCACACAGCAGTGGATTCTTCTACTTCTGACCCCACAGAGCCCATTGTGAACTCTCATTTCTGATCTTGTAAGCCTAACTAGTATGTCCTTTTGCATAATTACACATTTATTTTCTGTTGATTCTGTTCTTCTAGAGAGCCCTAACTAATAATGTACACCAAAATGCTCATCTCTATATCAGGACCTATTCCCTGGTAAATCCTGCTTGGGGTACTTTGCGTTATGCATGTGTGCATGAATCTATCTATCTACTCTATAAAAAAAGTGTGTACATCATGTAAATATGCATCAAATTCATGAAATTTCTGAAGTGAAATGCTTGTGTATGACAGATAGCTGTTAATTAACTTCACTCTAGTTCTCTGAAGTAAAGATTAATTTAAGATATAAAGTTCATGGGTAATTGTGGCTTTACCAGGATCAATAGTGACAATGAAATTTGACTGTGTATGTAAGGTTATAAAATGAGTTCTTTTACAAGACAAAATATGAGGGCCAGGGATATAGCTCAGCGGCACAGTGCCTGCCTGGCAAGTGCAAGGTCATGAGTTTGATTCCTGGTACCAAAAAAAAGAGAGAGAGAAAATATGAGCTAATAGGTCTTATGCAAACATGCTGATGTAATGCAGTGTAGAATTCTGATAGGTCTTGAAAATGTCACAGAATCTCACTGAGGAAACTTCAGTCAGTAATGTGAGGGAAATCCTTGGAAATAACTTCTGAAAACAGAGTATACACAGAAATCTCTGGTACTTTAGCAACAATTCCAGAAGGGTGACCTGTTAATTAAAGGTAAACAAATCTTTCTTATTTCACAATTGCCATCAAAGAAGAGCTACTTGAGCAGAATTATTTTCACAAGGCAGGGCATAAATGTAATTGTCTATGGCTCTAATTCTGTTTTTAGCATGTTTCATGAGAATCCAGAACCTTTTGACTATCACTCTATTGGAATCACTAGCAATATTTGTATCACTTCTATTAGCCCAAGTTCCTTCATGTTCTGATCACTTCTCCCTCACTCTTTGGGCTCTTCTGTTTCTCCCATTCCCTGCAATTCAGCCCAAAATCCGCATATATAATTTCTGATAGTGGAACCCTGTGCACTTGTTCCAAGAGACATCAAATGGTTATGAGGGAAGGCCCCGTAGACATCCCAGTCCCTTCGTTTACACTGACACTTCCAAACTGTGCACTACCCCACGTTACTTTGCTTCCATGCAGTTTCCTTTCCTCACCTATAAATTGAGAATAATGATAGCATCTACTTCATTTGATTATGCCAAATATTCTTCGGTGCTCTATTACTTGGTAGTGATGACATTTCTATTTAGGGACTCTTCTGCTCCATTTTGCATTCAGGATATGTTAGTGAGCTTGTAAGCATATTAAGTATGTATGTTTAGAGTATAGATATTTCAAATTCTACATTATGAAAATATATGATAAAAAGTATCTATTTAATATAATACTTATACATGTAGATTATTGCATAATTGTTGAAAAATTAAAGAAAACACTATTTAAAATGTCCTTGTTAGAGATAACATAGATGCTCAAAAGTATTTCTAGAAATTTTGTATTGAACAACAGAGGAATGTGTGTGAACTTAAAGAATTAAGTGTTTAAAAGACCTGAAGAAAAAAATCTCTTTTCTTTGAGCCTCAGTGGCCCAGTCCAGGAAGAACACACATTTTCTGGAATTCTGTGGTAACATGCCAAGCATGGGCTGACCTATGCGAGGAGATTGAGAGGCTCATCCACACTCCATTCCTCACTGGCTGTTACTGTCACTAAGAAGATTGCCATGTGCTCACCACTGCTGTCGTGTCCTTACCTCCTGTTAACTCCAGAAAGCTCACAAGAACCCTTTAAAAAGCACATATTTGCTTTTCCAGGGACTAATGACACCCTTCTTTGTCTAAGTAGCAGGCTTTACATTGTGAATTTTAAACATACCTAGCACTAGTTAATTGCTATAATGCATGGCAACATTGTAACTGTCCAAGTTTGTGTTTGCAGTGTCCCCCCACATTCATGCGCTAAGGGCTTGGTTGCCAATTAATGGACTTTTTCAGATATGAGGGCTCAAACTTTATCAAATACATTAACCCATTGATGAGATCATAATTTGATGGCATTATGGGTGGGGCCTAGTTTACAGGAGTGTATCTTGGTGTGTTGGTCAGTGTTTACTAGAGAAACAGATATAACACAAGATATACAAATGTATAAAAATTTACAAGATTGGCTTACAATGGCCACCCACAGGGTCAGATGAGGAAGAGTGCAGAGGGTGTCCGCACCCTGGAGACCGAAGGTTTCAGTCCAAGTTCTGGGGTTCACAGCAGTGTCTGTGCAAGTCCGTATCAGGAGGCCCATGGGTCTGCGATGGAAGGCTGAAGAGTCTGCACCCAAAGGCTGGAGGATCTAGGACAGAAGCTGAAGTGTCTGTGCTGGAAGCCAGGAGATGACGTCCAAGCTGAAGGCAGAGACTGGAGCTCCTCTGAAGAACAGAAGCAGATCTGTCCTTCCTCATTTCCCCTTTATACCATCCAGGTGATGAGCCACGCTAAGGTGGATCTTCTACACCCTCGGCTGTAGAATTGCTGAGTTGATTTAGTTAAGCTTCTAAACTTCTCAAGCTGACACAACCAATCAACCATTACACTTGGGAACAGTATCTGGTCCCCAATCATTTCTTGGGTTTTCTTTGGTTTTCTTCCCCGCTTCCCGTCTGCCATGAGGCGAGCAGCTTTCCTCTTCCCTGCCACTTTGCCATGATGTTTCTGCTTCATCACAAGCCTAAAAGCAATGGATTCAGCTACCTGTGGACTGAAACCTCCAAAACTGTCACCCAAAATAAATCTTTCCTATTTTAAATTGTTATTCTTAGGTATTTTGTCACAGCAATAGAAAATTGAGTAACATATTAATGCTAATTTCAATCACATCAATTGTCTGATTAATTGATTGCCCATCAGCCTCCCCAGGTAGTTTTTCTCCTTTACCTACTTAAAAATAACAACCTTAAATAATCCTCCAAGGTGCATACTGTTGCCACAGCCAAAATGAAAAATTTTATTTGAGCATTTTATTTGTATTTGAATATTTGACAGTTGTGGTGGACAGCAATAAAACAAATACAGGGAAATATTTTACACGCATTTTTTCCTCTTTTGACACTTAATTTGTTGTCACACATTGACTGCAAAACCTTCATTGTAATATTCAAAATTCCCAAACATTCTCTGCATTTGTTTGTTTTCCTTGATTCCTCATTAGCTTTCCCTCACATCACATACACTATCCCTTGCCCTTTTCTTTACATGTAAATCTTTCTTTATCATTATAATACCTGTAGGAAAAAAGTTAACGAACCAATAAAATATGCATCAGTTAGCCAAAAAACTGCTCCAATTTCAATATATACTTATATGTAAAACTATAAATTTATACAAATATCACTTTGTTATTTCCTGCTCACTCAAAAAACAAGTACATATGCATCAATTTTGTCATTCTTTTTTTAAATTTTTCACCACTTCAGTCTGGATCTTATGTGCCTATATTCCTGCAATAGCTTCTAAATACTTCTCTTTGTCTCTAGATTTTTTCCTAGTCTAGGTTCTTTTATTCAGTGTGGCCAATGTAATTTTCCATTTTTATTTTAGTCACTTCTTTGCTTAAAAATTGACAATGCCTGTTATATATTTACCAAAAAAAAAAGAAACTTTGTCAAAAACTGAGCTCTGGTTAGTGGAATATGGGACAAAATGATGTGCTCATTTCCATTCTTGGACCAGAGAACTCTGTCTTAGTTAATTTCTCATCAGTGGAACAAAATAACTGACACCCACAAGTTAAAGGAGGAAAGGTTTACTGTAGCTCACAGTTTTAGAGGTTTCAGTCCACAGTCAGCTGGCTCCCAAGAAGGGGGCATGACAGAGGGGCATCACAGAGAAGAAATAGTCCATGGCAGGGTAGGCAGAAAAAAGCAGCCAGCCTGCATTTCATCTTTCCCTTTACATTCCATCCCAGCTATAAGCCTATTGATTGGTACCATTCATACCCAGGTTGGGGCTTCCCAATACCTACATTCAGAACTATGCTAAACCAACTGTGGACTAAGCCAATCACTGCACTTCCTTAATCTATATTCATACAACCTAGATCTAGCCACCTCCAAAATGTTCCACCTATGAGCACATGAGGCTTTGGAGAGACATCCAGATACAAGCCATAACAACCTACCCACCATTTGCCATATACCATCTGTCTTCTTTCATCTGCTAGTTAAGTGCTGGGATACAATGCAGAACTTTGTGATGATCAGCAATGGAAGAACCAATAATATAAAAAGATTAGTGTGCCTGAGTAACTTCATGCTCCCAAATCCCACCCCTCCCATAAGACTGAGATTTAAGCAATAAAGGGGAGTATATTGTATGACAACAATGAAGCTTTGAGGAATATCTGTTGAAGCAGTTAGATAGTTAGTTTAATAACCAATTATATAATCACAATATTGTCAGTGTAAATAAAGATCAACTAACAAACCTGTTGAGAGATTAACATGAGGGTTATGGACTTTTGGTACATAGCTTTCATTAATTTCCTGATTATGGCTTTTGAATCAGTCTTTTCATTTTCATAACACTTTAAAGAAGTGATTTTTAATATTGTTTTGGAGAATTTGAAAATAATATCTCATTCTTTGTTGATTCATGCGTGCAACAAACATTAAGCATCTACCATGTTCTAGGCACTGTGTTTATACAACAAAGGAAAATGTATCTTCAGTAAAGAAAATAACTGAATGGATTATATCACAATCTTACCTTGAGCACATTGGCTACCTAATTTTTATAATCGGCATCAAACCCAACCACTATCCTTCCTCTCAGGATCCCAAGGGACTAAAGCTTTATTTTCAGGCTTATCTGAGACACACAGAAGCGTTCAGCTGCCTGACTCTTCCTAGTGTTTGATGGTAACAGAAGAGTTTTTATGCCATATTATTGATTCAGAAGGAAAAATTTTCTTTTCCTAAATTCTTACCCTTGCACAAAATTAACATATTCTTTCCCAAGCACCCATATTTCAGGCATTCCTTTCCATAACCTGAGCCCTTTGAGGACAGTACCATGGTAAAGAGATGTCTTCTATACCTGTGGCATTTGAATTTTGAAGTTAGATAACTAAGTCCAGGGAAAGAGAATCATATAGTTTTATGTCTCCAGCATGGAATTAATGTGTAATTAATGACCATTTTTCCTTTCAGCCATCCTTTTTTTTTTTTTTTTTTTTTTTGCAGCACTGGGGTTTGAATGTAGGACCTTCACACTGAGCTACAACCCCAGCACTTCCACCCTTTTTAAAAAATTTTGAGATAGGACATTCACAAAGTCACTGTATTACCCTGGCTGGGCTGGAACTTTCTGTTCTCCAGCCTCAGTCTCCTAGAGTGCTGGGATTATAGGCAGTTACCACCACACCCAGCTCATCCTTTTCTTTGCCGTTACTCAGAGGGTTAAATCTTACATTGACTGGTTTGTCACTTTGACTTCATATTATGGACAGAATGCAGGAATTTCAAATGAGTCCTGATACTTCTTTTCAAAATCCTATTTTACTTCCTAATAGCACCAATTGTTCATCCTTAACACTTTCTGTAGCTGGAATATATATCAAAGGCTTTAGGTTTGACTACTGGGTTACTTAAATCAAAATGCTGACTCATGAGTTAACAGGTGAACTCATTATCATGTTCTTGTGTGTACAAAATCATGAGGCAACACTTCATAACATGCTTTCATTGCTTTTCTGAGGTGTGGAGACAAAAGGATGGGGGAGGGTGAGGCACTTCAAGAAAGGTCAAGAGAGTATGGAGCAGATTAGAAAGGACAGTAACTGGGTTCTAGGATTGGCTCTAGAATCTGACTAAAAGTTTTAAGGACCTATCACCATAAGTACAATTGTGCTAATCTTTGATTTTACTGTACTTCAATGGGCTTGGGTAAGGTGATGACATTAGATGTTTGTCTTCCATGCTTGAAGGAAAGGACTGTGACACACCTTTAAATCCTAAAGAAAACACATTCAATAAAGTTCTGGTGACTTTGGAAGTGAATAAGTGAAGTAAAGTCTACATTTGACCATCATTTTGGAAAAATAGGATGTTATAAGTGAGGTATAGACTTGATTGCTAACTAAGCCCTGGTTTCCCATCTAGGCTTTTATAAAATACAAGTAGGAAAGAAAGAAAATTAGTAATGAGAAAGAGGAGTGAAGGGAGGAAGGAGTGAAAGCTAATGATTAAATTAAGCAAACAGAAGTGATTAAAAAGTGAAAAGAGAATGATTTACAGGTAGGGATAGAGAAATTTATGAAGAACATTAAAATATTGGTGGAATCAGCGAGTAAGCATCCAAGATTGCAGTCCAGTAATTCTCTGACCCTTCTAACAGGATGTTGTAAAGATGTAGTACAGTAAACCACAGAGTTTCTCCAAGGGAAGCTGCCCTCTAGATAAGAAAGTCCCATTATTCTGTATTATTATTTTCCTTTCGTGTTGGGCAGATGTACCAGTGACAGTTGGAGTCTCCTTTCAGGCAAATAGTTCCCATATGCTACATAATGCTGCTGCTGATTAAAATCCTGTGGAAGATTCGGGCTGTATCTGGAACAATAGCAGTCTGAATTCAATTTATCAGTCTTCTGGGGAAGAAAAGATAATCAAATTTCCCCCTTCAGCAACTTTGGGACCAAGCCATTTGCTGAGATGACAATGGATGTGAGTCGCACATTTTCTGTTTGTACACCTGCTGCCTGTTAATCACAAGTTACTGACATTTCGTGTGTGTGTGTATCTGATTTTCCCCTTCCTTTTCACATCTTATGGGCTTTACATCTAAAGTCAAAAGCATTTCTGTAAAAGCTAGTTATAGAAACACGCAAAAAATATTAGGGAGATCTGTAGAGAGACAAAGTTATAGGTGATGTGAGGAAAACACAATATTCAATCAGAAATGTGGGCTCCAGTATGCTTTAAAATTTATTAATATGTGACCTGGACAAGCAGTTTAATCCCTCTGAGCTTTGGTCCTCATCATCTGTAAGATGCATAGTGCATCGTAGAATAAATTTCACAATTTACGCTTTGTATTATGGAAAAATCTGGGTACTGAGAACTGCAAGGAGCTCTTCACAGGAGCATTCCCTTCAAACCCCTTCACCCAAACTCAATTAAACTTTAACATGCCTTCTAGCAGCCTAAAGCTGTGTCCCTGGGACAACCCAGACCCCTCTGGAGTTCCTCCCTTGGAAAACCGCTGGCTGTCAAGAGGACTTGCTGTCTCTCCCAACCAAAAATTAATGACAGATCTCTTTTTCTTAGCGCATTAACTCAAAAAGACTTATGATTGTAAATCTTTTTCCTGTTCTTTTGAGATGCACGTGTACCCTACAACTCAGGAGTCTTTTTCAAGAACTTGAAGGCCATTTCTTTGAAATGTAATTATAGAAGGATAGGCACCCTGTTTTCCAGGCTCTTTGAGAACATCCAATCCTAACTTCCATAATTGCCAGCGAGCGGACATACCTGGCCTAATTGCATTACACTGACCAAACCTGTGATTCTTCACTTGTGTCCTCGACTTAAGATACCAAGCCACTTCAGTGTAAACCAGAAGGGAGCTCATCTCTTTCCCATAATGTTACCGTTAACTAAATAAAAAGTTGTTTTCACTGGTTTAGCTGTTGTTTAACTCTTGTTATCTTTGGTAGAAATGAATGGTTTTTTGGTGACACTGACAAAGCCCTGTCCTCAGGTCTCTTTTAATTGTATGTATGTATGTTTTCTGAAGTTGAGTTTTGTCAGAAAATGTCATGGTAAGAAATTGGAAAAAGGTGAGAAGTTTGCTTGGTTTTTTGATCCTATTTCTGGGGAAAAGGCCAACGGCTTTTTCTTTTGATGTACTGGGGATTAAAACCTTGGTCTTCTCACTGAGCTATTTTTTTTAGCCCTTTTTTGTTTTTGCTTGTTTTTATTTTGAGACAGGGTCTCTCTAAGCCACTAAATTACCTGGGCTGGGCTCAAACTTGCTAGCTTCTGTTTATAAATTATGAAGTGCAGAAATATCATTTTTAAAAAAGCTTTCATTATTTTAACTTAGACTGAAATGGGGGTAAAATGGATGGAGCTTTAGGCCAGGCTAAGACTAGGATGAAATGAGAAGAATAAAGTTAGAATGCCATTCCTTCCTCTACCTCCTGCTAATATTGGACATGGGGTTTTGATCTGCTGAAAATGGAAATTCAAAACCAGATTAAGAGTGTGAGAATGCAGGAAAATCTTTTAATTCAGAAGGAAGAGAGAGAGAGATAGGAAGGAAGGGAGTTTACCTTGAGCAGAAGGGGAAAGAGCAAAGGAGAAAAATCAGGCTAGCCCTTTAACAAGGAAAGGAGCAAATTGTTATTGGGTTGCTGGGGTGAGCTGGGGTCTGGTTGGTCATTATCTGCATTTTGCATAATGTGATAGATATGAACCTCTGGGAGCCAGAGCCATGTTATGGTTTAGATCTAAAATGTCCCCCAAAGTCTTATGTGTTCAGAGGTGGGTCCTGGTCAGAAGTGGGTCACTGGGGGTGTGACCTGGAAGGGTGTATCCAGGCTCCTCCCTTTGCTCCACTTGCCAAAGGTTGAGCAGCTTTCCTCTGCCATGCCCTTCTACTATGACACTTCTGCTTAGGAACCAGCTGACCATGCACTGAATCCCCCAGAACTCTGAGCTAAAGTAAGCTTCTCTTACTTTAAATTATAGGTGTTGAGTATTTTGTCTCAGTGATGGGAAAGTGATTGGTATAAAAGACAGAGGTGCCAAGCTTTAGCCTTCTCAAGTGAAGCTCAGAGCTTTCTAGCAAAGGCAACCCCTAAAACAGGCCTCAGAGCTATCCAAACAGTCTGTGATGATAGAAATGTTCTATACCAGAATCATCCAGTATAATAATCACATATGACTACTGATGACATAAAGGTTAGCTAACAGAAACAGTGGAAATGAACATTCAATTTGACCCGAATGCATTCAAATATAAAACACCACATGGTGACTACTCTAGTAGAGATCACAACTCTAAACCATGCTGTGTTTGCCTTTTAGTGTTTTTTTGTTTGTTTGTTTGTTTTCTCAGACAGCCAGCCTCTATGTGGTATCAAGATGGCTCCTGGAAGCTATAGACTTCCTGGCTCTTTAAAAACATGATCTCAAAGGTGAGGAACTATCTTTTCCTTAGCAGCTTTAGCAGCTGCTGAGAAGGATTCTAATTGGCCTTGCCTCAGTAAATTATTGTGTGGGAGAGGATGAACACTTTTATGGTCCTGTCTGAGTCACATCCTATTGTGAGCCATTAAGTTCCCTGCCCTTCTAGCACTGCTTTGACTTTAAAAGGAGCAGTTATCAAATTGTGATTAAGAAACTGCAGGACCTTGTGAGAAGGGGCTGTTAAATAAAAATTATAGGAGGGTGTTGTTCCTCCATTAGGCTCTAAGCCAGAATAAAAATCAAAATAGTCTTTCATACTAAAATTCCACATCACAAAACAAGAATCTAAGTTGTTATCTGGCCTTCTGGGAAATCAGGAGCTAATGATAACAAAATTTCCCAAGTAGACCCATTTTCATCACCACGATAATGACGTCTGTTCTGCCTCAATACTTGCAAATAGGTAATCGGAAGTAACCTGATATTAACCAGTTCTCTCTCTATCCTGTCTCTGTATCCCTGCCTCCCAAGGAAAGTAACTTTGCAATGACCTGTCCTTCTTTGGTTTGTGGTTTTCTGCTTTCTTTGATCCTTCTCTGCATACAGAACCAATCACTCCTTCCTAGCTTATTGGAACATTTATTCTAGTTTATGAGATAAAGTGTTGCCCAATCCTAGAACTGCAAATAAAGCCAATTAAGGTCTTTAAATTCACTGTAACTTTGTCTCTTGACAGATCAAAAATAGTGAGAATTCATGATCGCGTTGTCAAGATCCACAGGGTTAGTGATTGGAATAGTCCTTCCTCAGCACAGAGGATTTGACACGTGATGTCCTCACCAGAAGTAAAATGACTCGAGAAGCAAGGTCCTCACGACATCATCTTCAGCACCACCACCAGAGGTCCACTGAAGAAATCTTGTGTGTGGAGAGCAATAAGGAAAGGAAAACAAAGGCCTGTAACATGATGGTGATGTCATGTGACTCGTAGAATTGGCATTTGGCTTCAGGAGCAGATGCCTCCAGGCACTCTCAAAAATGCGGTGGGGGCCACCGGAATGGAGCATGGGCAGAATGCCTGAGAGTAAAAGTGGGGGTAAACATGGATGTAAGAGTGAACATGATAAAATCTATTTTTAAAGTCCTGTAAGGTTGAGATGGTACATTCAATCACTTGGAACTATTAGGTGCTCAAATTTTACCTATTGTTCCTGGGACACAGACACACACACACACACTCACACACACACCATGTG
Source organism: Erethizon dorsatum (assembly GCA_028451465.1). Taxonomy (NCBI): domain Eukaryota; kingdom Metazoa; phylum Chordata; class Mammalia; order Rodentia; family Erethizontidae; genus Erethizon; species Erethizon dorsatum. The sequence goes on from CM051831.1 coordinate 74,693,776, forward strand.
TTTCTTTGAATAAGTACAAGGTTTTTCTGGCATTGTTGATATTGGTTGTATGAAGCGACATGATAGGGTTAACTTCAGTAATTAATATATCCTTTAGAATGAGGAGGGTTAATTTCTGAAATCCTAAGAGATAGAAAAACTCACTGTTGAGAAGATTAGCAGAATATGCCAATATACAATCATTGTGCAATAACATAGCATATTGGTTGCTAAAATATAACAATGGTTTTTGACCAGTTTTGTATAACAACTTTCCTAACTCTCTCATGCTTTCTCCTAACCTCATTGCTTCACTTCGAACGTTGCTGTAATCCAGCAATTAGAAGGTTAATTTCCTACACAGGCAGAGGCCTCCAGGTTAGATACTGTTCTAAACCAGTTATGTTTATTGGTCAGGGCCCAGGAAATTCAGTTCCCTAAAATCCCAATTGCACCACCATTTCATGTTCTACTAATATTGTATTTTACATGTGTATTCATTTATTTTAATTGTTACTTATAATGTGACCATAGATATGAACAGTAATGGGGCATTTAAGATGTCTTGTTGGGGAAGTCCATAAAGTCTTTGCTTTATAGAGGATAAATATAGTAAAAAGAAGGAGTTAAAATCAGATTTTGTAGTGATGTGGTCTGCAGTGACAACTCGGTAGAAGGCTTTGCATATACTAGGAAACCGAGTACTGAATTATCTAAAGAGAACTAGCTAGTCATGAGCAAAAACTTGTCGCTGGATAGGGATATAAATAGCTGGGATAAAAACAATGGTCAGTAGGCTGCATCCAATTGAATAGCCTCAAATTTCTCTCTGCAGGTGAACATAGGCTCACAGGTAGAGGAATTTCTGGTGCTGCTGGGCAAAGTGCTGTGTGTGTTCGTGTGTGGGGGGGTTATATAGTCTTAACATAATTATAGTAATTTGGCCTACTTAGTTTTATTTAGTTAGATCCTACTAAAACTGCTATGGAGATTCCTAAGGAGACTGAATAATTCAAAGATCTGGAAAAGTTACAGCCTAAATTCATGACATATTGGATCAATAATTCTGAAGACAAAACTATAGCTGTTAATGAGACTAAAATCTTGAGAGAAACAGTTCTACAGCTTTAGGCCATTGGGAATGAGAATACATTAATTTTTAGTGTGTTGGTGGCTTACATTTTTAAAAGCTGCTGCAGCATAGTAAGTCTCACCTCTTTTGCCAGCTGACAGGTACATCATGCTAGAGATGGAGCCATGATTTGAAAAGGTTTAACTTCCTTTCTTTATATTTTATTTTTAATTTTTTTTACTTTATCAGTATATGTTTGTAGTACATAATGATTACATTCACTGTAGAAGATTGGTATATATATATATATATATATATATATATATATATATATATATACATAACACATTTCTATTCCCTTCTTTTTCTCCCCTCCACCACCCATCTTTTGTTTTTCCAGCGTCACATTCATTTATTTATCTTATAAGACCTTATAAACTTAATTACCACACATACAAATTGAAAACCAGACTGACAGGCCAAAAAACATATAAAATATGTAAGATAATTATACTGTCAGGTACAATTTTAGATACATTGTCCGTAATGGATTACATTGTCTTTCTTTTTCCTTTCTCTTCTTTCCTATTAATGTTCTTTTATCTTTTATTTCATTATATATATATATATAAATATATATCAATACATATAAAATATATATCAGTATATAAATATTTAGTATATAAATATTTATATATATATATTAGTCCTTTGAGAAATATATATATATTCATACAAGAAAAGCCATGTGATATTTAAGCTTGTGTGTATGAGTTATTTCACTTAATATTACGCTTTCTAAGTGCATCCAATTTTCTATAAATAACTCAAGTTCATTCTTTTTTGTGGCAGAGTAGCACTCCACTATGTATAAATACCATTTTTTTATCCGTTCATCTGTTGATGGACACATAGGCTGTTTCCAAGATTTAGCTATTATGCATCACGCTGATGTAAACATGGGTACGGATACATCACTGTGGTATAATGTCTTAAACTCTTTTGGGGAAATGACTAAAAGAGGAATAGCTTGTTCACATGGAATTTCTGCTTTTAGTTTTTGAAGAATCTCCATGTTGATTCCCTTAGTGGTTGTATCAGTTTACAGTCCCACTAACAATAGAGAAGGGTTTCTTTCTTCCAACAGCCTCGCCTGCGTTTGTTGTTGTTTGATTTCTTGATGGTAGCCATTCTTTCTGGAGATGGAGTCTCAGTGTTGTTGAATGACTGGTGATGCTGAACATTTTTCATGTATTTATTGGTCATTTGTATTTCTTCATCTGCGAAGTCTCTTCATTTCAGATGTCCATTTTTAATTGGGTCTTTAAATTTGGGAGGTCTATTTTTTTGAGTTGTTATATATTCTAAATCAGTGTTGGCGAACCCTTTAGAGCCTTCAGTGATGCAAACAGCCTGCTGTGGCACATGTGCCATAGGTTCGTCACCACTGTTCTAGACATTAGTACTTTGTCTGAGGAGTAGCTGGCAAAACTTTTTTCATTCTCTAAGATGTCTCCTCACTCTGTTAGTGGTGTCTTTTGCGGTGCAAAATTGTTTTGTTTTGATTCAGTGTGATCCCATTTGTTGATTCTTGGTATCATTTCTTGTGCAACCAGGGTTTTACTCAGAAAATCTTTGCCTACATCTATGGCTTCAAGAGTTTTATATGTTTTGTCTTCCAGCAGATTTAGTGTTTTTGCTCTAATGTTTAGGTCTCTGATCCACTTTGATTTTAGTTTGGTGCGTGGTGAGAGATATGAGTCTAGGATAACTTCAGCATGTGGGTAGCCAGTTTCCCCAGCACCACTTGTTAAAGAGGCTACCTTTCTGTAGGGAAAGGATTTAGCCCCTCTGTTAAAAATAACATAGCTGAGTGTGCCTGGCTTTGTTTCTGTATCTTCTGTTCCATTGATCCACGAGTCTGTTTTTTCTTTTTCTTTTTTCTTTTTTTGCCAATACCATGCTGTTTTTATTACTGTGGTTTGTAGTATAGCTTGAAGTCCTGGATAGGCATCTCTCCCCTGCCTTGACTTTGTTGTCCAGAAATGCTTTTGCTCTTCAAGGTCTCTTTGGGTTCCATATGAATTTTAAGATTGCTTTCTACATTTCTTTAAGGAATGTTACCAGTATTTTGATTGTGATTGTGTTACATCTATATAACAGTTTTGGAAGTATGGCCATTTTGACTATATTAGTTCTGCATATCCAGGAACAAGAGATAGTTTTCCATTTTCTGATATCCTCTTCAATCTCCTTTTTCAGAGTACTATAGTTTTCCTTTTAGAGGTCTTTCACTTCCTTAGTTAGGTTAATTCCAAAGTATTTCATTTTGGTCATGTGATTGTGGAGGGTGTTGTTTCCCTAATTTCCCTCTCAGTGAGCTTGTTATTAGTCTACAGGAAGGCTATTGATTTTTGAGTGTTGACTTTGTATTCTCCTACACTGCTGAATTTGGATATTAGTTCTAGGAGTCTTTTGGTGGAGATTTTGGGTTCCTTTCTTTAGATCATTTTTTTTTCTCTTTTCTCAGATACAGATCAAAGCTAAGGAAGGTGGCTTTACCTTCTCTAATTTATTACTTTAAAACTGTGAATAAAATTTTAAGTTTGTAAATTCTAAAGGTGAACATCTCAGAAGTCAGATTTATAAATCTTGCAATCCCATCACAGGACAAAGACACATGAGCCAGCAGTTTAGGTCTGTGTTCCTTCACTTGGATTTGTTTGCTAAGGAAAGCCACGGTAACTGCTTGACTTGTGAAAGTCCAAACTCAGCATTTGAGAGCATTTAGTGTTTAGCCAAGTGGCAGAGCAGCAAGCTTGTTCTGAGTAAGATATTTAAAGAAGTAAGAAGTGCCATATGTCATCAGCTGGCATAATTTCACTTGCAAATCACATATTGGCAAGAGCTAGCTGGCAGCAGATGGCTAAACTGTTCTGTGTTTCAGACCCCAAACCTATCCTTTCCCATGTTGTATAAGAAATCTAATTAAAAGCCTTTTTATCACCGTCAAATTAATTATAAACAAGACTTTCTATCTAGTAGGAAACTAACCTGTCTTTAACAAGCCTCCCCTCCACAAACCCTCTGTTTTCAAGTACTCTCATAGTGTTTTTCCAAGCTAATTTATTCAAAATAAAAATACTTATTTACTTTTTAATCTTAAATCTCATGAACTACGACTTAGGCCAAACATGAGTCACTTAGTTAAGTCACTTAGTTACCATTAGGACATAAATTGCTATTAACTTAAGACTACTTGCTAAGCTAATTTCAGTACTTTTTGTTAATTTAGTGAAATTTGTGAAAGATAACTTTCTTCCAAGCAAATAATTGCCATTGCAAATAAGATCTTATAAATCCTGATTTAAGTTTTTTTTATCATATGGTGGTACAATTAACCAGAAAAAAGAGCATATGTTTCATTAATTTCCCTGTCACTTCACAATTGTATGAAAAGGGGACTGATCCTTGGATGCCATCTGTTTATGACCTAAAAAAGTCCATATATGCCAATGCACCAAAGAATTTTAAGAGGGAAAATCCACAGGTGTGTTAAATTTTAATAATAATTTTGTCATTATTTTCCTTGCACATAAAAATTTTTTGTAAATTAATAAATTATGTTGTATATAATTTTAGGTAAAGAGTCGTGCTATGATATTTGAAAATCACGTGGAATGATTAAATCAAGCTAACTACCATACTCATCACCTCTGATATGTGTGTGTGTTAAAATATTTAAATATATACAATTCAAGATAAGTAAATGCACTCAGGGATGGTGGCACATGTCAGTAACCCAAGTACTCTCGAAGGTGGAGGAAGGAGGATTGCAAGTTCAAGCTCAAACTGGGCAACTTTGTGATTTTTGAGACCCTATCTCAAAATGAAAATTAAAAATGGAGTGAGGATGTAGTTCAGTGCAAAGGCTATATATTCAACTCCCAGTAATTAAAAGAAAGAAGAGAAGAGAGAGAGAGGGAAGGGAAGGGAAAAGAAGGGAAGGGAAGGGAAGGGAAGGGAAGGGAAGGGAAGGGAAGGGAAAGGAAGAGAAGGGAAAGGAAGGGAAGGAAGGCTGTTTCTTTTCCAACATACAAAGGAAATGTGTGTTCAAATGTTTTCTAAAAAAGAGAGTTATCTTCTAGTTTCTGCTTAGGCTATAAAACACTGAAAAAGGCATCATTTCCAGTCTTACAATAAAAAAAAAGATACTTTATAAATTCAGCTTATTTATTCTAGGACTCACCTGACAACTGAGGTAATGGGGGAACCATACCCAAAAACTAACTAAAGTCCTTTACCTGAAAGGAGAAACAATCTACGAGCATTTGATTTTCTGGGATAGATGCTGGATCCCACAAAATCTCTTCAAAATAAGTCAACACAAATTTTTAACAAATTGCCAAAAGCTGACTTTTGTCTTACATGAGTATATAGAGCCCCTGCAATCTCTGGTCAGGGAAGGGAATTATACACATGTGTACGATCACACGTCTCTCCCCAGGTACCGACAAGAGAGATCGGGATAGGAGACCCAAAAACCCTCCATCTTGTTGTGAAAGATACTGTGGAAAAGGTAAAGGTACAAAACCTTCCCTAAAACCTTCTCCCCTATCTTTTTTTATGAAGTAAAAGATTTCCACTTCTGTGGAAAGAGTAATATATTTATTCTGTCACCCTCAGGCCACAAGTGAACATCCAGTGCAAACAGGTATAGAAAGAAAAAAGCACCTTCTGCCCTTGGGAGGTGAACAGAAAATACTTTGAGCCCAGATCTTTTAGAGAGCTCTTTCTACTGAAGGAAGAATATATCCACAGAAAAGCCTCCATTCCAAGACCTTGACAAAATGCCCACCTCTGAGTTGAAGTATGGCTGAACCGAAAACACAGAGAATGATTCTTGTGTTTCCTGACTAGCAAATGACCTATATCAGCATATGGCTGTACAAGGCTGGGAGAAGGGTCAAGTGAGGAGGAAGAGCTTTCCTCAGGTACAAACACAGAAGGAAACCCAAAACTGAGGGGAGAACAGATACTGAGAAAAACCTGGAAAGGCATGCACAAAGAAACACCAGAGGAGTTTAAAGATTCTGGTGCCCTAAGAGTAGCTATAGAAAACAAAGCAACAAAAATGTAGCTAAACTCCAGAGTAAATAAATGGGAACTCAGAGTAGGAAGAGAAAAGGCATGTCTAACCCTAGACATAAATGCTATTTAGAGTTGTTGCTATGTTCTACACTTGATATCCAGATTTCAACTAAAAGCAGATTCACAAAGAAGAAAAATTAAAAACTAACACTGTTAAGAGACAAAACAACCAACACAATTATACTGAAATAGCAACTGGATGCTGGGATTATCTGAAGCAAAATTGAAATTAACTAAATCATATCAGGAAGACTCTAGAGTAGTGGTGGCAAACCTGTGGCACACATGCCACAGTGGGCTGTTTGTTATCAAAGAAAGCTCTAGAAGTTTCACTATTGCTATGGACGAAAAGGTAAACACATGAATGAGCAAAGAATTTCAGCTAAGAGATGCAAACTCTGAGAAAGACTCACATGGAAATGTAAGAAATGAAAAGTTACAAAAGAGAAGCGTGTCATTGATGGACTCATCGGTACAAACAATACAGTAGAGAAAGTAAAGAATAATATTGAAGATATATCAAGAAAAGTTTCTAGACTGACAAGTATGAAATAAAAAACATAATGTATCCAAAAGATGAGGGAAAATATTAAGTGGTTTAACATTGTCTTAGTTACTTTTCTCTCATTGCTGAGACAAAATACCCGACACCCTAAATTAAGGAAGGAAAGGTTTATTTAGCTCACAGTTTGTGGAGGTTTCAGTCCATACTCAGCTGGCTCCAAGGCAGAGTGCCACACGGCAGAGGTCAACAGTTCATGTCGGTGGAAAACAGCAAAAGCAACAAGAGCAAAAAGAGAGGAGCAAGCACTCTTTCTGTCCCTTATATTGTATGTAGGCACTCACACCCATAACCCCAGCATTGGACCATGAATCAATCACAAACTCTAGAAGCCTGCTTCCATGACTGCATGAGGCTTTGGAGGAACATCTAGACGCAAACCATAACAAACATGATTGCAATTGGAGTCACAGAAGGATGAGAGATTGAGCAGAATATATATTTGAACAGGCAATGACCAAGAAGTTTGACACACATTTATCTATTACAACCAGCTATTGTATTTCCTTATAATGTGAGTTTTTAATTGAGAGTATGTCCCATGTCATTAAATCTTTTTATTCAACATAATTTTCAATGGCTACAAATAAACTCTAATATATTTAACAATCCTAAAATTTAAACAATGAATTTTTAAAAAATCTATATATCTAAGAAACTCATTGAATATCCAGCAAAACATACTTCCAAATATAACTAAAAATATAATTTTTGAATTGATATAAGACAAAAACAAAAAGAAATTCTTAAAAGCAACTGGGCAAAAGTATACATTATACACAAAGGAGCAAATTTAAGAATTAGAACAGATTTTTCATAGTGAACTATGAAATATAAGAGACAAAGAAGTGACATCTTAAAAATGCTGGAATGAAGAAACTTGACACCAAGATTCTTTGCATATAATGTATTTTTAAAATTTGAAGGGAAAGCCAGGTGTGGTAGTACACACTAGTCACCCCTGCACTTGGGAGGCTGAGGCAGGAGGATTGCTGTAAGTTCAAGGCCACACTCAACTACATAGAGAGACCCTGTCTCAAAAAACAAACAAACAAAACTTAGGGAAATATAAAGACTTTTTAGAAAGACAAGAGCTGAGAGAATGTATTACTACTAGATCTTTTATTAAAGGAAGTTTTTCGGAAATAATGCCTAAGATATCTGACAAATACTAGGATCTATCTATATAAAGAAACAAAGAGTGTTAGAAATGGCATTTGTGAAGGAAAATAATTCATTTTTCTTATTTTTAATTTTTCTGAATTATAATTATCAAAAGCAGAAGCGGTATCAATATATTACATATTTTTAGCATATGCAATATAAAAGAATGTAGAGATAGGAAAAGAATTGAAATTATGTTGTTATATATATTAATTACAATATAAAAACTTTATATTGTAAACTTTAAAATATTTAAGCAAAGTGTAAACAATACTACCTAATTGGAGATATCAGATATTAATCATTTCAATAATTTCATTAAGTCTAGGGTATATAGACATATGAAATAAAAATTAGAGAGTTTCAGGTTGGATTAAAAAAAACCCAATACTCAACTATATCCTGTTAACAAGATCCACCTTAAATAGAAAATCTAGATGGGTTAAAGCAAAAATATGAAAAAAGTATAATATTGTATTAGTCAGCTCTCCCGTCACTGGGACACAATACTTGACACCCACAATTTAGAGGAGGAAAGGTTTAATTTAGCTCAGGTTTTAGGGCATTCAGTCCATGGGAAGCAGGGTCCAAGGCAGAAATTCCATGGTGGAAGGGACTGGAGGAGCAGAGCTTGTTAGTTCATAGCAGCCAGGAAGCAGAGCAGGGGAGCAGCGCCCAAGAGGAATGAGCAAGGGGTCCATACATTGTACTCAAGACCAGGCCTCAGCAACACCCAGACACACCAGAAGCATGCTTTACTAATCTGCTAGGCAATTAGTAACCAGAGATGGGACATAACAGGATTAACAGTGGCAAATATCTACACACTAGTCAGAAGAAAGGTAGGGTGGACATATCAATAATAGAAAAACTAGATTTCAGACAAATGGATATTACTAGAGATGACACATGATAAAGAGGGAAATTCAACAAGAAGACATTGCTAAATAACTATCTATACACAAACACAAATATGTATACATGAGTACAGCATAAAATACATTAAATAAAACCGATAGATTTGATAGGAGAAAGAAACACTTCAAATCTCAGTAGTAGATAAAAAAAGTAAAGAAAAACTCATTAAGAAAACAGAAGACCTTCACTAGACAATCGTCAAATGGATCTATTAGATGCATACAGAATATGCCACAGCATTACATATGCATTTTTTGTGGTACATGTAGAACTTACAGCACATGCAATGCTATTCCAGATAGACCAATACAAAAAACTGAAATCACATGAGTATCCTTACAGATGAAATGAAATTTAAACTACAAACCAATAATTGGAAAATGACTAAACTTGGGATATAAACACACTTCTATATAGCTTATAGTTCAAAGGGCATGTTTCAAAATTTGAATCAAATGAAAATGGAAATTTAAAACATTAAAATTCAGGAGATTCAATGAAGCAGTGTATAGGGTCAGATTTATAACTTTTATTTACTTTATTAGAGAAAAGCAAATTTTAAATCACTGATTTAAAATTGTAAAATTTCACTTTAAGAAACTAGAAAAAAGTAGAAAAATTAAGCTCAAGTGTAACGGAGACTATAACGACAATTAGAGCAGAAATTAATGCGATTTGAAACAAAGACATACTAGAGGAAAATCAATGTAAGCAAAACGCAGTTCTTTGAAAGTATCAACAAACTGATGAATCTTTAGTCAGGCTGAGTCTCTAAAAACAAGAGAGAAAATACAAATTGTAAATATTGGAATGAAAGAAGGTATACCACCACGGCCTACACAGACATTAAAAGGTTAAAGAGAACTATAAAAACTTGGTTCCTACAAACTTAACAAGTTATCTAATAGGCAAATTCCTTGAGTGACACTAATTGCCAAAAATTTCTCTGTAAGTAAATAACCCAAATACATATGCATCTTTTAAACAACTTATCCTTTTCTTCAGAGGAGACACCATCTCTCTATTTATTTATTTTTTTTTATGGCTGTTCATCATAAAAGCATTCTTGGAAAGTAGTTCGGAACTAAGACAATCAGCTTCTGCTTATGAGCTATGCAGAAAAGCAAGAGGTCCACGGAGGATTGTCTCCTACCAAGACTGAGACGAATCAAGATGGTTAGAGTTTTATAGACTCTGCTCCTCCTTATATCTTAGATATAGCTCCCCAGAAATTTCAAATGAGAAAATGAGAATCTTTTTCATTCTTTTTCTTTTTTTTAAGGTGCCAGTACTGGGAGTCAAACTCAGGACCTCCCACTTGCCAGGCAGGAGCTTATGCCACTGACCTATCTCACTTGCCCTCTTTTCTGCCCTCTTTTTTGTTATTAGAACAATTTCTATCCCAGCAGTGGAGTATGGTGGAAAACTTTTTTTCCATGATTTCTAATTTAGCTCTTTATTCCTTGTCCCGTGTAGCCTAATTAAATATAAAAGGGTGAAATCCTACATCCTGGATAATTTAACAGCCCCGTTTTGGTATGTCTTTCTTCTCTTTTTTTCCCCCCTTTGTACTTTTATTTTCCAGTACTGGTGATTAAACCTCCAGCCTCTACACTGAGTGACACCCACAGCCCTTTTTTAGTTTTTATTTTTTCTCAGGGTCTTACTGTGTTGCTAAATTGCCCACGCTGGGCTCAAACTTGTGACCTTTCCTCAGCCTTCCGGAGTGCTGGGATTATAGTCATGTACCACCATACCTGGCTTTTGTATATCTTTTGCTTCATGGGACAGCACAAACCACTGTTGGCTTCGTTTTCCTTAATAGAAGTCATGAGTGTCCTCGGGCAGAAACAAAGGACAAGGGACAGCAATAGCGGTGGCCAGAGTATTGCAGCATGATTTTTTAGCGTCTTTTCCTGAGACCCCGACACTCGGAGATCCAGGTGACACATGCGCACTCAAAGGAAGTCTGCAAACTTTTCATTTGGTTCTTGGCATTCAGCACCATTCCAAGAATCGATGAGGGGGAGAAAAATGGTCATCGGAATGCTCGCGCGGGTTTTGTGATTCCCAGCATCACTGTTACCTAGATTCTTTAAGTTCTAGTGGCTTCAGCCGGTCTCTAATGCTTAAAATCAAAACGTGTTTTATTTTCCTTTTTTTTTCCGTGTAGCTCTTCTACTTTTTCTTGCGAGAATATTGGTTTCTGCAAGTGATTCAATTTTAGCTGCATGTAAGATGTTGCAATTTAGCCACATTTGGGATTATATTACATATTTGTTTCTTGTTTATTTTTATCTCCTTCTTCAGGAATGTGATCTCTGTAAAATCAGGTTATTTTGGCTTATTCTCTAATGAATACTCAGTGTTTGAAAAGCACACAAAACTGGCAGGATTCAATATCATGAAATAATAGCTGAATTCGTATAAGTGAAAAATAATAAAACCACAACAAAAAGAGTAGGTTTTGTAACGGTGCCTACTGACTTATGTCTAGTACTTTCCATCCCTATCCTTATTTCTGCTGATATACATTTTCTCAGGAAAAATATTTCATATTTTCAATGCATGGTTTCTTAATGCACAGGTATGTCTTTGGCTTAAATCAAGAAGCAATCCATGAATGTATTTTGTGTTTGTAAATAGTTACTTTTTTGTAGAGCCATAAAGAAGATCTAAATGAACAGATTATTTTATGCATATATTTTATTTTTTCCCCTCCCTGTAGACTCGTTTCAACTCTCTGCAACTTCATGCTTGCCTCCTTCTTCCTTTGATCAAAAAACTGCACTTATTCTGGATCTAGGTAAAAAGTCACCTTTTATAGGAAGCCTCTTCAAACTTTCCTTTAGCGCTGTGAACTTCATTTATCACCATGGGATTCCTCTACATTTTGAGTTCTGGGTATTTTTCTCCTTCTGCTAGCTGCCTCCTTGCCAGGAAGTAGTGACTGCCCCTGCTGGACAAGGTCCACAAATGCCTTTGGCCCTGTTCCCATCACAGCTGCCGGGCTAATGGGAGAGATGATGTTTCCTTAGATAATTCCTCAGTGTTTCCTACTGCCACTTGCACTGTTCCCATGACAACATCACGGGGCACTTCACTTGGCTAGCACCAGGTAGGTACTTAAGAAGCAGTATCTTCTAGTTCCAGGTACCATGGGTGGGCCCGGGGAGCTCTCTTCTGCAACTGAAGAAGACATTTCTCCAAATAGTCTGGAAATGCACTGTACCTAATCTACACACTTTGCAAGAATGGTTACTTTTCAACTTCCATGTAAATTTCCCCCCTAGTTGGATTCATACATTTCCACATTAGAAGCATTGCCACTAATGAATATGCATGCTTAATCTTTCTCATTTAGAGATCCTCTACCCTTTAGTGAGCAAAGCTTTCTTTCTAGGTTGAATTGATAGCTGCTGAAATGAATACACTGGTCATGACTGTGAGGCCAAAACCATATTTTCAGTCATGGAAGACTTTGTTGGCACATGTTTTATGTAAGCAGCTGTTGCATTTTCAGTTTTGAACTTGGCAGAACTTTCTTAAATATACTTTGCCAAAAATTATGGCTCATTTGCCTTATTTTTCTCTTCTCTTAATTAGAAAAGAAGGAAAGGTCAAATAGAGAGCTAAAGTGAGGTCAATATGGAATTGAACCTGTAGCAAATGACACTCTTTACTTATCAGCATCAGGTGTTTTGTGGGTATTTGTGTAGCTGTTTCCATTTAGACACATACACGTGTGTGTGCATGTATGAATGTAGTAAATCAGTGCTAGGTTTTGACAGTATATATCTAAGAAGTCAATGGCTTGTGATGATTGACTAATGTCTGGGGAAATTTCTGGTCAAGTAAAATGTATCTATATATTCTCCCTTGAAGCTCTGTAATAGTATTTATTTCCTTTTATAAAATTTCTTATATCAACCATTCTCTTTAAAATCATTCTGCACCATTGATTTAAAAGAAAATAAGGAAAATTTGTGATACTTGGCTCTAAAATGTCCCCAGTCTTTTTCAGAAACTTAGATGCTGAGGACATAGATCTGGTGGTTGGCTTTACTGAATCTCCTTCCCATGCCTCAGTCTCTCCTCTCCAGTGTACTTTCTGTATATTACAGCTGGAGAAATATAGGTCAACATGCAGTTCTGACCAACTCACCCTCCCCTGTTTTCAAACTCCTGCTGGTTCCTAATTTCCAACAGGATTAATCTCCAACTCTTTTGTTGATATATAATGAAGGCCCTCATTATGTAGTGTGCAACTCTTTCTAGCCTTCCATCTGGAATAACGTGTTTCTCACCTCTCCCGATTTCTTCCTCATCCATCTGCCCATGTGCATAATTCTAATTAAATGTTCTTTTTGGAACATATCATGCACTTTTACACATATGAGAATCTCCTCATGATATTTGCATTCGCTATTACCTTTAAGTTCCCTTCTCTCCCTTGCCTTCTTGGATAATTCGTACTGATCCTACATGACCCAACAAAAACCATGCCTCATTATGAAATCCTGGAGTTAATTGTATAATGTTTCTTGTTTGTATGTTTGTCTTGCCAACTAGTTGTGAACCCTCTAAGGGTGGAACAGTAAATCTTTTATCAATTTTCCATTGTATTGATACAAGAGGAGGGAAAAGAAAACAACTGTCAATCTTTTTATATGACTGACTGTTATGACATTGCTTCTCCTTTCTGGTCATCAGTACCGCAGCTCTACATTGTCGCCTATGGACCCAGCATGTAGGTGGTGGCGCCTGAGGGATTCTGGCTTATCCTGGCTGACCCCTACTGGAGGCCTGTGTAAACGCTCATTTTCTCTGGGAATAAGCTGTGCCCTCTATCATGCTGCTCCGTGACTAGCCTGGAAGCTCCTCCATCATCCACACTGTTGTCCATCCTGCATGGCTCAAATGTGTAGGCAGAAAGCTGATCCTCCCTGCTGATTCCTGACCTCCTTTTACCTTGTCATATCTTCCAGGCCCTTTGTCTCCAGGACAAATAAATATATTCAGTTTACTCTCACAACAACTTTAGCAATATATACTATTGTTATCTCAGTTTTATAGGTGAGGAAATTGCTGCACAGAGAGACACAAAGTCTAAAGAGCCGAGACTCAAACCCAAGGAGTCTGGCATCAATAGTCAATGTTTTTAACCCAGTGTACTATGGTCTTTTATATTAAACCTCATGGTTAAACTGGAAGATAAATTACTATCCTCTATTGCCTACAACATACCAGCCTCTCTCTCTCTCCCTCTTTAGATATTTATCTTAAGTGGTACCACAGTTCACATACTTAATTCTTTCCATGATTCTGGTCACAAACCAGATTGGATGAGAACAGAATCAACTTTCCCCATCAGGTCAACATTGAACCTAACCATTTGATTAGGTTCTCATCCAATTTGGTTTGTGACCAGAAGCATGAAAAGAATTAAATTTGTGAACTGAGGTATCCCTGTTTATGAATGTTTTCATCGAATCACCGACTCATTGAGAAAATGGTAGAGCCATGATTAAAATACTCATTTCATTACTCTAAAATATACGATCTATTTGCTAAATAAAACATCTTTTGCAGTTCAGGTTTCTAAAGTAGTTTCTAAAGATTTAGTTTTAAAGAGGGAGGGGCCGGTGAGATGGCTCAGTGGCATAAGCGCCTGCCTGGCAAGCGCGAGGTCCTGAGTTCTACTCCCGGTACCCACATATGAAAAAAGGGCCGGTGATATTGCTCAGCGGCACGGGAGCCTGCTGGTGCGCAAGGTCCTAAGATTGACCCCCGGTACCCACAAAAAAAAAAAGAGGGAGTGACCACTCCCCAATCTATGAAAGTATCCATAACAAAGGTGGCTAGAGAAAGGGTGCATAATTTTAGACTCTGAAATGTTCTGCTGTGCCCTGACATTTTGTCTCATTTTTTCCAGCGTAAATGCTTTGCTAAAAGAAAAAGAAAAAGAATAAAACCCAGCCATAATGGGATTGAAAGCTTCAGAAATTTATTCCAGTGATTCAATTCCCATCTTATGAAGTAGACCAGAGTGAGTAAATTGAGCTTTGTATATTCAGCATGTCAGTTATTAAACACATGAGCAAAAACCTATTCTGTCTAATTATCTGTGCAGGTCGCTGTTGCTATCGCAGCTGTGAGCATTTACCTCTTTGGGCTCTGCCATTGTAACTGTTTTTGCCTTTTAACCTGAACACCAAATTGACCCATTAAAAAGACATCACTGATTCCCATAGAACATTTGAGTTACATACAGCAGTACATGTTTTAATGATTTATTTCAGTTATGTTTCTCATTCAACAAGTTAAACAATAGTTATTAAAATCTAAAGGATCAAATCACTTTAATTATTTCAGATATAGTTGTTAGTTCCTAAATGAAGTGGTGGTATTTTATATTTTTTGTAAGCCCTCCTTTTTTCTTGTTTTCTCTTAAAAATGTAGCAAGTTACACTAGTACACATTAGAATATCTCTTTTTGCTTTATGCTTGAATATTGGTTTTGAGGCTAGCTGGCTTTCCTAGGAACTCTGCCTCCGCCCTCCGCATAAAGACTGACAATTTTCCTCGCTCTGTTTCCATGGGAGACTTGGTCACACTCGTGCAGAGAGAAGTAAAGGACCCAACTTTTGACATGACTGGCTTTGGCCTTGTGATTGAACATTTTCCTGGCATCAGAAAGCTGGTGGCAAGATGTTAGAATTATAAATGGGCCGTGAAGAAAAGTATTCGATGAAGGAAACAAAATCTCTGACAGGATGCAGCACATGACAGAGTAGTTTTAGCATCTGCTGTGACTCCTAATCCCAAATAAAGCATTTCTTTGAGTTCTTTGGCATTGCAACCAATGGCTTATGTGAATGAATAGCAACCAGATTCACTGGCTGTATGAAAGCAACTGCTCATTTCTGTCTGCAGGAGGGAAGGTTATCTGCCTGTCCTATCAGCGGTGACCTTCGGCCTCTCTGCCAGTTGTCCTATGGTGCATTCAGCTGGGTCTGTGTGCCCTGTCCACGAGGCAATCACTGAATTCTATCTGAACAGAGGCAGGACAAATTATTTTCACCTTGACTCTTATGTTTTTAAACTTCTAAGAATAAAGACAATTGCTTTTGGATTTGAAGAGACACAGCTGGAATGCTTTGGACTGGAAGCCACGTATTCTGCCTTTGAGTTTTTGTATCATTTTGCAGCCATCGGTATTTTGAAATTACTACTATTCATCTGATAAAATGCACTTTATAAAAAGTCTCAGGGAGAATTGTTTCTTAGGTGCTGCAGAGTATTTTTAGTCTAATACTACAGGTGATATGCTGAATATAAAAGAAGTCAATCAACTGATTCGGGGTTTCAGTTAGTTCTTGGTAGATCTGGAATGGAACCAACATTCCTTGGCCTTTTGTCAGCTATACTTTCCTTTATATCACATTGTTTTAAGGATGTGTAATACATTTAAAAATAAAATTGC
Source organism: Erethizon dorsatum (assembly GCA_028451465.1). Taxonomy (NCBI): domain Eukaryota; kingdom Metazoa; phylum Chordata; class Mammalia; order Rodentia; family Erethizontidae; genus Erethizon; species Erethizon dorsatum. The sequence continues at coordinate 74,710,108 of CM051831.1, forward strand.
AACAGGGTGTGGTGGTGTGTGCCTGTAATCCCAGCACTTGGGAGGCTGAGACAGGAGGATAACTGGAATTCAAGGCTAGCTTAGGCTACAAAGTGAGTTCAAGGCCAGCCTGAACTGCATAGTGAAACCCAATCTCAAAAATTAAATAAATAAACAAACAAACAAATAAATAAATAAAATTGTTATTGAAATCTACTGGAAGCGGAGAATACTAATTGTTCTTAAATATCCATTAGCCTTTTATTCTCTAGCAATGGAACTTCAAATTTTAATCTGGCACATGGGCACAAGAATAAAGACCACATGGCTCAGCTTCTTTTTCAGTTATAGGTAGTGGAATAGCTTCCAATGTATCGGAGGAGAAAAAGTGCTATGCCCAGCTGCCTGGCTGCACCCTTATGGAGAGGGATAACTTTCCATTTCCCTGTTTACTTTCTCACTCACAATATCAGTGATGTTGTCATAATTTATTTTGGACCACGTTGACAAGGGCAAAATACTGGAGATAGTAGAGAAGTTAGAAGAAAATGAGATCCCTGAATCTACGGAACTCTCTCACTGGCCCTAGTTTCTGCCTAGACTTTTATGCAAGATAGAAATAAACATGCATCTTGTTTTAACTACTGATATTTACATCTCAGCTGCAGCAACTGAACAGTGTGGTGTTAAATAGCTGGTAAGTTTTATGCTGCAAGTTAATATTTTATAACTACCAAATTTAAATGCAATAAATGGGCACTATGCTTGTGTGTTTGGCATCTTGGAATTAAAGCATTACCAACATTTATTACAGGAGATGGCCATCTTTGCCTTTCAGAATTCTTACATAACCTAGACATGCGGCCCCCAGTGTTGTCTCTCTAACCTAACTCCTTTCTTCTCTTTCACAGCTGACTTCTTCACTATTAGTAAGCATAACAGCTTGCTCAACGCTCCTTCCTCAGGGCATATGCTGTTTTGTTTTTGTTGTTTCCTTCCTATTTCCCTCTGCAGCAAAACTTTTTGCCTATTAACCTACATAGGTCATGTTGTTTCCACAATTTTAGAATTTTGTTCAATTTTTATCTTTTCATTAAGTCCTCCCCCGATGAGTTCATTAAATTTCATTCTCCATTCTCTGGCACTTGCATAGCCTTTGCAATCTTAATTTTTTTCCACATTATTTACCTCCTTTTATTTTCCTCCTCACAGAAACAGTAGCTGTTTGAGAGGACGCCTTGCCTGTGTTCCCAGCACACTGAGCGGCACTTACGCGTACTGGATAAACATCTGTTAAATGCATGCATGGATTAACAAGCTTTTAATAGGCATGAATGATTTTATGATCTACTTAAGAGAGATTATATTATGCTGATAGCTTTAGTTTTGGAAGTATTAATAGAAGGAATAGGGAGATTTATTAGGCGGAGTTCAAGAAGTACACACGAAGAGAAAACACACTGTGGGCCCTCAAGAGAGAGCCACATTACATCTGGGACTGGGTTTTTAAATATGGTTTTAAAGCAAGTGGGACATTTAAACCCCTACGTCCTACACCTCTGGGCTCACATCATTTTCCTTTCGTGGTAAGAGCCTGTTTACTTGGAGCATACTTTACTTGCCTTAACAAACTTTGCCACTCTTTCCTTGCCATCATGTCCTACATCTAATTCTTTCTTTGTTGCACATAAGAACCTGGAAGCCAGTCCCTGGGCCCCATAACCCATAGTGACAATTAGTTATTTTGGCTGGCTTTTCAACTCCATGTTTGGGTCTGCTGCTCCTGATGGGTTAGTGCTGATCCTCACGACCACGCTGAGCTGACGCATCCAGACATGGGTCTCTGGTGTCTGCCATCAATGTTATGGTGCCGTTCCCTACTTTGTCAGCATCTATTCCCTTTTCTCCCAGAATCTGTTGTTTTTACCTCTGGTGGAAACTCCCTAAATCCTAACCTCTTTCTCATATATAAGAGGCTACTTCTTTCTTCCAAAGTAATCTGTAACTCTCTGTGAGACATAAAGTGACATCCTGCCACTACTCATGGTCTTGGAAAACTACAACTGCTACCTCCAGATCTAATTAGGAAATGAGTTGAAGGAGTTTCAGAAGCTCTATAAGGAGATACCTCCGCGTCAGGAAACACTGTGAAAGACCTGAAGCGAGCAAACAGGATTACGTGGTGTTCTAGCCAGTGTAACGTTTGCTGCTCTTTGCTGTTTGTTTTCTTTGAGTTAATTTGCACACAAGTGATTTTTTTCCTACACAAATGCAAATGAAATGTGTCAGCAGGACCACAACTTATTATTATCCTGCAATTGATTATTATTGATATTGACCAGTTTTGTATCTCTTTGTACATTAATTTCAGAATTCCTGATTGTCTTACAGTATATGTAAAGACTTTAATTTTTGAGGATGTTGTAACATCTTATTTGTTCTTGCATTTACTGTGTTTAATATAACCTTTGACATGTACTAATTTTATTTTTGAATTTTATTTTTAAATGATTTTATTTTTTTTAAAATGTGTCTCTTTCATCAGAAGTGCAATGATGACCTCTCCTGAGCAGGCTATGGAAGGCAGGTGTTTGAAATGGTTGCAGTATGCATGCATTTCATTCTTTCTTTGTGTACTTAGAGTAGCCTATAACAAAACAAAACAATACAAAATAAACATTAAAACCATGAAAGATCAGTCATATTTTTCTTTTTAACTCACCACTATCCAGTCTTTCATGTCAAAATTCTCAGCTTTAATGATGCTCATAAAAACAGTTGAATTAAGAAATCCTACAAATATGATATTTATAAGAAAATAACATTTTTTATCTTACTGAATCTTTGCCACATGAAAAGTTTAGAATTTATCAATATATTAATGTAAGAAACAGACCAGCAAAGGAGAACAAAAGAATCTACAATTAATTCAGGTTATGTTAAAATGGGATATGTGCAATTTTGTTCAAGATCTGGTTAAATATTATTTTTGTACATAAAAGTTAACATATGTACAGTGTTTTAAAAAATTCTTATATATATTAATATCAATATGATTTCAGGGAATATAATCACACTATTAGGAATAGAATGGCAACTGGTATCCCAAGAAATCCTTATTGTTTCTGTTAATTATATTATACATTATCATTAACTGTTCATATAATAAATACATATTCAAAGTCAAGACAGTGGTTGGTTTAATTTTAACAAAAAGTAGTTTGTGAAAAGTTGTATACAACTTTCTATGGATAATGTCTAAAATTTATTTATTTCTCAACTTCCTTTCTCAAATTACTCTTGATAAGAAATTTTAGCATAGTCTTAATTTTTCCATTGCTATTATTTAAGAAATCTTTGGATGAATAGTCAAATCAAGTAATTTTTAATATTTCACTTTTACTTAATTCTTTTCTGATTCTAAGGTTGGAGATGCTCTAATGATTAGTGAAATAGATAAATTAAAATACTGAAAAGCTGGGCCGGTGAGATGGCTCAGCGGCCTAAGCGCCTGCCTGGCAAGCGCGAGGGCCCGAGTTCGACTCCCGGATCCCACATATGAAAAAAGGGGCCGGTGATATCGCTTAGCGGCACGGGCGCCGGCTGGTGCGCCAGGCCCTGAGGTCGACCCCCGGTACCCACAAAAAAAAAAAAAAAAAAAAAAAACTGAAAAGCTATAAAAAGAAAAATAACAAATATTAATATTAAATAACTAATTCAGGAATTACATATTTGTTTTTTGAATAATTCAAAAATGGGTTTAGATACAGAAAATAGCTATATTTAATCTTTTTTTTGAGAACTGAATACAGGAGTTATGTTGAAATTACACACTCAAAAAACTTGTAATAAAGAACATTAAGAAGAAAATTTCTGAATTGGTAGAATTATAATTATATTAAGACCTTCAGTATCCACGTAGTATAATTGACAAAGTTTTCAATGGTGTAAAACTCCAAAAGCTAATTTAAATTGACTGAAATCTGAACATTGTCACATACATTTAGAACAAGATAAACAAAGGATAAAATAAATTGAAAGAGCAATAGAAATGATTAGTATACTTCAGAATTTGATTTGAGGAGAAAATTAAAATGGAATAAATATAAATGAATAAAAATCAAAGCCACCTTTTATTCAGATATATTGATTAATATAACGGTAAAATTTTTAAGGTCACCACATAAGACGTTATTTGCTAAAAATGTATCTTGTGAGAAAATCAATAAAGGCCAATTGAAATGAACAATTAGGGAATGGTTTATATGGTCCATTTTCTGCACAAGATAAAAATTTTTAAATCTTTTTTATGATTATTGGTGTTTTGGAAAAAATTGTGTGTGAATATGAAAAAATTAATCTGACTACTTGTTGTGGGTTTACTGAGTACATACTAGACACTAGACCAAGTAATTTTTCATGTTCCACCTCATTTAGTCCTCCATTCTCCTTATGTCCTAGCACTGAATTCCTCAGTCTCCTTCAATTATGCTAATGTAAGCATTCTGCCTTAACTGATGTGAATCTGCTTTGTTATTTTTTATCTTTCATTCATCTCTCTCTCTTCATGAAGATGGATATCACCTATTGTATTACACTGCTGAGTAGAAGGCAAATCAGTTTAAGCATGAAACCACTATTTTCTTTTTAGAAAACCTATTGCACCTAAATCATAATGAATTTTACCTCTTTTTGAGCACAATATATATACTAGTCACTGTTCTAAGGCTTTTCTTAACATCATACTATTAAGCTTCCTAGTAATTATGTATGGTGGATTACACACCCACAGTTTTCTCCTAGAAACTACAAGTTCAAACATGTTATATAAACCACCCAATGCTGCATGGCCAGTAAGTGGCAGGTCCAGGGTTAAAATTACCTTTGGCTTTAAAGCTTGTTCTCTCAGTTTACTGTTATATTATTTACCTGATAATTAGTAATATGTGTTACTTTAACTTTACTCACACACGCACACAAACAAATTTGCATGTAGTGCATGAATAGATCCTAAGTGTACAGTTCAACAAGTTTTATATATGTGTGTATCTGTGTTATCACCACACAGAGAAGAAATAGAATGTATATTTCACCTCAGAATACTCCATCATCCTTCTTCCAATCAATCCCAAACAAATATTTTAATTTTTATTTTGATTTTTATTACTGTGGAATTTTTCCTGCTCCTAAACTTTACATAAACAAAATAATACTGTAGGTGCTATTTTAATACTGACTTCTTCCACTCACCGTAATGTATTAAATATTTTTCTATTTTGTGTGTATCAGTTCATTCTTTTTCAGGATCATATTACTTATATTTTGTTAATTTTTATATGAACATTTTCTGCCTTCAATGCTATTATAAGTAAAATATTTTGTTTTTTAAATATTTTCTATTTTTGCTGCTACTATATAAACATAAATTTAATTTTGTGTGTTGATAATGTATACTTTAAATTGCTGAATTCATTTATAAATTCTTATTGGGGCTGAACTGTATTTCTCCAAATTCATATGTTAAAGTCCTAGTACTGCTGAATGTGACCATATTCGAAGGTAGTTTTTAAAGAAGTGATTAAGTTGAAACAAGGCCCTGCTCATTTGAAAGATGCAATTAAAATGACACTGAGATTCCATCTCACTCCAGAAAGAATCAATCAGTAACAAATACTGGTGGGGCTTTGGGGAAAAAGGAACACTTCTCCACTGTTGGTGGAGTGTAGACTGGTGCAACCACTATAGAAATCAGTGTGGAGATTCTTCAGAAAACTAAAACTAGAGGTTCCATTTGATCCAGCTATTCCTCTTCTTGGTATCTTCCTGAAAAAATTAAAAGCATCATACCACAGAAACATATGTACACCCATGTTTATAGCAGCGCAGTATGTAATAGCTAAAGCTTGGAAACAGTCCAAATGCCCATCAACCGATGAATGGATAAAGATGTGTCTTTTATATACAGTGGAGTACTACTGTGCCATAAAAAGGATAAACTTGTGACATTTCTAGCTAAATGGGTGCATCTTGAGACCATACTCTTAATCAGACACATATGTTTAAGTATCTCATTGTTTCTCTGGTGTGAGAAACCAAAAGGGTAAATAAGGACCAAAATGTATAATAAATGTTGTGAAATAGGAAGAAAATGTTCAAATGGGAAGGGGACTAGAGAGGGGGGAGGGGAAAAGGAAGGAAGGGAAAAGAAAGAGAAGAGAAATAAAAAATGGTAACAAAGCTTTTGTAAATAAGGAAAGTAAAAGGGGTTGAGTGAAGGGGAGGGGAAAGGAAAGAACGAAAAATATTTCATGTGTACAAATTCCCTATGACGAATGTTATCATTATGTATATCTGAAGTGTACCACTAAAATTAATTTTAAAATAGGTCCTAATCCAATCTGACAGGTGTCATTAAAGAAAGGAAATTTAAACAAAAAGAGGTCACAGAAACACGCACACACACACACACACACACACACACACACCTCCACAGGTAGAGGGTGGTGTCCATAGACAAGGCAAAGAGAGAAGCCTGAAATACCAAACCTGCTGATATATTGATGCTGAACTTCTAACCTCCAGAACTGTGTGAGAAGATACATTTTTTTGACCTTAAGTCTGTCCTACTTTGTTTGTTATGACAGCCCTAGCTAACTAATACTGTCATTGTTTCTTGTTGTTGTTTGTTTGGTAGTCTCCATAAGAATTTGAACATAAATAATTACGCCCTAGTATTCTCTTTAAAAGTGTGCAAGGATTTCCCTTTCTTCCCTACAATTTATTTCTTTCTTTACAATTTTCATGTCTTCCTTTTATTACATTTTTACTACATAATGTGCTATAATAAGTAAAAGAGAAAAAAGGTAAGAAATAATCATTCTTTCCTTGACCCAAAGGTTAAGGAGGAAAGTGTTCCTTATTTCATGCTAGGATTATAAATGATGCTAGCTAGAGGTATTTTTTAATAGATATCATTTACCAATAAAGAATGTTCCCTCTATCCTTAGATTTATAGGTTTATGTATTTATTTATAATTTTAACTTATTTATTAGAACATATTTGTGATACATAATGATTACTTTCATTGTGGATATCTGGGACATGTACATGACACTTCTTAATTTTTGTTTTTTTAATTAGAATTTGGAATATCATCTTGATATAGGGGAAATAATATAACTCCCACCCTGCTAGATGTCAAATGCCCCAAGTTTATGTTCCCCAAAATTGAAGAATGAATTCTAAAGAACAACGGAGGTTAAGAGTAGGAAAAATTTGTTGAGAGAGGTAGCTCCTGAGAGACAGGAGGGGACCCAAAAGTGGGTTGCCAATGAGCCCACTTCTCAAAGGAAATTTTATAGAGCAAAATCACGAAGTGGGTACAACATAGGTCAAAACTATGATCAACCAATAAGATTACAAGGACAGCCGCTTAGGTAATACTGATCCAGTGAGGAAGCAGGTCACACAGTAATTGTACATGGAAAGAACAAAGAAGGGATGGATTGGGAGGTCCTGGTCACCCACCTGGGTGACTGATGTCTGTCTAGCCTTCATTGGACCAAGTGATACCAATTATCCCCTGGGGAGGTGTGTAGACTTGGTTGTGCCTGGACTTCAACAGATGTGCCTCCAGCCACAGTTGCAATGTGTCCTCACCCTCTACACTGACTCACTTAAAGGCCCCATCCTAACTGACTGCCTATAATATTTCTAATTTAGCTGTCTATAATGATCTCACCCCAGTAAATATGGTGTTTATAAAAAAGACTAGCAATAACAAGTGCTGGTAAGGGTGTAGAGAAAAGGAAACACTTGAACACTGTTGGGCAGAATGTAAATTAATAAAAGTATTATGGAAAACAGTGTGAAGCTTCCTCACAAAATTAAAAATAGAACTGCTAGGCAGGTGATACCATGTGGTGGATCTGACAGATAAATTAAATCTCAGGCTCTTGTGTACAACAAGCAAAGAACTGCAAACATAAGTCCAATAGTGAAAAGAAAAGCCGCTACATTTATTGAGATAACAGGAAGATGTGTTTAGGAGAGGTCCACGGTAGCAGAAACAAAAGGGGTGGCATAAACAGAGAAGTGGTGCTGGAGTAACAGGAAAATAAAAAGCACAGCATACAGATAAAAGACATGCACCCCAGCCTGGGTGCCTCTTATTAGATTTCTGAATATGATTGACAGGAACACTGACAAGATGCTGGGTCATTTCAAGGGTACCATAACAAACGTGCGTGTCCCAGAGCTCACTCTGCTTAAATTACATACATGAGATACACTCTTTATTGATGAATCTTTAACGAGGTTCAAGTAAGGAAAAGGTTAGTGAAGTTTAGGCCTTGAGATCTAGTACACATGTGTTCTGGTCTGGAGCTACGGATGCCAGGGTCTTTGTTATTTTTATCTCTGTTTCTTTTAGAACACTGGGTGGACAATTGGCCCCGGGGTGTTGCCCAAATTCAAATGGCTGGAGGGAAAGTAGTCTTCCAGTCCCAATTTTGCTACCTGTACTATTCCCTCCAGAGGCACCTGGCTCCTGAAAATCTTCAAGGGAAGAAGGAGGGAGGTCTGACTTCCATGGCTACCTCCTGCTGAATGGGGCACTTGCCCTACCTATGTGGAGACCAAGGAACTCTCACGCTATTTGATCTAAGGGGTCGAGGCTGCTGTGTTTGTCCTCCAAAGATTTCTTGATGAGCTGTGGTCATGGAAGCTGGTCTTGATCTGTGTATGGGCCATCACCAATAGTTTAATAGCTACCAAACAAGAAGAAACAAATTTGAATAAGAGATTAATTACGTGAGATCTAAATAACAAGGATATGGGAAGTAATGAAGGCCATGTCGAGGACAGTAACCAACACCCCCAATTTGGCCAAGACGTCGGTGACTCAGAGCTCCTTGAGGATCTTAGAAGTGCAGTCAGTTTCTGTCATTCACTATTTCAGACAGATTGACATACGTGATAGCTGATGTTGTCAATTTGAGTAAGAAATGCCAAACTAATTGGAATCACATAGTTCTGGGTGTGTCTGAAGACAGAAGACCCAGCCTATATGTGAGTGGCACCAACCGATAGTCTTGTGGCCTAAATGGAATAAAAAGGGAATGAAGAAGGAAGGCTCACTTCCGTTTCTTTGGAGGAACTCCAGTCTTCACCTTCACTGTGGACATCGTCTCCTGGCTTCCAACAAAGACCCTTTAGCTTCCTGATACAGACTCACACGGGACACTGCAGTGAGCACCAGGCTTTCACCCTTTCACTGGGTCCTTCCACTCTCCAGTAGGCAGGCAGCCCTTTGGCACTCTTCCACACCTGCCACTGCGGGTGACCATTTTAAATCTACCTTGAAAATCTTTATATATTTATATATCTTATATTAAATGTGTTTCTTTAGTGAGCACTGACTGATACTACGTAGGAACTATATTCTCCTTTTAGAGACAAATGCAACCACTCTATTTCAGGGGTTAGGATATCTAGACCATTACAACTTTATATTTCCACTACTGCTATTGAATCCAGTTGATTTTCAAGGAAGGGAATACAGTAAAACCTCGGTTCATGAATGCTTCTGCTTGCAAACAATTCTGTTCACAAACAAAAGCATTCAGAAAAATTTTGCTTCTGTTCACAATTGAGACCTCAATTGTGATAAAAAAAAAAAAAAAAAAAAAAAAAAGAATTGGCAAGACCAGGCACCCAATGTACATAGCGAGAGCAAAATGTTTTACTTACCTGGTGAAATAGTTTGGTTGGTGTTTTCTTTTCTGAAAAGAAACTTGAGGTTGTCCACTGGTACACAGGTGGGATCCCTCCTCTTTATCTGCTGGTGTCTATGGGAAGCTTGGATTTTACCCTGGAGAGATGAACCCAACTATCTATTCCTGTACTTTAATGGCAGAGGTCATGGTTGGAAAGGTTGTGTAAGAGCCTTTTTATTTGGGGGTGAGTTGGTCCTGGAGTATACCCTCATTCCAGGTCTTGATTAGGGCCTGGTTACCAGGGAGGACTTCAGGCTGACAATTATTGTTAGCACCTGGGAGCGGAAGACTCTTACTTCCATATTCCTGGAGGGCCTGTTGGAAAGTTCCCAGATGGGTCACTATTTGTGGGAGCTGGGAAGTTTTGGTGTAAGTAGGTCAGATGTCAAAAAAGGGGCTTCCCGCATAGCATCTCAAATGGGCTGAGGTTAAGTTTGGATTTTGGGCCTTTTATCAGGGCTCATTTTAAGGACTTAAAAGCCTCTTGACTGGCTCTTTTCCATTTCAAAGGTTCGGTTTTTATTCTCCTCAAGTTACCTTATATGGGGGTTTGGCTATTACTCCAAAACAAGTCATCCATATGTGGTAGAAGCCTGCCATTCCCAAGAAAGCCCTCAACAGCTACTTAGACTCCAGATGACCCAAATGGCAAACTGCTTCTGTTCTCCTTGAGGACAGTTGTCTCTGTCCTGGGACTAAACTCTATCCCAGATATGTCACTTTTTGTTGAGAAATCTGTCTTTCTTACTTAACTTTTGTTTGTCTTTTCTTTGTCACGATTATTAAACACTGGATAAGCCACATCGACCAACTGACTTATACCAGCTTGTGAGCCCTGTTGGAGCTTCTGGAGCTTTCTTTCTAATATCTAACTAATAAAATACTGTCCTAGCATAATCTGACCTTCCCTAGACTCCAGGTCTAAATTAATATACTTAGTATACTAGTGTCTCTTCAAGCCAGAGTAGGAAAGCAGGTGGATCTCTATCAGAGCCTTGACTGATAAACTGTTAGCAAACTTTACGGAGTCCTCAGAAAATCTACCCACCTTTTCCTTGTGTTGCTGAACATCCATAACTAAAAAAGAGACTTGTTGAGAAGGCATTTAAACCGAAAGTCAGATGGATGGATGAGGCAAAACCCAAAATGGGTTCTATGGGCAGGAGGAGTTGTGGGAAACCTAACAGTCCTATCCCTGGTTTAATCCCTTCCCCATAAGTGGGGGCCTCACAGAGCATCTTCCCATAGTTCCAAGCTGCTCAGTCCCAGCCAGGGAGTGACCTAATAGGGCTGATGTCCTTAGCATTTGGTCATAGAAGGCTTACAGAGTCTTTCCTTGGGTCAATTTTCATACAGAAATCTTTACAGGGTATCCTCTGGTGCATAACCCTGTCCACCTCAGAGGGTCCTCTGATAATGCTGAACTCCTTGGGGGCTAGAAGTATCTAGCTTTGTGTGGGCACCAGCATCACTTCCTTCTGAACCTTTGGATTTCCACTCTGACCACAACCCATCTTCTGCACGAAGAGTCCAGAGATGGGATGCCCTACTAGCTGGACACCTCAAGCCGATTATAAAACCACCTAAAATTACAGTATGCCAGTCTAAAGTACACACTCTTCTCTATAAAATCTCAGAAGCCCTGATAATTTTTCTGCAATTTTGCTAGATCAAGAGACAAAAAAGATATGCGTCTGCTAATAAAAGTAAAAACTTACAATGCAGCAATCCTACTGCCTCAACTTCCAGAATGCTAGAATTACAGGCATGTACCACCATGTTGGGCTTCACTCTGGAGAATCTTACTTAACATACAATATAACAAAGTTGTCTTTATAAAGGACCCCATAAAACCTTAATACACACTGAAGTTACTTAGAATAAGAAATAATTTAACACATTTCTCTAATTTTGAGACAATGACTTAGTTGTTATCTTTTCAACGCAAAATGATGCTTGGAATTCAATTATTGCTGTTTATTTTAATGATCATTAGTTATCCTTCCTCCTTAGAAAAATACATGTAGTTTTCATGTATTGATAAGTTTCAAAAACAGTATATTTTAAGTGAATCTTTGGTGCAACTCTCAATTCTTGCTCTAAAATGCATGTTTAGTACATGGAAAAATTAAATATTGATAAAATATTAAGAATTTGTTTGAAAAATAAAAAGGTTGGGTGTTATCACTTATTTTACATATGTGCACATATACAAATATTTATGTGTGGAAATAGTTATTTTTACAGGAAATAAATGGAAGATTCATTGAACTTAGTCATTTTGAAATAAGATCTATGTATGATCTCATTTCAAAATAAGATCTACATGTTTTCTTTTGAAAATCTAAGCAAAATAGCTTAGATTTATTTTAGAGATTAGAAAACAAACATTAAATGTAATTTTCATCCAAATAAAATTTAATTGACATGTTTAATAGTTTACATTTAGTTTAATTATTGGTTAACTCAGAAATAAGTCTATCATTATGTATTTGTTTTCTATTTGTCCCATTTGTGATTTTGTTGTGTTCTTTTCTTTCTGTCTTTATATATAATATACTGATCATATATACATATATATTTTTTATATATGTATATACACATACATACGTATATTATATTGTGTTATTTTTAAAGGTTGCTCAAGGGATTAAATATATATCCTTATCATAGATTACTTGTATTTAATATTTTGACATTTTATCCTCCTGTCTTTTTTGTGCTGTTGTTTCCATATAGTTTATATTTACATACACTTAAAACCCCAAAAGACATAATTAAAAAATTCAAAGAGAGTTTTGTTTTTATATTTAATCACATATTTATTTTCACTGCTATTTGTTTCTGTAGATTGGTATCTCATCTTGTACATTTATACTTAGTCTTTACACTTCCTTCTTAATTTTGTATAATACCAATCTGATTGGGATGGATTTTTTTCAACTTTTATCATTTAAAATAGCTATGTTTTTCCTTAATTTTTGAATTATATTTTTGAAGAAAAAATAACCCTTGGTTGCCTTATATTTCATAGGACTTAGCAGCTATTGTATTCTTCTTCTGGCTTGCATTGTTTCTGGAAAGCAGCCAGCTTTGATTCATATATTCATTTCCCTTTTACAATTTTTTAAATATCTGGATGTTCTAAAGATTTTGCCTTTATCTGGGTTTAAGCTTTATGACAAAGTATAGGGGTGTGTTCTTCTGTGTATTAATCTAGTTTGGGGTTAATTTAGATTTGTGAATTTACCAATTGGTACTTTTAACAAAACTTTTGTGTTGTTTCTTTGATTATATTTCTCCTCTTTTCTTCTAAGAGTCTATTTCACTATTTCATATATTTTAGACTACTGCATAGTTCCCAACAGGCCACTGAGAACCTAATATTTTAATCATTCTTTCATTCTTAGTTCTCCAGATGGAATTATTTCGTTATTGACCAATTCTCTTTCCTGGTGTACTTCCTTTTCTCAAGGATAAAATCTTTAAAATTCTTCCATCTTTTCTTTTACTTTTTTGCTTTTTTTTCCCTGGTCATTCTCCAGTATGTTCCTTTTTTGTGCTTTTTACATCTTACTGTAATATTGTAATTATCTACAGGAAAGTGAGCCTGCTAACAGGAAGCCACATTGATACTAATCGGTTCAACATTCATACTATTTAATAGTTTCAGCTAGTATCCCATCTCTTTGGTTTTATTTCTTATTTTGTTGTTTTCCATTTCTCTCTTTGGTCATCCAGGCTAAAACACAATCCTCAAGTCTACTTTTCTGCTAGGCAAGCTTAGTTTTAAATGCCTGACCGGAGGTGAGCAACTTTACCTTTCACATCATCGTTTCCCAGGCATTGTTCACCAAAGTGCATAAGAGAACAGAAGAAACACTGGACAGCTGCGCATGAGCCTGGCTTTGAGTTTCTCCCTGAGGTTCTTCTTTTCTCTTTCTCTTTTTACCTACGACCCAAATCCCTGGTATTAATAATATATTATATATTATATATAACACATTATATATGGTATACATATATTAATATGTAGTTAATTACTTTAAACTCAAGTGCCATAAACTATACTTTCCACCCCAAAACAAAAATCTCTGTTTCAATATTTAAAATTTCTCTTTCTTTTGATTGATGAGTAACAGACAAAACAGTCTATGTAAAAGTGAATTTAAAGCCAAATTATTTCCGTCTCAATAAAAAAGTGCAAGCCAGACAAAATCTTTCAATATGTCTATATTTATTTCTATCCTAGCTGTTACCATGAAAGCTTGCTTTAGTTAAAATAGTTTTTAAAACTCTTTTAAAATGCAGCTGCATGTAAAAGCAGAGCATGGGGATGATCAGGTCCAAAAATAAGACTTTTTTAGCCATATCAAAATGGAAAGTGAGAGATAATCTAAGCATCTAAAAAACTTTCAGATGGTAAACTTGCCATTGTTTGAGGCCAATATTTTACATGTGAAAAATGATTCTATTTCTATTATGGACTATTACCAGGGAAAAAAGTTAAACAATAAAGTACAACATAAAATTTTAGAGAAAATTTTAATAAAACGCTAATATCACCATAGTATAAAACTATTTTGTAAAGAATTATGAAACAAAAAGTTTATTAAATTTCAGAGTTTCAAAAGTATACTTATAAACAACAAAATTTATTTTATCCTTTTATTTTTATAATACTAGGAATTGAACCCAGGAATGTACACCACTGAGCTATATCCCCAGCCCCAGTCCCCACTTCCTAAGTGGCCCATAATGGGTTTGAATTTGTAATACTCCTACCTCAGCCTATCACGTAGCTAGGATTGCAAGTGTGGGCCAACACAACAGACTTCTATGCACATTTCTAAAGACATAAAATAAGAATTTACACACACTTTTGTATATTCTTTCCTATATAATATACCTTATCATTTTTTATTGTCCCTCTTATTTCTTCAGTCATCAGTATAAAGACATCACTATGGATAGACTTATCACAGTTGATTTATTAAATATTAAAATATTTTGCAAACATTATTAGATATTATGTCATTTACATACACTTGGGTTTATTTTTCTTGCCTTCAAGAAGAAATGATACTTATGTCATAAATTATAGCAAGGAATAAGTGAAATATTCCCTGTTACGTGTTTAGTGCACTACCTGAAACATCTTCAACTAAAGGAAGATGATTGTTTCCATTATATTTGCATATAAATCTATAAGCTATAGATACCATACCACAGATAAATGGATATACTGTACATGGAAAGCAGATAATTTTGGATTTTCATAGTACATGGAACAGGTCACGCCCTAAGGAAGAATTTGGGAAAAGTATGTTGTACATATAAAACTACAATTAACATAAGACAAATATATGATATACATAAAATATTTGGTAGCATACTGGTTTGGGGAAGACAGTTCATTTTCTTTATAATTCAGCTACACTAACAGTAGCGTTTTTTCTACTATAGTCAACAAAAATTTGGGGGTTCACTGTGTCATTTTGCTCCCAGGTGAAATGTCCATGTTTTGAAAATTCAAATGGATGTTTATAATAAATATCAAAATTGACAAGTATAAACTCGAAAGGAAAGTGATACATGAAAGAAATCGGAAGCCCAGTATCCAGGTCTAATCCCGTCACTGAGACACTGTAGTCATTCAGAGAGTAAGACTAGTTTCTGGGGCTTAGTTTCCCCATTCATAATATAAGATTATTACTTCACCTTTGAGATCCATGACCAGAAGTACATGCAGGGAATAAACATTTTACTTCAATTAAAATATTATGTAACATGATACTTGAACAAATGAACACATT
Organism: Erethizon dorsatum; assembly: GCA_028451465.1. Classification (NCBI taxonomy): domain Eukaryota; kingdom Metazoa; phylum Chordata; class Mammalia; order Rodentia; family Erethizontidae; genus Erethizon; species Erethizon dorsatum. The sequence goes on from CM051831.1 coordinate 74,725,680, forward strand.
TTACCTTAATGTGGAAAATATCTAATGGCTATGATATCTTTCATACAGAAAGATGGATACATTGAAATTTTAAAGCTCAATTACTTTTCCAAAGTGAGAGACAGTGAAAAATGAAGTATTTTTATTGTATCTCCTAGTGAATGAGATTTATATCTCAATGTTATTGTAACCATATGGCCTCCAGAGGACACTTTTATTTTGCACTTAAAAAAGAAAAATTTCATTGAATTTAACTTCTAATTGACAACTAAGAATCTTGACGCATTAGGTATCAAGTAATGAGAGTCATTTGAGCAGGAGTACTTCTAACCAAATGATTCTATCAGGGATAAAAATATAATTTTTGGCATATTAATTGATCATAATGCTCTACAAAACTCTCTTATATTATCCAACTAAATAAATATAACAATAACATTACATCTTTGAATCTAACTTTTCTGGGAAAATTTACAATCAGAATCCTAGAAATCCAACTTTAAAACTCCTAGCATCAGAGTAGAGTGACTTTAAAATGTGGAATACAAGTAAATATCACTGAAGCATTCTCTAACACTAATGGAAGAACTAAAAGCTGCAGGAGATAGAGCCAAATTCACTTAACTGAGAAAGCCTTCAGGAATAGGTACACTTTCTTCATAGCTACCTACATAAGTGGAAAACTAAATGTACTGCTCTATAGCAAATATCTGTGCAACATAAAAGGGAACTCATAGAAACTGAAAAACCAGTTGCAGAAGTCAAGAGATACAAGTAAAGACTAGGAAGTCAGTTGTGCTGAAGTGTGTGATCGGAAATAATAAGCAAATAAGAATGTAAGAAATGTCTGTCTACACTAGATTATTCTCTGTGAATTTTATATGAAATGGAGGTTGACATAGTCCATTACCTAGATATAAAACACATTTTTAGATCAAACAGCCATTTTTCACAAGGTCACAAAAAGCTCAACCAGCAAGAAAGCCAAATAGAAATGGAACAAATGGATTTACTTAGATCATTTTAGGCTTATTAGTCATTCAATTCATTTTCGGTTTTAGACTAGTTAATGGGTAAAGATAAAATTAAATGATAGGAGACCTTAATGATAAGAATTTCAAACAGGGAGAAATGATGCAAGTGAAAGCATCAATTCCATTATTCTGGCCTGCAATATAAAGTTAAAATGCAGTGTGAACAGTGCTAGTCACAGGGCCATTACGTGTTTAGAAAATTCTTATAGCTGGATTGGTAGCAAACACTTCTTCCTACTATGTCAAACATACATTTTTGCCACATTACACAGGTGTCTGTAAGTCTGGGGTGTGGTTAAAATCATGTCCTGAATACTCCCAGTCAAAATTCAAACCCACCATATTTTTCATTCAGCATATGAGAATTTTAACTCTTATTTTTACACACATATTTGCTTTTCCATTAATTATAGTAAATAGTAACATTTATCACATATCTGATAATAAGAAAGAGATGCAGTATGTGAAAACAAAAAGTAACATAAACAAATAAGAAAACTGTCCTAGCTAATCCATTGCCTTTGCAAGCAGTTCTGGACAAAAGGCCTTCCCGCCATATGTGGTGGAGAGATAACTTAGAAGGTGACCCATCACACATGTCACTGGCTTGGCTTCCACATGCGTCTTTGCTCTGAGGATGAATCCATTCTTATTCTCCTCTCTTTATGACCTGGAGTTGTTTCCCTCTTCTAGCAGCTCAATTTTTTTTGTGTGTGTGTGGGTTCCGGGAGTCGACCTCAGGACCTCGCGCTTGCCAGGCAGGTGTTTACACCGCTGAGCCATCTCACCAGCCCTATCAGCTCAATTTTTACAGTTTCCTCCTACTCTTTTTCTCGGTAAACTTCATTTATTCTTTACAGATAACTAGAGTCCACTGGTAATTCCTGAAAATTCAGTCTCTATTTTTGAGGTAGTGAAGAGTCTCACAAATTGTCAATGATTGTCCTAGGCCCAGATTTGCCAGAATTTTGAGGATAAAATTTTCATTTTGAAGACTGAAGTTATTTTAGGAAACTACAACATAAAAATAGTCACACTGCTGGTATCTCTTGGCTTCCAAGAATATGTACTCCGCTTTCTTTGAATTTATATTTTATCAATCATTGTATCTGGATACACTGGAAAAATAACTGTTTACTCTAAAACAGACCATCTAACATTAAGAAGGCAGGTCTGGGAACTATCCTGTTTGGATTTACATATATATGTAACTCTGCCACTTAATCATGTGGCTTTGGAAATTACTTAAGTTCTCCGAACCTTAGTTTTACTATCGGCAAAATGAGTACAACAATAGCACCTATCTTGTAGGGCTACTCAACCATTGAATGAATAACGTGGAAAATATTTACACGTGTAACATGGACAGTGTTCCACAAAATGTGATCAAAATATATAATGAATGCTTAAATTCTAAAAAATTTATTACAGTAAAAAACATATCTCCATTAGTTCCCCTCAAAATACTCCCCCTTGATTTGAGCACACTTATCCCATCATGCTTGCCATTTTCTGAAGCAGTTCTGGAAGTCTGTTTTCCTGAGTGCTTTTATGAAGTGTCTTAGTCACTTTTCTTACCATTGAAATATGATACCTGATGCCACAATTTAAAGGAGGAGAGGTTTATTTTGGCTCCTGATAACATATTAGTGACTCTACGGCAGAGAGACATAGTGAAGAAAAGCTATTTACATCATGGTGGCCAGCAAGCACAGAGATCAAAGGAAAGAATGAGCCAGGGAAGGAGAAATTTCCTCCTGCAGTGACCCATGTCTTCCAGCCAGGCCCCACCTCCCAGCATCACCCTCGGCCACTGAACTCAACAGTAGATGACTCACTCATGATTACAGAGCTTCCATGACCTAATCACCTTCCACAGACCCCACCTCTGAGCACAGAAGGCTCTTGGGGAACATTCTCGATCTAAACCACAACATTAAGTGTTGTAAAAAAAATCGTGGTAAATGCTGTTACCTTTGGCCAACCTATTGGAGACTCCTGCTGTGGGTTCCAATCTCCTGCTCAGTTACTGTGTACAGTGGGAAGAAAGATCAAGAGACAAAATAGAAGCGCAGGCAGGGATCTGAGACGAGCAGTTGTTCTCGGGGAACAAAAGGCTGTGAGATACCCAGAACCTTGGTATTTGTTCATTGAGGAAAATGGTAAGGGGATTGCAACTAGATGTGGTAGACAAGTGACGATGCTGGAAAGGCCTGTAACTGAGGGAACAAAGTATATTCATGCAGAAGGGACAGGAACAGCCAGATTTAGGTTATGGTTAACAAGGAACCAGCTTTATAGCCAATTGTGGCCAGGAATTTTCCTCTGGAGTCATGCATGCCTCAGCGAAGATGGTATCTCATATCCTGGCCCTATGGTATCACAGCTCATCTATCTGAGCTCAACCATAGCTGTTGATAATAAACTACATTAGTCCATTATTAGCTGCCTGCTTTCATGAAGATGTGTACACCGCCAGACTCACTAATTAAACTGAAAACCAATTTAGGGAAGTCACCTTGATACAGCCTGCACCGCTAGTAAGTAAACACAATCACACTTGGGTCTGGGGGAGGGTGACACGGTGATCTTCCACACCAACCAACTTTTATGAAAGGCAGGCTCATAAAATCACTGTGGTGTGTCCTTATTCACCAGATTTTGCACCATGGTTCTTCCTTAAAGTTATAACAACCATTTAAGGTAAATGTTTTGATTTGATTCAGGGCTTCAAGGCAGCTATGACAACACAACTAAAGACATTCATGAAAGAGGACTTCCAGAACTGGTTCAAAAAGTGACAAAAATGATGGGATAAGTGTGTTCAAAGCAAGGCGTATTCTGAGGGGAATTAATGGCAATGTGTCTTTTATTGTAATGAAATTTTTAAAATTTACATATTCACTGTATTTTTCAATCATACCTTGTAGAACTAAGTATAATATATGTTAGATTTTTTGTCAGCTATTTTAATTAGATATGAGGCATCCTGTTTTTTGAGCCTACAAACCTTGTTCGTAGCACAGACTATCTAAGGTTATTAAGGAATAGAAATGTTGAGATTTTGTTAAATAACATAACCCTGTTGCTGGGACACAATGCCTGACAACCACAAGTTAAAGGAGGAATAAAAGAAGAGAGGTTTAATTTAGCTCATGGCTTCAAGGGATTCAGTACATAGTCCATAGGCTACAAGGCAAGGACAACATGGTGGAAGTTTGTGGTGAAGCAAAGCTCCTTAGTTCATGGCACCTGGGAAACAGAACAGACAACAGTGGTAAAGATGAAGGAGCAAGGGCATAGACTCGAAGGCCAGGCTTTTATGACCCACCCAGGTATGCCCAGAAATGTGCTCTACCAATATCTCAGACAGATTCCAAAGCAAATCAAGTTGACATTCCACCCTCATTGCCACATCCCACCTCTTCTCAACTTTTCACCCAAATATATCTCTTTATACCACAGTTAATCTCCAAATAAAGACAATAGCAAGTTTATAATTCTGCCTAACATAACTATCTTGTGCACAACTGGAAATGAAATAATCTCAGCCCTTTAAGTCTACACAGTACCAGCATTTTTCAAAAGCCCAAGTCAATGTCTCTTTTGAAACTCTTGGCAAACTCTAAGCTATGAATCTCTGTAAAAATAATAGTAATAATAATAAAATGTTACTTAATCCCAAGGTACAATGGCACAGCCAAACATTCCCATACCAAAAGGGAAAAATAGAGGAATAAGAAAGAATGACAAGAAAAAGTTAGAAATCCAGCAGGGCAAACAAAAAGTTCTGTAGCTCCATATCTGACATTTGGGACATATGGTGGTGAGATGTAAATTGCAGATAGCTTGGGTTGGCCCCAACACTATGGCGTTGCTTGTCCTTGTCTGGCCTGCTATGTTTTCTTTTGAAATTCTGTAATTTAATGTGGGAGAATTAATGATTTAGCTTTTATCATTATTAAAAGTCAATATTTTAAACCTAGATGATTAGGTGACAAGGTATAATCTAGAGGACCACATAAGATCAGCATTAACGTGTGGATCTACATGCGAAAACTCCTCACTGCCTTTAGCCAGGCTAATCACATCTCCACAGGCTCCGCTTCTAACTGTTAACACATTGCCTCCAGTGCTTCTTTTGAGGCTAATAGGCAATTTTAGTGATAAATTTGAAGACTTTCAAAGTAAAATTTGAATTACTTTGCATATATTTACACACATAAACAAAGCAACATTTGGCAATTTAGGATTTGTCAGGATAAAAGACATTTAATAAATTTATCACCACCTAGTTGTTCCAGAGGCAAACACTAATTTTGATGCAATTAATCAAAGTATTCAAAGAGTGAATTAATGAATTCTAAAAAGCTTACTATGGCTTGCTCTTACCTTAGCAGATCTTTTGTCTACCCATGTTGAAACCACCTTCTCTCATTTAATTTCTCTCTCCTCTCTTTTAGGGAACCAAAATAAAATGTAAATAAGTAGTTAAAGATAGGTAGAAAAAGAAATTTATCACTCTTCTAAATGCAGACTTATATGGGAAAGAGATGGCAGTGGGGATGAGAGGTTCCTGAAACTGAAATAAGGAACTTAACCTACCCTTTTGTAGCAGGTTCACTGACTTCCATCACAGAAAATGAGTTTTCTGGAGGCATGGTCAGAGGCATGGGAAGGGTTTATTAGACTGAGATTTAGGATGCATTCAAGCACAGAATGCAGGTGCTCAGAGATGAGCTGCATTGCAGTTTGGAACTGGGAAAAACTATAGATCTCTAAAAGGGGTGAGAAGCCCACACCTCAGAAGGGTACTAGCACATTCTACAGTTATGGGTGTTTTTTGTTTTTTGTTTTAATAGGAAATTTACACATTCTTTGGGTTTGCTCAACCTGCTCCTTTATCTTAGAATCTGGCTCCTGCTCCTTACTTTCTCAACCAAGCCAATTTATGGACTTTTAGTATTCCTGAGGAATTTTAGGTATGATGGGTCTGATAGGGAAGGAACCTAAATTTAACCAAAGGAATGTCGATATGGGTCACCTTTGGTAACTTTGCTAATACCTGGAAGTTGTGGTCCTCTCAAAAGTAAAATTTGTAGTTATGATTTCCTTGTCTCCTTTGTACCTTTTATTTCTACCATCATACCTCAAAACAAAATATTTTGATGGAGTTTTTTTTTTTAATTTACTTGATGTGTATTATGTAGTAATGCATTACTTTCATGAAGCAGATATTGAGAGATTGAGAAAAATGTTTGCCTTTCCGCCTCTTCTTTATAGAGCACTGTATACACTTCAGACTGTTCAATACAAAGCATGGATCAGCATGGATATCTGTATTCTGGTACAAGACAGTCATGGGAAGAGGGCAGTAGATAATACAGCTTTCCTAACTGATTTAATTCAGAGATGTTCTTCTGCAGATGTTGCCAGTAAGTGAATAAATGTTACCAGTTGTGCAAAGAGATTGATAGAAGAGGCTAAATGATCAAAACAGGAGACATTCTAGTCTGATGAGCTGGGAAACCAAATACAGGCTATTGTTCCTGTAATAACCCGAGGCAATTTCTGATGTTTATTTAGCCAGAAACATACTTTGGGAGATGATCTTCCATTATTTATAGTCCCTCAAATGGCTTAAAAAATGTGAGGAGAAATAATAGATCATTTTCTAATTGTGGGAATGTCGCTGAATGGGATACAATGCCTGCACCCGGGCACAATATATTCCACACCATGTTACCCTTACACAAACCTGGTGGTCTCAGCTGGACTCCGCCCTGCACTGCTCCTTGCAATATGCTAGCAGAAACTCTTGATATAATCTAAAATAACATACTTACCATTGCCTGGTGGAGGGCAGGGGTGGGTAACTCTGTTAATCATGTATAGTCTTATTGGAGTTTTTTAATTTACCAGATCTCTTATTTTCTATTCAGCCTCAAATCAGTTACTTTTTTCCTTTAAGAAAATTGTCACCAAATGGGTCTGAGGAAGTTCCTCAAAGAGGAAATTGGGACCTCAACTCACCCTTCCCAAGGTGTGGCTTGTTGTTTCCTTGATTTAAGTCATGGAAAAGTATTTCACGACATATCAGTAAAGAAGTACACAGTCAGAAGTTAGTAGTAGCCCTCAGGAGAGGAATGTTTGTAGTTTTGAGAGGCATGTTTATAAAATGGTGATATAAATTGTGTATTCCTACAGTCAGGTTACCCATTTGGTGGGATATATTAGAATGCAAACCATTTGCTTGTTTTTAAGTGCCCCCTTAATAGTGCTGGTGACATAGGGCATATGATTTAGGGATGATATAGGACCTCCAAATAATCCAAATATTATAAGAGAAATATTATAACTCCCAACCTGCTAGATGTTGGATATGCTGAGTTCATGTTCTCTAAAATCAAAGAATGAATTCTAGGAAAAATGGAGGTTAAGAGTAGGAAGTATTTATTGGGAGAAAGAAAGCTTCTGCCTAAGAGGGATAGAAGAGGTCCCAAGTGGGTGGCCAGCTGACCCCGTTTCTCAGGGGTGCTTTGTTAAGCAAAGTCATGATGTGAGGCACTATAAGGTGGGACAGAATTATAGTTAACTAATAAGAATATGAGTATAGTCACTTAGGTAATATAGATCCAATGGGAAATCACAAGGTGGGTATGAGGTGGGATAAAACTATGGTAAACCAATAAGAGTATGCATATAGTTGCCTAGGTAATATTGATTAAATGGGGATCAAATGGAGAAGCAAGTCACTTAGCTAGCACACATGGGAAAGAGAAGGACTTTCCTGGAAATGGTGGGTTAAGAAGGTTTTGGTCCTCCACCCAGAGTGATAGATGCCTATTTAGAATATCAATCACTGCTGTTCATCCCTAAGGGAAGTATGTGGGTATAGTCATTCCTCTTTCTCCTGGGGCCTGACCTTCAAGGAATGCACCTCTAGACACAGTTGTCTTCTGCACTGACCTCTCGATGGCCCAGCCCTGTCTGACTGCCTATAATATTTCTAAATAACTTAGTTGTCTATTATGCTGGTTCCTTGAGGATGGATGACTACAAGAGGAAAACAGAAAAGTACAGACTCCATTTATAGGTGAAAATCATAGGTCCAATTAATAGGTTTATTGTATCTTTAAGACCCTTAGAATTTATTTTTTCTTGGAATGAGTTTCCTAGAAGGGAAAAAAGCATTATAACCTTGGGTAATTTTGTCTCCTGAAGCTGCAGTTTTTTGTTTTTTTTTTTCAAGTACAATTTTAAAATTCACTTTTCCCTTTCTTCTTTCTTTCTTTCTTTCTTTATTTCTTCTATCCTAACTCAAAATTGTCCACATAAATGGATAAGTAATATGAAACAAGGTGAAAAGTAAACAAAACCAGCAGAGCTGAATATACCTATGAAAAGATAGAGATTAGATTCAACTCAAAGTTAAAATAAAATGTGACAAATTCATTCAAGCCATAGAGTGAATTTGTAAAATGCTTATGTTTTATAAATAGTTACCTTAAATTTCTTAGCAACTGATTCCAGTTTTTGGTAATTCTTTATTATTGATAATCTTAAGAAGTTTTTCAAGAATTCCTTTAAAAATATGGGCTATGGGGTATCTTATCAATAGCTCCTGTATTGCTGTTCTATGATAATATGTGTTAGATTGAATGACAGTCTATTCCTGCACTGATCCATGCATTAAAGACTTCCTAAATACATGTTGACTGTATATGTAGCAGTGATCTATGAATTAAATATGACTTGGATCCAATTTCTTACAAGTTTAATGGGAAAAAGTACCAGTTTCACTGAAAAAAAGCACCAGTTTTGACTCTGTAATCAATTCTTTCACAAATGTATTACAAGTGTTTCTCGATAATGAATAATCTTACTGAGCCATCCCTACTTATGTTATATAACTTCATTAACATTCAGTCCTCTTTTTTATATTGACTGTATTTGAAATTCTTTGAGTGTCACATAAGAGATCTATGGAATAATTTCACAATAGTATCCACACAAGTGTAGTTCTTTTGTGAATAATAAAAAATGCTATTTTATCCTTTTTAAGGGGTAGGCACAATAATTATTGCATAGTGTTAAAATAAAAGAAAATTAAAATTTTATTAAGGTCATTATTCAGTCCATCTGTCATTATAAAATGTTCATGAAGTTATTGTCACAGGAGAGTGAGCACAAGAAATGTGACAATGTTCCCTGGTTTTTTGAATTTGCTTTTTTTATTCCATTATTTTTCCTTTATATATATTAAATTTTCATAGTACATATTATGGAAGATAATAGTAATAGTTTCTCAAATATTTATAATAGAGCTACTGTATGTTTTAGACTTACAAAAATTCTTTACTTTGCTAAGCAAATACTGCTCATTGCTTCTGAAGAGAAAAGATGCTAAACACAGGTATAGAATAAGGCAAGGAGTGGAGGAGGAAGAAGAATGGAAGGAATAGCCCCCAAATGAGAAGATCAGATATTCCTTTGAAATAGAAGATGACTTGAAGAAACTAGGTAGAAGGGGAGACAGTGAGAAGGAATTTAGAAAAGATAAAATGGTATGGAGTTTTCCAGTGTTAGGAGCTTTATAGTTTTATTTCCTGTCAGAACATTTGTTTTCCAGTGTATTCCCAGCAGCCATCACCCACTACCAACTTCTCTGTTCTTTTTCCACTGTCATTTTTAAATCATTGAGTTCTTGAAAACAAAATAATAAAATATTTCCCTTACTTTTAATTTTACAAATAATTATCACTCTATGACATCATTTCTTTCCTTTGCAACTTCTTTTAACTGTAATTGTTTTCCTTTTCTCTGATCTTTCTTTGTCTTGTCTTTTCCTCACTTGGTCAGAATTGTCATACTGAAGGCATTTCTTTGGTTGTTTGTTCAGGTGCTGAATATGCCAGGACCCAGTTGTACCTCTATCAATTCACAGAAGCCAGTTGCTAATGGAACAGGTCTGTCTTGCCTCCCTCAATGCTAAATACTGTAGAGCTGTAGGAGAGAATCAGAGCTGGAACATGCATATGAGGGGGTAGGTCTATCTAGTAGATCAGCAAAGCAAAGCTATTGATACTTCTGGAACCATGAAATCATGTTGTTGTGAGCAGAGGCAATAAACTTCCACAGGTCAGGGTAGGAAAGAAGCAGACTGAAGCCAGGGACAGGAAAAGAAAGAGAGTGGCAGGGCTTGGGATAAAAGGGGAAATAAATGCATAAAAGATAAAATCACTAAAAAAAACCTTGTAGTCCTAACTACTTTCCAAGGACTGTGGAATGTGCTTTCACATACATTACCTCAATCATTCTCACAACCACCCTTAAAGTTATACATGAGTGTCTTGGGTATAAAATTGTAAATTTAGGTAGCTTTAGTAGCTAAAGTTTCAAAATTCAGTGGCTACCTGAGATAAAACATGGTCAAACTTGACTGATGGTTATCCTAGTAAATCTCAGCAGTGATAATAATAGGAAACCATCACTAGGAAAGAGTACAGCACAGACTTGGGAAAGGCAGAATACGTAAAATACTGCATTATCATTAAAACACATGCTTTAGGTGTTATGATATAACTTTAAAAAGATCAAGCTACCTTTTTATGTGTACCTGAATATAGTGTATTAGTCACTTTCCCATTGCTGAGACAAAATACCTGACACCAGCAACTTACAGGAGAAGTTTATTTTGGCTCACAATTTTAGTAGGTTCAGTCCATGGTAAGATGGCTCCAAGGGAGAAATGGTGTGGTGGAAGGGCATGGCAGAGAGAAGATGTTCAACCCATAACAGCCATGAAGGAGAAAGGAAGGAAGAGAAGGAGGGAGGAAGAGAGAGAGAGACAGGGATCTAGAACTCACCCTTCCTGATCTCTCCTCTTAACAGGCAAGTCTCACCTCTTAATAGCACATGAACTCATCAGTTCACTACTGTGTATAGCACTATGCACAATCACATCACCTTCTAAAGACCCCACCTCCGAACACGTGAGAACTTTGGGGGGCATTTTGGATCTAAACCATAATACATATAGTGAAGTTAATACAATTAAGCTATTTATAGATTAATTGCCAACAAGGAAGACCTAAATTTCTCCTGGTTTCATTAAAATTTTAACGTTTTCTTCCTAATTGTAGGTTCTCAATGTCTCTTTTGTTAAATCATTTACTTTAGAAAACTTGTAATTACAAGCATTTTCTTTGTCCTTTGAAATGTAAATCTTCTTCCATCTTCTGGTCAGTTTTACAACAAAGGAATACCTTTCTCAAGGACCTGGGAGCCATCTCCTTGAAATGTAAACAAGGAAGATAGAGCCCCTAACTTGTGGGAGTGTAGGGGTCTCTAATTTCTACCCTAAAGTGCTAATTCATTAATCACCTTTTCCCTTAAAATCCCCCAGTACTTTTCCTAGCTTATCACAGGGCTCAAAAACCCAGCAGCTCTATTGCACTGGATTCCATTCCCTCATCCATGGCAATAACCTTGAATAAAGTCTTCCTTGGGTTTTTAAGGTACAATTTATCCTTGAGTTTATTAACCCTATGTGAATGTTTATCTGTAAGACCAAGTATGCTGTATTTTTTAAATCAAAACAATAATCTCAAAAAATAAATGACCAGCAACCTGTCATTATTCAAAGATAATTTTCTCTAGACATAAAAGAATGGTTCAAATAATCTTTGAGGTCAGTAAATCTTTTGGCATTTGAAATTACATGTGGAGGAAAAGAAGTTTACATAAAGAAGTACTATATGGGATGCATATGAAATATATTTTAAAGGGAAAAAATATTGAATGAAATTTAATACTATAAAGCACATGTACAGACATGCACACACATGCACACATGCACAATGGGTAATGTAATAGACACAGTATGAGCTACACCCTGAACTAAACGCAGAATATTTTGTGATTATTTTCTTATGCCACTTGGTACAAAGTTGATAAAAAAAAAATTCCAAAATTTATTTCTGTGAAAATAATATTAGGGACAAAGAATATAATATCTTATTTCTTTTGAGATTCTTGTCCAAACTGTAGTTTAGCATGCCTAGAAAAATATATTAAATACAAATCATTCTACAAATTGAATTTTTCATTAAAACTGGTCATAAAGAGAGTAAGGTTACACTTTTGGATAAATTTCTAAGGATGCTAGATTTAAGACAATTTTGTAGTGGTCCAGATTAATTAATATAAATGATGATTTTAACCTTAAGTCATTTTTATAATGGAGAAAAATCACCTTTAAATGTATCATAATGATCATATGTATTACTTTTAAAAACTTGGAAGATGAAATCACAAAATAAAAATCATTCACAATTCTATCTCTAATGAAAAAGATGGAAAAACAGAAATAAAATATTATTTGATATTTTGGGTATATGCTTATTATTAAAGCCCTCATACTGACGTTGAGAGACAGGATAACATAGCACTTGTGTTAGTCACTTTCTTGTCACCAGGACAAAATACCCAACACCTGCAACTTAAAGGAGGAGAGGTTTATTTTGGCACATGTTTTCAACTTCTAATTTGCCCTTTAGTATTGTTCTGTGAGCATGAGATTCTTTTAAGCACTTTTCCTTTAAAGTGAGCTCAGTGTGAAGCTTTCTCAGTAAAAGGTGCTTTCAGACCTTGCAGAAAGAAGGGGTTCTCCCGTAGGTTTTGGTTGCTGAAAGGTGGCTGGGAGGACATCTAGTAGAGTTTTATCACAGCCATAGTCCCTGAGTGCAAAGCTCCGAAAGGACCTTGAGTTTGAGCCTGTTCTCATGATAACTTTCCCAAGGCCCTCAACAGGGAAACCAGTGCCCAAGACCTCCTCTTGGTCCAAATACCCTAGTTCCCTCTGCAGTGTCACTGTGGCTCCTCTAAAACCTTCAAATTTTTATCCCACTGCTGTTCCCGCTGCAGGTCCAACATGTGTGTGGTGTGGGTCCTGGAGGATCCTACATCCTCTGCAGGGTCATGTGCTGATTACTGCAGGCCTGTTCCTCGCTGTAGAGTGGGGGCTGCTGTGTGCTCACCAGTTTTACAGATTAGTATTAGAGAATTTTTCTGCTGGTCAAGTGGCCTACATTATACCTTCTCCAGCAATGTCTGACCTGAGCCTTGGGTAAAGAGATCTCTTCTTCCAAGTTGGTCCTTCTGGAAGGACTCTCAGTTCTAGGATACTATGGCATTATTTATCATAATTTAATAATTATTTGTATTAAACTTCTATAGTTTAACCCTCTGTGTGGCTTCTATCTCTTGTTTGAGCTCAGACTAATACACTCATTAGTAGTAAAATTAAAATCATAGAAATACAAGTACATGCACATTTGAATGCCTTAAAATGTACATGTGTATATGTAAGTGTTTGCGTGTGTGTGTGTTTGTGTGTGTGTGAGAAACAGATATGTGAGAATCTAAGCATCTGCAGCTCTCATTCACTAATAGCAAGAGGACAAAATATTAATTTTTCACTTTCTTATAAAAGTAAAGCTATACCTATTCTGTGATTTAACAATTCCACTCCAAGAAGAACACTTATGCACAGTAAGGCTTGTACAGGAATATTCTTAGAATCTGTTTATAATAGTGCAAAGCTGAAAACAAACCGCATGTCTATCAGTGGGTACATGGATAAGCACTGTAGCATATTTATATGATAGAATGCTGCTCATGATTAAAGAAAAGCACCTACTTAAATAAAAGAGGATTAATCTTAAAAATACACCGATAAAACAAAAGTCCTTAAATAAAAGGCTTATAGTATTGAATTCCTCTTTGTTGCCATGCTGGAACAGGTAAACTAAAGTTTGGTGGAAAAAAATAAAACAATGATTTTCTTTGGGAAAACTATGTGCAAGGATTAATGGGGAAGGAACAGCAGGAAACTTTCTGGGCTAATGGTAGTATTCTTCTTGATATTCTACACCAATGTACCAAGAGCAGATCTTGATTTACAGATCGGAATTTAGATTATGATTTGGGTTGTGAACTGTCAGGGCGCACTGAGTAATACTCATGACATTTGTGCATTCCATGAAAGTTACATTTAACTTAAAATATAAACCAAATAATCAAACTGTTTAGGTTTGATGTGTACTGATGTCTGTGACTTAGTTTGAAATGCATTAAAAGCATACATGAATTGATGGATTATAAAGGAATGGATAGGTGACTAGACATATGATGAAGTAAATATGGAAAAGTATTAAGTGGAATTTTGCATGGTTAGGATACAGGTGCATGTTGATATTTGTTTCAATTTTACTATAATTTTTGAAAACTAATAAAAAATCTAAGTGGAAAAAATCATTTGAGGTGATCAGAATCCTTATTGTTCCCTTGTCTCTTGAAACTGTTGGAATCATTTCCTAACGTGCAATGATATCAAGTTCCAATTTTGTATGAATGTTGAGAACTGAGAGCCTATTTTGAGCTCATGCAGCCTAATTCATAATGCAGCTTTTTTCCAGTGCTAAAGAGAGAAAAACTGAGTGGCTTGGATTTACTATTACAGCATGGCTCTTTTCTTGCAATTTATCATGCTCTGTGTGATGCCTAGAGTGTTTTGTTTTATGCGATGAAGGCATGTGTGCTGTTTAAAGTTGTGTATTTGTATTCTGTAACAGGACATGGTCTGGCTTTAAACCATACTATCTAGAACTTATGTCCAAATGATTTTTATCTATTAGCTTTCATTTCATATATGTATATCTGGATTAAATTGTAGATTTCTCAGTGGTAGGGTCTGTCTTTTATTTTGTATTCTCTACCCAGAGAATATCTACAGTACCATGGACACAGGAGATACTCAAATGAAGATGGTGTCTATTATTTAGAAGTTTAAAAACTTCCAGGTAGGCTCAGGACATTCACTGAATAATGGTTATTTCACTCAAGATAACTAGAACTAAGATTATGTAGTTTCACTCAACTGCACAATCTTTAATTTAAAAAAAATCTATATTGCAAAAAAGTTGCAAATAGGCTCTGCATTAGGCATTAATTTCACTTACGTGAAGTGCAAAAAAGCATCAACAGCTGCTTAAATCCACTAGATAAAAGGTTCTCCTATTCTCCCAACAAGTCTATCATAATGATGCCAATGAAGGGTCAGATCCAGAGGGAGTCAAATGGCTAAATACTGGTAACCAAGGACAACTATAGATCGGATGAGATTGCATGTTGCAAGAGACCACTGAAGAAAGAAAAGTACAGATTTATAACCCCAAAGGTTATATTCCTTTAAAAATAATTTCTGTTGTAAGTTGCCAGTGAAAAATTTTTAAAGTAAGTACAAAAATAGGAGTTCTTCCATATATAAAGGTAAGAGACTGTATCTATCTTCCAAGTAACAGGAATATTTTCTGTCTTCTATGTAAGCTGTTCAGACCACATCTCAGATTAAAAAAAACCTTTGCCAATAGATACAAATGACAATTTCCTAATACGTTTATTTGAACGTCATTAAGTCATGGACTCACCTCTAACCTGACAACACCAAAACACAAGTTAGTCAAAAGTACAAATCAGAAAAATACTCAAACACTTACCAAGAGTCACCATATTAAAATTGCAAGCCCCAAGAATTCAGAAGGGTAAGATTAGCCACCTCTAGAGGTGATCAGTTCTGAACTGAGACTTGCAGACATTCTTGTTTGATTAAGGAGGCTGGCTTTAAGACAGCAGGAAAGGACCTATAGAGAAGGCCATCATGGAAAGTGCTATAACATGTATGAATGATGAAAATACATTCGATATCTCTGAATGACAGAGATAGAGGAAATCTAGAAAACAGTAGTAGTGGCAGTTGGAAAAAATCAGAACTTGTTAATATTTAATATTTCACAAAATATATTATCTAAAAGATATAATCAGCCTGGTCCCTAGAAACTCAAAATTACCCACACATATTTTACATAGTATGAATGAAATAAAAAAAAAATCAAGACCATAAATGCATTGCCCAGGGACCATTACTAATTTGATTCCTCAGATACTGTAATACTGGGAAGTAGATATCCTTTATAAGAAATATGAACATCCCCATTATTCAGATTTACATCCCCATTATCCAGCTTTAAATTATTCAAAATTTTAGCCCAAATAATGCAAACTTGTATATTCCCGGCTTGTAACATGAAATATTAATGACATTTGGATCAAAAGATACTCAGTCTTCAGCCTTGTAACATGTAACTGAGTTATAGGTGGGATTTTCACAACTGTCCTAGGAATATTTTAATTAATTAATACATTTTGCAAGAGAAGACTGAGCTACAGCTAGCCATTTTTTGTTTGTTTGTTTTTCTCGAGACAGAGTTTTACCAGGTTGCCCAGCCTGGCTTTAAACTTGGGATCCTACTGCCTCAGCCTCCAGAATACCTGGGATTACTGGTGTGTGCCACTGTGTATGTGTGTGGCACCCCTAAGTTTCTTATTTCTGAGATTTTCAAACATACTAGTAACACAAATATCTCTTTGTTAGGGTTATTTTTGGTAAGTAATTTATTTCATTTCGTATCTTTTATTTACTGGCACATGTTTGTAGTATATGTTTACATTCCTTGTGTGGAGTTGGTACATGTGCATAACACATCTTAATTCCTTTCCTCATCCCCTTTCTCTTCCTTCCGTTCTCCTTCCACCTATCTCTTGATACCTTTACTTTTTATGTGGGTACAAGGAGTCGACCTCAGGACCTCGCGCTTGCCAGCAAGTGCTTGTGCCGCTGAGCGATATCACCGGCCCCTTTTTTCCTTTATGTGGGTTCTGGGAGTCGAACTCAGGACCTTGCGCTTGCAGGGCAGGCGCTTATGCTGCTGAGCCATCTCACCGGCCCAATATCTTTACTTTTTAAAAAAATATTTTGTACATGTTTGTAGACCATAATGTTTATATTCCTGAGTGGAGTTAATGCATATGCATAATTCATCCTAATTCCTTTTCTCATCCCTACCTCTCCCTTCCCTCCCTCCTCCATGTCTTGATCCCCTTCACCATTTGAGAAAGATCCATCTCCTTGCTTCCTGTTATCTATCTTTTATTTTGCTCTTTATTGGGTTTTACTTGATATTTATGGCAATTCCAAATCATCCCCCCAAACATATATCTTCATCTAAAATCTTTCACAGGGCCGGTGAGATGGCTCAGCGGCCTAAGCGCCTGCCTTGCAAGCACGAGGGCCCGAGTTCGACTCCCGGAACCCACATACGAAAAAGGGGCCGGTGATATCGCTCAGCGGCACGGGTGCCTGTTGGCGTGCGAGGTCCTGAGGTCGACCCCCCGGTACCCACAAAAAAAAAAAATCTTTCACACTATATGAAGTACATCGTATAGACAGTTATAATTTTAATTATTTTACTAAATGAACATGTTGTTATGAATTATTTCAAATTATTTTTCTACCTTTGCATTAACACTATAGTACAGTTTTTGTAATGAATGAAGCCCCAATTTTTAATAAAATACTAATCAGCTGAAAGGGCATGATGGGACCTTGGTGCCTCAAAATCTCAAACCAATTTAAAGGGTTGTTAGTTCTTCTCTCTTGTAATTTCACTACTTTTGTAGTATTGATTGAAAGGATGGTGTCTATTACTCATTAGTGGTTGCACAGCAGATTATTTCATTTTGATATATCAATCATGAGCCAGTAGCTAGAGTTAAGTAGGCTTTTATTTTGAGGCTCTTGCCTGACCTATGACATGTCCGCTGGTTCAGAGGCAGGAATGAAGGGTATGCAGCCCACATTGCTTCAGGAAATAGGCTTAGCACTCCATAAATCCCGTGCTTTACCTTAGTCGCACCATTCACACATACATCCTTTATTCTGTTCATCTAGTTGGAGTCTAATTTAATTTACTGACGAGTGTGCATTACTCACCCAACCGTGGCATGGACTTGATTCAACTATAACTATTGTAAGCTAATTGTGCTGTGTTGGATTTAAAGTCGATAATGATGTGCAGTGACAGGTTTAACAAATTTTTGATTACCACATTCAATTACTTTTGCTGCATCCCATTTATCGGTGAGCCACTTAATTCATTTAAGGTTTTGACAAAGAATATAGGATGAGATGATTCATTAGGGAGACTCCCAGGACAGGTCTTGTACTCTCATTATTACTAAACAACTCCCTCTGTGTGGCTGTACAGGCTGATTTTAGAATCTAGCTGTGCTGTACCAAATGTGGAGCTTGTTTGCTACATGCTCTTATCTGGAAATAGATTTTCCAATATGTTGAGATTGCATTCATGTACGTGTCAGCAAATTAATATTTGTGGCTTAAAAATTCATGTATAAAGGGAAGTTATTTTCAAGAATGTCAATGAATCAATTATTTATTTTACAATTGAGTCTTTTCTACATTTATATTTATCTAATTAAAAAGATCAAGAATTTTAAAAATAAAATGAAGATCATCTTATTGCAATTTTATGTTGGTAATAGTCCATTAGGTAAGATTAACTAACACTTGGGAAAACTGACATAACGTTTCACTCTTTGAGCCAACAGAAAATTTTAAAAATTAGTAAAGATCGTGTTAAGATGTGTCTGTGGATAAAGACAAGTTTATCTTGTTCCTATAAATCTAAAGGTTAATGAGGATCTGGAAAATGTATCTTAAGATAAATCAAACTGAACAACAGTGGATGGTGACTATTTCTTTGATACAAATAAAGATGTACATCAAAAAAGGATAAGTATCCTTTATAAAATAAGACCTAAATATGTTACAATTTTTCCTTTTAATTTTCCTTATCAAGGAGGAAGTATTTGAGTGATACTGATATTTATCATTTTAGTTATTGTAGTTTTTATTTTACAGAATAATCAGATGTGGGCTTGAAGGATCCACCTCTGAAACTTCATGTGGGACATGTAGTTCATTATTAGATATAAACACCCAGCATGACAATGATAAAAAGTGATGAATAATAAGTCTAGAATCGCTTTGTATACATATTTGCTAAAAGGCAATTCTAAAACCAGTCGTTCCCATATTAGCCAAAGTGATTTACAGCATACCACAAATATAAGAATATCCTTGAGGAACCTATAGTGGATTTTGTGATTTTTTTTTTTTAGTGATGCATATATTACTAGGTTGCATACTAGTGTATCTAAGATTGTCCTCCTTCAAAGTTCTGCCTACAACTTCAACCCAAACTTTCAAAATGCTTGCATGTAAGAGTGGTACATTTGTATTCTCCCAGGAACAGCATGATTTAAACCTCATGCTCTGCTCTAGAGATTATACTGCAAGTTGATTTGAAGATTCAGTTCTGATCCAGGTGTTCTGACCCGGACTGGACGCTGCTGTGATTGTAGCAGATGCTACTGTGACTGGCCCGCTGCTGGGCCTGTTGATATTTCATAGCTCCTGTGTGCCTCCTTCTCATTAAGTGAAACAGATATACTAACAGCCTTCAGCACTGAAAGCCTCTGTGATTTCCAGTGAAGCCAGGTTGAACCCTGCCTCTGGGAGAGACTGCATTTGTGTTTAGCTTTCTTCCTCTGCCCTTTTTGGCCTTGTACCTTTTCTCACTGAGAGCACATGTCCAATAAATGACTTTCACAAGATTCCCAGGTTTTGGCTCTGATTTTAGGAATTCAACTTTGGAAGCTCCAGATAAGATACACAGTTTAAGGATTAGTCATTTAGATAGGTTTCATGGCGATCTATAAATATTGGTGATTTTTGTAGTTGATAGCTGTATGAACAGAATATTTTAGACGTCATTGTCCGTAGTCTTCTGGGAACCCATATTCTATGAATGGTATTAAGCACTCACCTTGATAAAGCATAGATATGGGGCCAGACTATTTTGTGAATTTTTATATTTAAAATGGTGATTTGAAGACATTCGTCATATAATATCCCATCTTTTGATCCGTGGAGGCTGTGAAAAAAATTAGAGGTTATAGACTTTAAATTTAGTCTTCATCCCTGGGGTTTTCTCAATGTGAACATTAGCTATATAACTATTTTATGCTTTATGTAACTCACCAGAAAAAAATTGCAATAGTAATAAATTACTAAAATTCATTGTTAGGATATACTGTGCATTTTCTATTATTTAAATATTCATTTATTTATCCCTTAAAAATGTAATTATCTTCATCATGAAGAAACTGAGAATCAGAGTCTTAAAATATTTTCCTCATTTCCCAAATGAGAAAAAGGATTTCAGACCCAGATTCCTTGGATTCTTTAGCTAAGTTCTTGCCTCCCAATAACACCTTTCTTCTTTATACTTTGTAAGTTGCAGGGGAGCAATTAAACTAATAGAGGAGTTGTAAAAAGCATTGGCTAAAATGGGAGAACAGATGGGAGAAATAAATCACTTTTTATTCACTATTCCTTATCTTCCACATTACCTTTTGCCTTTCTGCTGGAAGAACTAATTTTATTACAGTAGAGTACATTTTACAAAATTTCATTAGTAGTTGTAATAATATTTTCTATTGTTGCTGTTACAGTTACCACAAAGTGAGTGCCTAAAAACAGAAATGTATTATCCTTAAGTTTTGTGGGATAAAAATCTGACACATGCGTATTTAGGATAAAATCAAAGTGCCATCAGGACTGGGTTTTCCTGTGAAGCATCTTGAGGAAAATGTTTCCTGCCTTTCAAACTTGAAGAGGCCACACACACTACTTCCTTGGCTGATTGTCCCCTTCTTCCATGTTCACAGCCAACAGCGTTACACTCCTCTAACTCTTCCTTCATCATCACATCTCTTTCTGTGACCACAGTGGGAAAGAATGTCTGTTTCTAAGGACCTCTATGATTAGAATGATTAACCTGTAGACAATGCAGAGTAATCCGCCTACCTGAAAGTGCTTCAATCTAATTACACCTGCCCGTATGGTAAAAAGTCGTATATTTCAGGGATTAGGATGTGGACATCTTGACGGTAGGAATTATTCTGCCAATCACAGTGACAGAGATGAAGGTGAAATTATCAGGAATCTTCATCAAAGTGAATTTTAACAAAATAATAAAGATGCCAAGTTTGAGAACAATTTTTTTCTCTTCTAATTTGTTTCTGAGGTTTTCTAGGCTATTCCCATATTTCTCTGGCAGAGACTGGGAATAACAACTGCAACACAGCCAAGCTTGCTTACAATGGTGACAAACAGTATGGTCTCTTGTTCCCTGGACAAAGTCCCTTAAGGAAGCAAAGCCCAGGGGAAGAATCAGTGTCTTAGTTACTTTTCTCTCATTGCTGAGACAAAATACCCAACACCCATGGTTAAAGAGGAAAGGTTTATGTAGCTCACAGTTTGTGGAGGTCTCAGTCCATAATCGGCTTGCTCTAAGGCAAGGTGGTGTGGCAGAGGGGCAACAGTTCATAGTGGCAGAAGACACCTAAAAGCAACAAGAGCAAAAGGAGGAAACAAGCCTCTTTCTGCCCCTTTTGTTTTACCTAGATTGCTGGGATTAGGGCGGTGCCAATCCAATCAGTGGACTGATCCAGCAATCGCCCACCCTTAATCCCAGCACCCTTAATCCTAGCATTGAATCATGAATCAATCAGAAACTCTAGATTCAGCTACCTCTGAAAAAGCTCCATCTAAAAGTTCATGAGGCTTTGGGAGGACATCCAGACACAAACTATAACGATCAGTAAAACACTGTCACTGGACAATTTGATTTAATAGCACTGAACATTACTAAATCAGTTACAGTAACTATTTGTGCAGTCAATATCTGGAATCTCACAAATATACAAACTTAGTTGAATTCCTTTATACATAAATCATACTTTCTTGATCTCAGGTTTATATGGTTTTATTCTTTGCTGCGGAAGACCCATGGAGCCTTCTAAGTTTTCTTCCAAGGTCAGCACGGTTTGATCAAATTCTACCACCAAGGATTAGTTCATTTGCAGGAAAATTTTTTCCTTATAAATCTCTGCTGTGAAATGAAAATCTTACAACCAAGTTTATGGGAGGTGATATGTAGCTTACTTCTATCAAGACTTGAGCTGTATTTGTTCACACTTTACTTTGTTGTGTAGAAGCAAAAATGTAAAATTTTTTACAGCTCTGTTGTTTCCTTTGATTTTATTCCTTATAAATTGATTTTATTCCTTATTCAGTTAAGAAACTCACCTGTGCCCATATTAATACACAAGCCGGTATATACAACAATGTAGACATTATTCATCTGATTTAACAAAATGCTTGAATACTGAAAGAAAAAATTCTCACCCAATCACTTCTATGATTTACCTCTTTTTAAAGGAGTTTGTATGTTTCTCTTGGTCTAATTTTTCCATAAAAGAAATTAATTTCTGTATACATTGTATACTTATCACAAATATTAGGGCTCCACTTCTAAAACATTTGGATAATATTTGTAAAAAATTATTCTCTCATAAGATTACTATAGATTTTTCCCAGTTATGTCTTAATTCATCATAAAGTAACTATTATTTCCTAATGAATCTAATTTTGATTAAGTTGCCAATCTGTAAAATAAATCAGAGAGAGAGATTCTCCAAAGAACACTGATATTTATTTGGGAATAGAGTCTTGCAGTGGTAATGTGCACACCGTGATAAGTTCTGAGCATACTCGAAAGGGCTGAGTCAGGAGGAAGTTTTTGTTTTTTGATTTTATTTATTATTCATTTTGCAGTTTGGGGGATTGCACGTGCTAGGCATGCTAGGCAAACACTTTATGACTAAGCTACATCCCTGGGCCAAGGGAAACTTTTTAAAATAAAAGATAAGGAGGATTACATAAGAGATTTTCTACCAATAATCCTGGCCACAGTGATTAACGAGAAGAGTAGCATTAGTCCAAGGTTGAACAGACAGAAGTGGTTTTTCCATGAGGTTCCCCTGTGTTTCTGTAAGCTTGCGGTTCTTTCCCAGTCTTTTGTGAGTCACTGTAAGGCAATCATGCATAAGATTTCTTCATTCATAACTTCTGGCTTTATTATTTATTTTTGTCAGTCTTGACATAAGTGACCCTTTGACAATTTTCCCACTTCTTTCACAAAGGTTATTCTGTTAATTGTGTAAAGTCCTTCTGGTTTTTTTTCTAAATCAAAATTATTCATTTCTACTCTTTTCTTTTTTGAAAGTACAGTTACTTTTTGCAGACCAGTTTATATGTGTGAATATATGTGGTACAATCTTTATTTGTAGGTAATAATTTCTTTTGGCAATCTAGATGTGTTAATAATCACTATTTTCTTTGAATATTTACAGAAAGTCTCTTCAGCTGCAGTGTTCAGAGATGTTTCTGAAGCTTAGCTCATTATTATATCAGGAGAAATGTATTCTAAGCCTATATTTTGATACTTAAAAATTTGGTGGTTGTTCCTCTTTTTATTGATGCTATTACTTTTTTCACCATATTGAAAATAGCTGGGAAAAGGAAAGCTTGGACAATTTGCTGAGATAATGTACTGAATCCTCAAGAATTAAAATATTGTTGTCCCAAGTGTATACTCATGATATTTCTTTCTTTCTTTTTTTACTTTTATTAGTAAATGTTTGCAGTACATAATGATTATATTCACTGTATGGAATTAAAATATGTACATAACACACTTCAATTCCCTTCTTTTCCCCCCTCTCTCCACCAGTTTTATTTTTCCAGCATCAGATTCATTTATTTATCTCATAAGACCTTATAAACTTAATTATAATATATAAAGATTGTAAAACAGACTAATAGACCAAAGTACATATAAAACTTGTAAGACAATTGTACTAAGTCAAGGAACACTTTTAGATGTATTGCTCATGCTGGATTACAATACTTTTTTTTCTTTTTCTTTTTTCTACTTTGTACTTTATATGTATTGAGTTTTTTATTTAAGGGAAACCATGTGATATTTAAGCTTGTGAGTCTTACTGTACTTCACTTAAAATTATGTTCTCAAGATGCATCCATTTTCCTACAAATGATTCAAGTCTATCATTCTTTATGGCAGAGTAGCACTCCACTGTGTACAAATATATTTTAAAATCCATTCATCTGTTGATGAACATATAGGCTGTTTCCAAGATTTAGCTATTATGAATTGCACTGCTATAAACAAGGTTATGCATACATCACTGTGGTATGATGTCTTTAATTCTTTTTGGGAAAATACCTAGAAGGGGAATAGCTGGGTCAAATGGAATTTCTAGTTTTTTGAGGAATCTCCATACTGATTTCCATAGTGGTTGTATCAATTTGTCCCACCAACAGTGGAAAAGTGTTTCTTTCTTCCCACAAAAGCTTCACCAGCATTTGTTAATGGTTGATTTCTTAATGATAGCCATTCTTTCTGTAGTGAGATGGAATCTCAGTGTTATTTTAATTCATGTTTCTTGAATGGCCAGTGATGCTGAACATTTTTTCATGTACTTTTTGGCCATTTTTATTTCTTCATTTGAGAAGTGTCTACTAATTTCAGATGTCCATGTTTAAACTGGGTCTTTAAATTTGAAGGGGTCTAATGTTTTTGAGTTCTTTGTATATTCTAGATATTAATCCTTTGTCTGAGGAATAGCTGGCAAAATTTTTTTCCCATTCTGTAGGTTGTCTCTTCACTCTGTCAGTAGTTTCCTTTGCTGTGAAGAAGCTTTTTAATTTGATGTGATCCCATTTGATGAGTCTTGGTATTATTTCTTGAGAGTCTTTGCCTACACTTATGTCTTCAAGAGTTTTACCTATTTTGTCTTCCAGCAGATCTTTTCCATTCTGATGTTTAGATCTTTGATGCATTTTTATTTTAGTTTAGCACAAAGTGAGAGACATAGGTTTAAGTTCAGCCTTCAGAATGTGGGTAGCCAGTTTTCCCAGCACCATTTGTTAAAGAGGCTGTCTTTCCTCCACTGAAAGGATTTGCCCCTTTGTCAAAGATAACATAGCCGAGTGTACCTGGAGTTATTTCTGTATCTTTTATTCTGTT
The DNA here is from genome assembly GCA_028451465.1 of Erethizon dorsatum. Lineage (NCBI taxonomy): Eukaryota > Metazoa > Chordata > Mammalia > Rodentia > Erethizontidae > Erethizon > Erethizon dorsatum. Next base: position 74,750,632 of record CM051831.1, read on the forward strand.
TCATTGATCCATGAGTCTGCTTGAATAAATTTTAAGGTCTTTCTATATCTGAATCATTTTGTAAAAGTATTTTAAATGGGAAATGTTCCAGTTAATGTTAGTAAAAACAATAACAGTAAACATGAAATAATAGCATTGGTACATAGAATTCTAAGATGGGCATCACAATTTTTGAGCATGGGTGAGAACTGAACGTTTAATGGGACATCACACCCACAATTAGGTTACCTTAGGTGGTAAAACTGAAGGTATTTAACAGATGTAATTGTAGTCTATTAGCAGGTAACTTTAAGTCAATCACAATATTATGCTGTGAGGATCCGATCTAATGAGGGAAAAGCTCCTTATAAAAGGATTTAAGAAGTCAGAAACTGAAGAAATTAGGGAGTTGGCAGCATTAGATCCACTGCTGATGGCTTTGAAGAAATAAACCACCATATCTTGGAAGAACCATGTGTCAGGAAGTGGGGAAAGTCTCTTGTAGTCTTCCAACTGCAAGCAACTGAATCCTGTCAACAACTAGTGACATTTACTTAGCTCCTTCTATGAGCCACGCTCTGTGCTACCGATGTTACATAGATAATTTTATTTCATATTCATAATAGTCTTATGAAAGAGAATCTATTATTTTTTAAATTTTACAATGAGAAAAGCCTTGGAGAAGTTTAAACCCTTGGTGAAATTCACAGAACAAGTTGACAAAGGAATCAGGATATGAACTTGTGCTTTAATCACTTCACTACACTGTATTTTTTAATGTCAAACATTGCACAGGATAATGCAAGTCAATTTTGTTCTGATTACCACATGCTCAAATGCTGTCTTTTTCTTGTGCACATCCACCAAAATGTGACAAAATACTAAAGAATAAACAGCCTTTGATGGAATCATTTTTTCTAGATGATTTTTTTCAAAAGACCTTTATACAAGTGCTTCACCAGTTATAGAAGAAAGTCTTCTGAAAATAAATCCTGTTTAAAAAGTTATTTAATTGCTATTTTACCTAGAAGAAGAATAATCTATTTCCATATATCAGGTAGTAATGAGAAGTCATTATCTGCACTCTTCTTTAATTAACATCAATCTTGATTAGTCAGAATAAATTATACTCTTTGTATTTTTCCTTGGTTATGATTCTTCTGGTACAGGAGCCTTCAATTATGTGTTATCACTTATAAAAGATGTCAGTATAATTATATTACTGTATTTCAAATTTTACTTTTAAACCTATTTCAACGTTAAAATGTAAGGCTTTTTTTTTTTTTTTTTTGTGGGTACCGGGGGGTCGACCTCAGGACCTCGCGCACCAGCAGGCGCCCGTGCCGCTGAGCGATATCACCGGCCCCTTTTTTGTATGTGGGTTCCAGGAGTCGAACTCGGGCCCTCGCGCTTGCAAGGCAGGCGCTTAAACCGCTGAGCCATCTCACCGGCCCAAAATGTAAGGCTTTTGTTTCCATTTTATTTCTTAAAATGTGAGAAATTCATCTCCCTATAGCATACTGACCTATGAACTCATAAATGGCATAATCCATCCATGAGTATAGTGCCGCCCTCATGATCCAATCACTTTTCACGTGCGCCACCTCTGAACACAAGGTACTTTTGGAGCACATTTTAGATCTAAGCCATAACATATCACCTACCCGGAAAACAGCATTTTCCATTCTTTGGTAGGGTTGTATGGATACATCAAGATAACCACCACTTTGTTTGCTTTACTATCAAATGATCCCCTTTATGTTGATGACTAAAAACTGAATGACATAAAGGCAACTTTATTTTTTTGATGAGATGGAGGTAGGTGTGCAGGTCCTGCATTGCCTTAGTAACTGATCCTGACATGGAGATGCTTCTTGGCTGCCACCCAGATGAGTCAGGATTGTTATCTCCTGGGGTTAGAGCAGAGGAAATATTTTAGTGTGAACAAAGACAAAAATTTGTATTGTGTCTGAGGAGAAAACTTTATTTACTAGTCAGGCTAGAAAAATCTTTGTAGATCAGAGCTCCTGGAGCAGTGGGGATTTCCACGCCTGTAAGGCCAATATTAGGATGAAGATAAAGGGTGACTTGTCATCCTTGACTTCATTTATAAATGACACTTCTTAGTGAGGCTGCAGCTTTCTGCCTGCACTTCATTTTCTTTTATGTTTTCACCAGTGTAGCATCTCTGCTGTGACTTATTACCCTAAACTCACCAAGTTCATTGTTTTTGTAACTACAAAGACCTGAAATTATTTTCCTCTAAGAATTTTAGATTGTTGCTCTTTAGTGTGGCATTTACTTGGTATTTTTAAGGTTAATTGATCATGTTCGAAACATAAATGAAAACAACAGAATAGTCTTCATTTTTCTGGAGCTAGCAGTGTTACAGATCATAGACCTCATCCAGGAAAAACTACATTCTTTATTTGCAACTATAATGACTTCTACTGGAATTGTTTGCTCTGTTTCCTTTTTGACATGGATATCTGACAAAAAGTATATTGTTTGGGTGCAGCACCTTTATAGAAGAAAAAGCCGTCTTAAATGTATAGTCTCTTGTGCTCTAATTTAATAGAGATGACTTCAAAAAGTCAGAGAGGGAAAGGAAATACTGCCTTTGTGGATTTAGTATTCTTCTATTAATTAATTAATTCTATTAATATAGAAGTGAAAAATATAAAAAATATCAACTCTTACTATAGAAATTTGAATATTCAGGATAAAGTAAAGCACATATTTAAAGACAAGTCGTATAACACTTGTATGGCTATTTATCTTTGACAAGTAATTCAGCAGTAACTTTTGGAATTTAGTAATTCAGTTATATTAAATATAACCAAGGTTTGCTGGACATATGCTTTGTATTTTGTATACTAAGTGATCATATTTCAAGGAGGCTAAAAAGTAACATATGGCACACATATTTAAAGTTCTCGGGATTTTAGAACTAGTCATAGGAAACCCAAGGGGAGATTTTAGTTGTTGAAACAATGATGTCCAAACAAAAAGGGCTAGTTCCTGCAAGACTGGGAGATGCCTCTGGGCCTAGCATGGTGTCCCCCACTACACTCAGTACTTATTTGTTCATTGCAATAGCTTATTTAAAAGAACAGAGGTCTTTTTCTTCTCATTCTTTGTAATCCTAGCATCTCATACAACACCTGAGACAATAATTAATAATAAATGCTGACTAAATATTTATTTCTAAATAAGTAAATTTGGCTATATTCTCTGAATTCAATTTTAATTTTGAGCACAGTGTGTTATTTTGCTGCCTTATCTTGCTTCTTCTAAAATTACAGGGTGCATTAAAAATATGTCCAGGTGGCAGGAATTAGAAAACATGTGTTAATCTTAGAAAGAGAGACTGCTAATGAAGAAATCTTCATGAGCTCATAAATCAATGTTGTATAAAAGTGTTGTCTGAACACCATCTGCATCAGTATAACTCACACTGCTGGTTAAAATGAAGATACCTAGGCCCACGCTGGGACTACTGAATCAAGGTAGGGTTCAATAATCAATTATTTTTCAAGGAGTGGTTCTGTAGAGACACAGTATCAGTATCTAAGAATTTGGTGCAAATGCAGTCCCAGGGCCTACTCCAGAGCTATGGAATCGGTCTGCATTCTAACAAGGTCTTCATTGGATTAAAGTACACTTCGAATCTGGGAATCTCTATACTGCTATTTTAGAAATGCCACTACCATCTTAAATAATAGATCGACTCACATACCTGAGGATCCATTTCTCAATTTCTATTATTGAGACACACTCCCACGCTGCTATTTCCTCCTGAAACTCAGGAGAAATGATTTGTCAACCCTGTTTCTAGGAGCATATTGTGAGATTATAATATGATCGTCTTTCTGATGAGGCCATGGTTTCCAAGTCAAAAACAGTAGCTCTTCCTTTTTTTACTTCCACCATCCAATACTTACTCAGAATAAGTGATTATTGATGTTGAATGAATAAGTGGAAACCACTTTCATACTGGGAGAGGCACACACATCAAAAATGGAGGGAAGTATGATTACTTTTTATGATTTAACAACTACAATTCTGATTTTTACTTTGTTCCCCATTGATGCATAAATTAACTATTATGGGAAATTAGTAATGCTTTGGGGGGATTGCATAATCAAAGGTTCAAACCGCATCAATAACCATCAACTTTTCCAGGTTTGGACATAAGTTAGCTCTGAATGATTTCTTTCCTCACTTCAGAGAACTAACTCAAGTTTACCTGCTTTTCTTTGCCTCTCATGTCTTCAACCCCTCATTTCAATAGTCATAATTCTAATGTCTTAGTAGCCAAGAACATGTAGGAAGCAGAGTGGAGGTTGATTAGCAGGCACAAGCCAGCAAGAGCGAGAAGTCAGCAAAGATGCACCGTTTATAGACATTTGGTCTTCTTTTAGTCTCAAGACCATGCTCCAGATAACTTCCAGATATTTGAATCCTGGATAATTGCTTTGTTGTATGTATATATATATATATATATATATATATATATTTTTTTTTTTTTTTTTTTTTTTTGGGTGGGTACCGGGGGTCGACCTTAGGACCTCACGCGCCAGCAGGCACCCGTGCCGCTGAGTGATATCGCCAGCCCTTTTTTCGTATGTGGGTTCCGGGAGTTGAACTCGGGCCCTCGCGCTTGCCAAGCAGGCGCTTACACCACTGAGCCATCTCACCGGCCCCTATTGTTTTTAACTGTATCTACAATCTCATTTGCATTGCATTATATATTTATACAATATGTATTATATAGTATATATGTCACCCCAGATAAATTGTGCCTATCTAAAGAATAAATACAATTAATTTTGTCTGCTGTAGTCATGTTTTGTACAGTTACCACAAATACTGAATTAATAAATTCTAAACCATTATTCATAGTGGAAATGTAGAATTAGATTCCTGTGAATCTTTGTTTCTCATCAAATTGATATATACTTTTATGTGTCTTTCTGGCTAAAGTCACCTTTTACATTATATGTTTTGATTTACTAACATGAACTCACAGCCAATAGCACTGAAAGTCATGCCCCAACAAAATTATCTAACACAGGTATTTTTTTCTGTAAGGTACAGTAACTCCTTCTTGACAGAACTTCAGCACTACACCTAGGAGCATTTTAAACAGCAAAGTCACCAACACACAGCACAAACATTTGCAAAACATGACACTAAACAGACCTCCAAAAGGACGCTTGTTTATACCATGAAACCTGAAGTAAGAGGGAAAATGTTGCCTTTAGCAGGAGAAGTTCATGTTTGGTGACTCAAATATTTCAGTGACTTGCAAAGAGTACAAAAGTCATATTGATTTTGGGATTTCCAATAAATTTTAGTGAGCAAGTGAATTAAAAAATACGAAATCTACCAAAAATGAAGATTGCCTATCTTATGTTTTAGGTTGCCAGAAACTTTTCTTAATGTCTAACACAGTCCCTAAAAGAGATACATATTAATTTAATGAGGTGGCTTACCTTTTCCTGAATAAAAAGTCTTCAAAACAAGCCCATAATTCCCAAGTCAGGATTAGGTAACACATTTGTATTTATAAAACATCAAAACACAAAATCAGGGCCGGTGAGATGGCTCAGCGGCTTAAGCGCCTGCCCGGCAAGCGCGAGGGCCCGAGTTCGACTCCCGGATCCCACATACGAAAAAGGGGCCGGTGATATCGCTCAGCGGCACGGGCGCCTCCTGGCGCGTGAGGTCCTGAGGTCGTCCCCCCGGTACCCACAAAAAAAAAAAAAAAAAAAAAAAAAAAAAAAAAAAAAAAAAAAAAAAAAACACAAAATCATCAGGCCATGCTTCAAGTAAATATAACTAAAATTTGAGGGACCCTAACTTTGTTTTAAGCACTCAGGTAATATTTCCTTTATGGAGCCTCAGCATGGCAAAGTCAAAGAGTGCATTTAAGTTCAGACACCTAGTAAATGACAAATTAAAATGCAAAGTTATTGATTTTTCTAAGTTTATTTAATTAGTGAGTATTCTTGTGTCTAAATGTGTTTTAAAAAGTATTTTATTTCTATTAGCTTTGTTGGTTTTCACATTTTCTATGAAAAATGTTTTAGAATCTTGAAATTTTGTGCTTGTTATGTTTCACATTTATTTTTGATGTGCGATTTCTTTTCTTATCTGCATGTAATTAGTATTTGGAATAAGGAAGAGAAATTTTAACCATAGATGTAAAAATAAGCTCTAGTGGGTGATCATAAGCTCAAGCACTGTTACAGACAGCAAGAATTTTAAATATCTGAAGAAGCTAAATTTAAAGCAGTTTTGTTGTTACAGAATTTGAGGTATTTGTCTTTTCCAGAGATGGCCATGCGATCTCTCAATCTGAAAATGAGTGTGTGCAGCTCTCCTATGAAGAGATACCATTTAGTTTTCTACCTACTTGAATCTAATGGTCCCATGACTATTGTGACAAATGGAGTATGCAGAACTGACACTGTGGCTGTAATGGACACAACACTTAACAGGTTTGGAAGCTTCTATTTTATGGTTGTTAAAAGCCAGTCATTTATTAAGTCATTTATTAAGTGCAACTATCCAAGCTCTACCCATGTGGAGAGGCCCTGGAAGATGGGAGCCCATTTTAGGGATAGAAAGACCACGGAAAACTAAGATGCCAGACATATGAATGAAGAAGTCATCTTAGAAGCTGATCTTTTGGCATCACTGATGCCAGAACAGAGATAAACCACTCACTTCATTAATTCCCATAAGGCTGTGAACAAGATTCAATATTCAACTGCTTCATGCTATTTCATTTTGAGATCACTTTTAATGTAGTGATCAATAATCAGAACAGAGTCGACACAGTATATGTACCTACCAACTAAAAAACCTTTATGCTTTTAAAACATTTGCATGGCCAATGAAAGCTTATTTTTCCACTGAATTTGCTGGATGTTAACAACCTTGCTGCTGTTGCTATGTAACACCATCAAACTGATTTCACATCCTACATCTATCATTTACTATGCGACTGGATATGTCGTTCAACATCCCAAAGCCCGAATTACCTCACCAACCAAATGAGGTTATAGTGAGAATTAATTCTTTAATGAATGAAAAGCATTACCTACTCTCAATTATAATCATTCTCTCATTATGCTTTTAAATATATTAATTTATTTTCTTAACTAGAATGAATAAAATTTTATTGCATTTTGCTGTAGAATAACTGCTGACATTTGGACTAGTATACTACTATGTGTCTGTGTTGACATGAACATTGTTTAAACATAAATAAGGGGTGGGGGAGTGCTTTTTGGCTCACAAAGATATGTTACATAATCACTGGTTTCTATATATGTTTTCTTTACATTTTATGAACTTCAGAATACATATCTGGTCTACACTTTCTGAAATATGAAGTGTTAATATATATCTGAATTTCTACATAAGCACAAATTTTGAATTTAATAAATTTGCAATACGAAATTTTCTAACACAATGTACTTTTTGTATTTTTTAACAACTGCTTAACTATTAAAGACAATGAGGTTTATAATTGCCATCATTTTCTATTTCTAATTGTATTCTTAATTAGCCTTCAGGTGAAATCTATTTGAAGCAAATTCCTCCACTCTCACCCTTCCCAATTTTGTCTCCCAGTCTTCCCCATCCTTTCTTCCTCTCTCTCTCTCACACACATACACCTGTGCACATGTACATACTCCCCCATATGTGTCTGTACTCATGCACATACCCCCACACACATGTGTATGTACTCATGTCTACTCATGCATGTATTTCGGTTGGTCTTTCCCTTCTGGATCTTTGGGTTAGGAATCCTATTCACAGCAGTTCACGGAGATGAGTTCCTCCTATGTAAGTCCCTCATGACCATGTGTCTGCCTAATTGAAATATAATAAAATGTGACAGGGCTCATCATTATCAGGAGTCTTTATTTTAGAGAAAGTTAAAATTTGGGGATCAGGATAAACATGTAGAGTAGATATGAACAGAGAATAACATTAGCAACTGATTAGAAAATTAGTAGTTTGTCTTATTTCCATGGTATATGTGGAGTTCTCTTACTTCTATGCCCATAAAGTCTTAATTTTCTATGGCATCTGCCATCATGTCTCACCACATCATGCTAATTATCTTGCTATGTAAGATTTAAAATTCAGGAAGCTTAAATAATCCCAAGAAGTGCTATTCATCACCATTTTTTAAAAAAAGAAACAATATATTTGCTTTATTTACAGTATTGGCTTCATGCAAGTCAAATTTATGTGAAATATTGCATCAAAAGTGTGCAATATACATTTTTTGCATAGTTCTAAATTTATCTGTAGGAAACAAAGACAAGTAAAATAGAAAATAGTCTCTAGTCTAAACTTGCCAAACATTCCCTGTCATCACATTTGCATCTTCAGGACTTAAAAATTTATGCTTTCCATCTCTTTTGATACTATAAATTCTAGTATAACAAATAAAATTTCTATTCTACTAAGTTTCGAAAGTTTCATTTCATTAATCTGCTTAAAATAGGGCCAAAAGATTTCACTATGCCCATAAACGAGAAGCACTCGTGTCCAGACTGGCTGGGAGAAACCTGGCTTGGCGCCGGCCCAGAAGCAGCGGTCCAGTTATGAACTCTGGGCTCAACAACCTGAGTTTAAATTTGGCCACACGCCTAAATTTTGAGTAAGACCAAGATAGAATTGAGACCCCCTCTCGTGGCCAGCAATATAAAGGGATAGAAGACATAACCTTTGTCTTCATGATCTTTCGGACTGCAGTGATGATCAGTAGATACTGAGGATGTTAAGGCATAAACTTTTCTTTTTTCCATGCAAGTTGCAATGGGAAATCCAAAAGACATATAAGCTCTGTTTCTGATGAAAAAAATATGTAATTGGTAACCGTTTGGTAGTGCTAAGTTCAGTTAAGGACTGTGATTATTACAAAGTGAAGACTTCGTAGCAGGAGCGAAGGAAAAATCCAGAGAAGAAATGGAGAAATCAAGGAGTAGACAAGAACTTCTTTGACCTGAAATAGTAAAAAGGCCAGAAAGCATACACTAATGAAAGGAAAAGGAACTAACTTTGGCATCCTCAAATCCAACTCCTTTACTTGTTGAGGAACTCAAGTGCTTAAGAACAAATGTGGTGCATGTGGTATTCAATATATGTCGTTTTAACGGAAGAATGAATCTTTAAAAATTAAGTAAATGCTTGCATAATAGTCACAAGTCCAAAATCAACACTGTAACCTTGGTACAAGTCTCTATTTAATATCTTACCTTTGTTGCTTCTCAGTAGTTTGTCTTGGAATATGCATGATATCAAAGGAGGTTGTTTTAGGTGTACATCATATTACTGACAGATATTCTGATAATCAAGCTGGAGTTTATAGGCCAAGTGTGATGGTGCATATCTGTAATCCCAGTACACGGGAGGCTGAGGCAGGAGGATTGCCACAAGTTCGAGGCCAGCCTGAACTACATAGCAAGACCCTGTCTCAAATAAATAAATAAATAATAAGATAGGAGTTTATATTGCTAAGTTAATTTCAGGAGATACTGATAGCTTACCTTTATGATATAAAATTTTTCCTATTTTATTCTCTCCCCCCACATTTCTGTGAGAAAAACTTATAAAAGTCTAAACTATTAGGAAGAAGAGTAACAGGAAGGTGCAGTACAAAAAGGTTTTCTGGTTCATTCACAGATAATACAAAAAAGCCAGAAAAGCATCAAAAAGAACATCACATGACTGCCCCAAAGATCTGAAATACTTACAAAGGCCACTCCACTGTATTTGCTTCAGTATCACAAGAATTAGAAAAGAAAGGGGTGAGGCCCTTTGAGCCCCATCTGTTATGTAATGAAGACAATTAGCTTTCTGGCTTGCTGAGTAAAATGGCATTTGTAATAGAATCAAAAACTTTCCTGAAGGTCAGACATGCTGTATTTATGGCTTCCTCTTGTCTCTGAGCCAGAACATTCTGTCACTGTTGTGATACAAGCCAACAAGAGCCAAATAAATCTTTGATCCTTTTGGTTCACTCTGTCATTAAACACAAGCCATTGTAAAGTCATGAAAACTACCTGAGAAGGATAAGGAGAAATTGGTTGGTTCAGAAAAAGACTGACCACAGTGATTAAAAGGGTGGAAAATATGACCTGTCTGAAAACTCTAAAAAGCTAGAATTATTTAGTTGAAAGAAGAGGAAGCTGAATGATAACTTAATAACTATCTTCAAATTTCAGGGAGGACTATTACCTCTATTTTATCCATTTCTGTAAAGTTTGAAACTACCAAGGAATTGTTCTGACATTTTCCTGTAACTAGCACATTTGACTAATTTTATTAAATTATTATAATTTTTTTCATTAAAAAATCAGAACTTTTATTTGGTATTCTTCAATTTGGAAGAATAAATAGTGGAAAGAGATAGTCAAATAACAATATTACTTACTTTTGTTCCTTTTTCCAAAGGATAGTTTTTTTCATCTTGGCATAAACCAATCTTTGACAAGTTCTCGACATTTATCAAACTCAATTACCTATGTATTAAGCACTTCCAGTTCTGCTGCTATTATTGGCAGGTCTTAATAAGAATGACAAAAGAAGGAGATAAACATGCTAAAAATTAAATTGTATTTTTTGTTATTTTACAAACTAAAATAACAAGACTTAGAGTCATTCTTTTGTGTATTTCTGGATAAAGACTAATTTATAGAACCTCTAAATTGTTTTAAATCAATCAGTGAGCATTTAATAAATGTCACGGGTTTTTTTTGTTTTGTTTTTTAGGTGTTTTGGTAGAAAGAATAAAAAAGGACAGAAAGGCATGACCTGAGAGCTCAAGAGTGGTAGAGATAATTTAATGAATTAGAGGCTGGTGAGCAACTGCGAATCATGCATCCAAAGTCCTGTGCGCTTCAAGGGATGCACAAAACCTGGTGGAGCCAGGATACAGACAGCCAAGGCCTGAATAGAAGGTTTTCATGCCTGTTTACACCAGAGCTCCATGTTAACATAGTCTGACTCTGATTGCTCAGTTTCCCCCATAGCCCATCATATAATATAAATGTATAATGTATAATGTATAGTATATAAAATATATAATAATATATATTCCACCAGCTGATTCTTTGTTTTGTTTATACTTTTCTTCCCTAAGTTTTGTATGTGAAAATCTCCATTTCATCTCCTAGTTCCACTTTTGTATTCCTTTCCTTCCTGTTTCTATGAACTACATTTTTACATTTCTTAATTCAAATTCTGGAGAAAGAACTTCTGATTATACCTTTTTATTTGTATAAAAGGTCATGTCACAGGTCTTAGGCTAACTTCTGGGTCAGGAGCTATTGTACATCAAACCAAGACTTGCTCACCAGGGCTCTCCCTTCAACAAGAGCTTCAGCTCAGGTGACTTCCCTTGGAAGGAAATAAGTCATACAAGGCCCATAATTATGCAGGCCCTGGTTTGCATTTAATTTTAGAGAAAGTGTAGAATTAGGAAAGTTGAAAGAGAAAGATCAAGATTGAAGGAACAATTGGAGAAGACCCAGGAATGCAGATGAACACAGCCATTATAGGGCTTTATAGAAGGCTCAGTTAGCTGGGGAGGGCATGTGCAGAGTGGCTATGTGAATATATCTGGTTAGGTATGTGTGAAAGGGAAGTAGAGGCACTCAGAAACATGATGAGATTTTAGAATTTAACAAACAATAGTACAGGGAATACTGTTGTCCCACGTACAAATGAAATAACTGCACAGGTTATTTAAAAACCTATTTTAATGTGATGTTTTTTACTCTTTTGGGAAGATACCTGTAAGGGAAATAGCTAGGTGACATGGAATTTCTAGTTTTAGTTTTTTGAGGAATCACCATACAGATTTCCATAATACTTATACTAGTTTACATTCCTACCAACAGTGTTGGAGGATTTGTTTCTCCATGCAAAATCTCTAGCGTCTGTTCTTATTCGATTTCCTGATGATGGCCACTCTTTCTGGGGTAAGATGGGATCTCATTGTTTTAATTGCATTCCTCTAATGGCCAGCAATGTTGAGCATTTTTTCATGTATTTATTGGCCATTCGTAATTCTTCTTTGAAGTGTCTATTCATTTCACTTGCCCATTTTTTGATTGAATCTTTTATTTTGGGGTTCTAATTTTCTTGATTTTTTATAGCTGCACAATTCATAATAGCTAAATCTTGGAAGCAGCCCATATGTCCTTCAACAGATGAATGGATACAGAAAATGCTACACACCATGGAATATTATTCTGCCATCAATAAAAATAAACTTGAGTCATTTCTGGGAAAATGGATGCACTTTGAGACCATAATGTTAAGTGAAATAAATCAGACACACAAGCTTAAACATCACATTTTTTCTCAAATATGAGAAACACAGAATAAAAATAAAGAACAAAATAAATGATACAACATGGGAGGAGCGAAACCATGATAAACTTGGGACTGGAGAAAACAGCATTTAAGTGGAAATTCATATTACAAACTGATCTTGACCCTAACCCAAACACTAACCTTATTCCTAATTCTAAGAGACATCACCTTAGAACATGTTTTTTCACCTGGAGGACATGGAAAGCTGAAATTTTCTAAAGTCTTTCTTTTTGTCAAAATGTTATTTAGAATTAAGTCCAAATTGTATATCAACATGTTCATATAATCTGTGGCTGTCTTGCACCTATTCTTTGAAATGGTTATAAGATTATATTAATTTTCCCTCCATTTAAAATGGCATATGCCATCGATAATTACATCATCACATGGCTACACTAGTTTAAAATTTTGACCTATGTCCGTGTTAATATAAAAAAAAAGTGCCAATGTAATTAAGAAAATTGGATTTAAACTTGCTGATTCTTCTGATTACAAATATTGGGCCGGTGAGATAGCTCAGCGGCATAAGTGCCTGCTTGGCAAGCGCGAGGTCCTGCATTTGACTCCCGGTACCCACATACGAAAAAAAGGCCAGTGATATCACTCAGTGGCATGGGCACCTGCTGGCACACGAGGTTCTGAGTTCGACCCCCAGTACCACAAAAACAAAAAACACAAAACAAAACAAAACAAATATTAGCAATTGTGGAAGCCAATTCATAGTATTGAAAATCTGTACTCAGCACTGTGCCACTTAGCAATTGATATGTGAAAGCATAAGGTACAAATTTTCCCCACAATAAGCTCATAATTTATTTGAGGATGCAAAAAAAATTTACAAATGAAACATGCTTAAAGCAAAAGACAAGCTTTTCTTTCATTGTGTTTGCAGAGATTCCAATTTAAAATATGTTCTTGTTAGGTGAATTCTCAGTTGGAAGTGTGTTGTGTACTTGGTTTACGTACTGGTTAAAGATATTAATTAAAGAAAACTAGTAAGTTCCAATTTACCTAGCAAAAATCATGTAGTATGTTTTGCATTGTTTTTATATATTATTTCATTTAATCTTCAATAGTTTCAGTGTAGTATATGTCCTTTGTTTTCAGATAAAAAATGGCTCAGGGAAGTTAGGTATTATTACCAAAGATATACATTTACAGAAGGCCAATGCTGGGACTTGAAAATTGATTTTTCTCCTTCCAATGTTAGTAGGCTTTTTTCTATCTAACTGCTGGTCTGAATGTGACCTCAGAATTCTTACGTTGAAATATATTCACCAGTGCAATAGTATTAGGAGGTGGAGCCTGTATAGTGTTACTCAGCCATGAGGGCAGAGCCCTCCCAAGTAGGATTGGTGTCCTTACAGGAGAGGCCTGGGAGACCTGTCCAACCTTTCTGCCTTGCAAGGATACAGATAAGGGGCCATCTATGAGAAACAGGCTCTCAGTAGATGCTGGATCTGGTAGCACCCTGATCTTGGAATTCCCAGTCTCCAAAACTATAAATAATACGTTTTCTCTTCTTCATAAATCACTCAGTAAAAGATATCTTATTGTAATAGCCTAAATGGAGTATGACACTCTCTATAGCCTTCATTCAGTGATTGAAAACTAATTATAGCTCTTTATTAGGCAATACTAAACACTCTAAAAGGTTAGAGTATGGTTAATTCAGAGTAGCATCAGGAGAAAGACTATATTATGTTGAACATTTTTTTAAAGTTTAATAATAAAACCATGTGAACAAACATCTTCATTTTCACTCCTTTTTTCTCTTCCTTCTTTTTTCTCTTCTTTCTTTTATTTGCTATATAACTATTATGTTTCATATAAGAGTTGGTGAGATTTTCAAACGTAAAATAAATACTCTCTGATGTTGTCCTCATAGCAATCTTTTAGGTTAAGGACAGTGGCTGCTACCTCCACTTTCTGATGAGGAGATCGGTCAACCTTGCTTCCATAGTTTTTGCCTTACACACTAATATGGTACTGTAACCCCAGAGAAGTCCTATCACAAGTTGCTAGAAGCAGCTTATGTGTGTTTATGAGCCAATCTGCCGCCGGCTGACTTATTTCCTAGACTCTGGTAGGGTGTCTTCTGGATAGCAGCTCATCTTCTAGGTTATGTTTGTAAGGCACAGCCATGTAAGAGTGCCACGACCCCACTTTCACCGGTCTCACCACCATGCGCCGTGCCTCAGGGAGCCAAATCTGAACAAAATTCTCTGGAACACTTGGGAGATGATATTTTTTATCCCTCTGTGTTATCTCTTTTTTATCCCTCTATGCTTTTTAAGGGTTTGTAATGTCTCACGCATTTTTTGCGTCAGATTTCAGTGGAGGCCCAATTTTAAGGTTCAGGTTTGAGTTCACAGGGAGCTCAGGCAAGAACAGAGTTGTGCTTCGCTTTGCCTGCTATCCTGTCAACGCTAACACTGCTTTCCAGTCAGACTTGCTCCACTTGCTTTCCTTGGTGGCAGTTCTTCAGCGACATTTGTGGACAGGTTTCTGATAGGCTCACTCATCAGTTGGCCAAGCGGCCCTCACTACTTTTTCTTTTCTTTTTTTTCTTTTTTCTGATTCTTCATGGTGGTGGGTAAGGATGGGAATTATGGATAAAGGGTAGGCCCAGAACTGAACTTTTTGAATATTAGAACTAAAAATCTTTGATTAAAAAATTAAGAGTTTATATTTTTTAAATATATTCTCTTTTATGCTGAGGTGGCATTTAGCGGCTTCACACTAGGAATGCTTCGACAGAAGCACAAAGATACACACTAGCATATTTTGTGATGAGGAAAACTAGAGTGACCAAATGCCATGAAATGTTGATGCTTCATAAGAAAATGTGTAGAATTTTGGGTTCCAGACAAAGAGATTTTCAATATCCTTTCAATATGCTTCTGATATTCCATCAATTATCTTCATGCTATGGTTTATTTGTAGCCCCTGAGATACAAAGCTTATAGTTTCCTCTTAATTCCCATGATTTTAATCACTTTCTGCTTATAAGTAAAAAAGAGAATTTCTGCATCAAATCCATTTTTAGTGAGATGAATTCTATTAATCAATATTCTTTAAGGATATAGAAAAATACACCTTAAATTCAGTGTTTATACTAAAGCAATTTGGTTTACCCATAATGTATTCATATCTTCTAGCAACCATCTGCTGCACTAGAAACCTCAACATTCATTTTGTCTGAAAAGGAAAAAAAAAAAACAGCACAAAGAAAATATTTTAGAGTTACTTTCAGATCCAAATTCAAAACCTTGGCTTGGACGAACACTCAGTGGGACTTCATTAGCTTTGCTGCAGAGGATCTGATTGAAAACTCAAAAGCATTTCTGCATTCCTGGTGCAGAGGCAAGTCTGCAGAATTCAGGGTAATACCCCTGAGAAGCATTAAGCAACAAGTCATGATTTCTCCCTTTCCTGTCTCATTTGTTTGAGAAGGTAGTTTTCCTTTCATGAGAAAGGGTAAAAATGAGGTCATTAGTTTCAGTGTTCAGTCTCCTCCAGTGCTGTGCCAAGCTTAGGGCTCAAGTTAAATTTTCTGGTATTTCTCTACCTGATGAATACGGAAGTGTGCTCTTTATAAATAAGATCAGAATAGTGAATGGACAAATTCTGTTAATTGTGAATTAACAGATTTCCAAGTAAATCTACAAATCAAATTTTGTGACTCTTTGTTCCTATCAAAGTCAGGGATGATTCTCCCACAGCAAATGAAGCATCACAAGGGCAAAGATTCAACTTGCTTCACCCTTTATTGGGTAAATTGCACCATGTGAATAATCTCTCTTAAAACACTGATTTTTCCACATACCAGTTACATGCTTCTTAAATAATCTAAAACATATTTATTTGAATCTGATACAGCACTGGTTTTCTAAAGATTAGTAAAATAACCCATAATATTTAAAACAGAAAATAGCAGGGGCTAATGATTACTTTTTTCCTTTCCAACAATTTTGTGCTGTGATCAAACATGTCTTTATGGATAAAAATAGGAGGTTATTTGTGGTCTGTGATTTGAGGAGCAGGCACCAAGTTCATCTTCCCAAGAACAAACACCCACTCATCAGTGATAACTTCTGAAATTCTCTTCTTAGAGATCCATTTCTTTGGAAGTTGAGGTCAAGCAGGAGAATTGGAGTGAGCAATGTTGCTCCCTCCAGGAGATGAGACGGTATGATGTGCGGGACTTTTTAATGTCTTCATAGTACAGAGATTGCAGTTCCACGGGCTGTGTTCTGCACCTCTTTATGCAGCACCGTATGATCTAGTTTCTGTATCAAGCTGTTGGCTGCTTCTTACAGGGAGTGCGGGTAGCACTGAGAAAATGAGATGACACATATTATAAAGGGAGATTAAGAATATTAAATGGCCTCTAAGTTACAGAAAGGATGGTAATATCACAGACCAAAGGTCAGGTTATATCAAGGCAGGTAATGCACTGGGCTGAAAAAGAGTAACTAAGAGATAGCCACTGCCAGTGCTACCCATAGCCCAAGCAATGAAGGCCCCCATTCTAGGTCTCCCACTCACTGTATGCTTTGGAAGGCCCCAATTGCATTGTCCCCTGACTATTTGCCTCTTCTAGTGTATGGATTTTTGGGGTTTAAAAGGGTGCTTCTACTCAAAGATTGTGGTCTCTCTTGTAAATTATGCTCCAGCGATCCCACAATTCAATAGCTCCTTTTCCCCATATTCATCTTCCTAGCTACACTCAGGTGAGTTCTCCCAGAACCAAGCAGAATGTCCATTTGTACTCTTGTGCAGGCCTAGGAAATGTTAGGAAAAGCCTAGCAAATTTTGTTCATAATGGAAACGAGGCCGAGTGAGTACCTGAGTGAATCTAGACATTATCAGATAGCAAAAGGAAAGGAATCTAATCAGCTCTGTGCTGCTGCTCATATCATTTAGGCGGCTTAGGTTTGGATTTGCTTCCATCTGTCAGCAAACTTCAGTAGAAAATATCAGTGATATATGTATGGAAATGTAAAAAGCTGAGTTTTACACCTTTGAAGTCAGGTGATCCTGTTACAGGAGCATATGATGGACAAAAAGAAGCCCATCCCTGCAGATAAAAGCCCCAGTAATGAAGAAATCAGTAGTTAAAAGACACACAGGATAGAGAGAAGATTTGATTTGGAAGGCAGATAGTGAAACTTACTTAGGGCAAGAGAGAAATAAGCTAGAAGAGAGAGAAAACTTTGCTTTATTATACTCAGACATCACTAAAACACATCATTTGAGTTTAGTGGCTAATAATTATTCTTCTTTACATTGAGAAAATTTCATTTTACTTTTTTAGTACTATATAGTGTGTTCCCATAATATGTTACTATTTGCATACTATATTTTATATAAATGAACTATAAGTTACTGACTCCATAATAAGGGATGGCAATATTAATTTATCTACTATTGGTGACTCAGGGTAGCTGGTAGTCTTGACAGTTACCTTGCTGATCTGGTGAAGGCATATGTAGATTTGCATATTATTGTATCCTGATCTATATCCTCTAAATTCCTATCTTGAAGGGTTAACCACACAATGTGTTACTATTTGTAGATGAGACCTTTGGGAGGTAATTAGGTTTAGCTGAGATCATGATGATGATCCTTGTTATGGCATTAATACCCTCATGAGAAGATCTCAAGCAAAGATGCTTTTTTTCTTTCTTCCTTTCTTTCTTTCTTTTTTTTTTTTTTTTTTTTTTTGGTATCTGGAATCAAACTCAGGACCTTGCACTTGCCAGGCAGGCACTGTGCTGCTGAGCTACATCCCTGGACTCTCTCTGTCTTTCTGCCATGCACAAATGCAGCATGAGAGTAACCATCTGTAAGTCAAAAAGAGGGCTCTCACCAGAAACTGACCGTGCTGGTGCCTTGATCTTTGACATCCAGCCTGCAGAACCGAGTGAAGATAAATTCAATTGTTTGAACCATCCAGTCTATGCTATTATGTTATGGCAGACTAAGACACAAAGACAGACATAATATTAATGATGTGGGACCCAGAGATAGATAAATGCTAAGCCCTATAGGGCCTGTCTTGCAATTTTCCTTTCAAAAAATATCCTAGAAGTACAATTTAAAAATTCAAAATGAAAGAGTGATGACATGAAAGTAGAAAGGAGACAGAGAAAAAGGAAAGGGATTGAGAGAGAGGGTATGAAAGTGTTTGGAGGGATAATAATTAAAGTGCGTTTTATGCATGTCTAAATATGACAAAATGAAACCCTCTTTTTGGTATACCTAATATACATTTAGAGAAGTCCTAAAAGTCATCTCTTTTTCTTTGACTCCTCAAACAAGCATATAAAACTACATGCCAGAAAATAGCACCGCAACCTTTCTGTATAATTAATCAGAGAGTCTATGAATATAGCATTTCTCCTTCCTGCGATGCATGGCCCAAGAAAATGTATCTCTGCAATCATGATCGATCTTCTTTAACTGGACACCATTCACAATCCTGACTCTGATTCATGCACCAGTGACCCAGTAGCCACAGCCTTGCATATTCACTTGTGCACATTTATTTATCTTGCATGCAGGATAAGAGGGTTAGTCCTTGCTATTTCAAGGACATGTACATGTACAACTTAGAAGTAACTTTTATCCAATCCCGCACATTGATCACAATCAAAATGACAGTTGACAGTTTATCAAATGTGGAACAAGATACATTACATTATCCTGTTTGAATAGAAATTCAGGCATGAACAATATTAAAAATTGTATCATTTTGGATGAGATTATAAACTATGATAAATGGTTGAATAATAAGTCAGTATGAAATATTATTTATTAGAATGTCTTGTACTCTCATATTGTAGATGATGTCATATTAAGGAGAGGAAAAATGATTTAAAAATAATCCTAAACCTGTATTGTTAAGTGGAAGTAAAATTTCATTTTTCAGAGACTATTTAGTATGGGCTTCATGTTCTAGAATGGAATGGAAATACAGAGGATGATGTGATTAGAGTTCTTGATATTTCACTCCTCTGGGGAAACTAACTTCTGAGGCGGGCTCTGTTAAGCAAAGAGAATGTGAATTGGGAAGAATCATGCTAACATGCAGGCCCACACTTTCCTCTAGAGAAGTAGTTACTATTATTCAGAGTTGCATTCAGCTTCTGCCTGTGTGACACTATACATAAACTTTAAATATAGCATATCACAATTTCTGGACAGCACAATAGAGTTTAGACTCATTTTCCCTGTTTCTCCCTGTGGAGCACATTTATAAATCACAAGGAAAAAAAGCAAATGGTTACTCTAAAAGATGCCAAGAAGTGAGCGAACTTGAGACTCCAGGCTCAGAGGAGTGGCACAGCCTCAAAACATCTTGCATACTCCACGCAGTTGAGGAAGTTCACTCAGTTCTGGCATTTCTGGATACCCAGTACAGCAACTAAGAGTAACTGAAGTAGCCTCATTTGTCCCTTGATCCATGAGGAGGTTCTGATATCACTAAGAAGGAGAATTGATTGGGACCCCTGGCAGAAAAATCAACAAGGGTGATACAATAATTTTCTGCCAGGCTTAATACTATTTTTTTTTTCCACTAAAAGATACTGAAGCTTGTGGGCTAAAACACCAAAAGCTCCTTATAATAGCAGGCAATCTGGTCTGGGAAGCCTTTTCTCCTCCCTGACCCAAATAATCAGAGTGGATATATAGAACAAAGAAAAGAGACCTAATCATTGCAAGTGACAGGATATTCAGACTCTGTCCTCATGTGCCTATATATTGGGACAGCTGAAGAGCAACAAGTAGGGATCCCATCAGATCCCTGCCCCAGAAAGACATTCGGAAGATTGCAGACAAGAGGAGTTCCAGAAAAACCAAATAAGCAAAAGAAACCAAAAGAATGCCACTGCTAATTAAACTACCACTGGAATTGTAGTCCATGAAATTAAGCCAAATATAACTGGTAGGACTGAACAGGGTTAGTATCTTCTAAAACAAAAGCTTTAAATAAATTTAACAGTCTACTAAATAACGGAAAAATGTCAAGAATGTAATAAAATTACTCATCGTATCAAGAACAGCCACAAAAAAATCACAACTTGAATGGGGAAAAAGAATCAGCTGGTACCAACACTAAGATAAATCAGATGTTGGAATTATCTGACAAATATTATAAAGTGATCATTATAAAAATGCTTTAATAAGCAATTAAAAACTCCTGAAACCAAAAATATAGATAAAACAAGAGAATTAAATAGGAAAGAAAAAAAATTCAAATGGAATTTCTAGAGCTGAAAAATATAGTCAGAAAAATTTACAAATCACTAGACAGGTTCAGTAGTATAGTAAAGATGACAAAGAATAGAACTAGTGAACTTGAGGGCTGACAGTAGAACTTGCCAAATCTAAACAACAGGGAGAAAATACACCAAGAAGTAAAATGAAACTGAGGTCAGAGTTCTGTGGCCCAATAGCAAATGATCCAAAATTCATAAGGAAACAAAGAAGAATGAATGAGGCAAACAGCTGAAGAATTAATGCCTGAAAATTTGCCATAATTAAGTGAAAGACATAAAAATACAGATATAAGAATCTGAGAGGTTACCAAAAAAGTAACCTCAAAGAAATGCATGCTAAAATATACTGTAATTAAATATTTTAAATTGAAGATGAATAAAAATCCTTTTAAAGAAATCAGAGAGACATAATACTTTACATATAGGGGGATACCAAATTAAACAACAGTAGATTTCTCATTTAAATGTCTAGATCAGGCATGGGGCAAGATATTTTTCGAGAAAAAGAATTATTCATCAAGTTCTATACCAATTCTAACTTAGTTCCAAATTCATTTAGAAATATCCATTTAAAAACATTTCCAGATGAAAGAAAACTAAAGATCTACAATTAGCAGAGATTCACTTCAAGGTCTCCTATGAAAGTTATTTCTCAATAAGGAAATGATAGAAGATGAGGAATCCTGAAGCATCAGAATAGGTGAAGGAACAATAACAAGCATGGAAATATTGGTACATAAATTGAACTATAGTCACCCCTCAAAATCTACAGAGGAATGATTACAGACCTCCCCCATAGACAACAACATCAGTGCAAGATTAAGTCCTTCATATAAAATGGCATAGTATTTACATATAACCTATGTACATACTCCATTATACTTTAAATAATCTCTAGTTTACTTACAATATGTAATGCAATGTAAATGCCGTGCACACTGTTGTTATACTGCATTGTTTGGGAAATAATTACAAAAAGTCTGCACTTTTCAGTACAGACATTACCTAACTACACCAACCTGCAGTTGTTTTGAACATACAGATGCAGAACTTTGGATGGATATACTGGGCTGACTGTATATTTTTCCTCCTAGATTTTATAAACCATATTTAATAATTACAACAGAAATTATACTGTTGTGTGATGACCAAGACAATGGTGTCTAAAAATGCAGAAGGAGGGCTGGGACGTAGCTCAGTGGGAGAGCACTTGCCCAGCATGTATGAAGTTTTTAGTTTGATCCACAGCATCACAAAAATAAATGCAAAAAAAGAAAAGGAAAAGAAACCTGAATGAAATGGAGATTTCTATATTTCATTGGAAGTGGTAGGATATTGATATCAGTAGACTCTAATAAGTTACACACCTACATCTTTATTTATATGTCCATATATCATTTATATTTGTATTATATTAGTAACATCTGTATGTATGTATTATATTTCCATATATAAAACATCTAGAACAGCCAGTCTGAATACTATGCGAAGAGTTATGCACACTCAAAAACTATAAATAAATCAAGATAGGATCCTAAAAATATTCAAATAACCAGAGCAAAGCAAGAAAACAGTGAATCTAACAATAGTTATCAGTGGAAATATACACTTCTATTTTTAAGCTATTCTGATCTACATTATTATCGATGTTGATTAAAACACACACACACATACAGTACACTGCACTTAATTACCCAACCTAGAAACATGCTTTCAATAATCAGAGTATGATTTAATGAGTACATGTATATAACAAAACATTTTAAAACAATTTCAATTTTAATTCTCACATATAAATGCTTACGGGAGTGTCTTAGTTACTTACTTGTCGTTGAGAAATGATACCCTACACCCACAACTCTAAGGAGGAAAGGTTTATTTTGGCTCACAGTGTGTAGAGGTTTCGGTCCATAGTTGGCTGGCTCCAAGGCAGGGTAGCATGGCAGAGGATAAGGAACTCATGCTATGGCCCCAGAGAGATCAAGAAAGGAGGGAGGGAGATACACCCTTCCAGGCCACTCCCCTAGTGACCCACCTCCACCAACCAGGCTTCACCTCCCAAATGTCAATTAGCTACCAAGGCATCAGGGGATTAACTCACTGATGAATATAAGGCCCCCATGATCCAATCACCTGCCCCAAACCCCAATATGAGCACGTGAGTCTTTAGGGGGACATCTAGATATAAACCATGACAAAGGGCAACATATATGAAACATGACATAAAGTAATATTTACATAATTATCTATTGGAGTTTATCCATTGTTTGAATGTAAGGTCTTTCTAGGACATGTTTGAAAATTGTTTTGTCTTTTAAATTTGTTTATATTTATCTTCTTTTAAATATTGGCTTTCATTCAAAAATTTATTGATAGCCTAATATGCACAAGTCTTCACAGTTAAAGGAGATAATGGATTTATTCTACATAATGTTTACGTAATTTACTTAAATTCACACATCTAGCTGGGTGTGGCGGTGTATGCCAGTAATCCCAGCACTTGGGAGGCTGAGGCAGGAGGATTGCTGTGAGTTCAAGACCAGCCTGCACTACATAGCGAGACTGCCTCAAAAAAAAAAAAAAAAAAAAAAAAAAAAAAAAAAAAATCAGACATCGTGGAAGTGTAAGAATTAGGACCAAAATTTAGGGTTCCACTTAGTACTATTGTGCTGCTGCACTATTCATCAGAAGTTTATTTAACAGGTTATTTCAAAAGTAAACTAATTCAGGGCCGGTGAGACGGCTCAGCGGCTTAAGCGCCTGCCTTGCAAGCGCGAAGGCCCGAGTTCGACTCCCGGAACCCACATACGAAAAAGGGGCCGGTGATATCGCTCAGCGGCACAGGTGCCTGTTGGCGCGTGAGGTCCTGAGGTCGTCCCCCCGGTACCCACAAAAAAAAAAAAAAAAAAAAAAAAAAAAAAAGTAAACTAATTCAAATCCTTTCAGCTATTTCAACTTCTACATTAATGGCTTAGTTAAAATGTTTTATTTATATTGGTCGAGATAGAAGAATCCTAATTTACTTTTTCTCAAATACTGATTGTTTTGGTGTAAATTTTTATGGGATGCATTCATACATATGCTTTTTATTTTCCACAGTTGTAAGTAAAGAAAAAATGTGGATTGTGGACAATTTATATTTGCTTTCTGCCTTTATCTGCGCAATTCTCATAGACATCTCTACAACATGGACTAATCCTGTGGGGCTACCATATTAAGCAATAAAAATCCTAGGTGTGCTTGTTTCACATGTGGAGAAAACTAATTGTTTTCTGCTTTTGTATACTTGCCACTCCCTGCCCATTCACAAATACACAGGATAGTGACAAAGCTGGTGTGATCCAACTGTGCTCCTGGGGATCATTCCACTCCTGCTTTTAGTCAGGAATTTGGCAGGGCTTCTGGATGCTGAATCTGGTGTTTTGGCTGTGTGTTATTCATGGCATGAATAAAAAAGGAAATTTAAAAAAAAGTTTGAGATTAGTACAAATTTATCTTCCTCTTCCCTTATACAATTCCAGCAACCCATTAATTAATGTTTTTTAAACCCAAGACAACTGTTATGTTATGTAACTATATTTTATTTTTACCTATCAGTATTAAATATTTTATTCTTAATGAACGTATCTCATTTTTGGGGGGGGGTTCTGGGGATCGACCTCAGGACCTCGCGCTCCAGCAGGCGCCCGTGCCGCTGAGCGATATCACCGGCCCTTTTCTCGTACGTGGGTTCTGGGAGTCAAACTCGGGCCCTTGCGCTTGCCAGGCAGGCGCTTATGCTGCTGAGCACCATCTCACCAGCCCAAACGTACCTCATTTCTAAGATTAGTAATTTCAGTTTTAGTTTTGTTTTTTTTGTTGTTGTTGTACCCTGTCATATTTTTCTATCTTTGTAAGTCTGCTACTTGGTTAGGGAAATTTGTTCCTTAGATTTGTTATCTCTCTCTGTCTCTGTCTCTCTCTCTCTTTAACATTGCAAGTCTTCTGTATTATAAGATATGTTTCATAAATTATATTAGTCATTCTTCTGTTTGTTGATTTTTAACTTTACTCTGTGGGTACTCATTTTTTAAGTATTCCAGATAATCAGCATTTTTCATTTTGATCTGTTGGAGGTGAAATCCATTAACTGAACTAAACGTAATGTTTAAAGCACAATGTTTTTCTTTCTTTTGTTCTGCTTGTTCAATTTTGTTACAATAGATAGTAATAAGAGGTTAGAATTTCCTATAAGCCAAATAATTAAATTAGGAAAAATACCAATCAGAAAAATAACCTGAAATTTAGTAAGTATACATCAAGTTAAAAATTAAAATATGTAAAAGAAAATTGTTTGGCCATGCTAAGAAACTTTTATGAACTAAATGTTGTTCAGGGGGCTAAAGCATAAGTTCTCAAATCAATGTGAAATTGATTCCTTAATCTGGTATTTTTCCTTTATTCAAAAAAAATAGCTAGTGTGCCCTTTATCTTCTGCAGAAAATACTAAAAGTGCAAAGGAAAAGATTTCAAAGAAATCACGCTAAAAACATCTTTGTAATATTCTGCATGGCAAAAACATACAAGTTATAATTATCAAGTTTAATTATATCTGAATAATTATACTCTCAAATTTTTTTATACACAAAAAAAGCATTCTCGGCCTATAAATCCTTTGCTTTTTGCCCTGTACAAAATTCCAGCATCCCACTCTGTTTATTTAGAATCCAGCCTGCAGTTTCAGCCACTAATAAGCATCAGTTAGCAGTAGATGGATTTAAACTAAATTATATCAAGAATAATTTGGGCCAGTGAGGTAGCTCAGCAGCATAAGCGCCTGCCTGGCAAGCATGAGGTCCTGAGTTCGACTCCCGGTACCCCCATACAAAAAAATGGGCCGGTGATATCGCTCAGTGGCATGGGCTCCTGCTGGTGCGTGAGGTCCTGAGTTCAACCCCCAGTACCCACAAAAAAAAAAAAAGAATAATTTACTAAGAAGGCTATTACAAGTTCAGTGAAGAATAAATTATATTAGTAAAGAAACACTAGCAATCGATGTATTAATGTGAAGACATTAATATGAAAATCTCTTTATTATAAGTTTATTTTCATGAAGAAAGGTATGAATAATAAATTAAATGATAATTTAATCATATTGACATGAGGAGAGTAATGACGTAATTGTTTTACAAAAGATATTGCGAGGCTTTAGATTTTATTCACTGAAAGTCGTTTACTTAGCTTCGTCACTACCCAATGTTTAGGTGGCACGAGTTTATGCACAGTTCAAATCATACAGCCTTTTTGCCATCTAGGAAGTTATATATATATATACACACACACACATATGAATATACTTATTTATTTTTTATGCGGGTACTGGGAGTCTAACTC
This sequence comes from Erethizon dorsatum, assembly GCA_028451465.1. Lineage (NCBI taxonomy): Eukaryota > Metazoa > Chordata > Mammalia > Rodentia > Erethizontidae > Erethizon > Erethizon dorsatum. The sequence continues at coordinate 74,776,683 of CM051831.1, forward strand.
AAGACCTTGTGCTTGCCAGGCAGGTGCTTATGCCGCTGAGCTGTATCACCGGCCCAGGAATTTATATTCTGATACCTAATCCATATTCCCAGATTTTGGTAATTTTGAGTCTTGGTTGATCCTTATATTTATATAATTCAAATGCAGCTTTTTTATAATTCTTTGGCTACTTAAAATTCCCTTAACATTCTATGCTTTCTGTGGAAAGTTTATGCTGTCTGCTCAAGAAATAGTCCCCACCTCAACCCTCTTCCTGGACTGATCCAAAATAACCCTATCATCCCTTTCTCATCTCAGGTTCACAGCATCACGCTGTGCTGCCTCATTTGGCTGTTTTACCCCGTGTAGTTTCCTCTGTGATCTGTGTAGGCTGTGCCAATGTAATAAGAACAATGTAATAACTGCTTAAAGTTATAGGATGTCTGCAAGATAGAAATAAATGCTTCAGAATTTTGCTGAACCTATTCATTTTTTCTCAAAACTCAGTAAAATCTTTCAATTCTACAAATATATACATATATGAAAATAGAAAAAAATGAACTAACAATTATTGATATTATACTGTGTTCTTGAGAAAGAGCCTGGTTCCTTATGTAAAATATCAGAGAGAATTTTCATCAATCACTCTAAACTTTCTCTTTGATAAATAAATATTGGGTGATGATCTCAGGATAATTAATTAAGTATCCTTCTCTCCCTAACCCTATTTCTAACAGTTTCAGGGTATTTAATTAATTACTATCCCTCCCTCTCTAACCCTACTCTTTATAGTTTAATCTTTACAAGTCCATTCCATGCCTGAAAGATTAAAGGCAAAAATAAAATCATTACACTGTCGGAGACATACAAAAATGTTCTTTGGATAATCTATATGTATTGAAAGTGATTTCTGTTCTATGATAATATAGGAACTGCTCTTCTCATATATGTTAAATTATGAACATAATGTGCAATACACATGTTCCTGGTGGATGAAGCGTTGCTATACTGCCCCATGCCCTTTCTGTCTTGCAGCCTGCCGACCATGCACCAAAAAGTCTACAAAATGTGACTCAAAATAAACCTCTCTTCCTTTAAATTGCAGGTGTTGGGCACTGGTCCCAGTGATAAGAAAGTGACTAAGACACAATCCTATGTCAGATTTTAAATTATTCCACAAAAGCAGCTCATATTGTTTTCATTCATCAAGTTCTATAGTTTTGGTATATTCAAACAGAAAACAGCAACTCCAAAACTTAACTAATTCTTATATCTTTATGCTAATATTTAACACTGCAGATAATATAGTACAATATTATACCACTGCAACAAAAATAAATATTTTGAATTATAAAATTAACCAGAAATGGAAGACAAATATTCAGTATTTGGAAAGCTCCATGGTTACTTAGCATATTTTTTTTAAATGTGTAAACACTATATCCCACCTAAAGATCTTTTAAAAGAGCCTATATGCTTGACCAATTCTAAGATATACTGCCAGCATTTGTGTGTTTCTCCTTCAATTCATGTATGAATACATGCTTTGAGGGGACCACAAGGAGAAACAGCTATTTCTATAGGTCTTTGCCATAAATAAACACATTAATCCTCAATAGGTTCTTCACATATATTTTTTGGATTCTCCTGCAGAACATAAAAATATGAAAGTTTGAATGATGGCCTCCCAGTGGAACCACATCCTGTGGGTTTCAGAGTGATGACAGGGTTTTACTCCTCCTCCAAATATGTTAGGTAGCAGTTAATGAAAAATGGAAAAGCAGAGGGATGAACGTGTAAACACACTACATATAACAAATGTCACACATGGTTTCCAAGTGGATTTTTCATAGAGCATGAAATTATATAAAAGCCCCTGCCAAATTGTTTGAAATTATTATTTGAGTTCATGTGCCGGCTCAACAGATTATAGTCTGAAAAAATAATTAACTTGTATCTTAATACCTTAATTTTTTTGGAACTGATGTTTGTGACTCAGGATTTTAACAAATGAGACAAACACAGGATGAAAATAGAATGTCTATAAACTGTAAAATATTGAAGAATAACTGCAAAAAACAAATCTAACTTTTAAAATAATCCTTCTAATATACTGTTACTCAGTCTAAAAGAGCCCAAATCCCTCTGTGTCAAGACTCCAGTATTATTGCAATTACTCCCAATGATGTTGGTTTTCATTTACAAAAATAAGAAGCAAATACAATATTTATAATGATTTTGCTTATGAAATTATCAAAATGGTAGCTGTTTGATTTGGGATTTATCTCTACAATTGAAAGCAAGCTAGAGACAGCAGATTTCTCAAGCAGTGACTAACACTAATTCTAGTAATAGCATCATGACTATTTTCACATGACAGATTTGGCACATTATATTATGGATTATAAAAGTACTTTTTCTCTGGTGAAGATTATTAAAAATTTGTGCATTATTACATTACCTGCTATTTTAGTTTTATGTATAAGTATTCCTGTGTGTGTGTGTGTGTGTGTGTGTGTGTGTGTGTGTTTGTACAGTGCTAGGGAGGAGAAGATAAGTGAATTTAATGTCTTGGGCCGTTTCTGCAAGAGCAGCTAAATAGTCTTTAAAATGTGCTAGAAATCAGCCCTTGTTTTCTCCTTTGGAAAGTAGAAAAGTTGAAAGTGGATGGGCTGTGAGCAGGAAGTAGCAAACGCTGCCATCTCAATTCAAACTGAGGTAAGTTAGTGCAGGACATGTTTGTGCCTGTTCAAAGATAATTGTGTATCTTTAGGGAGGGTCATTTTTCTTTGGTTGTAGATTTTTCAGTTATGTTTTTAAATTTAATATTTAAAGCAACACTTAAACCATTGTCACAAATGGGGCATACAATATATATTTACTAGAAATCTCAGTATATTACTTTACTCTTTTATGGATGAATGGTATTTTATAGGTTTCAGAAAATGATAAAGTCATTTAGAAAATGTTTTCATTTTCTTTCTCTTAAAATTAATTTGTTTTCTGCACGTCACTTACCTTGTGTTATCCTCTCTTAACCTTCATTTCAATTTATTTCTTATCTTTATTCATGTTCTTGGTTAAGCACATTTACAAAAACAATACTCTGGAAGGAATGTAGTATAAGCATCTTTAAAAAGTCTCTATATTATTTGTCTGTGTAAAGCAGGTGGAGAGGAGGGATAGGTTAATGAGGGGAGTCTGTAGGGGTGAAAATTTGCACTTAAATGTCTTTCTCTTATCTTTGTAGCAGTTACAGTATTATCTTGCAGTGTGATCATTTCTACTGTGGAACTCATGGTTTTTGTTTTCAAAATGGCATTAAATTTTAAGCACCACTGCATAACATTTTTATGTTCTCTTAGCATTTTGAGAAGGCTGAAAGATATTATTTGTGTTTGGCTGTTTCTGACTCACTGAGTTAAGAACTGAACTGTCAGAAAGAAAAAGGAAAATGTTGAAAATCATCTTTTCCCCTGTGATTGTTTTGGAGACCCAAAGCTTAAAGCATTTTAAACAAAACAAATGCCATCCACTGTAGAATCTTATGTTATTTTCTCCTGTTTAGCTGGGATCAGTTTCAAATACGTGCACACTAATACTGGCAGGTTCCTTTGAAGGACGAATTTGACAACCCCTTCCTGACTCTCTGCAATAAACAGTGCAAGGTGGGAAGAGTGGAAAGACTTGTGAAACTCGGAACATAGCTGGAACCCACCTGATGCCATTTTCACCCTGGTCTCATAATTTTCTTTAGTTAACATAAGAGCGAAGCTCCCATTTAGGATTCCAGTGCAGAGAATAAAAAGAGCCTTCATAGATCCTGGCAAACTTCCCTTTTCATTCACATAGATATGAAGAGCTCTCCAACTACTATGGAGTTTAACTAGTGTCAGGGTGCGATCAAATAGTTTTAATTTAATTTGATTAAAAAAAAAACCCTACCTTGCTCAGTAGAGATATGACTACTTATCTTAAATAAATCTCTGCTGGGGATTGTAAACAAATAATATTTTACAAAGGTTCTTTGTTTATCTAGCACACAATGAGGACTTTATTTGAGTCTTTGTATGACAGTAAGATCAGCTTTACTGATGAACTCAATCTTGTTTTTCTCTTTGATATATTCTCTATAAGAAAATCTTTTCAAGAATACTTTATGATATCTTTATAATACCTTTTTTAGAAGAATGGATTAAAATGCATTAAATATACATTTCAATTTGCCTTATGGGTGCTACTTTTCATACATTGCTTTGTATACTTTAGAAATAATCCCAGCTCACCATCACATTGACATGAATTATTTTCCAAATAGTGGGGCTTGATTGTACTGTATAGCCACATATTGGTTTTCATTTTTTTTTTTTTCTTGTGGGTACCGGGGGGTCGACCTCAGGATCTCACGCGCCAGCAGGCGCCCGTGCCGCTGAGCGATATCACCGGCCCCTTTTTTCATATGTGGGTTCTGGGAGTCGAACTCAGGCCCTCGCGCTTGCTGGGCAGGCGCTTAAGCCGCTGCGCCATTTCACCGGCCCTATGTTGGTTATTTCTTAGCTAAAATTAATGCTTATTCCAAGTTGTAAAATACTTTAAAAATAAAGCCATGAGAGATGTGGTGGGACAAAGGAGGCTTGTTAAATCGGCACATTAATTTTTAGTGTCTAATTTCTTACTATTTCTTTGAATAAGTTTGCAATTTGCCACAAAAACATATATAAGTGCCTGAGGAGTTACGGATGCAGATTCTCAAGAATGAACACAGATCCAAAGGGTAAGGAGGAATTACCTGCATCAAAGTTCAGGGTGGGAAGGCCTGCAATAACCATTTGAGAGATGGAGCAAAATGAGTTTGAGGACCTGAAAAAAAGCAGTGTTGTTGAAATAGAGGCTGATATGGTGTCTCCGTGTGAGATAACATTAGAGAAGTGAGTAAAAAATAAGACTATATTGCCCGGAGGGGCAAGTTAAAAATCCAAAAATCAATGGAAAGGCTTTGCTAATTTTTAAGAAGTGATGGTGATATGCATTAGCATTATGAAAAGATCATTATAGATGCAATAGAGAACTTATCAGGATTCTACAAGAAGACAGGGAAGCCAAATAAGATGTGTAAGTATTAGCAAGGGTAGGATATTCTAAGGTCTTATACTTTGGTGATGGTAGTTAAAATGATGCTATAGTTTGGATTTAAAATGTCCCCCAAAATGCTCATGTGCTGCAAGGTAGGTCTTTTGAGACACGATTGGATCATGAGGATTTTAACTTCTCTCAATTTCATCATGCATTAATCAGTTGATGGATTCAAAATTTGATGGCATTATTGGGAGGTGATGGAAACTAGTGGGGCCTAGTTGATGGGAGTGGATTTATGAGGGTGGGGCTATGGGACTGGATTATGAGGGTGTAGCTTTGGGTACTATATTTTGTTCCTCAGTCCCTTTCTCTTTGTCTCTCTTTCTTTGTCTTTCCTTCTTAGTTATCATGAGGTGAGCAGCTTTCTTCCACCATTCCTTTCCACCATGATGTGTTTTTTCCTCACTGCTGGTTTAAAGCAATGAAGCCAGGTGACCATGGATCAAAACCTCTGAGACTATGTGCCAAAATAAGTTCTTATTCTCAGGTACTTTGTCATAACAATGGAAAACTGAGTAACACAAATGGAAAGGAATGAAGTCTTAGAGATATTTATAGTTATGATTAACAGAATGATTGTGGTAACATTCATGAGATGAAAACACTGGATTAGGACCAGGTGTTAATGAAATTGCACTCCTAATTGAGATTTCATAGGCAAAAAACAGAGGGATAAGAGAAAGTGTCCTGTGATCAGATGTTAAGAATTCTAATATGAATTGTCATGGCAGTGGAGGAGAAGCCTGCTGAAGAAACTCAAACTGAGTAGTCAACATTGGAGGAAGAAATTCAAGGGAATTTAGTGTCTCAAAAGCTCAGGAGAGAATGAACACAACAGTGTGTGACTGGAAGGTCTGTTGGCTTCATAGTATGAAGATCATCAACGACTTTAGCAATAGATGGATCTTATGAGATGAGAATCCAATTGCAATTGGCTGAGAGTGAATGCTAAATGAAGAAACTGACAAATTTAGAGAATTCCTTTGAGATGTTGAGCATTTAAAAGAAGGCAAAAATTGAGTAGTATTTAGGGTATAATAGTCATCCTTATCTTTTATCATGAATCTATTCCTGGTTATCTAATATAGTAGTCTTACAAAATATCGAGGTACTAGTTTTGTAGAACTAATTATTTTTTACCACTTCCAATCTAATTTATTCTAATTTTTTTTCAATCCAATTTTTTTTACCACTTCCAATTTAATTCATGGAGTATAAAACATTATTTTCTAAGTTTTCTATGTCAGTGTGTCATTTGCTGATGAACCTGGCAGTGCATAAGTTTAATTAACGGGATCATTTTTCTTAAGTGATTCAATCACAGATTGTGTAAATATCATTTATATAATGCATTTATTTTAATTCTGCACCATTAACTGTGAAATGTACTAATTTGACAAAAACTTGTTCGTCCTTAGAAGGACTAACATACTGATTGTGTTTACCTACAAAATAACTTTGATCATTATGACTCATAATCACAAAGTAATTAAAAACTTATTTTAGAAAACTTCGGCTACTAGAAAATTCGTCTGCTTTCTCTAGATTAAAATGTTGTCTGAGTTAGGATAAAATAAAGTATTTTTCCATGAAAGTCAGAAAACAGATGAAATGCTTTGGCTGAAACTTTTTAGGAGTTAAGGATAGTGCTTTAGTTATATGAAAATATTTTGAAAAAAATTCTCAAAGTTCATTATAATTGTTATTTGGCTGTTCAAAGATTGTGAAAAGAGGCACTTATTTGTGGAGGGAAAACTTAATTAGCACTTCTTTTCCGCCCTGAAAATTCACCTATTGTGAAGTTATAAGATGTTCTAATGAGGCAAAATTAATTAGTAGAAATTTAAATTTAGAAGAAACATAGCATGTGAAACTCTACTGATGATATCTTTTGAAAAGGTGGTAAAAATTTAAACATAATGGGTGTGAAAACATTTGGTGAGAGTTTATGATACTGGCAAAACAAATTACTTTGATCTTAATCAACCCTTTTTTCTTTATGAATTTTTTTTAATTTATAGCAATATGCTGTATAATTTTTACCTAGGAATCTGTTAAGTGACTGTACTTCAAAATCCACTTCTAATATATTTTCTAATCTGAGTTTTTCTTTTATGAAATCTATGGCTATCACTTTTATTATATGTACTTTTGTTTAGTCAGTTATGAAGTCCCCTGAAGTATAAACCATTCATTCAATGAATATGTATTGTTGGGAGTTCAATGTTCCTGGCAGGTTTACAAATTCACCTAAGTGTATTGGAAAGGGTTAGTGTTCAATAAACTGAAATAGACATTTAAAACATTGATTCAGTTAAGGATACATGTGTTGCAATAGACAAACCTACTTTAGAGACTTTAGAGAAGATACGTAGCACACAGGATAGGAAAAGTAATCGCTAAGGAAGGATTCAGGGAAAAGGGGACTCAAGGTAAGTTTTGACAAATGCCAATTAATATCATAGGCAATAAAACTGAGAAGAGGGAAATGGCAATTATCAGTAAAAGAAGTGGAGAAAACAAAAATAGTAGGCAAACAACAATTTGTTTTAGTCCCCAAACTACAACTTGTGCTGTGGCTGGAGATAGTGATTGGAAGGTAGTATTATGGGGCCCATTGTGCAGAAGAGGTGAAAGATACTTCACTGAAACCTTTATTTTGTATTTCATGGACAATGGCAAGATTTTGATCCCCCTTATTCAGAGAAATGTCAAAAGTTTAAATTTTAGATATATTGACTAGGAAAGCATTTAGTGGAAGCACATGAATGCCAGAGGCTAAGTATGATGTCTACTACAGTGCCGGACAGGGGATTTAGTATGGCCACGGTTAGAGATAGACAGGACAGATTAGAGATCAGTCAAGGAGTTGAAGTCTTCGGGATTTATTAATTGATTGAATATGTGGGAGACTTTCCGGATTTTGATGTCTGGTCCAGCTTTCTTCAAAAAGAAGTACAGGGGAAGGGACAGGGTTATTTTAAGCAGATGAGGCGGTTGCTAATACATTCATCTTTTGTATCTGTTCAGTTACATAATACTTTAATGAAACAGAGTTGTTTAGAAATTTAAGCTTAGGAACATAAGAGCATGTGAAACTCTTTTGATGACATTTTGCTTTGGAAGGAGGTGGAAAAGACTTAAAGGCAATAATTGGTGCAATAACCAAATTATTTTGAACTTGAAAATCTCAAGAAGTCAGTTCGTTATTTAAGCCTCGTGTTAAAAAGTCTATTCCAAATGGATATGTAAATTAATGAGTGGATGTAAGCATACTCATTATGTGCCAAAACACTGAAAGTGTACCGATTCATTTTTTCTTCATGGGAATCATATGAGGTAGATTCTATTATTATCCTCATTTTACAGGTGATGAAACTGAGGTGCACACTGTTAAGCAAGTGGTTCGGTTTAACACTTCTTAATCAGTAAGGACCATAGCGATGACTTGAACTGAGTCCAGGTGGTCTCCTTTCAGGGACCACACCTTCATCTGTCATGTCATACTGTTTCTTCAGTGTCTGAATCTCTGATATACGGAAAGAAGTATCCTGGTGTTTAAAAATTTCATGGCAATAAGCAATATTTTCTACCATTTCAGTTTAGACAATTAAAATGATTATTATTTTTACTTAAATTTCTTTTTTATTCCAGTAAGAAATCACTTTCCTAGACATGATTAATTCAAAGCATATTTGATTTATTCCATTTCTTTTTCTCTCATATTGAATGAATACTCAGTCCAATCAATTCTCCTACACCTAGCTTTTAAAGATGGATTCTTCACTTAAATTCACTTATCTCTTTCAGTTCTTTTACACCTAGCTTCTAAAGATGGATTCTTCACTTAAATTCACTTATCTATTGCCTTGACTGTTCTCCTTGCTTCTAAATTGTGTCTTTACCTTTGGTATCTCCCTGCTTCAAATTCATCACACAAACTACGTTCTAAAGTATAACTCAAAAGCCACCGATTTCATGAAGACTTTTATGATGTTGTGTATAGTTTGAAAGGTCTTAATGTCAGGGATTCTGCTTTTCATTTCTTTTTTTTTTTTTTTTTTGTGGGTACTGGGGGTCTACCTCAGGACCTTGCACTACAGCAGGTGCCCGTGCCACTGAACGATATCACTGGCCCCTTTTTCGTATGTGGGTACCGGGAGTCGAACTCAGGACCTTGCGCTTGCCAGGCAGGGCTTATGCCACTGAGCTATCTCACTGGCCCCTTCATTTCTTTATCTCCAGTGTCTATCAGTTATTGGCACATAGTGAATGCTTAGTAAGATGTTATTGACTGGCCGGTGAGATGGCTCAGCAGCATAAGCGCCTGCCTGGCAAGCGCAAGGTCCTGAGTACGACTCCCAGAACCCATATACGAAAAAAGGGCTGGTGATATCACTCAGCAGCATGGGCGCCTGCTGGCATGTGAGGTCCTGAGGTCGACCCCCAGTACCCACAAAAAAAAAAATAAATAAAAGATGTTATTGAGTAGGTTGACACACGGATGTGATTCATTCTCTCTCTCTTTTGCGCTCTCACTTTTACTCTCTTTCGCTCCATCAGAAAATCCTATATTGATTTGTCTGATGATACTCATCAATATCCAAATATTAATTTTTAACTTGCTGATATTTTTCATATCACTATAATTTCCATGAGAGATTTTGTTACTTATCTTTAAATTAACTGAATATTACTGAATAATATATAGTTATATATTGTGTCCCTATACCTGGATGCAATATTTAATTGATAAGTGAGTAATTTATCAATCAAATAAACAATTATGAATAATAATAGTAAGAATAAAATGTAAATTCTGGTGAACTAGTTAATATTGAGTGTCTGAAATTCAGTAAAAATTAGGCAAATGTTTTAGGAAAGAATAAAATTTCCTTATTTGTTAAATAATTCTAATGCAAAAGAGATAGCCATTCCTTTCTTATTTTATGGTCAAATTCACATTTTTATATCATCTCAAAAAACATGCTTTTTGTGGGCAGGATTTTCCTGTTTAACCTTGAGGAAGAACAATGACAAAACAAAACTCCAAATTCTTACCACTACTTCTTTTTTTTTTTTTTCTAAAGAGGAAAAAAAATAAAAATAACAGTAAAACGGAGTTTCAAAACAGGTTAGTAGGAGAGTTACAATAATTAATACATGGCATATTGTTGTCTTCATAGTAGTTATTCAGAGTACCAAACAATACTAATTCAATGCTTGGGTCAGAACTGGTGTTCAACAAATGTTTCCTTAATGTATGTTTTGGAGTAATTTTTTTTTTTTCTAGGACAAATGATGTTGAACTGATTCATTTGGCTGGAGAGGGAACTGCTATAGACATAATTTATCTGAATTGGAAAAAAAGTATTTAAAAGTTAATGTAGCTTAAATGTGGAAAGGTCTGTTGGGAAATAATATAATCAAGTACGTTGGTGAGCGGCTGAGTGCTGCTCTTCGAATTAATGTTAACATTGAGGCCAGAACACTGTTCTCTTTGGTCCTGTTTGAGTTCACATTTTAGTGGCATATGCACATGGGAGATGTATCACAAATAGACAAGCAGCCGTTGTGCCCTAAAGAGAAAGAGAAGAAAGAAGATGTTCAAATGATCCATTAAGTGATACAACCGGGATTGCAAGTGATCTTAAAGCATTTGACTGAAAGGCTAAATCTAATAAAGAAATTTAGAGGCATCAACACGTTTTGTATCCAGAAATACACCTGAGAAGCCATGATTCATAAAAGTGCATGTTTAAAAATTCATATGTACATGATACATATTTTTAAAAGTTAAGAGTTTAGTGGATATAGGCTCAATGGGTGAGCCATTTTTGTGTGGCTTCTAAAAGTCCTACTGCTGTCTACAACTGCTTTAAAGAGATGTAGAACTTGAGCCCAGCTACTGATAACCCTATTGTACTTTGCGCTGATGAAACAAAAACACACACAAAAATCACAATATTGTAGCAACCATCCAAAGCATTGTGTCCAATTGTAAAAACTAAAGTCAAATTAAACTAAACTATCCAGGAAAATATTAACAGGATAGTCATGGTGGTTAGAAGACATGCCCGATGATAGACTGAAGACATAAAAATGTGTGGTCTGGAGGTGAAAAATCAAAATTAGAAAATATCAGATTATTTCAAGTATCTAGAGTTTAGGTTTTTTTTTCCAATGTGACTCTAAAAGGCTGAGTGGATTTAAGCTACACAAAATGAAATTTTATCTAAATAAACAAAAAATATTTTTAAACAATGTGAATTGTTCTGTATCTGTCATCACTATTATTTATTGTGCAAAGATTGATGTGAGTTTCTGGTTGCCAAATTAATGCAGGACGGGCAGAATTTCATTGCCCCAGGATGACCAGTTAAAAATTCCATGTAGCCTCCAATACACCAGTTATTTAATCAAACACTAATGTAGGACACTGTGAAAGTATTTTGCAGATATAAGGAGTCAAATCAGTTGATTTTAAAGTAAGGAAACTTACTTTGGGTGAACCTGAACCTGACCTAATCATATGAGGCTTTAAAAGAGACTGGATTCTTTTAAAATTTTTTTTTAAAGAAACTGGAAGGATGTTTCATAATCCACATTTTCTAAGATAGCCGCTTGGTGGGTAATTGAGTTGTAAACCCTGTAGCTATCCTATTGTCTTTCAGTGAATTTAGTCTGCATCTCCTAAGCCAGATATACTTCCAAGACCTCAGTCCAAATATGTGTAATTAATTTCTATTGTCTGGAATATTTTTCCTAAAAAGGAGTAATAGCTGAATGCTCAACTAAAAGAAGACTGAAGCAACAAGATTCCTATTATGCTGTTTCAATAATCCAAGATTTAGAAGAAAGTATAACTCTCAAACTTCAAGTGATGAAACGATTCTGTTATGAGAAGATGAACATCAGCCATAATCAGAGTGTTCATTAATCACAGTGAAAGATGGTTTTATTCGTTATTTTAAAATGCATATATGTGAATCATTATGGTTTGTAATCTAGATGTCCCACCAAAGCCCAATGTGCTCACAGATGGACTTTTCAGAGCTTCCGGGTTCTAGGGTTTGTGATACTGGGATTAAGGGTGCGAAGGTACTAAATTAGCCCACTGATTGGAATTAGCGTAGCTCTCGGTGTGGAGAATGGGAAGCCCCACCCTGGATGTGAGTAGCACCAATCAACAGGCTTGTTGCCTCTATGGAATATGAAGGGACAGAAAGAAGGTAGACTCGCTGCTTTGCTGCTTGCTGCCTCCTGGCTGCCATGCCATGAACTGTTTCTCTTCTTTGGTGCCCCTCTGCCATGCCACCCTGCCTTAGAGTCAGCTGACTATGGACTGAAACCTCTAAAAACTGTGAACTGAAATAAACCTTTCCTCCTTTAACTTTAGGTGTTGGGTATTTTGTCTCAGCAACAAGAAAGTAACTAAGATAGGAATATATACAGAAATACATATAAGATCAGAAGACCTTAATCAGCCAGTCACCATCTTCCATGCTTTTTCTCTGCACTGTTCCTGGGGGGTTAAGCTCCTGGAAATAGATAGATATATATATTTATTCACAAACGTTCATGCTCACACAATTTTTGGTGGTATGGGGGAAACAGGCAAATGCCTCATTTTAAAATGTCTATGTTGTTTCAACCTTCTGGAATGTATTACAATAGGACGGTATGCTGCCCATCGTCAGGCCTGCATTTTGCTTATTGCACAACATAAATTTCTTTTCCACATGGTGGCTGTAAATCGTGAATCCCCATCTCTGTTTACAAGGTGGCATTACATAAGTTTCTCATTTACAAGCACACTCAGCCCATATGCAAGTATTGAGTATTCCTCTTCTCAGAAGAAAAAAAAAGCCTTGTACTTATCTGAAGATGAATTTCCACTCAGCTTGAACTGCTTCGCCGTTTCTCACTTTGCTCGTTAGCGTTTGGTGATTGGCAAGTTCCCTCCAGACAGGGCACCATCTTCTACGTGTAGGTTTAGGAATAAGTACCCAATAAAGCATAGCCAAAAGGAAATATATAAATCTGTTTTGAAATTCAATAAATTCATAAGCCATGCTACTCACCAAGGCCTGTGGGAACATATACATCATAAAACAGCACTGTAAGACTATAAATATTTCAAGCACTTAGCAACGGCTGAGAGCACAGAGCTGAAAGCCTGGCTAGAGATGGGAAATACAAGATGCCCTCATCAGGGTTAGTGCAAGGTCTTTGGAAGCAGTTTGTTTGTTCTCTTAAGCAAATAAAAAGCACGGTCCCAGCTGGCACTTAGTTCCGCCTTACTTTAGGTTGCATAGGCACTAGGAACCACCTCAAGCTCAAGTCTAGGTTTGTCACCACCTTCTTTCCTGATTTCCCTGCTCTGTAGATGACTGGTTCCTACCTGCGCAAAATAAGGGAAAGAAAGGACCCATCCAGGGCACATATTCTGCTGTTTTCCAGTTTTTTAAGTTGTTTGCTTAAGTCACTTTTTGTCAGGATTTCTTCTTTTCTAAAATGAGCATTTTAGGGTTTAGCCACTTTCCATAAAACATGATTTGTAACATTTTATTTATCATTTAACAGTGGTTTGTTTAATACCCAGGGTTTGATCTACCACTAAGTCGCATCTCCAATTTGTTTTATTATTCATTTTTAGTTTAAGAAAAGGTATCTAGAAGTTGCCCAGGCAGGACTTGAACTTTTGTTCTTCTAGCCTTAGATTCCCACAGTGCTGGGAGTAAAGTACACGTCTCCGCACCTGGTTACTCTTTTTATTTTCATAATATTGTAATTTTTTTTAAGTAGTAGGGATTGAACCCAGGATCTTCATATTGAGCTATAGCCCCAGCACTCCTATTATTTCATTTTTTAAAAATTTTTGATACAGGGTTTTGTTAAATTTCCGGTGCTGGGTTTCAAATTGGGGTCCTCCTATCTCAGCCTTCCAGAGTGCTGGGGTTACAGTTATCTGTAATCCAATGTCACCATGGCCAGCTTCTTAACATTGCCTCTCTCTTTTTTTTATGTGGGTACCAGGAGTCGACCTCAGGCCCTCACGCTTGCTGGGCAGGTGCTTATGCCGCTGAGCCGGCTCACCGGCCCTTAACATTGTCTTTTGAAAAGCAGAGTATTCATTGCTTTTTAAAAAGTCATTGGTATAGCCTATGTCCTTCCTAACCGATCTTTGCTTACCTCAAAGTCAAAATCTGGATATAAATTGTGACTGAGTGTAAAGTTGGGGAAGCCAGTAAAGTGAGCTCCTACACATCACCAGGATTTCATTAATACAGTGGAACAGTTTTGCAGATTGTTAAATTTATTTTTCCAAGAGTTCTATGTTTTTGAGGCTATAAGTGTTATGTCTAATTTTATTTATTTTCCACATACTGATTTCCAGTGTAATAGGAATATTTTTAGTTTTAGATTCTTTTCTCTTTACTGTTACTTTGCTTTATCTACCTATTGATTCTCCTAGTTTTTTCTCTGAAAATTCCTAAGAATTATATCAGTATAAAGAAGTCCTGTCATCTATAAATGAATTCATTTTAATGTTTTCATATCATTTTGTGCATTATGTTGGTTATTTCTTTTTTTATTTTTTTGTGGGTACCGGGGGGTCGACCTCAGGACCTCGCGCGCCAGCAGGCGCCCGTGCTGCTGAGCAATATCACCGGCCCCTTTTTTGTATGTGGGTTCTGGGAGTCGAACTCGGGCCCTCGCGCTTGCCGGGCAGGTGCTTAAGCCGCTGAGCCATCTCACCGGCCCTATGTTGGTTATTTCTTAGCTAAAATTAATGCTTATTCTAAAATTTGTGTCAGAACGTAAGTCTAATAAAAGTGTTCCATTAATTAAACTATAAATTTGATCATTCTTGTTAGACAATAGGTAGTTTAATTTCTGACTGCAAAATGTGAAGTAAATTTTACTGTTAGACATTGCATAACAAGACATGTCTTCTAAAATAGCTCACTAAATTTTAGTATATTCATTATGTTGCAAACTCATTACTAATTTCAGAACACTTCTATTCCATAGGAAGAAATTTTGTATTTATTAGAAGTTAGTTCCACTTTTCCCCACCTACCCAATCCTTTGGCAATCACTAGTCTACTTTCTGTCTCTATCGATTTGCCTCTTCTGGATATTTCAAATAAATGGAATCATATGATATGTGGTGTTTTGTGTCTGGCTTTTAAATTTAGAATAATGTTGTCAAGGTTCATCTACATTGTAGCATATAACAGTAATCATTTTTATAATTAATTATCATTTTATTATATGGATACCATACATTTTGTTTATACATTTATCAACTGATGGCCCTTTAGATAATTTTGACATTTTTGCTACTATGAATTATTATTATGCTATGAACATTCATGTATAGGTGTTTGTGGGAAAATATATTTTCAATTTCTTAGAGTTTATAACAAGCAGTGAAATTTCTGCATTGTGTGGGTAATTAAATGTTCAACCTTTGAGGATCTGCCAAACTATCTTCCACATTTTATACCATTTTGCTTTACTATTGTACCATTTTTTGCTGTACCATTTTGCTTTCCCAACAGCAATGTATGAGAGTTGTAATTTTATTCACATTTTTACCAAACACTTGATATTTTGTGTTTTGCTTTTTACTTTTCTTAATCATAATACTAGTGGGTGTTAAATGGTATTTTTTGTAGACTTGACATGCATTTTTCTAATTACTAATTATGATGAAAATCTTTTTTTACATGCTTATTGGTCATTTGTATGTCTTTGGAGAAATGTCTGTTCAAATCTTTTACTTATTTTTAATTGGGTTATTCACTTTAGTTGGGTTTGCATTACATAAGTTCTTTGTACAATTTGAGAACTAGGCCCTTATCAGATGTATATGGTTGCAAATATTTTTTTCATTCTGCATCTTTTCATTTCCATTATAGTGTCCTTTGACATGCAAGATATTTTAATTTTTTTTTTTGTGGGTACCGGGGGTCGACCTCAGGACCTCGCATGCCAGCAGGCACTCGTGCCGCTGAGCAATATCCCCAGCCCTTTTTTTCGTATGTGGGTTCCGGGAGTCGAACTTGGGCCCTCGCGCTTGCCGGGCAGGCGCTTAAGCCACTGAGCCATCTCACCAGCCCAATTTTTGCTCTTATATGTAGGTTTTTGATCTATTTTGAATGAATTTTTATAGATGGTCTGATGTAGGGGCCCGAAAATTCTTTGGCTTATAGATATCCATTCACACCAATATGACATGTTAAAGAGACAATATTCTCACACTGAATAGTCTTGCAACCTTGTGGAAAATCAACTGAATAAAAATATATGAATTTATTTCTGGGCTCTCAATTATATTCCATTGGCTTCCATGTTAATCCTTATAAAACTACTATTCTGTTTTTGTTGCTGTATCATTGTATTAAATTTTGAAAATGGGAGTGTAAATTCTTTACTTTTTTTCTTTTTCGAGATTGTTTTGGAAACTGAGAAGATACATATATTTTTTAAAAAACTTACTTCTGCTTCTTCTGGAGCTGAGGTCAAGACTGGAAAATATTGGCAATAACTGTCTGCAGGTTGTGTTTTGGTCCTAGTTAACCTCACTGAGAAAGCCTGTCTGTAGACCCGTTCCTATGAATTATCTCTTTTTTCATTTGGGTCCATGACTTTTCGATTGGCATATTGCACTTTAAAAATTCAAGCCCCATATCTATGAAAAATCTATAGCTCATGCCATATTCAATGGTGAAAGATGAATCTTTTTCACACTGTATTGATTTCTTAAAGTTGCTGTAACATATTATTATAAATTTGGTGGCTGAAAAATAGAAATTTATTCTTTTATACTTGCAAACATCAAAAGTGTGTAATTGAATATTCAAAAGTAAAATAAAGGAGATTATAGCGGAAAATTATAGTATCTAAAAATAAGGAAATCAGACTTTATTTTGATAAGAATATACTTACAATACAAGCAGAGTACTGATGGAGACTGAGACAGATAAAATATGCAATTCTTAAGAAAACCTGCAAACAAAAATGTTCATTGTAGTTATTTGTGTTCCCAAAAGACCGACCAGTCACAGGTAAAAAAGCATTCTCTTCGTGAATATAGATCGAGCATTCTTAGTCCAAAAATATGAAGGCCACAGTGTTCAAAAATCCAAAACTTTTTGAGTAACATGTAACAAGGAGTGGGAAATTCCATGCCATGAAAATTGTTTCATGTACAAAATAATTTAAAGTTTTGTATGAAATTACATTCAGAGTATGTGTCTAAGGAATACTTGAAAAAAAATAATTGAATATACACTTGGGTCTTATTCCCAAGATATCTTGCCATGTATATGCAAATATTCAAGAATATGGAAAAAGTCTGAAATCTGAAACACTTCTAGTGTCAAACATTTTGCATAAGGCATACTAGTGTTTTACGTGGCTAGCATCTTACCGAAAAAGGACATGATTTTATGAAAAAAAAAGAAAAAAAGAAAGAAAGAAAACAACACAGAATTAAGTTATCTATCAAAATATCAAGAGAACTGACAAAACAGTTGAGGAAACATGCTTCCCTGTAAACCGACAACTGTTGTGTTACTGAGTTTTCCTTGAAACCTCTGGATAAACTGTAATTCATAGTGTTTATCCCTGTTCACCAATGGCAGTCACTACCCTAGGGTCAAGTGTAAGAATAGAAAAGACTTCTACAATTCTTTCAGAATCCTACTGTCTCATGAAATAGCCTTAAAATGAAAAGTTGTTTGTTAAATCATTTTATGAACTTTTGAGTATGAAGCTACAGGTACACTGGCCATTTGGATGGCCTGTCAGTCATAGATTTTAATTGGTCCCTGTGCTTAAATCATGAACTTTCTGAGTCAGTTAAGAAACTCTTGGCCCGGTAAGATGGCTCAGTGGCATAAGTGCCTGCCTGGCAAGCAAGAGGTCCTGAGTTCGACTCCCGGAATCCACATAAAGGAAAAAAAGGGCCGGTGATATCGCTCAGTGGCACAAGCACTTGCTGGCAAGCGTGAGGTCCTGAGGTCGACTCCTGGTACCCACATTAAAAAAAAAGAAAAAGAAGAGAAACTCTTCTCTTTTTCCTATTTCATAGCCTAGTGATGAATGGTTGACCAGTGTCTTTGACTAAACTGGTCCCAATTTTCATTTTAGTGTCTTGGCATATAATATCTAGGAGCAGTTTTCTGTTACCAAAATATTGCAGAACTATTTCTCCAAATACATCAGGAATTTAGTTGGAGTCCAGAAAATAGACATAATTTTGATAACGATCAAGATGTACATTAAAGACACCATTTTCTGTTAGTCACCTAATAACACCCAAATATTTCTAATCTTCATCTTCATTTTCCCTTTTCTATTAGCTACTTGTGAATGGAAGCTAGTAACAGAATTTAGAGTGTTGATCCTTAAACTCTATTATCTTAGCCTCTACCCAGTTTTTTTTTTTTTTTTTTTTTTTTTTTTGTGGGTACCGGGGGTCAACCTCAGGACCTCGCGCGCCAGCAGGCGCCCGTGCCGCTGAGCGATATCACCGGCCCTTTTCTCTTATGTAGGTTCTGGCTTTTTTTTTTTTTTTCTTCCAGTTTGGTTTTTAACAGCATTTTTACTTTCTGTGTAACGTTTTGAAAATGTTCTACCCTTTGCACAATACAAGATGCATAAACATGTGAAGCACATACGTGATTTTTGTATATAACTTTTAGGAAGGGATATAAGATGAATTATATTTCTATTAAGATTGACAGATTAAAAATGAAACACACATTTTAAAATTTAGAAACTTGCTAATTGATGCATTTAATGGATGGTAAAAGAAGTTAGAGCAAAGCTGTACAGCAAAAGACAAAGAGAAATGAGACCATATCAGCTGCTTTTACTAACAAGCTTGAATACAAAGAAATATAGCTGTTTGCAGCACTACCATAAGCAGGAAACTGAATATATCTAAAATTGGGAAATCTAACAAAATTATCAGACTTCTTGATTTCAAGGAAATGAACAATTACTGTCCTGAAACAATTCTACTGTAATCTCACTTGGGTTAACAAGTCATCTTTTGTTGTATGCCACTGACTGTAATAGATTTTTACTTCGTTCAGAAGTAAGAGAGATTCTATTTTTTATAAATTGTACTCATTTCTGTGAACCTCATGAAAAACAATATTGAAAAGTACACAAGTAGAAGTAATAGAGGCATAAGAAGACAGTCTTTTTGTCAGCATTTGTTCAGCTTTTTTTCTCTTTTCCAAATGGTATCAGGCGGGATTAATATTTAATTTTTATCTAGAAGACTAGTCAGATTAATTGTTCAGGATAGCAATACTTTCTTTTTATGTAAATCTGCACTGAGAACTTTCTGGGTCTACTCCCTTGGAAAACCTCTACTAGTAGGAACTCTTCTACTTAAATGAGTTAGATAGAAGTGGGAATGTAAAACTGATGGCAAAGGCAATATTAATTATGAAGAATTATTTTACTTTACAAATTATATATAATGTAACTGAGGACTGAAGTCACAGATAGCCACCAAGATAACTGTCTTATGGTAATAAAAAAATGACAACAATAATAATACAAAAAGGAAACGAAGAATGAAAATATACAAAATCACATCTTCAAAATAAGCAGAACACAGAGTATGCTAAAACTTCAAAATAACTGTGAATGAAAGAGACACACATAAATAATCACCAAATCCTACTGCCTGATCTTTCATCTGCTGGCCCCACCCATGCTGTGTCTTTGGGGCTTTTGTATGAACAAGGCAGACATGAAAGCCAAGGGAAGAGAATAAAAGGGAAACTAGAGAAAGGACCTGATTGTAGTCTAAAATTGTTGTATGCAAATCTAAGTCCATTCTAAGCTGAAAATACTAAAAATACTCCTGGGCAGTTCAGAGTGTAAAATACAGGGAATGGACCACAAAATATGCATGAATAAAAAGGTGTCTTCTACAGATAAGTTTCCAGGGAAGAAGGAAGCCAGAAAGGAAGAGAGAAGCATTTTTAAATGTTTGAGTAGTGAAAGGCAAATAATCAAGCAATACAGTGAAAATGTTGGGGTCTATGAGAAAAAGGTTCCCCAGTCCTTTCTCCAATACTAGCCACACAACCTTTAAAACCTGCTGAAATCTCTGAACTTTGCTAAACTAGGTAACTTTAAAACACCTCGTGCCACAAGAATTAGGAAAAGTAGAAAAGTAAAATTAACCCATTAAACCAGTAGAGTCCCTGGCTCCCGTGGGAGGATGTGCTTGGCTTGTTTGAGTCATTTGAGGACTTACAGGGAAGTGAAACCCACTACAAAGGGATGACCAGAAGCTAAACAAAGGCATCTGCAGGAGGGAGCTAAACTAGGAGTGAGGAGAGAAAACTGTCTTAAGTTGTTTGAAGTTCTCCCAATCTTACTGGATGTCAAGATGGGACATAACATTGGGCTCTACTTTTGGTCTTTTACCACAAAGGCCCATGATGAAGAGACTGCATGAAATAAACTTACCAAAAAATATTTTTGGACATCAGTATTTATTTTTATGATACTAAAAAAAAGTAACTGTACTTCAGTATTTTACTTAGTTCCATTATTTTTTCTTAAGGGTACTTTGTCATACCCTTAGAAGGGTATGAGTTATCAATTCTGAAAATACTTTTGTACACTGTAATTCAGCTAATAAGCAAATTTATTATAAATAATCAGAACAAAATGTCTCACAGATAGAGAAAAAATGATATGAAATAATAAATAGAACACTGCTAGACTGGGGTGGGAGGTAGGTGTGTCAGCTCATAGGATGGGTGGATGTGTCAATTGATCGATACATATGTGCGTACCTACATGCATTTAGATGTGTACAGATACACAGATTGAGATTTAAATGTAGGTGTGTATGTTTGCATGTATTAATCTGTATAAACCAGTTTTTAACTTTATGTGGAGAACACCTAAAAATCATGAAAACCTTGACATCCTTGGATTCCAGAACTGGGACAAAATATTATTGCTTCACTGTTAGATTCATAATTTTGATCATAGTATCATGATTCTATAAAATGTTACTTTTAAGGGAAACTTAATTAAAGTTATATAGCAACTCTGTGTACTATATTTGAAACTTTCAGAAAATAAAAGTGTTTCAAAATAGAAAGTAGAAAAAAATTTATTTTCAATTTTTTTTTTGGTACTGGGAATCTAACTCAGGACCTTGTGTTGGCCAGGCAGGTGCTTGTGTCACTGAGCTATATCCCCAGTCTTTATTTTCAATTTTGTAATGTGTTTTCAGGATGTCCTATTATATTAGAAATATTTCTAAATATAGAAAACTTGGCTTCTTTTTCACTGAATTTAAGTTTGTCACTAATATAGTGAAGATTTTTCTTAGACAATTATTTATGTTATTTACTTAAGTCACTATCCTGCAAGTAATATTTCATCAAAATTATGTTGTAATTCTTTTTCAAATTAAGATAAAATGTAATATGGAATGATGAAGAAAGAACTAGCTTTCAGGCTGAAAATCGGCCCTCAAGCCATGATAAATCAAAATACACTTTGGAATTATAGAAAGAGCCCTATCTTTTGAAGAAAACAGCATAATAATCCTATGCCTATGACAGTGCCTCTTGGGTAATATTTTTTCCAAAATAGCTTATGATGGAGCTTTGCCATCAGTCTTCATGATACTCAAAGTTGCAAGTTTTCAGCCTCATAAAGATAGTAAATATGGGCTAAATTTGAGAAATATACAATATTTCACATATGACATTCTATATAAATCTGGAGTAGAAGCAAGCATAAAGTACCATAATAGATAAAATAAAAATTGTATTATTGATATGGTTTCATACTTATAGTACAGTCCTTTAACCCTTCATTAACAAATATATCTGCAAATCTCTGTTAATTTTTCCTTCAAATTTTCAATCAGGTCCTTTTCATGTTGCCTGCTCTTCCTAACAATACAGTCAGCTATTGATCATTGGTCAGGAATTCCTTGAAACCATTGCCTGAATCTTTCAATAGTTTTCAGCACTAAATACTATTTCAAACTTGTATGTATCCTTTTCTTGGGATATATTTGTATGGACACTAAATGTAACAATAGCATGTACCATATCAGAAAAATTCAGTGACTCTTTTCTTTCTTCCACATCCTTCTGCCTTGTGTTTACATTTTGTATTTCACAATGCCCAGGTAATGCTACACAAAAGCCACTGAGGAAGACTGCTGAAGATGACTCTTGTGTTTATTAAAATGTAGAGGATCCATTACCTCTCTATGGTAACAAGTTTCTAAAGCACAAAAATTAGATATTATAGCTTTTTTTTTTTTGTGGGTACCGGGGGGTCGACCTCAGGACCTCGCGTGCCAGCAGGCACCCGTGCCGCTGAGCGATATCACCAGCCCTTTTTTCGTATGTGGGTTCCAGGAGTCGAACTCGGGCCCTCACGCTTGCCAGGCAGGCGCTTAAGCCGCTGAGCCATCTCACCGGCCCTATTATAGCTTTTTATCATTAGATCAGCCCAAAAATGTACATCAATCTTCTGCGAGCCTGAAGTAGTGTTGAAATATTAAAGTCTGTCAGTTCCACTAGACCTCTCCTATGTATAAAATGAATTGAGTCAAGAATTCTTTTTAGTGGTTTTGTTAGAGGAATTGATATAAACTCATATATTTGCTCTGGTTGCTAGTAAATGCTTAATCAATATTACTGTTAATGAATGTTATTATATTAATAGAGAATCACAATCTATATTTGCAAAATCTTGCAAATGATACTAAATTCTCTTAAGTATATTGTGCAGCAAATATGGTATTGCAGAACGTCGCAATTTACATTCTAAAGAGAAATGTGTTTTGACAGTTTGGTTGTCTTTTCTCTAATGGCTAATGTTATAAAAGACAAACTTTTCTCTTGATCCATATCCTAATCCATCATTAAAGTACAATTCTATTTTTTTGCTTATAATCTTAAGTGCTGTGTTTCATAATAATGACATTTTGAGGATCATTTGAATATAATGATAAATAACTGAGACTTGTGGAATTCTAACTATGAAAAACTTCTTCTTTAGATAAAATAATAGGGCCAGAGATGGCTCAGCGACATAAGCACCTGCCTGGCAAGTGCGAGGTCCTGAGTTCAACTCCCAGTACCCACATACGAAAAAAAGGGCCGGTGATATTGCTCAATGGCACAGGTGCCTGCTAGCGCACAAGGTCCTGAGGTCGACCCCCGGTACCCACCAAAAAAAAAAAAAAAAGAAAAAAAAAATATATATATAATATTATTCTTCTATGTAGGAAGTTTCTGACAGAAGGAGTATTCAGTATTTCATAATTTGACTTCTGGGGGCCAGTGAGATGGCTCAGCAGCGTAGGTGCCTGCCTGGCAAGCGCAAGGGCCCAAGTTCGACTCCCGGTACCCACATACAAAAAAGGGCCGGTGATATCGCTCAGCAGCATGGGCGCCTGCTGGCGTGCAAGGTCCTGAGGTCGACCCCCGGTACCCACATAAAAAAAAAATAATAATAATTTAACTTCTGGTAACTTAAAAATGATAACAATATAAAATAAAGTCTATAGAGTAAAAATGAAAATTTTTTAAATCTGGGCCTTGAATTTTTAAAAAATATTTCCTCATTACATTGACAGGATCTAGACTTCTTTGCAAGCAAACTTTATCATAGGCACTTGCAATTGCACTGCTGTTGCCCTCATTAATCTTTTTTGCCTCTTTCTTCTTTCTGAAATAATAGCTTGTTTAAACACTTAGAAAACTCTTAAATAATGTCCTATCAAGTTGATGTATTTGTCTCAAATGTGTTTATGATGCTTGAAAGTATTTGCTGCTTTCCTGACGTTTGAATTTGAGAAATATGATTATTTTTTTTTGAGGATAAGAGAATATATATCATCAGCTGCTCTTCCTTTTACAGGAATGTTTATTATCCGACTGAAAGAAATTTTAAAAAAGACGGAAAAAGTGAAGACAGGGAAGAAAAAATTGAAATAGGCCAACTCCCCCAATTTAAAGACCCAATCCAAAAATGGGCATCTGAAATGAATAGACACTTCTCAGATGAAGAAGTACAAATGGCAAATAAATAAAAAAAAATGTTGAACATCACTGGTCATTTAACATATACAAATTAAAACAAGGGGGCCGGTGAGATAGCTCAGCGGCATAAGCACCTGCCTGGCAAGCGTGAGGTCCTGAGTCCGACTCCCGGAGCCCACATACAAAAAAGGGCCAGTGAGATAGCTCAGCGGCACGGGCACCTGCTGGCACTTGAGGTCCTGAGTTCGACCCCAATACCCACAATAAATAAATAAATAAATAAATAAATAAATAAATAAATAAAAATAAAACAACACTAATGTTTCATCTCACCTCAGAATGCTTATTATCAAGAAATCAACCAATAACAAATGCTGGTGGGGCTGTGGAGAAAAAGCAGCCCTTCTCCACTGTTGGTGGGAGTGTAGACTGGTGCAACTACTGTGGAAATCAGTGTGGAGATTCCTCAAAAAACTAAAACTAGAGGTTCCATTTGACCCAGCTATACCTCTTCTTGGTATCTTCCCAATACAATTAAAAGCATCATGCCACAGCAATATATGTATTACTATGTTTATAGCAGCACAGTTTGTAATAGCTAAATCTTGAGCATTTGGGCTCAAATGCCTATCAACTGATGAATAGATAAAGAAGATGTATTCTTTTATATGCTGGAGTACTACGCAGCCATAAAGATGGAATAAATGTGAGACATTTTTGGCTAAATGGATGCCCTTTGAGAACATACTCTTAAGTGCAATAAATTGGACACATGTGTAAATACTGCATTGTTTCTCTGGTTTGAGAAACTGAAAGTGTAAATAACAACCAAAATGTGTAGCAGATACTGTGAAGTAGGAAGAAAATATCTAAATGGAAAGTAGAACTAGGGAAGGAGATGGGAAAAAGAAGAAAGGAAAAAGAAAAAAAGGAAAAAATGGTTTTGTAAATAAGGAGGGAAAGGGGTTGAAGGGAGGGAAGGGAAATGGGAAAAAAAAAAGAATCAAGATATATTATGTACAGGTACAAACTCCCTATGATGAATATCATCATTATGTGTATCTAAAATTACCATTACTATGAATTAATTTTAAAAATAAAATTTCACTAATTCACTTTAACATAAATAATAAAATAAAATAGTGTAACTTTCAAAGGAGAAAGGAAAAGAGATAGTAAGGGAAGGAAAAAAGGAAGAATGGGAGAGGGAAGGACAAAACTTGGTTGAAACACAGCATTAAAATACAATAATAATGGCAAAAGAAACTACTCTTTTAAAATATATTTCTGATTGAATAATTATGGAAGTACCTGAAGAAAAATCATTCATAACTTTTTTCTTAGATGCCGTGTTAATACTTTGAAATTATTTTCAATATGTTACACTTGCAGATTGAGACTAAAAAATTAAAATTTGCTTAGTCTTTTCTTATAAATTTGTACAAGCACATAATATAGGTAAGAGTGTCCTCCTATTTATAGGTGGTGGTTAGTC
This sequence comes from Erethizon dorsatum, assembly GCA_028451465.1. Classification (NCBI taxonomy): domain Eukaryota; kingdom Metazoa; phylum Chordata; class Mammalia; order Rodentia; family Erethizontidae; genus Erethizon; species Erethizon dorsatum. The sequence continues at coordinate 74,802,369 of CM051831.1, forward strand.
AAACTTATATGAATCCTTTTTATGTCTGAGGATTATCTTCAATATAATTATGAAGAAACATCAGCATTATGAACTATAAGTAGACAAATAGAAACTTTCTAATTTAAGTTTTTTTTTTTTTTTTTTGTGGGTACTGGGGGTCGAATTCAGGACCTTGTGCACCAGCAGGCATCTGTGCCGCTGAGCGATATCACCGGCCCCTTTTTCGTATGTGGGTACCGGGAGTTGAACTCAGGACCTTGCGTTTTCCAGGCAGGTGTTGATGCCACTGAGCTATCTCACTGGACCCCTAATTTAAGTTTTCAAAATGTGTTTATAAAATAAATTTCAACTACTTTAGACAAAAGGGAACTATTTCAGTATCAACATACAAAGATTCTCCACAATTTGAAAGGACAATGAATAAGGCACTTAATAAAAAGATAAATGCAAAAACTTAATTCAGAAAGAAATAATTGCACATAACTAATCAAAGACTACAAGTAAGGGCCAGTGAGTTGGCTCAGCGGCGTACACACCTGCCTGGCAAGCGTGAGGGCCCGAGTTTGACTCCCGGAACCCACATATGAAAAAAGGGCCGGTGATATCACTCAGCGGCACGGGCGCCTGCTGGCGCGCAAGGTCCTGAGGTCGACCCCCGGTACCCACAAAAAAACCCCCCAAAAATAAAAAACAAACACTACAAATAAACACCAATGTTCTTCCCATTTCTGCTCTTATGCTTTTTTGATTTAAAAGAGTTGTAAATGTCATTCATCAGTAGAGAAAGTTGGCTAAGTAATACATTCTATACTCACCATTTCGCTCATCTTTCTTAACTCTGTCTCTAGTTGTATCCTTATTTCTATGATATCTCTACCTATATATTGACCTGAAGGGGAAGCCGTATTTTTTTTTTTTTTTTTTTTTGTGGGTACCGGGGGGTCGACCTCAGGACCTCGCGCACCAGCAGGCGCCCGTGCCTCTGAGCGATATCACCGGCCCCTTTTTCGTATGTGGGATCCGGGAGTCGAACTCGGGCCCTTGCGCTTGCCGGGCAGGCGCTTAAGCCGCTGAGCCATCTCACCGGCCGGGAAGCCGTATTTTTAAGCAGTAAAACTAGTTGCAGTAAATGTATCGTGGTATTATGCACTGATGTCCAAGCCAAATCTGAGTGCTTGCACATAGACAGTGAGGTAGGTCACTGCCTTCATGCTGTCAGTGTTTCCTTCAGTGCAGTGGGCTGAAGACCAGTGGGAAGGGGGAGATACTAATTTTTATTTCCACACTCCTGTATTATTCATCTTGTGAAATTAAACTTCATTAACTTTGTGATTCATCAGATAAAACTAACACGTTGTAGGGCCGGTGAGATGGCTCAGCAGCTTAAGTGCCTGCCCGGCAAGCGCGAGGGCCCGAGTTCGACTCCGGGAACCCACATACGAAAAAAGGGCCGGTGATATCGCTCAGCAGCACGGGCACCTGCTGGCGCGCAAGGTCCTGAGGTCGAGCCCTGGTACCCACAAAAAAAAAACCAAAAAACAAAAAAAAAACTAACACGTTGTAAAAATCAAGGCCTTCCTCTCACATTCTCCTTCCTTTGGATAAGGGTTGTAATGAAAGGGGGAACAAGGGAAGGGAAGGGAAAGAAGGGGAAATAAAGAATAAAAGGAAAAGCATGGAAATAAAGCTCTTGTAAATGGGGAGGGGAAGAAAGGTTGAAGGGAGAGGTGAGGAGTGAGAAAAAAAGAAGAATCAAGATGTATGATATACAGGTATGAATTCTCTATGATAAATGTGATCTTTATGTATATCAAAAGTGTACCAATAAAATTAATTTTAAAAAAGAGTTGTTACCTTAGTCTTCTGCTGTACAGAGGTTGTCTAATGATTTATCTATCTGAGGTGCACTCACACAACATCTTGGAGAGTTTTCTCTTACTACATCAATCAGCATCTGGAAGATCATTCCTTTTGGAACATGCCTACTCCGTAAGTTTCAGTAGGTAAATTCAGCCTATAAGAGTGATTCTCAATATGTCATGAAAAGAACAAATCAGAATTATTGGGAAATTTTATTCCACAAGCATTCCTCTCTGTATTTAATACCTAAATGTCCCAACCCATATCACTAATAGCCAGCCTGGCTAAAAGGGATGTGCTTCTTTACTTAATATGTTAGGAAAAGTTTGAGTTGTTGATTTATAAAATGTCTTTGTGGATCACCCAACTCAGGTATGCTCAATTCTCTTCACCAGAATATATCCTTAACTCCAAATATAAAAACATCAATTTGTGAATAAAAACAACTTATTTAATACTGTCATTTTAAGACGGAATACCATCACAGATATTTGGATCAAAAGGACTCTTTGTTTAAGGAAAGGACAAACTAAGGTCAAGAGGATGTGTGATGTGAACAATATCCCACAAGTTGATGGCTATGTAGGATGTGTTTTCATTCTGGTGGTTCTTTCGACTTAGTGGAGGAGATGTGAGAACGAGTATTTTTGTCAGAAGAGGAGGCTCAGTGGCTTCTATGAAGGACAAAAGTGGCCCTTTGGGCACACAGAGCGATCTTTAGTAGTTGCATCTTTAATTCCCTCTTCTTCTACTAAAGGATGTTTTAGTATTCTTTTGGGAGGGAAACCCCTCTTAAGCTGAGCTCTCTCCATTACCTTTCTCCCTGATGCTATTGACACTATGACCCAGGTATTCTGTCTTTAGGATGGCCTGTACCATTTCTTGAGTGGGAGATACTTTGCAAGAGTAAATCTACCTAAAAGATGTTCCCTCCACTCTCACCTGTGCCTTTTTTGCCTTTTGAGTTTTTAGGTCTACTATTTAGGCCCAGGGAGAAATGTACTGTATTCCCAATGCTGTGCCCTGTGCTGCAGAGTCCTGGGTGCTGGAATACTTCAGACTGTGGCAGAGAAGGGAGATAAACTGTTGAGCCAGCTGGTGTCGAAAAAATACAATGTTATGACAAAAATATATTCAGCTCAAACCATTCACTACTGTGGAGACCAAAGTATTTGAACTGGACGCTTGGCAGCCAGTATAGTCTCCTCAAACCCCATAAACATACACACAGAATTGTTTTTATTTATTTATCATAACTCTTCTCTGGCCAATTGGGGTTGAATTGGGTTAGGGGCTGTCCCAGAACTGAGGCCATCAGTATAAACTTGTGGGTGGAGAGGAACATCAACATTTGCACACAATCTCTTCTAAGGGCACTGGGTCTGAATTTGCTAATGGACCATTCTGATGTTTACACTGAATGAGACAATGGTATATTAAAAGACACGGAAGTCTAGAAACAAAGCTAAGTCAGACCATATATAAGGGAAAAAAACATTTTAAAAATAGAAGAATGAGAAAAATATGTTAGAATAAGGCAGAAGCCAACTAACTGGGTGGTGTGCCCATGATATGTAAAAGAGCAGTGATTTTAGAAAAAAAATATAGCCCTCCCACACTCATCATCTCATTTTGTTTCTCCCAGTAAGCTTTAAAAACAATGAAGGGACTGACGCTCAGACAGGTTGGGTCACCCAGAAAAATAAAACAGAGTTTAAACCAGATCTGATTTCACACCAGCTCCACAGACTGGAATTTCCTTTTCATGATATTTCACTTTCTTCTTTCAAAAAGTCCTCTTCAATTTTTAACAATAAAAAACCTTTTAACTATATAACATTTAAATTTATTCTTTTTCAGGAGAGGGGTTATGTAGGATGAGTACATCCTGACAGTTTCAGGCCTATCATCTTCAGGAGGGTTGTCTGTGCCTAAGAATGACAGTGTGATTGAGTAACTGTGAACATTTTGGAGCAAATATCATCTGCTTATGGTCTCCCTAGGGTAATATATTTTTAAGAATATAAGAAAAAAATTCTGTTTACTCTCACTAAACGTCATGCCTACCCATCTCTTTTCTTTATATTATCTTAAACCAATGTTTTCCCAAGTACAGCTCTAAAATCTCTGGTTTTTCAATTTTTGTACTAAACATCTATTGATTTTAGGTAAAACACTGATTTTCAGGCCCAAATTTTAGGGATTCTGAGTGACCTTGGACCTCAAGCTTCTCGCTGTTCTGTCAGTATGTCCTTGGAGACCGTAGGCAGCTCAAACTTTGTGTGAATTCATCATTACATATGTTTTCTGACAGTGTAGCCATAGGTTGCTTGTAACACTTATTGAACATTTTCTCTATGCCAGAAACTGTGAATGGAATTTTTATATTTTACTTCATTTAATCTTTGTAACTGCATTATAGAGTATTATTGGCTGTCTATGTGCATGTAAAGAAATTGAGCTTCAGAGAGGTGATACAACTTTCCAAAAGTAGGACAGCATTTGGCCATGCAGCATGAAAATCAGGTCTGCATGGTTAAAAAAAAAAAGAAAGAAAAAAAAAAACAGCATATTTAATATCACAAAAACCTACATAAAATGTAGAGGATACTTTGAAATTTGAAGGCAATCTTTTGAAATCTTTTATTTTTATTTTTTATTTATTTATTTATTTTTTGTGGGTACCAGGGGGTTGACCTCAGGACCTCGCACGCCAACAGGCACCCGTGCCACTGAGCTATATCACCGGCCCCTTTTTTCTATGTGGGATCCGGGAGTCGAACTCGGGCCCTCGCGCTTGCAAGGCAGGCGCTTACGCTGCTGAGCCATCTCACCGGCCCTGAAATCTTTTAAAGATCAGAAAATCTTTTAAAGAACAGAATGACATAAAAGGACAAAATAACATATGTTGTGCTCGCTCAGAACATTGTCCTGTAGTGAGTTTTAATGATTTCTCTCCACATTATACTGTCCTTAATCTGGCCTTCTAGTCCTTGGAGATGTAGTTTTATATTATGTTTTTGTTATTGCTGTTGTTTAAAGCAATTTTATCCTCTTGGTGAACCAGAATGATTTATAAAATAGCAAAGGGCTGTGCAACACTGAACCAGCAAGAGAATTCTCTGCACGTGTAGGAAGCTGGTGGCTCTGCATGAAAATAAAATAGGAGTTACACCAACTGTTTATGCACAAAATTTAAGGAAGACCATTGGGTCTGGAAATCCCAATTTAGGTTTTCAGTTTGTCTTTAAACATTGAGAAAAAAACTATGATTACTTACTGAGAGTTTTCTGGGCCAGGCATTGTACTAGGTAATTTTCACAAAGGTTTCTTACTGAATGCACTCAAACTTTTTGTGAAGTGCTATAATATTCTTGTTTTACTAAAGACAAATGTAAGTTCTTACAGCTAGAGTATGACAGAACCAGGGATTAAATGTACACCATCTAACTTCAAAATTTGATATTGTTAGCTATGTGGACGATTCTGCAGATACATAATCTGATTTTCCTTTAAGTTATCTCATTTGGAAATTTCTGTACAGGTTGCTGTATTAGCTCAAACACTGCTGGAACCAACTACATCATGTACATAATTTAAAGCATGAGTGGTTTGACTTGGTTTGCAGTTTCAGAGGTTTTAGTCTGTGAGGGGCTGGGTCCAAGACAAAACTGTCAAGGTGGATGAGGGCAGTGGAGCAAAGTTGCTTAGCACATGGTAGTTGGGAAGCAGAACAGGGGAAGAGTGCCAGAGGGGAAGGGAAAGGACCAGCAATCTGACATAGACTCTAAGGTCTTGCCTCTAGAACCCAACCAGATACACTCAGAAGTCTGCTTTACTAATCCCCCAGGTGGTTCTCAAGCCAATCAAGCTGACAATTCAGCTTTACTGTCACAGTTGCAATTCTGAGAATCTGAGTAACACCACATGAAAAATATATTGTCTAAAATATTATACACAAAAACGTATACATTGATATTGATTTTGTTTTTAAATTGGTAAATCCCAAAGCAAAGTTCAATGGTGGCTCTCTCCATATGTCAAACATACAGTAGTTATGATATCATTATTGATTAAATTGAATAGAATACAACATCTTCACCTCCTAAGAACCAGTAGTCTATGTATTTGGTGCAGGACAAGGTTGGGGAATCCATTTGTGATCTAGATTATAACTTTGACTTCCATTCTCAATTCCAGTCCATCTAACAGACTTCTATCACTATTAATTCCCTGAGTTCCATATTCCTCATTCTACTTTTCTATTAAAAATCTACAAAGCCTGCCTGCTGTTTGACTTCTCATATCTAAACACTTTTTCTTAGGTTTCAAAGTTTTTAATAATCTACTTTACTGTGACCAGCCAATTTAGAATAGAAGCACAGAGGGGACATTAAGAATGAAAGTAAACAGAAGCAGAAGAATACTATTGTGAAAGTTTTGTGGTTTTAGAATTCTTGGAGTGAATGTGTTAACATTTTTAATTCTCTGAGTGAGGTTTCTCTTTCTCATTAGTCTGTAGGAAAAACATACTGATTTTCTCTTACTCTTCCCTACCTTTTTCTTCTCCCCATATGTACTTGGTTATTCTGCATAGATAGCCTATCTGATGTCCTATCTCTTAGTGAAATGACCCCTGTCTACCCTCACATTATTTTGTCCTTAGACACCCTTCCCAACCCAGTTCTCTGTGTTCTTCAGTCAACACACTTGATTTTGACCCCGAAAACAGGATACATTACTATGACTGCATTGTCATATGCTCAGGTATAATAAAGACAGCTAACAAAAGTGAGATAGAAAGATAACACTGCAGGGAGAGTGAGATTCTGTCAAGAAAATATTTAGCACAAATTTGATTACTGGGTTCACATAAACATTTCAGATCAAGTATATAAGGAAAAGGATAGATAAGGCTAGAGACTGATTTTCTTTCTGGTATTTATTATTATCACAAGTTAGTACAGTTTAGCCAACTAGTCTATACTGGAGGTCCAAATTACTTCCCATATAATTATAACTTAGTATTCACATAGGAGGATTTTGGATGGAGGTTATAAAAGAACATTGTACTTGGATCTACAGATCCATTTATTGGCAGCCTGGAGTAACTAGCAATAGCCTCTAACTCAATGTGATCTTAATCAATATGGTGTTTTTCTATTCATTCTGGCCTTCTGGATTGTGGATTATAAAGTGATCTCATAGCCACCACAGGTGGGCTTGTCTCCTTTTTATTCTGATTTCCTTTGAGGGCCATAGTTCTTTGTGGATGGCATCTATGAGGCTATACATAAATGGTGAGCTCTAGGCTTTACCGTCTGTCTCCTATACTACATGTCCAACAGAATGGCAGCTCAAACTTTCACAGATTCAATCAAAATTTCCTTGTTGAAAACTGGTTTCACTGATCATTTATAGTCTAGGATTTCTCCTTCCACATAAGCAGTTTCTTCCTTTCAGTGACAAATTCTACAATATGACTGAATATTTTTCAGTGCAACATTTTAGGATTCCAGTTGGTAGAGTCTTTCCGAATTGCCATACCACTCATTCTGCTGGATATGGAAGTCAGGTTCTATTGCTTTCCAGTTCTTGAGGGTTGATTGCTATAGACCAAAATCTCATCTCAGTAAAGTGGTTGAAATTTATTTTCTAGTAAGATCGGGTGTTCTAGAACATCTAAATTTTAATCATGACTTCAAAAATCCTTGCCCTTTATGCTTACAGAATTATTTTACCCTAAGCCTCAATGTCCTTACTTGTAATTCAGAAATAATATTGTTTTCCTTATAGGATTATTGTAAAGACTAGATATGTGTTATGAGAAATGCAAGTAGGAAGGAAGGAGGCTTAAACATGTGACAGGTGTGTTTTGTCTATCTCTAGTCATACTCTTCCCTCCAAAGCTAGCAATAGACAGGCTTCCTAAGACACAGAGGGCTTTATTTTGCCTCTTTGTTCACCATACTGGGAATGATTCTAGCATTACTTAAGAGGAAACACAGGCATAAAAGAAAATTGCACATTTAACATTTACTGAATGTTGGCACTGGGTTAAAATTCTAAATGCTTTACATTAAGAACTCAGTGGTCCCAACAATCCCCAGAGGCATTTTCTACCTTTCCTAGTACAAAGATAAGGAAACTGAGATTCAGATATGTTAAGTAATCTGTCCAGTGTTACACATTTAGAAATAAATAGTGGTAGTTTGACCTTTGAAACAATATTCTTAAAATAATATTATATAAATGCAGTGATTCTGTGTGCAATTGATTATTGTACAGAGAATATTTGTGCATTTTCATATCTCAATGTTCCTACTCCCTGGAAGTCATCCTTTCTTTACCAATATTGGGACTGGAAGAATTCCACTGATATTTCAAGTTTTTGTTGAAATTTCCTTGCCCCTCTGAAGCGTTTCCTAAAGACCAACAGAACTAAATATGGCCTATTTTGTGCTCTCATAAAAACACTCATCACATTCTTTAGTTATTTGACCCTGACCCTTTGTCTAGTGATTTTCCTGAGTGCAGGAGGCTTTGTCTTATTTCCCAACACTCCTTTATGTTTATGCTTATTATTATTATTGTTATGGTTGCTATTGTTATTATTTTAATTATCAGAGATTAACAGACTATCTTGAAAGGCTCATTATTTTTTTTTTTTTGTGGGTACCGGGGGGTTGACCTCAGGACCTCGCACGCCAGCAGGCGCCCGTGCCCCTGAGCTATATCACCGGCCCTTTTTTCGTATGTGGGATCCGGGAGTCGAACTCGGGCCCTCGCGCTTGCCAGGCAGGCGCTTACGCTGCTGAGCCATCTCACCGGCCCAAGGCTCAGTATTTTTTAAGTGGGAAATGTATTTTAAAATTATTTTTCACATATTTAATACTTTATTGAGAATCCAAGAATGCTTGAGTTCTTATTGTTCATGATTATGGATTTTGAAATTTGTTTGCTCCTGGGTCCACTCAATTCTGCTGTATGTTGGCAGCCTTTCAAATTTTGGGAATGATGCCTTGTCTATTTGTGTTTGTTCACTGGTTCCCAATCACCATAGGTTTTTAATAAATCTTCTTCTAATCAGCTTTTGAAAATGGAGCTTCGCGCTTTACTGCAGTCAGTTATGTAGATGGCTGTCACCAGGGCCTTCTTCTTAGCAACAGCCCTCTTCTAGAATTTCTTTTCTTTCTTCAGCTCCATTTATGAGGCTGTAGGCCTTCAAAACCATATGTTGCAGGTGAATTGTGCTTTCCCCTAGTAGTAGTAGGATATCATTTTTTTTAACACCCTGTTATTTACTGGTCCCTTGGTTATACAAGAAAACTAGGAATCTCACACATGTTAGCAACTGTAGCTCCAATAGCTAAAGATTTACTACAGGCAAGCATACGTTTTCAAGCTGGTTTTCAAATCTCATCTCAACTTCCCTGTGTTATAGCTGAAATATATGAGGCTGAATCTGGAGCATTCTCTAGAGTTGGACATTCATTTTTGTGTGTGTGTGTGTGTGTGTGTTGATCTGGCTGAGAACATAATCCAGGAGAATGAGTCTTTTAAACTTACTTATGTCTTTAATATTGTTATTGGTGTCACATGTCTATAATCATTTTCCCGTTGGTAAATGTAGTCTTCTTTACAAAATCCAGTAATGCAATTTGCATGCTTTAAAGATAAGGCTAAGACTCTGTCAGAGCACTTAACCACAGGTGTAAAAATGTGATTAAAAAGAGACTGCATATTTAAGTAGGAGTAATTAGAAGTGAATTCTTAATTAAGAAGTTACACAAGCATTTATGCTTTGCTTTGCTATCCTATGCCTTTGAAAGGTGCTATATAAATGCTAATTTCTTTTCACATCAGTCATGCCATGTATTCATGACATTGAAAATGTGCATTTACACTGAACTAAGCTAAATAATAAAAACTAAATATAAAATATCTATTCAGTAGAGCTACATTCCCATCAGTGAATAAAAGTGCATTGCTGTATTTTCCCTTTAAGCAACGTACCTGTGCTGATGAAATACAAGTTCTGTCTTTATGTCTGATTGAGAAATGAAGTATAAAATAAAACTCTTCAAACTGATCAAACTATGAAAGAGTGAATAGGTTTAAAAATGTTAGTATTGTATTTTAACAGCATTTAAATTAGACAATTTCTGGAAGTGAATGTGCTAGTTGTAGTATATTCATTGTTTCTTGGTTATTTATTTATTTGATGGTGCAGTTTTGGGACACCGTCTTGCTATACAGTCCTGGCTGGCCTTGAACTCATCGTGTAGCTCAGGCTGGCCTTAAACTCACAATGACCCTCAGCCTCCTATGTCGTGGGATTACAGGCACGTGCCACTATTCCCGGCCTGTTTCCTGGTAATTTAAAGTAGATCTTCCAAGATTCATAGAGGTATAATTTAGGAATTATAAGAGTTATAACTATAAGAATATTCTGTTAATATAAGTATTTCATCCTTTGAGCTCTCAATACAATCTCTGCATCAGAAGTTTGGGTTGTGAAGTACAGAATGTGATATTTATGAAGCCCAAGATTTAAACTCCATGGGAAAACAATAAGGAGCTAGTCCTTACAAATTATATACTGAACCAAAAAGTGGAAAATATCATATCCCTAAGCTTCCACATTTCACGCATTTGTAAACAAGAACAAATTATTTTAGGCCAGTGTTTCTGAACAATGCATTTATCATGTGTCATTTGGAGATCTTGGTAAAGTAAGAGCAGATTTTGGTTAAATGGGTTTGAAGTGAAGCTGAAGTTTTCTTATTTCTAACAATCTTTCCTATGATACAGATACATGTGTCTTATAGTTTAAGACAGGGATCTGCAAACTTTTGGAGAAAGAGCCAGATAGTAAATATTTTAGTCTTTATGGATCATAGGGTCTGTAATACTCCTAGTCAACTCTGCTATTTAAGCAAAAAAGTCATTTTTAGTACATAGATGATTAAACTTGATTATAGACTTCTTCCATTAAAACTGCACTATAGTATGGGAGGTAAATAGATTTGGTTCCTGGGCTATAACTTGCCAACATTGTCTTAGGGAACTGTCAGGGTTCTTTTAAATAGCTCATCTATATTCTAAATTTTCACCTTTTCAAAATTAATACAGGAGAGACTAAATTCAATTTTGAACAGTCTCCGATGGCCATTGGACTCTGGAATTTCCAAGTATATATTGACACAGTTCCATTTACATTTATCTATTTTCTGTTTCCTTCTCTTCCTTTTATCTTCATCTCCTGTCCTCATTTCCCATATTAAAGATCTCCCAGGTAATATGAATATTAGGTATATTTAATATATTTATAGAACCCCCAGGAAGCTCCTCAAAGAACAGAGATATAAAGTAATAGTGTTCCTTTAGTCACTGGGTCACTTTTTTCTTGTTCATTTTTCAGCCTTAGATAACCAAATACTCTTTGCCACATAATTAATCTGATCGTTGTTGTATACCAAAGTTGAAATGTGTGGTGAGATTCATGCCATTCTATTTTGGTTAAGATCAAACTCCCCCTTCTGGATAGATCTTTAGATCATTCTAATTATAGCCTTGGTTGTAGAGTCTATTTGACAATCCCAGGGTTGACATTTTTTTAAATTCATAAGGTATGTTCACACTTTCTGTATCAGAGTAAGGAGCCATAGCACTACTGTCTATTGTACCCTTTACTTTTATATGTACTTCAGCAGAAATAAAGTTAAGCAATATGAAAGCTGTCTTAAGAATCTGTCTGAGTCCATCTTCTGCTATTAAAACCATACAGGTAAAGCTGAGTGATTTATGAAGAAGAGTGCATGGCTCTGGAGGCTAAGTCCAAGAGCACAGGGCTCTTGAGCTCGGCTTCTAGTGAGTTCCTTGTGCTGCATTATAGTGTGGCACAAAAGCAGAAGGGCAAGCAGGAGCATGTCAAAGAAGGGTTATACAAGGTTGGCGTGACTTTACAAGCAAAGGTTGTACTCTCAGAGTAACTAATCCAGTCCTGTGAGCTTGAGAACTCACTCCCACGAGAAAGGTATTAATCCCTTAAAGGATTCATCCCTTCAAGGCCCAATCTCCCAACACTGCCACAATAGCAGGCAAATTTCAATATGAGTTTTGGAGGGGACAAACCATATTTAAACCCTAGCAGAATATTTAACATGGTTAACTATTAGGGCTGTTAATATCAGCATATAAGAGTTGGCCATACCTATGGCATCTTGACTATTTGATTACTAAATGGTCAAGAATTTTGAAAGCATTTATATATAAGTAAATTCTTCTTCAAATATAAGATACATCAACTAAACAATGTTAAGACAAAAAATGATTAGAACAGGTTTAGATAAAAGGTAGCCCGAGGGCCATATATATCTCATGTCCTAGCTGTTTGTAGCCAACAAGTTGTTTTTCACATTTAAAGAATTGTTGAAAAAATTAAAATATGAATAATATAATATTTTGTAACATGAAAATTACATAAAATTCAAACTCAAGTTCCATAAATTATGTTTTATTGGAAATAGTCCCACTTTTGCTCTTGTATTATTTATAGCAACTTTGCTCTAGAAAGGCCAACTTTATTAGTTACAGAAAACATTATGCAGCTCTCAAAGCCTCAAATATTTATCATCTGTCAATTTACAGGGAAAACTTTGATAACCACTAGGCTAGAACATAAAATTTTCCACGATTTGTGTAATTCAGTAAAACTGAATTCAGTAAAACCGAATTACATCTAGAAATTATTTGTTAAAATAATGCAGCTAAAATTTTGAGAATGTTAGAAGTGGAATTTTCAAGAAAAGATTAAAGAAATTGTTTATCACACCTGCGCCATGTCAAGTTCACAATATAACATTGTATGCATATTAACACAGTGTGGGCATGCTTACCAGGTGCTGTGCCTTATGGTCTGTGTTACAACTATGTAGGCAAGGGGTGCTATCTTGTATATATCAATTACCATTTGAAGTAGGCATTGTTGTCTTTCTCTTCAATATAAGGAACTGAGACTTCAGTAGGTTAAATAACTTGTCCAGTGCCATCCAACTAGCAAACAGCAAAGTCAACATGTGAAGAGAGATACTGGGCCTTTTAAGATCAATGTTTTAGCCAGTTGATAATGTGCACTAAAATTTTGCAAAAATAGTGCCAATTTTCTTGTACAAGGATAAATAATTAGTTAATCAGTTTTGGGCTACTATACTGTCACTTGTTCATGATCTTGTGATCTTCTGGCCTCAATGTGGTCTTAGTTAATTTGAGATGAAACAGAACTCCTGTATATTATTATTAATGTCACTGAGGTGTACACTCCTTCAAAAATTGATTCTATATTTCCTTCAAAGTTTGAGTGACTGTGAAATAAAATGATAGCAGAAAGGTTAAAGTGTCATCTGGATAATATGGAAGCTTTGGGGGTAGCTAGAGACTTTTTTTAAACACAGAATTGAGGTCTTCAAGTGAAGAAGTGACTTAGGATGGTGTCTCAGAAAAAGAAATGTTGTGTTATATTTTGGAGAGCATACATGGTGTGACTTGTTTTGGGGGTTGGGGGGGAACCAGGAATCAAACTCAGGACCTTGTGCTTGCCAGGCAGGTGCTATGCCATGCTGTGACTTTTTAAAACATATATCTTCTTTATAATTCTTAAAGGTGTATAAGGTGGATGACCTTAACTTAAAAACATTTTTTATCGTGACATATTTATTCATATATGCATATATAAAATCAAGTGAGTGTGGGGATGGGTGGATAGTCAGGGCTTTCAATACTGAAATTAGAAGCATTAACAACTTTTTGCTCTACAAAAATACAGCTAGCACAGAAGACAATATGCTATGTGTAAAGAGTAATTAGTGACATTGACACCAGAACCATTGCCTACATCCAAGGCAGGTTGACTTACAGTAGATTCTTTACTTACTCTTCGCTTATTTGACTCTGTTCATGAGGTTGCTTACAGTTTAGCATGAGTAAATTCTGTTTGCTGTAGACATGGTCTTTATGGAGTCCCACTGTTGGAATAAAATCTATTTGTGATAGATGTGAGGTTAATCATATATTTATTTAGAGTTGAGGAATGAACAGGGAGAGCTCTTTGAATTTTCTGTGTATTTCTTTTCCTCTGTATGGCATCATAGACCTCCCTCTCTGACCTTTGGGCCTCTTTACCAACACCTTCGCCCAGATGACTTGGGAGGGCCTCTGGAGTAATTGGGCATCCATTTGGAAACTTTATTTTGCCAGTGGGTTAATTCTGTTTGCAGAAGTGAGTCTTACAGTGTAGACAATGATTTTCTTAAAATGAATTGTCAAGCCAATTCCCATTTTCCAAGCATTTTCTTTCTTCTGATGTCAGGCACTTTTAATAAATGCATCATGTTATTTAATCATATTCTCTTCTTCATCTACATCAGAAATATTGTTTCTTCTATAAAGAGAAACTTATATGTGATATTTGCAATTCACATGAAGGCTGTGGGAGCTAGCATCAAGTGTTTACGGTTACATTCAGATGATAAGAAAAAAATAATGAGTGTCCAGCAGAGCTGCTACATCATTCTTGGCTTCAGAAGCAGTATAATTTAAATTCAAACAGCACTACCCTCTGCTATGAAGGTTTTTCCAAAGGGTAAAGAACTTTCTTCAGGGCTACTCATTGATGTATATTAAACCTTGTTGGAAAACAGATTTGCATTGACAAATAAAAAGGGAAACCAGAGTGTTTGGTGGAAAACTACTCACTTAAATGAATAATCTCCAAATGATGTCATTAGATAATTGAGGCTTTTCAAATACAAATTTATAGAAAATGAACAAAACCAATAGTGACATTTAGTGGTACCTTACTATGAGAACAGCCTTTGTTGTCACTCTAAAAATAAACAAAAAGTATTAAAGGCTCATAATCTTATTTTGTTACTTTATTACATGTCATGGTATATTAAGATTTTTATAACCTGATGAAAATATGGGATTGACTTCGCAATTCTGTGAATAACACAAATATAGTATTGGGTTTGACTGAATTAACATAAGGAAAATAGGAAACACAAACACACACACATATATACACACACTCTCATGCACATCCCAAATTTCCCTAAGGGGGATAATTAAACAATAAAACAAAAGAACCAAAGAAAAATGGAAAATATTGGAAGGTGAAAAATAAAATAAGGTCCCTGCCTTCTTATATCTTAAATGTTGAATATTTGTGTCAAATGATATCTGATTTTGGTAGGAAGGACATATTTCTTAGAGAATGTTAAGGAGTGGCATTTGAAAGTATAGGTGGAATGGTTAAAATGACTATTACTTTAATTTTTTCCTTTTGACAAATAAAAGTAACATTTTATCACTCACTTGATATATAATAATGAGCATTTATTATTATACTAGTCATGCATCATAGTTGCACTTTGATTTTCTTTAAATAAAATGTAGGCTATGGTTCCTCATGAGATATTGATAATATCAAATGAAAAATCTCCTCAAATAGATCAGCATTATTTCAGTTTGTTTGCAAGCTGTCCCCAACATACTTAAAATAAACCAAATATGTTTTTTTTTTTAATTGCATTGAGAAGCACTCAGTACTGCTTTTTCATTAATGGGAGGAGAAAGCAATATTCACCAAACACTGGCTCAGTTAAGCTCATATTCTTGATCTTCTGTTGAAGAAAGTAATGCAAGCACAAGAAAATAGGTATTGCCATTTTATCTTTGATTTAATAAAAATGGGTAGTTTTCCCAAATGTTAAGGCACCTGTCTGTTGCCATGTCTATATGTCTCTGAATTTCAATGCTCCTGAACAAATTGAATTCACTCTCTGTCTTTTAATAATTTGCCCTAAATACATTTGTATTATTAGACTATTTTACTCAGATGATTCCTTATTTATTGCAAACTAGGTTTTTGATTTTCCTTTTTAGTTTGCTATTTTTTTCAAATTAGATCATCAAACCTCTCTCTCTCTCTCCCTATCTCTCCCTCTCTCACCTCCCTGAAGAGCCATCCCACTGTACACAGTCACACACCTTCTCCATCATTACATCAGTTACCTCAAAATGAGTTCCATCACATCCAAATAGGAACCTTGGATAAGCTCGGTTGCTTCTTCCACTTGACGAAACTCACCTTCTAGTTTGGAATCCAACTGTGTTCTATAAGTCATTTTATCTGATAAAGAAAACACTAAGATAAAAGTAGGTATTACATATACAACATTTTTATCTACACATGTAATCTTACTGTCTATTGGGGCCTTTCCATTTTTGAAAAAATATTTCATATGGAAAATATGACTAATCACTATGGTTTAATAATTTCCATCACATTCCTTGAAAGCAAATGAAACCCTTATTTTTTTGTAAGTCATATTACTACTTCAGCATTAGCTGAAAATGAATGGTGCAGAAAATGAATGATGATTCAATCTGGTGGAATAGTTTTGCAAGGTGATCAGGAGCAGTGTTCATGCAGAGCACTTTCTGATAATTTTAGTGTATTTCTTACATGTGTATACCCACATATCACAGGGGAGAGTTGTTAGAAGTAGCTGAATGAAGGCATGACCTCCTGCCCTGTCATCAAGATTTGGATACTTAGCACTGCCAATGATTTCCACTTCATTTCTAATAATAACAGCTAGAAAAGAGGCTTTCCTAAGTACTTGCCCAGTTTATTCTTTCCTACTTCTTGTCCGTTAGACTATAAGCTTTCTGCTAGCAGAGCTCTTGCTTGTTCCACTCAAAGATCTCTAGAACTGCACTGTCCAATGCACTAATCATAAGCAACATGTAGTTATGTAAGCTTATATTTAAGTTAATTAAATGAAATAAAATTATAAATTTGGCTTCTTACTTGCATTGATCACATATCAAACTCTTAACGGTCACATGTAGCCAGTGTAGTACAACAGTGGACGAGGCAGATTTAGAGCAACAGTTTTATCATTGCTGGGAGTTCTAATAGCCAGCATTATTTTAGAGCCTGGCACTGTTTCTGGAAAAAATTAACTTAATTAGTTTACTAAAATATCTTTGGGGAGCTGAAATTCCATTTGCTTTGCTTTATTGAGAAGTAAAATTTTAGATGACAGAGTAGCAATATGTGTACTGTACTAGTAAGAGTTTCGTTATTGTTGTTTTGTAAATTTCTGTGGGAGGAGACTTTGTGCACTTCTTGCCTTGTAATATACTTTCTAGACTGGAAATGCAGCCAAGAATGATCACATCCTGGGACTAAATTCCCACAAGTCCTTCTGAACACTGATATGCGTTCATGTCACAGTGGTTTTAGTGGTGAATCTTCACTAAATCGTAGATATGAAGGAGCTGTATTGAAAAAACTCAACAATAAAATAGCCTGAAGTTGTAGCTACATCATGATAACTTCTTTGACTGAACGAGATGTGAAGGAAAATCTTTGAGTCAAGGTCAGCACTGAAGATAGCAGAGGGAAAATAGAAAAATAACTGTCAAAGAAATATTTTTGATTAAATGTTCTTTCTTTAAATTTTTTCATTGTAGAAGTTTTTCATTACATTCCCAAAGCAAAATATTTAAGGCAATTCATTCCATATTTGGTGCACACTTCTTTCCTCGGACATAATAACACCCTGTAATACACAATACAGTGTGGTATCCACCTTTGTTTCTTGAAAATAAAACCTAACTGGTAGCTGTGTTGCCAGTGCACTATGAGTGGGCTACATGGCTAAGAAGTGCTCGTTAAGGAGGGCACTATTGCTGGACATAAGAGATCAGGGCCAATGGTTCTACAGGAAATGGAGTTGCAAGAAATTCAGGCTGGAATTCAAGGTTTGGAGTGTTATGATGATGTTCCAGAAAAAGATGACGGGACTGTATTTGAATAAATGTAGATTTTTGTACATGAATAGATAATTAAATGTAGATTGTTATACATGAAAAAGAAAATACCACATTCCCTGAAAATAAGCCCTATTGTGGCTTTTGGGACAAAAATTAATATAAGACCCAGTCTTATTTCGGGAGAAATATGATAGACTCCGAAATAATAGACTGTACTGTTTTCCTGTTATTGATGAAATTCAAGCAGGTATTTTATATCTGTTTAGTATATAGAACTGTTTTCCTTTTAGGGTATAATATTAAACAAAAAGAAGATAGTAATGACCTTCTCACAACATGGTGCCTGTAGTTTAAACTAAAGTGAAAGCAACATCCTAAACAATAGATTAAGGAGGAACATAACTGGAGAATGACAGTTTGGGGAGAAGAAACCTTAAAACATGAATCTTTCTCTTATTCTTCTTTTAGTTAAAGAATTCTTAATTATATAAGAAACTTGAAAATAATAGAAAAAATGGTACAAAAGGAGCTCTCATGTTATGTAGTAAAAATTCCTCATAAGGTTGAAGAGGACATGAAAACACCAGGGATTTCCCTACATCTCAGCTAAAGTTCAAATTCTTCACATTTTCATGGATGCCAGGGAAAAAGGCTTTTGAAATGCATTCCTGTATCAAGAAATATTTATTGAGAATTCATTAATGCCAGGACTTTAAGGGGTTTTATTCAAAGATTAGAAGAAAATTGCAGTGAGTATAAATGTTCAAATAACTGTGTTTGATCTCTCTGTCTCAGAGACACATTCTTTGGTGTCTACTCTTCTCAAAGATAATACGATGGCAATCTATGGTGTAGGATGTTGGTTTCACTTTAGATTAAACTACAAGCACTGGCATGTGGAGAGCCAGTTTTTCCAGCACCATTTATTAAAGAGGCTATCTTTCCTCCAGTGAACATGTTTAGTTCCTTTGTCAAAGATAAGGTGGCTGAGTGTGTTTGGGGATACGTCTGCATCTTCTGTTCCACTTATCCTCAGTTCTGTTTTTTTTTTTTGCCAGTATCATGTTGATTTTGTCACAGTAGCTTTGTGGTATAATTTCAGGTCTGGGATTGTGATAACCCCTGACTTTGTTATCCAGAATTGCTTCTGCTATTCTAGTTCTTTTCTGGTTCCAAATGAATTTTAGGAATGTTTTCTCTAGATCTGTGAAGTATTTTAATGATATTTTGATTGGGATTGCAATCCTAAATCTGTATAGCAGTTTTGGGAGTATGGCCATTTTCACTATATTGGTTCTTCCTATCCAAGAGCAAGGGATATCTTTCCATTTTCTGATATCTTCTTCAATCTCTTTGACCCATGTCTATCACCATGCACTAAACTAAAGTCAAAATGGATCCAAGTTCTAAATATTAAAACAGAAACAATAAATCTACTGGAAGACAAAGTAGGTAGAGATCTTGAAGACATAGGGGTAGACAGAGAGTTCACGAGCAAAACCCAAACTGCATGGGAAGTACTTCAAAGAATCAACAACTGAGATCTCATCTTATTAAAAAGTTTCTGCACATCAAAAGAAATCACCAACAGAGTGAAAGGACAACCCACAGAGTGGGAATAAAAATTTAGCCACTTGTCCCTCAGACAAAAGGACTTCTATCTAGAACATATAAAGAATTGAAAAAAATCAACCCCCTCAATTTAAAGACCCAATCCAAAAATGGGCATCTGAGATCAATGCACACTTCTCAGATGAAGAAATAGAAATGGCAAATAAATATATGAAAAAATGTTCAACATGATTGGTCACTCGAGAAATGCAAATTAAAACAACACTGAGATTCCATCTCACCCCAGAAAGAATAGCTATTATCAAAAAATCAATCAATAACAAATGCTAGTGGGGCTGTGGGGAAAAAGGAACTCTTTTCCACCATTGGTGGGAGTGTAGACTGGTACAACCACTGTGGAAATCAGTGTGGAGATTCCTCAAAAATCTAGGATTAGAGAGGTCCTATTTGACCCAGCTATTCCCCTTCTGGGTATTTTCCAAGAAGATCAAAAACATCATACCATAGTGATATATGTGCACCCATGTTTATAGCAGCACAATTTGTAATAGCTAAATCTTGGAAACAACCCATCAACTGAGGAATGGATTAAAAAAATGAGGTTTTTTATATAATTGAGTACTACTCAGCCATACCGAAGGATAAACTGGAGACTTTTATAGGTAAATGGATGCAAATGGGGACCATACTCATAAATGAAATAAATCGGTCCCATATCTGTAAAAATCATGTTGTCTCACTAGTGAGAAACTGAACAAGTAAATAAGATCCAAAATATACAATAGATATTGTGAATTGGGAAGAAACTTTTCAAAAGAAAAGACAAACTGTGATGGGGGAAAGGGGAAAGGAAGAAAGGGAAAAAGAAAAAGGTATATATATACACAAGGTAGTTAAGATACTTATACAACTAGCTTCTCTTACCTCCTTGAAAAGAATATTTTCAATATATAGGCATGCCTATATCTTGTACTCTGAATAACTACTAGGAAGACAACAATGTGCAATATATCAACTATTGTAACTGTCCTACTAACCTGTTTTGAAACTCAGTTTCATTGTTTTTTATCTTTTTTCTTTAAAAAAAAACTAAAGCGCCATGTTTGCAGAAGAAATGCCTACTTCTAAAGTAACATTAATCATACTTTCACAATAAAACACAGTATTTAATTTGTATTTGCTAAAGATAGAGCAAATATATGCCTCAGCAGGATTATTTTCATTAATGTTTCCCTGGTGAAAGATTGACCAACTAGAGAAGTTATTAACTACACTGAAGCAGCAAAATACATTATATTTATTTGCAGAAAAATTTGTCTGAAGTATATGCAAATGCTTTTGTTCATTCATTTTTCAATCAACAAATATTAAATCAGTACCTAGTATTTTAGCAGTGACTTAGATGATGGGATTTAACATTTTATTGCTCAACTTTCCCATCAGTGGTACAAAATACTGCACACTTAAAAATTAAAGGAGAAATGATTTAACTTGGCTAACAGTTTTAGAGGGTTGAGTCTCTGGTAAACTGGATCCAAGGCAGGAACATCATGGCAGAAGGATGTGATGAGACAAAGCTGCTCTCTTCCTGGAAGCTGTGAAGCAGAACACACAGGAGAGCACGCAGAAGAAAGGAGGAACCAGACACACTTCACAGAGCCCCTGTGACTCATTCATAGGCGTCCAGAACTGTGCAAGTAGACAATTGTGATTGTCACAACCAGGAACTAAGTGAGCATTCCTGCTCGGAGGATTCCATTTTAGTGGAGTTAGAATATTTTAAGACGACACGTATGTAATTTTTAGTGTGTTAGAAAATGATAATTAGCAAATAAGTAGAACAGGATGAGAGGTGTTAGGAATGACTGGTGAGTAGGAAATCATATTTTAATAGGATGATCAGAGATGTGCAAATTGTGATGAAGTTCCAGGGCAGTATTAATGTCTGAGCTCAAGATGGTACCGCGAGTGTGAGAGAGCAGCGGGAGTTGGTGTCACAGAGGTCACAGCTCACTGTGATTGTTGTCAGACACTTCCCTCAGACACGGCTTGCCAGTTAAAAGTGGTACAGGTCCTTCTTGCCTCAAGCAAAGAATTGGACCAGACAGGGCAAAACAGTGCCAAAAGTTAGCTTGAAAAGTGAAGAGTGAAGGGGTGAGGTAAGAACGAGCTCTGTACAGTGAACTTGAGGTTAACAAGGAGAAGAAAGGATAAAAGCAAAAATAAAAGTGCACTGAAGATGCAGAGTGGCCTACCTTGAGGGATCATGGTAGCGGGCTCCTAGTGGACTCTGGTCTGCTTTAGGCATCCGCATCTCGTGGGAGTCCAGGAGAGGTTCTGCACACCGCGTCCTGAGAATCATCTAGCGCCGCACTGGGACCTCGCAAATGACAGGTCCAGCTTTGCCCCTTACTACCTTCTATATCATGATCGTTATTACCCCTAGTAAAATGCAGAACCATTTTTGGGTCTTAAGCAGAGTTGCACCGTCTTAACTAAAATTTCTACTTCAATGTTGTTGGACTAATTTTTATGTTTATCTAATCAACCAAAATAAATATTATGTAAACTCATCCTAAAATGTATGTGGAGAAAAGTTAGAACTTACATCTAAGTTAATGTTATTTTGCTCATTCAACAATAGATATTTATCAAAATACTCTATGCTCTAGCAGGGTGTGCAATGTAGAAAAATTTCATGCCAATTTTAATGGTTTTCAAACATCTACTTTTAAGTTGGGATATCCCTATTGAGTCTTAAATGTGTGAAACTATTTGATAAGTATATCTGCAATGAAAGCAATTAGATCTGACAAAAATCAAACAAAAGTTTCTGAGTTTTTTGTTATTATTATTATTTTTTTTTCACAGGAATCTCTTTGGGATGAACATGCAACAGTTTACTCTGGCCAGGTTTTTCAGGATACTTTTCTGTTTACTCCAAGAGAAAATGAAAATAATCAGATGAAAAGTTGCCTTTAGAAAACATAGGTAAAGGACAATGTTAAATTGTTCTTAAGGGATCTATTTGTAAAGATGGGTTGAAATCATTTCTATTGAACACACGTTGGGGGAAAATTATTCAGACAAAACCAAACATCGCCAATACAGCAATCTGACACAATGAGTCTATTATGAGATATCTGGAAATTGTTTCCATCTTGCATTTTCTTTCAAACCAGTCTAGGAGAAGTGGCTATGGTTAGCATGACTGCATGACTGAAGAAAACAAGGAAACAAATTTTGGGAAGAAAATGCATGTAATGCTACCACATCCTTACTCATTTCTTGAATGTGTTACACTCTCAAGCATGGTTTGAAATTAAATGATATTTTTCACATTGCCTTTTTTTCTTTTTTCAGTACTGGGGATTGAACCCAGAGCCTTCACACTGAGCAACATCCTTGGACATTTTTATGTTTTATTTTGAAACAGGTTGTCTCTAAGTGTCTGACATCCCTAGACTCTTAATTTGTGATCCTCTTTCCTCAGCCTCCCTAAGTGCTGGGATTATAGGGATTATAGAAGTTTTTCTCTTAAGTTTAACATAGCTACATAGGAGAGCAGTCACAAAATACTTGCTTCATAACTTATTAACCCCTCCAGCACTCTGTTTCAAAAACGCAATGGCTGCATTTAAGTCTGGCTCAGATACAGGATACGTTAAAGACCTTAAGAATTTTTTTTTAGATGGGTCTCAATATGTTGCCCAGACAGTGTCAAACTTCTGGATCCTCTCACCTCAGCCTCCCAAACGCTAGGATTAAAGGCTGGCATCCCCCCTCCTTATTTTGTCACCTGTACAAAGGGATAATTACATATTAGTCTTTAAGAATCTTTAAAGATGAATCAATTCATGCTGGTCTAATAAACCGATCTCGTACCTCCTGCACCATAATTGCTGAGTAAATGTTAGGTATTGGTATTATCATCTGTCTCATAATCCATATTATGATTCATACTTAGGATAATTTTTATAAAACTCCATGCATAACCATCGCAAATCAGAGAATTTCAAGAATTTACTTATTCCTATAAGATAAAATAATTTTCCTTCAACTTGTCATTAAATGTCCTTATTGGCTGGAGTGACCTGGACTCCAACTACTTTTCCATGAATATATCACATGTGTTTTCTTAAATTCTGCTTTTTCAGATGGATCTGTTAACTCTTCAAAATCTGTCCCTTACAATGTGCCTTGCATAGGGTATTTCCCTTCGTTTACTCACGCTCACATCTAAGATGACTTCTCTCCTTTCTCTTCTGCAAGTGCAAATTCATTCATCATTAAGAGTTGGTTCTAGATAAATTTCTTCTGTGAAGCAATGATTCCCCTTCCTCCTTAAAATCTATAGTGGCTCTATTGCTGTTCTATTCATTTGTTATATACCATGTGTTGTTGCTGTCTCAGTTTTTCTTTGTTGGTCATTAATTCCCAGGTAGTTTGAATGTTGTAAGGAATGAGGGATCATATTTCTCACTTTATGCTACAAAACTTGGCAGAGAATCAGGCCCAAATTTTGATCAATGTTTTGTTCCTAATACACAGTGATCTATGTGGTGTGTTCATTAAATTTAATATTGGTGAAGCGATGAGTGAATTCTTCAGACAGCAGTGTGGATATGTGTCAGAATAAAAGCAAGGGCACTAAATCATTCAGGCATTGATAGTGAAAAGTCCTGGAAAGGATATCTTGTGTGTTATTAGAGAGATGGTAATCTTTTATGAGTACAATTTTAGGTGTTATTGCTGCAACTTCATCTAGAACCAGGAAGATGCTGATAATCTAAGCTGATCCTGATGTTTAGAATAAATGTAATCGTTATAAATGTTAGAAGCTTTCTGGATAAGTGTGTATGTGTGTGGGTGTTCCTGTGTGTCTCTGTGTGTGTGTGTGAGAGAGAGATCCGAATGACTCTTCTTTCATTATATGCTTGTGATAATAAATACAATCAAAACAGCATACACTAAATTTAATACTTGGTTATTGGGATGGTATTTAGAAATGAAACTTATATTCTCAAACAAGTTTCATTATTAAAAAGTGTTAAGGGATACATCTTAAAGAATACAAACTTAAAACTTCTAGAAGATTATGTGTTACATAATTTTTCTTTTCATTTTTCAAAAGATCTAAACACAGATTCACTTCTTGTATATAACCAAGGTCCAAACTTTCCCAATTTAAGGGCGTCCCATTTATCAAATTGCTTATTAAATGTAGGAAATCTCATAAATGTTAACTTTGGTATAAAACGTTGTCTTTATCCAGTGACTGGTCTAGTGCTAAGTACTCTAGATCTTAAATTATACCAATTTAAAATTTTTATTCTTTTTTTTAATTTAAGTAGAATTAATTATAATAAGGATAAATTTTCAAGTGTGAAATAAATATTACTTCCTTAAAATAGCTGGTAAATATGAAGAAAAATACTACATTTTATTCAAATATTTGTTCTATATTAAATGTTTGTTCTACATCAACAAAGTGTTAGAAATTAGGAAGTATATATCAATTTTGTTATAGTTATTTAACATTTTCAGGAAATGGTGCCATTTTTATGGCTTTCAACATGAATCGTTCAAATGCATGGCTAATTTCTGTCTGCACTGATGGCATATATGTTACCTCATTTGGCATAAAATAATTTTGGTTGCTGTTGCAGTGTTGCAAATATAGATATAGCCACATCCCTTAATATTTTCCTACTTTTTTTTACTCCAATGTAGCTCAAGTTCTAGTTTTACTTTCATTTTAACTTTTACAAAATGGTGATTGTTATTATTAGGTTGTGCCTTTTCAAAATGCAAGTACAATATTGGTCATCAGCTATTTTTCTCAAAGTATTTTTTGCTGTTTAGGCTTTAAATTGTTTTTTTATAAAATTATTTATCTTGTGATCCACCATTGGTTAACTTTAAACTGTATACTAATTTTAAAATGGATACTATGTGAACTACATTAAAACACCATATTTAGCCAATATAATTAACAATTAAGCAATTTAAATTATAAACAAATAAAATAAATTTACCAAGACACAGAAATTTGGTAACTAAGACTTTATGCTGCACATGCATTTCAGAGGCATGAAAAGATACATGGTCAAAGATATGAATCAAACAATATGGAGTATTGTTTCTAATATCACCAGGGAGAGTATTTTTAGATACATGTATGAAACAAATCATGATACTAACATTAGAATAATATGCAGATATTTATAAGAAAAAGGCAGCACAATATGTACTAATAAAGCAATATATAAATTTGAAAGTCAGAAAATATTGCAGAACTGGGTTTATGTTTTGATCCAATGCACGTAAAATAATATATATATATATATATATATATATATATATTAGTATACAGGCTAAGCCATGTGTATGATCATATATATCTAATCCGTCTCTCTCTCTCTCTCTCTCTCTCTATGTATATATGTATCCAAAAGAATAAGCCAAAAAGGATTCATGATGAATTTCTCTATTTGAGTCAGTCGACCTAAATGACTCTTCAAAATAGGAATTAGAGAGTGTAAGCTTGGGGGTGGTCTAGATTTTAATCTTGATGCTAATTTACTCTATATCATTTGAATATTTTATTATAACAAATATTTTATAATTGAAAAATACTAACATAATTTAACTTACCACTTTTCAGTTGTTTTGTAGGTATAAGAGAACTCAGACAGATACAAAATAAACATCCTTACCTCAAGAAATAAAATGGCAAGAATTAGACTCCAGGATTTTTATCATTGTTTGTAAGAATAAAAGTTAAATGCATTGAGGATGTGAATTTGTTGTATTCATCATTCAGAGAACAGATTATGGTTGGCATTTTTTGACATTTTCATAAGAGGGTTGTAAAATTGTACAATTTCATAAATTTAGAATGACATCTGAAAGTACATCCTTCTATGTAATTGTGTGGCTTTGTTGTCCTTTGTCAGTTATGATTGGCACTTAGTAATTAGGTGTGGAGAAATAAGAGATGCTGAATTTTTTATAGTAGCTTGGAAAAGATGCTAAGTAGAGCATCAAGATCATAAACTATCCTTTTTAAGTTTCTCTAAGTAAAAGGTCCCTATGTTACAAAGGCAATTTATTAAAAAGTAAGAAAACAAAATCTCTGTGACTATAAATTAAAGGATACTCTGATCAAAACATTGGCTTACTGTCCTGATAGCACATAGGAACAAAATTTTTCCATTTGATCAGACTATCATATGACCCTATTCAACATTCATAAATGTTACTGAATATATTACCTTAATGTTAAACTATATCCTTATTGTATCAAAAAGATGGCTTTTATTACCTCGTGAAATAAAAAAGAAATAATGAGAATATACCTGAAATGTAAATACAAAGAATGACCAATATATTTTTAAGATTTGTACTTAATCATATTAAGTGAATGATCCCTAAAATTCTGGGACATAAACCAAAAAATAGTTGATGTAATTTTGGGCAGCTTTGTTATGGAATTACATGGAGAACTATACAAAAATTGATGGATTCCATTTTTCCCATCCAAAATAATAATTATTTTTGCTATTTCACATACTGACAAAACCATTTTTGGAGATATCTCTAACATTTTGCCTTATTATTAGCATCTTTTTTAGCTTAATTTTCTTCACTTCAGCAAAATAATTTCAACAAATCATCTTTTGCTTGTTCTCAGTATTCACCTTTTCTTGACTTTTAAAAGTTATAGGAAATAGCTTGATTATAGTTTTTGTGCTGTTATGACTTTAAATGTGTATATTTAAAGTTTTCTTTATCATTTTCCTTTCTTTGTTACTGTATTAAGAATATAAGACTCATATTACTATTTTCATCTGTCCAGATATCTTTTTTAATGTTTCCTATTATTCTATCCAAATGGTCACTAAGAAAATAATTTTTAGGTATAACATGCTTAAAGATAAAATATGTGGTAATTTGAAAAAAATGTAGTGTTTTGGTAAAATGTAAACTGTGTGATGATTTTTTTCTTTTAAGTTTAGATCAGATCTTAGATTTATATTTTTATTAATTATTATTTGGAAATTTAAAAATATAAATTGTATTTCAGATGAAATACATAAATATATATTTTAGGTAAGGAACATAAAACTGTATGAATTAGGTGAGAAAAAGATAAATGAATTAATAAGATTATGTTTCTTTTGTTGTATATTGGTTAGAAAATCTGTGTATATGTGCAGGTAGAAACTATATGAAATTTAATTAAGTATTGCAAGAAAGTGACATCAACTTTTAAAGCATTTTTTCTTAACACCTTTATATCAAAATGGCTGTTGAGATTCTTCTGTGCATCATACTCCATATTTGAAACTTAATAGGTTTAAATCGAACATTAATTGAAAAAATGTCTTTAATATGTTGTGTTGTTTTACTTCCATAGAGAAGCCAAGTAATGGAATAGTGACATATAGAATGGTGCAACGGGAAGTATGCTTAACTGGTTTGTTAAAAGGTTTGGATTCTGGCACAAGTATGCAACTAGTTGGGCCTAATTTTAAACATATCATTGTCTATATGTTAGCATTTATTTCCTCAATTGTAAAAGAGTTGGCTAAATTGCTATTAAGGTCCTTTGACATTCTTTTTTTTTTTTTTTTGTGGGTACCAGGGGGTCGACCTCAGGACCTCGCGCGCCAACAGGCACCCGTGCCGCTGAGCGATATCACCGGCCCCTTTTTCGTATATGGGATCCGGGAGTCGAACTCGGGCCCTCGCGCTTGCAAGGCAGGCGCTTACGCCGCTGAGCCATCTCACCAGCCCTCTTTGACCTTCTTAATAATATATGTCTGTAATATCAGAAGTTCCTGTTGGAGTCACTATGAAGAATAGCATATTGTACAGTAGCTCATGTAGGCCTTCTAGACAGGAAGACTTTATATCTGTGCTTATGAATATGATGGATATTGATATTGACTGTTAGCTGTGGTGAGTGAGAATCTCATTACTTCATCCAAAGCATTTAAACAGCACCTACTAAGCTCTAGACTCTGAGGAGGAGTTGTTGAATGTAGCATGCATGTTCATCTAGCACTATTACTATCTCGCAATGATACTGGAGGATAAAGTTCATATGTCACTTTAAAGTCAGACAGATACGTATTACTATGTTAGTATATTGATTTTTTTTTTTTTTTTGTGGGTCCTGGGGGTCGACCTCAGGATTTCGTGCGCCAGCAGGCGCCCGTGCCGCTGAGCGATATCACCGGCCCTTTTTTCGTATGTGGGTTCCAGGAGTCGAACTTGGGCCCTAGCACTTGCCAGGCAGGTGCTTACGCCGCTGAGCCATCTCACCGGCCCCAGTATATTGATTTTGAATTGACCTAAATCACTAAATTATATTACATTCACACACTAATTTATAGCTCACAAAAAACCCACTTTTACTTATTGAGGTATTTCAATTTTCATAATGACCTTCGAGTTAGTTTTAAAAGATGCACACATACAAACTGCATTGCCCATAAAAAGTGTGACGTGGAAAGCTGCCTGTGTTGAATGGGGCTCAGAGCAAAAGTGGCCCTCAGCAGAGCCAGGCTACAGCGCAAACGGCTCTGCCAAATTTTCTGCCGCTGCATTAGAGGTGTCTGAGGTGAAAAAAATAAAAAAGCCCTGTGGAGTATTTGCTAAGTCTCAGTAGAAGAAACACACAGAAACATAGATCAATGAAGAATTTTAAAGTCTCTCCTTTTTTGTCACTGCACATGGGTAGAGACGGAAAGCCTCACCACAGGTTATCAAATGACTATGTGGGCAGAATTCTCTCCAGGACCTAGATCTATGATTAAGATGAACAGGCCCATATGGAATGCACAGTAATGTGGAAGTAGAAAATCTGGGGTCAGGACAAGTGATGCCAGAAGACACACAGGTGTCTGAGAATTCCCTCTGCCACACTCCCTCCTTTACCATTTACTCCAACTCTAAACCCCTCACCATGTCATTCACTTTTGCACTGATACCTCTCATTTTGTCTTCATCTGTGGCCATATGGAGATTTTGGAAGAGGAATAAGCAGAAATCAGCTTATAAGTATGTTGGCTTAATAAATTTGTTAGCCAAAATATTGACCTCTTTTCTGCTACTGTACCATCCAAGGGAGTTAAGAAACAGGTTTCAAAAAGGCAATGGTGATGCAAAAGTCACTCCAATAGCCAGGCTTCACTTTTGTATATCAGTTCATCTACTTTATGATGAAAGGAAAGTGGTTCAAGGTTAGAAAATGTGGAGATCTGTGAATACTAGTAAATGACTTGGTTGGGAGGCCTGGGGCCTACAGGAAGAAAGAGTAAAAGACCTGTGACAAGGAACTCTGGCACAGAGGCAAGTAGATGGACCTCAGAGAGTGGGCACAAAATGTGGACATCTTTATATTACATACTGATACCACCAAAGAGCACCCACGAAAAAGAAGCCTTTAAATAACCAAGCAGACACAGTGACCTAGCCAACTGATATCGATGGCCCTCTGTTCTTGGTCACTCAGTATTTGCAGCCATGGTGGCAGGGGAGGAGATTATGCATGGATCCAAGTGCATGGCCTTACATTCATCAGAGCTGGCTACTGTGCTACTGAACCTTCAACCAGTCAGCAGCAACAATGAGTCCCTGATACAGCACCATCTGTCAAGAAAACCAGCCAGTGTGGGAAAGTTGACTATATTGGATCCCTTTTCTCTTGCACTTGTAAAGATTTATTTTTCCATGAATAAGCATATTTTTGAAGCAGGAGGTTTCTTTACCTGACTACAATATTTCAGCCAGCACCACCAACCAAGGGACCGCTGAGTGATCCACCAGAAGAGTATCTTAATATCTTGTCAGATCAAGTCACCCATTGGACAGCTAAAGAGGCTGACAGTGGGCACATGACCATGGATCTACTAACTGCATTATACACTACTGCACCGAGAAGATGCCAGCCTGACAGCAATGACATGGACTGGTGAAGATCAACTGAGGTGTCAGTTTGCACTTGATCCCATGCACAGACGGGACATTGTCCTCCAGGATGCAGTGTGCACACGAAATGAAGAATTAGCAATTTTTTTTTTCTGTAAAGAGACAGATAATAAGTGTTTTAGGTTTACAGGTCATATGGTCTCTAGTGGAACTACTCAACTCTTCCATTATGGTGTAGAAACAGTCTTCAAAAATATGTTGGTGAGTGGATGAGGCTGTATTCCAAAAAAAAACATCATTTATATAACTGGCAGCAGCATGAAGTTGACCTAAAGGTCATAGTTTGTCAATTTCTACTGGGTCAATGGGCTTTAAACAGTGTTGTCACCCTAACAGGTAGAACATATGAGTATAAGAATGAAGGGGATGAAATATTAGTGGCCCTGCTTATCACCCACATTTGTGTTTTTTGCTTGTATAATTTTATGATCACCTTAACTTGCTTTTTTTTTTTTTTTTTTGTGGGTACCGGGGGGTCGACCTCAGGACCTCGCGCGCCAGCAGGCGTCCATGCCGCTGAGCGATATCACCGGCCCCTTTTTCGTATGTGGGTTCTGGAAGTCGAACTCGGGCCCTCGCGCTTGCCGGGCAGGTGCTTAAGCCGCTGAGCCATCTCACCGGCCCTTAACTTGCTTTTTCTGGGAAATGTATGCTATCTATCTGTACAATTCCAGACTTTGGCAATTTAAAAATTCTGATACCCAAAGGAGAAATACTTTTGCCAGAGTTCACAGTACTAGTTGTAGTGCATATAAGCTACGATGGTTACCTGGGCATTAGACTCACTAGACTAAGAACAAACATAGAAGAGAGTCACAAATTTAATTTAAAAAATTGGCTTTGATAATCAGTGAAAAATAAAGCTTCTGTTACTCTGTTTGGCTTCTGGTGATCTGCCTACATATCTCTTGGAATCCCTTACCTTTTCAAAAAATACATAGATAGTACAAAAGCCACAGCCTGGGGGAACATGGTGACCATGCATCCAAGACCAGCATAATTGCTGTGTTATAAGGGAACTCTAGGGATTATAGGAGGGATGCAATGACGATGAATTAGAGCCTTATGATCAGCTACTGTGGCAAGGGCTTTATACATTCTACTTATTTTCCCATAATTCTCACCCACTAACACTCTCATTATAACTATAATGATAGATGCTCCCAATCAGAACATGGATGAAGGAATAGACCTAAGGAATACAAGAAACCATACTGGATGCTATTATTTATGGCTGGGATCCTTCTTTGTAATGAGGTATCCTTATAGCTTCTGAAAGTGCTATCAGTTAAAAGACTTCAGCTCTCAGTTTTTTCTATAAGGGCCTTTGGCTGGAAATATACGTCCGGATCAAGATGACAACCCTTCCACTGAACATTTTACATTTACATTACACACAATCTTGAAGTCACTCGAGGCCATATTTAGAAAATATAATGCTAAATGAAACTGAAAATTCATTAAGCACAAACTTATGAAGAGTGTTCTAACAATCCCATAAAATAAGCTGCGAAATATGAAGTAATAAACAATCTTTGCAGACCCACATCAGGTTGGCATGACCCAAGTCTTAGAATCTGCTGTGTTGAGGAGATAGGTGGCGCCCATCAGCATGTCAGGGGAGGACGGAGCAGAGCATAGTTCACTGCTGGTGGGGAGACCAGCAGTGATAGCACGGGTTTCTGAGTGCATCAAATGAGGGAAAACATAGTTCTGCCCACATCCTCAGAAGAGCATTTCCTTTGGAGAACTGCACTGTTTGCTCCAAGATATTTGTCACCCTTTTCAAGCTCAGTGCTGAGGATTATGGTTTGCATTTAAAATCTGGTGTGGGTTAAAATCTTGAGCTACGGGTTCTAGGAAACTGGCACTTTCTTATATCTTCCTTCTGGTCACACCATTAATTAGGAAAAGCCAACAGTTTACAAACTTTGTACTAAAGATTTCTTTTCCACTGAAAGGGCACTGAAACCAAAAACCACTCTTCCTGCATTTATCGCTTCTGTATATTTAAGAACAATTTGTGTAGCACATTCCTTTCTTTTTTTTTTTTTTTTTTTTTTTTTTTTTTTTTTGTGGGTACCGGGGGGACGACCTCAGGACCTCGCGCGCCAGCAGGCACCCGTGCCACTGAGCGATATCACCGGCCCCTTTTTCGTATGTGGGTTCCGGGAGTCGAACTCGGGCCTTCGCGCTTGCAAGGCAGGCGCTTAAGCCGCTGAGCCGTCTCACCGGCCCGCACATTCCTTTCTGCTTTTAATTAAATTTTATTTATTAAAATGTCTCTAGTCTCCTCTGGCAGGTTTTATTTTCTAAATTTTCTCTGCAGATTTCCACTGTGAACAAAGCAGTCCTTTTCCCTCACCAGGGGAAATTGTTCATTTATGGGAAGAACTAAAGGGTTAAATTTTAAACTTGGTAATTTAAATAGCGGGCATCTACTAGTTAAAGTATAGTTAATTAGTTAAACAAATCACCACTCTTCTTTTTTACTACTTTTCTCACATTCACAAATGTTGAGTCACAGGACAGATATTCACTATTTCCAGTCTGAGGCCTTGGATAGTTTCTTTGTTGCCATTTCTTTTTACTTCCCCTCTAAAATAATGTTATTTTCTCAAGTTGTTGGGCTGTGACACTACCAATTTCCTGAAATAGTTGGAACATGATCTTACAATTCAATTTGCTCAAAAGGCCAGGCAGAATTTAATAGCCTGCAAAGATAGTATCAGCAATGTGTGTTTGGTTCTCTGCATCAGTCATGTATATTACAAAATCTCAGATGAGCATTTACCTAAGACATAGAAAAAAATGGATTATAAATACGTTTACTATATTTCACATCCTCTTGTTACTAACTTGCTGTATTTTCAAGAAAGGATAGGCAGGAATGTGCTCTGAGACTGTGTCTGCATGTGGGATGTGATAGGCAAATCCAGCAGTTTTCAGTGTCTCAAGGGACTGGAGCAGAGTTCATTTATCTAAGTATTTGTTGACACCGAACAGGAATTTTGCTGTTTGCCCAGGGTAAAAAGAAAGCAATTATACTTTTTTGCTAAAATAAATTTTACTCTGTTTAAACGGTAGAAAAGACATATACACATAAACAAACCTAAGAATATATTTGCTGAGGACAGGCACTGATTATTTGCATGGCCAAGCTACATAAAATACTATGAAATAATTACAGCCATTCAAGTCTGGCATATAGTGCAAAGATACCATCTAATATAATCATTTGGGCATATAAAAATGAAAAGGATCTTAACAAGCATTTATCTCCCTTAAATACTGACATTTAGAGCTTATATATGTCTTTTTATGGTATCAAATTTGCTCAAAATATTTCTCAACACTTCTTTGAAAATATCCTCAAAGTCTTTCAATCACTTATAAAATATCTTTTATCATGGTATATTCACAGACTTCGGAGTTAGATTTGAGTGTTGGAAACCATTGAATGTCACTTAAAGATGAACCTGGTTCACATTATGGATGATTCATGATAATGGTGTTACTTTAGATAAAAAGTGTGATTCTAAAGTAATGAGATGCTAAAGGATTTTCTGCTACATATTCAAAAGTAATCCCTCATACAAAAGAAATAATAAAATATTTAGCAAACTGGCAGCATAGTTTAAATAAATGTATGGCTTCCAAATGGTCAGCACTCTTATGTAGATATCATCTGCGCTTTTTCTGACCAACTGTATTTAATCTCCTTTTCAACTCAGTAATCTACAAAATGATAGCTGATGCCTGAAAAATAAAAGGGGAATGGAGAGGAGGAAAAAA
Organism: Erethizon dorsatum; assembly: GCA_028451465.1. Taxonomy (NCBI): domain Eukaryota; kingdom Metazoa; phylum Chordata; class Mammalia; order Rodentia; family Erethizontidae; genus Erethizon; species Erethizon dorsatum. Next base: position 74,836,428 of record CM051831.1, read on the forward strand.
AAGTAGTTGAAATGTGTTATGTACATGTCTCAATTCCCTACAGTTAACGTAATCATTATGTCCTGCAAAAATGTCCTAATGAAAGTAAAAAAATAATAATAGTAATAAGGTAGCATTTTTCACTTGGCTTTGGTTATTAGGATGCTCATAGTTAAATCTATCACTTACATTTAAAGAAATTCCAGTAATTTTGAGGGTACTCTTACCCTGAGTCTCATTTTATATTTACCTTATTTTCCTCTTCAAGTTTTTCCTTTATCTGTTTCTAACCTTTTGCAGTGTGTACATTTTATAAATTATTTCAAATGTCTTTGGGGAAAAAAAGCAGGATTTAAACATATATACTCTTCTAAACTTGAATGCATTTTTAATGTACACATCTTATGATAATTGATTGAAAGATATATTTTCTTTCATCAAATAATTTATAGAAGAGAAAATAGTTGAGAGACTGTTTAGTGAAATATTGGTGAAAGCAAAAGGAGGGTATATATGCCATAAAATCTGATTTCATACTAAATAGACTCTATAATCCCTTTGGATTTTATAATAGATTTATTAAAAATCTAGCATAATATTAAACAATGAACATTAATTTGCTAGATTCTAAACAGTATCAGTGAACAAAGTATATTTCTGGTACATGAAAGTGTCCTGGAAGTTCTAGATACTATTCCATGTGCTTTACAGGTAAAGGGTAAGACATTATTTAAATGTAGTTGTTTTCAATGTGAAAGGATGCAGGTACACACACATTCTCATTCTCTCCCTCTCCCTCTCTTTCTGTCACACACATAAACCCACACACACATACACAAAAACCTTAAATTAGAAGTGCAAAGTATCCTAGTTTGGCATTAAAAAAAATAGGGCATGGTTTTTTGAGCGTTTATGAATAACTGGACTTTAGTACTTGTAAAGTGACTTGGCATCTATGGCAGTGTATGTTAACAATTTGGTATTTGCAAGTGATACCTTTCTGGCAATTTACTTTTAGATTCAGAAAATGCATCTAAATTGAAATGAATGATGGAGCTCTATTTTCATCTTATTTTGGACGACAGTGTTACACACTTACTGTAGAAACACTTGAATGCCATGATGTGTAAATTCCTGTGCAAAAGATTTTCCAAAGTCAGCAGACCTATCTTGCTACTAGAATTTTCGGTACTAAAATAGCTGAATAGATGATGGCATGAGAATAGACTCTTCATTCTCCATTTTCCCTGTATTGTTTAAAAGGATGGATGTTGGAGCCAGTTATACATAAATTTATTATGTAAGAAGTCATATAATCTATTGCTCAATTTATTTACAGTAAATAACATAAATAATTACACATATCAAGTACTAGTTTCAAAAATTATACACAACTAGTTAGCTCTGTAGGTCACTAATAAATACTAAGTAATACTAATATTAATAGTACTTATAGTAGTAGTAGTAGTAATAGAAATAGTGATATCAATAATTATTCAAGAAACAGTTAAGGATTATATATTACATACTAAAATGCAAATATTAAACAATATTTCTCATATGCAGATGCTATTAATCTTGCAGTTCTATAAAGCATAGTTAATGATGTGCACAGGGGGGTGAAATGTACAGGCAGCATAAAGGAGTTTTAGTACTTTGGGGATTTTAACTCTACCTGCCACTTCTGAGCTAGAAAAAACTGCTTCCTAACTTACATGATTTTGGCCATGACCAAGAAAAATGGGTTTGGAAAACATAGAGGCAGATAGTGTGGGAGTGTACATGCTGATCCGTATCTCTTTTACCTTTTGTTCTGGACAAATAGAAGAATAAATGTGGCTTCCCTTAATTTAATCTTGTGCACATGACAAATTTGTTCCCAAAGAAGCTAACAGAAATGGTATTTATCACTTACAGGTCACTGCATTGTATTGCTAAGGTGAGACTTCCAACACTCTCTTCTTACTTTTGTGATCCATGAGGCTCCGTGTTCCAGAAGGTACACCGGATGCTGGCCCCCTTCACCGGAAGTAGGGTGAAATTGTCTTACATCTGTAGCAGATTCTGTGTGGAAAAGAAATTAAACTTTGTTGTGTAAAACCACAGAATATTTTTTCTTACTACATCAAATTTATCTTGAGTAATATAGGTACGTTGAAACTATTTTGATTTTTTTCTTCTCTCTGAATTATTATTCTTAGTATTTCCTATGAGAAAAATGAAGCTAAAGAGAAATAGCCAATATAAAAGGATTTCACTTTTCCACTGTGCAAATATGATGAGATAATCAGAAAAAAATAAACTTTATTAAAACATAGGCTAAATACTCCATATTCTTTTTTATTTTATTTTTTTTTTGTGAGTACCAGGGTTCGAATTCAGGACCTCGTGCGCCAGCAGATGCCCATGATGCTGAGCGATATCACTGGCCCTTTTTTTTGTATGTGGGTACTGGGAGTCGAACTCAGGACCTCGCTCTTGCCAGGCAGGTGCTTATGCCGCTGAGCTATCTCACTGTCCCATCCATATTCTTATCTTTTCAAAAAATAATTCAAGGTTCTCCATATAGCATGTTTTGATAATAGTAAATGTATACTTACAATCTTATTCTGCTACGGGCAATTTGATATCTTCTTACTAGATTATGTCCATTTTGACATTCAACCAGCAGGAGAAATCCCAAGGGACTTGGAGAAACAAAGTCTTCTACCTACTGCAAACAAGGATATCAGCAAATAAAAGAAAAGGAAAATAGTAAGACATAGAGTTAAAATCCTTCCCAAAATTTGAGAGAAGTCACCCAATTCACAGTTCAAAACTTTTCTTCTGAAGCACAAAACTGTCTGTTATAGCTCTCTGTCTCTTTCTGTTTTTCACGCTTGAAATCTGAATAAAATAAAATATCTACGGAAATTTGAGGTAAGTCCAATACAGTATATTAGGAAGACCCCAGCCTAATCAAAGTCATCTTATTATAAAAAATTGTGAAATTATCTGTAGCTCAGAAAGATAGAATACCAGAGGATTGTTATGTTTTAGACCTCAAAGGCTAATATGTGAAAAGCTTGGCTGCCAGACTACTGCTCTAGAAGGTTGTGGAATCTTTAGGAGGTGGAGCTTAGTGGAAGGAAGTTACACCATCAAGGGAATGCCCTTGAAGAGTACATTGGTATCTTAGCCCCATTGTCTCTCTTCTCTTCAGAGCCACTTTTAGGCGAATAGGTTTCCACTTCCACACACTTCCATCATGATGTACTGTGACACAGGCTTGCAGGAAAAAGGACCAAATGATCAAGGATTTAAACCATGAGCCTAAATAAATATTTCCTTCCTTTAAGTTGATTTATTTCATGTATTTGTCATAGTGATGAAAAGCTGATCAACACAAGGGTGAAACAATTTAGGACAGGCAGGAACCCAGAATCAGTTTTACGTGAACAGTACCTTACACTGCATTTTTATCATTTTACTGTAGGAGTGGTGGTTAAATAGATCTCTGCACACGTATTTCGTGAATGTTAAAAACATTGTTTTTTCCCATTAACCACCACTTTGTTATAACTAAAGAAAGACATAAATCTAGATCTTTTGTAACCTCACTTATCTGATAAATCCATCAATAACGTAAGCAGGATGTGCAGAATTTTGAAGTTTTTCATTGGAGGTTTCCTTTCATATTATATACCCAAGAAGGCTACAGATATTTTCTTTTTAAAACCTAAGCTAATCTAAAAGTTTTCCATCACTTGACTTTGTATATACCTAGGTAGACCAATCCAAGGAATAGTGTGTCTTCTCAACCAAAGCCCAAATGTCCATTGATCCACACTAGCTCTGACTACAATCCACAGCATTCATGGAAGTACTTTATATTCCCATGATCCTAGATGCCCTGAAAATTTCCATTCTATTGCAGTCCTGAATCACACCAATAATGGTGTAATCTCATAGAGAAAATCGATTAAACTCTTCCATCTTGAAATGTTTTAATAATCATGTGGCAGTAGAACCTGCATAGCTGGTAAAATAAGGCAGAGGACCATTTATCCATGACAGAAATATTTGCAACAATGAAACACAAGGGCTATGGGATGTGTGTGTGTGTGTGTGTGTGTGTGTGCACTAGTGTGCATGTGTGTTTCTTCTGTAATCCTGAGTTGTTACTGATTTATTCTTTTTTTTTTTTGTGGGTACCGGGGGTCAACCTCAGGACCTCATGCGCCAGCAGGTGCCCTTGCTGCTGAGTGATATCACCGGCCCTTTTTACGTATGTGGGTTCTGGGAGTTGAACTCGGGCCCTCGCGCTTGCTGGGCAGGTGCTTATGCCGCTGAGCCATCTCACCAGCCCTACTGATTTATTCTTGATGACTTTTATGTATCAAAGTCTACTGTTGAAGAATGAAGTATACCTAAACTAAGATAAAATGGAAACATAAGTAAAGTAGTTAGTTACGTTTAAAGATCCAAGAAAATGTTTAATGACCATATCACTTTTTCACACACCTGGGGTAGTTGGTTTTCTGAGTAAAAGCGATGCTGATGATGTATAGTTACACAAAGAGCAAATGACAAATAAACGTAATCATCTCGGTACAAGGTGGGGTGGGGGTACATAGCAAGAGCATCGAGACTACAACTGTTGATCCTTAATACATCTTTGATGTAGGGGTTCTAGGCGTATTATGTAGATTAAAAACGGGCACTACACTCTAGTATTTAAAAAGGTAAACACAAAGACTTTCAATAGGCTATAAAAGGTATCACAGTACTCTTTGTTAAGATTTCAGTATTTAATGTGTCCCCGAAAGCTCATGTGTTAAAGTCTTAGTCCCCAGCTGATGGCACTATTGAGAGGTGGTGAAATCTTTTGGAAATGAGGCCTACTTGGAGGAAGCTAGCTCACTAGGGGCATGTATTTGAAGGAGGTACTGGAACTCTAGCCCTTTCCTCTCTTTCTTTGCTTACTGGGCACCATGAGGTGAATGGCCTTCCTCTGCTAGTTGCTCTACGAGGATGTACTGCCTTCTGAAGAATGAACCAACAGAAGTGAGGCCAAGAAATCATGGACTACAATATCTGAAACCTGGAGCCAAAATAAACTTTTCCTCCTCTTGATTTTCTCAGGGTTTTTTTTTTTTTTTCTTACAAGTTATGGAATGTTGACTAACACACTCGCATTGCCTGACTTTCTTCCTATGAACACTATGACATTTTGAGGTAAAAATCAAGCACTGAGAGATAGCTGTAACCTAAGCTGATATTAGCAGGCTAGAACAGAAGAAGGAAGAAAACTGGGCTAGTCTTATTTTTGGCATCGGTTCATGAGGATAAGTGTAGCCACAGCGCTAGAGGAATCAGGCAAATTTCCAGAGTATCAGCTGGCATTTCACTGGTGAAAGGAAAGGGTAAAAGAAATGTGGGTTTATCCAGTTCCTATCCTGAAGCAAAGGGAGACATGGGTGGGGGAGTTGCCATGTAGACTGTAGTGTAGTTTTTTCCCTGAAAAGCTGACGTGAAGATCTGTCCCTAGATTTGCCACCCAAGCTTACTAATCTTTCACCGAAGGAAGGTATTCTTGACACATTTGCTTTCATTTGAAATAGAGATAGAAACAGAAAGAATATTTCCTAAGTCATGGTAGAAAGCTAACCTGTGGGGCAGGACTGATGGGTTCACCCCCAGAGCCCACTTTGTATAAAAGTTTCTCTCTTGAGTTTTAAGAATGTTTTTTCCTGTCTGGGTCTTTTAAAACTCACTGTAGTGATGGGAAACAAGGAATTCTCAAAGCAGTACACAGAAATGACAAAGACACATTAAGGAAGAACAGCTGTAGTCTTGATCCTATTGCTGTACATACCAACCCCTCCTTGCACCAGGATGATTATGTTTATTTGCTCTTTTGCATATCTACACATCATCAGCATCATAGGCACTCATGAAGCCAACTTCCTCAGGTGTGTGAAAAATGCTGTGGCATTAAACAGGTATTTTTAAAACAGTGTCCCATTAATTCCCCCAAGATGCCCACTTTAGTAAAGTTCCTAGTAAAAGACAGGTATCTACGGACAACTCTTCAGGGGTAAGATCCGGACCAAAGACCATGGAACTGGCATAAAAAACAAGCCATGGTTTGCAATTGTGACTATAAGACCTCAGGCAACAAGATAAGATTTTTGCAAAACACTCCACTCTTTGCTGTTACCAGTGCCAAATGTACCAATGTTTTCATCCCTGAGACCGCTCCATGAGAGTTCTCCAACAGAAGCTCTTAAGGTTCCTAAGCCCTAATTGAGTAAATCCCCTGTCATGGAGTCATATGTTCACATAAGTTTTACAATCTCAAGAGGTCAAAGTGTTCTATTTTGCAGGTGAATTTTAAAATGAGCTGGATAACTTTATGACCAGTAATAAAATTAGTAGTTATGAGAGCTAAAATAAAAAAGCTAATGAGATCTCATGTTTCAGGACATAAACTTGTCACCATGAGCATTAACAAGATTTTTTCCTTCTTAGATGACAATGCAGTATGTTGTAGGGGATTTTCACCTTTTAGCAATTTGTGCCATATGTTTGTTCCTCATTAAATTTAATTCAGCATACACTTATTAGGTGCCTACTGTGTATAAAGCACCATCCTAAGCAAGGTTTCATTAGGTTGAGGCACTTGCAAAATACTATTTGACATAATCTCACTGTACAGGGAGATGTGTACAACCAAAATCTGTATCTAAGGATGACCTGGGACATCAAAAGTCACACGTCCATGAGGGGTCTGAGTTGGAAGAAGGCATGTGGTATTCCTTATACCTCTGTAAAGGGAATATTATGACCAGGAGTTAGTTCTTTTCAAACATAAATATCCTGATACAATGCTGAGATGGAGAGCTTCCATGCAACCCTGGGCAGGGTTTTCAGTGATAATCCTACAGGAAGGGAATATCTAATAAACCAAATTTGAGAGGAAAAGAAGGGTACAAAACTCCATGTTGGCCTTGCATGATTTTATTTTAATCTAAGAGGTTTCAAGTCTGAAGCAGCAAATATTCCCTTTGGGAATGTAAAAAAGCCATTATTTCTGAAAGGCAAGCCTATCTCTGTGAAAGTTTTATCATATCTATAGCAGAGGGATCCACAATTCTAGATAGGAATTCGTTAGTAAAACTGGAAAGCAGAGAGTTAGGGCGATGCCGAGAACACCCGAGAACTGGGTAGGAGAAGAAAGCATCAGTGAGAATGAATTCTGTATGCTAAGGGGAAGCACAGAGTGAGAAATACCCGTGCAAATGTCTCATATCAAATTTTCTCTTCTTTTTGGATGCAGACAGAAGACTGGGCTTCTTAATTTTCACCGTGTCAGTAAAGCAGCTAACAGGGAAGAGGATTACATAGCCTGCAGTGTGAGACTAGGAAGTCTACAGGGATGAGTGGGGGATTCCATGTGACTGGCATAGCTTAGGCTTCACCAATAAACAAAGATTGTTTGAGGCAGAATGAAGTAGGTGCTGTATTATAGAAAAAAGGGCTATGAAATTTCAAAAAGGAAGCAAAGAATTCTTTACGGAGGCAAGGAATAGCTTTTCAGTCAAGTAGGTATGTTAACAGGGATTCTGAGGATAAGTAGGAATTCAACTGATGGAGGAGGCATTACTGTGTGGGGCTTCCAGTATAAGTAGACACCAAAGCACAAACAACAAAGGAGATTGGTTAACTGCTCCTCTTATTCAGTAAAGGATTGATACTACAGTGAAACTGAACTAAAGCCTCTTTGTTAGAGAAGATGAGACAGGAAACAATCTCAAGTTTGTAATTTCTTCAGTAAACAAGGGGGAGATTTAAAGAGAGGATGGTGGTGATCTACAGCCTTCTTAAGGTCATAATTCTGTAAGCACTGTGAAGGTTGGCATTGATAGGCAAGAGACCAGAAACATCATTTCCCCTGCCTGGAAACTCATCCCCTCTTTTTGCTTAATGAGAAGAGAGACTCATCACTAGACCTGGGGTTACATATTCAGTTATTATGGAAGGCTTCCTGATCCTCAAGATTGAAGTACAACTAAAATATAATTATCATGCATTGTTCAGTATGTATCATATATTATCAACCTCATTAAATATCTGTACTCCTGCCTTATTCACCATTTGCTTTTTCATGCCTAGCCTCTAGAGAATTCTTAAACCATATTTATGGGGGTAGTAAATGAAGGACTCTGTGAATACTTTCAAAAGTCAATTGGGAGGCAAGGTCATAAGAAAAATAATGACAATGAGAATGAAGACCACTGAAAACATGGAACATATTACAGGATTGGAGACCTGTAAGACGTGGAAAAGGAGAAATGGATGTAAATTGTCTCCAGTGGGTTTATCCTGAGTTTATCTGCCAGGGTAGTGCAGATGCTACCGCAATTTTCCAGATAGAGTTTGGATTCTTCTCACACTGAATGTCTTTCCTCTACAAAAGAGGTTTTGGTTTGATGTGTTTGGAGTTCCCTTGTTTAATTTTATAAAGTTTGCAATGACGACCTAATATATACACTCAGGCTGATCCCTTAATAGGAAGGGCTAATTATGGTCCTAGCACCAACTAAATACAGTCTTTTACTCTATTCAAGAGTGATTCCTTACCATTCCAGAATTCTAATTGGATAAAAAAGGCATAGAATTAGGGAAGTTTAAATGTGATGGTGTAGACAGATGACAGCCCAGGAAAATTATCACTGGATCCTTTTCCTGTATTCAAGTAATATATCTAAGAAAGGTGGAAGTCTTTAGTTGAATTTGAGTAATTTCCTTGCCTACAATGGTTCACGTCTATGAAAATCCATAATGTCAGCACTCTAGTGATAAAATAATTCACAGAGATTTTTACTCTACAACACACAGGAGTGGCTATGCACCAAGTTCTGTGGAGTTATGGTAGTTATCATGACCAGGCTAGAAACAGAGTCTTCTATATGAAGGCACCTATTTGGGAACAGATATATATTAAATTGATTACTATATAATGAAATACTTTAAATATGTTTATTATAATCAAAATCCATTGTTTAAAATAGGAAGAAAATTAAATTCTAAGTCTTATTAAAAAATAGTTAATTTTCATTAAAAATCTGTCTAATTCAATAGCCAACCATCAAATAAAGAAAATTTGTAGAGTTGAGATGAAAAACTTGAAATAATTAAATTCTTAATTTAGAATGAAATTATTATATTTTTCTGCACATTAGTCTAACAGAATTTTGTATTTGGAGGATTTTGTCTTGTGTACCCAAGCACTTGGCAATTTAGACATTGAATATGCACCTGCTTCTCAGATTGGCAAGGCAATAATTTTTGTGAAGAATCAGTTGTTTTGAATAGGTAATTGCTTACAGGTGCAATGAATTATCCATCTGCCTTAGAGACCAACTCAACTAGGAGGGAAGGAAAATCCCTTTTATTTCAGTCACTTAACACTGGAGTTCAGTGACATGTGGTTCCAACTTGGAATTTGTAGATTTTTGGCAAGTAGGGTGAGGTGAGTGGGAGGAAAATACAGTAAGTTCAGTAATTAATCAGAAGAATTTAATAGAGTCATATTTGAGACTTTGACTTTTTTATATTTAATAATAATCAAATTATCTTTTGAGTTAAACTGAATTTCAAAGTTAAAAAAAATGATGTGGACTTTATCTAGAAAACAACAGTACAACTCCATATGTGGGATTTATACCAGTGCATTTGATGTAGTCTTCAACTGGATTTTTATTGTCTACATGCTCTTCTTAGTTTAAATCTAATTTTCAAAGTTTTCAGAAAGATGCTGAAATTAGTCACTAGATATGTCACAGTACTGAAAATTAAAGCTTTTATTTACTCAAATGACTTTCTGATTTTTTAGCTGAGATATGTCACAGCATTTCTAAATGTACAACAGCCATGTTTTTCCTCACTGATTCCCATCCCTTGGCTTCCAAATGGTAACATGAATCTGATACCTCGGAGATGAGTAAGTAGAAAATTATGTTAATTTGTTCTGACTATACTTCTTTGCCTTCAGGTAAGCACTTCATTTTCCTCCCACATAACTACATGAAATTATGTTTTATATGCTATTTAGTTTACTATGCTTAACTTTTAGTCAACTTTAGACTTACATGTTACTGTCTTCTCGTGTGAGCAATATTCCTGTTACCCGGCTGAGAGTCACAGAGGCCTGAATCTGTCCTGCTGAAGGATTTTTCTATAAGCCCTTCTACCTAGCCATATTTATTTTAAGGAGTTAGTAAAATGAAAAGTAATTTTTTTCTCAAGAAGTGATATGGAACATTTCAAAGCATCCAGAAACACAATTCCCTTTCCAGTTGATATTGTAAAATAACCTGAAGTTCAGTTGAATCAGTTAAAAAATTGATACATTTGCCATTTTAAATTTTTTTCAGAAAAATATATTATTTCTGTCTATGTGGCTGCCCCAATAAAACCATGAGTTCTTGCCAGCACTGGAAACAAAGTAGCTAAGAGGTCTCTTCTACATCATTTTAGATAGTAAGTGTATGTGAGGATGAGTGGGATCTTTAGGCACGGTTTCTGGTTTTCTAAGTACAATTCATTTCTTTTATAAAATATTCTCTAATGAAGAAAGAATCCCATTTTCAAGATCCTAGTTAGGGACGAGGTTGTGTGTTTTTAAACTTTATCACACAGTGTTTGTAATGAGCTACAGTAAAATTCTATTTTTTGCTCACATTGGGTGCACCATAATTTCTATTTATCAAAATATGATAAAATGAGACATATTTGAAAAGAATGCCTTTCAATGAATGTTTCAATTTATTTCTCATGTTTAGAAAAAGACCTAAATTTTTGAATTTTAAATTCACTTTGAATATATATAAAATTTTATTGCAATGAAAGTCTATACAACAACAAAATCTCATGCATTTCAAACACCAGTCAATTAAACAATATTCTATGAGATCAAAACATTTAAAGAGTTTCTTAAGATGTTTTAAACAGTTATAGCTTATTTATATCTAATAAATTGCTCTAGACTTAATCTGAAGCATTAGTTCACACTCTAGAATTAGTGTTCCCTCACTTTCATATATGCATCTCCTTTTGTATTTCATGCGATTTAAATGTTATCAAGTAACATTCTTCCGTAGCTGTTCTTAGATGTATGCAAATGCTTATATTCACTTTCTCTTAACAGAGTGAAGCCTTTTCACAGTTGATCTCTACCATATTTCTTTTCTTTGTTCTTTCTTTAATGATGCTCATTCTTTAATATTTATTGGTTTCATGAAAATTCTGTTATTCATGGTAAAATTGAGTATTACATGTTTTGTCTGAAATACCTTCTGCTATCACAAGATTTGTAAATCATTTGAAAAAGTCCCATCTAGACTACTAATTTCCTCAGATGTTTTATAAAAGTGAAATTTTTCAAATGAAATCTAAAACATAGTAGGAGAACCACACTGTTTCGGTAGCTGCAGGACAAGGTTCTGACATTCATTTTCTGTAGCTTCGTTGTTAGTTCTGGAGAGGTCTGTGTTTTGGGAAAAAAAAAGATTATCAGAACAAAATGAAAAGATATCCCCTATTCCTGGATAGGCAGAATCAATATAATCAAAATTCCTATCCTTCCAAAACTGATAAACACATTTAATGCAATCCCAGTCAAAATACCAAAGGCATTTCTCAAATCTGGAGAAAACAATCCTAAAATCCACGTGGAGCAAGAAGAAACCTAGAACAGAAAAAGCAATCCTGGGTAACAAAAGCAAAGCAGGTGGCATCACAATATACTATAAATCTACACCAATTAAAACAACGTGGTAGGTGTACAAAAACAGGCATGTGGATCAATGAAAAAGAACAGAAACAGCAGAAACAACTGCAAGCACATGCAACTATTTGATCTTTGACAAATGGCCCAAAGCATACACTGAAGGCAACATAGTTCCTTTAATAAATGGTGCTGGGAAAATTGGATATCCAGATGTAGAAGACTGAGTCTAGACCCATATATCTCACCATGTACTAATCTAAAACCAAAATGGATCGAAGATCTAAATGTTAAAACAGGAACAATTTGCTAGAAGATAAGATGGGTACAACTATTGAAGACACAAGCATAGTCAAGGACTTTTTTTTAATAGAGCCCAAATGGTACAAGAAATAATATCAAGAATCAAGAAATGGGATCATACCAAATTAAAAAGTTTCTACAGAATCAACAGAATGAAGAGCTAACCTACAGAATGGGAAAAAAAATTGCCAGCTATTGCTTGGACAGAGGATTAGCATCTAGAATATATAAAATATTAAAAAATTAGACTCCCCCAAATAAAAGACCTAATTAAAAAAAATGGGCAACTGAAATGAATGGACACTTCTCAGAAAAAGAAGTGCAAATGTCCAACAAAAACATGAAAAATGTTCAACATTGCAGGCCATTAGAGAAATGCAGGTTAAATTACTTTGAGATGCCAACTTACCCCAGAAAGAATGGCTACCATCAAAAATATCTAATAATAAATGCTGGTGAGGATGTGGGATAAAATAAACTCTTCTACATTGTTGGTGGGAATGTGAACTAGTACAATCACTGTGGAAATCAGTGTGGAGATTCCTCAAAAAACTAAAAATAGAAATTCCTTTTAACCCAGCTATGCCCCTTCTAGTTACCTTCCCAAACGAGTTAAAATTATCATATTACAGGGATATATGCATACCCATATTTCTAGCATCATAATTTATAACAGCTGGATCTTGAAAACAGTGTATAAGTCCATCAACAGTTCAATGGATAAAGAAAAAGTAGTACAATGGAGTACTACTCTGCCATACAAAGACAGATAAATCAGAGGAATTACTTTGCAAATGTATGCAACTTGAGAATGTCCTGTAAAGTGAAATAAGTCATGGTTTTTCTTATATGAGAAACTCATATAAATATATATATATATGTATATATATGTATATATATATACATATATATATATATATATATATATATGGAAATGTGGAGCAAAATGGAAGATAGATAAATATGAAGTGGGGAGAGGTTCAGATGATTCCCCAAATTACCTACTCTATTTTTTCAAAAATATTTTTGAAAATATTGTTTCATTTATACTACTAGTTTCTCTTAGTTCATTGAAAATAAAGTTTGTGCTAAAATCTGTTTTTTCTTTGTAAGAGGGAATCTTGATGTCTTGTACTCTGAGTAACTTCTTTGAAGATAATGATGTACGCTGTATTAACTATTGTTATTCTTTTATTATTTTGTTGTGAAATTTTATTTTTTCATAAAATAAAAATAAATTTTTAAAAGAGAAGCGTTGCTCTTTTCTAAGAACATATTATTCCTTCCAGGAAACTGAGGCAGAAATTATTTGGCTTACCTAAAGGCAACCAGTATTTTTAATAGAATCAGAAGGAAAACTGAATTTTATTCTAACGAATTTTTTCCATGACCAAAATAGGAATTATAGAATTGGAATCATCCAGAAATTTTCCTTCTATTGATTAAAATGCCCTGGATTACTTATTACTTCGTTTGACCTAAACTATAGAGATGAAGATACTGTGCCAACCCCTTTCTTCCTAGCTGCTCACTCCTCTGAACTCATAATAATCTTAAATCCCAGTAGCTAGGACTTTCAGGTTCTCAGTTGATTATGCCATATTTAGCACAGGGCCAGTAGCTGGCTCCAGGCTATTGATGATTTCATTAAATCTTTCTCAATCTATTTACACAATTTCAACTGGGAAAAATACATCGAAATACAACATTTCATCTTCAGTATTGTCCTGAGGTAGAAAGAGACAATGATACATATCTCATATCTTCAATTTAGACTAGATGAAACTAGCCACATTTGAAATAGAAAAGTCACACTATGAGTTTAAAACCACAGTAACCTTTTTGTTTTTTGTTTTTTTTTAATGCAGGTACCGGGAGTCGAACTCAGGACCTTGCGCTTGCCAGGCGCATACGCCGCTGAGCTACATCACTGGCCCAAACCACATTAACCTTAAAGGAAACATTTTCTTTCTATATTTGTGCACAGCTTCAATTGATGGTACTGCAAACTGCACGCGGACCAAATAACATTTTTCTAGGGAAATTTTAAACCTAATGAGTTAACTCACACACTGACTTAGCACTTTCTTCTCTACTGTCTTCCCTGTAGTTTTTGTCTCTGTGGAGTTAACAGAGTGGCAGACAAATAAAATAGGATTTTATTAAATTTTCTTGATTGACATATCGATCAGTTTCTTGTGCTTTCACAGCGAGGCACAACAGTAAAAGGAAGCTGTGAGGAGAGAGAAGGGGGGAAGGAGGAGAGAGGGAGGGAAGGACTGAGCGAGAGCGAGAGTGAGAGCGAGAGTCCAAGAGAAGCAATTGGGTCTAGTAAGAAACAGTTAAGAAAAATTTTCTATTTGAAAGGATACCTTTTATTTTGTAATGAGGACTTTGCCAATTAATAACGAATGAAATTGAGCACTTTTTTTTTTTTTTGTAAAATCATGAGTCATGATGAGTGAATGCCACACACATTTTATAGCCTTTCACACAACACTGGACCTTTTCTCTACCTGTTGTGCTCCAAGCATCTACAAATACTGTTTTGTTAATAATTGAACATTATAAAAGTAACTTTCGTAAGAAATTTATTTAGATTTCATAACTGAGTTTTAGCTAATGAGTGTTTGTATAAAAGTTCAGGTGCTTAGATTGCATTTCAATTTACATTCCCATCTGCTAAAGTTTCTCCTCTCACTTCAACATCCTGATCAAATATCCAAATATACAAATTACCTTTCATTATTCAAGACTTACTGCAAATTTGAAGAATCAAGTTGGTTTCTTAGTCTCCAGAGTGTCCATGTCTGTTTGTGCTTTTATATAAGAAAAGCTATATCTTATTTATTATACACAGTGATAACTACATTACTATGCTGTATTCTTGTAGTTAACAGCATGCTCTTTTACAACAGCTCATTGGAAATATTGATGCACTGAAGCATTATTTTTTGAATGGTTGAATATAAATCATTTATACTACAATACTTCACAGGGAAAGCATATGCTGAATTTTAATGGGGTTTTAGTTTGCAAGCCAAAATTGTGAATACACGCATACAAAAAACATGAATTATATAATGAAATGTTTTCATCAATTGTAAGATGCTTATGAAATTGTATTTCCTATTTACCTGTCCATCAATTTTAAGATAGCTACATATTATAAGATTATTTTTCCTGTTTACCCACCTATCCACATATTGAAAATTAATTAACTACCAAGAAAATGATATCATTGAATCCTCAAATGCTTTTCATGTAGAAAAGTCAGAGATGCAGGTTTAGGAGGTTTAGAGAACAGTTATGGTCACCGGACTTCAGTAGAAATCAAAAGTAAAATCATTACACCTTTAACTACCATTGACCACAAGACTCAGCCTGCCTAGGAATGAGTAAAGACATTTTGAGCTGTCCAGCTGACTCTGACCTAGACACTGATCTAGAGAGAAATTCTATGAGAGAAGGTAAAGGGTCATAATACTTTTATTGTTTACTCTTAAGACACTTCCATGTTTTTCCTCTTTGAAAATAAACTCTGATTATGACATTTTTCCACAATCCTGTGAAGTCTGAAGCAAGATAACAGAATTGACTTTGCTTCGTCTGATTGCTCACCTTTTGTGATAGGTCACTAATCATACTGGCTGCATTTCCTCCAGAAGGGCCATCTAGCTCCCCAAATAGATGGGATGAAGCTGCACATGTCTTTACTAATGTGTGTAAGGTATCGACATACTATGAGCCTCTAGGATGACACATTGATATTTTTGATCTCTTGAATTTAGATTCCATGTAAAAGTGCTATATTTCATTATCTCCCTATATTAATGTATATGTTTTCTTAATTTTGTGAAATATAATTTATATAATGAACTATAAAATAACAGAGTTAAGGAATAAACATCTTGCTTAGACTAGAGGTTTTGACATTAATAAAAATTTATCTAAAACGCAAAAAATGTAAAAATTCTAGCCAGGCGTGGTGGCACACACCTGTAATCCCAGTACTCAGGAGGCTGAGGCAGCAGGATCACTGTGCTTTCAAGGCCAGCCTGGGCTACATAGTGAGTTCAAGGCCAGCCTGAACTACATAGCGAGACCCAGTCTCAAAAAAAAAAAAAAAAATCTAGAAAATCAGCCTACCTAACCTTGAAAATCTCTCCTGACTTAAAAAAAGGATAAAACATATTTATAAATTATATATAATATATATGTTATATACATGTTGTATAAATTATATATAATATATATGTTATATAAATGTTATAATATATATATATATATATATGTTATATATTTCAAATATTTATGCACTTTCCCAGGCATTTTCATTTCCCTTTGTTTTGGGAAGAAAATAAAGTATTTCCTTAATATGGTCTGTCCCAACTCAGTTTTTTCCCCACGTGCTCATGCAATTCAGTGTTTTCAAAAACATCAACTTCACAGACAGTTTTTCCTGTAGGAGTTCTGAATCTTTAAATTGTATGAGTAGGTGGGAAGATAATGGGTTTCTGTCACACGGCTCACTTGCGAGAATTTTAAGAATAATTTCAACTTCCTGAAGTTACGCCCACGTTTTGTTGCTACAAATAAACAAAAGGCAGGACCAAAGATGCCTATTAAATGGCCATGTTGATACTCCTAGAGGTCAAAGCCTTTCTTAAAAATTAACAACATTATATAATGGAACAAATACAGACTCTAAACTCAGTTAGTTTTCCCGTCCTTAATATCAATCTTGTAGATTTGAGTCTTAGAGTCTTTTTTACAGAGGAGAATTTTGGGTAAGAGTATAGACTATGTACAATTAAATCCTGGTTCTGCTACTTGGTAGTTATGTGACTTTGGGAGCATCAGTATTTAACTCTTTTATTCTTCTGTTTCCTCATGAGTAAACAATTTCTACATCAGAGTGGTGCTCTGAGCAACGCATTATTAAATATGAGTAAAGATTCTAGATCAATGCTCAACCTAAGCATTAAATAAAAGTTATCCATGTTCCGTCCATCCTCAACAGCTTAACTACAATTTACCCTTTGACAAATGGTATGACAAAAAATGACTAGGTAGGGTAGCAGAATATACCTTGGCAGTAGACTCAAGCCTAAAAATGCTTAGCAGCTTAGAAACTGCCTAGCTGCCTGATTATACTATTTATGGACTGAGAAGTGTTTGCACCCAAAAAAGACTGCTTCCTCAAATTCTTTAGGGCAAAAAGTGCGTGAGTATTGCCCATCCTGTGGTCTTAAAGGGACTTGTCTCAAAGAGACTTACTTGATGAGAACTTAGGCTCAGCAAAAATTGTCTGGAGTAAACTTCTCGAAGCCAGTGAGAAAACATTTGTGAAAGAATAGCAGGAGTGTAAATTGTGTGAATTAAGGAAAATGGGTCTTGTACCAAGGAAGGAGGTGGAAAAAAAAAAAAAAAGTTTGAGCATTTTCCAAGTCAAGAGGATCAGCTTTAACTGCCAAGCTTAAAGAAGACAAAAGTCAAAAGACATCCATGTCCTCCCCCTCCCCGCCCTGGCTCCCTGCCCCGGGTCCCTCCATCCTTTCTTCCTTTCCTCCCTCCCTCCCTTCCTTCTTTCCTTCCTTCCTTCTTGCCTTTATTGTGCTGGCAATTGAACCCACAGCTTTTGCACTGAGCACCCCTAGCCCATTGTTTTTGAGACAGGTTGTAGCTAAGCCATTAGATTCTCCAGACTGCGATCAAATGTGTGAACCTCCTACGTCAGCCTCCTGGAGTCTGGAATTGCAGGTGTGCACCGCCATGTTTAGCTTACACCTCTTTTCTTTATGAAGTTCTCCCGCCTCAGCTATTTCATTGTGATAACACAAAATTAACAAATATAACCACATTTTCCCGTTGTATATTTTCTTCATTTGTCTTTCAGAACAAACCTTTTTTTGATTGTCTTCATATTACAGTTAGTATCTGTAATTTTCCCAAATTTCTTACCCTAAATTCTCAGTTTCTCCTTAGTATGATGCTTGTATTTATCTTCTCTGTTTATTCAGGAAAATCTGTTCAGTCCCTGACTTTAAATTCAGTTTATAACTAATTTTGATTCCGGTGTTGTCCTAGACCATTCCCCTGAATTTTATGTATAAATTTACTCTATATTCAGTTTATTCACTTGGATGTTTGTTGCTTTTCAAATTTGACATCGCCAATCTGAATTCTTGATTTTGATCTGCATACTAAAAAGTGGGAAGTCTTTAAACTTAATGGGCAAATGCATAATAAATAGTTATTTGTAAATAGAACACTGAAAATAACTATTAATTTGCTGGTTCCAATTCATTTATTTGCCTTCTCTCTTAAGTAGAATAAACATTGCCTTCATTTGTACTAATATTTATTCCCTTCTCTGTTGCCCACCAACATTTCGTGTTTCCCAACATTATTGGTATGTCTTAGATTTCATTGTAGTTATTTGTTGACACGCTGTCTCCTTCTTTAGACTGTACAATCTACAAAAGGATTTCTGTTTTTGCTTTTGATTTTCATTTTAAATAGCCTCAGCACCTAACTCATTTGCTTGACATACAACAGATACTAAAAATTATTTGTCAAATCTATTTTTAATAACTGTTTGAGTAATCTCTTTTCACTTAAACAATAGACACTGCAGTATTACCAGAACATATGAGCCAGGAATCTCATATCCAAGTAAGTTATTCTTCAAACATAAAGTTTACAAACATAGAATTTATATGTAAGAACTCAGAATATTATTTTTGTAAGCTTTCTTTAAGAAAAGTGCTAGAGTATCCCAGTGAATAATGCATATTTTAGCAAAAAAACCAGCAGTAAGCAATGAATATATTTAATTGCAAATCTAAGTCAAAAGCAAGGAGAAATAAAATCAAAACATGGAAAATTTAAATGCAAGGGGAAACAGAAATGATGCAGAGACTAGTAAAAACTGGGAGGAAGAGGAGCACATACGGAAAGCAGAATAAGCTCACTGATTACCCATCTGTGAGGATGAGGTCAAAGAATATCATGTAAGTTGCCTAAATAAGTAGTGAAAGTTTCAGCACATCAAAGAGAACAAAGATAATCATTCAGTATATAAGGTAATTACATGACGAAGGAGCTGGAGAATACGAAATAAAAGAGGATTGGAAATGATTTTATCATTTTCATAAGGAATAACAAATAGCTTCCATCTAAAGGAGGGAGAACTCAAGGGAATGTATCAAAGTGTAAGTATAAAATTAACCACTAGAAACATACAAGACTTCCGCAATTTTGTAGGAACTCTTGAAAGATGCAAATAATCAGATTGTATGGATATGCATTTATATATATGTACATATATGTATACTCACACATATATAATTTATAATGTGCACACATGCATCTACACATATTTAATTCATACACATATACATATGCACTCACACATACAATTTTTACATATGTGTACATTTGTTTACATATGTAAATCAATGCTTATATATTATGTTGTTATATTTGGTATTCTGTTATATAAGAGAAAATCTGAACAACTCTCATATATCTGTTTCAATAAGTGCAAAAAGCTTAACTATTAAAAGTAATTTTACCCTGAGTTAAAAATCAAAATGAATACTTTGGTGCAGAAAACTGATATACCTAAAATAAATGAATATGAATGGTTAAATACAAAATGATAATTTATGTGTGTCAAGCAAATGCAAAGTAAATAAAATCATAGTGATGTTACTTTTACACAATGTAGAATCTACACCAAAAGAACAGTGGTGCTAAAGTATCAGAAGCAACAAAGATCTAATATTTATGAATATGCATGAACAAACACTACAGCACCAAATTTCATGTAGTAAAATTTACAGATGATAAGGAACAAGGAAGAAAAAAAGGTTATTTGAAAACCTATAAACCTGACAAGCATTGCCACAGCCTTGTTGGAAAACTTAAGATCATCCGTACTATGTCATGTTGATAGCACTTATCGTGAAAAGATGTTATGAGAATGGCAGTTTCTCCCTGTAGCTTACCTTTCCAAACCTAAAAGTCCATCTAATCATCATAATAACATCAGACAAGCCCAAAATGAGAGACTTACAAAATATCTGACCAGGACTCCTTAGAATCGTCAACTCTGTAAGAAACAAGGATAGTTCAAGAAATTATCACAGTCAAGAGGAACCTGAGGAAACATGACAGCTACATGTAATGTGGTATCCTGTATGGCATTCTGAAACAGAAAAAGTAATTAGGTAAAAACTAAGCAAATATTAAAAAAAAAAAAATATATATATATATATATATATATATATATATATATATATATATGATTCAGACATGTTCTTGCCTGCTTGTAATCCCAGCTATCTGAGATTAAGACAAAAGTGTCATGAGTTTGAGGCCAGTTGGGGGAACTTAAAGTGATTCTGTTTTATAATTTGAAAAAAAAGAAAAGCATATGGAATTCTTTTAGTTCCTTAATTATAAAAAATGTATCATAAAAATGTAACACATTAGGGGCTGGTGAGACAGCTCAGCGGCGTAAGCGCCTGCCTGGCAAGCGCGAGGGCCCGAGTTTGACTCCCGGATCCCACATATGAATAAAGGGCTGGTGATATTGCTCAGCGGCACGGGCGCCTGCTGGAGAGCGAGGTCCTGAGGTCGACCCCCGGTACCCACAAAAAAAAAAAAAAAAGTAACACATTAAAAGTTGGAAACTAGAGGTAGGATACATGGAATTTCCTGTTTCATCTTCACAATTTTTCTGTAAACATATATTGTTCTAAAACTAAAATTTAATTACAATTTTTTAAAACTATTAATTCAGTATATATTGCCAATTTTTGTGTAAGGAGAGCAAATAAGAATATACATTGAGATTTGTTTGCATTTACATAAAGAAAGCCCAGAAATTAAAATGGAAGTTAATAAAACATATTTTATGATTGCACTGGTTAATTTTATTTATCTAATTGACTGGATTAAAGGTTGCCAAATAGCTGCTAAATCATTATTTCTGGTTGTGTGAGTGTGTTTCTGGAAGACACTAGCATTTGAATTAGTACACCTGTGTTGGTGGGCAGCATCCAATCCACTGAGGACCTGAAAGGAGCCAAAAGCCTGAGGACCGGTGAATCTCCTGGCCTTGTTGGAGTTGGCACATCCATTTTCTCCTGCCCTTGACATCAAAGCACCTTTTTCTTGGGCAGCCAGGGCTCAGACCACAACTTAGACTATCAGCTTCCTGATTCTTAGGACTTCAAACTCTGAATTAGAGCACTAGATTTCCCACTTCTGCTCACAGATGGCAGATCGTGGGGCTTCTTGGCCTCCACAAACATGTGTGGGCAGTTTCTGTTACAGTTTCTCTCTCTCTCTCTCTCTCTCTCTCTCTCTCTCTCTCTCTCTCTCTCTCTCTCCCTGTTGCTCTGTCTGTCTCTGTCTCTGTCTCTCTTTCACACACACGAAGATACAAATAGTACTGGTTCTGCTTCTCTGGAGGCCCCTGATACATTGTGATGTGAGTAGAAATGGGATAAATGCTTTCCAAGGTGGAAACAAGACTTTTAAAGCAGATATTTTATACAGTTTTTCTTTAGAAATCAAGGTATTAGCAATTCAAAAAATAGCATGTACACAAAATAGTAGTTATTGACTTCAGAAATCTCTTATTATACTTGCTTAGATTTTAGTTTATTATGTTAAAAACACATCCATTCAGAAAATACTGCTTCCCAAAGTACATACATATTTTCAGTTATTTCCATTCTGTTCACCTGTCTGAGTAGCAATGTGAATAAGACCAATAGAGTCACTGTGTATATAATAACACACTCTATTAATAATGTTCTTTAAAATTTGCAGAATATGTGTTATCTCCTTAACTCACGTATTTATTTGCCTTTTTGAATAAAGAATAATAAGTAAGTCAATTGGATGTTTCATGTAAAAATGCAGTTTTAGAAATGAGGACTTCTTTCCTCGTGTGCCACTGGAAGAAGAAGGAAATAGGACAGTCAAATTTCTTTTGACTTCTAATTCAATGACTTTCACCACATTTGTCAGGTTTTTTGAATATATGGGCCTTATGTAACTCACAGAGTCATAAATTATATAGTGTGTTGTTCTCTTTACAGGAAGAAGGTTGTAGTCTGGTTATCGGTGGTCTAGAAATAGGTAAACTAACATCCTCGTATTCTGTGAGCAGGTAACAGTGAGACAGAAATGAGTTTTAGATGAGATGGGATGGAATTGAATCAACAAATTCACATAAGTGTATGTAGAATGTTTGCCAGTTCTAGAACCACTGAGCAGTTCATAAAGTCTGAATATTGCTCCTGCTGATTTTCTCCAATCACGGAGATCTTCCAGGTAAACTTTCTGTTAAACCATGTTGGTGTATCTTCATGGTGAGTTTTCCCAGGGTATGTGACATGTGGGTCACCACTTCAGGGAGAAGAAATCATAGAGTCATATATCCCAGATTGTTACACAGAAGCCTTACTCCTTTTGAGGAACGTATTAAATGAGCACCATCATCCCTAGATACTTTTTTTTTCAAATTTTCAGACACATTTGCAGTTATTCATATGAAAATAATGTGTACATTTTATTTGGAATTTAATATATTAACACATCAAATATCTCTAGATTTTCTCTCTTGACTTTGACACTCATTCTCATTCCATAGTTTAGCTACTCAAGAAGCAAAACATCACTCTAGATCATCTTTCAGCTATTATTTGAATCAATGCCATTCACCCTTAATCAGTATTAGATACAATTACAGGAACTCAATAAGAACAAAATACTGTGAAGAACTCAGACACAAGCACTTAATTGATTTGCTGGACATATGAGAGAACAAATAAAAGCTCTACCCCTGTGAAGAATTCAATGTCTTAGAAAACAGCAGAAAATGTGTGGATAAACATGCATATGTCATTGAAAGTGGTGGCAAGTGATATGAAGGGAAAATTTCATCTAGGATAAAATTAATAGCTGAAATGGAATCAGAGCTGAATCCTGGTCATTGGTAATTAAGCGTAAACCAGACCACGAGAGACAGGTGACAGGCACAGGTAGAGTCTCAGCTTCACCACAGAGCTAAAATGAAAACAGCTCTGTCTAATAAAGAAACCAAAGCAAATATGCACTTTCCCATGACTGGAATTTAGTGAGTGGGAAGAAATGCTTCTTTTCAGAAATTATTTAGCACATGCACATGCAATCTGAAATGTATTCCTGGTAATAGATAATCATTACCTCACTGAGTTATATTACACTCCAGTGCAATAAGAAACCACTAAGTGGTTCTAAGGGTTGTGAGATGATTGAATCTGTTTTCCTAAAGCATTGGCTCTGGCTGCTCTGTGGAAGATAACTGGAAAGGACTATTAGACACCAGGAAAGTGGCTCGTGATTCCAAACGAAAGAGTCCTGGAGAACAGTGGTGTATTAGGTAAGTATTTTGTTACAGTTATTTTACGTAACTCCACATCAAAAATCACAGCACTTACTTTTATCACTCATAGGTCTACAGGTGGACAGGTGTCTTGAGAGACTGTTGTGAGTTTTGGGTACGGTTCTATTTCATGTTACTCCTCTTTCTTGCAGGACCAACAATATCCTTGCATGAGTTCTTTTCCATGGAAATGGTCAGAAGTGTAAAAGGCTTATGTGAGTACATTAAAGTCTTTGTCAAATAGGACATCTACATTTACCTACAATATCAACCCAATCTTATTCAAATCCTTATTCTGAAAGATAGAAATTTAAAAAATAATTTTGGATTTAAAAATAAAGGATGAAAATTTATAAAATATAAATCCTTAAAAATAAATCAAAACAATGTCACTTAAGTAAATTAACAAACAGTGTAAAAGCTGTTTGAACATATGACTAAAAATAACCTGTGATATCATATCAGATGTAGAAAGGCAGGCCTTTGAAACCACTCTTGCTTCAATGGCATGCATATTAGGTGGGTTGTTACCTGAAGATATTTTAAATCTACTATAGCTATTTCAGTTTAATGAATCACCAGAACTCTTTCCAGAATTGATGAATTGATAAATAGTAAAAATGATGAATACTAGAATTTGACTCAAGGATGTGTTAAGTTTTCCTTGATCAAGTGTTTCCAAGTTTCTCCTATGCATTTGATACTCCTGAAGATGCTAAAGATGCAGTGACAAAGATGACTGACAAAAAGACTCAGTACCTTCTGGGACATAATGCAAATAAGGAAGAGTTTATTTTGGGGTTATGTATGATTTGGAGCACAAACCTCATGAGTCATTGAAGTGGTGTGAATGACCACTAAGAACTATATGAAGAGAGAGAGAACCTGGTGTAAGGGTGATCAGAGTGGGAATGCCCAGCACATGCTGGGTCTAGCATGGTGCCTAACATGTGCCAAGAGTTCAACAAATTTGAGCACAATAAATGAATGGGTGCATTAGTAAAAATACAAGTGAGAGATTATAAAAAAGCAAAACATCACCACCTTGCTCCCAAGAAGACCTGTACTTTATTAAGGGAACAAGAAAAGTAAGTAAATAAAGAAAAACAAGCAACTAAACTCACTTCAAATTAGGATAAGTACTTTTTTGTGTATAAACTATTGTGATAATAGAGAAGTGATTGTAGAATGAGTTCTCTGAGTAGTTAATATTAGCAATGAATTTTGTAGATAAGAGAGAACCAACAATGCCTATTATATATCACAGTAGAGAGATTAAGTAGAAAGATGAAAGTTATGAGTCTGGTGTTGAGGGGAAAGAGCAGAGTTATAAATTTCAGATTCAGCATAAACAGTTCGGCTTAAATCATGCGTACATAACTACCCAGAGGGAAAATATTGCTAAAGAAGAGAACAGGGTTCAAGACCAGTCCCTGGGAGATTGCAGCATGTCGTGTAGGGAGAGGCAGATTGCCCAGTAAAGGCAAAAGGTTCATAGGTAAAGTTAGAAGATCAGAAGACGTAAAAGTCTATGCAGGGGGCCCTTCATTAACTGTGTAGCCTGTAACAGAAATTAGAATGACAACAGAGATATTTTCACTTAGATTTGGCAATAGAGAAATTGGGATACTTAGGTAAGTTCAGTGGAGAATTGAGAGAGCAAACCAAAATGGAGTAATTTGAAGAGTAAGCAGCAGATAATGGATGATGTTGTGGTTTAAAACTAGAATACCCCTCTCCCCAAGGCCTCATGTGTTCAGAGGTGGGGCTTTTGGAAGGTGATTAGGTCATGGGAGAATTGTACTCATCATTGGGTCGATCCACTGATGAATCTAAAGCCAAATGTGCTGTTAGTAGGTGCGCCTGTTCAGAAGAAGCATGTCCTTGGGGGAGGGATCTGGAAGGATACATGGCCCTCCTCAGCTTCTCCCTGATCTCACTGCTTCCTGGCTGACACGATGTGAGCAGCTTTCTTCATTATGCCCCTCTGCCACTCCATTTCTGCCTTCGGGTTGGCCAGCTATGGACTCAAACTTCTGAGCTAAAGTAAAACTCTCCTTCCTATGCAGGTATTGGGTATTGTTTCCTAGCTACAGGAAAGTGACTAAGACAGATGAGTTTAGAAAATGTTTTAGAAAGGGCTCCTAAACAGAGATAAATATGTGGAGTGATAGCTACAGGAGGACAGGAATTTAAGAGTTCACTGATGATGCAAAAGGGAGGAGATAGTGTCCATAGGCGAACCAGAGAACATGGGATCCAGCATCCAGGTGGGGAGTTAATAATTATATAAAGCAGGGTATTTCCTAACTGAAGAGAAGCAAAGAAATTATATGAATACAGAAATGATTTATATATTTCATGGTGAAAAATAAGGCAGAAGTAGTAGACTGCTTTTTTCTTAATGAATAGGAACTGCATACATAGGATGGATAAGAAAAATATTGGAGGTTTTATGTTAAATTATTATCTTGAGTAGTAGGTAATAGAGGTGAAATGTATAAAGTTTGCTAGGTAGCGCCACAGGTCCTTTTGAAAATGGAGGAATTTAAAGTGAGTTCAAACAGTGCTCCACTGTGTTCACATGTTCAGTGCCAGGTATAGAACAGATTGCATTTTGGATCTGAGTTGCATTTTGTCTAGTATATTTGAAGGAGAGAGGGAAAATAAAAAGACAATGTTAATTTGAAGTGTGCTTATCATGATGAAACCCAGAACTATAGTTGAGTAAGGAAGTGAGAATATCAATTAATTTGAATTGGTAAAATAGTCATAGTAACTTTCTGGTTAAAGAACTTCAGTAAATCTCAGACAAGCATAATAAATCTTAGGGTGTGATTACAAGACCTTATGAATCTGAAAACAGAACTGTTCAACACACTCAAGCAAAATATTAAACTCAGGTATGAATAAATATCTTAGTAAGTTTCACAGAAATTTGCCAATATTAGTAACAATAAAATTAGAACACTCCCTGTGTTTGCAGCTTTTAACATTACTTTAAAATTCCGATGAAGAAACTAGGAATTGTATGACTCTAGGTTGAATTAGAGATAGGGCTTATCCTAGTGAGTACAGTTACATCAGGAAAAGGCATGACTATTGAACATGTTTAGAAGATAGTGGTTATAATAATAGGATTTGCTTTAAACCTTTCTTTTTAAATAGTAGCATTTGAGAACATATTTTTGCTTTCCTAGGCTATTTTACATGCACTCTATATATTTTGATATGTTTTAATTTGATTCCATTAAAATACTTTTTTAAATTATCTTGGGATTTCTTCTTCAGTCTGTGGTTATTTAGAAGTGTGTGGTTTAATTTCTAAATATTTGGAACTTTTGTAGATAACTTACATTTCTTGCCCTCTGATTTAAGTCTCTTCCCACCATATAACATAGTCTATAAGGGTTATTATTTTAAAATATGTAGTCATATAGTTTGGCTGTAGAACAGGAGTAGTAAAAATTTACTTGTAAAAATTTGATGAAGCTAAAGAGTGAATGATGTATAAGAGTAATAACAATTAAAAGCAACTACCACTCATTCGCTGAGTACTGATTATGCAAGGACCTAGGCTCAGCTGTTAGCGTTTCTTTCTCTGTTGATGACAATCACACCCCTATGCAGTAAGGATTTTAAGAGCCCTCGTTTTTCAGATAAACATTCTGAGACTTAGATTTACTTCCACAATGCTTTCTGATTCGTAAGTGTGGAGTTGTACGAATTTCAAAGTCACAGCCTTTGATTTCAGAAGTTGCAGACTAAACCATTCCTCTTAATTGTTTAAGAGATTTAAATTCCTCCTAAGTGGTTGAATCTGATCTCATATATAAACAGGAGAAACTGAATGGTTTAAAAGAGGTCAATCTCTTTATTAGATATGAATTCTAGAAAATTTACTTTTATGGAAGTGTGAAAGACTACAAAGGAAGAAGACTAGAAATAATTTTGCTGAGTTTTACATAGAGCACTTTGTAAAGACATTCTAATTACCCAATAGTTTATTGCTGTTCCATTGGTTCAAGATTTTCCTTGATTAATGGCAAATAGAGACAAAAGCAAGAACAAAGAAGGTGTTGGAGATCCAGCTAGATAATTCTTACATTCTTAAATTTAACACAATCATCTAACAGTTTAAAATCTTGTAACTTTCTTTGCCATTATTGCTCTCTGCTTCTCCCATAATACATTATAAAACACTACTTACATCACGTAGGGAATTTTGTCTTTAACTTCAGTGACCAATAGCAACTTCTTCATTTTTAGCTGGTTTCAGATTAGAGTGTGACAGAGCCATTATCTTCATCTTTTAAGAATCACACATAAATGATTCATTTAAGGTAGGCTGAGTGCCAGTCACTAACACTGGAGGGATTTGGTGTGAAGCCTTCAGTAACTATTTTTCTGCAGTATTGACAGAGATGCCCAGTCTCTTGTACATTAGGAAGTAAATTCAACACAGCATATTTTTGCCAAATAAAATATTTATGAAATGTTTTATGTATATGACCATGTCTGAGTCTGATCACAAGATACACTGGGTCCCTGCTTTAGATCAAATAACTATAAAATGCGTATAGCCCTTTTGATTTTTAACATTATTTTATTTATTCAGTACCAACTTTTAATTATTCTTTTTTGGAAAGTTTTCTTGAATAATTGGTACCTCCACTTTCTACTTTCTGAAAAGTAAAGTAAAATGAATAAAATAATTAATGTTAAGAATAGACCATCTATAACTTTAGAATTTGGATTCATCACTTCCTATCTGTATAGCTTGAGCAAATTTTTTAACTTTTCTTCAGTTTCTTCATGGAAACATCAGGGATAATAAGGATGCTATCTTATAAAGTCTTTGTAAGGATTAAAGGATATAATATATGTAAATAAATACATGAATAGGAACTATCCTTGTAATTTACTAATAGCAAAATTTTGTAAAATTTATGAAGTGATGTAGAAGTTTATTTAAAATCTATTCATAACTGAGTCTTACATTTTGCTTAATTTTGTCCTTGAAACCCTCTGTCGTCAGATTCATAAGATCCTAAAATCACATTCCTTGTGCTTGTCTGAGATTAACTGACTTTCTTCAACCGGCAAGTCACTTATGCAGGTTTACTAATTTGAATTAACAATTTTTACAGAAAGAAGACATTTCAGATCCATTTTTTAATGAATTAGGGCAGATACCTAAGATAAATGTGTTTTTTTTTTCTGTTTTAAAAAGAACTTTTCATCTGCTTATATTCATTTTCTAGTCAAGTCATAACAAATTATCACCAAATTGGCATCTTAGAACTACAGAAATTTATTTTCTCATAAGCCAGGAGGCCAGAAGCCTGAAATCAAGTTGTCAACTGAGTTGATTTCTTCTGGAGGTCCTGGGAAAATAAATTCCATGCCTTTCTCATTGCCTCTGGTTTTTGCTGGAAATTCTTTGCATTCCTTGGCTTATAGATAAGTCATTCCAATATTTGTGTTCATCTTCACATCATCTCTATGACCATTTTCATTTTCTTTCTTTCATAAGGACTGGTAATTAGGTTTAGGGCCCACTATAAATCCCAAACAATCTCATTGGGAGATTCTAACTTAATTACACATGAAAAAAAAACACTATTTCTTAATAAAGTCACATTTGCAGGTGACAGGGTAAGGATACCATGTTAAACCCTTTGCACTGCTAAATGCTGAATTTTCGGAATTCTTATAAAAACAGTAATAATCTGATGGTAACATAATAATTGACTAGGCTCTAAAGATCCGTAAATGAAATATAATTTGTTGTTTTAAAGCACAACTGAGTTTTAGAGAAGATAATTTTTATGTACAAAATCATGTATTTACTTAATAAACATTTACTAGAACCCTGAATTATGAAGATGAGGCAGTTATACAAAAGGATAGGAGGGGTTTTCCATGCAGGAGTCAAAATAGTTACATTTAATTTGAATTAATAACATTTATTTCAATCTAATTCTTGATATTATCATTGGAATTTCTGTTAAAGAAGTAATTCTTTATAGCATATATTGTATTTTACGTGGTCTTAAATCAACATGTTCACTTATTTAATGAACAGGCCATGGATTTTGCTGTTCAACAGAACTGGATTTGAATGTTATAGCACCACTATTTAGCTAAGCAATCACGGTAAAGGAAATTAACTTTTTTGTATCTTAGTTTCCTTATCTATAAAATAACCATGATTATGCCAACTTCTAGAACTGCTATTAGAAAAAAATGAATGATTGTAGAGAAAGGGCCTGACATGTACGTGGCCAGTAAGGTACAGTTCTTTACCCTGCACCAGCTTTTCTAAGTGATGTGGAGGGAGAGTTAGGGAGAATAGGGCAAGGGGAAGGGCAAAGAATTAAGATACATTATACATATGTACCAACTTCCTAAAATGAACATAATCATTATGTGCTACACACTTGTAGTAATAAAAATAAAATAATTATTTAAAAAAGAAAGTCTTAAAAATAAAAATGATACTGAATTTTATTAGGCACAAATGAAAACAAAACCAACTAACAAACAAAAAGCAAAATGCATTTTGACTTTTAAATATTATCTCTTCCCATGCAACTCGGAATGATAGTTCATGGGAGATTTCTGATTAATTTTAGCCTCATCTATTTGGGTTAAATAAGTGACGAAGCCAAACACACGTAAGTATCTCAGCTTTTCACAACT
This sequence comes from Erethizon dorsatum, assembly GCA_028451465.1. Lineage (NCBI taxonomy): Eukaryota > Metazoa > Chordata > Mammalia > Rodentia > Erethizontidae > Erethizon > Erethizon dorsatum. Next base: position 74,866,637 of record CM051831.1, read on the forward strand.
TTAGTCAAATTACAGATGCAGTCACATGCTAACTATCTGTAGTAATCTTTCTTACTGTAAACAGCAAAGTCCAACCCACATGCTTTGCTCATGACACCCACTTTTACTGAATTGTTTTGTTTTCTTTTGTTTTTATAACTGGGAAACTGAGGAAAGATCAGAATAATCACATGCAGTGACAAATTTAAGAGCTTGTAATTTTATTTTCAAGTTAGCAGAAACATTGTCTATGTTCTTTTTCTGCCCTGGCTCATGGTACCTTGCGACACCCCAAGTTCTCAAAAGTTTGTGGGGACTTTAAATCAGGGATTTGCAGAAATTTAAGGTCTGGTCCTTAAATTTTAGGTGTAAATATTTTGTCATTGCTGTTGTTATTGCTGGTGGTGGTGGTGGTGGTGGTGGTGGTGGTGGTGGTGTGTACTGCAGATTAAACCAAAAGCTCACTCACGTGAAGCACGTCCATGTCACTGATCTGTATCAAGCCCAGAGTGCAATCTTGATCTTCTCGGCCATCCAGGAATCAGATTCAGGAAATATGATTCACAATTATTAACTTATGAGAGACTCAATTACACAAACAAAAAAATTATTTTAGTTAGTAAATGGACAATATTGTTTTTTGATAAGAATCATGGCAATGTTTATCAACAGACTTAACTATTTGGGGTCCTCTTATTATAGATATATATCATAAGGAAACCAGGGATCCGCACTTATGTATAATCATATCTCCTTATAATTGTTCAAGGTTTTCTTTATGAATATTCATGTTTATAAAATATTTTATAGCAGAAAAGTTAAAGCTACTACATATTTAAACATAAAATAGCACAGCACTTTACAAATTGTGAGTCCCAATTCACAATGGGTCTTGGAAACAATTTGCTGGGTCATGAAAAGAAGTGACATTTAAGCAGAAATTGTAATTATTTGATGGAACAGACCATACTAGACCCAAGAATGAATATTATGGAAAGAAGGAATAAGATGTGTAAAGCCCTGACAATTTAAGGTCTTGCACACTTTCTCCAGTTTCCACGTTCACCAACTTTCCAGGTGACTCATGTTTTTAATACAAAAAAAAAGAAAAAAAGTTTATTTTTAAGCAGAAACTTCTCACCTTCCAAATTCTCCAATATAAACTTTTCTACATAACCACTCACCTTTCAACCTTCACTCATTGTTAGGGACTAAGTGCTTCTCCCCCAAATTCATATGTTGAAGTCCTCGCCTCCAGTAGTTCAGAATGCCATGTTACTTAGAGATAAGGTGAGGTCTTTACGGAGGTGACTAGTGTAAAATGAAGTCATATGACAGGGCCTTAGCGCAATGTAACTGGTGTCTTTATAAGCATAGGTGACTGAGGCACAGACTTGCTCAGGGAAACAGGATGTGAAGAAAGAAGAAAAGGTGGCTATTTACAGGCCTGTAAGGCACGCCAGAAGAACCGCACCCCACCAGCATCTTGATTTCAGACTTCTAGCTTCCAGAATTGCGAAAATATAAATTTCTGTTGTCTATATTACCTGGTACATTCTATGGCGGCCATAGCAAATTAATATACATTCATTAGAGGAATTTCTCCTCCTCCCTAAATTAATCCCTACCGTATCATTCGCCATCATGTTCATTCCACGCTCCATTATTGTCTCTTGTCTTCGATCATCTACTCTGTCTTTTCTATTGATTTTATTATATATATATATTAAATAATATATAATGTATATATATTGATATTATAATTATATATATGTATAATATATAATTATATAATATATATATATTACATAAATTCTTAGTCCTTTTCATCTGAGAGACAAGAAAACCATCATAGCCACACATACAGAGGAAAAAAACACTAATATATCTGGCTATATGTTTCCCTTTCTCTTATTCATTTTGAAACTTTTCTTTAATCAACTTATTGAAATAATAACCTGAACTTCTCCCATCCACTTCCTAATATTCCATTTGCTTTTCAACCTAACACAGCCTTTATCTTTTCTCTACTATAATGTTATCATTGCCCTTTCCATGACAACTAACAATCCATTCTACCAATGAGGAGAAGGAAGTTCTAAAAGGTTGTTATAACCTGCCCAACTCACACAGGTAGAAAAAATGGCATCAGCTTTTGAATCTAATCTAACTTCAGAGCTTTTTTGGAATTAAAGAAAAAGAAGGAAATTGGGTTGTGTTTTGAAGAGTTCCATTCTGTGTGAGTTTGTGCACCTGTAGACATTTAACTCGTTTCTTCAGCTTTCCAGTGTAGACTCACACTAGCAACTCTCCAGGGAGTTTCCAGGCCTTTGTCTTAACATGGGCCGAGGCCTTGATGTTTTGTGTTCTGTGTCTTCCAACTTCTTGGACTGAGCAGCTACTAGATCTCTTGGCTCTCTAGAGTGCAGACAGCAACTGTGGACTCTCCCACCTCTGATGTGTAAGTCTATCTAATAAATCCCCTTGCATAATTATACATGTTCTATCTATCCTGTTCCTCTATAAAACTCTATCCTAATGCAGTTGTCACAGTGCAGAGTGGGTCTAATGCAGGGCTGAGAAACAGTCAACTTACCTCTACTTTTCTTGAATATGAAGGGTGCCAAATGTGTGAGAGCAGAGGACATTGAAAGTCTTCTGTATAATGTCCAGTTTAGTTAACTTGTAACCCATGTTAATTTTAAGAAATGAGTTATAGGACATTGGAATGTATATCTGGAGAGATTACTAATGAGGAATATTTGTCCAAAGGAAAAAATATTTGGACTTCAAGATCATAAAGAATTATTTCAAAAAGGATAATGTTTCAGAAAAACAATTTGGTCATTTCAAATTGAATAAGTGGAAATTTAAGAAATAGAAACAACCTGTGTCTCTCAATTAACAAATGAATAAAAAAGTAGTATTTATATATCAGGAACACTACTTACCCCAAAATAAATATGAAAATAATGAAATCCTGTCATTTCCAGCATCATGGATCAAATTGAAGGTCATTGTGTTAAGATAAACAAGCCAGGCACATAAAGACAAGTCCCTCTGATCTCACTCTTATGTGGAATTTAAAAAGTTGACATCGTAAAAGGTGAAAGTAAAATGGTGGCTACCAGAGGCCAGGGGAGGGATTAATGGAAAAAAAAAAATAGTCTATGACTGGGTTTTAAGCTATGGTTACAGAGAAAGAAGTTCTTGTGTTCTTTTGTACAGTAGGGTGACTATAGATAACAATAATGTACTGCTCAATTAAAAAAGCTATAAGAAAGTATTTCAAACGTTTTCAACACAAAGGTGTGATAAATGTTTGCAGAGGTACACTTAACAGTTGAACTTTATGCAATGTATGTGTACATTGGAACATTACATAGTACCTGCAAATACATAAAATTTTGTGTTGATTAAAAATTTAAATGAGAGATGATGTTGAAAAATATTGTGAGAAAAATGTTTCATATAAAGCAAGAATTAACATTAATTATAGACATAATCTGCATTGAGTGCTTGTGATATCTCATGTACTGCCCATGTGTATTACCTGTCTTGTAAATGGGTAACACACTTAAATGATTTTTGTCCATAACTTCTGTAATTATCAAATTCACATGGGTAGTATGTCAAGCAATCAAAAAACCAAATGAATAAATAAATGAATACAACAGTACATCAAAAAATCATTAGTAAATCTTAAAATCAGCTCAGCATAAAATTTTGACTCAAATGCTTTCAAGTCAGGGATATTTCATTTAGCAAAAAGAGAAGTGATAAACAAATATTTCCATGAGATGTCAGATCTTCCCTTGCTCATTCGAAATGAGGGTACTTTTATGAGAAATTTAAAGTGAGAAGGCTTTTCAAGTCCCAGTAAAAATTGGTATAGAAATCCCATATACCAAATGTGGTGATATGATATATATTTTACTTGTTTGGAGACTTAGAGGAGAGATAGCTTTATTAAACTTTATTTAGTCTTCAATTAAAGCTACTACACTGCTAGGAAATGGGTAGCAGGCAATTTGGTGAGGAAAGTAGAATAGTCATATATATTATGCATATGTATTATGTATAAAAGATAAGAGGGTACAAACCTGAACTAAAACAGCCAAACTTTAAAAATCCTTTGAAAAAAAAAAGACAATTTCTCTCATTTGAGGAACAAAATAGGAGACTGTATCTTAGGTCGCTAAAAAGAAAATTGGGTCTTATCAGACAATTTATAGCTCTCAACGGCAGCAACAGAGTAATTATATTGGGGTACAGAAGTAGATATAATTTAACAGGAGTTCAAATGGGACTTCTGACAGTCTATCATAGGAAAAGTTAATGAGCAAAATACTGGACTTCAGTCTGAGTGTCAGCCCAGCTAGAAAATGATTGTAGCCTAAAATACATAGGAGAGTGGTAAATTGTAGCAAATCCTCACAGAGAGGTGACAAATGGAATCCTTCAGGACTGATTGCTAGGCCCATTACTTTTTAACACACTGTATAAGTTATGGTGTCTGAATTAGTTGATAACATTAAGGATCCAATTTTATCTTTCAGAGAATAAGTTATTGGATAGAACAGTTCAGTTGCTCTGAATTTTTTTAAGCAATGACTATTTGGACTAATTTTATGAACTCATATTTTTTAGACTTGGCCAAGAGAGAAAGAATTCCAACTTCCTATCTAGAAAATATATTCTGCTTCACTACTGCTTACAATTATGGATGAATTTCTAACACCGCCCTATTGGCAACAAACATTTACTGAATGTCTACTATGTAATGAACTGTCCTGTGTTACAGAAATAAATACATGAAAATCCCTCCATGGTCTTCATGTGTGAGAGGCATATGAGTGCTAGAAAAATTATAATGAATTTTGTAAGGATGCATAGATCAAGATTTGTAAAATTCACGAAGATATCCTACCTAATCCAGAATTCAGGAAGTTTTTCTAATAGAATTAATATTGGGTTGATCTCGATATATAAGTGAAAGTTAGTAGAAGAGAGTAGTGAAGATGCAGGGGAGGGGGAGGATACTATACATGGAGGTAAGAGTATATGAGTTTCTCAGTGCATATAAGTAGATAATCTAGAATCTAAGATGCATAATAGATTGCTTGCAAAATTGGCTTTATTTCCCTTCTTGGATCCATGATATTAACAATATGAGATTTTAGCTTTTCTTATAGACAGACTGGACTTATTTAATCACCCCTTGGACAAAAGTGTCATTGTGACTTATTTAGCTAAGAGAATGTAACACAGGGAATGTGTCAGCTCTGAGCATAGACTCAGGAGACCTTGATGCTTCTTTTAACTCTCCTCAAAACCTGTCCAGGACTATGGGAACGGTATGAGTTGAACTGTAGAAAAACAAAACACCAAGAGGAACAAAGACAAACATCACAGCTGAGGACATCCTAAAAAAATCAGCCATGAACCAAACTGGCATCTAGTCACAAATGTTTGAGCAAACCCTCCTGAGACAAGAAGAACTGTCTAGCAGAATATGCCCCAAGTAACCAAACTAAGACGTATCAGTGACTGTTGTTTAACTCACAATTTTTGATTTATATGTTATGTAGCAAAAACAAATGGATACAGTAAAATATGAGGCTGAATGGAAGAGCAGGGGAAAGAGTATGCTATGCCTTATACTGAAGGCAATAAGGATGAATACCCCAAAATATCAAGCTTTGATTCTTCTTCCTCAACTGATAATTTCAGAGAACTCTAAATTCATCCTGTCAGAATATTAAAATGATCTTATTCACTTATTTACAGGTAGCTGGAAGAAAGAATCATATTTAATTATATCAAGTGATTGAACTAAATAGATCTCTGTATGTCTAATTCTAAGATGGGTTCAGCTGTGCCAGAAATATGAAGTCTGATCCTATTTAAATGCACTCAGGAAACATGTATTCTGCGGAAGGCAGGAAAGTTCCCTTGAAATAATATTCTACAGTCTCTTACAGCATATGAATGATATTGCTGCCCAGAATTCCTTCCCCTGGCTAAGTTTTCCCAACATATCTTGTCCCTAGTAATCTTATATTTAGTCTAAGAAAGATAATTTGTCATATAAAACTTTTTGGGTGATGTATGGTAATGTATGTCTTAAGTGTGTGCTGCAGCTACTTTTGACTAAAGCATGAGATACAGTCACCAACAAGCTATGAGTATACAAGATTCAACAAGCAACCCCCAATTTAAAAAGCAAATATTTTACCAGGCTAGCGTGATTGAATATGTCATCATGTGACTATAGGATGGAGGTGAAGTTTGGGAAGAGAAAATGCTACTTTTCCTTCTTTGTTTCCTTCCTCCAGAAATAGGGAGAACCACAAGACATTTGTCACATCTCCCTCTGCACAGCAAAGGAATCAATTAGTAGAGTGAAGAGACAACCTACAGAATAGGAAAATTGTTGTCCCAACTATTCCTTAGACAGAGGACTGATACCTACAATATATAAAGAACTCAAAAAAGTTAGACCATCTGAAATAGAAGTCCCAATCAAGAAATTGGCAAATGATATGAATAGACACTTCTCAGAGAAAGAAGTAAAAATGGCCAACACATGTATGAAAAAGAGTTTTAACATCCCTGGCCATTAGACAAATGTGAATTACAACAATGGTAAGATTCCATCTTACACCAGAGAGGATGTCAATCATCAAGAAATTAAGAAATAACAAATGCTGGCATGGCTGTGGTGAAAAAAAGAACCCTCCTACACTAATGGTGGGAATGTAAACTAGTACAACCATTGTGGACATCAGTACAGAAATTCCTCATGGAAACAAAGTTAGAAATTTCATATGGCCCAGATATCCCCCTTCTAGGTATCATCCCCAAAGAGCTAAAGACATCATACTACAGTGAAACATGCATACCAATGTTTATACCAATGTTTATACTATATTTCATAATAGCTGAATCCTGGAAGTAGCCTATATATCTATCAACAGATGGTTGGATAAAGAAAATCTGGTTTCTATACATAATAAATAATACTTTGCTATAAAAAAGGAGAATCTTGGACATTTGTAGAAAAATTGATATACGTGGAAAGTACGATGTTGCATAAAAAATTAGACACAAGTTTAAATACCCTGTAGTATTTCTCATTTGAGTAAGACAAAGTACAAACAAAAAGCACAATAAAGGATGGCTAGAAAGAGACAAAAGGATAGGTCTCTTACAAATAGGAAGGGGTCCAAGAGTTCATGGGCAAGAGAAAATGGGAGAAGAAGGGGAAATAAGTAGAATTAAGATATGCTATGCACAGGAACTTGATAGCTTAAAAGAATGTAAACATATATTTCATAAACATGAGACAAAATTAATATCAACAAGAAAAAATGGGGAAAGGGATTCAGAGGATGAGGGAGAGAGGTGGAAGGAGACGGGAAGGGGATTATAAAAGTGTAAAGCCATATTATGAACGTGTACATATGCCTCAAGATGTTGTAAACTGCATGTACTACAAATGTGTACTAACAAAAAAAGAAAAAGAAGAGCACACGTGTCCTGGGATATACAGAGATGCACTTAAAGATGTTGTTGTATTGCATGGGGCTGTAATAGCCTTTGATCTTGATCCTTGAACTGGGCAATTACAGTTATATAATCTGCAGCTCTTCACTGATCAAGTATTTCCTTCCCAGAGTGCTGCTATTAGTTTTGAGATACATTCAAAAGAAAATTGATTCCTGACATCAAGGAATATATGAACAGACAAGGCTAATCCACATGAGGAAAATTAAAGGGTAGCACATTTCTAGTGGCCCATCTTATTAAAAGCATAGTAAACTATATTCAAACACAGTATTTCACATTTTGCATGCTCCTGAATTGCAAAAGCTGATTTCAGTTGAGAGGTAAGTGATGTTTTGTACTTTTCCTGTTCTGTATATTCTAATCTGTAGAGGGCACATCACTGTAGAGAAACTATTCCCTGTGTAGTAATATTGTTACTGTTGAGATATTATTCCACTTCAAAGACATTTTTCTTTACAAAATTGGTGGGAAGCAAAAAGAAGAAAAAAATTAGAAGACTGTCTCCCCAGCAACTTTACTTTACTTCTAGATTCTGAATCTCAGTCCTCCACCTGGGCTTTGCTAAGGAGCTGTGAAGTCCATCAGTGGCAAAGTTCACTGGGTTCTCCTTTTCTTGGAAAAAGGTCTGCTCTCCTCAGGGGTTCCTCAGGGTCCTGTCAAGAGCCACTTAGGGCTGCCGAAGACCTGCTCAGATGGTTCCTTCCTTGGGAGAGACAACACTCATGTTACTGAAATGTGGTGTTTACACATCAGGAGGCAGTAAGCAAAAGGTTGTTTGGCTCAGTCTCTTCCTTTTCTGAAGCTTTCCTGAGCTCCCTGAGCATGTGTTCATGTTACCCTGTCTCTTGAGAGGTTGAGAGCTGCTGCCCAGGGGCCCATCTGGATCTGCCTGCTGCTGCAATGCTCTTGACCTTTCTTTTCTGCTTTTCCCTATCTAGACAATCTAATAGTTGGCCCATTCTCTTCTGTTCTGTTTTTTACTAGCAAGTGATAGACCTGCTTGTTTTATCATAGCTATAGTTTATAATGATTTTCCTTCACTCTTTACCCACCTATCCTATCACAGAGTAGATTTCAGCAGGGACTAATGATTGACAGAGATTTAACCTAAAAGAGAAAAATTTCAGCTAGAATATGTGATAATTTGCTAACTTTATGCAGCCAACAAATACACAAATACTTTGGAGCTTTCCTTTTGTTTCAGTGACAATGTGTTCTTTCCTTTCTCAGAGTTGTTAGGGATCAAATAAATCTGATTCTTTTTGAAGAAAATGTAAAAATGGAGTCTCAGCTAATTGCTTCACCTTCTCTCTGTTCTGCTGCCAGAGCCATCAGAAAAATTTTGAACATAGTTTCTTTTAGCTTTTAATTCTGGTAAAATAGAAACACATAACATGTTGAAAGTTTGTTATATGTTTGTACTTTAAAAGGAAAAAAAGTATGTGTGTGTGTGTGTGTGTGTGTGCGTGTGCGTGAGTGTGGCCAAGTTTATTTCCTTCTGTGTTCCAAAACAGGCCTTCAGGTGACCTGGGGCTGACCCAATTCTCCCCCATTTCTCTCTTGTGGTTCTCAAGAATATCTGCAGAATGTTCTAGGATACAACATTGTGAGAAAAGGGAGGGACTGCCTGCAACAGCCCAGCATCTGCTCCTTTGTCCTCTAGAGTTAGAATGTCCTCAGCTGTCTAACTCAGCACACCATACTGTCCATCACATATGTAAACCCAGCCAGGCTGCCTTTTGGGGTTCCTCACCTGTGCTGCCAATGGGCATAGGCGATGAAGCCTTCACCTGACCGGGCATTTTACTGTGCCTTGAGGAATCACCCACAGTGAATCTTAAGCTTCTACTTTCTCTTGCTGCTTATCTGTAGATAATAAATCTGCTTTCATGTAACTTTCGAGCTCAGGTTCACTATCAAACCAGACTCAAACAGGTTGGTAACAAATGCACAGTGAATTTACTTACATATATGTGTGTGGTTGTATTTACAAGGGGCTTGTGTTAGCTTCCAATCGCTCAAAACAACTTTACCACACACTTAGCAGCTTAAAACAATACTAATTTACGTTATCTCATTTGTAGGGGCTCCAAGTCCAGGCAGGTCTTAACTGGATTCTCTGCTTTGTGTCCTACAAGGCTGATGTCAAGGTGTAAGTCAGGGTGGGCTTCTCTTTTGAGTCAGGATCTTCTCAAAGTTTTAATAGAATTCATTTCATTTTGGCTAGAGAGCTTAGTTCCCTGTTTTCTCGATGACCATTGACCAGGGCTGCTCTAAGTTTCTAGCTACTTGCTGTTTTCTGCCATGTGTCTTTCTCAACAGTGCTGCCATTCGCTTTTTCAAGACCAGCAGGAAAAATGTCTTCATTGCTTTTAATCTCTCACACATCTTTCTTTTTTTTCTAGATCCTTTTTAAAAAAGGCCTACCTGATTAGATCAGACTTTCTTGTACTTCAGAAGTTGGGTTAAACAGGATGTGCATACCCAGTAACGGAAATTTTGGAGGCTTTCTTAGAATTCTGCCTACCACTGATATTGTCTTGGTTTTCTTTTAAATATTTAGCGAGGGAAAGGGAAGTTAAATGACTAATTGTGATAAGAGAAAATCAGGATCCTACGTGTGATCTGTGTTGAAATCATAGATCCTATTATATGTAACACTCTGGAAATGGTATTTCTAATAGAACTTTCTGTACTGATGCAAATACTGTCTTTTCCTGTTCCGTAAGTAGTCATTAGACGCATGAATTAGAAATGTGGCTAGTAAGTAAAGTGCCTGAGTTTTAGATATTATTTACTTTTAAATGATTTAAATAACTATGTGCCTCTAATTGTTGCCATATTGGAGAACAAAGGTAGAGAACAACACATAACCTTCAGCCCTTCTTAAAGTATGGTACAGTATCATCTCCCACGTGATGAAGTATCTAGTTTATCTATCATATCCTTCCTGCATTCTCTACCTCTGTCTTGGATTCCATTTTAAATCTAACTTTCTGTTTTTATAGTTATGATTTACTTCTGCCTTTGTCTTCCTGCCTAATTCATGGGTTTAGATATTGATCCATTTCTTATATAAATTATATATAGGAAATAAAAGTAAATGAATTTTATATAAGAAAACAAAAGTAGATGAATCAAGAAAATACCTAGAAAGGAAATAGCTACATCAAATGGAATTTCTATTGTTAATTTTCTTGAAGATTCTGGAGATCCTCACACTGGAGATCAGTGTGGAGATCAGTGTGTACTAGTTTACTAGTTTACATTCTCACCAGCAATGCAGAAGTGTTCGTTTTTCCTTGCAGCAATTTACTCTCTAGCATTTGTTGTTATTTAGACATGATACTATAGCTTCTGTTATTACTTTGACATCATATTACAGTAATACATGCATAGAATTGTTTATAGAATCACAATTCATAACAGCTAAAACTTGGGAGTGGGCTATATGTTCAACAACAGATGAAAGGATAAAGAGAATGTTGCATTTATGTACCATGGAGAACCACTCTGGCATAAAGAAGGATAAACTTGAGTCATTTGTAGGAAAATGGGTGCACTTTGAAGCCAGGAATTTAATTGAAATAAATCAGACACACAAGCTTAAATATCACATGGTTTCTCTCATATGAGAGACCCAAAATATAAATAAAGAGCAAAATAAAAAGTAGATAATAGCAAGTAGGGCAATAGCTCTTTCTAAAATGGGAAGGGCATTAAGAGTTGGAGGGATGGGGAGAGAGTGGAGGAAGAGAGGCCAGAAAAGAATTAAGATGTATGTACAAGTACCAACTCTTCACAGGAATGTAATCATTATGTACTGCAAACATGTACTAATAAAAATAAAAATTAATAAAATAAAATAAAATAAAATACATGTGTCAAGTTTTCTCTGCAACCAGAACAGTGAGAACCTCACAAGCATTTAGAGAAAAATGTAAAGAAGATACTTTCTGTGATAGAGAAGCAAGAAAGAGATCCTAACATAACATGACAGTGTCACTTCTACTGGAGAGGCTTTGATTATACAAACTTTCAAGTCTAGTGAGAAATAAAAATACATTAAATGCCCTTAGTTCAAAAAGCAATAAAGTTTGCTATTATAGCTAGCAAAGGCAACCCTTTTTCTTTTCTTTTGCATTTTCTCTCTGGATTTTTCATTTTGTTGTATTTGCTATTTAAAGTTGCTCTAAGTGAAGAAAACCTAGACATTTTAATTTTAGCATAGCTTTGCTATTTATAATGTACAGCAGTCATTCTAAACACAAAAATGAAAGCATTTGTATCATTTCCAAAATTACACAATTCTTATTTAGTAGCTTATTTCCGCATATATATTTTGTTCTTACTAGAACAAAGGAAATGCTACCCAAACTGAAAAGTAGTAAACTACTTTTACTTCACTTCCTGATATATGTTGTTTCTACCCAGCGCAGTGTGCCTTCACTTTGCTGAGTAAGGAAGGAGTGAAAAGAATTGGATCTATGGGTTGCCCTCTTTTCATTTTTATCTGTATCATCATTGTTCGTATCAGTGTTTGGTTAATACAGGTAAATACTGTGAATAAGAAGACTATGATTGTGGTCTTTGGTCATTTGCATTTCTAGACTGTCACTACCTTAATCCTGGGTCTGAAGCTAGCCCTGATTCAAAATGAAATTTTCAGATGACATCTCATGATTGTTCACCTCTGTGGTGGTAGAAACAGTGCACTTACCTTTCATTGGCTCTGAATCTCACTGAACTTCCAAGCTTGGTTGACCCACCAAAATTATGTTCTTTCTGGACAACATGAACACTGTGTGCTAATGTGGCAAGAGAGAGTGATGCACAAATATTGTGTTCATCTTCTCTGCTTTTATTTGTGCTCCACCTTCCATCAGATGTAATTCACAAATATAATTCAGAGGTAAAATTATGACGAATTTCAAGACAGCCACAAGAGATCATGAAGTTTCTGCTCACAACACCTGAGTGGTTGTGCAGGTTGCAAACTCATGAAGTGAGCTTTCATTGAGGATGTTAAAAATCAATTTTTTATAAACTTGTATATAATTTAGTTTCACATGTTTAGAAAAGTTCCAAATATATTATAAAAATTACCATTTTCTCTTTATTCATTACCATTGTTAATAATTTCTTTATTTGCTTTGTGTTTTTCCCTCTCTGAATGTCATTGTCTATGTTGTGTGAAATTTTTTACAGATGAGAGCAAATGGAGACAATGTCCGCTTACCTTAAATAAATCAGTGTGTATTTCCTACGTAAAGGAACATCCTTCCATAACTGCTATGATTTGGATGTTTTTGTCCCCTCCAAACTCAAAGTTGAAACTTAACCCTCAAGATAGCAGTGTTGGAAGGTGGGGCCTAATGGGAGATGTTTAGATCGTGTGGGCGTCATGCTTATGATTCGATGAATGCCCTTGTAAATAGGGTTCCTGTGAGTGAATTCACTTTCACTCTTTCCCCACGTGAAGATATCATAAGAGGATACTCATCAGACAGAAGATACCAGTACTTTGATCTTAGATTACTCAGCCTGAGACATGATGAGTCAAAAATATTTGTTAATTATGGTACCAGGTTTTTGGTAGTGTTTTGTAGCAGCACAAAATAGACTAAGAAATTGGTACCAGAGGTGAAATATTGCTAGAATAAAAACCTGAAAACGTGGAAGTAGCATGGGAATTGCTTAATGGGTAAAGGCTGGAAATGATTGACAGGTTAGAAAGAAACCTATATTGCCATTGCGATTGATTGTGGTGAGAGCCCTAAAGCAGAAAAGAACTGCAGGCAAAATGCAAAACACTTTAGAGATTACTTAAGTAGTTGTGAAAAGAATGTTGTAAAAATATGGATAGTATTAGCCATTGTAATGAAGTCTCAGGCAAAAATGAAGAACACAGAATTAGAAATTGGAGAAAAACCATTTTTGTTGGAAAATGACAGAAATGTGGCTGAATTGTGTCCATGCCCTAGGGCTTTACGGAAAGCAATGAATTAGATATCTGGCAGAAGCACTCTCTCAGAAGCAAAGCATTGATTTAGGGGCCATATGGCTTTTCTTAACTGCATACAGTAAAATGTGAAAAGAGTGAAATAATTTAAAGTTGGAATTTTAATCAAAAGGGAAGCCGAATGCAGAGATTTGGAAAATCTCCAGTCTGGTCATATAAAGAATTAAAAAGCATGTTTAACAGAGGAGACCATGGATGTGGCTGCATGACTATTTGATAAGGATATTAGTATCAGTAGTGATAGAAGGAATGTAAGTGCTGCTTATCAAGGCAATGGAAGCATAATCTCAAAAATATTTCAGAGACCTTCAAGGCTGCCACTGTCATTACAGATCCAGAATACTATGGCTTTGAGGGGAAAACAGCCTTTAGGGAGAAGGCTAGGAAGCCCTTGAGACCTTCTTGTTCTCTGCCCAAGGCCACCTTGGGACTCTGCTTCACATGTTCTGATCCTGTACTTCTCAGTCACATCAGCTAAGACTCAAGCAGACCCAGATGTGACCTTTGTTGCCACACAGCTGCCTCCACCCAGATTTCACTGCGCTGTGGGGGAAGAACCACGGCAGAGGTTCTTCCTAGGACCATGCCCAAGAGAACTGTGGGGGTGTGATTCCTCTAAGACCTAGAGCCACCGTGTGCAACACCAGCCTTGGAGAGCTGCAGGCTTGAGGCTCCAGCTGGTGAGAGCTGCTGCATAGGCTGAGCTCTGCAAAGCTGGGTGAGGCAGCCTCAAGTCCCGCGGCCCAACCCCCACCGTAGAGTAACCAGGGGGTGGGGCACGCAGTCAAAGAAGACTATTCTCAAGCCTTAAGATTTAGTGCTTTTTCCTCTTTTGGTTTTTGGTGTTGTGTGAGACTTCGCTCCTGTTTCCTTGACTATTTCTCCTCTTTGGAATTAATGTGTTTTGCATGTGAGAGCATGAATTTTGGATCTAGGAGCAAAACGCTATGATTTCAATGTATCCCCCGGAATTCCTATGTTGGAAACATCCTAATGAGATAGTTTGGGGAGGTAGGTCTAATGAGGAGTATTTAGGTCATAAGGAGTAGATAAAGGCCATTATAAAATGGCTCATGGATACTCTCTCATGCTCCTACGTTCCACCTTTCTTCATGTGATGACGCAGCAAGAAGGCTCACACCAAATGCTAGCAGCTTGATTTTGGACTTCCCAGGCTCTGGAACTGTGAACCAATACATTTCTGTTCATTATGAATAACTCAGTCTCAGGTACTCTGCTACAGCAGCACAAAATAGAACAAAATAATAATCATGGTCCAGCTATTAAAATCAGAAAATTTTGCATAGATAAAATGTTTATCTTGTCTGACGCCTATAATCAAATTTGTCGATCATCTCAATAGTCTTACGTAATGTTTTTTTTCTTCAGAGTCCAGGATCCGGGGCAGAATAATGTATTACATTTAGTTGTCATGTCTCTTCAGTCTCCTTCAGTGGGAAGCCTTCCTTCAGTGCTTTTTTGTCTTTCTGACCAGGACATTTTTGAAGAAGACAAGCAATTCTTTTGTAGAATGTTCCTCAACTTCTTCATAGTTAGAATCACACTACATTCTTTTAGGCAGAAGTAGTATGGAAGAGTGTCTGATCGGGAACCATATGCTGCTACTTGAATCTTTCTGGTATTAACTTGATAACTTAGTTAAGATTATAATCTGAGGTTTCTTTATTGAAATGTTACTTTATATCTCTTCTTATTAACGAGAAATTGGGAGCAAGATAATCTGAGACTACAGAAATATCCTATTCCTCAAAAAATTACACATTATATTTTATTATCTGTGATGATTCTAACCTGAATTGATTATTACTACGATGATTAAAATGTACTGATTTTCTATAGCTATGGTTCTTTCCATATTTATTATTTAGACTTCTACTATGGAGATTGCATGCCCTTACAACACCATTTACTTATTTATTCAGTAAGAATTAATGGATTCATTTCTAGTGGTTCTTTAGATTATATCTTATTACTATTTGGTTTAATTTATTGCTTATTTTCCAGGTATTTGGCTAGTGGAAGCCCCTTCGAGTTGACTTCTGAGTTCTTTCATTGTTACTATTATTATTATTTTTTGCACACTATTACTTTCTCAAACCAGATTGTCTAAGCCCATTTTGTATTTTCTCTGACATGGCAAGAATCAACTATTTCTCCAAGGAGTCTAAGGTCCTTTTAATGAATGATGAAATTAGAAACCAAGATATAGTTTCATTGCTCATACTACTGGAATAACATTCTTCTAGGCCCTTTCAGTAGAGGGAATTTGTAAATGTGTGTGTGTGTGTATATATATATATATATATATATATATATATATATGTATGTGTGTGTATACATATGTTTTATACAACACACATATATATGCATACCAATATTCATATACATATGTGTACACATTTTCATATGCACAAATAAACATTTTCTTATCAATTATTAATATTAATCTGAACTCACATCTTTCATTTCTAGTGAATGAATACAAAGATTATTCTTTTTTGGGTGGGGGGACTGGGAATCGAACTCACAACCTCACATTTGCCAGGCAGGAGCTATGCCACTGAGCTATATCCCCAGCCCTAAAGATGATTCTCTTCATCCCTTTTTCCTTATTTCCATTTTTTAATTGTGAGAAACTAGATTCCCATTTTTCTGAAAGTTTCAACCTTGGAAAGTACAATAACTAATTTCAAGATGGTTAATCCTTATGATTTCAAAAACAAACATTAACTAAAGTTCAAAAGTTAAATAAAGTTCAAGATTTATTTGCATCTCTTTTAGTCTTTAGACTATGAATATATAATAAAGACTGTGTCTCAGAATTACTTGTAATTCTTTTTATTTTCTCTTTCAATGTGATTATTTTAATAAATCAATAATTAACTAATTTGCTTTCTGTTCCATTTGAGGCATTGTCTCTTTTTTATCCTTTCTGATTTTATACATTTTTTCAAATATGTAAAATATTATCATGGGGCCAAACATCCAGGCTATAAATATATACTCAGGGATGTCACATCCCTCCATTGTATTTTTCCTAGACTGTTTCCACCCACCTCCTGTAGATAACCAATTTCACTAGTTTGAGATATAATCATGCAATGTTCATGTTTGCAAAAGGAAGAAAATGCACGTGCACTTTCTTATTTCCTCTTTTTCCTTACTGCAGATCTTAACACTTCTAATCACAACCTCCTGCTTCATTCACCTTCATGCATTCCAGCCTCCTATCATAAAATTCAAAATCAATCTCTCTCCCCCCTCACTCTTTCTCTCTCTCAAATCTGCTCATTTGTACTGTCTCTGTATTTTCACATTGTATTCAATTATATTAGTCTCATTTTCTTTCGTGCTTCTTTCTTTTATCCCTTGAAATTATATTTTCCCTTGAGAACTTAGATATTCAAAGCGCGATTCAGCTGTCTTGATCACAGAATAATAAACATTAGTTTAATATCCATAGGGATCCAAAATTGGCCCATGGTCTTGTCATTCTCACATACTTTCCAAATGTTGAATTTTTTGGACAAGGGTGACAGAATCACTTAAGAATTTCTTCAAAAAGGAAAACTTGGTGCTATTGCAGGCCTGCAGGGAATACTGCTTTCTGAGATCTGGGACTCCGAGCATAATCGTTCTCCAGAGCCAAGTAACTTGCTGTTAGGGATTTTCCATTTATACAGACCAGTCAACTGCCCTGGCTGTAGTGGCCTCGTCACCATCCTGTCTCTTCTACTGCCTTCCCTTTCTCCCTCTCACCTCCCTTCCCCTTTTTTCCCTCCTCACCCCTTCCCTCACCTCCCATTCCTTTCTTTTCTTCCTTTTCGGCACTCTAAAAACTGCAATGTAGATGTATTTCTATCTCCATGCCCAGTTAAAACTTCTTTTCATCAGGAAGAATTTAGTAATCTGTTTAGAACCTTCCACATAGAAAACTCAAACAATTTTTTATCCTATGGCTTTTCTTTTCTATTTCTCTGTTAATTATAACTTCAAATATCAAAAAGTCTCTGCATATATTAATGTGTGTGAATTGAAGATTTTATTCTGACACTAGCACGGATCTTTCCATTCTTTTTATCTCTCACAACTTGTTTTAACAAGAATTAAAGGATTTTAAATTACTTTTGTTCATATTAGCATATAAGAACATCGTCTTTGAATTTTTCTTTCTTCAGCCATAAAAGTCTTTTCTAAAATGTATTTGCGAAATAAGTCCACTGTGATACTGATATTCTAAAAATTACTCAATCATTTTTGGGACACCTACTATGTACCACATGCTGTGCTAAGCATTGTATTTTAGACTTGAAATAATCTTTTCAAATGTATACAATATTTAAGAACAAACCTGAATGTCAGTGGATAATTGGAGCATGAGAAATGATTTGCATAAAATTGAAAACCATTTATATGTTCAGAAATGTAGTCATAGAACTATAACTGAGTTAATTTGAGTTGATTTTTAACAACAAAGACAAAAATGAAATAAAAGTAAACCAACAATACAGGTGAGAAAATTCCTAGATTACAAAATGTTTATTTTCATCTGCCTAAATGAAGGCCTTGGAGGGAAGAGACAAACAATATCTAAAGATTTTTTCTGTTTCCTCTTCCTAATGTTTTGCATAGTATATAGATGGAGCTCAAACTACTGAATTCAGTATTCAAAAAGTTGAACTCAAAAAAGTCAATGAGAATAAAATAAGTTGCTATTGAGTTTTACTGTGCTCAAAAATGTGGTGTAAGTTTACATTAATTTTTCTCACCAAAAAAAAGTTAACACTATACTATTAGGACCGCCAAGTTTCAGATGAAATATTCTTGAAACTTATCAACATTTTTCCTTTGTGCAAAAAGAGACAAAGGTCCTGGAAATAATGCAGGCTTAGTTGTAGTACAGCAGATTACTTTATGTTTATAAAATCACTTCATTCTCTTCTGAGTCTTCAAACCATAACAGTCTTGATTGGAAACTCAAGTGCCTCAGCAAGAACAATTGTACAATTAGAAGATAATCATTTACTCTGCAACATCTTCTAAGTAAGAGTTTTAAAGAACAATTAAAATTTCTATGTGTTTGATTGGAATGTGTTTACTCTGATTAACGATTTACAAACATTTCTTTTCATAAACCATCTTTGAGAAGATCTCAAAAACATTTTAGGTTCCACAGGCTTTAGGGTGAGATGCATTTTTAATTCTAAAGTAATCCAAGGTTTATAATGAACTTAATAACTCATTCTCTTTATTTCCCCCATGGCAGAAGAATCGCTTTAAATAAAGCTTTCTAATCTATCTATAGTTCTATAGAGAAATAGTTAAAGTCCAATTAGAAGATCATCAAGTTAGAAGACCAAAGTTGAATAATCTTCATTTGCCAAATTTGATGAAAACTTTTCAAATCATGTTACTAATACAGAGAAGAAAGCAAGTCCATATTTGTTCCTTGCAAAGACAGCTACAGAGGTAATAATATCCAGTTGCCAGTCATCGAAAGCATCTGAATGAGAAGATAATTTTATAATCAGATTCTGCACAAAACAAATAGACATTTTTAGAGATAAGTCATGATGTAGAATAGATTCTTGGCAAGAGACATAAGAGAAGTTGAAGTAAATGCTTGCAGTAATAAGAATATTTCCAAAAGTACTTGAGATGATTTTTATAGAACACATTTTAGTTATAGTACTCATAATGCTAACAATTTTATTGGGCTTTTAAGTGCACATACCACACACGCACACACCACACACACACAATCCTGTATGGTAAATAAGTTGTGTTCCTATTTAAACATTAGCAATTTGAGGTTATGGATGTTGCTTAAAATCTTGTGAAACTTTTATATAAATAAGGAAATTCATGCTGTTTTCTTATTTTTGTCTTCTTATTCTTATTTTTTGGGTCTCTAACCAAGAACTTCATTCGCCAGTAGGGTAAACTTGTTAATTTCTTTCCTTGCTTGTTTTCATTAGAAATTAAAACCCCTTCTAATCAATGCAGAGACTAAATGACTTAGGTGGAGATCTTAAATTCAGGTAGCTATCTGGACAGATATGCATCTGGATTGACAACAAAAAGTGGGAGTTAGTTTAAAAGAAATACCTTTTATAAGTATACTTTTTTGAATAGCATTTCAAGGTTGGTTTTGAAAGTAATTCTCCTTTTAACTTATTTCCGTGATACTACATTTGGTGATAAAATACTTGGTTTTCTACAGAAATGCTTTCAGACTATTATA
This sequence comes from Erethizon dorsatum, assembly GCA_028451465.1. Lineage (NCBI taxonomy): Eukaryota > Metazoa > Chordata > Mammalia > Rodentia > Erethizontidae > Erethizon > Erethizon dorsatum. Next base: position 74,886,475 of record CM051831.1, read on the forward strand.
TTACCCATATTTTTGGTGAAAGTTTCAGGGTTCTTTTTCTTTCCTGCCCAAATGCCTTGTGAATCAGGTTAAATTCCTGTTAAACAAGTCATATGTGGTATTCTATGTTATTTTCTACTGGTTATTGTGAAATAACTTTTTAAACCTTCATTTTAATGTTATTCTACTGAACTAGGTTTGCTAGATTTAACAAATAAAAATATGACACCTAGAGAAATTTGAATTTCAAGTAAGTGGCAAATAATTGATCGTGTTAGTACATCCTTAGCATTCCACAGGATTTAATCCTCCTAAAATAATTATTCCTTGTCCATCTGAAAGTCAAATTTAACAAGACTTTCTTTTCTTTATTTTATCTTCAATAGAATCAATGGGAAATGTTTTTGTCAGTGGTTCATGTGATAAGCAATAACCAGAAGGAAGGGCAATCCCTGAGATAGAAATAAATTGTTTCTGAATCTGATTCAAAATACTATAATGAGGAAGAGATTTTTCTCCTTTATAGCTGAAAGTCAAACTAATAAGAAGACAGACACCAGGTGCAGAATGATCAATAAATTCACTAATGGCCCCAAGGATCTGGTCCCTTCTGTCTCTTGGCTTAGCTGCCCTAAGGCTTCCCTTCCTACTTGCAGGTTGCTACACCTGTTTCTTGTATCACTTCAAGAGGTGGCAGTGTCCAGAGGCAGAGAGTAAATTGCTTCCTGTGATGTTGTTTTTTTAAGAGCAGTGAAACTTTTATTAGAAGATTTATGAATACCCAGCTTCATGACATAATGTTCCCCTCTCCCCTTCCTTCCAAATTAGTCACAGTCCCAAGTAATCCAATCACATAACATCTGCCAAGGCAGGCATGAGGTCAGTTTCTATGAGGCACATGAGGAAAAGCAGACTGGATGAAACTTACACTCTATCAGAAAAGAAGATTGTAAAAAAGGTAATTAGACAACCACTGTATTCTGTTTCCTCTAAGATGTAAAATTCATGCACTGTCATTTGCACAGGGGAACCTCCAGTGCAGAATAGTTAGTCTTGTTGCCAAACTTCGAATGCTTCCATCTTCCCTGTAGTCTCTCCTAGGAATGTAGAAGAGGGAAGGAGATGATGCTGAAGAGTTGAGGTCATCAATGAAAATACTTGTACAATGGAAAATTATTTTTAAGATTCATTTAAATTTTTCTTGAAAGTGAATGAGTGTGTGTGTGTAGTTTTAAGTAGTCTATTCAAGAGTGGTTCTCTGACATTTAGATCTCAAACTCCAATAAAGTCATTGTGGGAGAGGAGGCTGAGGAAGAAGTTATATTCACAGGGATAGACCAGGTGATGACACTGTAACAATCAATTCCAGATCTCAACTGTGAAACACAAGACATGCTGCCTTGTCACTCAGGCCAGGATGGTTAAATGTGCGATGACTTTCTAGGTGCCTCCGCTTCCTTCTCGTCTATGACTTCAACCTCTAAGCTGCATGAACTTGGTAGTGACAGCGACCTCACCTTCTCTAAGCCTCAGTTTCTTCCACGACCAGCTCAGTGATGGCACCTCCCAGCCAAGGACCACGGCCACAAGGGAGAGGCACAAATGAACAGGAAGAGTGAGCTAAGCAGCCAGGTGCAGGGACAGGGTTGAGGGTTAGAGAGTAACATGTGGGGTAGCTGCTGCTGCAGCACAGCCTGGGGTCCTGGAAAGCTTCTCAGGTCCTGAAGATACAATTCTAATAAAGAGAAAGGAAGGACATCAAAATTTCCGTCCTGTTAGAGAAATTGTAAGAGCTCATTCTTACTCCTCAAGAATGGACATTGGGCCGGTGAGATAGCTCAACGGCATAAGCGCCTGCCTGGCAAGTGTGAGGTCCTGAGTTTGACTCCCAGTACTCACATACAAAAAAAAGGGCTGGTGATATCGCTCAGTGGCACGGGTGCCTGCTGGCACACTAGGTCCTGAGTTCGACCCCCGGTACCCACAAAAAAAAAAAAGAATGGACGTGGACTGACTGTTTGTGGTCTTATTTCAAAGACCCAGGCACAATGCTGCATGGTACTCAACTTATCTCAAGGAAACATCAAAAAAAAATGTCATCTGCAGTGAAATTTTAGTTCAGGTTTAATGAAAGTTTGTATTTTGGTCTTAACAAAATAAGAATTATTTGTTAATTCTTTGTAAATAATAAGAATCATTAACAATTATTCTTTTTTTTTTTTTTTTTTTTTTTTTGTGGGTACCAGGGGGACGACCTCAGGACCTCACGCGCCAACAGGCACCCGTGCCGCTGAGCGATATCACTGGCCCCTTTTTCGTATGTGGGTTCCGGGAGTCGAACTCGGGCCTTCGCGCTTGCAAGGCAGGCGCTTAAGCCGCTGAGCCGTCTCACCGGCCCCCTACAACAGTTATTCTTAATCATGAATACTAACCTCTAAATGGAAATTTGGTACACTGAGGACATAACATTTTTATATAATACAAATTCCTAATTTACATAAGTGGAATGAAGATACTTGGGATTTGGGTAACTTGAATAAGTATAATTCATCTGACCTGTGAATGAACAGTTCTTGTGTTTTTCTTTTTTGGTTTAACTTGGTATTGAAATTCCTCACATCACAAGGTTCTGGGACTCCCACACAAATGAACACTATTCGAAATATGGGCTGTTAGTGGCCTACTAGTGCTAAAGCAAATAAGCAACAGTTAAAAACATAGAATACAGACAGCAAGTAGACACGAAGCCTCTTCCCATCCTGCAAGGCACACAGACACACTGCTGAGAATTCTTTCAAGCTACCGAGAACAAACCCACTTGTTACCCATGAAGGCAAAGCTGCTGCTCTCATCCTTGAGAATAGATTCCTACATTTACTACTCCTGGGGAAGAGGGACACCTTCACTTCTGATGAGACAGTGACACTTTCATGGGAAACATCAGTATACAAATAGCCTCATTAAGTAGAATATAGATAAAAGCCACAACCTCGGGAATTGTATCAAATTGTAAGTGTGGAACTGAGTGATATAGGGTTGTTTCACTGATAAATATCAACAAAATAACATTCCAAAAGGATTTTATAAAAAAACACGACACTGAAACTATATACCTCTTAGAGACTGAGTGCCCAAACTGTAACCCCAAACCCACTTATTTATCACAACATTTCAATCAAACCTCAATAAAAACAACTTGTACATTAACATCTTTTGTCTTAAAAGAAAAACACAATAACAGAAGTTTCAGTGATACAAACGGTTTTTTATTGAAAGGTAAAAGTTTGCATTTGGTGTGCTTTTGCACAATTAATGTGATCTTTGCTGTCTTGTGCATGCTGATAATTTGTCAAGTGTTGGCTGTGGTGACTTGGCTCGTGTGCCAACAGAGAGGGCTGTGTGTGCCCACTGCAGCACACATGCCATAGGTTTGCCACCATGGCCACAAACTATATCATCCAAGAGACCTATGATGAGGGGAGTACTGAAAAACCTTTATGGATTAGTTAAAATGTTTCTGTATATTCTTTAGCCCTGTTTTTATACAAGCCTATATTTGTAACAAGATTTTTATTTGGATTATTTTAAAATAGCTTTTCCATCTAATACATACTCTCAGTTATATTATTTACTGCAAATTAATAGTTTTATTTGCCTTTATTGAGCATGTACAGTGTTTTGGCCATTGGAGACTCAGCAAAAAATATGTTGATACAAGCATAGGAATAGGATAGTACATTGAAAGGATAGTACATTGTTGCTATTTCGCAAGAATAATTCTTACTTTTAGGAAGGTTGTATAAAAATGACAATTGCGGGCCGGTGAGATGGCTCAGCGGCATAAGCGCCTGCCTTGCAAGCGCGAGGGCCCGAGTTCGACTCCCGGATCCCACATACGAAAAAGGGGCCGGTGATATCGCTCAGCGGCACGGGTGCCTGTTGGCGCGCGAGGTCCTGAGGTCGACCCCCCGGTACCCACAAAAAAAAAAAAAAAAAAAAAAAAGACAATTGCATACCAATAATTACAGTAAAGGAGAATTAAATTTTTATGACAAAAGCAGAGACAAAGTATAAGTACCAACATATTGTTAAATATATCATGAGCTAGAAGTATGTGGCCTATAGGCTTTATAAAAGATATAAAATTTTCTATGACTATGAATAGAGCAGGTATTCAAGTATTGAAGATAACAGAGGGAGAAATCTGAGAAGAATCATAAAAGAGTGAAATAAAATGTACAAGTCTGTAATTAATAAAATACTGAGTTATAAGGAATCAAATTGTTGAGTGTAGGTAAAAGGCTTTTGTATAATCTAGTTGAGTGGTACTGCTCCTTTCTCTCCAGAACTTTGCAGACCTAAGTCTGAGCCTGTGAGGAAGAGCAGGGAATCTTGTGCAGAGCTGCAGGCTGTCACTCAGCCTCTTCAGAAGTCTCCCTGTCTTAGAGTTGTCTCTTCCCCACACTCCAGGAAGTCCAACATCTGCAGGGTACCAGCTAGTCAAATTTGTCATGACTAATTCTTGTTTTTTATCATTGTTAAATAGACTCTTCTTTGGTTGGTTGCAGGCACACCTCCACTGTTTTACAATGTTATTGTTTAATCTTTATTTTTATGAATGTAGAATGAATAAGAGAAATCAGTGCAATAGAATAGAGATTATAGTTACTACTTGATTTTAAATACTAAGTGGCTCTCTTGAGAAACATTCGTCAAGTAAGAAATAAATTTTTATCATACATACACATGCAAATATATATTTAAGACAGCATATATGTTTTATTAAGTAATACTTATTTTACTGCATATTATACACTCTAATAGCACACACACACACACACACACACACACACAGAGTCCTGAGATTTTCTGTTTATTTAGTTGTCACATTATTTGTAGGGAGAGAGCCAAACAAGTTCATAAGAACCTACTGATCATCCACAAACAGCTCTTAATTTATTTAAGTATGGTTAAGTTCTGTAGCCACACATATACTTCTATAATAACCTTTTACACAGTACCACAAATGTTCATCATTTGATTACCGTAGGACACGGAACCCTGGCAAGGTGATTACTTTATTTTCACTATAGTCGTTAGTGTCTTTAATGGTAAAAACATTTGGCACCATAATAAAATGCAGTGTTACACAGGGGACATAGGATGTTCAAAAGGAAACTCAGAGCCGTGATATTTGTCAAAAATGCCACATATGATATTTTGGCACCCTAGTTCCCTCTCATATGCCAGAAACATTTATAGCCTAGCATATATCTGAATATCTGTGTTTCAAACTGTGGGTCAATAAAAAACAATGAGTCATAAAAATTATTTACTGGGTCACGACTACAACTTTTTTAAGGAAATATAAAAGAATAAAATAGAATGAATTCCGTATCAAAATGATGAAATTTTTGTTAAAAAATATTGTGATTTTTAATTGTGATGTGTCAACTTGACTAAGAATGCCTAGCAGATTAGTGAACTTTGGGTGTGTCTGTGGAGAACTGACGTGTAGGCCAGAAAACTGAGGGGGGAAGACCCACCCCACTTGTGGGTAGCACCGACGAGTAACCTTGGACAGAATCCAGAGCGAAAGAAGGAAACTTTTCCTTTTTGGAGAAGCTCCAGTTTGCTATTTCCTTTGGATGTTGCTCTTTGGGTTCTTCAGCCTCACAATTCAACCTCTTCTGCATTTTAATACAGACTTGCATTGGTCACTCCACAGTGAGCTTCAACGATTTCAGCCTTTCACTGCTACTAAATCCTCTGCTCTTCAGTGCACAGATGGTCATTTTGTGTTCTTCTGTCTGATTCTGCAGATGACCCCTGAGACTCTTCCATTTCTGATCTCCTAAGCCTGCCTAATAAATTCCTTTGTATAATTATACATATATTTTATATTGATTTTGCTCCTTTAGAGAGCCCTAATGAATGTATAAATGTGTGTGTATGGTTATGATGTAAAATGTAATCATAAAATAGTTTCTAAAATGTATTTAGAAAATAATTTCTGAAATGTATCCTGGTGGTTTATATTTTAACAGTGGGCTATATAAAAATCACAAGTAAGGGATCACTCACTAAATTTAGCTATTAGAAGTCAGAACATTCTAGACATTCGTGTTGCATAATTTAGCATGCATAAAGCATCTTTGAATATGACGATCTTTTCTTCCATCTGATTTAGAATTAGATCTGGAATTTACATTTTCCTTTCTGCCTAGAAACAATTTCATAACTGACTAAATTTCAGGTTGGGAAATAATTCCAGAAAGTCTGTCTAGTGTATCAGTTGAAGTTCCCATTCATTTTTTTTTATATATATACTATTTAAAACAATAATGTAACAATACTGTGCTTCACAATTTGCTGAACAGTATCATTCACTTTCTGGCCAAACTAAACAAATTTAAAAGTTTTCATATGAGTTTATGTGTCATTCTTCTCCTGATATTTAATCATTCTTATTGTTGTCTTGGAAGTCAGTACCCCCCCCCCAACTCAGCACTGCTTCCTCACTGGGGATCCAGCTGTGCCTGACTCTCATGGATTCTGCACAACCCTCAGGGAAGATCCTAGGTGGGTGCAGGCACCAGGGGCTCCAGGTGGGTGGCATGAGGTAGGAATGGTCCACACATTGCATGTCTGGGGGTTTCTGAGGAGACAATCACCTTTACAAATATTACACCATTTCGTTGCCTTCCTTCAACAAAGAATGACCTGGTTCTATAATCAGAGTGATTTCAAACAGATGGTTTGATTTGCAATCCCTTAGCAATGTCGTATTTATTTACCCTCCAGCATAAGAAGGACAATTTGTCTCTTTTATGGTAGATTTTTTTGAGATTAAATTAATTATCTTATTATTAAAGGCAATCACATTTACATCTACTTAAAGACGAAGTTAAAACACAGAGGTCTAGATACAGAGTGGGTTTGTATTAATTTCTTGCTATTACACTTCTTTCAATATAAAAAAGTGCTGAAATGGTTATTTTTTCTTTTAATTTTTAGTTTTAGTCTGTCAAGAATGGTACAACCTCACTTCATTGTACATTTAGAGAGAACTATGAAACAAATATCTCCTGACCTGGAAAGTGCAGCAATTTTGCTTCCAGAAAGTTTACAGGAAAAGCTAGAACTGGTTACTGAAGTATAATGGAAAAAACAACGTTTGTACAAAAAAAAAAAAAAAAAAAAAGACTAGCACCTGCATTAGCTAAACCACTGCAGCTGGAATGATTGGTTTCTAAAATGTTGTTTATACCAAACACTAGGGGGCACTGGTGAATTACTCAACTCCTCTCAGTCTTGGTCTTTTAAAAATTCATTGTGTTGCCAGCAACTTTTCAACTTTTAATGGTCAGGAATGGAGTGGAAAATAACTGTTCAAAAGTTTGTATTTTGAGAGAGAGAGAGATGAAAAATATGCTCTGCAGAGCTCACCAGGAGAAGGGGAAGGGGCTAATCGCTGTATCGCCCTGGTTAACAGTCCTTAGCCTGAAGTTGTACTCAGTTCCAACTTCCTGTGTTATTAACCCTAAAGCCAGAATGAAGTGCTTGCACTAGGGAATGGTTGGTTCAAATTCTACACTTTCCTTTTGACTCTTTTTGTTGTTATATGGTGACACAAGTTTCTAAGCGTCGGAAAAACATTCTGGACCATTACCACTGACAAAACAGGTTGTATTCATTTGGACGTAATGAGGCGAGACAGAAGGATTTAAAAAACAAGGACAGTGAAAGTATAAACCACCTTCATATAGGGCTTAAAATATTAGAATAGAAACACTAGTTATCTGTGTGATGTGTGCTCCAGATGCTTTGAGGCAGGAGGGAAAAATAAACATCAAAGTCAATAATGACTAAAAAAAAAATAGAGACAAAAATATTTGATGTGAAGCATTAAAGTAAAAGAAACAACCAATTAAAGGCATTGATGATAAAAGAGATGTGACCAGGATAGGCAAAACAACAATAATCAGGGGCCACTTTACAATCTACTTGCTCCATAGTTATTTGTTCCAAGCTTTTTTAGATCCATTTTATACTTCTCCAAAGCTTATAGCTAGAAAATTTAAAGAGAGAATCTTATTTTTTCTTCTTGTTTGAATGGGTAGCTGTCACTGTGCACATGGAGGCAAGCGCGGTGTGGGATTTGGTGTTCTCCGGGTACTTCTAGAAGCACAGTCTAGTAATGGCCAAGGTGAGCTAGCTCCCTGCGTCAGTGTGATCCCCTGAAGAACATGGGCCACGGTGACCCTGAAAGGCTGACTGATCCCCGCCACTCTCACATGTCATTTGTCAGAGTAAGTCACCTCCAACCTGACGGTCTTCTAGAATAAAGCCCTTGTTTGCTGTGAAGTATATGATGGCAAAATTCTTAGGCAAATAGTCACACAGAGGCACATTAGGAATGGTATTCAGGACAATAACCATGAATTCAGTCCTTCCCCTTAGTTTGTCTCCTCCTGGATCCTGTGTCACCTTCTTACTCTCTAATACATTAGTTTCTCCTGATCCTAGTAAACTTCCTTTGACCTAAAATTGTATCTTTGGCTACCTGGTTTCTAATTCCCATCCAGATGACCACATTGATTTCTGACTTCAAGAGTCCTTCCTTGTCAGCTTGAGGCGATAACAGTGGTCTTTAGAAGAATTCACCCACAGGCTTTCATAACTGGGGGAGAAGAATGGAGCACCTTACTGACATGATTTCGTTGGCAGGAAAATTGACCTTTCTTATTGGGAATATATTATCCCCTGAAGAGTGGCTTGATAGAGACCCATGTTATTGAAGGGTATGGAGAATCAAATTAAATCTGGAAAAATATAATTGCTTTACTTGTAGAAACTCTTTCTTTTGGTGCATTTAGGTATTGTACCTGCACATTAAAACATTGAAGTAAATATTATTGAAGTAAATATTATTTAGGGTACAAAAAGCAATGTTGGTATGATGTTGTGAGTTTATTATGTTTTTTACTTTTACTGCTTTACATTTCTTTCATAAAGTAAACATCTTCATAACTGATTTGCAAGCCTCTGGATATTCTTTCATGTTTGTACTGAGATTCATGTGTATATATATATATATATATATATATATATGTATATGTATATATATGACAAGTATTAACTTTTAATTTACTTTCTGGAAAACAGTTCATGACTTTTCAGCCATGTTTGTTTCTAAAATGATTGAGTTTAATATGTTATAATAAAAAAGAATAGGACAATACAAGTGCTAACTTCTTTCATTTTTCCTTCTTTAAGCAATATTAAAATACATACATATATATATATATATTTGTGTATGTGTGTATTATAACTATTAGAAGTATTACATATATGCACATCCGGATTTTAAAATTTCTATAATGCACAATTTAGAGTCTTTGCCCTCTGTTGGAATTTCGATCTTATGTGTCCCCTAAAGGACTATGTGTTTGGGCCGGTGAGATGGCTCAGCGGCTTAAGCGCCTGCCCGGCAAGCGCAAGGGCCCGAGTTCGACTCCCGGAACCCACATATGAAAAAGGGGCCGGTGATATCGCTCAGCGGCACGGGCGCCTGCTGGCGCGCGAGGTCCTGAGGTCGACCCCCCGGTACCCACAAAACAAAAAAAAAAGGACTATGTGTTTTAAGGCTTAGTCCTCAGCTCAGGGCTCTTGGGTGGTAGTAGAAAGCTTAAGAGGAGGGGCGGAGTGGGAGGTTTTGGTTTACTGTGGGTGGGCAGTCGAGTGGACTGTGTGAGACCCTGGTCTCTTCCTCTTTCTCTTTCCTGTCCTTGACATGGAGTAAATGGTTTGTTCCACAAAGTGCCATCCAGCAGGATGTGCTGCTTCACCACAGGCCCAAAACAGTGGAGCCAATCAGTCACAAACTGACATCTCCAAAACTGTGGACATAATAATCTTTTATCTATAAGTTGATGATCTCAGATATCATGTTGTAGTCATGGGAAGCAATCTAAAGACTTCTTAGATATTTTGTTTAAAGCTTTAATTCTTTGTTGAGAGGACGTTTTTCTTCTACTGGAAACTAGTTTAGGAATTGGAGCCATTTTGAATTGAAATTTTTTTTACTGTCAAAAATTTAAGACATGACTTTTTCTTTGGTGACAGCTGTTCAAGCTTCCTCATCCTACATATCTCAAAGTCAGAAGATCACTTACACTCTAGGCTCAAGAGCTATTTTATGATCATTATTCTCCCTCTCTTTTATAGACAACAATAAAATAGCCCAAAAGCCAATAAATTCTATTCTCTTCATAGTTAAGCTACTGAAACAATTACTTTCCACCTTGTCTTCTGCAAAGTCATCTATTAATGTTCTGAAACCTGATTCCCAGTATGCTTCTCCATCTCAAGTGCTGCCATGAGGCACGGAGAATGAAATTTTTTGTTTGGCCTCAATTTCTTCAAAGTCTCATTTCCAGTGATTGCTCTTACCATTCTTTTAGGCCATGTACTCCATTATGCTATGGAATTTTGTCATCATCTTGACACAGGTGATTTGGAGATCCCATTGTCTGACCACAACCACTTACCCTTCTGGTTATTCTATCAAACGTCCCCAGCCATCTTTCTTTCCTCCTGCTCCTGAAATTTTCAACTTTGTCTTTATCCGTTAGTGTCTTCCTATTTTGAACTTCTGTCCTAAATCAGTTTGGCTCCCATAAACAAGCTGTGAAGATATTTTTGCTGGTGTTGTGATATTCTGAGTTCTTTTATTTATTGTTCTTTGGAAAGCCATCACCAGTCCAAGCTCCCTGCTTTTTTTGTCTGCCTGACTTACAGTCTGACACATACTTGGTCTAATATATTATTACTCACCTTCCATCTGTGGTTTAGCTATTAGACAAGTATTTTTCTGAACTCACTGTACTGCAGAAGCCTATTATCTTCATCTCACGGTCCTCCAAAGATCTTTTATTCCCCAGTGAGCATTATGTACACTGAACCACATGTTCATAGTTTTCTCTTCTCTAGCATTGTCTGTAATTACCTCAACTGGAGGACCTGCAGTATCACAGCACCTGGCAATGTATATATCTAGTCTGTAGTAGCTACTAAAAAATAATTTGTTGAATGAATGAGATACAATTTTGGCATTTAATAAGATGATGTAATGTTTCTTAAGAAAAGCTCAATTTCTCTGACTCTTTTGTGTCTTTATCATTTACCTGTTATGTTTATCAATATGATTATCATGTAATAGTACTAAATCAGATTTCATACTTATTGAGTGTTTAATTAAATCAATAACTAACATGGGAAACCAAGGTGGAACCAATGTTGTTCTGACTACAAGTGTATGATTGTGTTAATATGATATCTAAGGGTATATCCCAGGCTCCCATGAAGGAAATTTTTGAAAAAAAAGACTTCTAATTCTAACAATCATGGTTTAGCTAAAAATCTACATTATTTAATATTTGTGTTTCAGCCCTAGGTCTTTTTTAAAATCTTAAATTGTATTATTTAGAACCAGTGACCCTCACCATTCCACCTACTCTTTTTTTTTTTTTTTTCCTATGTGGGTACCGGGAGTCAAACTCAGGACCTTGTCCTTGCCAGCTGGCTCTTGTGCCACTGAGCGTTATCACCAGCCCTTTTTTTTCCTTTTATGTGGGTACCAGGAGTCGAACTCAGGACCTCACGCTTGCCAAGCAGGCACTTATGCCGCTGAGCCATCTCACCAGCCCCCATGTACTCTTGTCAGTATTTTGTTTACACCATGAAGAGAAAGAGTCTAACAAATGAGGATGCCTATGTGCTTATCTATTTTATTTCTTTAGAGACAAAAAAATCTTGATGTTTCATCTTTTGTTTTTTGGTTAAATCTGTGTGGCTGGGCTTTGGTTAATGGGAGATAGGCTATAGGAAATGTGACATTTAGGACCAGTCTCTAAAATACCTCTATTTTGTTACCTATTGCTGCATAACAATTACTCCAAAACTTAGTAGCTTAAAAAAAAACACATTTACCATCTCACAACTTTTTGTGTGAAGAATGTGAAATCAGTTGGGTGGTTCTATTTTAGGGCCTCTCATCACAGTGCAATCAAGATGTAAGTGGGCTGGTATTATCTGAAGGAGTTACTAGGACTGGTAGATTTATTTTCAAGATGGTCCACACACACAGCCATTTGCAGGCATCTTTAGTTTCTCATTGGCTCCTGGTAGGAGGCTTCGGTTTTCTCCTAACATGGTCTCTCCATAAGACCGCTTGAATATCTTCACACTTGGCTGTCTTCGCAGTCAGTGGAGCTCAGTGTGACATAAACGTGTGGGGTCTCTTGTTAAAAATTATGAATAATAAATTGGTAAAACAACTGTGGCAATATGAGATTGCAGAGACCACACAACCATGAAGCCAAACTTGTCCTCACAACCTGGTACCTGCATTTTTTTCAGGGAATATAATTCAAGAAAAAGAGAAAGGGAACACAAAAAAGAAGCTACCCATCTTCTATCATCTTTTGTCACAAGTAATTTACAATCACTTCTGTTCCATAAAATTGGTTAAAAATAAATTATCGGTTCAGGCACACATTTAAAGGAAAGAGAATTGTTTCCATCTCTTAAAGAGACTATTTGGAGACATATTTTAAGACTGAGCCATTTAAAATATCTCAAAATCAAACATACTTTTTTCCGTCATCATCAGCTAGACAGGTGGAGGCCATACAGTAAAAAGTATGAGGAATCCTTAAGAATGGAAAAACCATAGTATAGAAAAACTCAGTTCTGTGAATCATTGTTTGGAAGAAAATCACATAAAAGTGCAAGTAATCCCACTGTGGGCTATAATAGGAGGTAGAACTAAATCTTTGTGCTAAGTCATGGAAATATTAGGATTGTTAGACATTAATTACCTTGACTAATTCATAGGCTTAGTTAAGAACTTATCGACACATTGTTAAACACAATTTGAATAGAAAAAAAATGTTCCACATCCAAATATGTTGAGGAAAAACTACACATTGCATTTTTCTTAAAGAGTCATCACATGTGCTACCAAATTTAAGTCTCTGAGAATTTTCACAGAAAAAAGTGTGTTTAACTCAATAATAATCATATGTATGTGATCTCAAAAATAGATGGTAACACTGGTATTCAATTGGTACAGAATGAAATAATTATACCGTTGTTTCAAAATCTTGAAAGAGTTTTATTTTGTTTGTTAAATAGCCACTATTCAAGCCTTCTAGATATCCTTGCCACCTTGGCCTAGTCTTAAGGAGAAAGAAACTTGTAGCAAACTGGCTACATATCAGCCAACAAGCTAACCACAGAACCCACCACGATCCCTGAGAGACGGCACCTATCACTAGAACTATTTCCTCTGTCTGGAGCATCAAGGCTGTCAGGGGAAAGCATCAAACATTTAATGCACCTTTGACCCCCTGATGTTTGGCTTCAAGCTGTAAGTAGGCTTTTCTACAGAAATGCTCTCTACTGCTGTTTCGTTGCTTGTAGTCACTTGTGGGAAATTGTATCCTCCAAAATATTCCCTACCATTGGCTAAATATTATTTTAATCCCACTTCTTTACAGAACCACCAGAATTTTAATCAGTTCCCTTTGCAGTGAAGACATTTTTAAAAATCCTGACTTTCTGCCTTACCAACACATAGCTGAAATGAAATAAAAAATAATTTACTTTCATTGTCAGATTGCCTTAAACTGTCTTGGAGTAATATGATTTTACTGTGTACAGGAACTTTTAATCTGTGCCACGGGATTCTTGCAAATGTATACTTAGTAATTTGAGTGACAGAGAGCCCATTCTGCCATCATAGCACATTCCTCTTTCTTATTCTCCATTTATGCATTCTCTCACGTCTGCAACAAAGACTTAGTGAATACTTACCACACACAAGGAAGTCCAGTTGGTACCGCTGGATAATGAAATCTAGCAAAGGTAGATTACAATCTCAAATTCAACTTGCTTCCCCAACACGCCAAGATCACATGGATTACTAGGTACTCTGAGGCTTGCAAAACTTATCTGGTCCAAATGCACATTTACCAAGAACCTTCATTCTGCTGAAAATATGTTTCTCTTTCTTGTGCATTTAGCCATTATGTTAACTATTTCAACTCTTCAACTTACTAGTAATTGAATAACAGAATATATTATAAATTATATTTTATATATATATTTATTTTTTCATATGTTCTACAAAATGAAAACACCTTAAAATATGCATTAATTTTACAAATTATTTGCTTATTATGATATGATGTACATTATGTTTTATCTTTGTCTATTAGGCATTATTTCTGGTAATACTTATAAAGGTGTACATGAACCTCAACCAAGAAGAAAATTCACCATTTTCAAACAGTTACTAAAGAATATAAAACTTTCCAAATAACTATCTTATTAAGGCTTAAGGTGAAAGTGTCTCCAAAGCAGTTAGCCCTAAACAAAGTTTTGAAGAAGGCATTGCTCATTTCTACTACCATACAGTACTTATTTATTAAAAAAAAAAAAAAGATGTGAAGACAGAGGGAAATGTCTGGAGTTATTTTAATATCAAGCAAAGTAAAGAACAAAAATATTACCAGGGATAAAAAAGAAGCTCTGTCTGTTAAAGATATTAAATTTCCTGTTAGAATTCACCCCCTCTCCCTTCACTTGCCTCATACACACAAATCCACAATCAGGGGGCTTCAAATGTTTAAAGTTTTAAACAAAAAATAATAACGTCTATACACACTGTCTCCAAAAATTGACGATTTTAGTACTTCTTAATGAATTTTATGATGTCAGTATCACGGTGCAGCTGAAATCTGATAATGACAATGTGAAGAAAATGTGGGATATTATCGCTCATGAGGACTGACACAAAACCGATTAATGAAATATTAGCATATCAAATCTAAAAATCTACATTGGGTTAATAAACAACCTAGTAAAGTTCATCCTGCGAATGCATGGCTAATTCGTCATTTGAAAAAATCAATCAATGGAATTTATATTAGTAGGATACATTTTTAAAAATGACATTGTCCTCTCAGTTGAAGCCCAAAAACATATGAAAAAATTCAGCATTCTTTCATTACAAACATTCCATAGATCTATTCATGATAAACAGAAAATTAATCAAAGAATGAAATTTCATTCACCTAGTAAAGACTAATTATGCAACACATTTTATACCATTTTTCTTAACAATGTAGGACTGAAATTTCCTCCTCTAAGATGCTGAATGAGAAACATTGTTTTTTCTTATGACTTCTGTAAAAAGCATAGGGAAAAGGCAGAAAGCACACAGATTTGGAAGAAAACACTGGCTTTGTACCTGGTGATCGAACAGTTAGTAGAAATAATAAAGATTAACAAGGTTGAAAGATACAAAGTAAATATATAAAAATCAAATTAATATATTAGCAAAGAACAATTGGAAAATAGTTTTTAAATACTCATAATCTTACCAATAACATGAAGTAATTGGAAATTATTTCAAAAAATATGTGCGAAACTGAAAACTACAATATATTGCTGATAGAAATTATGGATCTCAATAACAGTGATTAAAATAGAAAGATATGACTTCCCCCTATATCATTTTTTATATTGAACAAATAATGTAAACACTATAAATAACATGGTCAATTCATTAGATGGCAATAAATATAAAGGGTAAATATTGTTAAGGGTGTGGGTTGTGGCTGGAAGGTATGGAGTATTTTAATTACCATAGAGAGGTCAGGATGACTTCAACTAAGAACCTGACACTTGAGTAAAGACCTCAATAATGTGACAGGACTTAGTGATGTAACAGTCTGAGAGAAAGGCGTCCCAGGCAGAGAGAGTGTAAAACCTCTGAGACAGGAAAGATCTGGAACGTTACAGGATCAGGTAGAGGATCATGGCAAGCAGAGCTGACAGCGTGTATGGGCAGAGAGGTCGCGGAGAACGTTAGCACATTGGAACATGTGCGCCACAGGAAGGCTTTGATCTTTTCACTTGGCTAAAGGAGGCCATCAGAGAATATCAAACAAGGAGTTACCTGATCTGACTTTCATTTTAAAAGCATCACTCTTTTTGTTCTTGAGAAAGACCAAAAGGGAATAAGAGTGAAAGTAGGGAGAATAATTAGAAGGCTATTCAAATAATACTGGAAAGACATAAATGATGGCTTCTTGAAAATTACTGAGAGTATATTTTAAGTTTCTCATCAATAAAAAGAAAAACAATAAAAAACATAAATATGTAGAGTAGTGAACATATGAATTAGCTTGTTAGTCATTCTACAATGTATACCTATTTTAAAGCATGTTGTATGTGATATACAACCAAAGTTTTTTTTTTTTTTTCAAAGTACTTTTTAAAACAAAATAGTGGCCTAATAGTACTATGGTACTAGTACTACTTGTGCACTACTTGTGCACTACTTGAAGTTATCATAAGATCTCTTTGGTTCTCCTCTGAAATTTTTACTTGCTATTTCTAGATTTTCCTCTAACAAAAATTTATTTTTCTAGTAAAATTTAATAGCATAAAAACTTGTTTATTTACTCACTACTTTGATTTTACCCTGTTTAAACCAACAAAAACATGTATAATTTTATGTTTGTTTTTGTGATTTCCTCTTGTATTATACTTCCAATTCCCATAGCAAGAAATGTTTCTTTCATCTTTGCATTTTAATGTATTCTGTTTGTAATTGGAAGCCAATACCTTTTTTGTTAGATGAATGAGTCAATGAAACAGATGACCCATCAAACGACTTAGTTGTACTATGACATTGCTTTAATCATTTGTATATAGAAATAATGAGTTTTTCATGACTAACAAAAGGAAAATGGATAGGTAGTACTAATAGTACTAAGTGCTTAGATGCTAAATATATTTTTAATTATGTAGACAATAAAATTTTCAGTCAAAAGTATGATATAAAAATGGGATTTGAGAAAGGAGTAAAAAATGAGTTCAGCAGATTGGAGCTGAACATTTAGGAGAATGCTATTCCCATTGACTGGGAGGTAGAAGACCTCTCAGGTTTGGAATGTGATCTCAGTAGAGTGGTATATGTAATATTAGAAGCTCAGTTTTAGACAGTCTTAAGACAAATCAGACACACAGGAAGAGATAAAGGCTAGAAACTTGAATGTTCATACCTGTAGTTCAGTGAAAGTTCTGGTCTAAAAACTAATTTGGGAGTCACTGCATATAGAAGGTAGTTAAAGCAATGGAAGTAAATGGGAGTGAAATAATAAAATGAGAGTGAAGCATTAAATGTGGATCAATTGGAAAGCTTGTCCAAGGACTAAGTTCTGAGTCCTGTCCATATTAAGAAGTGTGGGTAGGGGGTCAGAAAAATACAAAAAGGTATTAGGAAGGGACAGATAAAGAGACAAGGAGACAAAGAAAAATGGGGAGAATGTGATGTCTTGGTTAAAAAACTAGTTTGCAAAGTATTTCAATTTTAAAAATGAAAGTGGGTTTAAAGTTTTTTCTGTAGTAATGTGACTACAGTAGGAATAGACCTACGGCTAGAAAGCTAGAAACTATACATAAGCAGCATGTCTGGGCCATGCCATCATTTTCCAATAGAGACCCCACCCTCAGGACTTGGAGGTAAGAAGCAAGAAATATTCATTCTATTATTCTGGGGTTGCGGGGTATTACCTTTTCCATTTTCCTTTTCACCTGCCGCCGTCTATGCCATGTGAGTATTACTGATACATGGCAATAAATGCAACAATTAAAACAAAAGAAAAGAAAAATTAAGCAAAGCTACAAGTCAGTTTCCAGCTCCTTTACACTTATTCTGCCTCATATCCCAGTCCTTTTCAAATACTGGAAGGGAAGTCTTTATCAAAATCTGTGTGTATCTATGCATTGTCACATTCATGGACAATCTGCTCTGTATACTGAATTAGGAAAAACCCTGAGAATCTGAGTAAAGATTATTTGAAAGTACTTCACTATTCATATCTGCTTTAGTTCCTCAGTCATGTACAATGTCTCAACATATGTTTTTAGAGTATTTCCTAATGCGATTGTATTATCAGTAATAAGCTCTCAGCTTTATTAAGTTTTCCAAACTGCAAAGCAAAGGGTCTATAGATTAGATTCTGTGGTTCTATAATGAAAACTCTGGCTCTGTGCATTTCATAGCAAGTGATTTTCAACATTGATTGCTTATAAAGCCAGTGTTAATCCACGTATTAGTCTACCACTGATGAGTAACTTGATAGGCAACCCCAGCAGTATTATTAGACTTGGTGGTGTAAACCACAAGAGCCAAAGTAACTATTTCTTCCAATTACATTTTAGCTAACTTCTGTGCATATTTTTCATGGTATATTATTAAATGCATTGCTTTCTATTATGCTTAGAGGAAAGGCCTTAATATTTTTTCCAGTTTAAATTCTTCCAGTTACACAGTGTAGAAATAAGGTAAAATTGGTTAGTCTATTATTGGGAAGTTACATATATACTACATACAGTAGTGTCTAGGACTTTTGACTTTATTTAAATGACCATCCTTAGACAAAGTTTCCTTGATATATATCAGATGGTAAGAATTATGGTTCATTTTACCTTATTATTTTGGAGAATAATTAATATTTGGGGTTGATCTTTAGGTTCAAGCCCTAATACAGTAAAATTCAGCTGCCTTGACAAGCAGTCCAGGATTCTTCAGTTCCGTTCTCCTTTGTGTCTTGGTTTAGTCTTTTAGTTGTTCTTCCCCATAGTATGCCAATGGCTACCAGCAGCAACCAGGGCAACCTGTATTCTTGTTCACCTACTTTATTGAACTATCAATCTCCAAAATACTGGCATAGTTATGGTTTCTCCTCTAATTCAGTGAGGTGAAGTCATATGCAAGTACCTCCTACTGGGCCAAAAAACCCTCTCAAGAGTAATACTATGCACTAATTAGACATACTTGGCTTGATGGATGGTATTTGTAATTATTGGTTCAGTTGATCAGAATTACTTTTGAAACTCCAATTGGCCCATTTCCTTGAATCACTTGAAATAGATGAGAGTTATGGATCCTTAGACAAAATTGATGCTATATATTGGGAGGAATATGTAACATTAAGTGTAAATAATATATAGACGGACAGTTAATGGAGTGCACTACTTGAAGTTATCATAAGGTCTCTTTGGTTCTCCTCTGAAATTTTTATTAGCTATTTCTAGATTTTCCTCTAACAAAAATTTATTTTTCTAGTAAAATTTAATAGCATAAAAACTTATTTATTTACTCACTACTTTGATTTTAAACCAACAAAAACATGTATAATTTTATGTTTGTTTTCGTGATTTCCTCTTGTATTATACTTCCAATTCCCATAGCAAGAAATGTTTCTTTCATCTTTGCATTTTAATGTATTTTGTTTGTAATTGGAAGCCAATACCTTTTTGTTAGATGAATGAGTCAATGAAACAGATGACCCATCAAACGACTTAGTTGTACTATGACATTGCTTTAATCATTTGTGTATAGAAATAATGAGTTTTTCATGACTAACAAAAGGAAAATGGATAGGTAGATTATAGCGTAATATTGGGTTTTGAAATTTTATTTTAGAATTCTTTAATAACATGATGGAAGTATTAAAATATTAAGTGAAAAATTGGCATGTTAATTACATAAATTTATGATAAAATCTATAAAACAAATACAGAAAATATCATTTATGAAAATGTTTTCAGTTTTAGATTTTCTGGGTATTTTAAGGTACTTTGAGCAACAAGAAACTCATTTGATTTATTAAAGAATATACACGTTCACATACAACACGGAGTTTTGAGTTAGAGCATTTTCTAGGGTTGCTTAATTTGGTATTTTCGGTGACACAATAAGAACACAGGTTTTTCTAATGTTTTCCAGCTTGCTATCTTTAGTATGTCATCATAGCTCTTTCCTGTGGCTACAAAATGACTTATCACAGTTCTGTAATCATAAGACATGAAAACTTCTAGCAGGAGCTCATTTTTTCTTCTTGTATGTCTTATTTTAAAAGCAGAGTCATCATGGAAGTACTCTGCCAGGTTTTGTTTTCTATCTCAGTGGACATGCATGGGTCACGTGTCCACTTCTAAAGGGATTACTAGAAAATAGATGGAAACTTCATGCTTAGCTGAATCCATTGAGTTATGTGAGGTAGGAATATTTCTGAATAAAATCAATAGAATTAGTTCAGTACTGAAAGAAAGAAGCCAGAACTGGCTGCTTAGGGACTGTTTCATCTGCAACATTGTAGAAGCAATGTCAATTACTGAAGTGAATTACTCCTTTCTGTATTTTATTCCAAGGGCAAGATAAATCACATGATGGTAAGATTCAATTGACTTACAAAATAGCTTTTATTTTCTCTGAAAATTACTTATAACACCTTGAGGGTTTATATTGGGTCCTTTATTAATTCCAAAAGAATATGTTAAATTTGTCATGTAGAGGTCATTTATTTTTTCATCTTGTTATTGATATTACTGCAAGTTTTTACTATTTCCTTCATCTCTGAGTGGTATTTTGATCAACTCGTCTTTGTTATGTGTTTTATATTTCTCAAAAGAAAGGCTAGACATCAGTATTACTAGCTTTATTATGACATAAGGTAACAAACATGAATTTTTCAAGAAGAACAGCATATATGAATGAAACTTGCTAAGTGCTACAGATGCTCAGCTATAAAATGAAATATATGCACTTTTAAATAATATATACTATTTTCTTTTACCTAAATAGCTATTATATCCTTATTTTCAAACAAAACACAGTAAAAGGTTGTGTTTTATTTTCTAATTCTTTTCTCAATTTTCTCGAATAATTCTAATGTACAATTAGGGATACACCATTTAAAATCTAAATGTATTTACCTTTTAACAATGATGCATTTGAAACCATTACTCAAAGAAAGAAAGGAAGAAGAGAAAGGGGGAAAAAGGGAAGATCATTATAATGGAGAGAAAAACTGCAAAATCATGGTAAATGTGAGGTCCCACAATAGGCATTTGTGATTATAATTATTTTAGACAGAGTGTAAAGGAAATCACACACGACATTGTTCCTTTCCAAGCATGCCATTTATGTTTCTGTCTACTCCATCTACTTCTAGCACTGACCCTATCTGAATCCTCTAGATGAACTATTTCTGGCTTCAAAGATTTACATTTATATAGTCTCATTAACTTTATTAAAGTAAAGCATTTGCTTTTTTGTGTATGGAAATCGTTTCATAAATAAATTCTGGAAGTCTACATAGCTTCAAAACACAAAATTTACTGAAATACTTTAGAAAAGGAATTATGTAATGAAGAATAGGACCTAGAACTCATTGAGTAGGTATTACACGTACCACTTTCCAGGGTGTAGTCTCCTTTAAATCCTTACAGAAATTATCTAACCAACATGAGAGCCGATTTAACACACCAAATCACTCATACAATCAGTATAAAGCACTTAGCATAAGTTCTACCCTAAAAATCCTCAATAAATTCTATCATTATTAATACTTTTTTGGCCCAAACTCATGTTATTAGTGTGAAATGAAGCCTTATTTCAAATCCCGTCTCATTAGATTGTAAAACTTTTTTATTCCAACATTCTGTGCTGCAATTATTTGCTGAAATATATGTTGGTAGTATATTACTGCCTCTCCTTTTAGAATTCTACTCACCAGGAAGACTCACTTACTTTGACACAGTAAAGTCAAAGTAAAATGTCTATAATAGCTCTTCAGTGTCGGTGTCACAGGGCCTGCAAACACTGCCAGTCCAAATCAGACGTGCTGAGGCCCCAGTTTCCCTGGCAGCATTAGGGTTCAGTGTTCTCTAAGGGGATGCACCTGTTCTTCCTGCATTTTAGTTATCTGAGACTCCCCTTAAACGGCAAGTGAGTATGTGACATCCAAAAGTAGCACACTACCCACTAAATTATTTCTACTACTTAGCAAAGATCTTAGGAAATGTTTGGCATTTTATGTGAGCTAATTTTGGATCATTATCTGTTCTGTAGAAGTGATTGATAGAAATGGCCGAAGGCCCTGCCTCATTAACTTTCTAGGGCACATCATTTATACAGTATTCTTTCATAGAAACAAAATAATAATAAAAGTAGCATTAGAAACTCATCTTAGATCTGCTGTTTTTCAATTCTTTAGTATACTAAGTCTCACCATAATTTATGTGGAGTATGGTATGAGAGTTAAAAGGATCCATATTCTCAGAGATTGCAAATTTTGAGAAAGAAGTTCAATCTAACCAATATTTATCTGCCATAAATATCATCATAATCCAGACTTCTGAAATTTTAGACTCTTGGGGATTGCAGCATCTGGTGCATCAAATTGAGGGGAAAGGACAGGTGACATGGTTTCCCCAAGACAGGTGGGCCTGCCGGCAAAAGCAGTCATAAATGAAAGGGAAAGAAAATTAGGGTATGTATGCATTTGTAATATAACTTCTCTGAAAGGTTTTTCAAGTTTTTGTACTTTTATCTAGGACTTTGAGAACAATTCATTTTTTCTATGTTATCCTTTAGTTATTTATAACTTTGGTGAAATCTAATGACGCTGTATTAGGAGGGGTTGATGTGAAGAATATAAGGGCACAAGGAAATAC
The DNA here is from genome assembly GCA_028451465.1 of Erethizon dorsatum. Lineage (NCBI taxonomy): Eukaryota > Metazoa > Chordata > Mammalia > Rodentia > Erethizontidae > Erethizon > Erethizon dorsatum. Next base: position 74,909,059 of record CM051831.1, read on the forward strand.
AGACAAATGTGCTTTAGCTCAGATTAACCTCGTTGCTTATTCCTCTGTGTACTACACTGGGATCTACCTCCGAGGCCATCTAGACGTAGTAGTTCCAGATATTGTCCTGAGCTAAAGCGATTGGCGCCAGCGTAGCTGCTGGACCAAAAATTCATGTGGCATGGAGATGTAGAGAGATAATCTAGTAGCAGGGAAAGAAATAGCAAAACTGTGCTCCCTTTGCCCAACATATATTTGAGTGGTAGTTCTCAAAATATGGTCACCAGGCTTCCCATGGCATGAAACTTGAAGGTCTTTTAATATGAAGAATCCTGAGCTTTGGCATAGATTTCTCAAAAATGAATCTATGGTGATGATTCTAGGAATAAACACTTGAGCTGAACTCCCAAACTGATTTTGTGCATACTAAATTTTGGGAAATCCCAAGTTAGAGGATATTAACTCCTGAAAGGGAGAGAGGGTGCCTGGATCTGTTGCTTCACCCTGTGTAAGTAGGAAGATGAGCCGGCCCTTGACTGGGTCACATTTTTGTGAAATCAGTATAACAACGGCTGATTTCAAGATGCATTTTATTTGACAGACTGACATCACACTGCATCGCTCCCCAGCTTTAAGTTTAATCAAATCAGGCCATATTTATCTTAGCTCTCCAGTTAACTCTGTATCCATATTTGTGTGTCAGAAACAAACACGTGATTTTTTAAACCAGGTGTGTTTCAGGGTACCTCTTAACTCACATATTTTGCTTGTACAGGATTTCCTATTATTCCATTTTTAATTTTTTTCATATTCAAAAAATAAATGTTCACATATGTAGATTAGCACCTTTACCTTCTATTCAGCTTGGTAATGAGTATCAGTCTAGGAGCAGTGGACTGTTATAATCTGAGACCTTAACGATCCATCCTGCCATTCGATGTCAAGTGAAACTTGGAAGTAAAGCTACTCAGGGAGCTGGAAGTGATGACTGTAACCAAAGTGGATCGGACGACTGTCTATAGCAATGCTGTTGTCATACTTGGTCTTTTATTTCTGACTTTAAAGGCTCATGCACTTTTGGAACTTTAAGGGGATTTAAGAATCCGTGGCAAAAAGTACTGCAAGCTAATTAATTAGGGGTAGAAGCCAGGACATGGAACACCAAAGGCTTTTCGCAGTGCTGGTTGTTAATTTGATCTCTGGTTTTCTTATCATTCAGGGGCATTTGAGGATAATATGCTTCATAAGAAGCACATGTTTGCAGAAATTATACTAAATTACTTGGGAAAATATTGTACTAACAATATAACTTTCCAGAAATAGGATGATTTAAAGCTTTAATCTCCTATAGTACTTGACAAAACAAAAAGTTACAATTATTTTTGCAAAGCACTTATTAATTGCATGTGGGTCTGAAGAATGGAGTCGCATGGATTTTGTCATCCCCAGATCCATTTTGATATTACTCGTAGCCTTTTCATCAGATGGCCTTACCTGACTGGTAGAAAGAAACTGCAGTGCTAATCATGAGGCCCAATCTCAGCTACAGTACATGATGTTTCTCTCATTATGTGATCTTGTTTTATTCTTCTGGTGCTGAGAAATAGGGTCAGACAATAAATGAGTAACTCACTTTAAAAAAAAGTTGAATAACAACTATGTGTAAAATGTGGTACCAAACATTGTGGTCGGTTCAGTGATTAACAAAATAATAACATATAGACATGATCCTCTTTGAGAAAGCCAGCTTCGTCACCCTTAACAGAACATCTTAATGCCAAGAATTCAACTAATAAATGTGTAAACACTTCTTTAAATGAGTCTTATGCCCCATTACAATTCTGATTGTTAGTATGTCTTCCACTCCTTTGAACAAAGACTATTCCATTTGAGAAAACCAAACATACATTTAGCCTCTTTTCAAATTTGTGAGTTTGTCTTTCCCTATGTGTTTTTGAGTTTGGTTTCTTTAATTATTAAAATAAGTTTACTTTATAAGGTCTTTCTTTGTGGCTTATAAGAAACAATTTCTGTGGTGGGAGGAAGGAGGAATTATCAGTTATATTTAAGTATGAAAATAACCCACGAACTGAGCTGAGGTAATTGTTTGGATTCTGTTAAGTTGTCGCTCCTGCAAATAAACTCAAGAGTGTGGCTCTTTATTCTATAAAAATCTTGAGTATTTACATTACAGGAATTTATGATCTAGTTTGGAATAAATACACACATATATAATCTCAAATATATATGTATATAAGTGTATGTATGTATATACAACTACAGAAGCGTATGACTGTATGTACAACATATCCTTGGTTCTGCATCTATGGGTTTATCCAACCATTTCTGGAAAATATTCAGAAAAAATTTGTCTCTGTATTGAACATGTATAGACTTTTTTTTTTTGTGGGTACCAGGGGGTCGACCTCAGGACCTCGTGCACCAGCAGGCGCCCGTGCCGCTGAGCGATATCACCGGCCCCTTTTTTGTATGTGAGTTCCAGGAGTCAAACTCGGGCCCTCGCACTTGCCGGGCAGGCACTTAAGCCACTGAGCCATCTCACCGGCCCTGAACATGTATAGACTTTTGTACTATAACATTTACTTGCATAGTGATTATATTATGTTAATTAATATAAATAATCTAGAGGTCATTTAAAGCATATGGGACAATGTGTGTAGGCTATATGTGACTATTATATTATTTTATATAAGAGATTTGAGAATCTGTGAGTTTTGGATTTTGGTAATGCCAGGGGCCCCAGAACCTATTCTCTGGGATGACTTAGTTTGCATCTGTATGTGTAATACATTTATTTAACATTCTGATTGAAATTAGAGTACGCATAACAAAGGGTTATGTATGTAAGGAAGAAAGATTGTTTAGGGGAGAAATATGAATATTCTAGATTTTTATTTTAATCTTTATGGCACTAAAGCTAGTTTGAAACTGTTAGAATTCATTTCTGTTAGGGGTATTCTTAGGGTCTGAGTCCAGCAATAGCTGTGAATTACTTCACTTATTGGTTCGTTCTTCACTTTACAGACCTAATTCTGTCACTTGCAAAATCTTTCTCTTGGGATATTGTGTGTGTGTGTATGTGTGTGTACACATGAAGGCACACACACGTGTATTTTACTGAGGATTCATAACAGGGCCTCAAAATGAGCTACATCCCCAGCCCTTTTTAATTATTAATTTTTTATTTTGACACGGTCTTCCTCAATTACCAAATGGGACTACAGCTTTCAATCCTCCTGCCTCAACCTTGCAAGGATTACAGGCATGCACCACCTTACCTGGGTTTTTCAGCATATATTTTATAAGAGTCATTCTAATGGATCTATTAGGGGAGCAGACAGGAAAATGATAATGACAGTGGTATTAAGGGACTGGATATAGGTGCCCACAGGCCGGTGTGAGAGCACAGAGGAAACATATCTAAAGAGAATTAGCTGCTGAGGTCTACAGGACAACACACAGAATTCTTAACTTTGTGTCATTAGACTTCTTTGGAAGTCTGCTTAAGCTTATAGGTGCCATCTTAAAATAATATTTTTAGATGCATATACTGGGAAGTATAGGATTTCAAGGGGGTCAAGAATAAGAAAACATATTTGTCAAAATGTATTTATTTATTTACTTAGTTTTTTGAGACAGGGTCTTGCTGTGCAATGGGGACAATCAGTCATGAAATGGAACCTCCAGAACTATGAACCACGAGAACACTCTTCTATTTATAAATTCATTATTTCAAGAACTTGTTAGAGTAATGTTAAGCTGACTATCAAATGGATCTTCCTCTGTGATGATTAATAAATTCATCTTTTTTTTTCTTTCTATATTCCTGATTTTTCTAGTGATTTTGTTCCAATTATGAAAGTAATTTGTGTGTTTCAAAAACCATTGGTCATACAAAAACATGAGAATTGAAGCATTGTAAAATATCATTATAATATCAAAAGGAAGCTTTTCTACTTTATGATCTTGCCTCATCAGACAGAAACTTCTTACATATTCTCTGTGATATATATTATATTGTATATAATGTTTATGTAAATATTATATATGCATATGTGTATGTATATATACACAACTCATGTTTATGTAAATATTATATATTCATATGTCTGTATATATACACAGCTCATAGTTAAATTTGTATAAATATATCATCATAGGTTATAAATAGATTGACAATTTTTTTTTTTTTATGTGGGTACCAGGGGTCAACCTCAGGACCACGTGCTTGCCAAGCAGGTGCTTACGCGCTGAGCTATCTCACCGGCCCTAGATTGACAATTTATTTGGCTACTTTCATTGTTCATTCTTGTTACCTTAATTAGATGTGTCTAATATTTGCATCATTTATTTTTATTTTTCAGAATAAAATGCTGTGAAAATTTTGGTAGATTTTCCTATATTAGTACATGTTTGTAGTATGCAATGTTTACATTCCTTATATGGAGTTGGTATGTGTACTTAATACATCTTCATTCCTTTTTTTAATCCCCTTTCCCTCCCTCTCCCTCCACCACTTGATCTCCTTGCCCTTTGAGAAAGATTTACTTCCTAATTTTCATTGTCTGTCTTTTATTCTTCTCTTTATTTATATTTAAGTTTTCTCATATAAGAAAAACCATGTGATATTTAAGCTTACATATCTGATTTAGTTCACTTCACATTATGGTTTCAGAGTTTTTGATTTGGGAAGATTTCCACATAAGCATTGGTTGGCATCCTTGAAAATTATCAAGACAAACCTGGGCCTTCCACAAGGGACAGAACTTCTGAGGAAAAAGTTGGTTTGGAGATGTAGCAGGCATTGGATGGGAAAGAGATAGTTGAACAGAAACGAATGAGTAAATTTCAGGAAGATAAAATTAATGAGCAAGGGCTAGGGGGAGAAAAGCAACTGCTTCTCTGCTTCAGTCACTTTTCCAGCAAAGCAGCAGAGGAGAAATGAGAATTGGTCACCAGTGGCTAGGTCAGATTTTTATCTCAAAAGCTATAGCATACTGTCTTCCAGGTGTCTCTGTCATCACCCCTCTTTTTTTTTTTTTCTTTAATGCTAACTACTTTGTAAAAAGGTAGCCAGAAGATAAATACAGGCACACACACACACTCACCTTTGCTACTTATATTTAACTATTTAGAAATGCTTCTGTTACGAACGTCCTTCTATTAGCGCTGAAGGTTAGTGAACAGTGCTGACTAACTCATTACTGCTCGACATTTATTTCTTTTTTTTAAAGAGAAAAAACAGTAAAAACAAAGATACAGAATTTCAAAACAAGGTAGCAGGAAAGCGACAATGGTTAGTACATTGCTTATTGTTATCTTCAAAGTAGTTACTCAGATTACAAGATATAGGCATAAAAATCGATCACATGATATAATCACAAATTTTTCTTTTCAATGGACTTATAGAAATAAGTAGTACAGCTATCTTAACTATCTTGTATGTGTATATATCATAATATATTTCCTTTTCCTTTTCCATTGCTTCCTTTCTCCTTTCCCCCATCCCAGTTTCTGTTTCCTTTTGAACATTTTCTTCCTATTTCCTGATATCCCTTATAAATTTTGGATCTTATTTACTCTCTCAGCTTCTTACACTAGGATGACAATACAATGTTTACACATGTAAGACTGATTTATTTCACTTATGAGTATGGTCTCAAGTTACATCCATTTACCTGTAAAAGTCTCAAATTTATCCTTCTTTACAGCTGAGTAGTACTCCATTGTATAAAAATACATCTTTTTTATTCATTCCTCGGTTGATGGGCATTTGGGTTGTTTCCAAGATTTAGTTATTACAAATTGAGCTGCTATAAACATGGGTGCACACATATTGCTGTGGTATGCTGTTTTTAATTCTTCTGGGAAAATACCCAGCAGAGGAATAGCTGGGTCAAATGGGACCTCTAATCCTAGTTTTTTGAGGAATCTCTACACTGATTTCCACAGTGGTTGCACCAGTCGACACTCCCACCAACAGTGGAGAAGTGTTCCTTTTTCCCCAGAGTCTTGCCAGCATTTGTTATTGGTTGATTTCTTGATGATAGCCATTCTTTCTGGGGTGAAATGGAATCTCTGTGTTTGTTTTAACTTGCATCTCTTGAATGACCAATGATGTTGAACATTTTTTCATGTATTTATTTGCCATTTACATTTTCATCTGAGAAGAGTGTAGTCATCTCAGATTCCTGTTTTTGGATTGGGCCTTTGAATTTGGGGGCTCTGAATTTTTTCACTTCTTTATATGTTCTAGATATAAGTCCTTTATCTGAGGGATAATTTGCTAAAATTTGTTCCCACTCTGTGGGTTGTCTTTTCACTCTGTTGGTGATTTCTTTTGATGTGCAAAAGCTTTTTAATAAGATGAGATCCCAGTTGTTGATTCTTTGAAGTGTTTCCCCTGCGGTTTGGGTTTTGTTCAGGAACTCTCTGCCTACCCCTATGTCTTCAAGATTTCTACCTACTTTGTTTTCCAGTAAATTCAATGTTTCTGGTTTAATATTTAGATCTTTGATCCATTTTGACTTTAGTTTAGTGCATGGTGATAGACATGGTTCTAGTTTTAGTCTTCGACATGTAGACAGCCAGTTTTTCCAGCACCACTTATTAAAGAGGCTGTCTTTCTTCCAGTGAATGTGTTTGGCCTCTTTGTCAAAAATAAGGTGGCTGAGTGTGTTTTTAGTTGTGTCTGTATCTTCTAATCTGTTCCACTGATCCTCAGGTCTGTTTTTTTGTTTTTTTTTTTTTTTGTTTTTTTTTTTGCCAGTACCATGCTGATTTTATCACAGTAGCTTTGTAGTATAATTTCAAGTCAGGGATTGTGATGTCTCCTGCCTTGCCTTTGTGCCCAGAATTGCTTTTTATATTCTAGGTCTTTTCTGATTCCAAATGAATTTTAGGAATGTTTTCTCTAGTTCTGTGAGGTTCACTAGTGGTATTTTGATGGGGATTGCATTAAATCTGCACAATTTTGGGAGTATGACCGTTTTTGCTATTTTGTCAACATTTACCTCAAGTGAATCTCTCAAGTCTATTTTAGGAAGTAAGAAAGGATATTTTCAAGAAAGGTAGATGACTGAGGTAAAGTAAAAAGGAAAGTGAGAAATGTTTAAGGAGTAATATTAGCTTCCATTATTTTAGAATTAAACCACAAAGTACATGATGGTGGCACTTAGCCCATCATTTTCAGAAGTGTCACCAACATCCTTCTTAATCAGAAAGCCACAAACGTACAGCCTGTGGTTTTGTGGCTCTCAATGACAGATCTAGACCTGGCAGACATGGGGGGCTTTTTACTAAGTGATCACAACAAACACACATTCTTGGGAAAGTAGAGAATGACCATCTCTTGTGTATAGTTATGGCCCATTTTTTGGCTTTCTTTTATTAACCAGTTGTTGTATTGGTTTGGATTTGCTCCAAAATTATTTATACTGATGAAATAAAAAGCTACACTTCTACATTTACACAGCTTGCATTTTAATGTGACCTTCCCCAAGGAAGGGAAAAGGAGGTTCTTTAGCTTTTCCATCAGCACTGCCTGTAGCATGCCTGACCCTTCTTCTCAAAGAAATGTAAAGATAAAACAAATTCCAACAGTGCAGTGAATTTTCCACTGTGATTTCTATAGTTAAAGAAGTTAAAATGACCATCTTTGAGGGGCCGGTGAGATGGCTCAGCGGCTTAAGTGCCTGCCCTGCAAGCGCGATGGGCCTGAGTTCGACTCCCGGAACCCACATACGAAAAAGGGGCCGGTGATATCGCTCAGCGGCACGGGCGCCTGCTGGCGTGCGAGGTCCTGAGGTCGACCTCCCGGTACCCACAAAAAAAAAAAAAAAGACCATCTTTGAGAAAGAACAATTAAGTACTCTTAATATGTGTTAGGAAGCCATGGCCTTATAAAATGGGTGAGTGTGTTATCTTGTAGCAGCAGGGACTGCTAAAGTTTATCTCTGAGCACAGCAAAATACGCCTTCAAAATCCCCTAGTTTCGGAATAGTAATATCTGCTAGGAGCAAACATGATCCCAATAAATGTGATCAATATGTTTTTAAATCACAGAGTGTCTGCTATTTGCATTTTATGACCAGAAAGTTATGATTCTCCAGTGCCATTAGATTCTGTTTTGGAAGTAATACGTTGTGAATAAATAATGTGGAAAAGGAGCAATACAGTTCTGCTCTGTCTTCCTCTCATTCTCTCTCTCTCTCTCCCTCTCTCTCTCTGTCTCTGTTGCCCTCTCTCTCTCTCTCTCTCTCTCTCTCTCTCTCTCTCTCGTGCCCTCTCTCTCTCTCCTATTAGGAAAAGGTAATTATAATCAGGAGAAAAAAACTTATATATTATCAACAATAAGACATAGATACAAGAAAAACAAAATCTGGATTCTAGTATCAGGTTTGACTACTTTCTTGTTGTATAGCCTTAGGCAGTTTACATCCTCTTTATTAACTTAGCCACTCACATTTATAAAGTGGGGATTTTAGACAATTCTGTCCCGATTACTTATGAGATTGTTGTGAGATTCAAATAGAGGAATATTTTAAAGACTCAGTAAACTGGAATTCATTAAATAAATATTAGTTTAAAATTATTTTATGAATTATACTAGTTGCTTTTGCAAGGGAGAAACTTTTTAAAATAAATGAATATTAACAATCATGTCTGATTCCTGTTCTATAAAAGAATAATAATGAGAATGTAGAACATTTTATTAACTCTTTCGGAACCAGGCTGTATTCATTCTATCTAAATTACCCCTGAGGTTTGATTTATACAAAAAGAGAATTGAAACTAACAAGTTTTGCGGTCCATAAATGTAGCAAGCTAGAAAATTCTATATTTATCTTACCATATAATTCAAAGTAGGAAAATCCTTAAATCAGGCCTAGTGTGAAGTACTCAGGTGGAATATTGAAATTAATTTCTGGGGACTTTAGCAATATGTACATTTGTTTATAAAATGCACTTGAATTTGGGAGTTGCAGGACAATAAATCAGATGCATTGAAGATGTTCCTGAGTGTGACAGACATGTGAAACCGATGGCAGGGATCACTGAGAGAGAAAGAAAATGAAAATGGCAATACTCACAGTGAAGACTACTGCTGCTAGCCCTTTAAGTCAAGTACTGACTACTTCTATAGTTGCTCATTTATTCCTCTGCAATCCTACAAGGGAGGTATTACTATTCTTCTTGTTCTTCTTAGTATTTTTATTAACCTTTCCTTATGGAAGAAGAGACTGAGGTATTAGGAAGTTAAGTAAACTGTCCAATATAACTCATGGAGGAAGTGATGGACCTGGTTTGGAACCAGCCCAGTTTTCAAGTTCACCTTTTTAGAAGTCTCTTTTAAATACGTAGGTATTTTTAAATATTTAGAGATCTAGACTTTTTCTAGAATCTCTGTAATTTCCATTGATCTATTAATTCTCATTATAAGAAGCTATAATTCTTGTATTAACTATATACTGAGACATTAACTTTTGACCATTTAATCCATCAGGTTGGTGTACAATAAATATTGCTTTATTGCTGCATTTATTTATATTTATTTTTATGAGATTCTGAATCTTTTCAAATATTCATTATCATTTTTCATCTTACCTTTTGTGTGTTATATAACATTCCTATACATTCTTTACTGAAATATTTAGCTATGTCTTTTTTATTTTTAGTGCTTTGTGTATGGAGGGGGATAATGGTCCTTTTCAATAATGTATTGCATATTTTCTCTATTTTTAATTTACTTTCTATGAAAATTTTCTATACAAAGTTTTAAATATGTATAGTACCTTTTTGGTTTCATGAGACTTATGTCACGCTTAGAATGGCTTTTGCTAGTCCAACACTATATGTCTCACACACATTTATTTATATGCCTCACAGACATGCGCACATGTCTCACTTTAAAATACTTCTACAAATCTATCATAGAATTGTATACATTTCTCATACACATGGAAATTTCACTATTTATAGGAAGGAGAAAAGATTAATTCCTATACACACATTTCCAAATATATTTAGAGATTTTTTTTCTGGAATCACTTCAAATTTCATTGATTAATCTATTCTCATGCCAGAACTAATCATAATTCTCATGCCACCACTGATCATAATGTTTCCCCCCATGACATGCCATCTCCTCTTTGCTTGACAACATTGTACACTCCTGGTTCCTTCTTTGATCTGGTTTCTGCTTCTTTGTTACTGATGTAAGTTTCCCTCACTCCACCTGCCTGGTTCAAAATTCTTCACTGTGGATTAGCTATATTACCAAGCCACTACCCATGCTTTGCAGCCACCTTAAATTCAAAACATCAAGTATTCTTCATCTCCTCCATCTCACCCTAAACTTTCTCTTCTTTTTTTTCTGTCTCTTATGCTTCTGAATGACTGGTACCACTCACTGTCTACCCAGTTTGCTAAGCCAGAACTCTGGGACTAACCACTATCATTCCCTCTTCCTCAGCGGCTTTTTGAATAGGTAATAAGCTTTTTATACAAATGTGGTCTACTTTCTCTTTTGAACTCTGGATAATATTCCAGTGCTTAAGACTCATAATTCCTTTAGCATTGTATTCATATTTCCTACAGACTACCTCAGTATCCTTGTCCCTTGCTGATAAACCTTCCATGTGTCATTTTCTTTGTCATTTTCTTTGTCACTGGGACAAAATACCTGACCCAAAATGTGAAGAGAGGTTTATTTTGGCTCACATCTCAAAAGTTTCAGTCCTTACGTGATTGGTGGCATGGTAGAAGGGTCCAGGCAGAGGAAAGCTACTCATGTCATGACCAGGAAGCAGAGAACTAAGGAAGGAACATGGGAGGGAGATGTAGACTTCCAGGTCAGGTCCTCAGTGACCTGCCTTTTCAGACTAGGCCCTACTCCCTAATAAGTTGGGTATAACACCACCCTGTATTCCACTCACCTTTCAAAACCTCTACCTATGAGGCTCTTGGGGAACATCTTGACATAAACCATAACAGTAACCAAATAGGTGGTCTTAAAATGCAACTTTAAGCATTTTGCTTTATCTACATATTCCTTACCGTCTCTCTTATTGACACAGTTCAACTTTTGCATAGTGTTTAGAAGACCCTGGATGGTCTGGTCCTGGCACACCTTATCTCTTGCTGATATTCACCTTCTACTTAAACTTTTGGGAATACTGAACTCATTCATGGTGTTCCATTATGCCATACTTTCTTTTGCCCACAGGTCTTTCTAGGAGCTTCTCTTACCACTAGGAAACCCCTTCTCCTCTTTCTCTGGTAAATTTGGGGCATCCACTGATAGCTGAAGAATGACTTCTTCTTGTGGACATAAACCCACGAGATCCTGTGCTGCCATAACATGCTGTAGTGAAAATGCCAAGTTTAATACTTTGTATACTGATTAAAATTCTGAAACAAAAAAGGAAGAATTTTGACTGATGTATTCACCCCTGTATCCCCGGAACCCAGGAGAGTACCTGAGTATTCAGGGTGCTTTCTAAATATTTGTGTAAATGAAAAAAATAAAGAAATAGGTAGAAATGAGGGAGGATTGTGGGAGGAAAGAAAAAAATGTATTATTCATAAAATGTCTCTCTTTCTTTTGTACACAAAATGAACATGCAGAGAGATTAATATATGTACATACAAATATAAAAAATTAGATCAGGAAATAATGAAAACAAAATATTTTTGTGGGAATTAAAATTATAGGCAGGTTTTATTTTCTTTTTTTAGTGTTTCTATTTTATCTAATACAAAAAAATCAGGGGGTTGGTGAGATAGCTCAGCGGTATAAGCACCTGCCCGGCAAGCATGAGGTCCTGAGTTCGACTCCCGGTACCCACATACGAAAAAAGGGCCGGTGATATTGTTCAGCGGCATGGGTGCCTGCTGGCATGTGAGGTCCTGAGTTCAACCCCAGTACTCAAAAAAGGAAAAAAAAATCATAACTTGTATAATCAGAAGATTATTCAAAGATGCTCTAAATGCTGGCTACAGTTCTTAAAACACCTTCACACGCAAATACAAATATTTTGGTTTTTTATTGTGTTCGTTTTCTATGATTGCTATAACAAAGTACCACAATCTGGTAGCCAAAAATAACAGTTTATTATCTTATAAATCTGGACTCTAGAAGGCCAAAATCAAGATATGAGAGGCTCTGGATTCCTCTGACTCAGCACAGTCTTCCTTACCTCTTATCTATGTTCTAAAGGTGGCAGTTAATCCTTGATATTTCTTAGCTTTCAGCAACTCTCCAGTTTGTGCTTCAGCTGTCACATGCCATTGTCTTTCTGTGTGTTTCTTTTCTCTTCCCATAAAGACCCTGTTCATATTGAATTGAGAACCATCCCACTCCAGAATGACTTCCTCCTGATCTAATTTCCTCTGTTCAATCCCTATTTCAATAAGGTCACATTCTGAGGTTCTGGAGATTATGAACTCAACATATTTTTGGGGTAAGGGACACAATTTAAGTCGCAGCACATGTGAGGTGCATTTTCTTTTATATGTACTATATACAATGACATACAATGAGGCTCTACTTTTAAATCCCTAACAAAACAAAACAAACATATTAAAACACACATATTATTATCCATGAACATTTTGTATGTGAGGTAATATATTTTCCCCATTATTGTTTTCTGTTTCTGTTGTGCCACTCAAAAAGAAGATTATTTCTTTCCTTTTCTATTATTTGTATACATTAAGGACTGAGTTTGATTTCAACAGGAAGACCTGACAATATAAAATGATGTAAGTTTTTCACATTATGAGCCATCATAGTGTAGACGATTACTAGTATTGGCTCAACATCTCAAGCAGATCAGGGCCATGGATTTATAATTGTGGGTGATTTTGATTCAGCATCTTTAAATATATAATCCACAACCATAAGTAAGAAGAAAGAAAAGGTATGAACTAATTAATTAATTTTAAATAGGCAGCCAAGCATGCCCCTCTTTTTAAAGAGCTTTCCCTGAAGCCTCCTCCGACCCACCCAACAATTTCTGCAACAACTCATTAGCCAGAATGTGTCACTTAGCCACCACTTTCTGCAAAGAAAGTTGATAAACGAGGGAGTATTTAGCTACACATGTTGCTGACCTCAAAAGACTCAGGATTCTCTTCCTAAGGAAGAATAATAAAAGAGAGGTTGGTAAGTAACTAACTAGCTGTCTCCCTCATGGCTCCCTAGCAGGCTTGTTAACGGAGGATGGATGGGTGGCAGAAGGGAAGTGGAAAGGAAGACATCCTATGTGTTTCTTTCCTTCTCCCATCCAACCCATCATTCACAGAGACTTCCAAATAGTTATCCAGTGTTGGAGGATTATGTGCTAGTTTGAGGGACATGGTCATAATTCGGTCAGGTTAAGTTTTTCAAATATAAATGAAACATATAATAACAGTAGAGGCCAGCACTGCAACAAGAACTTTACGTGTAGCCTACACAAATGGATACTAAATTCACCTGAGATCTGGCCCTAGCATCTGACAGCTCTATTACAGATAATCCAGATCATCAGAAAAATAAGAATCAGAATAACCTGGTCAGATTTTCATTATGTTAAATTGATTCAATTTAAAGAACTGCCCTTCCTTTTCAGATTGTGTCCTTCGTACCCTTTGATGTAGTATTAAAATGGCCTTTCTTATAAAAAAAATTAGTAATAATAAATGGCAATCTTTTTGTTTCACCATAGGATAATTTTCTTACACAGGAAGAAGACAAATTATATTTAATCCTTAAAATTTTTTTCTGTCTCATCAAATCCAGAAATCTGAGACCATTGGCCTTTTTCACCATGGTACATATTTGGTCTATATTTTGTACACAATCTGGAAGTATTTATATCTTAGGATTTATGTGACTCTGTCTTTCTACAATTAAGATTAAATAGGTAGCCTTGGCTTTTTTGAAATCTGTCTTTCTCTTGGCATCAGCTTAGATGCCTTCTAAGTAGTGTGGCATTTAGAAAACAAGGGTATAATGAAAACTAAAATACCTAGAGCAAAATATTTTAGCTGAATGTCAGACTGTGCACTTAATGTGTATTAGAAATTTTCCCTCATTGTTCTTCACAAAACTGCATAACAGCATGACTAACCCACAGGTGAAAGTTCTGATGATCACAGAATTTGTGTGACTTGCCAAAGTTTCACAGAAAAACAAAGGAAATGTCAGGATTCAAACAAGTTCTGTCTTCCTCAAAATCTGTTGAGTGAAAACATTCTATACCTTTAACTCTTATGAGTGAAGCTATGCCTTTATTCAATAATACCCTGACTTTGTGATTCAAATAAAACTATTCCTGTGTCTAATATTATTATTTTCCCCTGTAAGGATTGTCTTCTGAAAAGGTCAATCTATTCCACAGTTCTTTCTAAATTGTTTAGGAAGAATACAGTGACTATATTACTAATATTTATTGAGTTCTGATTATTTTGAAGCAAAATATAAAAGTATATAACTTTGCTGAGTTTTTAAGGATGTGAACTGAAATTTTGATGATGAGCTCAAAAGTCATGTATGAAAGACCATAGGTATCCAGTGGGAACAGAACTGATGCTGGGTTTCAGGTTGGGAGTAACCATAGCCAGAAATAAGAGGCTGGCATGTAGGAGGCTTCCTGACTACCTAAGGGGGGCAGTTCCTATCAGCCAAAGTGGATTATTAAAATGAGAGAAGATGTGTCTGTTTTAACCAAGATCTTTAGATAGTCAAGAGTACCTCAACATGCTGAGTTTTGTGTACCAGCTCTCCATTGCTAAGCCTAGCAAAGAGCTGAAAACAAGAAACGCTTTCCAATTCAACAGTGGATGACTCAACAGAAGTTTAAGACAGCCCATGAATAATAGCTTACGGCATCTGATTTAAGCATTTTTTTTCACATGCATGTGTAATCAATATAATGTTGAACACAGAATGGTTATGCAACAACATTCTAAGCTATTGCTTCAGACGCAAAAGACAGTCTGGCAAGGGTCAAATTTCAGTTTGACTGAAAATGGAAACTGTTTTCCAGGAGAGGATTTTAAGACTGATATCACTGAGCAAGCACATAGATAAAGCAAACAAGTCTCCACAAGTAGAGAAAACTGAATTGTGCTATAACTCCACCATGTGCATACCAAAATAGGATTTAGTAAACATAATAAAAATATCACTTTAGGGCCGGTGAGATGGCTCAGCGGCATAAGCGCCTGCCTGGCAAGCGCGAGGGCCCAAGTTCGACTCCAGGAACCCACATACGAAAAAAGGGCTGGTGACATCGCTCAGCGGCACGGGCGCCTACTGGCACGCGAGGTCCTGAGGTCGAGCCCCGGTACCCACAAAAAAAAAAAAAAAAAAAATCACTGTAAAATTATTAGGGCCTTTGTTATACAGGATTGCTTTTACTATTCTGAGTCTCTTCTGGTTCCACGTGAATTTTAGAATTATTTTCTCCAGGTCTGTTGTTAGTATTGTTGTTAGTATTCTCCAGAATGTTGTTAGTATTTTAATTAATATTGCATTATATTTATATCAATTTTGGAAATATGGCATTTTGATGATTTTTGCTTTGCTCATCCAGGAGCAGGGGATATCTTTCTGTTCTCTGATGTCCTCTTCAATCTTCTTTTACAGAGTATTGTAGTTTTCACTGTAAGATCTTTTACTTCCTTGGTTACCTTAATTGCTAAGTATTCAATTTTTCTGGAAGCCATTATGAATGATATTTTTTTCCTAATTTCTTTCTCAGTGAGTTTATTATTGATGTAGAGGAACACTATTGAAGTTCTGTGTGTTGATTTTGGATCCTGTTACATTGCTAAATTTGGTTATTAATTCTAAGAGTCCTATGGTGGAATTTTTTTGGGGGGTCTTCTATGTAGAGGTTCACAAAACAGGAAGCATCACAGTCCAGATTTGAAGTTATATTCCAGAGCTATAGTGATAAACATAGCATATTAGTGGCACAAAAACCAAAAAAAAAAAAAAAAAAAAAAAAAAAAAAAAGACATGAGGATTGAGAAACAACCCCAAGCAGATCCCAAACAGATTCAACTCTTTGATCTTTGACACAGGGGCCAAAAACATATACTGGAGGAAAGATAGCCTCTTTGATAAATGTTACTGGGAAAACTGGCTATCCACATGCAGAAGATTGAGTCTAGATCCATATCTCTCACCATATATTAAACTAAAATCAAAATGGATCAAAGATGTAAATTGTAAAACAGAAGCACTTAATTTGCTGGAAGAATAAAGAGATAAAGTTCTTCAAGTCACCGGCATAGGCAAAGACTTTCTGAACAGAACCCCAGTTACACAGGAAATAGTAACAAGAAACAACAAATGAGATCACACCAAATTAGAAAGCTTCTGCACAGCAAAAGAAACAATACAGTGAATTGAATGTACAAATTGGTTGCCAGTTATTCCTCAGACAGAAGACTATCATCTAGGGCCGGTGAGATGGCTCAGTGGCTTAAGCGCCTGCCCGGCAAGCGCGAGGGCCCAAGTTCGACTCCCGGAACCCACATATGAAAAAGGGGCCGGTGATATCGCTCAGCGGTCCTGAGGTCAACCCCCCGGTACCCACAAAAAAAAAAAAAAAAAGGAAGAAGACTATCATCTAAAATATATAAAGAATTTTTAAAAATTAGATACCCAGGGCCGGTGAGATGGCTCAGTGGCATAAGTGCCTGCCTGGCAAGCGCGAGGTCCTGAGTTCGACTCCTAGAATCCACATACGAAAAAAGGGCCGGTGATATCACTCAGTGGCACGGGTGCCTGCTGGTGCATGAGGTGCTGAGGTCAACCCCCAGTACCCACCAAAAAAAAAAAAAATTGGATACCCACAAAATAAAAGAGCCAATCAACTAATGGGCTAGTAAAATGAATAGACACTTCTCAGAACTACAAATTGCCAATAAATACATGAAGAAATGTTCAACATCACTGTCCATTACAGAAATGCAATGAAAACAACACTGAGATTCCATCTCACCCCAGAAAGAATGACTATCAATAAGGAACCAAATAATAACAATCCTGGCAAGGCTGTAGGGAAAAAGGAACCCTCCTACATTGTTGGTGGGAATGTAAACTAGTACAACCACTATGGAAATCAACATGGAGATTCTTCAAAACACTAAAGCTAGAACTTCCATTCAACCCAGTTATTTCCTTTCTATGTATCTTCCCAAAGAATTAAATACATCACACTACAGTGTTACATGCATACCCATATTTATAGCAGCACCACTTGTCATAACTAAATCATGGATGTGGTCTGTATGTCCATCAACAAATGAATGGATAAAGAAAACATGGTATTTACACAAAATAGAGTACTAGTCTGCTCTAAAGCAGGATAAATTGGAGACATTTGTGGAAAAACAGATGCACCTTGAAACCATTAATGTGAAGTGAAATAAATCGGACACATATGTTTAAATATCACATAGTTTCTCTCCTATGAGAAATCCAAAATATAAATAAAGAGCAAAATAAAAGACAGATAATAGGAACTAGGGAGACAATCTTTCTTAAATGTGAAGGGGATCAAGAGATGGAGTGATGTGGAGACTGGAAAGGGAGGGGATAAAAAAAGAGTTAATTTGTACATGTACATGTACCAACTCCCTGCAAGGAATATAATCATTATGCATTACATACATATATTAGTAAACTTTACAGTAAAATTGTTAGGCCCTTGATGCTGGAAATGCATTTAGAGCCTGGTAGAATACGCAGATCCAGTAGGGAGTGCTATACAAAGGAGATGGCTCTGATGTAAGAAAGTGTTTCCTTACCAATGTGGCTAAGGTTCAGGAACTGTTTCTTACTCAGGAGCTAGAGGAGATAGCATCAAAATCCACAATGCGTTCTTTCAACTTTATTATGATTTCTTATCAGTTACTTTTTAGCATTTCTGAGGTGCCAGAAACTGATGCAATTCTCTAGTGAGAGTGGGGCCTAAGAAAGCACTAACTCAGACAGCTCACACTAGTAAACAGGGAAATAGGTAATATGAGCTCAGACAATGAAAACACTCTAAGGAAAATTAAGTAGGAAATGAGGATGGGTGGGTGCAGACCAATTCTTGCACATGATGGATGGAAAGACTCAGTGAGCTCAAACATCAGGGTGAGGAGTGCAGAGCTCTGAGAAGGTGTCCAGGAAAATGCCTCAGCAGAAAAGAACAACTGCAAAGGTTCTAAAATAGGGATAAGCCTTAAGGTTACCCCTAGATGAGTGTCTTTTATAACAGAATGTTTTCACCATCTTCTGGAGCAACACACTTGCACTTATATAAAGGTACTGTGAAATATAAGCACTTAAGGCTGTTAGAGTCAAAATTTAGTAGCTCTCAAAGTACAGAAGCAGTCAAACAACCTCTGACCTTCCCATGAATTATACCTTTCAGGCACTTGCACTTAAAACACTATTTGTTTCTGTGAATGGGATTTTCCCACCTACTGATCTCATTTAAGAAAGAATTGTATAGAATGAAAAGTCTGTCTTCCTCTCTCTCTTTCTCTCTCTCTGTCTCTCTCCCCCCTCTCTCTCCATCTTTCTCTCTCTCTCTGTCTCTCTCTCCACCTCCCTCCCTCCTTTTCATTTGTTTTGATGAGTTAGTTGCAATTCAATTTTTCCATAATGAAAATGGAGTGTCTATAAAAAAGGAATAAAGACATACACAATCACTTCACTGTGCTCAGTACTTCCTCTAATAAATTCTTCATGGCTGTCCTTTTAATGATGGAGAAACTGATTCTGAAATAGGATCCAATGACAGCAGATGCATTTACAGGAAAACACAGAGGCTTCAGAGGAAGCTGCACTTTGTGGGGAAGCCAGGAAACATCTGTGCGCCTGGGTGGGCCGTGGAGCTGTGGCTGAGTGGCTCTGCCAACTGTCCAAGTTGTCTCATCCATCAGCCTCCAAGGAAGGCTCTTTAACACATACCACTTCTTGTGGGTAAAATAGAAAAAGGCTGCCCTTCCCTGGCCTACTACCCCCTCCCCTGATGGTTTTACCATGTTTTCTGGACAAGCCGTATTCCTGTAGCCCAGATTTGCACTGGGACTGCAAAGAGGATTTTGAGGATGACCAGTTCATGTTAAGCCTACATCCAACATTCCCCTCTGCAGTGTAGTAACTATATCATATTACTAGAATCTTCTCCACCCATCTCTGAACACCTTTGAAAACAGGATCTATGTCACTTTGTATTCCCCACATGGGCATTTTTCTAGTTGTATTCGGAAGATGGGATGGTTCATCCCTAATTGGTTCAGGTAAAATTGTAAAGAACACAGTTTGATTTCCCACATCTCTTAATCTCCTAGTTTTGGATTACCCCACCACACCCTCATTTTTGGCCACCTACTCTTTGATTCCCAGGATCTCCATATTAGTCTTCCTCCCTGAGAAAAGAATTGTTAAATTCATTTACACTGGAAAATAAATTTCTGTTCCCTTAAATCATTCCTCTCATTTTCTTCTCAGATTTTTGCATTTCAGCTAGTTGGAGTTTCAGGGAAAGGAAAAAAAAAAAAAAAACAGTACCTAGGAGATTTTACTTTCCAGCTCTCAGGTACTTGCTTATACATGGAAAGTAAGATTTATAGATTTATTTGCATAATGCCAGTTAGGTGAATGCAAATTTAGTCTGCATATTACTTAAATTTAAATATTTACAATCTGAGAGAGTCTTGGATGCCTTGCAATTTAGGAAATGTTTATACACATTCACCCCAAAATACTTCTTCTGTTCTTAACACCACTTCCTCCATTCTTCCCTCCCTCCTTTCCTCCCTCTCTTTCTTCTTCCCTCTTTCACCCTTTTCTCCTTCCTTCCTTCCCTCCATCCTCTCTTCCTACCCTCCTTTCTCCCTCCCTTCTTTCCTATCTCTTCCTTCTTTTCTCCCTCCCCCGAATTTCTGAGCATCTGCTATATTTTATATACTGCACTAATACTGAAATCAGGTATGAAAAAGATGCAGTTTCTGCTTTACAGTAGCTGGCAAGTTAGAAGAGGATGTTGAATAGTAAGCAAATATTATAAAACAAATAAAAGAAAGATTGTAATATAATATGGAAAGTTCCAAAGAGGAAATGACTGTTTGGGAGAAGCAACAGTATTTTACAAAGAAGGTACTATTTGCTATGTCTCTTGAAAGATGATGTTACAGTCTGTCTAGATGTCCCCCAAAACCTCATACAATCTTAGCTGGGACATTTTTGGACATAGCTGAGTCCAGAGTGTGTGAAGGGATTGAGAGTGTGTGATTACTAAATCAGTCCACTGATTGGTTTGGCACCGCCCTAATCCCAGCAGTCTAGATACTATTTGCTATAGCTCTTCAAAGATGACGTTACGGCCTGTGTCTAGATGTCCCCCCAAAGCCTCATACAGTCTTAGCTGTAGGGGCAGGAAGATGCTGTTACGGTTCCTTGCTCGCTTTTGCTGTCTTCCACCACCCTGAACCATTGCCCCTCTGCTGTGTGCCACACTGCCTTGGACCCAGCTGATTATGAACTGAAACCTCTACAAACCGTGAGCTAAATAAATCTTTCCTCCCTTAACTTTGGGCATCAGGTATTTTGTCTCAGCAAGGAGAAAAGTAACTAAGACAGATGACTAGAAATTGCTATTCAGGAAAAAGGGGAATAGCATTTTGGATAATAGGGAAAACATGTAGAAAAGTTCATCAGCTATCACACCATGGTGATGTCTGGAGAAAAGCACGTCCCCTCTGATCAGAAAAGGAGAGGAAGTTGGAAAATTAAAGTTAGGCCACGTATTTAATCTTGTCATCAAAAACCACTGTGCCCTCTTCAATACGTCAGTTACAAGTAACCCATTTTCTGAACTTTAAGTCCTGTGACAGATTGCATGTTCTCCTGGTTTTCTGCCCATTTCACTGGTTGGTCTCCCTGGGTCTCCTGGACCTCTAAATGTTGATGCCCCCAAGTATCAGTTTTTGTTTCCATTTCCTAATGTGAACCCCTCCTGGCTGTATCATCTGTATACAGATAACTACCAAATTCATATCAGCATTTTATTCTTTTTCCCAACTCAAGATTCAATTATTCAGTTTTATATATAGTACCTGAAATTAAGTTTTTAATGGGCATTTCACACTGAACATGCACCAAAGAGAATTCTGAGTTTCTACCAAACAAACAAACAAGCAAACAAAACAAAATACATCAAGAACCCTTTGATCCTCCTTTTGCTCAGAACAGTTAACACCACCACTGTCGCCCTGCTGCCCGGAGTCTCTAGTGTTTTCTTACTTTCCTTCATCCTCCGTGCCCAACCCATGAATAAGCTCAATTCAGCTTATTTCCAAAAGTATACAGTCCATAAAATTTTAACTCTGTCCATCAAATCACCATTACTTCTCCCTGACCAGGGCAGGAGCACCCCAACCATTCTTCCTGTGGTCATTCTTGCCCCCTCTGCAGTTTGTTCCCTACCCTACCCTTGCCCCCTCTGCAGTTCATTGTGTGTGTGTGTTTTAATTAAAAGCAGAGTATATTTCTCCATTGGTTTGAATTCCTTGATGTCTTCCTATTTTAATTAAAATAAGATCCAAGTCCCATGACCTGTAAGCCTCTGCATGAACACCCGCCACACCTCTTCGTTGTCTAATGCGTGCTCCTTAAAGCCTCCTTTGTCCTCCTCTGGCATGGCAAACTGCTCCCCACCAGCACCTGAATGCAGAGGGCAACCTCTGTCTGGAGGACATTGACTCCAGTTTTTCTCAAGCCTGCCCCTCTCTAAGCCAGGGCGCTTTCAGAGCACCTCTGCCAAAGTAACCAGCACACACTCTCTAGTCAATATTTGATTATAATCAGCAATCACTATTGCAGTTTTGCTTTATTTACTTTATTTTACTTTATTTTTAAAATGGTTATCAGTCATAAAATTGTCCTCTGGTTTACCTCCTCTGTTCTTTTCCTATTCCCTAAAAGGAACCCACTTTGAGCCATTTTTGTTTTGTTTCTCTCATAATTAGCTTTTAAACATAAATGATGTATTTCCTCATTTTTCAACATTAGTCCTATTTATTTACTTTCTTCTTTAAAGGATGGAGCTTTAGTTCACATGTATCACTTTTCATTTCCTAGCACCCCTGGCTCCCGAAGCTAATGATTGCATTACTGCTTACTCCTACTATTAATATTTACTTACTTACTTCTACTATTCAATATTTAAACATTGATTAATAATCAAAAATTTCAATGCTTTCTCCTGTCAACCTCACACAGTCCTCACAACGTGAATGAAAGGTATTTTTGTCCTTCCTCTTCTCTCCACATATGTTAACTGCCTCTCAATTTCTGTTGGATGAATATATTTCTTTATCTCTTTTCGCATTTAAAAAAAATAATGCATGCATATAACTTCCCTCTTCCTTTTATTCCATTCCTCTTGTCAAACAATAAGATCCCTTCTACTTTCTTGTCATCTCAGGTTATTTTTTAATTTTTAAATCATTTTGCATTCTATATATTGGGGAAAACATATGGTACCTGTCTCTGATTCTGTCTCATTTCACTTAGCATGATAATCTCCAGTTCCATCCATTTTTCTGCAAATGAAATAATATTGTCCTTTTAATTGGGGCATTTGTTTTCATATTGTTGAATTTTAAGAATTTGTGTATATTTTGGATAAAAGCCACTTATCAAATATATATTTTTCAAATATTATCGCTCAGACTGTGGTTTCTCCTAGTCTCTTGAGAGTATCTTTCATAATGCAGAAATTCTTAATTTTGTTTAAGTCTAGAATATCAGTTCTTTCTTTGATGGATCATACATTCGGTGTTTTCTTTAAGTCATCTCAATCATACGTCATCTCTATTTTCTCCTATGTTATCTTCTAAGAGATTTACAATTTTGTGTTTTACATTTGTCTGTGATCTATTTTGCCTTAATTTTATGGTAGGCTATAAGTTTGTTTAAATTTCTTTTTTTTTTTTTTTGTCTGCTTGTAGATGTCCAGTTATTCCAACATTCTTTGTTAAAAAAACAAAACAAAACAAAATTAACTTTTCCTCCACTGAGTTGCCTTTACCCTTTGTAAAAGACCAGCTGACCACATTTATATGGGTGTATTTTGGGGCTTTATTTTATTCCATTGATTGATTTGTCTCTTTTTTAGCCAATATCACACTGTCTTTATTACTATAGTTTTATAGTAAGTCTTGAAGTTGAGTATTGATAGTTTTCCAACTTTCTTCATTCTGGTGCATAGGAAAGCAGTAAACTTTTGTGCATTTGTATTACGGGCTATAGTCACTAACATCATTTATTAATATTAAGAGGGTTTTTAAAGATTTTTCTTGACTGTATACATGGGTGATCATGTCATCTGAGAAAAAAAATTTAATTTACCCTTCCCAATATCTATGCTTTTAATTTGTTTATAAAATCTTACTGCATTAATTAGGACTTCCAAGTGTTTTTCCTTCTAAAATCATTAGTGAGAGGGGACATTTTGCTTTTTTCCTTTTCTAAGAGGGAAAGCTTCAAGTTTCTCACTATTAGGTATATTAGCTTTAGATTTTTTGTAGAAATTCTTTACCAAGTTGAAGATCTTCCCTGCTGTTGCCAATTTACAGAGAGTTTTTACTATAGTGTTGCATTTTATCAATACTTTTTTACATCTAATGATATTTTCATGTTATTTTTTTTCCTTTAGCCTCTGATATAATGGCTTATGTTAGTTGATTTTCAAATGTTGAACTAGCTTTGCACACTTAAATCCAACTTGGCAGTGGTATATTATTATTTATATACAATATTTTTTAATATTGTATTAAGAATTTTTGCATCTATGTTCATGAGATATATTAGCTTATACTTTTCTTATAATATCATTGGTACGTTTTGGTAGTAGGTAATGCTGGCTTTATACAATGAGTTAGAAGTGTGCTTTTTGCTTTTATCTTCTCAAGGATATTGTACAGAATTAGTAAAATTTCTTCAAGTGTCTGGTAAAACCATTCTTCCTTCTTTGGGGTAAATCTAAGTTGATTATGCCCAACAGTACTTTAATGTGCTGTTGAATTTAGTTTGCCAGTATTTTTCTGAGGGCTTTTTCATTTATTTTCATCAGTAATATTGGCCTATAATTTTCCTTTTCAGTCTCTGGCATTAATGTCAGGGTAATGCTAGCCTCTTAAAAGAGGATTTGAAAGAATTCCGTTTACTTCAATTTTTTAGAAGAGTTTGTGGAGAAGTAATATAAATTCTTCTTCAAATATTTGTTAGAATTCAGGCATAAAACCATCTGGTTTCTTTGACGGGAAAATTTTTATTACTGAATCAAAATCTACTCACTATTGTTCTAGTCAGATTCTTTTTTTTTTTAAGATTAAGTCTTGGTGTATTGTGTTTCTAGGAATTTTCTCCTTTCTTCTTGGTATCCACTTTGTTGGCATATAATTATTATAGCGGTTATAATTTTTTTCCTTTTCTGTGGTTTTAGTTGTAATGTCTCCATCATTCCTAATTTTATTTATTTGCGGTTTCTCTCTTTATTGCTTACTGTGGCTAAGGACTTGTCCACTTTATTTATAATTTCCAGGAACCAACTCTTAATTTTGTTCATATTTCTATTGGTTTTCTAATTTCTATTTCATTTTTTCTGCTCTAAATTTGGTTATTTCCTTCCTTCTAACAACAACAAGTTTAATTTCTTCTTTTAGTTTTGGTTACTTGAGGTGTTATGAGAGATCTTTCCTCTTTTGGGATGTAGGCATTTAATGTTACAAATTTCCCTTTTAGAATTGTTTTTGCTACAGTGCATATCTTTTGATTCAACATAGAAGTCAGTAAATGTAATTCCCCACATACACAAAACAAAAAACAAAAACTATATGAGTATCTCAATAGATGCAGAAAAAGCATTAGACAAAATTCAACATTCTTTCATGATAAAAGCTCTCAATATGCGAGGTACAGAAGGGATGTTCCACAACACAATTTGAAAAGTATAGATGACAAGCCCATCTAATGGCATATTCAGTGGTGAAGACTTTCCAACACTCTTCTGAGACAAGGAACAAATAAACCACTTCTTTTCAAGTTCAAGATGTCTAGGTCAGAGCAGTTAAGCAAGAAAAATAAAGAAAATATATCCAAATAATCAAGAATGAAGCAAAATTGTTTCTATTTGCTGGTGACAAAATCATTTAGGAAACCCTAAATACCGGATCCAAAAACTGTTAGAACCGATAAATTCATTAAATCAGCAAGATACAAAATCAGCATACAAAAGTTCATATCATTTCTTTAAACTGGAAACAAAATGCCCAATTTTTTTTTTACAAATGTTTGGTAGTATTCACTAATAAACCTATCTTATCTGGGTGTGGTGCTTTCCATTTTGGAAGGTTCTGAATGATCGATTCAATTTCTTTAATAGGTATAGGCCTATCAATATTGTCATCTCTTGTGTAAATTTTGGCAGTCTGTATCTTTCAAAGTATTGGTTCATTTAATCTACCTATCAAGTTTATAGAATTGTTCATTGCATGTTTTGATTAACCTTTTGATGTCCCTACGATGTGTAATGATGCTACCTTTATTATTTCAGATATTAGCAACTTGCGTGATTTATTTTTATCATTAGTCTCGCTATAGAACTCTTGATTTCATTGACTTTTATCAAAGAACCAACTTTTCATCCTGTTGGTTTTTTTCCTATCAATTTCTATACAATTTCATAGATTATTTTTTTGGCCCCAATTTTAGTTCTGCTTATTTTGCATTTAATTTGCTCTTCTTTTTCTAGTTTCCTGACGTAGAATCTTAGATGACTTAGATGAATCTTAGATAATGATACATTGTGTCAACTTGAGAAGTCTATAGGTTTAACTAAGGGACTTAGCAGGGGGCCAGTGTCCTGGCTTTGTAAACATCCTGAGGCTGTGCACAAGGAGGGCACAGAGATGATGTGAGTGCTACACCTGCCCCAGGGCGGGTAGCCTGCTTACAGTATAAGGGAAGAAAAGAAGCTTGCTCCTCCCCCTTTTGATTTTGTTGCTTTTGCTGTCTTCTGCTGCCTTGAACTGTTGCCCCTTACCATGCCACCCTGCTTTGGAGTCAGCTGATTACGGGCTGAAATCTCTACAAACCATGAGCTAAATAAACCTTTCCTTCCTTAACTTTGGGTGTTGGGTATATTTGTCTCAGCAATGAGAGAAAAGTAAGCAAGACAATGACTGATTTTAAATCATTCTTTTCTAATATATGCATTCAATGCTCTAAATTTTTCTCTAAGCTATGTTTTCATTATATCCCACAAATTTCCATAAGTTTGTTTTCATTTTGATTTAGGTAAAAAATATATTCCAGTTCCTCCTTAAATTCCTCCTCTGTCCTGTGTCTTGTTTACGACTGTATTTATTAATCCTCAGATAACTTGTAATTTTTCAGCTATCTTTCTATTATTGGTTTCTATTTTACTTCCCTTGTGGTCTGGGGGTAGTCATTTATTAGTTCTATTCTTTTAAATTTGTTAAGATAGGTTTTGTGACACAGAATGTGGTCTGTCTTCTAGCTTTCAGGAATTTTTTTTTTCTTTAACTTTCTATAGTTTGAAAATGATATGTGTAGATGTAGTCCTTCTGACATTTATTTATCTTAGTATTCTCTGAACTTGTTTCCTTCATCTTTTGGTTAGTCTGACATTAATTTGGGGAAATCCTCAGTCATTTCTTTCCAAATATTTCTTCAATTCTTTTCTCTCTTCCCCTACTGGTATTCCATTTTTTACATATATTAATATCTTTTGTAGTTATCCAGCAGTTCTTCGATGTTCTCTTATTGTTTCTTGTCCTTTTTCTCTTCATTTGGAAGTTTGGGGGGGTTGTACTGTGATTTCTTCAAGCTAAGGAATTTTTTCATTAGCCACACACGGTTTATTAATAAGCCCATCAGAGGCATTCTTTATTTCTGTTACCATGATTTGGTCTCTAGCATGTCTTTTTGCTTCTTCCTCTTTTTGGTTCTTTATTAGAATTTTCATATCCCTACTTTCATCTCTACTTTCTATTCTTTTATTCTATTTAAAA
The DNA here is from genome assembly GCA_028451465.1 of Erethizon dorsatum. Lineage (NCBI taxonomy): Eukaryota > Metazoa > Chordata > Mammalia > Rodentia > Erethizontidae > Erethizon > Erethizon dorsatum. The sequence goes on from CM051831.1 coordinate 74,936,158, forward strand.
AACTAGAACTCTTAGTTTATTATTCATAGTTGTTTTTAAGTTCTTGGCTTGATAATTCCAACATCCTTGGTCTGTCTGAGTCTGGTTGTAATGACTGCTCTGTGTTTTTAAACAGTGTAATTTTTACTGTTATTATGTGTTATAAATTTGTCCTGAGAGCATGACACAATATAATGAATGAAAATAATTTCTGTAAATAATCCTTAATGAAGTAGTAGCAATGCATATTGGGAAGGGATTGTGTTCTATTTGGCCTCTGTGTTTCATAGGCGTGTGCTTCTGAGCTGTGAACTTTACACACAAGATGGCTACAGTGGGCTGAAATTGAGTGTTTTTCTACTTCTTGGTCCATTTGGCTCTGATAAAGTCCTAGCTGGTTAGGCCCTGGTTGAATAGTCTCTCTTGAGAGCAGAAACTTAAGAGAACAAAATTTCAAAATGGTTCATACTCCTCTCTATGTGCCTGAAGCACAAAGGTACTTTTCTGTGATATTCACTGTGTGGAGCTGGTGAAGCTCCAGGAGGCAAAATTTAGAAAAGCATTGGGCCCTTTCTATGACTGGACTTTCTGGGATTGTGAACTCTCACAGTTTTCCACACTAAAGCTCCAGCTCTGCCTCAGATACAGTTCAGGTTTCCCAATCCTGGCACTGGTTCCTGCAGAGGTGGTTGTACGTGGTTTTCTGTTTCAGTAAGTTGTGACTCTCTGTAGTTGCCTGTTGGTCTCCACAATCCTGGAGGCATCATTTTGCCTTGTGATCTCTCTTATACTTCTAAGAAGAGTTGTTGATTTTTCAGTCTATTCATTTTTCACTTGTTAGGTCAAAGTGATGATTTCCAGGTTTCTAATAACCAAAATTCAACTTTATCTTTTTGTATTACCAAGATTTTATTATATTATGAAATCATATGCCACTTTTCTCTTGGGACATACTTGTGTTTTTTAAAAGGAAAAGGGTTTCAGATTTCTTTTTCCCTTTCTCCCCTTGTTACAATATATTCCCCAGGAAGTATTTGATTAGTCATTGAAACTGAAATGGAAAGAACTGATTTAGTGTATTGTAAGGAACAAAATGTGTGTTGGCTGAATTTCAGCCTCAAATCATACTATGGATTTACAAACACTTTCTGAAAATTCTTTTATTCATACTGTTTTTGAGTTGAGATTTCTTTGAACTTCAGAAAATATATTAAGTATATATATTCTGTATTAAATAACCCTTCCTATAGGGCTTGGGACAGAACCATCTAACTAAAGGTACTTCTTCAATAAAATGTAGTGGTAGAAGTAAAGACTTATAGTCTTTACTTATACTTTATACTTGTAAGTGGTATAAGTAAATGTCATATCATTTCAGTCCAGATATTCTTGCATATAAGTCCACACTCAATTTCTCATTTTTTTCAATTTTCAGAACAGTTTGGAGCTGTAAAAATAGGATTGTATAACAATTTAAGTAATATTTTTACAATTTGCAAAAGCAACTTGCATTAACTTCTGTATTACTTCTTTTTACTCTTATATAGTATCATGTATTTTCTAATGAAGAAACCCATTACCTTTGAAAGTATAGATAAATGAATAATGAATAATATCATTACTATATCATCTACATTTTCTCATTGCTTGAATGTACTTCTATTACAATGACATCTCAACAGTTGGGTACCACAGAGGGTTTTTTGAGAATTAGTAAATTTCTTTAAGTTGAAATTAAATAAATTAATTTATGTTCTTTTTACTTTAGTTTCTCCAGCTGAATTTAGATGGATGAGAAATGCTCTTAAATTATACAAAAAGAATCTCTTTCTTAAATTTTTGGTTAAATATTCTGACTCTAGACTAACAATGAAACTCTTCATTTAATCTCATTTCTACTTCTTGGATAGATTTTGGAAAAATTATTTTCTTCAAAATTTCCTCTACTTTTGGCAAAAAAGATGATGATATTAAGTATACCTTATGAGTTAAATTGAGACAAGGCTAATAAACTATACAGCATAGTTTCCAGCAGGGCCTTTGTTATGGTTTACAGTGGACACTCAAGTTACAACTGGCCTCACATATGAACAACTTGGGTTATTACTGGAATTTTAGGTTTAACTTATTACCCCAGTCTTGAGTTATGACCCAAATACCTGACACTTGTGAACTTTTAAACAAAGACTCACGATGCTAGAAAAGTGTATGTAAGTGTATGTAAGCATCAGTCTAAGCCCAGATGTGAGTGTTTGTGGATGTAATTTTGATCAGTGCTTTATATAATTGCTACAATTACTGCTATCAAAATGGCCCCCCAAAAGCTAGAAAAAAGAACCTAAAGAAGGAAGGGGAGGTAAAGAAAGGAATCACAACTGAAAAGAAGGACATTGTGGAGAAATATGAGAGTGGTGTTTGTGTGGCTGATCTTGCTGATATGTGCAGCCTATCAAAATCCACCATCTTTTACAGAGAAAAGATTTGTATAAGGAAGCTAGTGTTGCTAAAGGTGTTACTCAAATTAGTAAGTCATGATCAACCATGTTAGATGAGGTAGTAAAACTATTAATAGTATGGGAAAGGCAGATGGTAGATTATAGTCTATCTGAGACTATAATTTGTGAAAAAGGTAGGTCTGTAAATGCAGATCTCAAAAAGTATAATCTATCAATGAATGATAAGGGTGAAACATTTTGTGCCAGTAAGGGGTGGTTTCACAATTTTATTTTTTTATTTTTATTTTTATTTTTATTTTTTTGTGGGTACCAGGGTCAACCTCAGGACCTCGCGCCAGCAGGCACCCGTGCCGCTGAGCAATATCACCAGCCCTTTTTTCATATGTGGTTTCTGGGAGTTGAACTTGGGCCCTCACACTTGCCAGGCAGGTGCTTACACCGCTGAGCTATCTCACCAGCCCTGGTTTCAGAATTTTAAAGGAAGAACTGGGGTTCATAATGTAACTAGGCATGGTGAAGCAGTCAGTGGTGATAAAAGGGCTGCTGAAAATTACATACACCATTTTGAAATGATGACACAGAGAAATGGCTTTTGCTCTCATCAAGTTTTCAACAGTGATGAGACTGGCCTTTTCTGGAAGAAAAAGCTCAGGAGAACATTATTACCCAGGAAGAGAAGAAAATGCCAGGCCACAAACCTATGAAGGATAGGCTAAGCTTATTGCTATGTGCCAAAGCAAGTGGTGACCTCAAGATAAAGCCTTTCTTGTTTTATCACTCTGAGACCCCTAGAGTGTTCAGAAAACTAAAGTCATGAAGAATAGGCTAGAGGTATGTGGAGATCTAATGCAAAAGCCTAGGTAACAAAAGTACTTTTTCTTGAGTAGATCAGGAAGGCTTCCTGTCCTACTGTTAAGAAATACCTAGAGGACAAATGGTCACCACTCAAGGCTCTCCTCATCATAGACAATGCTCCTGCTTACCCATGAGATTTGAAAGAATTGGCTGAAGAATTCCCATGGCTGTCAATCAAGTTCTTTCCACAGAATACAACTACTCTACTGTAGCCTATGGACCAGTAGGTTATAGCTAACCTTAAGAAGCTATACACCAAGGAACTGTTCCTGAAGTGTTTCTAGATGGTCTCAGAGACAGATTTAACCCATAAAACGTTCTGGAAGGAACATTGCTATATCCTTTCCTCTGTGGGTTTAATTGAGAAATCCTGGGCCAGTGTCTCTCTAAGGACACTGAGATCTGCCTGGAAGAAAGTGTGGCCTAAAATTATACAGGAGAGAGACTTTGAAGGCTGCATAGAGGAGACTGAGCCTTCATTTGACCCTGTAGTTGATGACACTGTCACCAAAGCAGAGTCCATAGGCTTGCAGGTAGACAGTGGGATGCTGAGGAACTGGTGGAAGAACACTCACAGGAATTGTCTACAGAGGAGCTTCAGCAACTTCTGGCTGAGCAACAGAGAATGGCAGTGAGGAGCTTTCTGAAGTGGAGGGGGAGTATCAACTATCAGAGCAGCAAAGTTCTTCTGAAGTAAAGGAAATCCTGAAGAATTGTATAGAGCTACAAACATTTGCAGAGAAGACCCACTCAGACAGAAAAAAACAATTGTTGCATTCACTTGCTTAATGACAACCTCATGTCATACTACAGAAGAGTGTTAAAGAAAAGACAGAATCAGACAACCCTAGACCAGTTTTTAGTTTTGAAAAGCCAGAAGCAGGACCTAATGGGCTACAGACTCTCCCAAGAAGACAAAGGACACCACAGAGCCAGATTCCTGATGTTCTTGTGGAAGGGGACTCTCCTTCCAAACAATAACCACCTTCCATTTCATCCTCCCTTCCTGCAAGCCAAAGATGTTATCTTGAATGGTGAGCACAGTATGACATTGTCGTTTCTGGCAAATTAGGCACGTTTTATAACTTTTTGGTGAATACACTAGGACAAGTTTTGGTGTTTCTGGTAAATTACGCACCTTATACAACCCTTTTTTTTATTATGAAAAGGTTAGTTAAGGGGTACTTTGGGAGGTTCAGAATGTGTTATGGGTATTTCCATTATTTCTCATGGGAAATATAGTCTTGATTTACAACCAACTTGAGTTACAACCAGCCCTGTGAATGATTTAAGTTCATAAGTCAAGGGTCCACTGTAGATCTAAAATGTTCCCAGGTCATATATTCAAAATTTGGGCTTTTAGGAGGCAATTAGATTATTGTGGTATTATATACATCAGAGAGTTAATCCATGGAGGAGCTAGTTCATGACGGAATGTGCTATTAATAGGTAGGGCTTTGTTGGATGTGGATCACTAAGGGTGTGATCTGGAAGGATGTATTTTTGTCCTCAGCTTCTCTCTTCTCTCTCTATGCTTCCTAGTTGCTATGAGTTGAGCAGCTTTCCTCCATTGTACCTTCCACCAGCCATGTCATTTCTGCCTTGGAGCCAGTTGACTAAGGACTAAACTGTGAGCCATTTTAAACTTCTCCTCCTTTGCCTTGCTGGTATCAAGTATTTTGTTCTAGTGACAGGAAAGTGACTAAAACAGGCTCCAATACATTGTAGTATTACTGTTTAAAGCCACGATATTCTCTTAGGCTATTTATGTACGTGTGCGGGAGAAAAAACAAGCAAGAAATATAGATATTTATGCAACCACCTAGATCTTTCTGCATAAAATTGCCTGTGTTTGTTCTAAAATACCACATAGTTTTGATTTCTAAATCTGCCTTGGTCAACTAAACAGAATGTGGGTTTTAGTGTGAATGGATATAATTATTCTAATATCCTAAATATATTCTATTATTCTTTTTTCTTTTTTTTTTTTTTACCAGGAATCTAACTCAGGACCTCGTGCTTGCCAGGTAAGCACTGTGCCGCTGAGCTATATCCCTGGCCCTATTATTCTTAAAGAAGATGATGGAAATATAGAATAAATACATCTATTAGCTTTTGCTGCATACCAACTACCACAAAGCATTGCAGCCTGTAAGAAAGTCATTCCTTTATAGTCATGTGTCCCAGGACATTGAACTGTGCTCAACCATGTGGTTCTGAGTTCAGCGGGACAAATTCGTGTGGCAGCAGTCAGCTTTCAAGTTAGCTAGGGATTGGCTGGTCTATGATGACTTCAACTGGAATGGCTCATCCTGTCCTCACATAGCACAGGCAAGTCTGGGCTTATTGAAATGGCAAAGAAAAATCACTGGAATTGTACAAGAGCTCGTGAGTCATTGGCTGAGAACTGGCATAATCACATGTCACAGGCCAAAGCAAATCAATTCTATTCCAGTCTCAATGTTAAAACATGAACTTTACCTGAAAAATCACCTGTAGGAGTTATAGACTCAGGATAAGAAAGATTTAAGGCCATTTTTACAATCAATGTATTTGAATAAATGCATATAATTTTGCTAAAGTTACTGAACCTTAAATATTAATTTCTGGAAAACAAAAATGATACCTGTGAACAATGAAGAAAAATTGTGGGCCTTGATTATAAGTAAAAGAATGACTTGGTTTCTGGTAAATATGAAAATGAAAATCTGGGATGATTGAAAAATTGGAATAAAAAACTTACATCTAATCTATGTTTCCCAAGTGTGTTACTAAGAAGACTGAGTAGAGACATTGTTTTATCTATTTGGACTCAGCAGAAATGCAGTATACTACATACGCATGGGTAAAGTTTCGAATGGGGAAAAGCTCTACCCAGTTTAATGGTGTGTGGTAAAATTGAAATATTTGCAAACAGAAGTCTTATAATTTCTGTACTTTTCTAACTACATAGTCTAACGCATCATAGTAAAGACACTAGAGGTTAACTCATGTTCATTTTCCTATAAGTAAATTAAAGCACTTCGGTCTCTTCCTAGTAAACAGAAAATTCCTAAATGATGATACCACCTACCTACTGACTGCCTGAGAACAAAATTGAAATGGAGCAAAAGGAAGTGACTTTCTTTGTTCTGATTTAGCTGCATCTCTGACCCTCTATGAATAGCTTATTTTTGATACCAGCCACTCTGGCATTTCTTAAATGAAGAAGAAAATCTGTCTTTGATAGAGGATTAGTGCTGCTTAGAGATTCATATACAGAGATTCACTGGGGAAGAGGTTTTTACTGCTATTGAATGAACATCTGGTATATTTCTTGGTATAGATAAACCATACTTAATGCTGAAAATTGATATTGAATAATGCTTGTGACTCTAAACATTATATGTATATTTAAGATTGTGTGAGGGCCCAGAGAAAAACCCTTATGTACTTGTTGCATTTCCTATTCTATTGTAATTTCTCTCAGTTTTAATAAGAAAGTGGGTTTTTACTAAAACAAAGATGGTTCCATGGTCAAACTCCAGGAAAAGATTTCACATACAAAATGTGTTAAACTTGCATCTCTTTGTATGTGCTTACTGCACATGATACTTCCTCTTGAGTGAGCTCACTCTTCTCAAGTATACTCAGTTTAAGATTTTTTTATAAGCCACCTCATTTATTCATTTATTCTCTCATTTCTTCACTATTTTATGCTGTTTATTTCTAAAGTATTTAGTGGGCAGTGTATTCCATTAAAATATAACTATCTTGGATACTGTATTAGGGTTCTCCAAATGAACAGGTCAATATAATTACATATGAAATATATTAAACACATATGATATATGATATAGATGCACACACAGCTCACTATGAAGACTTTCAGGCAGAATCCTTCTTATGAATGGAAAGGTCAGCCTTTTTTTTCTATTCAGGTTTCAACATATTGGATGAGGCCCAACTGTATTATGAAAGCAAGCTACTTTACTCAATATACTAATAAAATGTTATCACATCCAAAAACACCATCGCAGAAGCACTGAGAACAATATTTTGCCAAATATATGGTCATTTCATGGACTAATGAAGTTGACACATGAAATCATCCAACACAGATATCATTGATTTAGACACCTTATCTCTGTTTTCTAATAGCTAATCTGAATAGTAATGCCAAATAAAGATCACCATGTTTACTGGCACTATTTTCATTAATTTGATGTGCTTGGTAGATGTCTTCTGAAACAGAAACTTTATCTTCCTTTCATGGTCCAAAAGAATAAGCTTAGTGAGAACTGTAGACAACATAAGGGAGCAGACCAGTCACATCATAGACAGAGCGGCAGCTTCTCCGTGTTCAATCTGTAGGAAGACAGTGGTGGTTAATTGTGTAACTCACCTCGTCATATATCAAGTTTTCTATGATGTTTTCTTACAAAACAAAACCTTAGCATAAAAGACTGGAATCTGTGTTTTGAGATACCAAATGCTTCCATTATGTGCTTTTTTTCTGTTCACTGTAAATGATAAATTGATGCCAAGTGATTAACAGTTCTTTTAGGACCAGTCTAGCATGCAATGTAACTTGCAGTAAAAAGTTATGACTCTGACGTTAGTCTGGCTGTGCCATTTACTATACTACCATGAACATGGGAAAGTTATTTAGAATATATGTGCTATCACTTCTTTGACTACCTAGAGTCAATGAACTGTGACAGTGGGCTTATAATTAACCTCCCCAGATTTAATTTCACCAAAAAAAAATAATAATAATAGAATATTGCTTAAATTAACACTGAAAGTAAAGTATAATCATATATATATATATGAAGTATATACAGTCTTAGAATTCTGTATTATAATTATTATGACAACTTATAATTGCTTTTGATTATAATTATAATTATGATTAAAATCAGTGACTAAACACTGTAATATACCCACATATTCAAAGGTCATATTGGAACCATCTAAGTATCTTTTCGAACTGCAACATGTCCTCTAACTTTCTGCTCCTAATATTATAATATAACATCATATTGCTACAAGAAGGCACTTCTTGTCACAGCTTTCATTAATATTGGTTGAGGGCCAGTGAGATGGCTCAGTGGCTTAAGTGCCTGCCCGGAAAGTGCGAGGGCCCGAGTTCGACTCCCGGATCCCACATACGAAAAAAGGGCCGGTGATATCGCTCAGCGGCACGGCCGCCTGCTGGCGCCCGAGGTCCTGAGGTCGACCCCCCCGGTACCCACAAAAAAAAAAAAAATTGGTTGAAAAAATGAGATCTTTACAAATTTGTAAATGATATTTTTAAAATGTTGGAAGCTACAACTTGAAATTTGAATTCTTCCTATCCTTTATCCAATCTATTACCTCCTGGACAATATCTTACTGTACTCTTCCATGCTATCCAGTTTGCCTGGAACATTGTTCATCTTCTTTACTGTCCCTACCACCACCTGACTTTTGCCTGGCTACTACTTACTCTTCAGGTCTCAGTGCTTCTCCTCTTTTTGCAATTCTTTTAGTACCTTACTTGCCTCATGACTCAGGTGTTCAGTCCTTGAACTTCCAGGGAAACTCTCACACTTCAGTTGTAGTGGCCACTGAACATTCTATTCTAAGTGCTACTGTCCCTTTATTTATTTCAATACCAGTGTCAACTCACAAAGATAGAGATTGTGACTATGATGTTAACCATCCACAATACTTAGGTTCTGAAATGTGGAAGATTCTTAGAGAACATACACTTGATTGAAATGTACACATTTCACTAAAATTGATCACAAACAATAATTGTGCAAAGAAATAAACGCTTTCAATTAATACTCTAGGAGATCGTGAGAAAATTATGCCTTTATGAAATAAACAGTAGGAACTATTATTTTAACTATCACAGCTGATTATAAACAGTACTCTGCAATCAACAAGAGAAAGTTACTTTTTAAAGAACAATGTACAGTTTTTGCAGACATTCTATATGTCTGTAATAGAGACAAAGCCACTTAGTGTTAAATCTGGCTCTTTATACTCTAAGGTGCCAAATTTTGACCAGAAATCAAAATTATGATAATTTTATCTTAAAAATTCAACCCATATGAAGTTATTTTTTAGAGACCAACTGTGCTGTTGAGTAATTATTCCGATAACCTTTTCTTATGACTTTCTGCAAACTGACCATTTTCTCTAAATATTGTGCTGGAGGATTTCAAACTACTCAAAGAATTCATCATGATCAGTGTGGTACAGTTTTTTAAAATAAACTATCATGCCCTTCAAAAAGTTAGTTGAATTTGTATTTTATCATTTAGTACAAAAATTTCTAATGTTAAGACATTTTCCAAATAGCTAACAATTTGACATCTGTTCACCTTGTTACAAATTTAATTTGTAATCCTGACTCCCAGGTATATTTTCTTATAATACATAATTCTTTTCAATTTAAAATTTAAGGGAGCTATTAGTGATTAAGTATAAGTTACAGTAGCTGTAATATATTCTAAAGCACGTAATGTAAATTGTTTGTAAGGTGTAGACTTCTGATCTGAGGTCACCCTACTGTGATTTGTTCATTGGGTGGGTTTATTTACTATATTGGTCTAGGACTAATTAGCAGACAGATAAAAACACACAGTAATTGGGTGAGAAAAGGTTCAATATAGCAGTTATTGAAATATAATGGGGTAGTAACTTTACAGATATAAAGAGATCTCTGAAGGGTATTCTAAAACAGGGTAAGAGTGCCTAAGGAGGAACATTTGAGAAGGCCAGGTTCTCCCAAGAGCTGGCATTCAGACCTTTTTGGAAAAGATGTGTTTATAATCTATTTGATGGCAGTAAAGCTTTATCATGCTGCTCTTAACCACATTTATTATTTACTTTATGCAGAACAGTAGGCTCTACAGCACAATCCTCCTGCAAGAATGAGGAAATTAGGCTGCCTCTTCTTCCTCTGTGACGTATGTTTCTTTGCTTCTCATTATGGAGGGACAGGAGAGAAAGAGAGAGAGTCAGAGAGAGATAAATTCACTTTGCGCTGTTTCAGTATAAATACCACATCTGTCCAGCTTTTCTTCTAATGTAATGTTCTATTGCAGGAATTATTGTGCTGGGGATGTAACTCAGCAGCACAGCGCCTGCCTGGCAAGTGCGAGGTCATGAGTTTGATTCCCAGTGCAAAAAAAAAAAAAAAAAAAAAAGAAGTATTCATATAAACCCACCAATATGCTTTGGGTCTGTGATGATATAAGGAGTGCACAGATATTGGTAGATGCTGATAGTCTCTATCACAACCTGTCAAACATATAAATTATTTCTGAGGATTCATCATGCATAAAAAACTGATCAAGTAAAATAAGACTGAGAGCCATGACTGTAAGGTTATGGATACATCCGGTATTTTCATAACATGAAAAATCATTGTTTAGCATAAAACAAGACACCAGTATTGTTTTCTAAATTCTATTTGGTTGGGGGGGGTTAATGATCCCGAGCTGTTGTTTATTACAAAACATTTCTCATGGGTATATTCTTAAGTAGAAGTTTAGTTACTTATTTCTAGTAAAAAAAAAAAAAATAGGGTGTAGCCTTTTCTGCTTAAATAAGTGACAACAGGAAGTGATTTTTACGTTGAAAAAGATTTTAAATGATTAAAGAGCTGTATTTTCATGTAATACACATTAATTTCAAACTCTTCCAGTGAAGGCCTTAGTGAGCAAGGAGTTGCTAATAAGAAACAAAGTAAATGAAATAAATAAAGAAGTTGTATATTTTAAGTTTGGAGTACAAGTATGCCTAGAATGTGTCTCACTGTAGTTTTTGCCCTAAGCATTCATCAGTTCACATTTCATAAATAGGCTAAACAATCTCAGTAGACATCTTCTCAGTGGCAGAAATATATGGACCAATGTTTTAACATCTTGAAAGTACTCATGGTATAGTTAGAGTATCTGAAGATATATCTAAAAAATATAGTATCAAGTTGACAAAATAAATGTATCTAGAAAAATAACTAACGTATATGTACCAAATATTAGTACTACTATACTTAAGAGAATGTTGCTTTTTTCCTTCTTGCTTGTACATTTTTGTACTTTTAAAGTTTTTGCAACTTTTGCATTTTATAATAAACATGTGTTATTTTATAATTGGAAAAGAGATAAATGCTTATGTTGGTATGTGCCGTATATGCTTTTAAAGCATCTGACCTATATCAGGAGAAACATATTTTTTGCACTGATTGCATGGTACAAGGGAGCTTATTAAAACCAATCATGTTACTTTGAAGATTTTATAAAAACAGTTACAAATTGAAAATTTACTAATGAATGTTTCATGTGAATATCAAATACCATTACAGAATATATTCAGATGAATTTAGTCTGTATGTATATAAAAGGAAGACAATGGTTTTAAAATGTTACATTATTCTATCTTAACAATGGAACTTTACTACAGTTATTTATGCCATTTTTATTCTACAGTGAAGTTTTACAATGCTGTCTGGAATGTTTCTTTTACTGTTTATATTCTTTTGTGAATTCTCATAGCTTTGGTGGTCATTGGAGTAGGGTGCTTTTAAAGGTATTATTACATTTTAAAATGAATTGTTTTTATATAAAAATGCTAATCACTTTTGCAGATTGCATTTACATTATGCAAACTTACTGAACTCAATATTTTGAAGATGTTTTGATATATTCCCTTGGATTATCCTTGTAGGCAGCCACATATTTGGAGTGTAATGGTAATATGGGTTGTTTCTATCTAATTTTTATCTATTTCATCTTCTCTCATTGTGTTTGAAAACGTTTCTAGTAAAATGCAGAAACAGTGCTGATTATGTTTTTCTAATCTCTTATCCTCTGGGGAACGCCCTTAGAGTTTGGTCATTAATTATACAATTTTTGTGGAGTCTTGTTCTATTTTTCTATGAGGTTAAGTATTTACTTTATATTCTTACTTTGACAAGAGTTTGTAATCATTCATTTTTACATTTTTATATATTAATATTTTTCTCTATTTTAATCTCTGCAAACCTGCAATAAAAAGATTCTATTTGGCTGGCCTATGTTCTTTCTTAAGTACATGGCTGGATTTGTTTTATTGCTTATTTAGAACATTTGTTCCTAAGGGAAATTGACTTAGAATCATCCAATATCATAATATTTTTTCTGGTTCAATTTAAAGACAGTACTAGCAAAAAAGAATTTTGGATCTTGTCCCATTTCTCCTTATTCAAAAACAGTTGCATATGGATCTAGCCATTCTTTCAAAATTTGGCAGATTCATTTCAAAAATTATATGAAAATAAAGCTTGTAAGTAGCGTATGTTACTGAGTATTGGTTCAATATTTATGACAGCTATTGAGGGCTTAGTAAATTGGAGATCGAAAGCCAACTCTTACCTACTAACCTTGTACTGTAAGAAAAGTTTACTGAAAAAAGCCACACTCAATTTTTTATATATTATGTATAATTACTTTCAGAAAATTGAGTATTTGTGACAGAAATTATGTAACCTGTAAGATTAAAATATTTATTATTTGGTCTCTTATAGGAAAAGTTTTCTAATCCTTTACCTAATCAATTTTAAATTGATTTTGGAAATTATTTTATTTACCAAAATTGTCCTATTAATTGGAATTTTAAATATATGGCACAATACTCATATTATGATTTAAAATATAAAAGTTCTCTGATGATCCTTCATATCATCCTAAATATTTTATATGATTAACTTCGCTTATTATTTCCATGAATTGCTCAGAGGTTTGTTTTGTTTATTTTATAATTCAAAATTTAAGGGATATCCAAAACGTGGCTGTAGAACACATTTCTTCCCATTGAAGATTAGTTCTTAAACCAAGCATGGTGACACACACCTGTAATTCTGGCACTCCAGGAGTCTGGAGCAGGAGAATGGCAAATTAAAGCCCATCTCTGGCATTTTACTGAGTTAATGAAACCCTGTCTCAAAATGAAAATTCAAAAAGTTTGGGGATACAACTTAGTGAGAAGGCACTGCATTTGATTCCCAGCACTTCAAGAAAAGAGATTAGTTTTTGATATTTTATTCTGTCACTAAGATTAAAGCTAATTAAAATAGTAAGCCAAAAGAGGGCATGTAGATAGAACTGAACTTGAACTTCTAATAAGCTGTCTTATTTTAAGTGTGACCTTGAAGAAATTAATAACTCTTCCAAATCCTAGTATTCTTCTTTGTGTTATAAGCATTGCAACAGTTATCAACAGTTCCCCAATAGGCTGTTTTAAGCCTAATAATGTAATTTGCCCCTAAATTGGCTCAGGAGAAGTCTCAAAATGATTGAGACATGCACAGATAAAGAAGTGGGGATTGTCCTTTTCTTCACTGTCAGCTTTCCTCTACAAGTCCCGAAATCAATCCTTAACAGAAGAGCACAGCGAAGATATCGAAGTACACTTCCGTGGATAGAAGGTGGCAGGTAGGTGCGGCAGGAACCTGTCAGGCAAAGTATAGGGAAACCAAAGGGATCGGCACTTGGGATGATCAGCTAGGACCACATGGACTGGCATTAAAGGGAAGTTTTCACTGGAAGCCACTAGAACTGACAGTTTATGCATTTCCTAGGTCCTGCTGTGCATGTCTTCACTCAGATGGAGCCCGGGTAGTTTGTAAACACTTGTTTTGCTCCCATCGAGCTTCTTGGCACTGACAATGGATGGCTCACTAAAAGGTGAGGTTAGTGGCTTCTGGGTGGGGACTACTGTTTCACAAGCTTCCTCTTATCTGTCCCACATCCTAGTTCATCCAGTCTTTATATCCTCCACATCTCCTCTCTTCTCTTCCCCATCTTGACAGTCCCTAGATAGGGCTTGGGCACGAGAGTTTCTCACTTTTGCCTTACAGTCTTTTGCAATATGAAAGCCAAGGATAACCCTTTCCTTCTATGATCTCAGGTAACCACCTCCTTTCTGTGAACAGGGGACAGCAAATGGCTAGCTCACTATGAAACTAGCAAGAAGCTAGAAAGAAATGCTAAGAATAGAAACCTCATTGGTTAATATTTGAAAAGCGTATTTATAGAAAAAAAAGAAAATATATACAAATGCACATAAAAAAAGAGAAGCATAGTACTTCATCAGGATTGAAGGAAGCTGAAGGAAGCAGTAAATAGACAACATTGGGACAAGCAGTGAGCACACAGCAGATCTCATTATATCATCAGTTTCCTGCTCTAATTGGTGCTGTTTTCCAGGATCAGTTCTAGTATCACGACTTTTGTGTATATCTTGCCTAACGTCTTAAACTTCATACTTGACATCTGCATTTAGGCATCTGCTAAGTGCTCCCCGCCTAACCCACATGATCTTCACCCAACTTCATTTGCCAGTTTATCTTCAATTTTCTGCCAAAGAACATGAATAAGTGCATTTATGCATGAGCAGGCTGTGGTGAGGATAACAAACACAAATTATTCTAAGAAGATGGAAGATCTTTCTGAGTTTATTGTCTGTGATGATAGTGATGAATAAAGCCAAGGTTGTTTGGGAAACTTAATTCAAGACATTACTGGACTGTGTAAACAACAAATTTAGAGATTTGGTAACATAACTTCGAAATTATCCCAAATAAAAAAACAATTAGACTTAGTAATTTTTCATAAGATGTGCATTTATTTGAATGAACACATTTTTTACATGTGGTAAAAATTATAACATGATCATGGAAACTTACTACAGTATTCTTTAACAGGTAAAGAATTTTCCCTGTAGGAGGTAGTTGTTATTCTGGTTCTCAGGATCTGGATTTGCTGGTCACTTCTCACAACATGAAAGGAAAATAAAACATTTTCCTTAAACATGCTTAAGAGGTAATGATAAAAGCTGTCTCTGCATTGATTATTTTGATGATTAAATGAGATAATCCACTACAGAATTTGAGCACAGTAGTTGGCACATATGTTTGAGGTGTTTCGACTATTTATTTTTTGTAGTACTGGAGACTGAAGTCAGAATCTTTGCACTGAACTATATTCCCTTCCTTTTTTATTTTTAATTTTGAGCCAGGGTCTCATTGAGTTGACTATGCTGGCCTTGTATTTGTGATACTCCTGCCTCAGCTTCCCAAGTAGCTAGGATTAGAAACCTGTGCCATTGCCTTCAGCACCAGTTACATTTAATGTAATTACTGATATAGTTGTGTTTATATCTGTCATCTTTGATTTTGGTTTGTTTTTTATTTTCTATGTTCTAATTATTCCTTTTTATTTCTTTTGGATTGGTTCAATATTTCTTTTTATTATTTTATTTTTTAAAATTTTTATTACTACATGTTTGCAGTACATAATGATTACATTCATTGTAGAGAATTGGTACATGCATGCAACACATCTCTATTCTTTTTTTCCCCTTCCCTCCGCCTTCTTTTATTATTCCCTCTGCCAGTGTCAGATTCATTTATTTATCTTATAAGTCCTTAGAAAGATAATTATCATATATACAGATTAGCAACCAGACAGATAGGCCAAAGAACATATAAAACACATAAGACAATTATTCTAAATCAAGGTACACTATTAGATACATTGTCCATGCCGGACTGCAATAGCTTTTCTCTCCTTTTTCCTCTTGTCTTTTATTTATTTATTATGTTTTTCATATAAGAAAAACCATGCAATATTTAAGCTTGTAGGTCTGATTTACTAATATTATGGTCTCTAGGTGTATCCATTTTCCTAAAAGTGCCTCCAGTCTATCATTTACAGCAGAGTAGTACTCCATTGTGTATGAATGCTGCATTTTCTTGATCCATTCATCTGTTGGTGGAAATACAGGCTGTTTCCAAGATTTAGCTATTATGAATGGTGCTTCTATAAACATGGTTATGGTGTATGACTCTAATATAATATCTTTAACTCTTTTGGGAGAATACCTCAAAGGGGAATAGCTGGGTCAAATGGAATTTCTATTTTTAGTTTTTTGAGGAATCTCCACACTGATTTCCACAGTGGTTGCACCAGTCTACACTGCCACCAACAGTGGAGAAAGATTCCTTTCTCCCCGTAGTCCCACCAGCATTTGTCATTGATTGATTTCTTGGTGATAGCCATTCTTTCTGGAGTAAATTGGAATATCAGTGTTATTTTAATTTGTATTTCTCAAAGAACCAGTGATGGTGAACATTTTTTCATGTATTTATTGGTTGTTTGTACTTCTTCAGCTGAGTGATTTTATTTTTGTCTCTTTGGTTGACTCATTAGCTGTAACTTTCTTTTCCTTGCTATTTTTGTGGTTAAGGGTTGTGGGATACATCTTTAACTTCTCAGTGCTTCAAACAGCAACCACTTCCCATACGGAATGCGAACCTTATGACAGTGTATTTATAGGGCTTCCTTCTCAGGATTTATTCTATTATATATTTACTTTTACACATTATAAACTCTACAATACATTGTATTTTTGCTTTTAACAGTCGGTTATAATTTAAAATGGTTTAGTAATAAGAAAAAATTATTTATGCTTGCTCAGTTATTTTTGGTATTCATTCCTTTGTGTAGATCCATGTTTCCATCTGTTACCAATTCTCCTTAACGGAAAGGATTTCCTTTAACATCTTCCGAAGTGCTCATCTGCATGCAATAAATATTTCTGCTGATACTGTATGAAAATGCTATTAGTTGTTATTATTTTGTTAAATACTTTATGAGAATTCTAAACTGACAGGTTTTTGCTTTCAGTACTTTAAAAATATAATGTCACTAACTTGTTTACATTATTTGATAAGAAACCTACAGTTATCTTTATTTTTTTCTGTGCATGTTTTCTTTTTCTCTGAGTATATTTAAGACTTTTCTCCTGAATTTATTCCACTTTATTTGATTATGAAGTAACTTGGTGTAATTTTCTTCACGTGTCTTACACTTTGAGGTTGAATATCTTAAATATATGGATTTGTACTTACTTTCAAATTAGGCCGCACTTGACTAATTTGCTTTAACTAATTTCTTTCATCTTATTTATTTACTTTCTTCATAGATTTCAATTTGCTGTTTCTTTGCATGCCTGGTATCTTCTAACATGAGTCGAGGTATTACAAATTTTCCTTCTTAAGTGCTATATATGTTTTGCATTCCTCTAAGTGTGATTCACCATTTTCTCTTGATTTTTAGCTATTTCTTGGAAATGGTGTGTTCTTCTTTGGTGGTCCTTTGAAGACTTTAGACAAGTGCAAAGTCATTACCTTAGTTATTTTTCTCATTGCTGAGACAAAAATACCTGACACCCAAAGTTAAATGGGAAAAGGTTTATTTGGTTCACAATTTGTAGAGATTTCTTTCCATAATCACCTGACTCTAAAGTAGGGTGGCATGGCAGACAGGACTTGAAGAGGAGAAACAGTTCAGGGCAGGCAGAAGGTAGTGAAAGGAGACAGGGAAGGACCTTAACAGTGTCTGTCTGCCCTTTTGTTTTACCCAGGCTACTTATGTGGCAGGTAGCACTCACACCCTTAATCCTAGTGCCCTTGAGCATAGCATTGCACCAGGAATCAATTCCAGTGTCACACACTCTAGATCCAGCCACCTCTGAAAATGCCCAACCTATGACTGCATGAAGCTTTGGGGGGACATCTAAACACAAGCCATAATAGTCATATTTTGTGTAAGGCTAATTATTCCATAGTACTGGCTCAAGATTCTTCTGAGTATTGTATCCACTACCATAAATCACGAAGTTTCTCAGTCTGGCTAGTGGGAAGAGGCACTGTTTCTAGCTCCATGTGAGTGCTGGGTACTGGTTTCTCAAAACTTTTATTCTGTTCTTTCCTGAACCTCAAGTTAGTGTGCTCAAATACAGGTAGTGATCAATATTCTGCTTAGCACTTGCTGGAGACCTGTATTTAGCTAGAGTTTTCTATGGGCAATTCTTTTCTTCTCAGTACTATTATGTGAACTCAACCTGCCTTGGTCACTTTAGACTTTCAACACTGTCTCCTCAGCTCAGACTACATGCTGGACTCTGCTTCAGCTTCCTGCTCTGTTGCAGAATTGGAAACTACATGCACTGAGCTGGAACAATAGTGGGACCTAAACCACTTGCTGGCCTTCATTCAGAGATCACGACTGTACGTTGCCTGACATCAGTCATTTCATGTGTAAAGGTTTCAGGTGTAGGGTTTACTCTATATTGGTCATAGTAGAAATTCTCATGTTACATTTCTGGTGTTTTCGATAAGAATATTTCAGAATGCAATTCAATTTTATCTTTTTTGTTTACTTTTACAACTAGTGGACTTAAAATTTTTCATTCTTACTAAGATGATTTTCTTTTATTGTAGACAAAAGAGTGATCACAGTTCCATTGCTATTGGGAGAAATGCTATCGATCTCTGCATATAAATCATGTAGCAAAATTTATCATACATAACTTTAGTGTAAGGCTATGGGTAAATAAAGATTAGTCATCAATAATAAAATCTAAATATCAAAACATTTATTAAATATTGTAGGAATGAGAAAGGAAAATTTAAAAACTAATTTAAAATACTTTTATATCTATATAATGATGCTCTCATTCTCATTTTTGGCATTTTAGTTACAATTATAAAATTTTTACACAAAGTTTTTGTTTTTATAAAAGCATCCAATGTAATCTAACCCCCAAAATGTAATCTAACCTAAGCATAGTCTCAGTTTGCATGTGGACAATGGTTTTGCTTTATTAAAACAACATTGCTTAAATACTATTTATATCACTTTAATACACAGAGACAAAATAGAGAAGACAGGTAAGTTGATGTTAGAGGGATATATGTAAATGCCAGATACTGTCTGATTATATTTCAGTGAGAAAATATATGTTAATGTGCATTTGAGGAACCCAGACACTATTGACTATGGCAAGCAATCTGCAGAATATGAGGACTAATCAAAAGAAGTAATATCAGGTCAATGATAAGGATTCTCCAGTATGTACACTTAATATATTGTGCCAACAAGTGTGTTTTAAATATGCAGTTATTAGTCATAATATGTTTCAATTTATAGGTTAGGATACCAACATTGTACCTTTCTCCATGTCTCCAGTAGAGTATTGAAGACCATTACAGTACTTGGGAGTTGTGTGGGGAGCATTTCATGGGTGATAGCCACTTTCTGTGGAATTACTCACATTTTGCATGGCTTCATATTCTAAAAAAATATAGATTTTCATAAAATAAAAAGTCTTCATTCGTCACTGTCCCAAGTTCCATTATTATTATTCATACTATTATTTCTATGGAAAAATGTGTTTCAATAGGATACCAGCACCCTTTAATCCCACAGATTCACACATTGTCCTTCAGGGACTCTTTGCTTGGCTTCCCTGACCTTTCTTTGAAATCTGGGTGTAAGTCTCCCTGACCCCACAACTCCTGCATTCTGCATATCTATGAAACCAGCATCCCATGGAGAACACCAAAGACTGTCACCAGCATGGGCAGTACCAAGGTCCCAATGGACCATGAAGGCAGCAACCTCTCAGTGCCTAGATGACTAAGCACAGTGAAATGAATCCCTGGGATCCAATTCCATAAATAGACTGTCTTCTGAAATGAAAGGTTTACATTTTTGGATATTTAAGTCTGTGATGTGTAGGATCTTGGTGATTCCTGAGATGCTCTCAAGGCATATTTCTTCTTTTCCCTGTACAAAGTACTTGGTTTCTTTCTAATGGTGGTAATCTCTTCAGCAGCCATATCTCCTTTAGCCCCAAATTTACACATGGTTCCTTCTGGGGCAAAATTTAAGTTTTTCAAATTTTTCTGCTCTGATTTTTCCCCATGTTTCTTACTATCAACTGGGCTAAAAGCAAGCATCAGTACTCAGCCACAGCCTGAAAACTGAGCGGTCTTGAAATTTCCCATGCCAGAATAATTACTCCACTGTCCTATATCTCAGTCTTCCACACAATCTTAGGATATGAGCAAATGTTTCCAATTTTTTTTCAGAGTGTAATACACATGGCCTGTAGTCCCAATGACAATGGTGTCTTTGATCCTAGGTGAAACCTCATGACCCTAGCCTTTAATGTCCATATTCCTATTAGCATTCTGGTCTTTTAAACTCCAACCTGAACCATCCAGCAAGTTCTGTTTACAGCATTCTAGGGTTTCCTTAGTCTGCATCTACAAACCTTTGCAAACTGCTTCCACCAACCAGTTCCAAAGGTTCTAAATCACATTGTCAGGTACAGTCAAAGCAATATCCCTAATTCTTCAGTGCCAATTTTCTGTATTAGCCAGCTTTCCTGTTGCTGGAACACAATATCTGACACCTGAAACTTAAAGGATGAAAGATTTAATTTGGGTTATCTTTTCAGGGGCTTCAGTACATGGTCAGCAGGCTCTAGAGCAGGAACAATATGGGTAAAGAGCACAGTGAAGCAAACCTTCTTAGTTCAGTTGACTGAGAAGAAGAACAACACCAGAGAAGAAAAGCAAGTGACCAGGCATAGACTTCAAAGCTACACCTCTCTGACTTACCTGCACACTCCCAGAAAAGTGTTCTGCCAGTCTCACAGGTAGATTTCAAAGCCAATAAAGTTGACACCCTCACTACCACACCTTCATATCATTTATTTTGTCTAAGTGGGTGTTTGTTTATAAGTTTATTTAATCCAAAGAGGTAAATTGGAAAAGAATTTTTGATTAGAACGTAGGAGAGAGTGGGATTGTTTGTTACTATTACTATTATTATCTTTTGTTTGTAGATTCAAATGTGGTATGTCATTCCTTTATTCTTTTTTTCTAAAGTTATTCCATTTTTGGAAACGCTTAATAACACCTAGTATTTGCAATGTTTGTTACAGATATCAAGTCACTTTCACTTACAGTATCTCATTTGATTTTCAAAACCCAATGCTAGAGAAACAGAAAAGTTGATTACCTTGCACAATATATTACTCATAAATAAAATATATCCCCTGGAAATTCACTTAGCTACTAAGTACTCAGTGCATCAGTAATATAAAATCAGAACAATTCCAGTTTACTTTGTTACAGATACCTGATTGCTTAGTATATTAAAAAATACTGAGCCTTAAAGACCCATCTAATTATTAAGGGCTTGAACAGTATAATGCTGTCTGTACTTTATTCATCATGCCATGTTTATTTAACAAAATGCACAGCAGTGAAGCCTTTCAGACCTACTTTGAAATGAGAGTTCCATAAATCTCAAATATGAAGTAAGATTATGGATTATAATCTTATAACCTATTTTTATAATAAGAGTTTCTGTTCTTTATTCTCTCCTTTGGTAGCTGAAAACTTCCACTTTCAAAGCAGCTGAAGAACTGGTGTTCTATTGTTTTTAAATATATATTTTTTTATATCATGTTTTTTAGAATTCATTTATCATTGTATCTTCTTCATTCCTTTGTACTATTTACTTTTTTCTTTATGTTTGTATTCAATTTCAATTGCTATTGTTATTTGTTATCATTCCAATACTCCTTAAAGAGGATTTGTCACCCACATGCTATTCTTTCTTGTTTCTGGTAAATTAACTCAGTAAATTTGAGCTCATATCCTAACTAACAGCTGAGAAACATACCGGGAGTGAGGCTCTCATATTAACTCTTAAATTGGATAACATATATATATATATATATATATATATATATATATATATACACACATATATATAAGTCTATGAAGAAACAGGCTTAAAGATATTAAATTCAAGCCTTCCAACTGATGGACAAGCTCTGGAGAAATGCTCTGGTGTGTAAGCTCCTTTCTTTTCTGTAAAAGTGTAATCTGGCCAGCCAAGCCCCTTTGGCTAAGCATAATTAAAATCGATGGAGGGAAAAGCATAAGCTTTTTAAAAATGCACCTTAAAAATTGCAGTGGGGAAATTTTGACTAGTATTTTGGGGAGTAAAGCAAAATGACAGTAAGATTCTGCCATTTCTGTAGGCAAGCAAGCAGTGAAACTGCCTACCTCCAGATAAATTCTACCCTCACCAGTCAAAGGAGGGCAAAGGAGATCATTGCTCTGCTGAGAACAGATTAAGGTTGACTCTGTTTGTGGTGTGTTTTATTGTGATTTGCATTTTTCTGCATAGTAGTTCATAGGCTTCAGTAAAGCATTGATTTACATGCTGTTACAAAGTGCATCATCTTTCAGGCTTTAAATTAAACATTTCTACATTCTGTGTATTGGTGAGGGTGGAGTGTAGATTAGCTTGATTCTCTGCCCTAGGGAAAAATCTATTCTCCCCATCTGGCTTCGCTAAATGCAAAGGCTTGGTTGAGCATTTTTTATTTGCGAGTAGTTTGTCACTCTCTAATTTCGGTTAAATTTCGTAAGACCTGACAAATTCATATTTACAGAGCTGATAGATAATGTTTAGCACTTTTCATCTTCAAAGAGCTTTATAAATATTAACTAATCAAACCTACCAGCACACCCACAAGGCAGAGGACTGTTGGGTGGTTGTTCTTTTATCTTACTTGGTTTACTTTATGGGAAAATTGTGAGATTATTGAATTTTATACACATTAGCATATAACATATCTAACTCAGTTTTAGGTAGCTTTTTTCTAGTAATGATGAGTGTCCTGTTTTTGTACTCTGAACATGGAGCCCTGCAACTCATTTCTTACCAAGTGTGTATCCTTCGATAGTTCTTGGATTTATTTATTTTCTTCTGTAGATTATTATCTTCACTAGAATAAGGGACATTGCTAACTCTTATTTTCACTTTTGCACAGTAGCTGTCTAGTACTAACTTTTTATTCATTCATGCACTCCAAAAATATTGAATGAATGCTCTAGGGTTGATGGAAATTTCTCTTACACCCTCTGGAGGTTCACTGACATGAACTGCCAACAGACAGACTAACAGGAGAGAGGACATGTACATTTGCTAAGTTACAAGAGCACAGGAGTCATACAAAATATGAAATTGAAGAAGGAGCACAATAACTTATTATTATTATGACTAAAGCATAATAACTCTCTTAATAGGAAAGAAGAAAGTGGGGGTGGTGTAGAAATTATTAGAGTTATGGTAAATAATTTAGGGGGAAATTGAATGGACCCAAGGAATGTTCAATAGATTGTTTTCGAGGGATTCTTTTTGGAAGCTGAAGAATAGAAAACAGCTTGACAATGTTTCCCTAGAAGTAGTGACATTTTTTTCTTCCTTTTTTGCAAAATGAGCTTAGTCTTCCCTGTTAAATGAGAATTCAGGGAAAAAGTCCAAGACCATTGCATTTTTTTTTTGGAAGAGCTTCTTTCACTGAGATAAGGAAACCTCACAGACACCACACCCCCTTTGTGCTTCTTGGGGGACACAATTTCTCCAGCTCAGCATGTCAAAATGCCACACTTCTCATTGTCATTTTCTGAGCACCAACAGTACTTACTCTCTTGTAGGCATTGTACTAAGTACTGAGAAAATAGTTGATGAATGCCTAAATTTTCTTTTTGAGAGTATACTGGCAGGATTGAAGTAGGAACTGGATTGCACACTCAGAAAAGTATGAAGCCATTAGGTGAAGGAAATATTTAGTCACTAAAAACAGGATTATGATAACTAACCACTGTTGGTGAAGACCCAGGACCAGAACCAATGGAAAGATATTACCTCCCCCAGTGACTGAATAGAAAAATATTGGAGCCACGAGACAGGATTCATCCAACAAGAGAGGCAGCACCAGAAGAATAAAAACATTCTGAGGACTGTGATCATGTCAGAAAGGAGTGGGGAAAATACTCCTAAGCCTCCATCCTCCCTCCATCTTGTGTCATGCCAAAGACAATCAGAAACAAAAGATTAAGGGATCCTGGTTGATATGGTTCTTAGAAATAACAGGGCATATTGTAGAGTATTGAACAAACTGAGTTGTACAGAAGCTGATAGAGAATCCAACAAGGTGATGACTGAGCTAGGCAAATTTACATATGTGGGTACTAATGTACAAGACTGCAGTACTTTCCTGTGTATACATCAGAGGTGGGGAACATTATTCATTCTGTGGGTATTAAGGAAGGCGTTTAAAAGAATGTGAGTTTTGTTCAAGCAACCTATTGTACAACATGGTAACTATAGGTAATAACAATGTACTGTACACTGGAAAATGTCTAAGAAAGTAGATTTAAAAGGTCCTCTTTGTATATACATAAATTCACATGTTAATTAGCTTAACTTAGCCATCCACAAGTAAACATACTTTAGTACATCACGAATATATGATTTCTTCTTAATTATAGATACCTAATAATAAAAGATAATGTGAACATTTTAGGCCTTGAAAGTTGATGCTTTGGTTGAATTAATTAGACCTGTGACATCTTAGTACTGCTTGACTGGTTAGAAAAGGTATAAACAAAAGGACAATTGCCCTTTAACTTGTGTTGTTCACAGATGTCTAACATCACTGAAACTTCACAATCACCTACATAGTTTCTAGTCTGACAGTTTATTAAATATCACTAATAGTATAATTAAAATTACTACTTTAGAATATTCTTTTCAACCATTTCATTTTTTTACCTTAAATATTCTAGCATGATTTGGGGAAATTTAATTACCATAGAAGTGAGTATAAAGTTTGCTTAAGACTTATTACTTTAGATTCAACATCTAAAGTTTTTCCTTTCCTACCAATTTACATTTAATTCAATCAGTAAATCCAATGAATGGGTGAAAGATGACCAGTTTTACTCAAATAAGAATTTTATATAAAAGCACTGAATTTTCTATTGTTCTCAGCCACACAACCTTTTGATGTCTGTCCATCATGATCTTTATAATCACATATGTCTAATTTTCTAAGCACTTTAAAGATTTTGTTTTCTGTATATTTCTCCAAAAGTAGAAATAAGAATAAAATAGATTTTTCCTGTTTACTCACTTATCATTAACCCTTAAAGTCATTTTATAGTACATCAAGAAGGCTGATTCTTTACCATTATCCCTTAAAATCATTTTATAGTACATCAAGAAGGCTGATTCTACTTAGTGCTTATGCTATGGTGGATAAATACAAAATGAAACAAATTCAAATCTAAGCTCCAAGTTTGCCTTTGGCAATGTTACTAATCCACCTCACTCATTATCTAAATGCATTTCCAAGTTTTACTTTATACTGGAATTAGTGTTTCTGCTGGCTATCAAGAAAATGTTTCCTAAATAGCAATATAA
Organism: Erethizon dorsatum; assembly: GCA_028451465.1. Lineage (NCBI taxonomy): Eukaryota > Metazoa > Chordata > Mammalia > Rodentia > Erethizontidae > Erethizon > Erethizon dorsatum. Next base: position 74,961,611 of record CM051831.1, read on the forward strand.
TTTAAATTACTGTCCTAAATGTTCACTCTTTTTACTCAATTCTGGCGATATTTTTCAGCATTTCTTGGAGTGAATTCTATGCAACATTTCCTGTGTAAGAGATGAAAGCAAAGATAACAAAAACCCAAGTGGAGATATGGTTTTAGGAATTATCATTATTTGCACTGCCTCTGGACCTGAATATTTTCAGGTGTCAATAAGAGTATTACTGGAGGCAATCATACTTATGGTGTTAGTTTGAAAGTGTGATTTCAAAGACTCAGATACCTATTTTTCTTTATGGTTCAGCAGTTGTTTCGAATCATTTCATGCTTAATATTGTTATATGCAACAACGGGTTATCCTGTCAAGGGAGTTAAATTATTAGTCCCATCAGATTACATAGCTTTGAAAAATGTGAATGCTCAAGATCCTGTCTAACGCCATGCGAGATGCTCTTTCATCAGTCAGGAGATCGTGGAGTCCAAAACAAATTTAAATATCTACTATGGAAAATATTGTGGTAAGTAAATTACACTACCTAGGAATGTTTATTATTCATGGTTATAGAGAAGGGATAACATATAAGTAATAAACATTTCTCCAACACTTTGTTGACCCTGTTCTCCAAATGTAATCATTATTCTCACCTTCTTTCATGAATGCATCTAAATATAACATTTACTGTATAATATACTTATATAGCAAATATATATTGTATAATTATAATATATATTATAACTAATTATAATATATATTATAACTAATTATAATATATAGTCTATGGTATCCAATCATGTATTATATATTGTATTTATTAAATTATATGCAAGCATGTTATCATAAACTATATGTAAATTTATATGTATAAATTTATAAATAAATAATGATGTTATCTATATAAATATCCATATACTCATTACTCATAATAAAGCATTATCAAGATATGAGGAAAAAAATATGCACATGCCCATGCCCTTTTTTGCAAAGGGATTATATTAAATTCACACTGATTTTTAATATGTTTATCCCTTAACCATTTATCTTGGAGACACAACAGTGTCATATATCATAATTCACTGAAAAATACTTTAAATGATGGGTGGAACTTTCCTTACTTTGTCCAAAGTTATTGCTAATAAAACAATGTTATGGTAAGTGTATATGTGTGAGCAAGTGTATATATACATGTATATATTATATATATGTAAACTTTTACCAGTGTATACACATAAAATGAATCATTCCCTGTGAAAATACTGAGTTAAAACATGCACCTAATTTTTATTTTGATGTGTATTGCTTAAATTGCCTCAGAAAATATTATAATTTATACAGTTACGAACTATGTATACAAATACTTGTTTTCTCCCTATAGTTTTGTTAATATTAAACTTTTTTTTTTGTGGGTACCGGGGGTTGACCTCAGGACCTCGTGTGCCAGCAGGCACACGTGCCGCTGAGCAATATCACCGGCCCTTTTTTCGTATGTGGGATCCGGGAGTTGAACTCGGGCCCTCGCGCTTGCCAGGCAGGCGCTTACACTGCTGAGCCATCTCACCGGCCCTAATATTAAACTTTTAAATTGTCAGTCAAGAAAATGACTATGGAATCTTGCATTTGTTTTGATTCAAATGCTTATTTTACTGAATTTATTGCATTCGTTTACAAGGAAATATGAATCACGTGATTATCATATGTCTCATATAACCATGAACTTCCTCTGCAAAATTTTAAAATCTGATTTGATATTGCTAAACGTAAAATACTGAAAGAAAGAAACCTATGGTTATTTTGGAAACCACAAAAAAATATTTACTTTTTTTTAAAGGTAACGAAATGAACTTTCGCATAAGTTTTATCAAATGCAGTGATAGAGAGCAAAAATAATGTAAAATTGAGACTTCAATTTTATATCCCACTTACTAACTATATAACCTTAAGTAAATTACTACATTTTTGTTCTTTGTAAAGAGGTCGAATGAATTTAGCTTAGAGTATTGTTATGAAAAATGAAATGAGTGTGAGAGATAATTATAAGCTCTAGTGTTCCTCATAAATGTTGTTTATTATTGGGAAGACACAATTAGATGAAAACCTAGTACCTTAGAAGCAAATGCAGTTGGCAGAGTAGGGGTATAGGCTTTTAGATGTGTGGTGATGACAGTAGTTTTAATTCTGATAAATTTCAAGAGACACCGAGTCTGACTGCACTGATTATGTCCATCAGTGGGTCTTCCCTGGTATCCTTCTTTTTCTCCTTATAGAAATATTTTATTTTATAAGATAGGCTTCTTTAGAATACTGAAAGGTAAGACAGCTCCCAACAGCTTGAAACAGTAAAGTCCACATGCAAAGGAGCTGATCATTACTACCTAGAATGCCCTATTCCTTTCAGGCTTGTCTTTTTATAAACAGTTCTTTCTATGCACAGAGAAAAATAAAAACTTCTTTAGCTGCAAAGTAGAATCTAGCTTTATGCAATCAAATTTGCCTCCTCTAAAGCTACAGTGACTTTAGCCTAACTAACTCCTCCTCCTTGTTCCTTCTTCTTTTCTTTAATATAATAAGGTAAAAGAACAAAGGTTGAAAGCATTTTTATTGATTTGAGTTTTCTGAATACTATTATGAACATTTAGTTTTGAAATTCTAAGCATCTACTTGACTTTTCTATTGTCAATTATTACTCAGCAATTTCATTAGTTTGATATCGAATTTACCTGGCAAAGAAACATCTAATATTGGTACATTTATCCTCAGGTAATAAAGTTTGGTTCAAACCTTATAACCTCAGCCAAAGCGATTGCATTTCTGCAATTACATTCGGTTTCCCTGAAGCAGGTTAATTGAACTGCTGTGTGCTGTTTGTCAAGATTTATCCCCTTGTATAAATCTAGTTGTGTCCGCCGCAGTAGCACATTGTTCCGAAGGAAATCAACCTGCTCCAGAAAAATCTAAATGAGGCTCATAATTAGAGTGAAAAAAAAGACAGATTCATCCCGGCACTGATTTAAGGGGAAAGTGTCACACTGTGGTTAGAGGAGTCCAACCATTAAGGAAAGGTGGTTTTTGGTTGGGAGATTCAAGGTTTGGGGAAGACAAAGAATCCCTTAGAAATCTTCCCGTCCTTCATCTCATAAAAGGTGATGATTCTGAGAGGAGTGTGAACTATATTTGGAATAAAATGTTTGTATTTGAAGGCTCAAATTCTAGGCTGGTGGTTTGTGAGGGTGACAGGTATTTGTTTCATGCTGTTATTTCATTAGTTCTAAGAGTCAGTCTATTGTGTGTGTGTGTGCAGTGTGTATGAATATTATAATATAATTAAAAATAATATAGTTCATATAATTTTAGAGGTATAATCAGATTTTGTTTTAAAACACAGATTTAAAATAATACCTTAATAAATAATGTGGGATATAAGAGAATTCTTTTGTTATATCTTGATAGAGGGCAATTAAAAAAAATCTGGGCCTACAAATTCAACAGTATTTTGTGGACAAAATGGAAAAGGAGGGTAATGGATGCTGAACAGAATATCTGGAGCTGAAATTAGGGAAGAAGAAAGGTCATCAAAAATTCCTACTCAATGAAAGTCATTGTTTTATGACTGCAGAGGACCTCATGATTTTGTTATTATCATCATGAAATGATACAGCTATTATGGTTTAGGAGTTCAGAGGAAAGAGGTCACCTTGAACTGTAACAGACTAAAAATGTTCTGTGAAGAAATTTGAGCAGGTAATATGGAGAAATTAGGTGAAATCTGACTAGTTAGATAAGCAAGTGTAAATTTACCATGGAAGTAAGGAAACAACAAAATGAGCTAGGTATGATGGTGCACACATGTAATACCACCACTCTGGGAGGCTAAGGCAAGAGAATCACAAGTTTGATCCCAGCTTGGACAACTTAGCAAGACACTACATCAAAAATTAAAAAATAAATAAAGAACTGGGATTTTAGCTCAGTGTGAAGGTCATGGGTTCAATCTTTAGTACCACAATGAAGGCAATGAGAGAGAGTGAGACAGAGAAAGAGAGAGAAGGGGAGGGGAGGAGAGAGGAAAGAAAGAAAGAAAGAAAGAAAGAAAGAAAGAAAGAAAGAAAGAAAGAAAGAAAGAAAGAAAGACAAGAAAGAAAGGAAAGAAAGAAAGAAAGGAAAGAAAGAAGGAAAGGAAGGAAGAAAGGAAGGAAGGAAGGAAGGAAGGAAGGAAGAAAGAAAGAAAGAAAGAAAGAAAGAAAGAAAGAAAGAAAGAAAGAAAGAAAGAGAAAGAAAGAAAGAAAGAAAGAAAGAAAGAAAGAAAGAAAGAAAGAAAAAGAAAGAAAGAAAGGAAGGAAGGAAGGAAAGAAGGAAGGAGGAAAAAGAACAAACTGTGTATAAAAGACAGAAGGACGGGCATACTGGGATGTGAAGTAGAAATTACACGTCAAGTAGTTTGGGCTTGGTTCTACTGACCATATAAGCCTTTGGGGACTAGTGCTATCTAAAAGACCTAAAGCTAGTGCTATCTAAAAAGTAGATATAATGTCACAATAATATTCTAATGCAGTATTCGGATGAGAGTTTATCTCTATGTATCTTGATTCCTAAAGTCACGCTAGACTAATAAGCAAAAGCCTGGGTCTTTTGATGCTAGAGCACAGTATGAGAAAGATAAAGGTTTTCTTTTTTATTTTATCCAAATTGCAGCATTCAAAGGGTTATGGAGGGCCGGTGAGATGGCTCAGCGGCTTAAGCGCCTGCCCGGCAAGCGCGAGGGCCCGAGTTTGATTCCCGGAACCCACATACGAAAAAGGGGCCGGTGATATCGCTCAGTGGCACAGGCTCCTGCTGGCGCGCGAGGTCCTGAGGTCGACCCCCCGGGACCCACAAAAAAAAAAAAAAAAAAAAGGGTTATGGAGAAAATATCTGTGGCTATGCAGTACATTGTGAGTTTATGTGTCTTTGCAACTGCATTCAAAACTATCATAAAGAGCAAAGTATTTGATACTTCATCTCTACTTGCAATTTTAACAATTTCCAGTACAAAACCACTTTTCTGTGGTTTTAAATTCGCCCATGTATGGCTGAATCACGAACTATATAAACTCACCTTAGCAACTTACCGCCAACTGTGGTCTGTGTTTTAGAGACTAACTTTATCTGTCACGTGGAGCAAGACCTAACTTTGTTGTTCAACATGTATTTACGGTGTTTTTTTAAAGAAGCAATCTATGTGTGAGTGTAGGTTGTGATAGAGTCAGAGAATTAGATTTTAGCGCTGAATGTTTGATTTTGATTATGTCAGAAAATTGTCAGCTTTAGGAGGAACAGCTCCGGAGAAAAGCGAAGTGCAGAGAGGTGAGTTCTAGGGTACTTACAGGAAAAGGCTGTCTCAAAGAATGTCTGACCTTTTGAAAGTTCAGTATTTTTCTTGACCCTTCAGGAACTTTTGGCTTTTCAGATCCGCTTAATAAGAAACATTTAGCACATCCCATCCAGCAACCCTGTCCTTACCTCTCCAGACAGAATTAAGTTCTATTTTCTTTGCTGGAGATTCTCACCCTGTGTGATCAGTTGGTCATTCTAACTCTCCACTATCCTGGGAAACCGTGGAAGAAAGGACAGAGACACGTCTTACCAAATTGTTGTGGCTCCGGCACCTAACAGAGTCAGAATTATATGGTAGGCATCTAATGAATATTGATTGTATGAACTGATAATCAATGAGGAGATACTGAATACTTATTTGGAAGTCAACATTGCAAATTGGTGGGAAAATACAGAATTATTATCTTTTAATACCTGCCTATTATGTAGTCGAATTTTAGTCTGGCAGCTAAAATTTTGATACCAAACTAATGAAGTATATTTGATTATACTCTGCCTCTTTTCTCTCCCATTTATCACCTAATTTAAATCTTTCTGCCTTCATCACTGTGTATTCTAAGGACACTAAAGACTACTTATTTTGTCAAATCCAGTGTTTCAAATTTTATCAATGTCCTTGAGTTCTGTGTAATAATAGGTATTAGATGACCTAATCTTTCTTTTGAATATCTATTTCTTTTTTTTAGTCCCAAGACACTACTGAGCCTGAACATTTCTTGTCCCAAGCTGGGCCTTTCATCCTTTGCACAGGGTAATATTTCCATCTGTGGTGGATTAACTAATGGTCAACTTGGAACACCCAGCTGAACTGAGTCAGCCTGGTTTTGGGTGTGGAAGATGCACCTGGGAATTCTTACCAGCAGCATAAAAGGAAAACGAAGGGAAGATGGCATGCTGCTGCTGGAGAAGTTTGTTGCACTGGTTTTCCTGATATGAACTCAGCTGTTCTCATCTTTGGAGGAGCTTGGGTCCTTGCTGTCACTGAGGATGGCTGCAGTTCTCTTCGGGGGAGCTCTGTTCCTTACCTTGAGCATCACTTCCTGGCTCCAGTGCAGATCCCTCAGCCTGCTGATGCAGATCCTTCACTCTGCTCGTGCAGACTTCCTAACTTATGCCACTGACTTTTGGGCCTTTGCAGTGGAAATCCTTGATACAGACTTGCATGAGACATTATCGTGGGCTCTAGGCCTGCAGCTGGACTTGCTGGGCCCATGGGCTCTAGGTCTTTAGCTGGAGTCATGCAGGACATTGCCGTGGGATCCAGGCCCTCAGCTGGATTCTTTGGGTCTCTAGTGTGTGGACAGATCTCCTGAACTCTTCTGCATTTGACTCTTTGGGTGAATATTATAACATAATCCTATAAATTGTATGTCCTCTATTAAATCTATTCCCTTGCAAACTTTGACTACAACACCATCCAACACATTCAGTGCTTGCTCTTCTCTTCTTTTTCAACACTGTATATCTTTCAGAGATTTTCCAGGCTAACAGCTTCACTTATGACAACATGCATCACTGAATAAGTACCTATGTCTATCTTTAAGAATCATGCATTTGAATACCACATCATACTCTCTAAAACATTGTTTTTAAAACTAAAGATTATTTTTCCAATTGCACCATTTTCCCTTTGAATTTTTATTTTCTGTCATGGTACCAGTAGACTCCTTGTCATACAACCTTGAAAATATTTTTACCTCATTTTCTCCTCTTATTTTTTAAAATCTTTAATCTTTTACACTTACAGCAGACATGTAGATTGCTTTACATGGATAGCAGCTACCAGTGCAGTGGATTTTCTGAATATAGTCGCTTCCTTCTGGACTCTGATCTATGCTGGGCTACACTGAGCCCCTCCACTGGATATGATGCCTTCTGCAAAATCCTCTCAGGAAGTCTACTGCATGCACCTGAACCTGGAACTTGGGGCTCTGTGTGATATGACTGACAGCTCTCCAGCCATTTCATCTCCACACACTGAATTATGCAATGATGACGCATTAGTCACCATGCTAGTTTGGTGCCTTTGCTTGTTCTGCTCCTTTTTTATAGATTATTGAATTATTTAAAATCCAAACAATGGCTGAGGATGTACTTGTAACTCAGTGGTACTCACCTAGCATGCACGAGGCCCTGGGTTTATTTGTAGCATGACATAAATATCCAATTGAAGGCTTAGGGTCCCCTTAAGTCTTGCTTGGCAGTGTTTTCCAAATTGTGGGTGATATAGTTTTAGTTGGTGTGCAGAAAGACATTAACATAAAATTATTTAGTAAAAAAAAAGTGATTTTATTCTTTCTAATTTTACAAAGGAGAGGGTGAAACTTTGCCTCTAGCTTGTTTTTAACATCACTCTAATACTTACTAATCTTTTTTTCTTTTAATCTGTGAGGGAGCAGAATGAACATTCAGCAAATTGGTCATCAATATTATCTTGTTAGAAATAAACACCATAACACTTACATTTGTTTAAGTTGCCTTCTGTTTATGGCAGGGATACTAGTTTATCTTCTTGATAATGACATTAAGCATCCATATAATAATGCTTTAGTTACAAATGCCAAATACACAATAAGATAGATAATAGTTTTTAATAAGGGTGATTCCTGAAAATGGAATTTAATTGTACATACAAATCATGAAGTCCACCCATTATTGACTATAATCTGGGAAATCATCCATTACTACTTTAGCCTAATATTACTTTTTGCTTTTTCTCTGTGGAAGTACTTTTCTTATATACAGAAATTACTTTAGTGAAGTGATATTGCTTGGTTCAAGACTCAGTTATGATATTTTCTGCCCTATAAATACTTTATTCCAGAGCTTTCTCATCTGTAAAATGAGGCTTTAAAATGATATGTTTTTATAGACTTTCTGGAGGAAATAAATAAAATATTGTATATAAAAAGCAACTGCAAAGTACCTGACTCAGAAATAAAACCCAATAAATGTTTATTCCTCATCATTATTATTTCTTTTTCTTCTTTTCACTACTACTTTGGCATTTATTAGGACATATGGTACATGTAACGTATGCCAAGTACATAAAATTTACATTTTGTAGGCTAACTAGTCGGATGCACTGTTAGAGTATAACGAAAACGCACCTCCAGTTGGTCCAAGCTTGGGCTCCACTGCACATCCCCACTCTGTACCTTAGCTCACAGAAGAGGTAGAATAAAATGATAATATCTGGAAGAATCTTTTAAATAACCATCATCCACTAAGTGACGTGTGGAATCTAAGTTCACTAGGATAGGTCTAGTTGCTCTCTAAAAACCTAGGCACTGACATCGGCAAGCTGTATTCTGCCTTAGGTCCCTTGCACTGTGCTTCTCAGGGGATCCTCGGCTGGACTCCTCCAGCAGTGACTTATGCGCTTGCTGAGAAGTGATGGAGTGCACTCACACCCTCCCGAGCTAAAGAAAGAGGAATTTCATTACTTTAAATTTTAACTACTGCTCTATAATTGCGGTCTTCCTTTGCCTTCTCTTTTCTTTCCTTCCCTTTCTTTTCTTACATGTAGTGTAGTTCTCCTTCAACTCCAGGACTGTGCATACCCAGAGGTGAGTACTAGTATTTAGTTCATATTTGTCACAGGACCCTTGACTTTGCAACTTAGAGCTCCTTCCTTAAGTGCCTCTGGTCCTCCTTCTATTCCTATTTGACAGACCTTGTCGCTATTTCAGTTATATCGAGTGTTTCTTTTACTCCTCATTTTCATTGCAAGCTCATTGAACCCCATTTCAATTCAGTTTTATAGCTGGCACACTAACCTCTGTTCACAACAGATAACACAGAAGTTCAGAACGACTTTATGCTGTGTATAGCTGAGCATAGAAATGAAGTAAAGTACAAAATATTTGGGAAATAATGATTAAAATAGGATTACTATACTTGATGAAACAGAAATGGGTGCTAGTGGGAATTAAAACTAGAAAGCTACTTTCGGTGGACATTGTACACTAGGAAAAGGAACTACTGAAAATTATTTTAGGAGGCAGATATTCAGAAGAGTGCTTCTGAAGGATGATTTTGGAAGGTGACTAGAGCAGCCTAATGACACAAAGGATGGTGCCCTTTGGGTGTGTTATTAACAGGGAGACTTTTTTTAAATTGAAAAGGAAATAAACATTCAAGAATTAATGACATTATGAATGAAAAAAATGTACTTTGACATTATAATGATACTGTCCCACATTTCCTTTAATGTAATATAAAAAAGTTTTTGTCAAATATCTTGTCATTAGTAATTATTATTATATCATTAAATTTAATATTTTTAACTGACAAGTAACAACTGGATATTACGATACACAACATGATGTATTGGAACAAGTATACATCACGGAATGAATAAATGGAGCTGATTAACATGTAAAACATACCATTTTTCATGGCAAGAACATTTGAAATTGACTTTTTTGGTAATTAACAAGTATAATATATATACATACATATATACATATAAATATATACATATATATACATATATATGCATGAACTCTAGTCACTATGTTGTTCAATAGATCTTTTGAACTTAGTTTTCTTAACTGAAATCTTATATTCTTTGGTCAGCATCTCCCCAAGTCCTACTACTCTTCCAGCCCTGGGTAAATACCATTCTACCCTCTACTTTTTTAGATTCTACATACAAGGAAGATCATGTAGTTATTTGACTTTCTGTGCCTGGATTACTTTACAGAAGTGTACCTCTATCCACCAGTTTTGTAAACATTGTCAAAAATGACAAGATCTCCCTCTGTAAGCCAGAGCGGTATTCCATTGTGCATAGCTATCACATTTTCTTTAGCCATTCTTTGCTTGCTAGACTTAAGCTTATCTGCTGTCTTGGCCATTATGAGAAATGCTGCAGTTAGCATGAGAGTGCAGATATCTCTTTAGCATACTGATTTTTTCTTTTAGATATATATCCAGAAGTAAGATTGCCAGATCATATAGTAGTTCTATTTTTAACTTTTGGAGGATCTCTATATTGTTTTTCATAATGGCTATGATAATTTACTCTCCCTTCAACAATGTGCAAGCCTCTTTCTCCATATTCTCTCTTATACTTGTCATACTTCTTTTTTCTGCTAATAGCTACTTACGGTTGGGCTTGATTGCATCAATTCAATTGTCTTCGTTTGTGAAATATTTACTCTGGCCATTTGAATTGGTTTATTTACTTGACATTTTTGTTATTCTTCCATTTCAAACAGCACTCATATATCTGATCTCAAAGGTTTTCTCTTTTAACAAACTAATAATAATAGTAGCTAACATTTACTGAGAATTTATTTTGTTCCAGGCATTCTTTAAAGAGTTATCATACAGTATTTTTTAATGTAACCCATTTCAGGGACCTACGTGAAGGTGTGATTCTTTTCTCTGTTTGTCAATGAGGAAACAGAAGACACAAGAAGTTATGGAATTTTCCCAATTTCTCCTGTGTAGCAAAGGTCTAGATACATGTTTTTAACCCAGATGTTCAGCCTCCAAATCCTACACTCTTAACTACAATGCCTTAGGAAAAACACATCAAACTTAGAATTAATAACAATAAGCAAGATCTTTTGTGCTCAGTATTGTTCATCTGTTTTCTTCCTCCCAGGGAAGAATTTTACTCTGACATGAAGTCAAAATTTCTAGGAACCTCCAATAAGTAATCGTCATTTATTTCCATCTCAAAAGACAACTTGAAAAATTTTCCTCTGCCCCATTTAGTGTTTGAAGCTCAAAGATTACTCATTCTATTGCCCATTAAATTCAGGTTCAATAACAAAAAGGAAAAGCACCAGTGTTTGCATGAATAATTTTTATAGTTTGTCCATTAGAAAGTCCAGGAGCATGATGACCAAGCACAATTTGCATCTGCTTCTTCAGCAGACTGCCTGGTAGATGAACAGCCCTCAGCAGTTCAAGTGAAATATTTAGTAACTAAGCAGAGAGTAGTGTGAAAGCAAATTATATATACTGGAGAAATGCATCACAGAAAATGCTATGGTTGGGCGTGATATTAAAATGTATTACCCTTACATTTGCATTTTCTATTCTCTAAAAAATATTGAAGACTCATTTTTCTGTGGAACTGCAGTATACTAATTTTGTAATTGCTACAAACCATAATTTGACTTTAGGCTTTTATAATGACTGGATATATTTTTCACACTGTTGTATTTAAGATATAGATCTCACATATAATAAAATATTAAAATATAAAGTTGCTCATAAAAACACTGTATGTGCTATTTTAAAAATACTTAACAGGCACTTGACCAAAGTTGATGTATTTCTTTCAAAATTCTAGATCTATTAACCATTGATGTAACATAGGATTAGAAAAAATATGCCCTAAATGCCATCTGGTTTATATTTTTTAAATGGTATACAAGAATGATTTTTATATTTTCAAAGGGTTATCAAAAAAAAGGAATGTATGACAGGGACTTTATTCAGCCTGCATAAGGTATTTACAATAAAGCCTTTTGCAGAAATATTTGCCAACCCTCATCTCTCCTCCAAACTCTTCTGTATATGCTTCCAGTTTTTATTTTGATATGTAATTACTTCATGTTTTTTAGAGAACCCTAATTAAATTCTGGTATCTGGCGGTACTTACCTTTCTACTTATAATATGTGATTTATCTAATGGGGTTAATCAGTTAAAATCATTTCACACTTTATCTACCCTACTGTTTATTGTGCCGAAGAGCTGTACTTTAAGAAATGTAGGGCCAGGGATATACCTCAGCGGCACAGCACCTGCCTGGCAAGCACAAGGTCATGAGTTTGATTCCCAGTACAAAAAAAAAAAAAAAAAAAAAGAAATGTAGCTCAGGAACCATATTATATCATTTATCTGCATATGAATAGAATATCAGGCCTATGCTAGATCCCATATCATATCAGATTTGGGGGAACAGTGAGGACAGATAAATGTACTTCACCTTTGGGAAAGATATAAATCATCGGGGCCAGAAGACAGATTTTGGTATCTAGACTCCAAAGATGACTTGTATATGGGTCATGCCTCTTAGTATAGATATATGGGTTTGTATAATCACCTGTTGCATTGAATTCTGGTTTGCCGTTGTTATCCAAAAGAATGTAGCACAAGTGACACCATATTATTTACAGGTTAAATCTTAAGAAATCTTGTAACTTCTGCTCTGGTCTCTTGGAATGCTTGTTCTTTGAATGCTTCCTTTCAAAATCCAGGAATCATTCAGTAAGAATATCAAGGTACATGGAAAAGACAGCTATAGGTACTCAACCTGTATCAATTACCAATCAGAGAAGTCAGCTATTCTGGGATCTAGTCAAGTCCTCAGGTGATTACAGCACCATCTTCCTTTTGTTCGCAACCACTTGAGTAATCCCAAGCATTAACCATCCAGCTGAGGCTTGCAGCACCATGAAAAATAGTAATAAACTGCCTCAAACTGTTATGTTTCCAGTGGTTTTTTGTGCAGCAACAGATAACTGGAATAGCAGGTTCCTAGCATTCTTTGAGTAATTTCTTACTTATAGGTTTATCTTGTACTTTCTTTTCACAGACCTGAAATCAACCATTTCTACAAGGAACTTTATTTCTATCTCTGGCAAATAATATTTAGAAACCAAGGTTTCTAACTGAGTGTTAGACGGTGTCATTGCTATACAAGATCTCCACACTGAGGTGTCCTCAGGAAACAGAGCTCAGATATATAATATTGGGTATTTATGCCTTTATGTGTATCCATCCATGCATCTATTATCTACAAATTGTAAACTGACCCTACAGGGTACCCTTAGTGTGTTTGTAACTCTCATCTCTAACAGTGTGTTTACTTACTTGACCAGGTTCCCAGCTTCAGAACTGGTTGTCAACTCCTTCACTGTGGATGTCTTGTTAGCCTTGCTCGTGTTCTAGCTCCATACTCCACAACACACCAGTGTTACTTCTGTCTGTCACATCAATTCTCATCTTTATTGACACAGATTTAATGACTTTGAGCAGATGGAAGAAAAAATAAAAAATAAGAGAGGGAGAAGGAAAGAAAGAAAGAAAAGAATATTTTTAATGATGATTTGAAGAACATTCAGCATATACTGATTTGGGTTGGAATTGTAGTATGAAGAAGACATGGAAGACTGGTCAAGAGGATACTGTATTGCAAAAATCAGGCAGCAGTGATGTGAGAAAATGTAGAAGAAACATTCTGAAAACAAATTAGATTTTTTTGCCATGATTCAATATAAGAGATGACATAGAAGAATAAGTATAAAATGATTTTAAAAGTTCAAGGCTTTTCATTGGAATGTAGAGCCTAAGGCAAAGAAAATATTTCTATGTTCCTATTCTTAGAGCTGAAAAACAATTAAACATATTGTTTGCAATTGCAGATTTGTGTTGCAAGTGTAGAAAATAAAATCAAATTTTCATGCGGCTGGGCTAAGAGGAATCAATGGAATAATACCTGGTTTGATAATTCATTATAGCCTCAGATATAGTAACTATGTTCAAATACATAAATATAACACTGTGGATCAGTGTTTTATATTGAAACTTACTTAGATGAAGATAAACTGAGCATTGATCAAGTCACAAATAAGTTCATTCAGTAAATAAAAGTAGAATAAAAGTAGACAATCTTGAGAAATAATTTTAACTCATAAAAAAGAGCATTATATTATTACAAAATTTGACACATATATTATGAAGCTCTGAAAGTTTATACCATAGGGAAACATCCTTCTCTCAATCAATGATAGCAAAGGTGGTCAGATTTCACAGGTGGAATAAATGAAACTAATTTATAAGGAATAAAAAATCCTTAATTCTTTATTTTGCACTGCAATTTCTTTTTTTTTCTTAAAAACTGAAGCTCAAATCCAGACCTCCTCATGTATCAGCTACCCACAACTTAAAAAAAAAAAAAACAAAAAAAAAAAAAACATGTTTTAACTCCAGCTTTGTACAGTCTTGAAATTGGTCATTAAACTATGTAGTACTGGGTGAGCACGGCATATATTCTACCCCATCATTATCTATGAATAGACATAGTTACTCTTGTTGATCTTATTTTTTTACTAACATTTTCTCATATAACCTGTTACAATTCTTAATAAACCAGGTAATTTGTTATTTGAAATATGGTCTTCAACATCCATTATTTTCACTAAACACAAATAAACAGCTTTTTTTACTTCTGGATTTCAATAGGTAGGTATTTTTTTCATTGATAAAAGTCTGCATTTTAATGTATTCCATAACATATTGACATTAATATGCTATTTAAAAACATAAGTCACTAGTAAACAAATCAAAATACACATTTGGCATGTTGAATACCCAGAGCCATCAAAATTCTCCAAAAGCACCCAGTTGCATAGTTTTTTAAAAACAAGTGCTAGTATTATTGGGAAGTAGTTATGTACATTTGCTTGTAGTAAGTTGAGAATGAATTGAAACATTTAGTTTACCTAGGAAATAGAAAAATAAAGGATATAATAACAAAAAGAATTGTTTTAGTAGTGATTAAAATGTAATACAAAGAAAGAAAAGGGAGCATAAAATATGAGAGAGAAAATAAAATAAAAAATAAGAGGTTATACCTAAACCAAATATATCAGCAATGACATTAAAAGTAAATAAATTAAATGCTCAAAAGTTTATGATTATCTGATTGAATGCAATAGTAAAATAATATACCACTTGAAAGAAATAGATTGTATCAGATGCAGCAGGTATTAACCGTACTTGATTAGCCCTACTGAAACAAAGAAAGTCAATAAAGAAGTACTAATATTAGCGAAAGTAAACTTTAAGATGAAAGATAAAGACATACTTTTAATAATGATGCAGAGATAAAAAAAAAAAAAGAAAGACACTTCTAAGTGAATAGCCAGTAATACAGCCTCAATAGAGAGCAAACAAAGGAAAGGTGGGAGATCTCAATAAAGGAACAGACAAATCACAATCACAGTGAGAAATTTAACACACTTCTTTCATTCACTGGTAAGTAGATAGAAAAGTAAATATGTGTAAGAGCTAAGCAACATAATTAAAAAATTCAAATCAATTAACATATCTAAAATTGCAGCAGAATGAATAATAAGATGGACATTGTTTTTGTGTGAAAAGAGAACATTTTCTAAAATTGGCCACTTTGCTATTCAAAAAATTTCAAAGTGTTGAAATTACTTGGAATATATTCTCTGACACAGTAAGGTTAAACTAAAAAAACAATAAGTAAAAAATAAATCCTCCACTGCTTGGAACATGAGCAATATGATTCTAAATAATTCATGACCTAAGAGATCAAAATTGAAATTAGGAAATATTTGCAACTGAATAATAAAGAACATACAAGTAAAAATTTGTTTATTTGGCTAAAGCATTGCTTAGAAGAAAACTTATACCCTCCCATTCATGTATAGGGGTGGAAATCAATAGCCTAAACTTTCATTTTAAACATTATAAAAGGAATGTCCAAACTCAGAAGAGTAAAAGAAAAATAATAATACTATAACTGAAATTAATTTCCTGTCTACTTATCAATCCATCTATCATCAATATATCTATCTCATATGTAATAGATAAGTCAAAAGGTAAACATTGATTTATTTAAAAAATTAATAAAATTGGTAACTCCCTATAAACAATGATTAAGACAAAGAGAGAAAACACAAATTACCAAATATCAAGGTGACAAGAGAGGTGCTATTATAGCTTCTGTGGGCATGGAAAAGATAATACATAAAGCATCTTTATGGCAGTAAATTAGAAAATTTAAATTACAATGGCAAACCTGTAGAAAAAATACAATTTGCCAATATTAAGGTGAGAGGAATGAAAGAAACTAAATACTTTAAACATAGCAAATCAATGAAATACATTATAAATTCCCTTTGAGAGGAAAGCCAACCATCCAAGCCTAGATATCTCTTTTGGTGAATTGATAGAACTGAGATAAAAACTTCAGTAATCTTAGTGAAAAAATCTGTTTCAGATAATTAAAACATGAGATAATTATTCACAAATTATTTTATCAGATTAACATGAAAATCCATAGAAAAACTATTATAATCAATAAAAGTTTATTAAGACTGCTGGATACAAAGTAAATATATGACAAAATAAATAGAATAATATAACACCATTAAATATAATATTGAAAATTAAATACCTAGAAATTAATCCAACAAATGACTTTTAAAATATCTGCACATAATATTTACAATAATATGAAATGTTAATGACCAAATAAACAGAGATATATTATATTCATTGATTTCAAACTCAATATGCTGACATTGTCACATTGTCTAAGTTCAAGTAATAGATGCAGCATGCACTTTATCAAAAATCTCCAAATGTGGTTGTAGTGTCTAGGAGTTAGATGTATTACAAATCTCCTCCAATTAAAAGAATGTGATGTGGGCACACCGAAAGACAAATAGACCAAGAAGAAAGACTATCAAACCAAGAAGCAAAGGCATGTGTAACATCTCCATCTGGATAACTATGATTAATATGTTATATTTAATACATTAATATATAATACATTATCTAGTGGAAATGTTAGATAATGTGCATAAGCAGATAAGAATATCAAAAGAGATATAAAATATGAAAAAGAAATTCTAACAAATCTAGCAAAAAGAAATGCTAGAGAAAAAAGTACAACATCAAAGATGAAAGCCTCTTAATGGCCTTTTAAGAAGACTGGACAAGATTGAGACAATAATTGGAAAAAGAGGTCAATACAGATTATTTAAAGTACAACACAAGAAGAAAACACTTTTTAAAGAAAATATTAATAGAAGTATGGGACAATCATATACCTGTAATTGGAGCTCCAAAAAGAGAAGGGACAGATAATATGGCAGAAGATTTGAAGGGATAAAAATAAGAATTTTCCAAAATTAATGTTAAGCATCAAACCACAAGTTAAGACACCCAGAGAATGCCAATCAGAATAAAAGAAAAGGGAAAGGAAAGCAAATTTAGACATACCATAGTCAAATGTCTAGAAAATGAATGATCAAGAAAAAGTCTTGAAGGCAACCAGAGATAAAAGTAAGATTATACAGGGAGAAACAAACATAAAATTTACAGCAGACTTCTCATCTGAAAAAGACAAAATGATACAATGAAACATCTTTAAAGGTAAAAGAAGAAAATGAAGCTGCCCACTCGAAATGCTATGCTGCCCAAACACATCTTTCAAAATTGAAAAGTGAAAATTTACTTTTTCAGTGAAGCAATTAAATAATTTATTTAAAATAAATCTTCATATGACATTATAAGAAATCTTACAGAATCCTTTTACGCAGAAGGAATATATCAAATGGAGACCTGAATATACATAAATAAAATAATGAAATTCACTAGAAACTAAAAATGTGTATACATCTAAAAGACATTTCTTAACTTATTTAAAGTTAATTGATTTTGTGAAGCACAAATATTATCAATATATTGTGTAGTTTGTTGCCTTAAGAATATGAGAGAGGACAAGGACATACAGTGTTGTTAAGTTGCTTACACTCTAATGTTATTTAAAGTTTTATTTTAGTAAGTCGAAAATGAATATTGTAGTCATTCTTCAATCACTTGATAAAAGGCTGAAAAAAGGTTGACTCTTTTTACTTATAGATATGTATTCCTCAAATGAGTACTATGTAGAAAAATAAGTCAAGAACTACATTTTTAGAATTTTACTAATGGAGTGCACTGAAGAAATGTAAAGATTGTTCTATATAAGAACATATTTTAGGGCCGGTGAGATGGCTCAGCAGCTTAAGCGCCTGCCTGACAAGTGTGAGGGCCCGAGTTCGACTCCCGGATCCCACATACGAAAAAGGGGCCGGTGATATCGCTCAGCGGCACGGGCGCCTGCTGGCGCACGAGGTCCTGAGGTCAACCCCCTGGTACCCACAAAAAAAAAAAAAAAGAACATATTTTAATAGAAATTCTCCTAAGTGAAAAGCCTGTGTAGATAGTAGAATAGTTGATAAATTTTAAAATCCAATTCCTAAATATTAGAATTCATTAAACTAACCATATGTTTCATCAGCACCACAGTAATGTTTTAAGCCTTTGAACCATTATAATATATACACTAAAAATGTTTGCATTTGAGAGAGTAATAACACTAGTTTATGCAACCACTATCACTCCCTTGATCTTACATAGTTTGTACTAATCAGATTAGAAAAAATCTGAATCAAAATGGGGAAAACGATTTTTTCAGATGACAAAATTGTTCACCTGAACAACAAAAAATATTATAAACATCGATAAGTAAGCCAATTTCATTATGCATAGACAATACTTTTATATAAACAAGGAAATGAAATACATTAAGATTCCTATTTATAAGACTAAGAAATATATAAAATTTAAATATAGTGAGAGCATAAAAATTGTTTTAAAAAACTTGTCAAATTTTCCCAAGAATTCTTACAAATTCAATAAACTCATAGTTGTAAAATCTCAAAACTATGTTTGCTAAGAAAAGATGTTTGGGGCTGGTGAGACGGCTCAGCATTGTAAGAGCCTGCCTGTCAAGCGCGAGGGCCCAAGTTTGACTCCCGGAACCCACACACGAAAAAAGGGCCGGTGATATCGCTCAGCGGCACGGGCACCTGCTGGCGCTCGTGGTCCTGAGGTCGACCCCCGGTACCTACAAAAAAAAAAAAAAAACGAAAAGATGTTTGCCTACAAAGTATGAAAACATTTCCCAAAATCACAGTAACAAAATGTCATATTGATAATGCAAAAACAAAAGAAATTACAAAAACAGGATAGGAAATAAATACAAAAGTCCAGGTAGATATGGATACAGTATGTGATAAAATTTTTGTTACTTTTATTTCATTTTAGGCTGGAAATACAAATGGTTATTTAAGAAAGTATAAATGTATGTACAGTATACACATACAAGTATACAACCAAACAAAAATCTATTCCATTAAATTTAAAGTTTCATCAGAAATCAACTCTCAAAGTGTGAATAAATCATGAGTAAATATTTATATGAAATAATATCAAGAAAAATGATATCAATGACAGAATTTCTTATGAGAAAGTGTTTTCAAACATCATTAATAAAAATAAATAAACAGGAAAGTACATAAAGAAACATACCACAGTGAAAAACAGAAAAAGTGTTGCAATATATGTCCAAAGATTTTATTTCTTATTAAAGAAATAAAATCTTTTATTTCTTTATTTCTACATAGAAGATGATCTTTCACAAAAATTAATATAAGGTAAATGCTCAAATAGAAAAGTAAGAAATATATGAGCTGGCAATTCAAAATTATAAAATGGGTAATATTAGTTAAAATGTGTTACCTAGATGGAAATCAAAGAAATCTTTATGGAGAACTCATTTTTAAATTACTATATTGTCTAATATTAATAAAATAATATGCAGAAGAATGGACATTTTTATGTATAGCTACTGCATTACAGTTTTTTGTAATGCTAGGAGCATGATGAAAGTCTTTTTCCATCAGGTGTTAGTGCATTTTGGGGTGACTGAAAACTCCACTTCTAAAATGATTGCATACATGCAAAAAATATAACAATATGATTAACACATTTATGAGCAAATAGAAAAAATATATTTCTTTAGAAAATCTTAAGTTTTCTTTCATCTCATTCAGTTACTGATCCTTCCAGAACCTAGAAAAAGGATATTTTAATGTATGTTTTTAGAAATGGAAATGTTTTAAAGCTGAAAATATTTTCAGGTAATTTTCTATTTTTATCCGAATTTTTTGCAGGCCTTTAGTCCCCAGCATTCCCATACGTACGAGTTGTCAATGTGCTACATTTGTACATCTGTACGAGACGGTGCAGGAGCACTGGAATACGCAAAACCCTTGCTTAGTTTCAGGTACATAATCTTCATTAAAGTGCATTGATTCTTTCTTGAATGGTTGTTCTTCTCAGCCCCAAAGTCTCACACTGATTTGAAGCAAAAGCAGCAACAAATTAAGATGTTCTTCCCATGGAAGGGATGACTGTTTTGCCTATTAATCAGTCTTTGGCTAAGTTCCCTTAAGATTTCTTCTTTCTGTGTGGAGTTTTGATTGTGTGTCTCTTTGTTTTAAACAGTACATCTGTACCTCTTACATTTCTAATATTTGAATATTCTAAAACATATTTAATAGTGAAGGATCTGCTGTAGAGGTTGTCCGAGGTTGCTGGTGATATGACTTTGGACAAATCAATTAATTTAACAATATTCCTGACCCTTGGTGTCTTAATGTAAGAAGATGAGTTTGATAGCAATAGATGGCTTTTGTACATAGTTTCTTTTGATTGAAAAATAGCAATGTGGTAACACGCAGACTTTGGATCAGATAGACATTTATCAGCATCCGAGTTTCATTATTGAGGGGCTGTACAACCTTGGGAAAGTTAATTAACTTCAGTTACTTTATCTCTGAAGTGAGGATAATAATAGAGACTAACTTATAGTCAAGTTTGAACAAGACTGCTTGTAAAATATTTAGCCCAGTGTCTGATGCCTGATGGTAGTAATTAGTGCTCTTCTTTGATTTCCAGCATCTGCACTCCTTTTCTATATTTGAGAATTATCCTACTTTGATTCTTAAATCAGCTCTCACTATAGATGCTAACTACCTGTTTTACTAGTCTCCCTCTCTCTATGCTTACCTCTGTATACTAGAGGTTATTAATCACATCACTGAAGTCAGTGGCTTATAAATTTAAAGTTTATGTCAAATTTATTTGGTGAGGCTTGTAGCACAGGTAACAACTGGAACCTAATTCCCAGTGGCAGTTAAAGAAGTTTCACTATGATTTTTGGCAGTATTCCTTCATTTATTATCTTGAAGAGCTCTGCTTACAGCTATGAACATCCTGTGACATACTGGAAGATAATACTAGTGATATTGGTGGTAGTAAATATTTGTAGTAGCAACGGTCATTAAATTATGAATGCCTAAATATCGAAGTGAGATAATCAGTACACTGAGTTTTATTATACTATTGTATCTTCTTTTAAGTATGCTTGAAATTTTCTGTTTTATTTAAAAATTTGTATAAATATATGTATAACAGACATGTAATGACGGATGGAAATTGATCCTTTTTATATGTTTTGCAGTTTATTTTTGAAACCAAGGGAATATATACCTACCGGGACTGGAAAATTACAAACATGATGCTTTATTCAGTTTAACTGTTTGTTTGATAATATCAATATATACTTGCTGCATGTAGAGGTTATAATCATAAGCCATATGAGGGAATAAGCAGATACATAAATTCTTCATTCTATCTTAGTATATTAGCCAGCAATAAGTTTTGTGTTTCAAATTTTGACCACGAAATTTATCTAAAGAATCGTGTTTTACATTAAAATGTGTGGTGAAACATAGCGTCAAAGAAATATGTAATAATAATATGCAATTTTAAAAATGTGTTTGGAATAAATACTGCTAATAAAAGTATGCTTTTGTCAAATGACTTGCTTTATAGACCAGAGAAATTAATGTCTGAAATTCTGAAGCCTGGGATTACTTATTGTAAAAATATAGAAAATAACAAATGCTAGGGATGTTCTTGGTTATTTTTATTGGACAAATATACACATCTGGTGAAATTGTTAATACAAATGAGGATTTTTTCTTTAACCCATTGAAATGCATAGCAAAAAGTAGTAATAATGGGCATATTGCAAGGTACAATTTATCTATTTAATCATGAAATGAAAGAGAATAAATATAAACCAGTAACAGAAGGAAACAATTTTGTGCTGAATTGCAATGTATTTTCATCATGTTTCATGAGTTTATTCTTTTACAATGAGACTCCTTAGGCTGTTTACGGATAGGAACAAGGCCAGAAGCTGGAGCCTAGTGTCAGTGTGTAATTAGTAGATGGAGATCAGTTGGGTGGGAGTTACTCTTCTTTTGCAATCAAAGTGATACCCTAATACTGTAAGCAGATCCAAATGAGTCCATATAAATTGCCGGATTCATTAAAAATTCTGGAATCATAAAAATATTCTTCTAATTTTATTTTTAGAAGCATCAGCCCCTACATACATGCATATCTATTTATAAACCTATGTGATTTGGTACAAACAACATCCAGGTCCTTTCATATAGATTCCTTTGTATCTATATTCTTAATGTTCTAGTACAGGTCCTTGTCCTCTTCTGCCTGGATTAACACAAATGACATTTATTCAGTTCTCCTAGTTATTATCTATCCAGTTTCAGTTCCTCTTAAAGTATCCTTGTGCACTGATTCTAAGTACATAATATTTTCATACTGTGAATTCACTGAAATCAGAATACTTATTACAATCACTTTCGGCCAGGTGGCAATGATAACGAGATTATTTATTAATGTATTCGTACATAGTTGGAGTGTCCCAGTATTGTAACTTGCACGGATGTCAAGGACTTGGTAAACAAAATCTCAAGAATAATAATAGAACAGTATTCCAAAAAAGAAAGTCAGAATTGGACTACATTTACATGACTGCAAACTTGAATTCTGAGCACTAATGGCTCTTAGTTCTTTTATGAAATCTTTAAGAAATGCAACGTTACCAATATTTTTGATTACAAGGAGAAAAGTTTAGTGTGAAAACCATAGAATTTGAACATTCTGAATTCAGAACTGACTCAATATTTGGATGCTTCATATGAAAGATTTTTTAAAATAGCTAGTTTATTTTCAAAAACAAAAGGGACGGTGAGAGAATACCAGAAACCTATGTTTCATTTTTTAAAATCTCCTTTAAAAACATAAAGTAACAATTGTTATCGTCAGGAAGCATTGATTTATAATTTCATTGTGATGCGTCCACTTGGTATTGGTTGTCTAAAGTGGTTTGCTCATGCAGGGCTTCCACATGAAACCTGTGAGAGGCTGGGAAGCAAAGGGGCGGAAGAATCCAGTTAAAAACGTGAGAGGTATGTTCAGCGGATCTTAGAGGGACCTAGCCCATTGCGATTCTATTGTATCAATGTAGTTAAGTTGAAACTACATTTTTCAGAACACCCTTTCCTGCGTGATTTTGAGTTTATGAATGACATTTGGGAAGCTGGGGTGAAACAAGAGCCTGTCTGCTCTGAGGGTCAGTGGAGAAATGAGGAGCTGGAGTAGATTGCTTCCTCTCTTGTTGGCCTGCTGGCTCACGTGCTTGGCGGGAGGCAGCAGCTTAGTTATCTGGCAACTCTAGCTCTCATTTGATCGTTCTTTGTTCCTGTAAATAAGATGAGTGTGCAGCCCCCTGGTGTAGGTCTGCAGCTTAACTTACAGGTCCGCTACATTATCACGGATCGCAGTTTGTGCTCGTTGGTTCCTTTATGCTTTTCGTGAGATCCAGCTTGCTCTTCTCTCTTTTATTTCTTTTTAATTTTTATTGGTGTATCTTAGATATACATAATGATAACATTAATCACAAGGAATTTGTACCTTTACATGATATATCTTGCTTTTTCTGTTTTTCCCGTTCCCCTCCCCTCCCTTCGGCCCCCCTTTCCCTCCTTATTTACAAAAACTTTGTTTCCATATTTTTCCTCCTATTCTCTTCTGTTCCTTGTCCCTTCCTTCCTTCCTTCCTTTCCCCCTCATCCCTTGTTCCCCTTCTCATTTGAACATTTTTTTCTCATTTCCCAATATCTATTATATATTTTGGTTCTTATTTACACTTTCAGTTTCTCACACCAGAGAAACAATGTGGTATTTAAACATGTATGTCCAATTTATTGCACTTAAGAGTATGAGCTCTGATTCTCAGTGCCCAAAAAAAAAAAAAAAAAAAAAAGTATGATCTCAAGGCACATCCATTTAGCTAGAAATGTCTCTAGCTTATCCTTCTTCGTGGTAGAGTAGTACTCCATTGTATTAAAAAAAAAAAACACACACTCACACATCCAACCTTTCTTCCCAACTGCCACTTAATTGACTTCAATAACTTTTATCTATCCCAGATGCAGAAATAATTCTTCCATAAACTTCAACACCTCTCACCTTTGCATGAGCCTTATGCATATACAAAATACCTTATTCCATATACCCCAATATGATCCATTGCTTATCAAACCATCCATGATATGCACCACTGTGTCATAAATGTCATCATAGATGTGTCCTCGTGAGACAAAGGGGTCAGAATTTCTTTTCTGCCCTGTATCAGTCATTGGCAACGGGGTACTCCCTGGGAGGAGAGAGCAACATCCCAAGTGTTTCTGAGCAGTGTGTCCTACAGACCCAGGGGCAATTTTGAGAAGGGCACAGCAAGGAGGCTTTGGAGATCAAACAGACAGGAGCAGGGGTGAGTATGCCATCCAGGGAAAGGAAGTCTACGCAAGGAACTGGCAGTACCTACTCTAAGGCACTACAATTATTCCTCTGTGAAGTATATGGTCTCATTTCCTAATACTTCACATAAACCTGAATGCTTGACCACAGTCAGTCTTTTATCTATGGTCTTAAGAAGAAAGTAGTTTTCTTAGATGCGTACCCTTGGACAGATCTTTGTCTCTTTGTGCCTAGAAAACTGCAGTGCACCCTACTGCATTACTCTCCACACCGCCTTTTCCTGATGTGCCACATCTCTTTGTACATGGTTCTGTTATATAATATTATTTGCATTACACCTACGTCTGGCTTTGAGCCTGAGTGTTTAGTGACTCAGGTTTGCTGCTACTCAAAGTAGATGGGATTATTTCTGGAAGGTTAAATTGTCTTGTACCCAGCATAACTGAAATTAGAATGCTAGCAGTATGGCATTAAATTCATAATGCTTATAATGCATGTGTACATTTAAAAGATTGTAATTCATCTTTGCATGGATTACTACATTCCTTTAGGGAAATTAAGGACAAATGAAAATTAAGTACATGTGGCCTAAATCCTGTAGGTTTTGTTGTTGTTTTCTTGGTGTTTTTTAATTACCTTGCCAAATAGCATGAATTTCTGTATGCTCATAAAAGAAAGCTTTTGAAGTTAACTTTTTTCTTTACATTTTTCTGACAAGCAATTCTGATTTTATTTATTAATGTAATGTATCATTCAGAGCTACTAAAAGTAAGATAAGCAAGCAGGAGAGAAGGATATATATATATGTGTGTGTGTGTATATATATATATATATATATATACATATATATTAGATTTACTAAAATTATTTTCAAAGTTATAGTTTTACATTTCTAAAAATCATTACAGAGAGTTTTATATTTAAAAAAATCATTTTTAAGGGTAAACTTCAATCATGTGACTGTAATTTTCAGAATTAGGCTTTGGGATTGGATTCTAACTGTTTAATAGAGAGTTTTTTGGGTCACAGAAACTCTGTGTTGGTAATTCAAACAAGATAGTGATTAATGAACAAATTCATCAACCTGTTGTAAAACAAGAAGATTTTTTCTTTTTCCAGAGGATACTGTTTAGAGAAGAAAAACTCCAATAAAAGGTATGAACAAGCAAATAACTGGAAAAATAACCCAGGACCAAAAATAGTAACAGCAACTAAATCCAAAAACTAAATATAATGTGATAAAGCTTAAAGAACTCTCAAACTTAGACTTATTCTTATTTAAAAAGTGCCTATCATTCAAGTAATTAATGCTAGCTATTTTAACAAACAATTTAAAATTATCAGTGTTTAATGCAATAAAATTTTATTTCTTGCTCTCTTCATGGACAAATCAGGTCTTTGGAAGATGATCTTCACATAATCCAGGATTCATATTTCCTTGCATTTTGAGTTACCACTTGGTTACTTTTCTCTCATTGTTGAGACAAAATACCCAACAACCAAAGTTAAAGGGGAAAAGGTTTATTTAGCTCACAGTTTGTAGAGGTTTCAATCCATAATCTACTGGCGCCAAGGCGGGGTGGCGCATGGCAGAAGGGCAACCATTCATGACAGTGGAAGACAGCGAAAGCAGCAAGAGCAAAAGAGGAAGAGAGCAACGAGCTTCTTCCGGTCCCTTATACTGTATGCAGGCTACTGCCCTAGGGTGGGTCCCTCACTCACAGCCATAATCCCAGCATTGGACTATGAATCAGTCACAAACTATAGATTCAGCTGGCTCTGAAAAGCCTGCTGTCCCCCCCATGACTAAATGAGGCTTTGAGGGGACATCCAGACATAAACCATAACACCACTGTATCCTCTTCATCCAACCAGCTAGAAAAACACTTAAAAAAAACCTGTATGAATTTTCATGATTTTATTGATCTCTGAGTAGAAGCAATTATTTGACTCTAACCTAATTTCAATGAAGACTAGAAAAATGCAATTTCCACGCATGTTTTAAAGAATTAATCAATTGCCTTTATAGTTTGAATGTTTATTTCCCCTCTGACATTTATTTGAAACTGAATTCCAAATTCAACAGTGTTATGAGGTCTGGTTATAGGGAGTGATAAGGCCATGAAAGCTCCACTCTGACAAATGAATGAGTATTCTTATTAAAGGACTGGAGGGAGCTAAAAGGCCTCTTTTTCTCCTTTAGTTTTTCAACCACACGAAAAAGCAAAAAGAAGACCTTCATGAGTCACCAAATGCTGGAGATTAGATCTTGTCCTTCCTGGCCTCCAAAACTGCAAGAAATGTATTTCTGTTTTTTAACATGATCCCATCTGGGGTATTATGTTATAACAACACAGACTGAGACAAGTTGCTGTCCCTGTAGGTGGTTCCTACCTCAGTGTTGTGTTGATGAGCTGAGCAAGGGTTTTACAGTCTAATTGCTTGAGTTCAAACCCCGACTGTGCAGTTTGCCAGCTCTGAAACCTGGAGCAAGTTAATGTTCCCTTCAAGCATTTTATCAGCAAAATAGGGGCAAACAATAGTATCTACCTCATAATGATGTCATGTGGGTTAAATGATCTAACATTAGTTTGAATCAATGTTTTAACCATTGATACTTATAATCTGCTGAAGAAAAGCTGAGAGTAATATTTTCCAATTGGCATCACTTCTAATTGCATTTGTTCAAATATTATGAGAAGTATTTAATAGTACTTAGTGCAAATACAATTGAAATGTGTGTGATCTTCCAACATAAGTGTGAAGAAAACTGTTGGGGAAATTAAGTCCACTAAATGCTATTAAAAAAAAAACATTCATTTCAAGCTTAACTCTCACCTCTAAGTGAGAATGATATGACAAAATAGAGCAAGAAAACTTAAAGGAGAATAATTTTACATCTATTCCTTTAATCACTTAACTGTCATACTCAGGGAACTTCTAGATATTCATACAAATACTAAGTACAAATCTTTTTCTAGATCATGTTGTGTATCAGTCAGTGCTTAGTAGGGAAACAGATTTAGTGTGAGATATAACAATATATAAGAATTTACAGACTGGCTTACAATGGCCGCCCACAGAGTAGGGTATGGAAGGGTGCAAAAGGTCTGTCTGCACATTGGCAATCCAAACAGTCCAGTCAAAGTCTTGGAGCTCAGTGTAGCATCCTCAGTATCAGGAGGCCTAAGCATCGGTGATGGAAGGCTAAAAAGTTTGTGCTGGAAGCCAGGAGACCAGCCCAAGGCAAAGACTAGAGCTCCTCCAAAAGAACAGAAGCAAGCCTTCCTTCGTTTCCTTTTATACTGTTCCAGTGACAATCCTCCCTAGGGTGGGTCTTCTACATCCAGAGCTATGCTGAGCCAATTTAGTTGGGTATTACTTACTCAAATTGACACAATCAGTTAACTATCACATGTTGGTTGATCCTGGCATTGTAACATAAACTAGAAAAGCATGATAAGATACAACAATGCAAAATGAAACAGTAAAAAACTAGTTAAAGCTAGAATTGAGAAATCTGTCCCCGATTATAAGTTCTCCAGAGAGAACAAAAAATTACAACACATTTATAGAAGCAGCAGGATTTTGAGTGGGAAAAATACGTATTTTGGTACAACTAAGTAAACTTCTCAGTTGATTTAATTCCAGTTTAGTAATACTTTGTTTTTTTGTTACCTATTTATAAACAATACTTCAGCCCATTGAGAGTACTAGACAGTCACATTTTTCTATTTTGGTTCTTTCATCCACTCCCTTTTGTACCAGAATAATGTCATATATGCTCATACCTAGATCCCCATAGTAAAATCTTACCTATATGCATTAATTATAACCTAAATGCTATCATAAATAAACCTCAAAATGTATCATAGTCCAAACACAAATTAACTTTTGCTCAGGTAACAGTGCTTAGTGGGCAGTCTGTTGGGTGGGCGGCCCTCATTCGCATGGCCGCACAGGAAGGTGAGGGCCCTACCATTTTCTGTATATGGTTCTTATGCCACTGTGAGGAATTCTTTACTCCAGTTAAGCAGAAAGGAAAAAAAACAGCGTTCTCTCAGAATATACCCCTTTTACATGGACTTTCCTGATTTCCCTTAGTCCTACTAGGATAAGAGTTCTATCAACTCATCTATTGCATTTCACTTGAAATAAAATCGAGGTGTTCGTGTTTCCCATTAGTTCTCTGAGGCAAAACTCACTGTTACTCGTGCTTGTGTCTCCCCCAGTAATTAATGCAGCACCTTATGTGCTCTGAAACATCATTAATATTTTAATTGCAGTTTTCTTGATTTAGTGGAATGAAATTCTGAAAATTAAACTCATTACAATCACCATTGGTGGCTTTATTTAGTAGCAGGCTATTTTAAGTTTCAGCATATACTCTAATAAAGGCAAGGTTTAGAAAACTCATTCCAGGCACGAACAAGCAATGGCATATGTGTTACAGATGGAAAAGAACAAAAGATGCCACCACACTTCCTACATTTGGAAAATAATATAATGAAGGTCCTTTAGAATGATTATGTTTCTCTTGCATAAAGAGGATAAAACAATTTACAATAATAAAAGAATGGTTTTAGAATGAGTGGTAAAGGTAATAAATTCATTAGTAAGGAAAGGATTTATTCTTGAGAGATGAAAAAGAAACAAATTTAAGCAGTAAGACTATATTCCACTGTTGTTTTCATGTTTTTATTTACTTTAGGAAGGTAGAGGATTTATAGAACTCATCCTGATTCTGGTATTTAAGTAAAGCTGGTAGTATAAAACTTTGAAAAAGCTTCTTTAAAAATACACTGTCATTTTGAAATCATTCCTTTTCAATCAGTAAATATGCACCTGATGTGCTCAATAGAATACTATTAATGCTACAGTATATGAAGTAAGCCCAAATAGACATAAAGTACTCCATGTACTTATGTGGGTTTGCCCTAAAATACTAGATATTTCTTTTCAAATATCTTTGCTTTGTTTCTATATCCTGATAGGAATGATTTATGTCACCCTTTTAGAGATGCTATAAGAAATATTTACTAAGCCACGAAAATAAAAAATACCTGATTATTAATAATTTAAGAGCTAATTAATAAACAATATGATCTATTTTCTAATTAATTTTAGGTGCCAATAATTTTAAAACATTTATAATGTGTAGATAGATATAAAATAGTCAATTTTTATTGGCTGTCAATTTCATCACAGTTGGAAATACTGTAATAAGAGATACTAGAAAAAAATTCCTGGATTATGATAATGGAATACTGGTGACCTTGGCTACCTCAATTATCTGAGCTTTTTTTAAAAAAAACTTACTAAATTTTCCTTTCTATTTTGTCATAACATAGATCCTTCTATTTCCTGGAAATGATGCCTAGCTGGATGAGGTAGGAAGAAAAACAAGGATTTAGAGAAAGTCATGAGATTGAAAGAACAAAATGGCAGAAGCAGAGAGGTGAGAAGAGAGTCCGTGGAGCACCCTGGGTACTACAGACAGTTTATGAGGTGAGGAGGTTAGAAAGGCGGAATTTTGTGTGCAACCTGATTTAAATGTAGACACTTGAGTCCTGGACCTGTCTTCATTTATGAAGCACTGTGGAATTGGACAGTTTAATTTAACTCCCAGTGCCACAGATTCCATATTTGAAAAAGGGAAGGGGCCAGTGAGATAGCTCAGTGACATAAGCGCCTGCCTGGCAAGCGCGAGGTCCTGAGTTTGACTCCCGGTACTCACAAAAAAAAAAAAAAAAGAAAAGAAAAAGGGAAAACTTTAAGTTGATAAATTTTATAGTTTTTTTTCACTGCTTGAGAAATCTTCCACCAATATTTTTCTTTATATTTTATTATATAACTTTATCAATTAGAAATAATTCCTTCCCATCCTATCTGTTTTACTTTGTTTTGTTCTTCTATAACCAGATAATAGACACTGTATAATTGATAAGGAACCATATTTTGTTTCTTATAGTTTGGGAGGCTGGAAGATTCAAAATCCAGGGGACTTCATCTGGCAAGCATCTTATTACCATCCCACAATCATTATCCCATAGCAAAGGGGCAAAAGGCAAGGAAGCACAAGAGAGAAGGACAGAGAAAAGCAGAGATTGCACAGGTTGAGGGTGAGAATCTCCTCCTGTTATCAGGAACCCACCGCCATAATGAGTACCTCAGCACTGATCTTAAAAGGAAGAGGTAAAATACATTTTAATTTTATTCAGTAAGGTAACCAAAGTCCTCTTTTGTCTTTAGTAAATAATATCTTTAGCAGTGGATTTTTTCAATAAATCAGGAAATTTTGTTTAACACTGTGGTATTGCAATATGTCACTTTACCTTGAAGGGACAAATTTTCTGCATTTAAAATAGATTCCAACCCATACTTACTTGTAGTAAAGGTTAGAAAAATTGAAACTGCTGTCTTTTTGTGAAAAGAAAAATTTTAACTGACAACTAAGTTAATTTTTTGTGGTTCTTCCTTTGAGTTACTGTCTAAAAATTTATGTACTACAAAATATGCTAACAGTCACACTAGATAATATTTAAAAGTTTTGTTCAGATTTTACTATTCAAAGCTCTTGTTTTTATAAAATTAATCATATTCATGGTTAATGATTGATCACTCCCATGCTTGATACAATTATACATGTATCATTTGTAACAATTCAAGTTCAGGAATAAGCACCAATTTGTACATAAAGAATGTTTAAAAATAAAAGAGTAAATAAAAAGAGATGTTTTAATATTTTCTTTCTTCCAATCAATGCATTGTTTTAGATGCCCTGGAGTGTATAAAATCCACTTTAGCTCTCGTTTTTCATCTAATTAATTTAGAAAAAACTGCATAAACAGACTTTTAGCTATTAATCATATTGGCATTATAACAAGTTCCCAAATTATTAAATGATTTGAAATTAAACTGTAAGAACGTGTTTACTTGAAAAGATTAAATAATAAAAAAGCCAATTCTTTTTCCTGCTTTAGACAAAAATGAGGATTGTTTCCTGTAAAATATAATCTGAAGTTTTATCTTTTCAACTATAGTTAATTAGCATAAGTTGCTCAGAGGATATTTTGGAAGAGGAAAGAAAACAGGAAAGGGCTCCTGCAGAGCACAATAATCAGAAGTTCTTATATGGAGATTTTCAGCATTAATATTTTTACAAGGGAAAGGAGTGCACCGCCGTGATTATTGATTGCTTTAGGGAAAAAGCGAGTGAGGAAGAAAATAAGGGTGTTCAGAGATTTCAAGGGTTTGAACATCTGATTAAAAAGTACAATTAAAGAATCCAGTAAGAAAAATAAATTTGTGCAGATGGCTGTGAAAGGAAAACTATTGTCTTTGTTGTTATGGGTCATAAATTCAATCTTTCTCACAAAAGAGATAATTGATGCTTCAAACATTATGGACTAAAAGTGCAGTAATGAAACCATTGTTAGGACTGGAATAATATTGTTTTCTCTTATACATTATTGGGAGCTTTAGCCTCAGAGAATGCCTTTGAGGACTTAATGAAAATCCATGCCAATGATAAAAAGTTTTTAAAGAGAGGAACCTGGGGCAATTGTTTCACCCTTATAAACTGAATGATTTTTTATCTTCATACAATGCTAAAGTTCACTGAATCTTGTAGATTTTCAGAAAATAAAAGGCATAAAGTTAAGACGAATATACTTTTGTAACGGGAAAAAGGAGTAAGGCAGTGAAGAGCCACTAGATGAGCCGCGTGGAAGGGTGATGTGATTCCAGTTTCTTACCTGCCTTAATGCATGTTTCCCAAAAGATGACTGTTTCTTTCCTCACTCTTTCCTCTCTCCTACATTACTTTCCTCTCTCAGTGGGATACATTGTTTTCTTTTCTTTTTAAAACAAAAATATTGATACTTTTTTCATTGGAAAATTTCCTAATTGATGTTTTATGATGATAATAACGACGTATGATGGAGCCATATAATCTCCCTGAGCATCAGATTTTTTCTCCTGTGATGTGAGAGTTAATGAGCATCCGTTTTATCCTGAGTCACTCGAGAAGGGGAAACCATGAAGTTTATATCTCTTTTGCAAGTGTCATGCTCTGTCTACTCCAAGTATCATAGTATCAGCTCAACAAATAATTTCCTTTTTTTAGTAACAAACTGTTATGTAACAATTGTTCTATCAAATGGTCATTGTTTCTTTAATAGAGAATATATATGATGAGATAATTTTGTCAAATAATGCAACATATAAATATATTTTTTATAAATTAAGTTAAATGTGAATTTAGTTATGTCAATATGTACTAGTCAGCATTTTGTACCGTGACCAAGTACCTGAGAAAAATAATTTAAAGAAGGAAAGATTTGTTTTGGCTCATGGTTTTAGAGGTTTCAGTCCATGGTCAACAGATTACATTACTTTTAGGCCTTTAGTAAGTCAGAAACATCATGGCATGCAGAGGAAAGCTGCTTACATCATGGCTATGGAGAAGCAGGACTCCAGAGAGGGAAGAAGCTGGAGACAAGATATACCTTACAGATATGCTCTACTTCCTCCAACTAGACACCATCTTCTAACACCACATTCAGCTATGAACTCATCAGTGGATTATTCTTGTTTGAATTTGGAGCCCCCATGATCCAATCACCTTCGAAAAGCCCTACCTATGAACCTATGGGCCTTTTGGAAGTCATTTTAGATTTAAACCAGTGTGTCTTATGAAACTGGAGAGGGGGAAAATATTAAGACATTTTTGTCAGTGAAAGTCTCTGCTTGCTGGGACCCTGAAATGAAAATGGTTTCCCTACAAAACAGAGACATCCACAACATAGCATATCCCATGCCTTGCCATTAAGCAGTAACCTGTTCTCAAGGTTTTTGGGACTGATTGTGGATGCTCTGATGATAGATGAGGACCAGTTTCTGATGACTGCCAAGGCCATGTTATACTGTCACACGTGACTCTGAAACAGTTCTTTCCACAGTATCCTTCTCTTTGCTCTACCTTTCCTATGACACCTGTGCACCTGCCACACATTTCCCTGTTATTTTTGCTTCAAGGAACTCACTCAGATCATCTTACATCTACTCTTTTGGAAGTATTAATTAGCATTTAATTATGTTTCAAGCTATAATGTTTGGATTCTGATATACTAAAACATACAAAACACTTTTGTAAAGTGAAGACTGTTATATATCAAAGTCCTAAGAAGATAGGTCACTTAGAAAATGGCTAGCCATATGTTTCTTTGTATCTCTGGCAAAATAAGTTCCTTTTGAAATATGACTGTGACTAAATCATCTTCTAGGCTACAGGCCAGATGTAATATTCTGTTCTCTGGGATGTTCTAGTGTAATGTCATGGAAGTCCAGCAGTTAGCAGATAAGACTCAGAGGCAATGTCCTGCTATAGATTTCCACTTCTGCCCTGGTCAAACTGGCATCCTGCCTGAGAAAAGCAGAGGCTGCATGGTTTAGGAAAACAACCCTGACCCAGAACACACAGTATCTGACAGTGCCTTTGCTGAGACAGTAACATGAGCTCAAGATATGCTTTTGACATTGAATATGCCACAATGTCCTCCTCTCTTACCTTTGCATCTGTAATACCAGCCATAGGAATGGCAATGATAAATGACAATAAAAAAGAATGACTAAGCTATTGAGTGTATGAAACATTCATCTCTCGGAACACCTAAGCTAATTATTTAGTCTCAGGTCATTCATGTTAGGTTGATTCTCCCTCCTAGTATATTTTTATCACCTAGATATATTACTTCCAATTTATGAAAATGAATATAGAAACAGTAGAGGTAAGTTTCCAAGAACAATTTTAAAAAAGAATTTTTATCTGTTCTCCCAAACTAATATATTATATGTCCATAAATATATCCACCCACCTATATCCTCATTCACTCATTTATTGAACATAAAGCTTTATAGTGTTAAACTAATTACCAAGCACACTTCTGGGTCCAAGAGGTAGGGGAGGGAACAAGCCAGAGTCTCTTTTCTGAGGGCAGTACTGTGATTTCATGGCTTAACCAGATTTTTTTTGTGTGTGTGTGGGTACCGGGGGGTCAACCTCAGGACCTCGTGCACCAGCAGGTGCCCGTGCCACTGAGCGATATCACCGGCCCCTTTTTCGTATGTGGGTTCCAGGAGTCGAACTCGGGCCCTCGCGCTTGCCGGGCAGGCGCTTAAGCTGCTGAGCCATCTCACCGGCCCTTAACCAGATTTTAAATATCCAAAAATTACAATACACAGACAAAAACAGGTTTTCACAAAAAAGAATTTCAACACAGCATAAAAGCACCTGAGTGTGTGCAGGTGGTCAGGTGAAGCTTTCCTGAGAAGCTAACACATTGCATCTTGAAAAACAAAATAAATACTCTCAGGGAGTAGAAATGAGTAACAGTACTCTGTGAGATATCCTGCATTATATCATGTTTTCCCATCACCTGGACAAACTGCTGATGCCCGCAATGTAAAGGAGGAGAGGTTTATCTTTTGCTCACAATTTCAGAGTTCTGCCAGTGGTCAGCTGGCTCCTAGTTGGAAACCATGGTGAAAGGGTGAGGTAGGACAAAGTTGTTCATTTCATGGTGGCCAGGAAGAAGAGGGAACAGTAACAAGAGAAAGGGGGTCTGGGACCAGACATAGTACTCAAGGTCGCATCTCAGTGGCCCACCTAGATACACACAGAAGTGTATTTTACTAACCACCTAGGTGGCCCCCAAGCCAATGAAGTTGACAGCTAATCTTAGCTGTCACATACCAGGCTATGGTGAATACAGTATTCTGGGGCTACACAACAGTGGTCACTCTGTGATAGTAGAATGTGTAGGCTGGCAAAAACCAACACTAGCATGACATTTTAAGGAACTGATTTTATTCTGAAGACAAAGTGTCCTGTGAAGTATTTTAGGCAGTGGAGTCATAATCAGGGTTGTGGTTTCCATAAGTTCCGACACACGGAATTGGTTAAAAGAGCAGAGACAACAGACAGGAAAATAAGTGAAGAGGACTTCGCACTAATGAACTCTTTACCTAATTAAGTCCTCTTCTTCATACTAATCTCTTTGCTGTCTCCTAATCATAAATAGTCTTACTCCAACAGATCGATAAGAGGTAAAATTTTTCAAATACATTCTATTAAAATGTATATTAAAGTATATGCAAAGCACTGTGAAGAACTAAAGAGATAAAATATAAATATGTGTGTGTTTTCCCCTCAAGAAGTTTTTATATAAGTTGAACTTCTTAAGGATCCAAATATGTTTAATATTGGCAGAATAAAAAACATACTCATTATGAGAGAGATTGAAACAATGAAGAGATACTATCTGACAGTGGAGGTGTGTGGAGACCTTCAAACAGAAATCTACTAGGAGAAAATAAATAGAATTTAAATGAGTGAAACTAAAAAAGGAGAGAGGAAATTTCTAATAAAGGGATGCTTTTACAGATCTCTTTGCATGCATCACACAATATTTACCACTCTTCTTTAAAGAGCATAAGGAATTACTAAATTGTGATGTAGTTCTTAAGAGTGCAACCAAGTGGCTCTGTTCTTGCTTACAAGTTCTTTTAGACATTGTACAATGACAAAATAAATAAAATATACTAACCGTTTTCCTTAATTCATTCAGGCAATTATTTTGCTTCTTCTATATCCCAGGTAATGTTCAAAGTCCTAGAAATACCATGGTGAAAATTGTCAGCAAAATGCTTGTTCTAAACAACTTGCATACAAACTGAGGATGAAATATAATAAACATGCATGCATTTATATAGATAAGATTAATTCTAAAACTGTTGTTCTGTTAAGGCACTAAAGCAGAATAATGAGTTAGAAACCTTCAGTACCCTGTTCTTGGGCTGTTGAAATAGTATCATGGGGCCAGTGAGATGGCTCAGCGGTGTAAGCCCCTGCCTTGCAAGCGCGAGGGCCCGAGTTCGACTCCCGGAACCCACATACAAAAAAGGGGCCGGTGATATTGCTCAGTGGCACGGGTGCCTGTTGGTGCGCGAGGTCCTGAGGTCGACCCCCCGGTACCCACACACACAAAAAAGAAATAGTATCATGGGAGAACTCTGATTAGTTTAATTCAATTTTAAAAACTTTTAACACACAGAAAAGTGTATGAAAATTACACATCAGGGCATCATTGCATTCCTTTGGGCTTTATTTCTTGTATATTCACCTTGTAAATCAAGTTCTTTGCTGTGTCCACCACCTTAAAAATTTCCCATAGGCTCTCACCCTGTCAATACTGTTATTGAGCTGCACGATGAGTTGCTCATATTTGAAACAAAACCTGAGCCACGAGCCATGAGCTATGAAAGGAAATTAGCCAAATGAAAGTTTGCAGACTATTGTAGGCCAAGGGAACAGCAAATGCAGTGACGCTGAGGTGAGAAAGATCTTGCTATTTAAAACACAGAAGTAATGCCAAAGGATCTGTAATATAGTGAAACAGGAAAAACAATGGTGAAATATGATGTCGGAGAGTTACGTGGCAGACAGACCATTTAAGGCTCTGTTGGCTACAAAAAAAAAAATCTAGATTTTTCAATTTCCAATGTAGAGCTTATTGATGAAATACAGTGTGAGATATCATTCATTTTTAAATGCTTATTTCAAAGCAAATTCATTCAGGACATATCTGGACACTATAAAGGTATAGTAGGTTTAGAAGCAGGGAACATAGTAAGGAGAATGTACATAAGAAAATAAGTGATGAATATATGAATTACGATAGAAACAGATTGGTGAGAATGTATAAGATTTACTTGATTTAGTCAAAATACAAGAAAATAAAGCAAAATAGTAGGATAGATTAATTGGAGATAGCATATTCAAAATATAAATTTAAAATCTAAATGTAAACACATACTGAGATATCACATTTACCACATGAATATATAGTTATTATCTGTAAGTTGAAAATAAAGTTAAATAATTTTAAATATCATTTAAAAGAACAAAGTGAGAGTAATTTATAGGCTTATGTGACAGAATGACTAATAAAAGATTCATTAAAATGAAATATACATTGGAAGGAATAACTTTAACAAGAATTGGGGAGATTTCTTTTGTGTTTGAGATTTCTTTTCAGATAAACAATGAACAAAATATATCAATCTAAAGTTAAAGGAAGAAGTTTGGATCTGTCTGGATTACACTTGGGAGCTTTACATTTCTTGTTTCAAACTATGAGTCAATGAAATTATGCAAGAAGAGTATAGACAGAGAAATCTTAACCTGGAGTCCTGGCAAGAGAGGAGTACATAGCCACAGAGATTCATAAGAATGGAGAATGAAAGGAAATTAAAAGAATGAGATGCAATAAAGTCAAGAGAAAGAGTCTCTTTTAAACTCAATGTCACAGAGACTGCTCTAAGGCAAATGGCAGAGAATTAACCACAGGGTTTGGCAAGATAGAGACTTTTAGAATGCAGTGTCTATTTCTTGTTACTCCACAATTCCTTTATGTATCATTCAGTTATTATTATCACAATCTTTATGCATAATCCATAGACTTCCTTTAAAGGGAATGTTTACAGACGTTAGGCTCTATTGAGCATAACTTAAACCACACTGCGTATCAGAAAGGTCATATCCTCACCCACAAAACCAAACAGCAATGATAAGACCACAAGTAGTATATCTCTGCCTATGATATTTTAGGATCTAAGAAAGCCCATTATCCTCAGCCCATCATTATTTTGGATTTAATCCTCCATTGTATGGGTAATTCTGAATTTGGACAGAGAGTCATCATAAATCTATTTTCCCAGACCAGAGTAGGCCATGCCTTTCTGTTTCTTAGACCACTGCCATCTTTATATTCTTTTTTTTGTTTTGATTTTTGTTTTTGTTTTTCTGCTCTTTGATTGTACTGGAGATTGAGCCCAAAGCCATACATGACCAGCCCTTTTTCTTTTTTTACTTTTCATTTTGAGACAAGGTCTTGCTAGATTGTTAAATTGCCCAGGCTGCACTTCCATTTGTGATCCACCTCCCTCAGCCTCCCAGAGTGCTGGAATTACAGGTATGTGTCACCATACCTGGCTCATCTTTATATTCTTGGTTAAGGCGCAGCTCAACAAAATTTTAATGAAGATGCTGTTACAACCGAAGAGATAGAGTGTAAGTATGGGGACAAAATATCTTCAGAAAATCTCTCCTTTTCAATAAAGAAATTTGCTGAAACCAAACACACACAAACATGTGCCCCCCCATTTTGTTTTTTATTGCTTCCCCTAAAAAAAAAGAAGAGGTCTTCTACAAAGTAAATAATTCTCTTCTGAGAGGCAAGAACTCAGTGTGAGATGCCCACTTTTGTCATGATAAGGTGCTAAATGTGGACTATCCACCTATAGTGAACAAATAGATAAGCCAATTAAAGCATTTTTTAAAGAATTCTGTTTTAAGGCATCGTGAAGTTAACAAGCACTGAAAAAAATATATATATTTGGTTCAAAAACAAAGACCCAGAAAGAAGTAACCGATATTTGAAAAATACCAATGACAGATAAGAGGTTGAGAAGGCAAGCAGCGTTTTTAACAATCTTGTGAGGCAAAGTGTAACAAAGTTAGAGTCCAGAGCATACCAAGGAAGCAGTGATAGGAAACACCCCACAGCTAGGAACATCTATTGTAGGAGGACAGGTGAGCTGCAAATGGTCTGACTCTCACAGTATGATTAAAGTCCAACTTCAAATCACCTTGCTCCTTATAATTAGATGAAGTTGATGGTAGGTTATTGGTTCTCCCAAATGTATATTCCACTGGAAAAAGAGAAGATATAAGTCTAAGCTTAAAAATATACAATTTATCTTATTAAGCCTACAATAACCAGGTCCATGGAGAATAAAGAAAGTAATATTTTTTAAAAATAAAATAACATAATAAAAACAGCTGCGCAAAGGATTCAGGTTATACAATTATGTATAAATAATATCTTAATTTTTTTAAATATCAGAGTTACACAGTACTTTCATATAGATAACCTGAGTATTTTCAAAGAAATCAATATAACAGAAAGTATTTGAAATGACATAGTATTTAGAATATTAAATATCTAAGCATTGAAAAAATCAGTAACTAAAATTAAGAATGTAGTTGATAGTCCCAAAGTGATTTATAAATATCTAAATAGATTTTTAAATAAAAAGACGGATCAGAACAATGTGTAACAAAGGAGCAGAGAGTAAAATGGTAATAAAAGCACAAAACAATATGATAAACCTAAGGCATATACTAAGAAATTTACAATATGTGTAATTGGAGTCCCAGAAATAGAAAAACAAATGGAATACAATACCATGTGTGGAAATATGTGGAAAAGTTGCAGCAATTTTTCAAACCATTAGATAGTTATGAAAACAACTATTCAAGATAACTATGAACCTCGAGCAAGATAAATACAAAAATATTGCACTTGACACATCACACTAAACAACTTCAGATAGGAATACAAAGCTTAAAAATCTTAAAAGCAGACACAGAAAAAGATTAAAAGGAGAAACAATGAGACATTTGGCTTCTCAACAGAAAAAACTAGAAGTAGATGGCCTTAATTATCAACTGGTACAAAACAAATAACTCTGAATTTAGTTGATTAAAACAACGAATTACTATTTCATAAATTAGGGGGGTCAGTAATCTGGAAGTAGTGTATCTGGGTGGTTTTGGCTCAAGATCTCTCAAGAGATAGCATTCAAGCTGTCCAATGAAGATAATTATCTCAAGACTTTACTGGGAAGGATTCGTTTTCGACTTCACTCACTTAACAATTGGCAGAACATCGAAGATCTTTCAAGCTCAATGCGCCTGTTCGCTAGCTCAATTTCCTTGCTATCAAGTCCACTGCATAGGCTGCCTAAGAGTCATCACAACATAAAAATTGGATTCCCCCTTGCAAGGCAGCCTCACAACATGAGAGCTGGCTTCCGTGAAAGAGAGGACTTAAGAGTGAGAGAGTGCACAAAAGTGGAAATCGTAGTCCCTCTATAATCTCATATCTACAGTCACATCTCATCACTTCTGTGTTTCATTTGTTAGAATCGAATCTCGAGCTTTGCTTTGTGCTTTCTGATGGAGCAGGGTTCAAGTGAGTCATGTGGAATTAAAGTTCTAATGTATTGGTTTGTAACGAATTACTCTAAACTTAATCATCTGAAACCATTTTATTTTACCCTTATTATTTAAATCAGGAAATAGAAATAAGCTCAGGTGAGTAATAGGCTCAGCTGGATTTTTGAGGTGGAGCAACCCGGACAGGTTCTTCACTGAAATGATTGGTGCCTCGGTGTCTTAGTCTCTGTCTTTCTCTGTACGCTGCGCCATCTTGTAGGGCCTCTGCATACACCTCAGCATTTCTGCATGTTGTCTGACTTTCAAGACAGAAGGAAAAAAATCTGCCTAGCTAGCCAAAAGCTATGCCCAGGACTAGTACTACATCCCTTCCCTTGTATTCATTTGGTCATAGTGTCCTAGAGTCAACTGAGATTCCCGGCAGTAGAGAAACAGATGTCTCCTCTGGATTAGGGATCAGGAAGGCCACATTGCACAAGAAACTTGTGGTTTTTGAGATACTATTGCAGCTATCTTTGTGGCAATACAATCTTCCACAGTCAGCCCTCAGTCACAACAACCCACATCCCACACACAGGCAAAGTACACTTAAGCTCCTCCTGAAATTTTTATCCCATTATAGTAGTGAGGTCATATTTTATTGGCAGGGTGCTAGATTTGGTCCTTGTTTTGAGATCCTTTTGCTGAGACTCTTTTGCCATCCGAAGCTAGTTCTGGCTCTTATACATCTTCAAAATTCAGATGGAAAAGTGGCCAATTCTTTCCTTAGCTCATCTCTCTGTAAGCCACATTTCATTATACACAATTAAAAGGAACTAGTTGGCACTTTCCTTATTCTGTTTTAACCTCCATGAAACCAGATCATCTTATTCATACATACATTTGCTTTATATTCCCTCCCATATTATTTATTC
Organism: Erethizon dorsatum; assembly: GCA_028451465.1. Classification (NCBI taxonomy): domain Eukaryota; kingdom Metazoa; phylum Chordata; class Mammalia; order Rodentia; family Erethizontidae; genus Erethizon; species Erethizon dorsatum. The sequence goes on from CM051831.1 coordinate 75,003,276, forward strand.
TGTGTAAAAAAAAATTGCTCCCAAATCTGAGCATGTTATGTTCAAACAAAAGCTAATGTATTTTCTTATATAACTTTTGAAAATCAGGAATCTGGTAGAGCCTTAGATGGACAGCCCTGGCTCAGTATATTTCCCAAAGCTGCAGGCAACAAATCAGAAGGGACGGCAGCATCTATAGGCCCCACTGGAGCTGGAGGCTAGGCATACAACACGACTTCCCAATACCTCCTGGTATAATGCTCCGATTCGCACTGACTCCCAGAGTCTGCTTAGCCTGGGAGTCCTCTTAGCATCATAGGTACCTTGCCCCAGAGTTTTATAAAACAGATGGAAAGAAACTGAAATTCCTTTTATGACATATTCTAAGAAGTCATGCATTTCCACTATATTCTATCCACTAGAAGCAAGGCACCCCACACTCGAGGAGAAAAATTCCATTTCTACCTCTTAAAAGCAGTTGTGGTTGGGCCAATGAGATGGCTCAGTGGCGTAAGCACCTGCCTGGCAAGCAAGAGGTCCTGAGTTCGATTCTCGGTACCCACATAAAGGAAAAGAAAGGGGGCCAGTGATATTGCTCAGTGGCACAAGCACCTGCTGGCAAGTGCAAGGTCCTGAGTTCGACTCCCAGTACCCACATAAAAAATAAATAAATAAATAAAAATAAAAGAAGTGTGGTTACGCTCTAAAGCCACTAACCTTCTACTATTGAAGTCAACAATCTTGCTAATATTTTTTTCTTGCTGCTATATATATATATATATATATATATATATATATATATATATATATTTTACACTTTCTCTACTCTCTTATAATTTCTATCAATAATTTTGGCATTAGTCTTCCATTCCTACAGTCTACTTCAGCTCTTGCACACTGACACAATACATGTTTCCAAATCCAAAAGATGTTGCATTTTGTCATAACAAAATACCTACCTCCAGTACCAAATTTTGGTCCTAATGTGTATCCTGAGTAACAAAGCATTAACAAATTTTAAATTAACCATTTAATATGCATGGCCATCCTGGGAACCAAGAATGGGATGTCACCCTTAGGGAAGTCAGACATGGTAGGATGGGATGTCTTTGGGAAGTCTAAGCCTTCACCTTCCCTTGGAGTGGCTCAGATGTCTGAAGAAGGTGGCAATAACATCAATGGGACAACGAGTCTATGGCTTCAGTTCTAGCTGGGGTTTTTATAGTGCTCTTTAATGGGGTCTGCTAGAATTGGCAAAACCAAGATAGCTTCTCCCTTCACATCTAATGCTTAAATTGGAAGGGTCAGGATAGCTGGGTCTGGTCAAGCATCTCTCTCTCTCTCTCTCTCTCTCTCTCTCTCTCTCTCTCTCTGTCTCTGTCTGTCTCCCTGTGTCTCTTTCTGTCTCTGTCTCTCTCTGTCTTCCTCTGACTCTATATCTGCCTCGTTCTCTGTCTCTCTCTCTCTCTCTCTCTAACTCATTCTCTCTCTCCTCCCCGTCTCTCTCCCTCTCTCTCTCCCTCCTTTAAGTAGTCACCCCGCAAAGCATGAGAATCACACAGTGGCTAAATTCTTTCAGAGTTCTGACTTCCTCCAGAAGAAATATTTCAAGAAACTCAGATGGAAGTTACAAGGCTTGATGAGAAGTAATCTGAAAAGTCATTCAGCATCACTTTTACCACATTTCCCTGATTATACAGGGCCAATCCAGATTCCTTGAACAAGTGGACCATGCAATGGTGAAAAACAGAGAGATTTAATTTATTTTGAAAGTAGTCTTCATGCAGTCCCCCGTTAGATATCTATGTGCTCACTGACTTGTATAATACATTTTCAAAAATTATCCACCCGAAGCGTACTTCCCAAAATATGATTTTCATCTGCATTTGTGCTGTAAATAAAGTTTAGTGCAATGAATTTGCAGATGTAACTAAATTAGAAGGGGTTTCATAAGGCATAATGATATCCAATAAACTAGATAATATTATCTTCATTTCCTCAGACCTATACGTTTGGTTTTTAGTGCCAAAGGAGCAATTTTATGGCATCACTTGTTCATTTAAGAATTTTGTACTCTGCTTCTTGTGTATTCTTATGTGTTCCAGTGCTTATGTATTTATTCTCTAAGAATCACTTATCACTTTTAATCATACCCTTTCCCTTCAATCACAAAGATGTGGGGGAAAGCTCTACACTGAGTAGGTAGATACTCAGTGTTTGTTGGTGCTGCTATTTATATAGAAAATTATGTATCAATATGCATACATTTACTCAGTAAGCATGTGCTAAGCATCTGTTTCATGCTGGGCTCTGCATAATATTTTTATGGAAGTGTACACCCTTGCAACAGCTGCATGATCCCCCTTCTCCCCTCCCCACCATCTTCCTTCCTGGCTATATGGCTTGCAGTACCACTTAGACTAAAGTTTCAACAGCACTGATACCCACTTAAATATAGTAATTTTATATATAGCAATTTTCTTTGACCTATTCGGGAGACGAGTATAAGATTTTTAGATTTTTCATGGCAGTAGAATGTAGTACAAGTACATTCTAATTTCCTTAAAAACAATAACAGCACCATAAAAAGACACAAAATGCCACATTTAGTAAATCTTTCTTTCTGCTCTTCCCCCCCATCCTCCTTTTCCCCTCTTTTATTTATTTATTTATTTATTTTAACTAAGAACTACAGAAAAGAAACCCAGGGCCACCCAGAATGTTGTTCTGGTGAGGTCTCTGGGAATTTTCTTCTGAAATGGAACACTCTTAATGTCAAATCATTTTACCTTCTTTGCTGCCTTCACTACACTTAATACAATCTATAAGCCTATTTTGTGTGTGAGTGTGTGTGTATGTGTGTGTGTTACAAGTGACTGAATCAAGGGCCTTTGAGCTACATTCCCAGTCTTATTTAAGTTACTGGGCTCAAACATGTAATGCTTCTGCACCAGCCTTCCAGAGTGCTAGAATGTGTACTATCATAACCAGCTCTTTTATTTCTTTATTTCCTCTTCCCTCTTGAAAAAAGATCAAATGAATAGATTTGTACATTTAGTATACCATTAAATAGTTAGCATCTAGCCTAAACTTAGCAATAAATAAAGATCTGCTGCATAAATCAATGAAATGGTTTTTTCCAAATGGCCACAGAAACTAAGCAATACAATATCCATTTAAGGACACTGTAGATACCATCCCAGTATTATGTTTTCCTCTCTCTTGGAAACACCTGCTATTTTCATTTAAGTTTCCATATTTCCCCTGCACGATCCAAATGTTTTATGAGAAACTCTGGTCCTACCTCTCAAATGTGCCACACAACCCATGACAAAAGGAATGAGTGGGTGACATTTCTCAGCCACAGTGAGAAAGGAAGTTTTGATCCAGTTGAGACAAAGAAGAAATTTAGGAAACACTTTGTTCATTGTTATATAGAAACAGATATGTTATATAGAAAGATATTTGTGGGTCTAAAATTTACATAAATATGATTGAACATGATTCAGTAAGGAAAAGAGTGTACCAATGACTTCCACCAGGAGTAATCCATTATTAATTCTTAGACTTTGACATAGTCCTCCTTTCAGTAACAGTTTTATGCGGCTGTCACTGCTATACATCATCTAAGAGCCTCTTCAGAAATAAATGATTCATTAAGGCAGTTACCAGGGTGCAGTTATCACCTCTTAAATGGACTATCTCAGCTAGAAAGAGCTATCTTACCCAGGGTTGTGCCTGTGTCTTTGGGCAGCCTATGTAGCTAGACAACCACTCCAGTGGGTTTTCCCATCCCCAGTTCATGCTCCAGGACCAGCCAAAGCTTGCACTGAGAATGCAGTGCAGTTGGACTTCTCCCTCAACCAAATCCTGCTGTCGCCTTCCTCCAACAGGTGTTGATCATAAGGATACTCCTTAATACGCAACCTGAATGCTAGCTTCATACCAAGACATGGAACCCATGCGGAAATCCACTGAACAAGAAATGTGACTTCCTCTCTCTTTCTTCAAACAGAATATGCCTTTTAAAGACAAACTTCAGAAGCCTCATAGGCTTGATCTTCAAGATAGCGGACTTGTAAAGATATCTTTTTATGAGCAGAGTAAGCAACTAACTGTATTTTTTATCAATCTTCAAGAAGATATCAAGGAATTTTCACATCGTATGAAAGTAATTACATTGAAGGTAATAGTTTACATTTTATTCATGTGAGGGTTTATTTTGTGTGTCAATTGATTAGACTAAGATGTTCCTAGATAGTTGGTTAAATGTTACTCCTGGGCGAGTCTGTGAAGGTGTTTCCAGAAGGGATTAGCATTTGAACCAGCAGGCAGAGGAAAATATACCTTTACCAGTGTGGGAGATCAACTTCTTATCTATCCAGAGGGTGAATAAATCAAACGCATGGAGCAAGGTCAAATTTGCTGTCTTCTTGAGCTGAGGCATCAGTCCTTTTCCGTTCTGTGACATCAGATCTCTTGGTTCTTGAACCTTCATTCTCCAAGGTTTACACCAAAGACCAGTTCCACCCCCATCGTTCCCTTACTTGTCAGATCTTTTGCTTTGAACTTAGGGTTACACTATGGGCTCCTCTGGTTCTCAGACCTTTGTATTTGGTCTAATTTGCAATACTGGTTTTCTGATTTTCTAGCAATCACATGGCGTATTGGTTTTTTCTGTCTCTGTAATCACATGAACTAGTTCTCAAAATCAATCAATCCATCAATCTATCATCTATCTCTATCCTATTGATTTCATTTCTATAGTGAACCCTAATACAGCCAGCATTTAAAGTACTCACAGAATTTATGTTCTTAAAAATATTTTGCAAAATAAAACTCTAAACTCCCAATATTTGTCACAAGAAGCATAACTGAAAGAAGAACCAATACTAAGCTCCAACATTAATTGGCGATGTTACAAGTTTCCAGTCAGTTTACCAGTATTTCAGGGGACTTTTCTGATATTCAAAGGCCCTCTGTTTGTCTGATAGTTAAACCTCTGGAAAGCTAGTTACTTCATTCTAAAATTCCTGAATGTTACATTTTGAATCAGCAATTATTTCACTGTTCTGGTCCTTGATGAAATATTAAAGCTCAGAGATAGAAAAAGCAGCATGCGTTTGACAGATGTATTCTGTAAAAGCCAGCAAAAATGTAAAACATTTGGTTAATCATCCATTGGTTGGTCCAATTATTATTGGTTGAGTCAGACAAGATTTAGTAATTGAAGGATTTATTTTTAATGAAATCAGCAGCTGGCTTTGTATTTCTAGACAAAGAAGCATGGTTTAGTGTAAAAAGGCAAAAATTTAGATTAAGTACCAAGAGACAAGATCCAGGCTTTGTCACTTTCTAGCCGCATGACCTTGCTAAATCACTTAACCTCTTCGGGGCTCATTATTTTCTTGTGGTATTATCGAGCAATATAATAATGCATGTGAAAGTACTTTGAAAATGGAGACAAATTTCACACATTTAAGGAGTCATATTATAATATATGTGTCAGTCATGGCACTAGTTTGTAAGCAACAAAAATGATTAGAATAGATTTAAGCAGAAAAATAAATTCTTGGAAGGATATTGGCTAGGTCATTCAAGCAATGCGAAGGCTCAAGAACTGAACTCAGGAATTACAGGAGCCCAGGACGCATGAAGCCCCGCCAAGGTCACATTCCAGGAATCGCCCGAAGAATGCACCTCCTTGGTACCAGCAGCATACTCACTCCTGTACCAGTGGGTCTCCACTGTGACTGGTCAGTGGCACAGGAAATGAATCCCAAACTTCATTGTTGCATGACTAATTCAAGTTTTAAAAGTATTTGGCCATCTGAACTTTTCTGAACTTTAGGCATGGACAAATACCCTACTACTAGAGTCTGAAGTGGGGTCTTTTAGCTCGACTCAAATTTTATAGCAAAACCCAACATCTTACACATTTAATATCCCTTATCTAAAATGTTTTAGACAAGAAATGTTTCCAATTTTTTTTTCCAGAGTTTGGAATATTGGCATGTATACAGTGAGACACCCTAGAAATGGGAACCAAGTCAAAGCACAGCATCCATTTATGCTTCCTATTCATCTTCTACACATAGTCGGGAAGTTCTTTCATACAACTCTGAGTTGTGCGTCTGCGTTTTGACTACACCCTGTCACATAATGTGAAGTGTGGAATTTTTAAAATGTGGCACCATATTGATACTAGAAATGTTTAGATTTTGGAACATTTGAGATGTCGGATTTTCAGGCTAGAGATGCTCACCCTACATGTGGAACGAATCGCATCAATGCCCTTTTCTTAGTAAAGCTTGGGTGAACAGTCATTTAAGGACAGGGGAGCTTCATGTCAAGTATTCGTAGCTGCTGCTCTACACTAATTCTATCTATGGAAAACAACCTTGGCTAACAAATAATGATAGGAACTATGCTTTAGCTCTTAGTCTATATTATATACAATGATTATTTCTACATAAATGAAAGTCAAATAATGAGGTTGGCAAGGATAAGGCAAAAAAAAAACACAAAAGGAAAGAAAATGTCTTTATAATTACACATAGTATTGAATTACTATTGAATAGGAGAAAAATGCTCAGTTCTAGTCAGACAATGGTAATTATGTCAAATGCACACTATATGGGTAATTTGTGAAAATGAGGTAATCACTTATTAATTATATAAACAGTGGGCTAATTTTCCAACTTTCAGAAGAAGGTATACATCTTTATTCCTCATGAAGCCTTGAAAATTATTTATAGTCTTTAGTAATGACTTAAAAGTGAGTCTTAATTTCATAGTGTTTTCTTCTTGCTGAAGTTTCTCATAAAACTTAATAAATTTTTGGACTGATCGTGTCATATAACCATTGAAATATTTCCTGTGCCATGTGCGAAGAAAAATTAGAATAGAATTTTAGTTTTACAAAATTATGAAAATTATATTTGAAAGATATATTTAAGCTAACTATGTGACTTCAAAACAGCTTCCTAAAACATAGAATTATCTCTCACTGAACTAAGTATAATTCTTTACTGTATGGAGAGGTCGAAACTAGTATGTTGTGAAGGGATATTAGATTACCCTGAAGGAAAAGAGATAGATGATATATATATATATATATATATATATATATATATATATTTTTTTTTTTTTTTTTTTTTAAGTAAACTCAATCAGTACTTAGGAGGTTTATCTTTAATACAACACAACTCTGCATTGATTCACCGTGAGGGAGAAAGCGGTAGTGTTAAGAATAACTCCCTGCTGGATTTTCTATTTGTGAAGAGAACTCAGTATCATAGGGAACAAAGCCTTCTCCCCACTGTACATCTCTTTGCAGAGATTCTACAACCTTAGAAATGCATAGAATTGACCCTAGAACTACTTTTCAGCTCTGTTAATGTTACTCCCTTCAAAGTGTTGGTAACTGACCCTCTTTCTGGTTAGCAGCAGAGGAAGACGGTGTCTTACTCTTACCCATATCCTTCCGCACGCACTGGCCACACGATGCAGCTTTAGTGGAAAGTTCCCACGCACACACCTATGGTATCCCCATAAAGCAGGTGTGCCTCTGCCTTAGAGAAATTAATCTGACCCTTGATGGGGACAGGAGAAGAGTGTAGGGGCTTTAATGCTCCAGAAGCAACTCTCACCAGTGAAACTTTGAAATTGGTAAATAAAATCCAGCTCCCAGGGGCCGATGAGATGGCTCAGCGGCGTAAGCGCCTGCCTGGCAAGCGCGAGGGCCCCAAGTTTGACTCCCGGAACCCACATAGAACCCACATACGAAAAAAGGGCCGGTGATATCGCTCAGCAGCACGGGCGCCTGCTGGCGCGCGAGGTCCCGAGGTCGACCCCCGGTACCCACAAAAAAAAAAAAAAAAAAAAAAAAAAAATCCAGCTCCCAGTATTTCGGATCTGGAATTCTGAAAGGTACTATGTGTAGTCTCTTAGAAAACACTCAGTGGAATGAGACTGAGCCTTAGTTTCCCGTAGTGCTAACATGTCACTAACACACACTTTCTGTATCTCTTTTCTCCCACCCCTAATTTCCCTTAGAGTGCTTCCTGGGATCTCTATCCAGATAAACTCCTAGCACTCTGATTCTTATCTTACGATAAATAATTTCATTTTTTTTAAAGCCAACAGTGTTTTTACTCTTCTGGAAACAAGGTTCATCACGAAGAAACAAGTACATGCTAACAATTACATTTATGAAGAGAAGGAATTCTCTTCTCTCTGCATTCTTACATGGGGATATGTATTGTTCTGGTGGCTGCATCTTTTGTTCCTGTATGGCTGCCATGATCCAAAGCCCTCTCTTACTGCTCAGGCATGAATACACAACTGGATGTGATTTCTAAAGATAAAAACAAAGTGGCTTCCTTACAATATGGTTTCTGGTAGATTACAATGATTGTTTCTTTCTAATCATACTTTCCTTAGACTTGTTTTTAAGACTGTATTAAATAGTTGTTTGGGGAAATAAGACCTGAGTCATTGAAAATCATTACTTTCGAAATCTTACTATTTTCACCCTTATTTATCCTTTATTTATCCTGAGTCTACCCCAACATTCCAACTTCCATGAAATCAGAAGCTTCTTCTGTTTTGTTTACTTCTCTATCAGTAATACCACAACAGTAACAAAATATCTGGCAAAACTTAAAGTCTTCATAAATATTTTCAAATGATTTAATTGAATCAGTTCAATTACTCGGTAGCCCAATAAACTCGGGCAAGTTGATTAACCACTTGGTGCCTCAGTTTTCTCACAAGTAAAATGGAGATGATAAAAGTAGCTCTCTTAAATGACTATTTTGAGATTTGAATAAGATTTCATATGTAATTGCTCAGTGTAGTGCTTAACACATACATGCTTTAAAATCATAGCTGTTAATATACATTTATTAAGTGATGGATCCATAACAGACATTGTTAGGTGCTAGAGTCACATTGGTGAACAGACATATGAGGCAGCTAAACTAATGAAACTGCAGATTGAGTGTGATAGATGATAAACAGATAATCCTTATATCATTATTTTATGTCAAGGAAATGTGTTTATAGGTAGTGAAGAAGTCGAAAACATTTGTCAGGGGAGTGAGATCTTTCAAAAACACATCTTAATAACTTCAACAATATATGGATAACTTCACTGCCTTTTTCTGGAGCAGTGAGTTGGGAACTTAGTGTAATTGGGATTGGGCTGAGAGGAGTAAGGGCTCACAGTGAATGCTTAGAGTGAAAGCACAGCTCAGGAACATGTCCCAAGCATCTGCACAACGTGCTGGATGGCCCCATTTTCAGGGTTGCCTCTGTCATCACTTGTGTTTGTTGAATGACTCAATTTCTGATTCTACCTCTGTGAAAGGAGTCAAGAATCTTAGTCACCTTACTCGAAATAATATATTTTTATTCCATCAGATCAAAGAATCCTTTCCAAATTTTCTATTTCCTTTTTAAATCTCTAAAAGATATGGATTCTTTCCTTTAATATAAACATAATACCATCATCTCACTTAAAATAATAACCTTTAATGTCATCAAATATATGGCTACTTTAACCTTTCTTTGTGCTCTTGTGACTCATCTATTCTTTGTTTTAGCAGTACATCAGCTCTGAATTTTTATTGTTTACAGACTCGGTTTTCTGCCTCCTGCCAAAGTTAAAAGACAAAAATTAGATTTTCATAAAGGTTTTTCAATTCCTTTGGGTTTTGAACAAAATACCACTAACTAAAATCATCTGAAACCACCAGTTTCTATGATCCTGCAAATGTGAACATGTCATTAAAATCAAATGTCTTGTGTATGTACATATAGCACAAAGGTATTATTACCTTCATACTTGAAAATTTTAGTTATTAAAGTCAATGCCTGATTGTCCCTGCTATCTACAAGAAGAAAGGGCATTGCAAGTACATAGAAAAATGAAAGACTTCAGTAAATGGAATGTATTTCCCAGAGCCAGAGGACTAAATGATGGATATACAAGACTTGTGTGAACCTCCAGAAGACTATGAAAATTAAATATTTTACAAAACAGAAGTAGATGTACTGCCACCAAAAAAAGCAGCCTACAAAAAATAATATCTACTTTGTGGCAGTCACTGTGTTAGGAACTTTACAGGTGTAAAACAATTCTCACATTAACTACATACATTAGGGACATTCAAGGTCCACTTGCGGATTTATAAAGCAAAGTTCAAGGAAGTTATCTAATGCGTTCAAGATCACGTAATAAGTAGATCTGCTCCCTGAGTTGTTAGGCTCTAAAACACATTTTTTAAAAAAAATGACTATAGGAGATCGCTATGCTGAGTGTAGTCAGAATTTGTTGGAATGTGTGTTATCTACTTAAACATGAGAAAAATCAGATTCGAGCTTCGTTATGTAAGCGTGCCTCTGCACTAGCTTCTCTGGAGGAGATCCTCCCTGCACGCAGCACGAAAAGGAGCGAAAAGGCGATAGCCGAGAAGATGCAGCAGTTGGTGGAGTTTGGTCACCTTTGTTTTAAACATGCATTTCGTTAAATTCTCCTTTTGAATCGACCTCCTGTTTTGGAGTTCAGTCTGAACAACAGAGCGACAAAAGGGATTGCACAGCTGGGTATAGTGGCACAAGTCTATGACAGTTACAGCTACTTGGAAGATCTCAATTTGAAGACAAGCCGGGACAATTTAGTGAGTCCCTATCTCAAAATAAAATATTTTTAAAAGTCTAGAGATGTAGCCCAATGCTAGAGTGCTTTTCTAGCATGTGGTAGCCCCTAAGCAAAGAAAAAAAAAAGAATTGTGGAATAAAGGACTTATGACATTAATTAATTACTTACATCAATTAGATGTTTCACTAATGTGTGACAACCAGGAAAAGTTCAGGTCTGAAAGGAAGGACAGGCCGTCATCATTTTATCATGTATCCATTCACAATCTGAAGGATACAATTGCCAGATTTAGCAACCTTAAAAACACAGAACAACTAAATTTGAATTGAAGAGAAATAATTTTCTGTTTAAGTATGTCCCAGGCAAGTATAATTACACTGCTTTTTCCATTGTTTACCTTAAATGCAAATTTAACGGGGTGTCCTGTATTTTACCTGGCAGCATGGATGCAGAAACACACGCGGTCAAATGTGTTCACCCTTGAAGTGGGGTTATACACAGGGATTTGTGGAAAGTTTGTGCAGGTGGCCACCAGGTCTGCGGCTGCACAGCTGAGTGTCTGGTGTGTACCTGGGGCTGCTACTGGTCACCAGGGTCTGAGGTCAAGAAGAATCGAGTAAGGAGCAAAGGAGAGCAAGGGCCACTGGGACCTGCTGGGTACCTGTGGGACCTGGGACTGACAGACCTGGTGTTAACAACAGACGCCTTTAGGGAATGGTGACATCTTTTCATGCTTGGCTTCTGCACTCTGCAAGATTCTTCAGCCACATGAGAAGCCCTTCTGGAAAAGGCAGTTTGTAGTCTCAATCAAATCAGTGTAACACAATGTACTGTCTACTCCTTTACCCAAATCACACCTAATCTTTTTCTTTCTCTTTTTTTTTTACTGAGTTACAGTGTATCTAAAAATGCATGAACTTTAAGTGTATACTTACATGAGTTTTGACAAATTTATATAATTCTAAGCACCACTAAATCAAGACATATCCACACACATGCCTTTTTATATATGCTTATATCTATATTTATAGAGCTTGCCTGTATTTTCTAAATATTTCATATGATCTTCATGGATTCTTTTATATTTAAATTACAATCAGAACATTTTACAGACCTATACACTGAGAAGGATTTTTAAAGTATTAATTAATCATAGCACAATACAAAACTCTCATAGCACTCTGAATTCTTTCTCTTCTGATTCCATGTTGAATAAGAAAGATGAGAACTAATGACTAATTCATGCACTATATCATATTCTATTTGTTCTAGTAGAGTATCATTTTCAAAGCTAGCAAAATATAAAATTATCAATACAAAATATTGTTAAATTATCTAGAAAATCTCCCAGCAAATGCCTGGACCTTAGTAGGTAGTCCGTAAATATCAGTATCTTTCCATCAATCAAAATCTGGAGATTAAGAAGTGCTGCGTACATGTACCAACTCCCCATGAAGAACGTAATCATTATGTGTTGTAAACATGTACTAGTAAAAATAAAAATTTAATAAATTTAATAAATTTAATAAATAAATAAAATTTGTAGAGGCTACAAAATACAATTGATGATTCACTGATAAAATTGTTTTGAAAGCTCAAGACTAATACAGAAAATGCTGTTCTATAATAATGAATGAATGGATAAAAGCATTTCAGCATAAAATAATCACATAATTATAAATGAGACCTCACATTTATAAAATTATAAATTTTACTTCACACACTCTTCAGAAGAATTATTTTATTCAAGCCATGTGTTCATAGAGGAAGTTTTTTCAACTATATTATCCTATTAGGAATTAAACATATTTGCTTACTCTGTGTCTTCATTTATAAAGCCAGCCTATTTTAACTTGTAAGTAGCAGTGTCTAATAAATGCATAAAGGAAAAATGAAAAGCAGACCACGTGGGAAGCTAGGTGGACAGGGAGAGCTCTCTCTACCTGAGACCAAAATCACTACCTGAGGAATTTGGATTCGAAAAAGTTTCTTAATATATCAGAGGGAAAAAGTGCATAATGCTTTGAAAAATCAGTTTATATTGTACTATGTAATACCATCTCTTTGTTCTCTCCTGGGGGCACTTCATTCTTCTTAGTCCCTTTCCTTCTAGTCTCAATCTAGAGCCCTAATCAGAGTAAACTAAACAATAGCTGATGTGGACTAAGCTGTTGGCCAAGACAAGCTCCTCCCTCTGAGGCCCCTCTTTCTTACTCGAATGTCTCCAGAGCAAAGCAAGGTGTCTGGTGTAGCCCACCACACCAGTTGGTGCTGAAATGAATTAAACTGATGTTTCCCAAATGAATTTGCATTTTATGAGAGAACTTAAAAGGTTTAAAATATGCATCACCAATGTAAAATTTCAGTGATTAGAAGAAAGATTTTGATACAATGTTCTTCCCAGTACATTTCATATCATTTTTACCAAGATTTGCTGCCTCAGCTTATGGATGTCATCAACTTATTATTTCTCTTTAAACCTTAAGTCTCATTGTTCATTTGCAATATTTGAACCAGTCAGTCATACTCAGTCTGGTTCTGCTAATCATTACTCATGCTCTCCATAATGTCAGAATCCAGCAGTGTTCAAACCATGGAGGAGAGGGGGATAAGAATATGTTCTAAAGCATTTCCTGTGGGGAATACGGTCGTCTATGCAATGAAGAAATGTAGTTTCCTCCAGAATGGACCTATGAGACTTAGCAGAATGGTTACAATTCAGGATAAATAAATCTTTATAAATTGGTTTTATCTGAAGTCTTTTTCAAAGTATGAAGAAAATTCATAAAATTTCTCTTAAATGTATGATTGCTGAACACAGAATAAATAATTTGAATTATCCTCAAAGAATCATAATATTATTAATGTAATACTGTACATATATTCATACTATATGAAGTTTATTTTTTCTGCATGCGGATATTTTTGGATTTTTAACACTGATGTATTTATATTTTACATCAGAACTTCTATTATTTATTGATTTAATGATGCTTGTTAAAACTAGATGAACTTGGAAATGCATGACTAAGCGTAATGTATCACTATCATCACTCTTTCCATAGCTGATGGTAAATACTGAAAAATAAATAATAATCCAAATTAGCTTAAGGATAAAGAGAATGTATGGGTCATTCAATGTAGCTGAAAATTTGTGGAGTAGCTCAGGCATGACTATTCAATGATGCCACTCAGGGTACCTTACTCTTTCTTTCCCTTTCTTTCTTTCTTTCTTTCTCTCTCTCTCTCTCTCTCTCTCTCTCTCTCTCTCTCTCTCTCTCTCTCTCCCTCTCTTTCTTTTTTCTTTATTCCTTAGACCTATGCTTTATGTTGGCTTCATCTGCAGAAAACATTTTTCTTGGACTCAAAGAATGGTTATGCTAGGCTCAGTCTTATACTCTCTTAGATTCAGGATAGGTGAGAGAAAACATTTTTTTCTTGTAGATCCTGTAATCCTGTAATTCCCTCTATTTGAAGCAACATGGATTTTCAGTTCATCACTGATGCAATTACTGCATTTCTGTGTGTAGATTAGAAGGTAGATTAAGGGAGAGGAGAGAGAGAGAGAGAAGAAACTGTCTTAATTACAATTTTTTTCAAATTTATTCCTAAAGTTTGGTAAAAATGCTAGTTCGAAGTTATGTAGTAAATACATGTAAATTAAATAATTGCATGCAAAGCATAAGAAGTTTTCCAATGGTGTCTATGAAGAGAGAGGGATAAGGAGGCAGACAATGAAGCAGGAGAATGTATTGATGTTTTGGTTTTTCTGCATACTCCATGTATCAGTGTCTTGAATTGTAAGGTCAAATGTGTGAGTTAGAGCAATTACTATCCCCATTTTAGATGAGAAAACTGAAGTATAGAATGATGTGGCAGGTAGGGTGGAGTGTCAACTTGATTGGTTTTGGCATTCCCCCAGGAGATTAGTGGAACTCACTTAAAGGTGTGCCTAGGTGGATCGTGGGGAGTGGCCTGCTCTAGCCCCTCTCTTCCGCCTCTGCCGCACCACTCCCCTGTTCTGCTTCCTGATTGCCAGGAACTAAACAGCTCTGCTCTGCCACACCCTTCTGCTGTGATGTTCCTTGAAGCCAGCCTACCATGGACTTAATTCCTTGAAGTGATGAGCCAAACTAAACTTCTATTTCAGGTTATGGGGGCAGGTATTGTGTCTCAGCGACAGGAAAGCTGACTAATACATATAAATTACGTTCGCAAGTTCTCACAATAAGAAGTGGATGAGCCATTCCACAGATCATTAGTACTGGTTTGTTGTTTTGAATATGCCTTGAGCGGCATGATGCTCTTTTCCTTCAGTCTCCATCTTGTTCATTGACATGCTGTCAATATTACTTTGTGTTCAATGTCTAAAGAGAACTGGATTCAAACCTGAGTTTGCAAAGCAGACTGGAGATGGTTAAAGTTGTCGTGGGTAAAAGTCTTCAAGCAGACTGATAACAGATAGTTTATTTGCTGACAGAATTTGATATCCAGCGGTTATTTTATCTAGCTGACCTCACTCTCATACTGTCCCACTTACCCTTCTGCTATTTCCTGTGTAAATTAATATATGAATGGAGAATGTGTCAAAAACCACAGTCACTGCTGTGGCTATCTTCCAACCTGGTCGGCAGCATCCTAATTGTCCGGACTCCTCTATGTAGGACACCCAGCACACAGCACAGCAGATTCACTTCCTGTCCTTTGGTTTCTGGACATTGTGTAGCAGGAGGTGATTTGGCTGCATGCTGGTTGAAGCGGATTCTGCCTTTATGAATAGGAAGCAACACAGCGGTGAGAGCCATGCTGTATGTTCTCACATTCTTTTCACAAGAAGATGTCAAATTCACAGGACAAAACATGCAAGGAAACCCCATTTTCCAATTTAACCTAGTTTCTCCTAATTTATATTGAGTAGAAATTCCTCTTGCGTACCAGTAATACATTGTATGATAATCTGAATAATTAGGTTTTAGGAATTTACATTTTTTTTGCTGTCTCAGACAATTTTATGGAAAATTGTAAGGTTATGTACAAGAAACCTTTTAAACTAGACAACTCATTCATTAGACTTACTGATTTTTCAATAAGCTATCAGAGGATAATCTTATATATATATATATTTACCTTACATGGAAGTGGTATGGGTGGAGAAGAAGAAACTCATTGTCTTCTTTGATCTCAAACTTTGTTATTTGACAAACAACATAAAAATAAATAGCAAAATAAGTGTTTTATAAAAGAAAATTCAGTATGTAAGTACAAGTTAATGATGTTTTACTTAAAATCAATATTAATCACTGTTTAATTTAAACCTGACATCTACTTTTAGATAAAACTGTTTATTTATTTGATGATTTACTTTTGTTTCAGGAATTGAGAAGTGCAAGGGTCTCAAAGATTTCATTGATTCATGAATTCAATAAATAAAAGTGTTGAAAGACATTTTTAGAATCCAGACATCTGAAGTCACAATACCAGGTACAAATCTGTGTTCTGCATTTTATTCTTATCCTTGAAATAAATAACTTGGTTTTGTAAAGCCTCAGTTTTGTCTTCTTTGAAATAGGAAAAATAGAATCTATCCTTCAAGATTTTTGTGAGTACTGATGAATATTATTCTATTGAATCAAAAAAATCTATAGAAATGCAGACATTCACTCCTTTATGAATAACTTTGAAATTCTTTTCTTGATTTTTTTGGCAATGTATTTGAAGTGGTGTGATTTGAGACAGGTCAGATACTCAGTAATTAACTTTTTTTCTAAAAGAACATCCCACCAATAAATTTAAAGATGTAATTTACCTCATCTGAATTTTTAATGTTTTATATGCAGATTATAAATAGAAATCATTTGAAGTACATCATTTTGTATCCTTTCTTCCATTTGGATAACTTCAGATTCTAAACCTATTTTTGTCTCTAATATGAAAAATGTATCTTTGTTACCAAATTACAAATTAATGTGAACAGCTTTCATCTACTCTTAAAGACAAACCTTCAGAGTAAGTTTTATTCATTCTTTTTGTTATATAATATCCTTTTTTAAAAATTGATATTAAAAAAAGATTTTAAACTTGAATATAATCTAACACATAAATACATAAAATATAAGATTTAAGTAAAATATGTTCTGAGGATATAGTTCTCCAGTTAACCCTTCCTTGTCCTACTAGAAGTCATATTCCTTTCCAGTTGGGATGACTTGTTGGTTAACGTGCTTTGTGAATTCAGGCTTCTGAATCAACCTACATGTCATTCGCTGCACCCAAACAGCTTTTTCCCTTTTTCTTGTCTACTGTATCCCTCTTCTAAAACACTACTGCTCTATGAAGCTATCCATAATACCATCCAACTCCAGACACCCAATATCACCACTTCCACCAGCTTTCCCAAGACAGTGTATTTAAATTTAACATTTTATATTTCACTCCACTGTTAATTCTTTTCATACTGACATGCGTGCGTAACTGGTCAAATCACATCTATTTATTTTTTCAAGAACACAAAGAGTAAAATTGCTGATTTATTACTCTATTATATATATTACCTTTTGCTATGCTGCCTTTAAGTCTATTATCTCATTTACAGAAAGGGCACTTAGCAAATATTTGCCTTTTTTCCATTATTCCTCCATATCTTTCATGAGTGAAGAAACAATTTTTCTCAACCATCACTTCAATATTTTTAAAAACTCACCTTCCCTACATTTGTATAATTATACTTCAATTTTAGAAATGATTATTTTGTGTATATCCCCATCTTATGCCTATTAAAAAACTCTGGTGAGGATATTACTCTTCTTTTTTTTCTTTTCTTGTGGGTACCGGGGGTCGACCTCAGGACCTTATGTGCCAGCAGGCACCCGTGTCACTGAGTGATATCACTGGCCCTTTTTTTGTATGTTGGTTCTGGGAGTCCAACTCAGGACCTCGCGCTTGCCAGGCAGGCACTTATGCCACTGAGCCATCTCACCGGCCCTACTCTTCTTTTTAAAAGATGAGAAAATTGAGACTTATTTAGTACATGTGACTGGCCTAAAACTGCACAAATGGTAGTGGTAGAACCAGGGGTCTGGCTTGATTGGGAGAGAGAATAGATGAATTGTTTCAGAGCAGGGTCTTAAATTAGGGTGCTTGGGTTAGAATTCATGCTCTGTCACTTAGCTATGACCTTGAACTGACTGGCTGACTTTTTCCTTTTCATTGTCAAAAATCGATCTTCTAGTTCTCAGCTCCAAGGATTGTTGCTGGGACTCGATCAGTTAATATATGTAAGGAATATAGAACACAAAACTGGACTTACCGGGCCGGTGAGATGGCTCAGTGGCGTAAGTGCCTGCCTTGCAAGTGCGAGGGCCCGAGTTTGACTCCCGGAACCCACATACGAAAAAGGGGCTGGTGATATCGCTCAGTGGCACGGGTGCCTGTTGGCGCGCGAGGTCCTGAGGTCGACCTCCCGGTAACCACCAAAAAAAACAAAAAAACAAAAAACTGGACTTACCAATTAACAGAGTAAAGTACCCTGAAGATGATAAGAAGATACAAAAAAGATGAAAGCTATCAGTCAAGAAAAAAAGCAGTATTATTGGAGTAGGTCAGATCAACAGTAGAAATTATGCCCCACTGCATGACCCAAGCCATTAAAAATTACACTGTGAATTGTGGGGAGGGTAAATGGTGCCAACCCAGCAGTGTTCCTCACCCTGGAGGAGCATCACTGACTTGCTGAGAAGAAAGGCATGCGATGAGCTGATGACCATTTTGAGGTGTTTTTAGGTGAAAAGTACAACTCAACTCCATATAAGTACACTTTTTAAAACTTTGTCACATTCAATCGTATAATCACCTTCTACATAGATTGGTTGTTGACTCTTCATGGAAATGAAACTGTAACTAGCATGATCTATAAAATGTGTTGGTAATTGAATCTTCTTATATTATTAACCAGCCCCTTGGCTAATTAAAGGACACAGGACAAGGGGTACCTCTGATTTTTTTAAAATATGGTAAAATCCTGCTATTTTGGCTGACCATTTAATTGTGAAGGTCTTATTATTTCTGCACAGTTTTATTTTAATCTAGAATAACCCTAGATAGCCAAACAAATTACATGATAGATTAAATCAATTAACTGCAACATCTAAAATAAATTGGAAGAATTGATTTACAATAAAAACTTCCAAAAATTATTGGAAAAGTATGCCCTGTGACAATTGAGCTAGATTGTCAACTTGATTTGCTTGAAAACTGCATAAAGTAGGAGTAGAGCACACTCTGGATATGACTAGTTGGGTCATGGAGGTGTGACTTTGGGTACCATATCTGGTCCCTGGTCACTTCTTGTCTGGCAATGTTTTCCTGCTGTACTTCCTGGCTGTCATGGTTTAACCAACTTTTGTCCACCGTGCTCTTCTGCCAATATGTATTTCCACTGAAGACAACCAGGGACTGAACCTTCTGAAACAGTGAGCCAACTGATCCTCTCCATCTGTAAATTGTTAGTGTCAGGTATTGTGTCCCACAAATAGGAAATTTGACCAATATATGTCCACTGGATATAGATAATAGTTTAACTGACAAAATTTAGACACTGGCTTTATTTTTAAGATCTCCCAACTTTACATAAAAAAACATAAAATTATATGGTGTATTTAAAGTTAATAGTTGTATATTGTGTTAAAGCAGATAATTCTGGATTTCTATTATAGGGATCACTGTTGTAATCACAGTGTTAATTAATTTATCTACATTTGGGGAGGTACCCATTAATGCCATATGGATAGAAATTTATGAATTCAGTATGAGTACTAAGTATAAGTTATAAGGGCTATCAATTCATTTCTCTTATTTTATTATCAATGTACTATCATTGTTTAATAATGTATTCATATATTTTAGTTGAGCTCACAGTCCACTAAATTTTGTTTTAATGTTTTCCTGGTCTTTAATAAAACTTTGTAAAAAAAAAGTTAAAAGATTGACAAGTTTTCATCTTCTGGAAAATATCTGTCAAATTTCTCTTAGTATATGATTCCAAAAGAATGTGTATTTCTGTAGAATTTAACTTTTCTTTTTATCTTAAAATGAACAATGTATAAACTACCATGGTCCCAATTTTGTTTTGACTCCCACCATGTTCAGAAGAAAGTGAGCCCTCGCATACAATAATGGTTTTTCCCAATTACCTGGAAGAATTGCCTCTGTTTGTCTCTCTCTGTCTCTGTGTCTCTCCGTCTCTGTTCATATTTACAAAGAACACCTATATACCATGATATTAATAAGGGTATTTTTTTAAGAAATAAATTTATAAGTCTGTGTGTTCAATATATGCTGTGAAATTAAATATAAAAAATAAAAATAAAATAAATGTAGCTCTAAAATGACATTAAAATAATAAGAAAAAGATAAAGATGAATATTATCTGTGGTAAACACAATTTGGAAACATAAATAAGTGTTGATGAAGAACGATATTTTGAGACTAAATGGAAATATAAGTGAACTTGCAATGCTTCACCTCTGAAATGATAGTATTTGCCACGGTAATGTATAAAGTTGGTTGTAATGTGGTGATTTTTTTTTATCCAAATATGTATGTGTAAATTTTGAAATTTCCTGACTAACTTTTCCTCTTTCAGTTTACACATAGTTCTCACAATGAACAAGGAATCATAGACTAGGTGAAACTATGTCTTTTCCCTAAGTATGCCTCTTAGCAAAATGAAAGGAGAAAATTGTTACCAAATGGACAAATTAACTCATCAGTAAATTGTATCTCATAATGACTTATCATATCTTAAATTCAATATTAACTAACTTAGGGCATTTGGAAACAGTGATGCTTTTTAAGAAAATGAGAAATAGATATAACCTACTTTCATGACTTTAATAACACACATTCTATTGCACCTTAACACTTACAGTTTAAAGTCACATTGTGCTCAATTTCAAAATAATCAATCATCAAAATATGAATATCATTTACTCTTTAAAAATGAAAAGGTGTGATTTATAATGACATGCATTGAATGTATGTACAGGACACTCTTATCAATCATCTAAATTATCTATAGTATAAAGAGCCATTTGAATGCAAAGAATATGAAAATACATCATTTTTGTTTCCTTATTCAATGAAAACTTTGTATAATATCTCAAGTATAAAACCATAATATAGTATAACAAAAAGGATTTAGGCATTGATTGTTTGATATTTGGAGGTAAATGTCTCATATAAGCCTCATTTCTAAAATAACATACTAAACATTTCAGAAAGAAAGAAAAATAGAAAACTCATTAATTAGAAAAAAATCATACTGATGGTTGGCATACTTTAGAAGCTTCCCAGTTTTTAATATCCTTGACTGTTTAGATCAGGAGACAACAAACTATGACTTGCAAGCCAAATGAAACTCACTGTTGTTTTTTGTTTGTTTGTTTGTTTTTTGTGGGTACCGGGGGTTGACCTCAGGACCTTGCGGGCCAGCAGGTGCCCGTGCCGCTGAGCAATATCACCAGCCCTTTTTTTG
This sequence comes from Erethizon dorsatum, assembly GCA_028451465.1. Taxonomy (NCBI): domain Eukaryota; kingdom Metazoa; phylum Chordata; class Mammalia; order Rodentia; family Erethizontidae; genus Erethizon; species Erethizon dorsatum. The sequence continues at coordinate 75,024,452 of CM051831.1, forward strand.
TATGTGGGTTCCGGGAGTCGAACTCGGGCCCTTCCACTTGCCAGGCAGGCACTTACGCCACTAAGCCATCTCACCAGCCCAAGACTCACTGTTTTTTGAGTAAAGTTTTATCGGAACATTGTTGTGCCTGTTTGTTCAACCTACTACCAGTATCTATTAGTTCTTTCTCACTGCAACAGCAGAGCTGAAAAGTGACGGACATACAGGCCTCAGAATCTAAACAGCTTACCATTTTGCATCACTACAAAAAAATCTTCCCTAACTCTCAATTAGAGGACCATGGGAATAGAGCCTTTATTTCTAGCAACGATATTGCTTTGGGAAACATTTTCGTAAATGCTTATTACAGAGAAAAAGCAGTCATTGCCATTCTATTTACCAAATATCTTTTGAGCAAGAAGATAGAATGTTCTACACTTGTGCTATCACTGTGTAGTCTCCTTCCACTCTGACTCTGGTCTAATCTGATGAACTAGTTTATCAGAAATAACATGGAGCCAATTCTGGGCCTAGGCTTCGCTTTGCAGAGCTCTGCTCCCGGAACAAGAACAAAACAGACTAGTCTGGGAGACTACATGCGTCAGACCTGGGTAAACCCCGTAGCTGTCGCAGACCTGCCAGTCCTCAATTAATGTATAATAATAGTCTGTCATTTTTATACCATTTGGGAATTTCTGAGTATACATGCTTAAGTAAGCCAAGCTGAAGTCATTCGTCTAGCCTGAGTCATCAGCCCGCCCATACAATCTATAGCTCTATGAAAAATAGTAAATGACTATTATTTTATGTTGCTGAGTTTGGGAGTGGTATGTTATAAAGAAAAAGTTTAATGATACAGTATTGTTTATATCCCAATTTAGGGAAAGGAAATTGAAATGGTATTAGATCAAATAATGTGATAAGAATTCACAGCTATAAAGCATAGAACAGGATTAATAACCTGGGATCAAATTCTAGAACTTTCTATATACCATTCATTTCAGGATAAGAATCACTATATATAAAATGACCAGGTGTGAGAACGTCCCCCCTCACTATTTCTTCCTGGTGAAAGTAGTTGGAGAAGAATAGAAAGCATCCTATTACTGCCTCATCTGTGAGATTCAGTAGTGCAGGGACTAGACAAGTAATAGCATTGTCAGACTGAGAGCCTGACTGATAAAGCAATATGTTCCATTCTTGCTGAAGTAATAAAACTCCTGAAATGGTCCATAAAGCTCAGTAGCCAAAGGGGAAAAAAAGCAGATGAGCCACATGGAAATGCTGCAGACATCCAAGAGAGGAACTAGAGCCAAATAAATCAGAAGTGGGCATTTGGTGCTGAGAGAAGCTTTTTCCAGGGACATTCTCCCCCAAAATTTCACCAATATTTCAAGTAAAAGCACCTATGTAGATATGCCCAGTATAAAATGGTAAGTGTGAGAAAAAGACTATAGAAAGAGTTCCTTAGTGTTTTCTTACAATTGTCAGGTCACATTTTCATTTCTTATGTTAAATGAATTATTTGTTTTGTATGATGAGTGCAGTGGTAAAGAATAAGGAATCCTCAGAAATGGGAGTAAAGGGAGAAAACAAATAACTCCTCCCTCACAAAACCCCATAACAATTCCCTGATCATAAACAAAGCTAAAGAGGCTTCTGTGGCCTACCTCCCAAGTAGAAGCAAATAATGGGTTCTGTACAGCATAGTTAATTCCTTTGTGTGTTTTGAACAGTTAATAATAACCTAGATTTTTGTTTCACATGGAAAAACATCTTATGAAAACACTGCATAATCTTTAATAGCAAACAATCAAACCAAACAAAAACTTGGAAGCACATCCAATGTCCACTTGACTCAAAATTCAATAAATAAAAAGTGTGATATTCATACAATACAATAGTACTTTGCTGTAAAAATAAAGTTTGTGCTATTATTGACTAAATGAATGTCACCGATGAGATTAAGTAAAAGATATAAATGGCAAAATGAATGTGCAGTTCCTTTTATATAAAAGTTATTAACATACAAAGCTGAGTATTGTGTTATTTGGAGATATACACATACATGGCAAAAAAATAACTAAATGAAAAACATAAAATTGAAATGGCGACTACCTCTAGACAAGGAATAAAAGAGTTGCTGTTTGGGATGGGTACAATACTTGAAGACCTAAGAAAGCATTGATGATTAGGTTCTATTGGGAGATAAGTATAGCTATGCTCACAGTTTAATATTGAGTATACCTTGCATACTGTAAATTACATGTAACATGGAATCAATGTGTGTTAACTATAAAATAGAGCCCTTTCAACAGGGTTATTACATTCTTTTTCATCCTAAATTACATTTTTCGTTTGTTCACATTGTTTGTAGAAAATGGTATTATTGGTCTTCTTGTGTTACAATGGAATTAGAATGTTAACCACATTAAGAAATTACCTATAAAAGCAATCTTTGATCTACAAAAGTCAGAATGAAGGTACGTTAGTATGTAAGTGTTCAGTGTCTATTTTGATTGCTGCATGTAAGTCGCAAAATTATAATTTAGTTTTCTTTGAGATTGATCTCAAAAATGAAATTGAAGGAGTATTGAATGAAAAGGATCTAAGAATATATAAGAGTCCATTAGCAAATTCAGAAAGCACAAAAAATAGAAACACTTGTCAAACATCTGGGTTTTACCCCTTACTAGTCTTGCAAAGATCTTTTGGTCGCTTTTGGAAATTGTGCAAAACTCTGTCTCCCTGGCTGTGGCCAGTCCTGCTCTAATAGCCACTGGGACATGACAGAAATATTCAGATAGACAGTAAAATTTGTGCTTGCTCCCGAAGTACAAAGAAAGGATATTGAATGAATTTTCTTAGCTTCATGGAAGATTATTTCTTCTTTGTTTTTGTTGTTGTTGTTGTTGTTTTCATGCTTCTTTTCTGGTTGTGATTGTTCCTCTCTCAAAAATATATTTTAAAAAATGTAGACCCATAAAGAAAGGACAAAAATGCTGGCATATTCAGAGAGTAGAGCACAAGTCTTGTCAGGCACTCTATGTTGAGACAGACCCCTTGAAAACTCTGATGGAAAGGCTTTCAAATATGCAGTGCAATTTACTTGCAATTTGTGATTCTTCCCTCAAATAGTTCAGTGTCTTGAGAAGAGATATCTCCCTGATAAAATGAACTCAGTCGGGACAGGCCTGGGATAGAAACACGGAAGCCAGGATTCTGAGAGCCCTAAGCATTCCACACTCTCTCAAAATTCCATCTAACTTTGATGTTGAAATCAGAAGGTGGAAAAAAAAAAAAAGAAAAGAAAAAAGGTACTTCGGAGGGCAGAAGGGTATTTTATGATGTTTCTCATTTGATGGATTACTTGCTATCTGGTACAGCAACTGAGAGAGACCGCAAGGTTACAGGGAACATAAAATGAAGGAGAGCCCTGGCATTTCCTGAATTCTGCACAAGTCCTGCAGCTTTGATACATGACTGCCCTGTATGAGGCCATCAATTCCCTGTGCAACACCATGCCGAGTAGAATTTGCAATTTGTGTGATTATAGTTATCATTATTACACCAAGCTGAACAACATTTTCGGCTCCGTGAACTAGAGGGAAAAGTAGCACCTAAAGGGCTTGGATTCAGACAGGCAAAGAAGTGGGAAGGGCAGGGGGAGAATTTTGGAAATTCCTTTTGTTATCTTTTCTGCTGGTTTCCAATTCTTGACATTGAGTACATGTCTTGGCTCTATTGGGGTGGAATCTAATTCAGTGGGAGGAGCAGTCAAGGGATCTGCATTTTTATAAGCACCTCTAGATGACTGTTAGGAATTTTTTTATTGGTACATATTTGAAGTACATGGGAGCTGGTAAACGTAGATAAGTCATCTTAATTGTTTTTTGTCCCTTACACTTCTCATCCTTCCCTGCTCATTTCAACTCTTGGTCACATTCTCACTTGCAAAAGCTCTATTTCCATTTTATTTTTCAATTCTTTTTTCTTCACCCTTTTCCCCTCCCCTCCCTTCTTTCTCCCTCTGTCTCTTGTTCCCCTTCCCATTTGAAAAAGAGCTCTCTAATTCCTATTACCTATCTTTTATTTTGCTTTTCATTTATATTTTGAGTTTCACTGTAAGAGAAAACATGGAGAGCTTTTTAAATGCCTCAAGACTGGATGCTTTAGGTTGGTTCCTTTGAGATTAATTTCACAACATATATCAGTCTCTTTGCCCTGACAATCCTGGTGTACTTTGGTTAAATATTTGGATATTGTTAGATGGCCAATTTAAGGTCCTTGAGTGACAGGACTTTGTTCAGTTTCCCTGTTACTACAAGTGTATTTAAAATGAAATTAGCACCAAATTCAGTAGCATGGTTGGATACAAAGTCAACACTCAAAAATCAACAGCATTTCTGTGCACAAACAACAAACTCACTGAGAGAGAAATTAGGGAAACCACACCCTTCACAATAGCATCCAAAAAATGAAATACTTAGGAATCAATCTAACAAAGGAATTAAGAGAACTATATATTGAAAATTACAGTACTCTGAAAAAGGAGATCAAAGAGGATATCAGAAAATGGAAAGATATCCCTTGCTCATTGATAGAAGGAACCAACATAGTGAAAATTGCCATACTGCCAAAGTTGTTATACAGATTAAATGCAATCCCAATCAAAATACCCTTAACATAACTCACAGAACTAGAGAAAACATTCCTAAAATTTATTTGAACCAGAAAAGACCTAGAATAGCAAAAGCAATTCTGGGCAACAAAGGCAAGGCAGAAGGCATCACAATCTACTGTGATAAAAGGCATCACAAAGCTATTGTGATAAAATCAGCATGGTACTGGCAAAAAAACAGACCTGGGGATCAGTGGAACAGATAAGAAGATGTAGACACAACTACAACCACACTCAGCCAACTTACCTTTGAAAAAGGGGCAAAATATGTTCACTGGAAGAAAGAAAGCCTCTTTAATAAGTGGTGCTGGAAAAACTGGCTGTCTACATGCTGAAGACTAAAACTAGACCTATGTTTATCACCATGCACTAAACTAAAGTCAAAATGGATCAAAGATCTACATATTAAATCAGAAACACTAAATCTGCTGGATGAGAAAGTAGGTAGAAATCTTGAAGACATAGGTGTAGGTAGAGAGTTCCTGAACAAAACCCAAACTGCATGGGAAACACTTCAAAGAATCAACAACTGGGATTTCATCTTATTAAGAAGCTTTTGCACATCACAAGAAATCACCAACAGAGTGAAAAGACAACCCACAGAGTGGGAACAAATTTTAGCAAATTATCCCTCAGATAAAGGACTTATATCTAGACCATATAAAGAATTGAAATAACTCAGACCCCCCCATATTCAAAGACCCAATCCAAAAATGGGCATCTGAGATCAATACACAATTCTCAGATGAAGAAATACAAATGGCAAATAAATGCATGAAAAAAATGTTCAACATCATTGGTCATTCGAGAGTTGCAAATTAAAACAACACTGAGATTCCATCTCACCCCAGAAAGAATGGCTGTCATCAAGAAATCAACTAATAACAAATGCTGTAGGGGCTGTGGGGAAAAATTATCCATTCTCCACTGTTGGTGGGAGTGCAGACTGGTGCAACCACTGTGGAAATCAGTGTGGAGATTCCTCAAAAAGTTAGGATTAGCAGTCCCGTTCAACCCAGCGATTCCCTTTCTGTGTATCTTCCCAGAAGAATTAAATACATCATACCACAGCGATATACGTGCACCCATTTTTATAGCAGCACAATTTATAATAGCTAAACCTTGGAAACAATCCAAATGCCCATCAACTGAGGAATGGATTAAAAAGACGTGGTATTTTTATACAATGGAGTACTACTCAGCCATAAAGAAGGATAAACTTGAGACTTTTATAGGTGAATGGATGCACCTTGAGATCATACTCATAAGTGAAATAAATCAGACTTGTGTGTAAATATCATATTGTCTGCCTCGTGTGAGAAATTTTGAGTAAATAAGGTCTAAAATGTACAATAGATATTGTGAAATGTGAAGAAATTGTTTAAAAGGAAAAGGAACTAGGATGGGGGACAGGGGAAAGGAAGGATGGGAAAAGGGAGAAAAAATGTAAGTTAGTTATACTATTAGTGTCTCTTAGTTCATAGAAATGGAAGGTTCGTGTTAATATCAGTTGGAGAATTTTTTATGCCCATATCTTGTACTCTGAGTTACTACTTTAAAGATAACAATATGCAATGTATTAACAATTGTTATTCTCTTATTATCTTATTATGAAATTTGGTTTTACCTTTTATTCTATAAAATGAAAAATGAAATTAGCACTTATCAATAACTATAGGTTTGATACATGAAGGTATACACACACTGAGCAAACTTCATCACTGAACCTTAGGGTCTACTGGGTATTAGCTTCCCCACATGGCATCTATTTTGGGAGCTGAAGGTACAACATACTTCTATAATGTCACAGCACATGTATAAAGAAGGCTCAAGTCTTTACTTGGAGATTCTCATTCATTTTTCATGTCCATAGGCTATAAATTAAGAAAAGGTAATATGGATTTATTTAAAAGCGTGTGTCCTAGAAGTAAAAGAAGGCGCACACACCTGTGCAGCTGCTCTACTGACATATCTTTCCCATTCATGAGAGCAAAATTTTCACTTTAGGCCTGAGCTTTAGACTGATCAAAAGCATCTATGTTCTGTACAGTTTTTACATATTTTTATTATTATAGGTTTGCAGTACATACTGTTTACATTCTTTGAGTGGAGTTGCCACATGTACGTAACACCTTAATTCTTTTTTTTTCTGTACATTTTTTAGACTTTCTGCTCAAAAAGAATACAGAGGGCCGGTGAGATGGCTCAGCTGCCTACACGCCTGCCTGGCAAGCGCGGGGGCCCGAGTTCGGCTTCCGCAACCCACATACGAAAAAAGGGCCAGTGATATCGCTCAGCAGCACGGGCGCCTGCTGGAGCGCGAGGTCCTGAGGTCAACCACCGGTACCCACAAAAAAAAAAAAAAAGAATACAGAATACTAGTAAAATGAATGCTAATCCATATATTAATCAGCTTTCTCATCCCTGAGACACAATGCACAACACCCACAGTTAAGGGAGGAGAGACTTAATTTAACTCATAGTTTCAGGGGATTCAGTCTCTGGCTACAGGGCAGAAACATCACCTCACAGTGGTGTGATGGAACAAAGGTGTTTAGCTCATGGTGGCCAGAAACAGAGCAGGGAAGAAGAGGAAAGAGCAAGGTACCAGACATAGACCCAAGGTCATACTTCCATAACCTATGCAGACACACCCATAAATGTATTTTACTAATCACCTGAGAGGACCCAAAACCAATTAATTTCACAGGACCAAACTTAACCACCACAATTGATTCTTTGTCACCTACTTTCCAAACAAACATAATAACAAGTTAATAATGCCACCTAACATGTCACATCTATCCATACAACCAAGAAGGCAATAATCTCTTCCACAAAGTCTCAAAAGTTTGAGCATTTTGCAAAAATGTGAGTCAGAATGTCTTCTGAAACTCAAGGCAAACTTTTAGATGTGAACTTCTGTAACAATAAAAAACAAGTTAGACAGTCCCAAGATACAATAACACAGTGCAAACATTTCAAATACTGAAGGGACAAACCAGGAGGGAAACTCAACCTTCTGCAGGCTCGGTACATAAGCAAAATGTAGATAAGTTTTTTGCCAAAATGTAACACACATGGCCTCTAATCCATTTCTGAATAGAATCTTCTTTTCCAACTGAAATTTCGTGACCCTGGCCTTTACTGTTTTCATTCCTACTATTATTGTTTTCTTATGATCTGTGACCAGAATCATCATCAATCTCTGCTTACAACTTAGGACTTCTCTGGCCTGCATCTCCAAGCCTTTCCAAACTCCTTCCACATATCAGTTTCCAAAGCTTATGAACCTCATAGTTATGTACAATCATGTCAGCAACACCACCTCTGGTGCCAATTATATATATATATGTCAGCTCTTCCATCCCTGAGACACAAAAACCAACACCTCACAACTTAAAGGAAGAGAAGTTTAACATGGCTCATGATTTCAACAGGTCCAGTCCATAGTCAGCTGGCTCCAAGGCAGAAACATCATGGTAGAAGGGTGTATTTGAACAAAGATGCTTTGTTCTTGGTGGCTGAGAAAGGAAGGGACAAGGGAGCAGATGTGGACCCCAAGGTCATGCCTCCATGACCTATGTAACATACCCAGCAGTATGCTTTGCAGTAGCAAATTTTTGAAAATAAATGAAACTCTGAATTTCTAAAAGTCAAAGTACATATCATATATGTTAGCTGTGGTGGTACACTCCTACCATTTCAGTACTCTGAGAGACTGAGGAAAGAAAATCGCAAGTTTGAGTCCAGCCTGGGGAACTTAGTTACTTCACAAGACCATGTCACAAAACCCCAAGTTAAAAAAACTTAGGGAAGTCACTCGTTGCAGAGGTCTTGGGTTCATTATGTAGTGCTCCCAAAAAAATTAAAAAATTAAATTAAAAAGCCAACATCTGATGTGTATTGATTCGGTGAGTTTTTTGGTAATTTGTTTGGTTTTGGGGTGCTGGTGATTGAAATCAGGGCCTGACACTTGCTAAGCAGCCTCTCTACTACGGCGCTACATCTTGGATTAAGTTTAAGCATGGCATCCCTAGTAAGAGAATGTTCTTTCTTGGCACTGATTATGGCATATCAATATCCCACGTCATTTAATATTTTTTCTGTAACATTTTAGGAAATCCTACTCAGGACTCTGTAGGAGTCTGCATTTATCTCTGTGTCTGCATTTATGTCTACCTGTATACCATACATTTGTATGTACACAGTGAGGGTGTTAACAATTATGTCTCTTGAAAATATTTTAAAATTCCCTGAAAATTCAAATGAAATAAACTTCGGAAAGCATTATAATATTACTTGAGATACACAATTTTAAGTTACTTTGCTAGATAAATGAATGGAGATTAATTCATTTCTAAGACTAATTTTTTATTTAAGTTTATGAATTCAAAGGACAAATTTTACCAAGGTATTGGTATTCTGGCTATATACATAGTATGAACTTAAAGAAACATCCTAATGATCCTGCACATAGTCAAATAAACCCCAATTGAAACCGGTGGCCACAATATCTACAAATAGAATAAATTTTAATTTTTTATTTGTTAATGTATCAAATTGTAAGTGATTCGTAAGTTGCAATATTGTGAAGAAATAGAATAAGATCTTAAGCTTTCTACAAAAGAGACATTTTCATTGGCTTTAACCTAGAAGTATGTGGGAGAGTAATTACTGTTTTGCTTCAGTTAAAAGTGCTTCAGTCAGTGAAGTGCTAAAGAAAGTTTACTGACATTTTTGTTCCGGGAGTCTTATTTTTGGTTTTTGATGCTCTGTTTGTTTTACTGAAGACTAGTATCGAGAATGACACTCAAGCTAGTAAAAGTCCCAACACGAGGAAACTTCAGTCTGCTCCAAGTTGAAATGTGTGCGCTTCCTCGTGAGCAATCAAGATGAAGCGATGCTCTCTGAGGAGTTACGGAGTCTTTAGTGGTCTTGGTCAGTCTGTTTCTTAGCAAAAATTAATAGTCCCTGTACATAGAGAAAAATATTAATTTGAATTACTTCCCAGTATATTAGCGAGGGTTCTGTAGAAGAACAGAATAGAAAAAATATGGGTATGTATCTACGCAAGGGGATTTATTAAATAAGATTACAAGATCACAGGCAGAGAAGTCCACGTTAGCTATCTGCACACTTGTGAGTCAGAGGATCCAGGAGCTGCTCAGTCCAAGAACTTGGAAGTCTCAGAACTAGAGGGATCGAGGATGGAGGGCCAGTCCCAAATTGATGGCCTGGATGTTTCTGGAGAGTGGCTGTGGTGGGTCCAAAGAGGTGAAGAAGCTGGAGTCTGATGTCTACATATATTGGCCGTAGCAAAAGATGTACACATTAAAGCAGAATGGAATTTTCAAATGTGGGTCAACTTCCTCTTTTCCTTTCATTCCTTCCAGGCTGCAAGCCTTTCGTATGGTGCCACCCACAATCAGGGTGGTTCTTCTCCCTTAGGTTTGCTGGCCTACGTGCCAGTCATCTCTGGAGGCTCCCCACAGACACACCCAGATATGTGCTTTTCTAATCTGCTTGGCATCTCTTCATCCCGTCAAGTTGACAATCATAATTAAAAGTCAAATCCAGGAAATGAATCTGGCTTCTTCCTATATAGTTAGTAACAATGGATGGATAGAATTATAGTTAGATTTTGTTATTCTTCCTTTGGATATTCAGGTACATGAGTGGACACAATCATTTATTTCACTGAAATGAATACATACCTCCTGTGTAGAAATAAATGGCAATTCTCTTAAAAACAATAAAAGAAAAAAATTCAATTAAATATATTTTATTGGGATTTATTTTGCATAGTCTTGACAATATTTATTGAAATAAAAGTTCATTCATGTTAGGAAATATTTACTTAGCACTTACCAAGCGTCAGGCACTGTACTAGGTGCTGGGATATAGTGGCAGGCAGAGGGAAGTTCTTAATCTCATGGAGCTCACATTCTAGTTGAAAATGATAGACAATATACTGTTATGACAACTACTTAGAAGAAGGGGCTAAGAAAATATAGTAGGGGGTGGAAAGTAATGCAAAGGGTGCTGTTTTATACAGACTGAGAAGGGAATAATTCTTATATAGAGATTATTTCAATGGAGAATAATTGAAATTTTTGAGCCTAGAAAATGTTTCTCAGAAGAACTTCATAAGCAAGGGGATGGGCATAGAGTCGCTATGGAAGTATGCTTGGCCTCTTAAACATGAAGGAGGCCAGAGTGTGTGGGATGGCCTTTGAGAAAGGAAGAAGGACAAGATAAAATGTCAATCAGGGTAGCAAGACATCACAGGATATGGAATCTTCATGGCCATGAAATTCTGAGGTGAAAAGTTTTTAGAGAGTTTTGAAAGAAGTGATATGTTTTGTCTCATTTTAACAAGATTTCACTGGCTATTCTTTGGACAATAAACTACAGCTGGCAAAAACTGGAAACTGAGAAACCAGGGTAGCCCCAGTGAGCAGGAGGGGAGGAATGGTGACTACTCTCACTGACTGGATTTCTGGCTGAGTAGTTCTTGGGTATGTGGAAATCTGCAACTTTCCCGAATGTTTTATGTTTTAAGAACTTTCTTTGACAAAAATGAAAGTCTTGTTTGGCTCTGTCCAAAGCAACTATGCACAAAGCTATAAGCTGTAGCTTGAAATTATTTCCAAAATATTGTTTGTGATGAAGAACAGCATTACTATAATGACAAAAATTAATCATTCAATCTTATAGCTAAAATTTAGTACATAATTTGACTCTGTTGAAGAGATGTTTGGAGGTAAGAGTATTTGCATTTAAATTATTTATATTAAAGTGTGTTATAGCTACTTTGTTCTAAGATTGAATTTTATTCTTAGGGTGTGGGGGAAAAAAAAGAAGAGAACAAAGGATCTTTGATGAGTCACTTCGAATTGTCAAATCTTTTCTCTGCAGGAGGCAGTGTTACTTGTATGTGAAGGTCAGTTGTGTCCAGGAAACCAATGCAGAAAGAAGGCCTTAACCTGCAAAGAAAATTTATATCTAATTTTGAATCTCTCACAGTAGCATTAAAAGAGAGGAATAAAAACAAGAGTGGAAAGAGGGAGATTAGATAGCAGAAGAGATTGTTTATTTGCCTTTGCCTCATGGGTTTTCATTCTTTTCTTTTATCCCTGCGACCTTGAGTATTTATTGACACCCATTTCATTTGTCTTTCTCTGGATTTAAAATTGAGGTGATGAGATGGAATATTACCTGTGTGCTTTAGAACATCCATGAGTGACATGTGAAAGCTCCCTGGGAAACTAGAGATGAATTTCTACAGGCTTTTAAAATGCTTTACATTTGAAAATAAAACTCAGCTAAAGTTTAAACAGCATATTGGCTGTGAATGTTGATCTCACATGTTATTTGTTAGGATATTTCAGTTTCAGGTAATGGAAAACTCCCAACTCAAAGTGTCCTAGACATTAAAAAACAGTTATTATCTAATATACCTGGAAAAGGCAGGGTGGGATTCTGATGCACTGTAATGAAAGGCCCAATATAATCATGGATCCAGGCCCTTTCCCCTTTGTTGTACTCAGTATCAGCTGCCTACTAAGCCTGGTTGTCCTGTGATTTCAGGATGGCTGTTGGTGAGCATCAGAGTGACAATAATTTTTGCTTCCAGTAGGAAAAGTAAACAGACCTTTCTTTCTATAACAGAAAATATTCCTTCTCTTTAAATGAATTAGGAAAAAATTCACATGTCCAACTCTAGACAAGGAAATGCTATAGTTTGACAGGCTTAAACTAATCAAAATCTGTTTTGAGGATCAGGTGCCTTACGAAACTCTGGGCAAAAGCAGTTACCCTACAATGGAGAGGCAATGGTTAACAGCACACTATACATGAAAAGTCTTTCAAAGAATGGAATGTTCCCCCACATTTTATTATTCTGTCCCTTATCATCAAATATCAGACATGTATTTCCTCCAGTAAGAATGAAAATAAGAATAAAGGGGAAAGAATTTTGATGATTCTAACTTTTTTCCTTCTCAAACTATTTTGAAGATTTCTATTTAAAGCACTTGAGGGGCTGGTGAGATAGCCCAGCGGCATAAGCGCCTGCCTAGCAAGCGCGAGGTCCTGAGTTTGACTCCCAAAACCCACGTAAAGGAAGAAAAGGGCCAGTGATATCATTCAGTGGTACAAGTGCCTGCTGGCAAGCGCGAGGTCCTGAGGTCAGCTCCCATTACCCACATAAAAATAAAATAAAATAAAGCACTTGAGAATAGTAATTTTAAAAGAGAAGTGATTCTCGCACCATTGTTGAACATATAAGAGTTAAGGTCATGTAATACCTGTTACATTATCAGAATAATTTATTCATTATGTTTCCAGTGTCTTAATTTCATACTTAAGAAACTCATAATTTTCAGCATCTATTTAATTGTACTTACAAATATATATATATTAGTAAATAAGTAAACAGGTTGGAACTCTTTTCTTTCTGGAATCATAAATCTTTTTCTTTGTTAAAATAATTTTAGTAGAAGAAGACCCAGCCAAGCAACCAACAACAAATATATGTATATACATATCTCTCTATATATATAGATATTTGCATACACACATATATATGATAAGCTCCTGCTTTGTTGCAATATACATTTGAAGAATGTATTAGTTTTCTATTAGTTTACTATAAATGACTGCAAAATTAGTGAATGTAAACAATGAAAATTTATTACCTTACAGTTTTTGTAGGTCGGAAGCCTGAGCACAGTATAGCTGGAAAACTATTTAGGTTTTCACAGGACTACAATCAAGCCTACAGGGAGGGTTCACTCACACTGTAATTTTGATCTGAGAATCAGTGCCCTTTTTCAAATTCATTGACAGAATTCAGTTTCTTATAGTTGTAGGCCTGTCCCCATTTTCTTACTAAATGCTGGATGTGAACAAGTCTTATCTCCCAGGGGCCACCACCAGTGCTTTCATAGTATTTGTTTTCCAGAGCAGCAGTGATTTCTCTTTCCAACTTTGAATCTCTGACTTCCTGTGTCTCTACCTTCAGACTCAGATATAAAGACTCACATGATTAGCTTGTGTCAGCTGGATAACCTCTCTAGCTTAAAGCTCATACTTTTGGGACTCTAAGTTGACATTTAAAGTCCCTTTATTGTGGCACCTAGAATTGAGTAACTAGAAAAATATATTCATCAGAAAGCTTCCAAGATATAAAGGCTGAGGTGACAGAGAACATGTTCTGTTTCTCAACAAAAGATCCAAATACAATTGAGTCAGCTCATATGTGTCAGAAGCTAGATACTCAAAAAAGCCATATATATATGGTTATATATATATATAAAGGATATATATATATCCTTTCCTTTTTCCTCCTGTCCTTTCTGTCCAGCTGAACACAAATGGATTTTCTCATTTACAGAAAAAAAGCAAACAAAACAAACAAACAAACAAAAAGAAATACCTCCTTTTGCTGGATGGGCAGGATGAGAAAAAATGACTAAAAAATACAGAAACAATATTATCTCTGAAGAAAATGAGGAAGAATGCAATTGAGAGAAGATGTGGGTGGAACAACAAACAAACAAACCATAGCAAGTAGCCAGAAGAGAGAAGAGCTTGTGAGATAGAGTTAGAACAGGAGGAAGCATTGTAGGAGGATAGCAGGATGGGAAAAACAAGGTGGGGATGACAGAATTGAAAGTAACAATAATGACTCATCTGTGGCCAAGGATTTGTAGTTGCTTTGAACATGGCATTTTGCTTCTTTTTTCAGAATAATTTCCTGTGGTGAAGAAAGGCTGACAACAGCACATTCTTGTGTTATATCTTGATCTTGTTAGCACTATTTCTCAACACTCACTCTGCTAAGGTCTGGCTTCTTCTTCAAGGAGCCAGGCAAAGCAGGTAATATTACACTTAATGAAAACAGATGAATTAAAAAACATAGCTACAAACAAAAGAAATTAAAAATAGTCCAAGGTTTTCTTAGAGTCTCCTTCAAGAAACCATTTGGACCAGACAGTAAGAATGTGTGTAGCTCAGTGTGGTTTTCTCTTTTCTTTTTCAATAAGAATGAACACAAATTAAAGCCAACTTCATAAATACACTTCCCCTAGAGTTTTGCTGAATAAAGAAATGCTACATGTGGGAACCAAATGGTTGTTAGTTACTAAATCTGAAATGAACAAAGTTAATGATAGAGGTTTAGCTAAGCTGAAACATTCAGCATCTGTGTTTGTGTGTGTGCACAAAATACACATGTGTGTATATATGTGTGTGTGTGCGTGTGTGTGCATGTGTAACATGCAATCCAGATGTCTTCCAAATAGGTATCATTTAAACAAGCCATGTATATTTCTTCTATAATAAATTGTGAATGATTGCAGGTATAATTTAAAGAAGAAGGTACATATAAAATTCCCAATACAAAAGACTGCATTTTGTTTTCCGATTCTTTGATATTCCTGAGAGTTTTGTTTCTTAGCTCCATAAAAGAAGGGCCTAGGCAAGGACTGAAAGTTCCTATGCCGCCAGCTGTCAGTAGCTGACAAAGTGAGTATATATGCCTGGCTGCTCTTAACGTCCTCTGTAAAGGTGAACTTTCTCTTCAATGAGACATTGTTGGCCATGAGGTGCTGCTGTTGATTCATTTTCCTTTTCTTTTGGTAGCTGTGAGAGGGCTAGAAAGAAGCGAAGAGAAATGAAATCTCCCTCTCTCTCTCTCTCTCTTTCTCCCTCCCTTCTCATCCCCTTTTCTATGAAGCTTTAGTGTATAGCAGAGGGATGATTCAGAATCCAACTTAATTACGATTCTGATGGCCATTATAACTAGGTGACTGTTTGTCTTCTGTAAGACATCTCCAATAAGAATGAAGGGGAGTTGCTCTTACAGTAGTGACAGAGATCTGCAGAAGTGCTGATAACAGCTACAAAAACAGCAAAGGAGGGCTGGCGAGGTGGCTCGGTGGCATAAAGCGCCTGCCTGGCAAGTGCGAGGTCCTGAGTTCGACTCCCGGTAACCACATACAGAAAAAGGGCTGGTGATATTGCTCAGCGGCACGGGCGCCTGCTGACACGCGAGGTCCTGAGTTCAACCCCCAGTACCCACACACACACACAAAAAAAAAAAACAGCAAAGGATATCAAGATTATTAATCAACTGCAATATGAATATGAATTCCAGTGAAAGGCAGTCTGCAACACTGGCCTCCTCAGGCATCTGCACCTATGTTTCCCTGCATTCTAAATATGACTCTTTGCTCATGAATTAATATTTATGGGTTACATCATTTTCCTCAAGTTCTTAAAAAATAAGCTTGTATTTTTATTTCCCGTGTCTTTGGGTCTGAGTATTTCTTACTGAACTATCAGAAAGTAATAACATTCTGGCTTTGGGCACACGTAGACTAGATAGTGATATTTTACTGTCGCCATACAGCATTCAGTAGTCCTGTGAGTTTTGGTTCAGGAAAATGTGCCATATTATTTTGTTAACTATAGGTGTAAATAAATGGAAGTCAATCTTGTCAAATGGATGTTTCTTCTGCTACTTGAACTTTTCTCCATCTTGGTTGGGTTTCAACTCTAATGAAGATTGGCATGGATGATTATGGCTTGAAAAGGTCACAGTCACACCAAAGTCTACATAAATATCTTTGTTCTAGCATGTCTCTACCATACAGCTGCTGCTGTATTTTCCTAGAAGAATATATTAGGAGGGCAATGATCAATGTACCAGTGTAAGAATGGCTCTTAGGAATGCATAGCTCTTAGGGAAAGTAAAATGACTCAATGCTCAATAGAATTCACTAATGCATAAGAAGGGTCAAAATTATTTATAAATTGCTTAAAAATCATTTCAATTCAAATAGCTAATTTATATATAGAATAATAATAATACCATCACTATCATCCTCATTCTAAAATGAATGATTGTGAAGCTGGTAAGTCCAGATTGATGGGTCAAAATAATAATCTCATTGCATCTGGAATACTAGAGTAAATAAGGAATTTTTTCAATTAAGTGTGTTCTTTTATTCAAATGCTTCTATTATTGTGATTGTCATGATACCTAAGTGGTCAGACTCAATCTAAATAAATTAATTCAGTAAAATATGAGCCTAAATTTTACCTTCATGGAGTAATTTCATTAATATTGTCAGGATGAATGGAAATCTTTCAGGTATTATAAAGAGGAAAAATAGATTAAATGCAATCACAATAGCATGGCAGACAGTGGAATTTACCATTTTAAGCAAACTATATTACTGGATAGAAGAGGGGTCCTGTCATTGCTCCATAATATACTTAAAAATTTAAGGTCTCCTACATGAAATTACTTATGTTCTGCCTTTTTCACTTCTGAAATCACTTCATTTTCCCCTCCTTTCCATTTTATTTTCTCTAAGAAATATTCTTTTTTTTAACGAAAGCTAATCCACCTGTTTATGCTTTAATACTAGTCATTGTTTTGTCCTCTCTAGGGCTTTGATTTATTAAACAAGTCCCTTAAATTACATATACTTATATTTCCTTAATTTATCACTTTTAACAATTTTTTCTTCTGCCTGAAGCTACACTTGGGGTAAACAATATCCAGGTCTGCTCCTAAGAATAACAAACAAAATTTGCTGAATTTTGCTATCCTCAAACTATTTGCTATTCTAGCACTTTCTTTATATATTTTTTCAGAAATCATAGAAAATATTTGTAAACTTAGTGTAACTGAGTTGACTTATTTTATATGTTTAGAATTATTTCTCTCAGATATCACTAAATAACTTTTAATTAACAAGTTATTTACTCTTCAATTCTGATACAAAAGCCTATTTTTCTTGAGATATTTCCCTGCCAATGTCTATCATTTGCTTCATAGATTTTTGAATTCAGTATTTTTTACCATTTACTTTTGCTTTCAGTGGCCTTCTTCTATCCACCAGGTACATTCAAGAATATCCGAGACCCTGGCTTTGTTTCGCTTCACTGCATTCTATACTCATTTTCTCAGTAACCATATTAATTGCCCTAATCACAAATTAATTTACTATTCATTAGATCCCTAGACTATTTTCTTCTAATCTAATTCATTTGTGGATTGCTGACCTTAATTGTAGATAAGATTCAACTGCTAATATTACTATTTCACAAATCTAAACTTTAAATAGATTGAAACTATCTAAACTTCAACTTTTTATCTTTTTAAACATTTTCTAATGTCTGATTGACATTCTCAAGTTATTAATTTGAAACATTAGTCATAAATTTTGCTTTTTCTTTTCTCTAATTTTGCAGCTACTCAGATACCTTGACTTTAGATTAATTTTTCTCAACATTTATTTCTATTTTCCTTATTATAGCCAACATTTGAATTCCAGCTTCTGTTACCTCCTATTGCCTTATTAAACATGCCAATTTTCTGATGGCTTTTCTTCATTCAGTCTTTCCTATACAAGACTGATACATATTAATATCCTCTACTTACTTACCACTGCTTAACCTCTAAATCCTATGAGAAATAGTCCCTTCCCCTACTGCCAAGAAGACTTTATGCATTCCGTGCTTTATAACCAACTAAACAAAATTCTCATCCTTATATTTATTTGTCATTATCATCAAAGTCATTGGCATTATATCAGAAAGCATAACTTCAATACTAAAATTTTCATGCACTTCATGAATACAATTGCACTTCATGTAATTGTGAACAACTCTATAAGCTAAATATTTATACTTTCATTTGCTAAATGATGAGATGGCAACTTGGAAAGTTAATCACTCGAGGCCACTCTGTAGCCACAAAATTGATGATGACTTAGTTGCTGGGTTCTGAAATCCAACAGCATGTGTGCACTGAAGTCACAGCTCTCACACTGGCGCCAGCCAGTGACAGAGTGCAGCAGGGATACTGATGCAAGCCCTTTCCTGAACAGCACAAGACTCATGTGAATAACTTGGTTCAGAGATTTCTACTGTCTTTGTTAAAAGTTTCTTGAGCTATGCTGAAGTCTGGGACTGTCTTTCCTTCTTTTTCTCCTTCATTAGGGTCAGACTTAAATCTGTATCACATAACTTCCCCAACTTTGTTTTCCTCCTTCCCACTTTCCTCATAGGCATTTTCTGCAATGAACCCATTTCTTGTCTAATTCTATCTTGTTATATGCTTCTTAGAAGACTTAGACTACCTTACTCACATTGCTTCTTAGAGGCTCAGCTGAAATTTGCACTCAAGAGTATCTATACACAAAGGCAATATACTTAACCAATAAGATATGGCCTTCATGCACATTTTTAAACTTTGCAGTCAGTTTTGGCCAAACATACTGTACTTAAGATGGGCTCATTATCCATTTCCATTCCCTTGTCATCCATTTCTACTCTCTCCCTTAACACTGGATTCACTCCTCAAGTGATTCAATCTGGACTCAATCTCAAATATTGACTATTTTTGAAGCTTTTTAAAAAAAGTTGGACACAGCTAGCATTCTTCCTTAATGGTATCTCTATGTCTGCTTCTTTTCATAGTTTAAGAAAGATTTTACTGTATTGTGTAAAATGGTGTCAAAACATGTAATTCTACTACATTCTCATTTCTGCTATTGACTTCCTGTGTGACTGTAATAATGAGACATTTCCATGGTTCACTGTGTTCAATCTCACTGTAAGCATATGCATGTAAATAGAAATAACTTCAAAACTGGTAAAATAAACTTCATAGTGCTGACTGGGGCATTATGAGAATTGAAAATATAAATATCTATATATTTTAGCATTTATATCAAGGCAATGGCCTATATTGATTGATTGCTACTTCTATAGCATTAAATGAAATAACTTTCCAGATAATACTAGTGAACTATAAGATTTTAAGAATGATTGCTTCTCTCTCTGTCTCTTTTTCTGTATCTCTCTGTCTCTCTCTGTCTCTCTGTCTCTCTCTCCTGCCTCCTTTTCCTGTCTGTATCTTTCTGGCTAAAGAATGAATACCATATAAATTGATTCTTTTCTATATTCAGTTGATGGTACTGTGAAGAACACAAGGTTTTCCTGAAATACAGTTTAAAATATAGATTGATTCATCTAAAGGTGATTGAAAGTCTAAGCATAGAACATCTGTAGCTACAACAACCACGAAAAAAGAACAAGAACAGCAATGATTAGAATTTATGTGAGTCTTGGTATAGTGTATGGCCTAAAAGCTAAACTTGTCAAAAAACTAAATAAATAAAATGAAAGAGAAACTTGATTTTGAAGAAGTTGTTAGATCCAGATGTTAATTTAGTGAAAACAAAGATGACTTATAAATGTGTCAAATGGCATTATAAGGATGTAAACAGCAGTTCTCCCCCCAACACCTAACTTGCATTTAGAAAATAAAATGGAAGTATTAAAAGTGATTCAAATGCTGTATCAACTAATTGTTTTGATACTGATTCTAACATGATTAAAATAAAAATAATATATGAAATAATTGGAAAACTGAACAGTAAATAAATAATCAATGTTGCTGATTTTCAAGGAATCACTGGCTTTGAGGTTTTATTTTTATTTTTTGAAGAGATACTGTTTAGAGGTATATGCTATTTATTGATGATGGACTCTGGGCTTGTGGTAATATATTGTTTTATTTACTTCTCATGAATATTCATCATAAACTGTCTAGGTAAATCAATAAAACATTAAGGGAAAGACAGTGTCTGACTAGATAAACCACAAAGACTAAATACCTTTTGGGCTCACTCCTTCAAACTGGATCCTCAAATTGGCCTTTGTCAATTTCTCCTACAGAGATGGGGCCTTGTGGCATAGTCATCAGTGCTTATCCACGTGTGTCTGCTTGACTAGACATAATACAGTGTGATTAACTGAACATGGGCACTGGAGCAGGTATGAGATTCAGGCTATACCTACTTTTTGTTTGTTTTATTATATCTTATTCCTAGAATGAAAAGCAAAATTACTGTCATAAAGATTTTTCAATGAACAAAGAGCTGTAGTAATGATACTAGATAATTTCATAAAATATTAAGAGCGAGACCGTGTGTCAAAACGGAAAATAAAAAGTGCTAGAATGTAGCTCAGTGGGAAGACCTTGGTTTCAATCCTCAGTATCACAAAAAAAAAAAAAAGAGAGAGAGAGGAAAGAAAAGAAAGAGAAAGAAAAAAAGAAAAGAAAAGAAGAGGTGGTGGGGGCACAATGCTAGATCATGGGGAATAACCTTTTGAGCAGATCAGGTCTCACGTGATAGCAGCCAAGGCAGCCCATTCCTATAAAAAGTCCAGACTTACACTGAGTGTTTTTTCCTGTCTGTATCTTGTGTTTCACAGTCATCACAGACCATTTCTGTTGTAACATGATTATATGTTCAGATGCATAGAATAGAGCCTGCTCATCCTTACTTCTCTCTACCAGCACAATTGCTAACTCCTAATAGATCCCTAATGATTATTTCTTATACAAATGAATAAATCAATTCAATGGATTTTGCCTTATACTTCATTCATTGTCTTATTTTTATTCTTAATTTTAAGTCACCATTTTTCTGAGGTATTTGAGGGTCTTAAATCCCATCTAATTCATTAGTTTGTTTCATTAGCTTTATATGCGTGACCATTACCTTCTGTATCAAGGGGTGTATTTTCTCACTACATCTTTATACTTGGAGGCTAAAGTAAGGAGCATACATCATGACATGGCATAGAGGGAAGGAATGTGAGTTTAAATCTGAGCTCAAAGTCTTCTTTAACACCTTGAACTATTTACACATCTCCAACAGTCACATACTTCCTTTGTCATTCACATCTTGGCCATCCTGCTCCTTTTGACCTAAATGATATCTTCCTCATGTTGACTTGGCTAACCCTTACTTTTCCTTGAGAACTCAGCTCACTTTGGGAATCCTTCCCTAAGCATCCATGGTTTGGTAGAGCTACTGCCTCTTTCCTATAAGAGACACAGATGTTTCTCTGGCATATAGTTTATCATGCTGCAACATAACCATCTGCTCACTTGTTTTTTCCCATCCCTCTTCTGTGGATTGGATATATTTTGTCCCCACCAAAACTCATGTTGAGGCTTGATCCCCAAGATAACAGTGTTGAAAGGTTGTGGTGGGTAGAGGTGTGCATGGTTATGAGGGATCCAGCTTCATGAATGGCTTAGTTTTTTTTTTTTGTGGAAATGGATTAGCAATTAAGGAAACTGGCCTCCTTCTCTCTGTCCACTTTCAGCTATAAATTGAAGTTATATGAATCCCTCACCAGAAGCCCAGAAGATAATAGCATCATGCTATGCTTTTCCACTTTCAGAACTGTGAAGCAAAATACAAGTTTTCTATGTAAATTACTCAGTCTCAAGTACTCTGTCATAGCAACAGAAAATGGACTGAGATACCCTAACTGCTACTCTTACTTCATCTTATTTCAGAAACATGCACACAAATGAACACATGTACATACATATAAATACACATGCATACACTAAAAAAAAAAAATCTAAGTAGAAACAATGCCTAAATTCTTTATATGTCTTTACCTAAAATAGTGACTGATACACACCTGATGTTCAGTAATTTTCCAGGCTGTTGACAATGGTTCAAATTAAGTACAGTAATTGTAGGAAGTTTTCATGAACTTCATTTTCTATTTAAGTGGGAAAGTTTTCTTTTTCATGAGATAAAAATTCAAAATGATTAGTCTCCTACTGGTAATGAGTCAGCTTCACATCCAGTTTGACATCATAATTACCTGGTGTGATTTAAGGAGCATCAAAAGGAGCTGGCTTTCTTATTTGAAAATAACATGCTGACTGTGACACAATGCCTCACATGACTGTAATTAGTCACTGCTATGCTTTAGGAAATGAAAGTTGTTGTTAAAAATTTTAACTTATAGAGGAAACCTATTAAATATTTCCCAGGGAACACGTCTTTTAAAGAATGAACACAGGTCAGATAAATGTGGAGAGAGGAAATGAACTACAAATAGTAGAGAATGATGCCTTGATAAACAAAGATTATCATGAAGATCCAGCACAGAGAAAGAATTCCTGGAGTATTATAGGTATTAAAAATAAAATTACCCATCTCCCCTAGCACCCACCTTGAATAGAACTCAAATAACTATTCTATTTACTTGAGAAGCACAATAAATCACTATACAGTTTCTCAAAATTCCATCAGTTACTTTCCTGCCATTTTCCTGATTTTACCATTTCTAAATATCACCTTTACTACTACTTTGTATGTAAATTAATTCACTTTAAAAATGTCTCCCATTATATGAGTCTCGAAAATTGCATTTGCAAAATCATGGTTAAATGTGCTATATTTTTCTAACACAAATTAAGATAGTAACATAGCTACTGAAATAATTAAATTCAACTGGGTATCCCAAGTTAAGAAACTCTTGTTTGGTACTTAAGAAATTATCTTCTGAAATTAGATTGATCAAGGCTCACTTACTGACTAGAAAATTTATTTTCAATATGTCCTTGGAAAAATTATTTAAATTATCTTATTTTCAATTACTTATCAGTAAAATAGAACCAATAACTGTGCCTGTATTTTAGAGTACCGAAAATTAAGTACAAAGGTTCCTGTAAAGAATTTAATATATTATCTTGAGAAACTTTACTGAGAGTCTATTCTATTCTCAAGATACTCAGTAAAGGTTAGCATTTATTAATAAATTAAGCATCAATAATGATATCTCAAATATTATACTGGCTTAGTCTCAGCAAAAAAACATATATGTTATTTTCACTGACATTAGCTAATTTTTTCTTGAGACTTGTAACAGCAAATTGCTATCTTCATTTTATTAAGCTGCATTCTTACTGAAATAGAAATAAACTCACCTGTGCATTCTCAATAATGTAATTAGAGTGTTTCTTTTTAGTTATTGTGTACATGTATGTGTATGTATAATTATGGTTGCTTTTAAACATTATATAATTAAAAATTTTAAGTACTGTTGACTATAAATAGGCTAAATAAATTACTAAAAGAAACAAAATAGACAATTAGAATGATACTATACAGTTAGAAAACCTATAAAAATCAAGTACAGCCTGATCTTTACAGAGATTATTAAGCATATTGATATGTAAAAGTAGACATATACATTCATTTATACATGTAAATGTGAGATTTCAAAGAGAAAACAAAGAAGGAAGAGTGTTCTTATTCTGTAAATGTTCTCCTAAGCACAAAAGGAGATAATGTCATTAGAGGAATATGAACAACTCTTTTAGCTCCGAGAGAGAATGTACTAAATTGCAGAGTACTGCCAAGGAGGCTGGGTACCAAAAGAATGTCTTAATTTGCTATAGTGATTTTTTTAAACATTTCATTTTGAAATTTTATATTCTCAATTTTGTTACTTGCATGAATTTATCTGTTGTCATTGTATTACAAAAAATAAATTCCTGCACCTCATCTGATATTAGAGTTGGACAAATAGAGTTAATATTCTCAAGTTTAAAACTCTGTTAAGTCATAATATTTAGTATCAGTGGTCCCAAATTTTAAATTTCCATTGTTTTCTAAGTCTGGTTTATTAAGCTCAATTTCAGCAATTAACACTTATGGCCCAGCTTCACCCTGGATTTCAATTTTGAAACTTATGGTTCATGCTTTTTATCACCTATGCATATAATGCTAGCCTGTCATTTTAACTGTTTATCCCTCAGGGTACATTTGTCCCTCAGTAAATATTACTTAAAGAGGAGAATGATGTTTTCCAAATATCTCTTTTTAGAGTACGTACAGATTCACTATTTGGATAAATGTGAGAGCTGATTTTTTTATATATTCCCTTTAAGCCTTGAGGTAAAAAGGTAGATTGAGTTCACCATTTTTTTCCTTCAACTATCATCTTTCTCATCTTTCTTAACTTTTATGTAGTGTCTTTTGTTTTGTTTTCATTTCTTCCTTTACTTATTTTATTACTTTATTATTTACTTTATTATTTTTCTGAATTACTTTTGTTTGCATATTTCCCAAACCACATTTTTCATCAGTGCAGAAAACAAATCATTTTTACATTACTGGCATTTTCAATAATTTTTTAAAAATTATTTCATGTCAGCATCATGAAATTTATGGAAAAATCTAATAAAAATAAAGTTGCAGCAACTTCTGGGCATCAAACTCTTTTCCCTGTGAAGCAATAAATGACATTCCTGCAATTAGGGAAGTGTATTGGGATAGTAAAATGTATGGACATATAAAAATCTCTAACTTTCCAAGTATATTCCTGGTATGACTAAACTTAATGTAGATGACCAATTTTATCAAATACTAATATATTGAATATTCTATCAGATTATATTTCAAAAACTATTTGACCCAAAATATTCATTCAGATACATTTAAAATATACAAAGAACAATATTACTTTAGACAAAATAACTTTAGAAAATCTTTTTTTATCAAAATTAAAACATCTTTGCTCTAATTATAAATGTAATTTGTATTCTTTAAAGTATCATCTACTATATTACAAAAGTATCCATGATACCAATACCAAATGATAATGTTATTATTTAGATCTCTTATTCAAAACTTGAAGAATTGTATATTCAATCAGCTAACATCAGTAGAAAATGAAAATTAATGAACAGGTTCTCAGAATGGCTTACAAATAAAAACAATAAATGTATGAATAGAAGATGGAATATATTTCACCATGAAGAATAACAATGTTAACATCCTGTTACACATTACTTAACCTTCTATTCACAATGGAATCCTGGGCTGACACATCACTAGCGTAAAACTCTATAATGAAGAAATAGAATAATAACAAAAGATGGTGAGGCTGCAAGGGATAAAGAAAACTTTCTACATTGTCCATGAGAATGTAAACTAGTACAACCACTATGGAAATCAATATGGAGATTCCACAAAAAACTAAAAGTAGAAATTTCATTCAATGCATCTATTCCCCTTCTAAGTATCTTTCCGAAAGAGTTAATAACGTCATTATCAGAGTGATACATGCGTACCCATGTTTATAACAGTGTAATTCATAACAGCTAAGTCTTTGAAGTGGTCTATATGTCCATCAACAGATAAATGGATAAACAAAATGTATTTATAAACAAAGGATAAACAAGTCATTTGTAGGAAAATTGATGCACCTTGAGACCATAATGTTAACTGAAATATATCAGACACACAAGCTTAAATATTGCATAGTTTTTCTTATAAATATAGGTTTTTCTTAAAAGTATAAATGAATATCAAGGAGGGGGGAAAAAGATGGAGGATGTGTAAGAAGCAGGCAGCGAAACTCTCCAAAAGTATCCATTGGACCATGGGAATAAAGTGACCGGGAGAGCGCAGGAGGGAGGGAGATGCCTCCCTTGGACCCAGGAAAGTTCTGAAGTGCAGCTTGGGACGCCCAGCACCAGTGAAGGGTACTTTGCAACAAAGAAGAAGGAGCAGACCGCGCGCACCTTCTCTCTATCCCCGGAACCACAGCGCAACAGAAGCTCAATTCTGCGGACACACGGTGACAGCCGGCGCCCAGGGAGCCCCCACGGAGGATCGGAAGACAGTGGCGGGGCAGGGGAGCGGCGGAGGACTGCACTGGCCGGCGGTGAGTGTCTCTCAGCCACAGCTGTCCCGTGCCAGAGAGTGACTGGCCAGGCACCATTGTGGGGGGTGCGGCGAAAATCAGATCGGCACCAAAACACACAGCTTGGGACTCGCGCTCGTGACAGCGCAGTGTCGTGTCTGGCTCTCAGGCCGAAAGTGCACTGACGGTGGTAGGCCAAGGAGACTGGTCTCTACCTGAAAGTACACGCTTCTGCTCACTACCCCACCAAAGGGCCTCCTGGCTTACTGGGACAGACCTGCATGGAACAGAACTCTGTCATCACATGGTGCCTGCCTACAGCAGAGTCAACACCTGGAACTGATTCTTTTTATTTTTTTTATTTTTTAATTTTTTTTAATTTTTTTTCTTTCTCTCATTTTTTTTTTTTTTTGTTCTGGTGAAGGGTTTTTTTCTTTTTTTTTGGTGGGGTTTTATTTTTGTTTTGTCTGTTTGTTTTTTTGTTTTTCTCTTCATTTTTGTTTCTCTTTGTCTATTTGCTCTTCCCTTCATTATTCTCTCTGGTTTTTATATGAGTTTAAACAGCGCCTCTAACCTCTTTGTAATTGTGGTTGTGATCTGTTCTTCCTTTTATCCCTTCCTTCTCTTTCTCCCACCAGTCCTCTGCACCAGTTTCCCAATATTAGTGGGATCCCTCTTGGTCCTCTAACCTTACATCTAATCCCTTTCTCTTCTCCCGATACTCTATTTCCTCCTTAACTAATTTTAAATTTAAACTCCTGAGGGGAAAATAGACATATTAAGGACTTGTATACTGTATATAATTTTTCTGGTGTGTTTTAGATTTTGTTATATAATCACAACTCTACTTTATACAGTTAAAAGTGGCAAATAACTGGTTAGCTCAGTCTGTCATTTTCTAGGCTGTGTTTGATGCTTTAGGTACCATTATAGCCAAATGTGAAATAATTATTCTAAACAGCTTTCCTTCCTGATATTTCATGATTGAAATTGACTAAGGGACATAGAAAATACAGTGGCACAGTACCAAAGAACCAAGGACTGGGCCAAACAGGTAGCAACTTCACATATCCAACAAATTGAAGAGGTAGGATCTGGCAGAAAGCTCAAAACCCAAAAACAAGCTCCACTTGGAAGATAATGCAGAGAAGTAGTCATCTCCTAAGGATCTTGAACACTAGCAGTATAGTAACCTACCATAGGTAATTTACAAACATCACCCCAGGAATTAAGCTAAAGAAAGAAAAGAAAATGAGAAGACATTTAAACAAGCTACAACCCCACACATCCAATTCACCAAAGGCAAACCTAGGGGGCAATGAGGTGGGACAATCGGAAAGCCACCCACCTGGCCTATCTGAAGTGGTAACAACAAGCAACTGAATGAGGCTCTGGAAAAAATTAAAACAGAAATAATTTCATGGATAACTGCGGAGATAATGTCCACAATGAAGACCATGCTCAAGGACACTATAGCTGATACAGACAAAAAAATAGATGAGCTTAAGAAAATTATAGAAAACATGAATGCCCAGCATAGGAAAGAAATGGAATCCATAAGGCAGATTCAAGCAGATATCCAAGAGAACAAAAATTCCATTGAAAGTATTTGTAGCAGATTAAGCCAATGTGAGGACAGGATCTCAGATATAGAAGACAGGCTTGCAATTAGTGATCATGAAAAGGAAGAATTCTTAAAAACAGCAAGGGACCATGAAAAATCAATTCAGCAGCTGCTAGATGACTCAAAGATAAACAACTTAAGAATAATTGGAATAAATGAAAAAGCAGGAGATAGCATCAATGACATTAAAACATTGTTCACAGACATTATCAGGGAGAATTTCCCTGGAAGAGAAAAAGAATTTGACCCCCATATAAAAGAGGTTTTTAGAACTCCAACTAGACATGATCAAAAAAAAACTTCAGCCAGACATATCATAGTCAAGATCCCAGAAATTTAGCAGAAGGGCAGAATCTTAAAAGCTGTTAGGGAGAAAAGACAAATCACCTATAAAGGAAAACCCATCAGAATCACAGCTGACTTTTCAGCACAAACCCTCAAGTCAAGAAGAGCTTGGAATGACATATTTCAAGCTCTAAAGGAAAATAACTTTAAACCCAGATTGATGTATCCCACAGAACTATCTTTCAAAGTTGATGGAGAAATAAAATACTTTCATGACAAAGAACATCTGAGAAAATTTATGACCACCAAACAAGCACTCCAGAATGTTCTGAAGAACATTCTAGAAAGAGATAACAAGGACTACAACTCCAGGAACCCCAACAGAAGGAATCCACCAGGCAGGGCAGATAATTAAATAGCGGGAAAGGGGAAAAACAAACAAAGAGTGGGAACCAACAACAGGAAAATATCATGACAAGTATAAGTCAATACATATCAGTTTTAACCATCAATGTTAGCGGTCTCAATTCACCAATCAAAAGGCACAGACTGGCAAAATGGATCAAGAAGCAAGATCCAACAATATGCTGTATACAAGAAACACATTTAATTCAGAAAGAAATTCATAGACTGAAAGTCAAAGGATGGAAAACAATACTCCATGCAACAGGAACCCAGAAGAAAGCAGGGGTAGCTATTCTTTTTGCAGACAAAGTGAATTTCAAGCCAAGAATGATTCAGAGAGATAAAGGTGGTCATTACATCCTTGTAAAGGGAACAATCCAAGAGGAAGAGATAACGATCATAAATATATATGTGTCAAATACCAGTGCACCCAGCTGTATAAAACAAGTACTAAAGGACATGAAAAATCAAATAAGCACTAATACAATTATATTGGGGGATCTCAGTACTCCACTGTCACAAAATGACAGATCAACTAGACAAAAAATCAATAATGAAATAGTAGAACTGAACCAAACTTTTGAACAAATGGACTTAGTAGATGTCTACAGAGTGTTCCACCCCACAACATCAGAATACACATTCTTCTCAGCTGCACATGGGACGTTCTCCAAAATAGACCACATACTAGTTCATAAAACCTGCTTAAGTAAATGCAAAGGAATTGAAATTATCCCATGCATATTATCAGACCATAGTGCAATGAAATTGGAAATCAATGGCAAAAGAAATCACAAAAACTCCCTAAACACATGGAAATTAAACAGCACCCTCCTGAACAACCAATGGGTCACAGAAGAAATTAAAGAAGAAATTAGGCAATTTCTACAACTGAATGATAATGACAGTACAACATACCAGAACTTATGGGATACAATGAAAGCAGTCCTAAGAGGGAAATTTATAGCATTAAATACCTATATCAGAAAAATAGAGCAAGCGCAAATAAACAACTTAATGGCAAACCTTGAACTTATAGAAAAAGAAGAGCAGGCTAAGCCAAAAGCCCGTACAAGGGAGGAAATTATAAAGATCAGAGCAGAAATTAACGTATTGGAGACTAAAAAAACAATACAAAGAATCAATGAAGCAAAGAGTTGGTTCTTTGAAAGAATAAATAAGATTGACAAACCCTTACCCATCCTTATTAAAAAAAGAAAAGAAAAGACTCATATCCATGCAATTGAAAATGAAAAGGGTGATATCACGATGGACCCTACAGAAATCCAGAAGATCATCTATACCTATTTTGAAAACTTATATTCTACTAAGATGGAAAATGCAGAAGAAATGGACAGATTCCTAGATATGTATGAATTACCAAAGCTGAATCAAGAAGATTTAAAAATCCTAAATAAACCAATATCAACCAATGAAATCGAAGATGTAATTAAAAACCTCCCAACAAAGAAAAGCCCAGGCCCTGATGGATTCACTGCCGAATTCTACAAGAAATTTAGAGAAGACCTAACACCACTACTTCTCAAACTTTTTAATGAAATTGAAAGGGAAGCAATACTCCCAAATTCATTCCTGGAAGCAAGCATTACCCTGATACCAAAACCAGAGAAGGACCCAACTAAGAAAGAGAACTACAGGCCAATCTCCCTAATGAACATAGATGCAAAAATCCTTAATAAGATACTGGCAAACAGAATCCAACAAATCATCAAGAAGATTATACACCACAACCAAGTTGGATTCATCCCAGGGATGCAGGGATGGTTCAACATATGTAAATCAATAAATGTAATACACCATATTAACAGAACCAAAGACAAAAACCACATGATCATCTCAATAGATGCAGAAAAAGTTTTTGACAAAGTTCTGTAGGGTTTGAAAAAACCCTACAGAAAATTGGAATAGATGGTCCTTATCTCAATCTGGTAAAAGCTATCTATGACAAACCAACAGCCAATATTATACTAAATGGAGAAAAGCTGAAAGCCTTCCCTCTAAAATCAGGAACAAGACAAGGATGTCCACTATCCCCACTCTTATTCAACATAGTTCTGGAAAGTTTAGCCAGAGCAATTAGACAAGAGAAAGAAATAAAAGGAATAATGATTGGAAAGGAAGAAGTTAAATTATCATTATTTGCAGATGACATGATACTCTACACAGAAGACCCCAAAAACTCCACTAAAAAACTGCTAGATTTAATAAGCAAATTCAGTAGTGTACCTGGATACAAAGTCAATACTCAAAAATCAATAGCCTTCCTGTACACAAATAACAAACTTACTGAAAGAGAAATTAGGGAAACAATACCTTTCACAATAACATCCAAAAAAATGAAATACCTAGGAATCAACCTCACAAAGGATGTAAAAGACCTATACACTGAAAACTACAGTACTCTGAAAAAGGAGATTGAAGAGGATATCAGAAAATGGAAAGATATCCCTTGCTCCTGGATAGGAAGAACCAATATAGTGAAAATGGCCATACTTCCAAAATTGTTATACAGATTTAATGCAATTCCAATCAAAATTCCAACAGCATATCTCACAGAATTAGAGAAAACAATCCTAAAATTCATTTGGAATCAGAAGAGACCTAGAATAGCAAAGGCAATTCTGGGCAACAAAGGCAAGGCAGGGGGCATCACAATCCCTGACTTGAAACTATACTATAAAGCTACTGTGGTAAAAACAGTGTGGTACTGGCAAAAAAACAGACCTGAAGATCAATGGAACAGATTAGAAGATGCTGAAACAACCCCGGACATACTAAGCCTCCTTATCTTTGACAAAGGTGCCAAACACATTCGCTGGAAGAAAGATAGCCTCTTTAATAAATGGTGCTGGAAAAACTGGCTCTACACATGCCGAAGATTAAAACTAGACCCATATCTTTCACCATGCACTAAACTAAATTCAAAATGGATCAGAGATCTAAATATTAAAACAGAAACATTAAATCTGCTG
Source organism: Erethizon dorsatum (assembly GCA_028451465.1). Lineage (NCBI taxonomy): Eukaryota > Metazoa > Chordata > Mammalia > Rodentia > Erethizontidae > Erethizon > Erethizon dorsatum. Next base: position 75,055,980 of record CM051831.1, read on the forward strand.
GAAGGTAGGATAGGTAAAACCCTTGGAGACATTGGTGTAGGCAAAGACTTTATGAATAAAACCTCAACCACACAGGAAGTATTACAAAGAATCAACAACTGGGATCTCATGTTATTAAAAAGCTTTTGCACAGCAAGAGAAACCACCAACAGAGTGAAGAGACAACCCACAACGTGGGAAAAACCATTTGCCAGCTGTTCCTCAGACAAAGGATTACTATCGAGAACATACAAAGAACTCAAAAAAATCAGACCTCCCAAATTTAAAGACCCAATCCAAAAATGGGCATCTGAGATGAACACACAATTCTCAGATGAAGAAATACTAATGGCAAATAAATATATGAAAAAATGTTCAACATCACTAGTCATCCGAGAGATGCAAATGAAAACAACACTGAGATTCCATCTCACCCCAGAAAGAATGGCTGTTACCAGGAAGTCAACTAATAACAAATGCTGGAGGGGCTGTGGGGAAAAAGGAACCCTTCTCCACTGTTGGTGGGAGTGTCAACTGGTGCAGCCACTGTGGAAATCAGTATGGAGACTCCTCAAAAAACTGGGATTGGTGGTCCCATTTGACCCAGCTATTCCCCTTCTGGGTATCTTCCCAGAAGAATTAAAAACATCATACCACAGTGATATATGTGCACCCATGTTTATAGCAGCACAATTTGTAATAGCTAGATCATGGAAACAACCCAAATGCCTATTAACCGAGGAATGGATAAAAAAGATGTGGTATTTCTATACAATGGAGTACTACTCAGCCATAAAGAAAGATAAACTGGAAACTTTTATAGGTAAATGGATGCAACTCGAGAAAATACTCACAAGCGAAATAAACCAGATGCACATTTGTAAACATCGTATTGTCTACCTAGTATGAAAATGCAATTTCACTGTGACTATTCCATTCCTTACTCTTCTATTTTTACCTAGCTTTTACATGGCTTAATCTTATACTGAGTAATATTTTTCTTCAAAAGTTATTTGTACATTCTCTAATGCTTGAGTTTGTTAATACATGAGAATGTTTACTTGTTGTCTTTAAAACAAATAAAGTTTAAAAACAAAACAAAACAAATACAAACAAACAAACAAAATATCTAAAAGGATATTACTACTGTTTAGTAATCCTTTTTCTTATATATGTGTACCCATGTTTATCGCAGCACAATTTGTAATAGCCAGATCTTGGAAACAACCCAAATGCCCATCAACTGAGGAATGGATAAGAAAAATGTGGTATTTTTATACAATGGAGTACTATTCAGCCATAAAGAAGGATAAACTGGAAACTTTTATAGGTAAATGGATGCAACTCGAGAAAATACTCACAAGTGAAATAAACCAGACACACATGTGTAAGCATCGTATTGTCTCCCTAGTGTGAGAAACTGAAGGAGTAAATAAGATCCAAAATGTACAATAGACATGGTGAATCAAAAAGAAACTGGTCAAAAGGAAAGAGAGACTGGAATAGGGGAATAGGGAAAAGAAAGAAGGGAAAGGAAAAAAATTGTATACATATATATGTATATATATATATATATATATATATATATATATATATATATGATGGTTAAGATAGATACACTACCAATTTTACTTAGTTTATTGAAGAGTAAGGTTTGTGCCAATAATGTTTGGACAATTGAATGCTAATATCTGGTATTCTGAATAACTAACTTAAAGATAATAATATGTAATGCAATAACCATTGTTACCCTCCTATTATGTTGTTTTGAAAATTTGTTCTTTTTTGATTTGTTTTGTTTTTTCTTCTCTTTAAAAAAATGAATATCAAATAAAAGACAGATGATAGGAATTAGGGAGATAAATCTTTTGCAAAGGGGAAGTGGACCAAGAAATCGAGGGAAGTGGGGGAAAAGGATGAGAAATGAAATTAAGATGTGCTATGTACATGTGCCAATTCCCTATGGGAAAAATAATCATTTCATACAGAAAAATGTACTAATAAAAAATAAAACCTGGAAAATGGTTAAACAATAAAATTTCCTTGGGTATGATTAAAGGAATTGATGGAGGGTATGAATGAAAGAGAAATATTTTTACTCCTTGAGCTGGAAGTTCTCCCATATTCCAGAGTAATCTATATAACTCTTCAACGGTCTCAGCAGAGATGAAGTGAAGAGATAAAATGTAGGAGCTGTAGAATGAAACAGGAAAGGGAAAATTATAGAAAATCTGGCAACTCCCTTTGGCACAGATACAAAGAATAATCATTGTAGGACAAATATGTTCATGTTTTAGCAATCTCTAGAGAAGAAACAAATTAATAAAAACAGCAAATTGAGCTTTAACAATAGAGTTGATGATAAATCTGAACTTAATGTCTGACTTTTGAACAGTTGCACATTAATAGGGCAAAGACAAGTCTATTCTGGCTAATGTAGAAAGTGCATGCTGAGTGAATAATAAGATGTATACCTAGTTTACAGATAGTTCTGAATGACATAGCAATTACTGAGTTTTACTCTTTAAGATGCAAGGAGGAAGGTTACATTTAAAAAAATAAAATGGCATAACGTGTAAGAAGATTTTTATAGAGATAAAAAATGGAAATGTGGCATTGGGGCAAGATAAATGCTATAACTGGTAAAAAAAAATTTTTTATACAGGTAACGGTAGTCGAACTCAGTACCTTGCACTTGCCAGGCAGGCACTTATGCTGCTGAGCTATATCACTGGCCCTATAACTGGTAAAATAATGAAAATTCCTACATTTTTCACCACATGCTTTTAAATAAGTATCCTTTATGTAGAAAAAAATTAATTTCCCCTGTGTTACCTCTAAATATTGATCTATTTCCCCTCTTATGATTAATTATTTCTAAGGGCAGACCCAGAATCTAGGAGGTATAACTTGTATTGAAATTCTAACAAAGGATTAAGAAGGTTAAGAAGAAAACCAGAAGTCAAATGACATAGACACATGTATGCGTAGTATTTAGGAATTTTTTTGAGGCTCTTATACCTAGAAATGTCCTTTATAATTCTGAAATCATATTATTCTGATGAGAGGAGAAAAAGTATAATGTATAATAGGCATATCATAGCATAAATTTTCTCCTCAGAAATATAAATTCAAGTCGCATTTTCCTTAGTTCTATAGTTTGTGCATTCTGCATAAGCCCTCCATGTCTCCATGATCTCACCTATAAATGATTACTTCACTGGGACAGTGACAGTTGAATAACAAAATGCACTCAATCAACTAAAAGGAAACCTACAACATAGTAAATACCAAATGATATTTAGCTTCTGTTTTCCTTAGTTGCAATTATTTTTAGGTAGAAAATTTAGACCAGAATGTTTCACAGTGGAACTGAAAAAGTAGAGAGAAAAAATATTTTTAAATAGAATGGTCTCTGAGCTCATAGAACTGAAAAAAAAACAATAGTGCCAGTTTAAAACTGTGTTGGGGCCGGTGAGATGGCTCAGCGGCGTAAGCGCCTGCCTTGCAAGTGCGAGGGCCTGAGTTCGACTCCCGGATCCCACATACGAAAAAGGGGCCGGTGATATCGCTCAGCGGCACGGGTGCCTGTTGGCGCGCGAGGTCCTGAGGTCGACCCCCCGGTACCCACACACACACACACAAAAAAACTATGTTGTCAGTTCTAAAATCTACCAACCCTAAAATTAGTTATAATGAAAACTTAAAACTATGGTAAACATTTGAGACTTAAACCAAAAATAGGAATTCACTGTAAAAGTCCCTGTAAGATGAAGCAGAGCCAGCTTATGGTAGAAGATCAAATAAAGATAACTTCAGAGAGTGAAAGAAACACCCACCATAGAGAATGTGCAAAGAAATAGAAAAGAATGGAAAAAATGAGGCCAGATTAAATGTAAACCAAAAATATGTTGCTCCCAAACCTCAAGTAGAAAAATAAAATCTACATGTTGAATGGCTCTTAATCTTCACTTGCATAGTACCAAGTTCAGGAATAATGGAAATTTTAAGAAAAAAGTAACTGGAATTGGAAATTGCCAAAGATAACGATGCCCCTTAAATATACAATATTATTAAAGGCACAAGAAAAAAAAATCAGATATAGAGTAATAAAGTGGCCATTGGATAACAATGAAGTGGTGGTCCAATTATCTTTGCAAAATGAAGTAGATAGAATTTGGATTTGATAGCAGTATTGATAGTCACCTTGTGTAATATCGTCACACAATAACTATGTCAGAAATAAATTGACATTGGCTAACATGAATTTGCAGTGGGAAAGGTCCACATGGTTTTCTGTTTTATCTCTGGCCAATAAAAGAAAAAAAAAATAGACCCGGAAACAATCCAAATTCAGAATGGTGTCTTTTGAATCAAACCAGGAGATGCTCGGAAGAGAGTTGATATGGCATGGAAATAGCTGCTCATGGCCAAATGTTAGTACTCAAATAATCTCTAGAACTGGTCATGTCCTCTTTCAAAATAAGATCAAGCAATGGCTTGGCAGCACATGTTATAATAATGGATGCCTGATGTTTTTTATGCAACTTGATCACTTCTTAAAGTTGGCTGCAATCCTAAAAGGAATATTCATTTGGATTCTAATGGGGAACCAATAACTGAAAAACATAGAGCAATTAAATGAAGGTCTTGCCCTCTGCTAAGTCTTTTAGTTTTCTGAGCCTGACAGTCTAAATTTGGTGGGAGAGCTGCTTACTTGGTCCATCCTCCTGGCAAGTCAGCCATCTGGCCAGTTGCACCTGTTCTCTAAAACCCAACTAGTCCCAGGAGCCCTGTGCTGGCTTAAATGAAGTGGGAGCTAATGGGACTTGAATTACATGTGGAATGAGATGAAAATGTGTGAAGAGGAGGACTAAGCAGGGCCAATTAGCTATCTAGGAGCAGATAAACTAAAGAGAGTAATTGGAAAGAATGACAGAACAAGGTTAAGCAAAATCGCAACCAAAATGATGAATGTATTTTGAAAAAAGAAGCAGACAAGTTTATGATCTGGGGGAAAAAATAAATTCCTTCTGCCTATTCAAGAGTCTCCAGCTTCTCATTCATATTAAAGATAATTTTGAACTATGCTGTAGCAGCACTGCTGAAACAAATTGCTTCAGGGAACAGACTTCCATTCTCCTATCCTCCATCCGATGACTTGTGCTACATAATGAGTCCTATGCTGTTGTCAGAAACTCAGAATCTGTGCTGAAGAGAATCAGTGTGAAAGAAAGGGAACATTTTTAAAATAGGCTATTTCTCTTGCTGCAGAAAGAATGATGATGTTTTAAAACAAAAATTGCTAAATTATTTATATGAGAAATTTGCCTTATATCATGTTCAGCATCACCTCCATCTCATCGTTAGTTACTTTTTTGGTTGTTCCCCATTGCGCATGTTTGCACTATCAAAATCTGCATCCAGGAGTAATTTTTTGTTTTCTTTGCTGAAAGAATGAGGAATGTATGACATGGCTTTGTGTTATGTCCTGGGTATGTGCAGTACTGATAGTCTGTGAAGTTTCATAACCTTATAATTGCTCTAATTGTAAAACAATTAATCTCAGGTGCTTAAAATATTAGTGCAGAAACTTTTGGAACGACTTACTCCAGAAGTGTATCAATAAACAAATAGGATGTTTACATTATTCTTTATGTATGTGCACGTGTGTATATTCAGTTAGTTAGCAATTTTTCCCGAGACTGACAAGTTACACAAATATATGTCTTATATACAGATAATTTTTGTTAATTAGCATGTCTCTGAGCTGAGCATTTCTGAAAAAAATGGAAAACAAGTATTTCCCATGGTCCAAAGTTTACACAAAAAGTTCACATGTGCCCCTACATTTACTGAGTTTTACTTCTTCATGCAAGACCAGAAACAGACTTAACAGACTTTTATAGAAGAGCTTCACTGTGGTAAAATTTAGAAATTTTCCATATTTGTTTTCAAATTGTCTGTCTCCAAATATTTTAAGTATTTACAACTCATATAAACATTTGGGCACTTATCAAAATTAATCATTTTGGTGTGAGGGAGAAGTTTTCGTATTTGAAAAGAACAAATTTCAATGTGTGTGTGTCAGAATGTGTGTGTGAGAAAGAAAGAAAAAGAGTCTGTGTGTTTGTGGGTGGGTGGGTGTATATTTACCTCCAAACACTGCAGATAGTGGGCTGTGAATTTCATGACTGTATTTCTATCTTCACGTTATATTTCCTTACTTCGAGCTCTAACTTCAAAAGTATTTATTTGAACATCATAGCAATATAAGGAAAAACTCAGGGAGATTAATACAAAGTCACACACTGGTTTCTTGAGAGTAGTTTGAAATATACAAATTTGGTTTTGTTTTTGTTCTTATTATGAATTTCTGAGATGCATTTAATCCATTAATAATATGAAGAGAGCTATTGAAATTTATGAAAATCACAATCAAACAGTAAATTGTTTCAACTTCAAGAATCTTCCATCCTGAGATTATCTTCCCTTTATTTGGTCTGCTCCATATCATACACACACACACACACAAACACACACACACAAACACACACACAATTCCTGTATTGACATTGCTTTTTCTCTTTTGAATTGACCTGATGTGTTTCTTTCAGCAGGGACCTATAAAAACAAAGCCTTGACTTAGAAATAATTACCGCTACTTAAGAAATATTCATTTACTTATTGTAAAGTTCCCAAAATAACCTTACTGTATTTGGGATGTTCCACAGAAGTAAATAGAATGAAACTAACTGGGCCAGCTGCCAACAGAAAGCAGTCATTAGATGAGCCCAGAGGAGCTGCCAAATCTGTGCTATCAGAAAGATGTGAAGAGAAATGCTCAGATGGCAATGTGAATACTAAATTTTAATTTCACTTTTTCAAGATTCAAATATTCATTGTCATTAAAGAGAATTTAGGATATATTATATAGTAAAATACTTGCATAGAAGTCAAGAATTTTAAATTCAGGTCTGAAACTTTATATAGATTTGTAGGTTTATCTGTATACTTAAATTCAATTCTATGTGAATTTAAGAATTCACTCTAATTTTCTACAATTAGCATCTTCTCTGTTTGTAGACTTGAATCTCTCTCTCTTTCTCTCTTTTTTTCTTACTCTGTTGCTCTCCCTTCTCTCCCTCTGTCCCTCTCTCTCTGTCTCTGTAAGCTATTATAAGAAATGAATTCCAGGACACTGATGAAGGAATTGGTAGAATATGAACTTCACAAAAGGATGTTATGATTTTAATCATCTTCATAGTTCAAGAACTTCTTCCAGATACTAATGAGGCCTCAAAATAGGCCTTGAAAATGGAGGCATAGGGCTGGTTGATTTTTAAATAAATTACAAGTTGTTTTGGAGAGACATCTGTGCATCTATCATTAGACCATGTTGTTCCAACATGGGCTGAGTTGAAGATGATGTGTTGAGTTTAACTATTGCAGTTGTGCCAATTCTAGAAGGGAGAGTGAAGTGGATAAGAAAGGTGATTATAGTTAATAGTGTTGGATGGAAAACATCATGGCTTCCATGTCTATTGGTAATTATCTCTTTCCTCTTCATTCTTCAAACATATAGAGATTTTGAAGTTGCCCTTTCTTCTGTCATTTCACCAATTACAACAAAAATAACATGCGTAGAATAAAACTACCAGCACATATGAATGAACCATATAGATTAATAAAGAGTCCTGACGTAACAGAAATAAGGTGAATAGTTTTCAAAATATACTAGGGAGTAACAAAAGCTATGCTTTGAAAAATTTCTGTTATGCAAAAAATTGTTAACGAATTCATAAACATAAGAAGTTGACATCCTAACACAGACAACATGGAATAAGGTGATGTTCTGACAAGAACTGTTCTTTCAGGGACACTGGTTAAAGTTACTGCCAGTTGTTTATGAGAGGAACTACAGGCTGAGATCAAAATCCTAATACAAACCCATCATTCTGTATAGCGATTTTTTCGATCTCCTTCAGCAAAATTTTGTCATGTCCACAAGGTCTTCAATTAAAGACCCCCTCTGTCTGATGTACGTCTGATGTAGTAAAACTAATACAACTATTTTAGTCAGGCATCTAATTTTTAATGTAGTAAAAAAGCATGTAAAGATTACCCTTCCTAAATCATCCTTTAAAGTTCTTTTCATTAGTTATGGAGCTTGAAAAATCTACTAGCACACTCTTCTAACCTGCAGATATAAAACATTGCCATCAAAACTGTTGTAATGGAGAATATTTTTGAAGCCAAAGCTATTGAACAGCATCAATTCTCACCTTTGGCATATCTAGACATAGTTCACGCCACCAAGATGTCAGGTCTGGAGGTATCATTTTTTCCACTAGAAAACTCCTTAATAAATGCTCATTCACCAGGATTTTCACTGCTCCCACAGGATGAAAAGTAGGAATATCAGCAAACTCATCATTGATAATACCTTCAGAGTCTATTGCTTCTAAGCACGAGGGGGCAATTTCTTCTTTAAATCCCAATCCTCCTTCTGAACTAGGTCTTTTTCATAACCAATCAACTGCTAAATAAGGCCTTACATTGTTTAGAAAACTCTGCTTGTCATGGAGCTTATGCTGGCCAGACCACCCTCCATCCCCCAAGAGTCCCATTGATCAGGCCTTGTCAGGTTGCATTACTCAGGCTCACTAATGCTGCCTCACAAGCCACAGCACTATAGTCTGCCTGGGGCTCCCTGATAGGCTCCTTTTTCCCCGCATCGAGTCCTAAGAGGCCCTCTGAGACTTACCTTAGTGGAGGCATGGGTGGATGAAGCAGTACCTTAATAAAAGACATACACCACAGCTTAATTAATTACTATCTAGCCCATTGCTGTTGGCATTTGTAATTTTATCCATTTGTTTCCTATGAGGATGATGACTTTTTCTTTACTGAAAACCCAAGATGGTAGAAGAAACTATTAAAGTAAAATTAGATGAGGGGGCCTATTTCAAAAGCAGTGTTAATGAAAATGTTTGCTATCCTCTTTTACTTAAACAAGATCCAATTCTTGATCTCTCAGTTGGTTTAGTTAGATTAAGAAAAACAGCCCCAGGAGCACAGATAGCAAAATCAAAACAAAGGCCAGAGATTGTCAAGAAAACCATTTAGCCCAAGAGGAAATTTTTTATTTGAATTGTGACTAATGTTGTTAGTGGAAAATCAAGACGTGGTAAAGCTAAACTCTCTGTCACTGCAAATACCCTAAACACAAAGCTTGTGTGGAGGATTACTTAAGTCATGACAATATATCCTGGTATTAAAGGTGACAGGAATGAAAAGCAGAGATTAACAACAAATATGCTCTTTGACAAAGCCCTCGTCTGTTCTTTTATTTCCTAATGCCAGCTTCTTTGAAAGAATTAAAATATATTTAAAAATTGCTCATTTCCACTTGATTTAAAATGCTACACACATACACACACACACACACACACACACACATCATTCACTGTTATTCTAGTGTTATATGCAGCTGCTACTCTGGTCTAATTGCCTTTGCAGAGACACAGAAGAAGTAAATGACTTTGTTTTACTTAAGCCTCAAATCAATTCTTCTCAGCTATGGTGACATCTGGGTGTAGGGTTTTCTGTAGAATGACAGTGTCCAATTACTAACAAACATCATTGATCTCCCCAAGGAAAACTGAAGTCAGGGGACTCTAAGCCAGCACATGGCCAAGGAATCCGAAGGTTTGTTTGCCTTTTGGTATTGAAATATTTATTTAGTGCTACTAGTGGTAAAATATGCTGCTGCTCACAAGGAAGTCATTTAAATGGGCATTCTTAGCACCCACTGAGTGGGCTAGATAAAAATAACATGAGAAGTCTAGTTCTTAACAAATCTATAATTATCAAGAGGGTCCTATTTGTTGTCAGGTTTTATTTGTTATTTATTGGAGATTATTACTTCTTGCTTCAATTTTTAGAACCTTGCATTTTTTCTCCTAAAAATATAGCCTATAGAGTATTTATGCCAGTCCCAAATCCCTTATTTAAAAATTCCAAAATCTAAGAACTCTATATGTTAGAATTTATCTTATTGTGTTGGTGGTACATAATTTAGCCCAACTTCAACTTAACTACCAGATTAACCATGTCTTGACTTATATGAAGTACTTTGCATTCCAATGTCTTTGATTATAGGACTTTGTTCCAGGGTCAGAAGAGGTATCATTGAATACACAGTATGTGCTCTGTGTTTCCTTTGTCATACTGGAAAATGCTGAAGTATCTGTCTCCAAGTAATTCATTTGAGTGATTGTGAAACTCTATTCTCATTCTACCATCTCATCCTAGTTTTTTTTTTATAATTACAATATTTAGCTTGGAAGATTTGAGATACAAATTTACTTTTTCTCCCTGTAAGAAAGACTATTTCTGCTTTATTATTCCTTTTCTATTCTTTCTTGAGTCTTTTAGCCTAGTCTGAGGTCAGACTAGGTCTAAAAATATTGTATTAAAAGATTTCTAAAACCTTAATTATAAAAATTGTTGAGGTAAGTTAATATATGCTTAATTTTATAATTAATAATTTTATGGATATTTTTCTGTATAGGAGTTACATTATATTGAATCGCTTAAACTCACACAATATAAAAAAGAATGTTTAACACTTTAATTATCACTAAAATAATAAAATGGTTAGTTTCATGTAAATTGTTAAATCTACCCTATATGGACCACAGGTACCTGTATACATTTGACATATATGAAATAGCTTGAAATTTTTGCTATGTATCTTACAATAAGGTAGAGCATCACTTATTTAAGAAAATTGAAATAGTCATACTTCTAAAATTATAAAGTATATGATCTGATGTGAAAGTTTCTATTGTGTTTTTTTTCCAGAAGTCTTACTCATAGGTTCCCGGAGTGGGAGAGCTTATGATCCATTTTCTATAAGAAATACCCACTGGAAAAAAAAATCTGTGTATGTGTTTATAACTGACTCTAGCAACAGGCTAAATCATGTCCTCTCTGAAATCATACTTGGAGTCAAAATCACCAGTATCTCCTAAGTGATTCTATTTGGAGTTAGGCTTTTTTTTAATAAGGCAATTCAGTTAAAGAGTATATGTTAGAGTGGACCCTATGACAGTAAGATATGTGACTTTATAAAAAGAGGAAATTTGGATACAGACATATGCAGAGGGAGTACAAAATGTGGTTACATGGAAAAGACCACCAGCTACAAGCCAAGAATGAATAGACACCAAAATGGTTGACACCTTGATCTTGAACTTGCAGCCTCCAGAATTGTGAGAAAATAAATTTTTGTTTATTAAGCTTACCCTATACGTGGTAGTTTGTTTTAGCAGCTCTTGTAAACTTAATACAGTCTCTTTGCACATTTTTGCATATATACATGACACTGAAACATGTATACACACATGCACATACATGTGCACACACATCAATTCTTGACTAGACCAGGAGGGTTCCATTAAGAAAATGTTCATTAAAGAAACACTTGTCTAATTGCACATATTCCAAAATTTACAAATGTAAGTGACACACAGATCTTGTTGGGAAGTAGCTATAGTCCATTTGAGGATTGCTGAAGACTTGTTTAGACAAAGAGTGGAAATTAGACTTAACGGATTGGGGTATAGTCAAAGATCTGTTGAAACAGTGGTAAAAGAACTATTTCTCCTATAAGAGAAACCATGCTTTATTTAAGCTTTTATGTCAGATTTACTTTTAATATTATGGTGTCAAGGTACATCCATTTGCCTAAAAATGGCTCAAATTTATCTTTCTTTATGGCTGAGTAGTACCTTATTACTTATATGTACCACACATTCCTTATGTTTCATCTGTTAAAGAGCATATAGGCTGCCATGAAGATTTAGCTATTATGACTTGTGCTGGTGTAAGCATGGTATGCATGTGTAACTTTAATAGGATGTCTTTAATTATTTGGGGAAGATGCCTAGAAGGGAATAGGTGGGTTAAGTATAATTTCTATTTTTAATGTTTTGAAGAATCTCCATACTGATTTCTGTAGTGATTGTACTAGTTTGCATTCCCACCAACAATGTAGATGGGTTCCTTTTTCCCCACACCCTCACCAGCATTTGTAATTGATTTTTTAGTAGTAAACATTCTTTCTGGTGTAACATGGAATCTTGGTGTTATTTTAAGTTGCATTTCTCTCATGGCCAGAGATGTTGGACATATTTTCACATATTTATTGGCCATTTGTACTTCTTCCAAGAAGTGTCTATTTGTTTTATTTGCTTGTTTTTTGATTGGGTATTTTTATTTTGGGAAATCTAATTTTTTAAAGTTATTTGTGTATTTTATGTATTAGTCTTGTGTCTAAGGAGTGGCTGAAAACTTTTTTTGCCATTCGTTAGGTTGTCTCTTCACTTCATTGGTTGATGCTTTGGCTATGCACAAGCTTTTTAATTTGGCATACACCATTTGCAGATTCTTGATATTATTTCTTTTTTTTTTTTTTTTGTGGGTACCGGGGGTCGACCTCAGGACCTCACGCGCCAGCAGGAGCCCATGCCGCTGAGCGATATCACCGGCCCTTTTTTCATATGTGGGTTCCGGGAGTCGAACTTGGACCCTCGCGCTTGCCAGGCAGGCGCTTACGCCACTGAGCCATCTCACCAGCCCTTGATATTATTTCTTATGCAACTGGGATTCTGTTCAGAAGTTTTTACCGATGCCTATATTTTTCGGAGTTTTACCAATTTTTTTCTACCAGCAGTTGAAATGTTTCTGTTTTACTATTTAGGTCTTTTGTCCATTTTTATTTTAGTTTAGGATATATGAGTGATAATGGGTCTAACTTCAACCTAATGCATGCATATAGCCAATCTTCTCAGCAGCATTTATTATACAGGCTGTCTTTCCTCCAGTGTATGTTTTGGCCTCTCTGTCAAAGATCAGCTGGCTGAATGTGTCTGGGATTTTGTATGTGTCCTCTCTTCTATTTCATTGATCCACATGTCTATTTTTATGCCAGTGTCGTGCTCTTTTTATCACTGTAGCTTCGTAATATAACTTGAAATACGGAATTATGGTATATCCTGTTTTACTCTTGTTGCCCAGTTTTGCTTTTCTTATTCTGGATCTCTTCCCATTATATATGAATTTAAAATTTTTTTCTAATTCTGTGAAAAATGTTGCTATTTTGATTGGGATGGCATTAAATCTATATATCAGTTTTGGTAATATAGACATTTTGACAGTACTGGTTCCACCTATTCAGAAACAGAATATGTCTTAACATTTTCTGATCCTCTCTTTGATTTCCTGTAGCTCAAGAAATATTAAACCTCTTCCAAACCCAACAGAGTGATGAAGGAATACCTAGGAGACAGAAGCTACAAGCAGAAGCTAAAGATAGTCATTAGCTCGAGCTGATGCTATGGAAATCTATGAGGCTGTTAAACTAGATGGAAGGCTTTGGGATTTAATGCTGACACAATATCAGGGAATGTGGTGGTGTACATCCATGAAGGGTGAACCTGGAACTGAGGTCCTGAGTAAAGCCAAGAGCTTTAACGGCAGGGTTAGACTTGTCTAACATACCAACTTACAAAAATATAAGGCAGAAATCTGCCTTTCAGAGGCTGTGGGTGGAAACAGTCACGTAGCAGAAATTTAGATCCAAGCCTGGGCTATTCATAAGCAGAGGTTCATGATATACTGTCTATGATTATGGAATGCCAAACTAAGAAATCAATATGAACATACTGATCCACACCATTTATATTTTTTATTGTTGTGCAACAAATTACCACAAATCTATTGGCTTACATCAACACCTACTTATTAACTCAGAACTGTAGGTCAAAAGACCAGGCAGGGCCGGTGATATAGCCCAATGGCATAAGCGCCTGCCTGGCAAGCACGAGGTCCTGAGTTCGACTCCCGGTACTCTTAAAAAAAAAAAAGAAAAAGACCTGGCAGACCCACCTGGGTTCTCTGCTTAGGATCTTGGAAGGATAATACTACAGTGCTAACAGGACTGAGCTCTTATCTCTAGGATCCGTGGAAGAATCTGCCTCTATGGTCATTCAAACAGTTGGCAGAATTGAATTTCCTACAGACATAAGTTTCAGGTAGCTGTTCTTTTCCTAACTTTAATTATATACCTATTAAAAAGTCCTTACGCCCTTGTGTTAGTCAGTGTTCTACCTGAATAACAGGATAGGGATGTAAGAAATGGAGAGCATCAGTAACATAAAAATCTTACAAATAATTTGGAAAAAATATTGCAGAGACCTATTTAGATCCTTCCAAAATTATACATTGAAACTGAATCCCCAATGTATAAGCATTAGAGAGCAAGGCTTTTAGGAGATGGTTAGGTCATGAGGGCTCTGTCCTCACCAAGGAGATCAGTGTCTTTTAAAAGAAGCCCCCAGAAAGCTAGCTGACCTCTCCTCCTTGAGAAGATGCAGAAGGAGTCATGTGAGGAACTGGCTGTCACCTGACACTGCCTCCAGACCCATGAGAAATGGTATTCTGTTATTGATAAACCACCAAGTCCAGAGTAATTTGTTATATTAACCCAAATGGATTTTGATAAATAACTACAAAAAATAAGAATTAACACTGCTTCAGAAAAGGATGGAATAACATTGTTGTTGGAGGTTAAGTGATTGACTACTTAGAATTCCACCCATTGCTATGTACTCAATCAAGAGAGAGGTTAGATGATATATTCAATGACCCTAAGTGTTTACTGCATGAAAGATGTACTCTACTAACAAGAAACCTGCCATAGAAACAAAGAGTGATATAAGAAATGAATGAATATGTTGAAGAGGATGCTCGTAAATTTAAACAAACATTGATGGGTAATACTATGACTTATTTCTGTTGCTTTTATTATTACTAAAACAATTGCTAAAACAATTGCAAACAATTTGGAAGAGGCAATGATCACAAACAAACTGAAAATAGTCTGCTAAAAATAAATATTAAGAAATATGAGAATGTATTACACAGCATTTCAAATTAATTGCAACCATCTTGATACATTATATAATGTTGAATGAAAAAAGTTAGAGTAATGTGAAGTAAAATTGAATAAAGAAAGCAAGACACAGATGCAGAAAAATATGTGTTATATTATACCGTGTACTTTTATTTTAAAATATAGAAGACTACAGAAATATTGCTTTAGATGTACACACAGATGATACAATTTTAAGTGGTTGAGAAGAATGCACTGAATTCCAGTGCATTGAATTTATTTGAAAAGGGTTCCAAGGAAATGAAAACCAGAGAGGGACACAAAGTACAGTATTTGTCTTTGTCGCTTTTCCATCACCATGACAGAATACCCAACACAGTAACTTAATGGGGGGGAGGTTTATTTTGACTCAGTTTTAGGTGTCTCAATCTGTGATTAGTCAACAAGCTCCAAGAGAGAAAAGGCCTGGTGGAAAAGACTGTCTGAGGATAGCTACTTACACCACAGTGGCCAGGAAGCAGAGAGCGAAGGAGGGAGATGAGGAGGGAGGGAAATATACCCCTCCATTCATGCCTCAATGACCTGCCTCCCCCAGCCAGCATTCTTAGCTCCTCTTCACCTCCCATCAGCAAACACATTGACTGAATTTACCAGTTGATTAACCCAGCGATGAGTACAGCATCCTCTGATCTGCTGGCCTTCCAAAAGCCTTAGCCTTACCTTTGAATACATGAGGCTTTTGAGGGACAGTCTTTAACTAAATGATAGCAATATCTTTAGTTGTACAAGTAGCACTTTCTTTCTTTCTTTTTTTTTTTTTGTGGGTACCAGGGGTTGACCTCAGGACCTCGCATGGCAGCAGGCGCCCGTGCCACTGAGCTATATCACCGGCCCTTTTTTCATATGTGGGTACCGGGAGTCGAACTCAGGATCTTGCGATTGCCAGGCAGGTGCTTATGCCGCTGAGCTATCTCACCGGCTTCCTAACACCTTATTTCTTAAAAATAAATCTTCTAAAGCAAGTATGGAAAATGTTAGTGATTGCTAAATATTGTTCTCTGTTATACTGTGAAATATCTTGTGTGTTTGTAAACTTTATTTCTTAAAAAGGAAGAAAATATATTGATCATTAGTGAATTAATGCTTTAAGAAGTAAAACCAGAAAGCAGTTATAATTCTCTTTCAGTTAGCTATGCAGTAGAAGATCTATGACAGTATCCCCCAAATGGGAAAACAAATGAGACCTTTCAAAGGTGGGATAAATATGACTCAATGATCAATTTGTATGTGTGGCAGAAGAGAATGTTGAAGAACTCTGAGCTTGTGGTGTTGGAAAATTAAATAAATATTATTGCTGTCAACTTACTAACATACAGAAAGCTGCAAGATCTTGATAGAGTTGCCCAAAGGGTATCTGGCAGCATGAATCTGGATTGTAGACAGAGCTTAAGGTAAATGGGGTGGAGCCAGTGAGATGGCTTCAGCGGCGTAAGCACCTGCCTGGAAAGTGCGAGGGCCTAAGTTCGACTCCCAATACCCACATACGAAAAAAGGGCCGGTGATATCGCTCAGCGGCACGGGCTCCTGCTGGCATGCACGGTCCTGAGGTCAATCCCTGGTACCCACAAAAAATAATAAAATAAATAAATAAATAAATAAATAAATAAAAAAATAAATGGGGCAGATGCGTGGGTAGATGGGTGAATTATTTTTTCCAGTCCTCTGTCCTTCTTTAGTTTCTAATGATCCAAATGGCCCATTCTATTGCCTTCTAAATTATATTTTGCTTTATTTATATTATTTAAAGCTATTAATAGTTTTTCCTTTTCAATATAATTTTTCTAATATTATATTCTATTTTCATTTTTCCTTTTAAAAGATAAAGAAAAAACTGCGAAAGTAGATATACATTAATATATAAAAACAGAAATACATATTGTATAATATAATCAGGAAATTTTATAACCTCAATTAACTGAACATTTCATAGTTCGACTCAATCAAGTTTCCTGAGAGCTAGAATATAAATTTAAAGGTATTATTTTTCTCCGTTTGCTGTGCTTAATCATAGCAAAATTCCATGTTTGTAATTTTAAAAGATTTTCTTTAACAAGGAAATTTTCCTTACTATATTGGTTTTCTCCAGTTTATAGTTTGACAATAGAAACTGATATGAAATGCTAGAGATTAGTGTTTTTGAAATAGTTACATTTGAAATTTACTTCAAAAATGCTGAAATGTTCACATTCTCTGGAGATTTAAGGTTATTTAAAAATATAACCTTAGTTTTCTGCTGCATATCATTTTATTAATTTTTCTCCTTTTCTTTAGAATAGTATTCATCTTATCTTTGTTTATTTGATGTCTTTGGATCCATGTCCTTGAGTACTTTAACTCTTCTGCAATATCTTTTCCAGTCCCCAAGAAGAATTCTACCACCCTCTCCCACAGTGCTGAAGAGTAAATAATAAATAACCACATACTTTGAAAATGAATTCAGTTCTGGTGTGGTCTGCACTAACTGTCTTTATTAGTTTTTGGGGTATGAGTTGGGAGTACTGAAGTTCCTCCATAGTTACAGTGGGATGCTAAAAAGATGCTCTCGATGCAAATACAAAGCTTCTTATGTAATGGAAACCTGGATAAGTCCCTTACTTTATGATGTAGCTTCTTCAAACCAACAAACAAACAAGCCAATGGGATCATATATAGATTTTTCTGATAGGGATTTATGAATGAACAGGAAAGGAGAAAGAACTGAAAAGGAAGAAAACATTAGAACAAAGTCATTCTGTCTAGAATCTTCAAGGTAGCAGTTAAATACAAACACTTGCTTTGTTTTGCATTTCAATCTCATTCATTCACTTCAGTGGCCAAGTACTAATTACAAGTTAGGACTTATGCCAGACCTAGTATTTGAATAGAAAATTTATAGCAGCAGTGTTGAAATAGATGGTGAACTATGTTTAGTGGGCTGAAGATCTTTGCTTCTTCAAAAAATTTTTCCAAACAATATCTTGCATGATTAATCTAGAAGCTATGCACTTCAAAAAGAAATACTATCTCCCCCCCTCCCTTTGTGATAGTGTAAACTTCATATGCTGATTGTGTATTGCAATCTCCCAGTTTTTAATTGCATTTGCGAACAGTCATCTAATTCTTCTACATTGAACACTTCAACATGATCAATATGTTCTCACTGTTGCGTGGGCAGAAATGATTGCCTCAGGTGTGACTCTGTCCTGGGTCTCAGGAGTGCAGGGACCATTACTGGCTAAGTGGACATTCTGTTGGTTTCCGGGATGTACCCCAACAACTCCTCTGTACCAAACTTTTTTACTCTTTTATTTTTGTTTAGGTTACCAGAGGGTGTCAAGGGAAAGAGTTAGAATGGTAGTGGAGACCTTGATCATTTTAGTTAAAGGCAGTATACATCTTTAGTGCCATGACATCATAATTTTCTTTGGGGTCTGGCCATAGCTGTAATGGTTTAGGCCTTCTGGACACCAACATTAACTTACAAATCTCCCTGTATTACCAATGCCACATTCCACTGCCAGATCACAAATAGTTCTTTAATGTAAATATTCAAAAATGCTGCATTTATTTCAGAATATTTATCACAGTTTATAATTAAGCATTTCCATGGTAATTTGAAACTGTGCACTCCATGAGTCTGGGAAGCATGACTTTTTGCTCTTCTCTGTATCTCACATAGCTGGAAGAAATATATTCTCATTTAGGATATGTTGAATAAACTCTGATGATTGCAATATCACAGACTATTAGCTAAACCAAAAGCTTACCAAAGACATAATAATAGACCTGCCTTTGAGTTTCTTAGAGTCTCTGGCCTAGTATCTTATAGAAGATAGGAACTCAGTGTACTTAAAATTGAAACAAAGAAAAACTGCCATGATTAGACATCTGCTTAAGGAAGTTTCCAGTTAGCAGCAGTTCTAAGATCACATTTTGTGTAGCCTATGTATTAAAAGGAAACAAAAAGCCTTTCCTTCAGTGTCCATATAAAGTGTCAGGTAAAGACTATAATTTATATAATTTATCCCATGTGACTTTTTTTTGAATTAATTTTTGTGATCACAGAGAAAATCACATGGAATAATGAACAGATGGTTCCCAAGAAAATAGAGTTGCTGTTGCATAATGAAAAAGGAGTGAAAATATTCGCTACATGTGCAGCCACCACCACCGGCATCACCACCAACAGCCGATCTTTACCGCAGTGTGCATGGAGTTGTAGAAAGTAGAGGAATTGAGAGGGTGATGGGGAAAGGGTCAAATAGTTACATTAATTATCTGTAATCTGAAAGGCAGATTAGACATTCATAGATATATTTAGACATTCATCTACCTCGTGAGTAGATGAATTATTGTTCTTAATTTACTATAGAGCTATTCTTTATGAAAAATTAGTTTCAATCAAACTTCATAGTTAATTTTTAAAACAAACACTGAGATGCCTGTCTTCAGAGCTGAGGGTTGTGAGTTTTCTCTTATGAGTAATGATAATAAACTTGCTTCTACTTTGATTTCTTTTTTTTTTTTTTTTTTGTGGATACCACGGGTCGACCTCAGGACCTCACGCACCAGCAGGCGCCCATGCCGCTGAGCGATATCACTGGCCCTTTTTTCGTATGTGGGTTCCAGAATTCGAACTTGGGCCCTCACGCTTGCCAGGCAGGCGCTTACGCCCCTGAGCCATCTCACTGGCCCCTCTACTTTGATTTCTAAAACTTTGTTTCACTTTGGAGTCTTGAGAACTACAGAATTTCCAAAAAAATAAAATCTCTTTAAACAAAACTATTCTGTATTTTTTAAAGGCTTTAAATAAAAAGTAGTGGGTTTTTTCCCTTGCTAAATGGAATTTGGACATTATACATGCTAGTGAATATAGGTATAAAGTGATTCTTTTCAATAACACTTCCCAGGAAGCCAAGTCAAATGGAAACTAAAAGGTTAATGTTTTGCAAAAACTAAAGGAAACCAAACTTCAAGGTTTGGAATTATGTTTAAAATGATTTCTGAATGGATTCCATATTCGTTAGTTGAGGTTCTTCTCCCTCAGTGAACCTGAAGCTCCTCATGTTTCCCTGTTTACTTTACATCTGCTTTTAAAGACAATTTAGTTTTTTCTATTCCTCAAAAATCAAGATTTTTTTAATCCATCCAACTACCATTGCATTCCACACTACACATGAAAGAAAGCTTTTGCCACAAAGTGAAGCACACTCGTCTCTAATTCATTCAACTCCCTTTTCACATACTGTTTTTTTAACTAATCTATCCACAGCTTCTCTCTGTAGTTTTTATATCTCTCCACTTTTTCAGTTATTTATTTAGACCTGCTGTACTATCTAATATTTATTTCAAACTTATTCATGTCATCATTAGCCACTCTGGACATTTTGCTTTGTCTCAACTTCCAGAGATGTGGCCCAGGTAACCAAAATATACTGTATTCCTCTTCTTTTCTGTTGATTATCAACAACCTGTCTTAGAGAGTCTCTGTTTTTCTCCTTTTATTTCCTTTTAGATTCTACCTCGTATTATATTCACATCTATTCACATCAAGCTCAATGTCTGTATTTCCACAAGCTAATTAATTCTCTTCCTGCTCCAGAACTAACATTGTTCAAAGGATGTCACCATGTGGTTGGGTTATGGTGTCAGATTCTGAAATATAAGGAAATACATCTGTGAATGTCTAATTCTAAGTTTCTGTCATTTCTTCTACCTTTCTCAAGCAAAGAACTGTAGTATGAATTAGTCTATAACCCTATACCAATTAGGCACTAATTAGCTGTGTGATTTTGCTCTGTCTTTCTCTCTTCTCCTCTCTTCTCTCTCTGTCTCTCTCTCTCTGTGTCTCTCTGTCTGTCTGTCTCTCTGTCTGTCTGTCTCTGGCATGGAATAATTTTTCTCCGTATTTTCAGGGGAAGCATGGTGGTGACAAAAGTTCGACTTTAAATTTGTAGTCTTCAGAACCATAAAAGGAAAATAAAATGCTGTTTAAACCTACCCTTTTGTGTTACTTTGTTATGGTAGTCCTAGAAAACTGATACAAATAATTCCGGTCATATTTTAACTTTAATAATTTCTCAATAAACTTGTTTATCTTCATTGAAATTGTAAGTTCTTCTAGTAATGCCTTTTTTAGCAATGTATACCTTAAATATAATCAGAAGCTGGCAAACAGGAGTCAATTAACATTCTTTTATTAAAAGAATAAATAAATAATTGATAGTATTCTGGCTCCATTATGCTGTGGGTAACCAAAGTAGTTCCATATAACAAGGAAAATGCATATTTTGATCTCTAAACACATTCCAAAAATTTCATCTCTACTAATACTTTTTTCCAAAGTTGGTCTTTTTGCATAAGACAGAGATGAGAGCTTTAGAGTACCATATTTTTTAAATACAGATGCTTATATTGCTTTTTTGGTGTGCCCCTCCCTTGCTTCATCTACAATAGTTTAAGTACATATGAAAATCCAACTAGAAAATTTGGAAAGATAGCTTAAAGGTGAGATTCATGGAAACTTGGACAGTGTCAACAACTATGTCCACATTTTTTCTTGAGCTTTTAAGTCTTAACCCATCTCAACATCTCTTCTACCCAACTAACTGTCCCTGTTTTTGAAGAAGAAATTACCTAAGCTGAAGGGCCCATAAATGTGCCATTACTATTGTAGCAACAGAAACGATCTAAAATATATATCTCATAAGACATTATAAAAGATTAGCAAAGTGTGACTTCTATATTATTTGTAACAGCGATATGGTTCTACTGATGAACATTAAGAATATGTATTCTGTGTGGGCTGAGATTTGATCAGTTTTACTCACCATTGTTTCCCCAGTACCTTGAAGGGTGCTTGGAACATCTTATAGAGCCAATGGGTATTTACTGAATGAACAGAACAAAATTTCTTGTCCCTAATGTTCCTTGCTGCTGAAAGCACAGTGACAATGTGATTGCTGGTTTATGTTCATCCCATTATATAACTACAGCAGAGACTGCAACTTATGAAAGTCACAAACAAGAGTTTCACTGCCAGAGAGGTGGCCTACGCATTACCTCTTCCTCTTGCAAACTCTGTCATTAACACTCAAGGTGGGGAGCTTCCATTTCTCACTGATTCCGGTGTTTTCCTAATAATAACTTCTTCCTGCTCAGACTGTGCCTGGTCACAACAGTTTGGCCATAGCAACATTTTCCAAAAATAACTGATTCTGATATATAATGCATCATTGTTAATTATACCCACCCTACTAGACCACAGAACATCAGAGCTTATTGTTTATTTATCATCAAACAATAACCTGTTGACCCTGGTAACCACTGTTTTTCTCTCGAATTCTATGAGATTGACGTTTTTAGATTCCACATATGAAAGAAAGCCTGTGGTAATGTCTTTTTGTGCTCTGCTCATTTCAATTAAAAAAATAAAGTAACGTAATAAAAAGTAAAAAAAAAAAGAAAAAAGAATAGCTGGTTCAGGACTAGAGTCATTTATTATGAGTGCCATAATTCTAAATACTAATTAGTTACAAATATAGTTGTAAGAAGTTGTATAAATTCAGAGCATGTTGTAAAGAAGCACAAGAAAAATGTATGAATGAGTTAAGTGGGATTTGCTCTTGCTCTCCCCCTCCCTCACTTTCTCTCTTCCTCTCCTTAGAACCATTATCTATGACCCACAAACATCAAAATATTTAACAAAAAAATATTGCTTGAGGGCTCCAAGAAAAACGCCCTCCTTTCCTAAATTTGAGATGGAAATGGTGGGTTAACACTATTGTGATTTACTTTCAATCAAAATCAAAATATTGATTTCAGTTCTTTTGCAATTTTCATCCTCATTTATGTTTATTCCAGCTGAGATATAAATAGATGTTTCTACTACTACTGTATGTCACTATGACTGTACACCCAGATGCTGGAACAGAAACTGTGGTTGTAATTCTTCCAGAACTGGGGAGCAGGTTAACCTTTGTTAAGGAAGAAGCTGAGGAGTTAGCAAATTCTAAGCTATGTCAGGAAAAAAAAAAAAAAAAAAAAAAAAACACCTCATTTGTGGGGGTTTACACAAAGAGCTGCTTTCCTAGCAAAATAGCTAAAGGCCCTGGTCTAATTCATATTCATGCCCACCATTCATTCGCTGTGCAACTTCGATCAGGGAACCCTGTTATCCTGTCTCGATTTCCTCTTTGTAAGCCCGAGAGCAGAGTGATGTTTTGCTCTAAGACTGTTAAGAGGAACATATGTAAAGAACCTGAGATGGATGCATTAGGTGACTGTCTTGGTTACTTTTCTCTCATTGCTGAGACAAAATAGCTGACACCCAAAATTACGGAAGAAAAGGTTTATTTAGCTCACAGCTTGTGGAGGTTTCAGTCTGTAATCAGCTGGCTCCAAGGCAGGGTGGCACGGCAGAGTGGCAACACTTCAAGATGGCAGAAGATAGCAAAAGCAACAACAGCAAAAGAGGGAGAACAAGCCTCCTGTCCTCCCTTATATTGTAAGCAGGCTACCCTCCCCACCTTACAAAGTAAGGAGCCTGGCCCCCTGCTGAGTTAAACTGCTAAACTTCTCAAGTTGACACAATGTATCAACCTTTACAGTGACCTTAACCTGAATTATAAAAGTTAAATTTGTAACACAGGACTTACTCTTTTCTGAATCCGTATTCACTAAGCCACCTTCTGATAAAGCTTTCCTTGAGAATATAGCAATCACAGAGGAAAATGTTTTCAGATAGTTACAAATATCTGTTCCTCTTAAAAATTTTATTTAACACTTTAAAAATGTACTAAGCACTTTATATATCTTTATCAAATTTGTATGTTATTACAATCCTATGAGTTCACCTTTGAATAGGTTAAAATTTTGAGAATAATGTGGACAATCAAATATGGTCAAGATCACATAGTTACAGAGATAATAACTGTTCAAACAGATAATTCATCCTTTCTACATATAACAGGTAGTTTGTTTTAGAGAAAACAAACACACACAAAAAGCAAACAAGAAACCCCAGTCTCTAGTGGTAGTAACCAAGTTTAGGAGCCTCTTTTATACTATCGGATGAAATGCAAATCTAGTAGAGACTAGGAATTCAATTTATCTAATCTTGAGGTTTTGTCAAAATGAAAGACCCCTCGGGGGGAAAAAGAAGAGAACTGAGATGTGTTATGTACATGTATCAATCCCCTTCCGTGAATATAATCATCATGTACTGCAAACATGTACGAATAAAAGTAAATCTAGGATGTATAATTTTTCAGAAATCAAAAATTAACTTATATAAATTATTCACTTGGAGGATCACTAGAAGGCACCTTCCTCTTTTGTTTGTCAAGTTTTTGTTTGTTCGCTTGCTTTTATTTTATACAGCAGTTCACGAGCTTCACTGTGCATTTTAATCACCTGGGAGCCCATTAAGCACCCATTACTGGGTGCATGGCCCAAGTTCCTCCTCAGGCTGGGTGGGGTGGGAAAGGATACATTTGTGACAATTTCCCAGGTAAAGATCACACTGCTGGTCTTTGTACCACGCTTGGACCCTACCTTACAATTAATAGAACCTGTACTTTTAAACCGTGCATATATAAACTCAGTAAAGATGAGTTGATATTATAATATTAATCTTTGAGATCTTTTCTTTTTTAATTCAGTTTTTATTTATTAATCAAAAAATTCTTGCTGCAAACCAAACAGAGCAAAAGTTACATAGGCAGAGTTTAAATTACCCATGTAAGACCCATTAGTCCCAGAATGTATAACATATATATTTATTTATGCACTTTTTGGTCATTCAGAAAATATATTGGTTAATTCAGTGAAGGTGTGAATACTTTTCCTTTTTATTATCTTATATTATCTTAAAGATGATATTTTATATCAGATGTCATATATATAATATCTGATCAAACAGCGAAAGCAAGATATATTCTTCATACAGAATTGGTTTATTGTTTATTTTTTTGATGGAGCTTGCTTTTAGTGCTTATCCTTACTTGCTAATTCTGAAGAAAGTACTAAAGGCAGGGAAAAGTATCCATGGAGGAGAGTAAATTTTGGATTTAAATAGCTGAACATACTGTAAAACAGTAATCAGTAACTTATCCTTCATATTATTCATATGAATTTTGCTTACACGCAAAATTTAGCATGCACCATATTGTAATACACAATTTTATCCCTCCCCATAAGTAACACAAAGTGTTCCCAGGAAATTTCAAAAGGAAAAAAAATGAATGAGTTTAGATGATTAATAATGATGAGTGGTAACCATGTATGTGCTTATCACAAGAGAGGCACCTGCTTCAATAAACCTCAGAAGCACTATTACATTTGATCTACACAAAATCCTGACAAAACAGTTTCTCAAAATCAGTGCTACTAACCTTGCTGTCTAGCAGGACCGCTGACATCTCCTCACTAGCCAACAGTAGCACCCTTCCAGTTGTAGTAATTAGCATGGTTCCAGATGAGAGCCACTGATACAAAGTACACAGTTCTTCATAGAGCGGGTACTGGAAATTGAATGTGTCCACATTTCCACAGCTCATTAGAATCAGAACAGTGACTCAAATCCAAGCCC
The DNA here is from genome assembly GCA_028451465.1 of Erethizon dorsatum. NCBI lineage: Eukaryota > Metazoa > Chordata > Mammalia > Rodentia > Erethizontidae > Erethizon > Erethizon dorsatum. Next base: position 75,081,551 of record CM051831.1, read on the forward strand.
TCAGGTTTTCTTCTTCTCTATAAATATTCTGACAATGGGAGCCACGGACTTCTGTAGCCAAGGATTGAATAAATAAGCTATGATTAATGCTTCACAGATCAGCTTTTTTTTTTTTTTGTGGGTACTGGGGGTTGACCTCAGGACCTTGCGCGCCAGCAGGCGCCCATGCCACTGAGCGATATCACCAGCCCTTTTTTCATATGTGGGTTCCGGGAGTCGAACTCAGGCCCTCGCGCTTGCCAGTCAGGTGCTTACGCCACTGAGCCATTTCACTGGCCCCACAGATCTATCTTACATAAATGAGTTTTGTCATACTCAAACTTTGAATTGTAGAGCTCATATTTTGTCTCAGTTTTTTCACATTTCTAAATTTTTTATTAGTATATGTTTGTGGTACGTAATAAATAGATTCATCCTGGGGAGCTGGTATATATACACATAACATCTTAATCCTTTTATTTCGAGTCAGTTCAGCATTTATCCTCTTGTTATGAAAATGGATACCTTTGTGGCACAAAATAGCTACTAGTACAAAGCTGGATTCTTACTGTGCAAGTCCACAATCTCTGGTCACCAACTAGCTTGAGTTGGATTTATGTCTTGAATTTGCATTTGCTTTTTCGCCTAATTCCTTAGCAGAATTTTAGAATCTTGTTCATAGCTTTGAAAAAGGTAAATGCTGGGCATAGTGTCACACGTATATAATCCCAGCACTTGAGATGCTGAGGCAGGATACTCACAAGTTCGAGGCCAGCCTGGGCTACATAGTGTGACACTGTCTCAAAGAACCAAAAATAAAAAAATAAACAAAAACCAAATTAATTAATTGAAATTTAAAAAGAAAAAATGTGTTGGTATCAAAGTATGAAAACTAACAAATATAAATCAGTTATTTAAAAAAGTAAAAACTGGTGTTTCCTTAAATACTTAATGAGGCAAATATATAATAATACATGTAAGGTTACAATGAAATTGAGATATGATAGATAGATACTAGATAGTACATAGATAGATGATAGATAAGAAGACAAAAGTCTGCTGTGTAAAATACAGAATGTACATCATTTCTATGACTAGTGCTTTGGTCTTGAATGAAAATAGCTGGTGATTATGTTAACTCCTTTGGAAGAAAGAACTATTTAATAATAAGGCTATTGAGAGTAGGTAGATATGAATAATACAGGGTAATTGACTCTAAAATAAAGCCAGTTGAAGAGATAAGGGGTTATAAACAATTTATAGTAAGTTATATGTAGACATGAAAGGTGAAAGAACCATAATTTATATTTGAACTACAATATAAAGAAAATAGATGCCCCCATTTAGTATAACACACATTTTCTCTCTCTCTCTTTCTCTCTTTCTCTCTCTCTTACATATTTGACTTATTGTTACAGACTGCATAAAATAGATCCTATAAAATTATCTAAGATTGAATAAGTACCAGAAAATGTCCCTATGTGCCCTACATACTCAGGAAAATCTTTTTACATGTTTAGGACCAACATAAACAAAACTGTAAAATTTGATTGAAGGATATAAGACTCAACAAATTTCTCAGCAAATCAAAAGACAATTGAGATTTTTAGATGGGACACAGTATAATAAAAATTATAATGCCTTAAAATTAATACTTGGGCTTTAGTGAATTCTAATCATAAATCTACAACAGAATTTTTGAAATTGTAAAACAAAAATATCTTACAATTTATATGCCAGAATGTATAAGGGGTGATTGAAAAATACAGCTAATATTTAAATTTTAAAAATTTAGTAAAGTAGGGCCGGGGATATAGCTCAGTGGCACAGTGCCCGCCTGGCAAGTGCAAGGCCCTGAGTTTGATTCCTGGTACAGAAAAAAAAAAAAAAAAAAAAAAAAAAAAAATTAGGAAAGTAAAAATAAATTGCCATTTCTCTCCCTCAAATTATTCCCCCTTGCTTCAGACATACTTAGCCCCTCATTCTTGCCACTTTCTGAAGCAGTTCTGGGAGCTCTCGTTTGGGAGCGGCCTTGTAAGATGTGATAAAAAAAATTCGGTGAATGCTGCTGCAGAGTGCTGTTCGATGCAAAAAGAAGCTGGTAAATACATTACAAACTTCATCCACCTTATTCACTGGATCTGGAACCATGTGATTTCTGGCTCTTCCCCAAGATCAAAAAGACCATGAGAGGTAAATGTTTAAATCAATTAAGGACACCAAGGTAGCCATGACAGTGTAGCTAAAGATGATCAAGATTTAAGGGTTTTTAGCACTGCTTCAGAAAGTGGCAAGAGCAATAGAATACATGTGTTCAAAGCAAGAAGGAGTATTTTGAAGGGAATTAATGACAATGTATCTTTTACTATAATTTTTTATTTAACCACATACTGTATTTTTTCACACCTCATATTTTATAGATGGTATACTTACAGTGAATAGTAAGAGAAGACATAATGATAGAAATTATATAAAATACTGATTATTTTATATTATTCTATAAAATACTAATATCCAATCATTCTTTTATCTACATGACATAGATATTTCATAAATCCATACAAACAAGAGGAAATCTATAATTATATCCCTGTACACAGTAGGAGAGTTTATATTTTACATTAATATGTTTCATTTCCCAAAGAAAGGATGAATGGTGTCCAAATAGTGTTGGATTAGTCATCTACTATTCGTATCTTTCATTATATTAAAAAGCAGGTTTTAGATGGATTAAAGTCTATTTGTGAAATAGTAACACTTTTTGAAAAAAATCGGGAGATTATTTATACTTCCAGAGGCAAACACGACCTTCTTAACTAACACTGAAAACTCAAAAGCCAAAAGAGATAAGGCATATAAATTAGTAGCAAAAGATGACACAGGCAAAATAAAAAATATATAATAGAATTTGAATAAAACATGTGCACTGCAGAATACAGACACAAGATTGTTCCTATAATACACACTGGACACTGAAAATTTGTCAAGAGGAGAAAAGAAGCTCAGTGGCAAAAAGAGAATGTAGAATCAACTCACTCAGATTATCTTCAAAAATGATCAAGACTATGAACTGTGATGCTCAAACTGACTGTTAATCAGATCAAATGCAAATTAAAGTAACAAAGAGATATCACATTATACTCAAAAGGCTGTTAGCAATTTAAAAGGTTGATGGCCTGACTGAGAAGTGTGAAATCTAAAGTATTAAGGACATTTTAAAATGCAATGGCCATTGAAATAAAAAATGCATTTATCCTTTAAAAGAGAAACCCTTATTCTTATTAGCTCGATCACAAACAAAACACCTCTAGGAAGGAAATACATACAGGATGTTTAGCTATGGCCATCCATTTATTCTAGCCAGGTAACGAATGTAAAGCAAAACATTTCAAAGGAGAAATGATTAAAAATATGGTAAGTTCATAACACAGACTTTTTCAGATATTAAAAATGAAATAAACTGTAACAGTAAGAAATTGATTTAGTGTGATTTTTTTTATTTATTGTTTAGTGAGAATATAATATACAGGAAAGCGGATATTGAACAATCTTTTTTGGATAAAATAAACATCAAAACAAAATTCATAAACAATGAACTAAAATTTTGTACTTACATATTTGCTCATATGTGTGTGATTTACATGTGTGAATCCTTCTGTATAGTTGCCTATCATTATAGTATACGACTATGAAAAATACATAGGGAAAGACACATTCTATTTTGAAAATTTAGTTTTACAAAGTAGAGTGAAAGTAAAGTGGGGTTGATAAGAGTTAAGCATCAAAGTAAAAGAAAAAGTTGGGAAGGGCAAAGGGGAAAGGAAGGAAAGAATGGAAAAGAAAAAAAAAAATAAAAGAAGGATAAAATGGAAACAAAGCATGGTAAATGAGGGGGAGATCCAGGCTTGGTGGCCCACACCTGTAATCCCAGCACTCAAGAGCCTGAGGCAGGAGGATCGCTGTGAGTCTGAGACCATTTTGAACTGCATAGTGAAACCCTGTTTCAAAAAGACAAAAAATAAAGTGTATATGTATATATATATATATATATATAGAGAGAGAGAGAGAGAGAGAGAGAGGAAGAGAGCTTGAATGAAGGGGAGGGTATTGGCAAAAAAAAAAGAGTACTCAGTTTACATCATATACAGGTACAAATTCTCTATGATATGATCATTATGCATATCTTTATGTATATCATTATGTATACCATTATGTAATGAACTTAATGAAAAAAGGAAAGAGTATAAATACAATAAAATGTATGCATTCGTATTTACCAATTTATACAATTTTTTTTTTTTTTAATGTGGGTACCAGGAGTCGGGCTCAGGACCTCGCGCTTGCCAAGCAGGCGCTTAAGCCACTGAGCGATATCACCAGCCCTTTTTTTTCCTTTATGTGGGAACCGGGAGTCGAACTCAGGACCTCACGCTTGCCCAGCAGGTACTTATGCTGCTGAGCTATCTCACTGGCCCTATACAATATTTTAAATGTAAAGTCAAAATACATTGAGATTATTCTGAGAGTTGGATTCTCTTCAGACTTCACTCAGGGACTGTTTCTCAAGTTTCCAAAAATACACGTATTAATAACGTATTTCCTACAGAAAATAAGTAAAAGTTTGGGTAAGCCAGTCTTTGTCCCATGAGGCTCCATCAGTGAACTACTTCGCTGCACACTATCTAGAGCTCTGACTGGCTTCTCTCCAGTCCAGTTTACTGCAGGAAGCACTTCGGAGTCCCTGCCTCCTGTGATGGTGGGCCTCAGGCACCTTCCCCACAGTGCTTTACTGGAATAAGATGGTGTGCATACCAGACAAAGCTCAGGTCCAAACTAAAACCCTTGACAAACACATCATCTAATCTCGGGGAATTCCACAAACTCAAAGAACTAGCTCTTAACAAAACATCCTTCATGAGTGCTCTACTAGATATTTTGAAAGATACAAAACACAGAAGATATACATCCCGCCCCCCCAGAAAAAGGCTTAGAATTTTATTTGCTAGAAGTCCTTACATTTGCTAGAAGTGAAGAAATACATTTCAATCTTTACTATAAGATTTTTGTTTTAATTATTCATAGGTTCGATTAAACATATATCCCAGTCCTGTATGACTCAGTAGGAAAAGTGGTTAAGCCTGAGCTTGTAAAATAATAAAAAATGATGTTTCTGTTTAAAAGTCATACAGTGATAGGCAACTGCAGTTTTATGGCTAGAGGCATAGTTTAATTGCAGGTAATTAAATGGAGACTCACCGATAGAAGAAGCCAAAACATTGTCTCTAAAGGGACAATTTTTTAAAAAATCTGGTTATGTTTCTAAAATAAGCAACATCTTTAAATCTTTTCCACAAATTATTTTCCCTCCCTCTTGCTGGGATTAGGGATGGGAGCGTGAGGGGAGGAGGATTAAACCGAAGTTACCCTTCCTTCCAGACAGGTCAACCCATGTTTATTAGAGGGCAGGGACTTGGAGACCAAATTAGAAAGTGTGGGTTATACCTGCAAGGAAGAGACAGGTTTTGATGTTCAACTGATGGAATAAAAAATAAAAAAGGAAAAACAGGTAAGAGCATAAAGAATTTTCACAAAATCCTTGCTGTGGTCTGGGCTTCTATCTTCTCCCCTAAATATACTTAGTTAATCGTCGCTGTTTGTTATAGTATTTTTTGAGTGGAAAGTTTTACTTTATTTTTTCTTAACTGTTGGTAATTTTTATTTTTTATTTAGTTTGCAGGACGTGATGATTACATTCATGGTGGGGAGATGGCTCATGTGCATAGCGCATCTTGATTCTTTTCCATCCCCTTCCCCATCCATTCATCTCTTAATCCCCCTCCCATCTGCAAAAGATCTATCTTCCTATTTCCTATTATCTATCTTTTATTTTGCTCTTTATTTATACTTTGGGCTTCTCATATAAGAGAAACCATGCTATAGTTAAGCTTGTATGTCTGATTTATTTCACTTAACATTATGGTCTCAAATTACTTTAAAATCATCGTCTATGACTAAAATGCTGAAATCAAGGAGATAGTCCTACTATAACTCTTCCAATATTTTTTTCAGGCTAAATTGAGCCCCCAAAAATTGTTTCACTCTTAGGCAATTCAATATTTTTAGTGCTTCTACCCTTCTATATCTTAACCTTTTATCCAAACCTAGCCTAAACACCATAAGGTTGACACTAGATAGACCACAGTGAATTTTGGTGTTGGTCATCACCAGAAAACAGAGGACAATAAAAATAACTAGCAGAGAAATTGCAAAAGTTTCAGAATCTGAGTATGTTCTCTTTCTGTGTTTTTATGCTCATCATCTTTGTTTTACATTTTCCAACTTCCTTACAAAGTGATAAAAGAAAATCTTCGTGGACTTGCAGTCCTCAGTCTGAAGTACAGCAGACTTCTTTCATCAACCAAATCCCCACCCCACATACTACACTAGGCTGCATGGGTGTGTGCTCACTTTTCTTCCAACAGGCTCCTCCTCCCGGGAAGCAGATTCAAGTCCAATATCAGCTGAACAGAGACAGAAACTATCATTCCCATTTCCTTCCCTCTCCCATCCTAAATTCATTTCCTACAAATGAGATATCTGCATTTCTGCGGACTTTCTGTCAGCATTTCACTGCTAAAGTGACTTAGTGCTTGTGGTTGATAATATTTCTATTTTAGAAAAAGTAAGTGCTAAAGAGTACACAAAAGAGAGTGATAAAATAACTCTTGCAGAGTTTAAAACCGTAGAAGACCAAAAGAATGGGTATGATATCACTGAAAACAATAAACTTACTCATACATTTATTCATTCATCTCTTGAGTTTGAGATTACCAGGCATAAAGTATATAATTAAGGTTTTTGAAAGCATTTAAGAAAAAGTAAGGACCATAGGTATTCAAAAACTTAATATTAGTTACAGCTCAGGTAGTCAGAGATTCAAGGATTCTCAGAGGAGCTGACATCTTTGTATTGAATCAGGAGACATTTTATCAATTGTACATACATAGTTGTATTCAACTGAAATGTGAAGGATTCAGAGAAGAGCTAATCCTAAAAAAAATTTAAGACTCACTTCTCAGGTTTCTTTTTGAAGTAACTGCCGTACAGTTTACTGATATGCTCTGTTGAGCTCATAGTTTTTCCCTAGAATTTTCACTTATGTACACAAGCAAAAAAATGCTTTTCTGGGGTTGTAGAATTACTGTTTTGAATACACTAGACTTTACAGCAATTCTGTAATATGATATAATAAGGACTTTGATCACCTAGGATATTTGCTTGAAATACCCCAGAATTAGTGTGTTTATTTTCCTTAATGTAGAGGTCCTTTGACACAATATTACTTCTTCTTCTGTGTAAGAAAACTGCACGATGGCACGGCACACTCTGTTATCTCAGAGAAGGCTGAGTAGTCCTGTATGAACTTAATGGACTTAACATTCAATAGAGATACAAGTTAATGGGCTGAAGAATTAGTCAAACCTGTGGTGGTGGGCTGGTGAGATGGCTCAGCAGCCTAAGCGCCTGCCTGGCAAGCACAAGGGCCCGAGTTTGACTCCCGGAACCCACATACGAAAAAAGGGCCGGTGATATCGCTCAGCGGCATGGGCGCCTGCTGGTGCGTGAGGCCCTGAGGTCGACCCCCGGTACCCAAAAGAAAAAAAAAAAAGTGGTTGTTTAAAGGTTATCCACACATTTTTGACCCTCTTTCCATTGAGAAGTGAGACAATCACTTCCCCTTAGATAAGGTATGCTTCTGCTGAGACCCATAGACTATGGCAAAATTAATGCCACATTTCCTAGGTAAGGTTAGGGGAAGTCACACAGCTTTCATCTGGTTTTCTTAGAATACTCCTTAGTGGGATTCTAAACTGCCATATATATGATCCTGCTACCCTGAAGCTTCCACACTTTGAATAAAGAAAATTCAGGGCCAGGCGTATAGCTCAGTGATAGCTCAGTGGCACAGCGCCCACCTTGCAGGCTTGAGGTCATGAGTTTGATACCTGGTACCAAAAAAAAAAAAATCCAGACTGCACAAAAATGGCACATATAGATACATCAGTGATCCTCCACAACTGAGGGGCAGCTGAAAATTGAAATCATCCAGTGTGAAATTGTCTCTGCGCCATTCCAGCTCTCACCTACCAAGATCCCTCAGACATGGAATTCTCCCAGCTGATGCCTCAGACAACACAGTACCTACACGAGTCATCACTGCTGCTCCCTGACCAAATTCCTGACTCAATTATGCTAGGAACAAAATCAAATAATTGTTCTGAACCCTTAAATTTGGAACTAGCTTGTTAAGCAATTTTGATAACTGGAGCAATCCCTCTCTTCCTAGAGTTTTCTTCTGATGATGGCAAGTGAAAATAAAGTCTTCAGTAGAAACATGACTCGGAGATGTCTTGATTAGAGGTGGTTAGGGCTAATGATCCTTAGGAAGGAAACGAGGGGGAAGATGGAAATCCACGCTTTGGGTCATAAATGTTCTTCACCGGCACATATGCCGAAGGTTTGGTCTCCAGCCTGTTGTGTTATTCGGAGATGGTAAAACCATTAGGAGACGGAGCTTATGGAAGGAAGCTGGATTGCTGGGAGCGTTCCCTTACAGAGACTACTTAAATTCCCCACCCCATCCTGCTACCTGGCTGCCACGCAGTAAACAGACCTCCTCCACCACAATTTTCACGACGATGTATTGCTTTGTGACAGGCCCAAAATCAATGGGTCCACACTAATATATGCTGAAGCCCAAAACCTCCAAAACCCACTGTGAGCCAAAATAAACAGTTCCTCCTTCAAGTTGATTTAGCTCAGGTATTTGTGGAAGCAATGAAAAGTTGAATAACACATGGTTTTTCTCCTTTAGCTCTACCCACTTTCTCATTTTAGACTTACGTTTCTATCATGCTCTCTATTTCTGCTTCTTGTTGTTAATGTTATTCTTTTTGTCTGTTTTCCCATGTCTGCTTCTGCTATCCATATGGCTCAGCCACTCTGGGCCACCACTCACACCTTGTAAATGGGATTCTCTTACCTTTTCATTTTGATACTGCTGTTTTAGTAAAGTCTTTATGTCATAAAGCAAATTCAGTAATGAAGATTTGTTCTGTCTAGTAAAACTCAAAGAAAATCAGATGTATCCATTTGATAGATCTATAACAGTTAATGTCCTCCTCTAAGATTTCCTCTGCCATAGATGCAAAAAAAAAAAAAAAAAAAAAAGAAGAGTTGTTTGTACTTTCTTTCTGATTGAACCCCATACAAGACTGAAAGGCAAAAGCAGCGATTACTAAGAATATGGAATAAGAAGTAACTTTTGTAACCCAAAAGTAACTTTGCAGACACTGAAGTGCTTACTTTACTTTAAAAAAGAAAAGAGATCTAAAACCTGAATTTGTAGTTTCTTTTTAAAGTAAAGTGAGAGCAACTGGCAAAAGTTGATCCCAGCAAGATGAGATGGCACTCATTCAGAACAGGGACATCTTGTCCCTTAGGAACAATAAGCAGACTCGCTAGGATTCATGATACTTTTACAAGACCATAAAATATTCTAATAGTCTTTAAAACTGAGAGGAAAAAGTCAATTCTTGGATGGAAAAACATAGTAAAATATATAGTACTACCTCTGTTTTCTTTTTCTCAACTTACTCAAAAATGTAATCTTTTTTAATGTTTTTATGAAGTACATGGTTCATGATATCTAGATCATTAAAAAGGCATAACACACCCCCACGCAGATATTCATGTAGGTCAGACCCTAGAAGAAGTGGACCACCCCACATTCTGCCATTATTCTGGTGGCTTCTGTGTCTATCTGAAGCAGCAGGGTTTGAACATCCACACTCGCTTCTGTGAATGAAGTGTGAGCACAGCACTAACAAAGCTTTACACACACAGGCAGTTAGTGCAATCCCATGGCACAGGCTTTTATTGCCATACTACTTCATAGCCATCTAAACCATAATAAGGTCAGGAGTTTGGAAGAAGGAAAGATAAAAATACGATTTGCATTGCTATGATTTACTGAGCCAACAGGAGAAAGCAACGCACCCACCCACTGTCCGTGGAAAAATATTCTTTGGCGATCTTTGTGAAAGACAGCCCCTCGTAACCCATTCTTTCCATGACTGATCAAAGGCATGGGCTCAGTTAGCAGGTTTTTTGATGGGATAATCAAGAAACAGCTTGGGGATTTTATCAGTAGTATTTCACCTGCTCATTACCAAGTAGAAACCAGTATAAATTTTAAACAAAATCTTTAAGTCAGACAATAAAAATGTCAAATGTTAATATTGGCTATGGCTATACAAATATAAACTCAAATAGATGAAATGCAACGTTTTATTATATTAAACATCATACTCAAAGGAAAAATTTTAAGGATCTGACCCCCAAAGCTATCAAAAGTGGAAATACTGCTTCAAACTCTAGAAAACACTTCCCAGTAGAAGTTCTCAATGAGAACACATAAGGAACAATAAACAAGGGTGTTCGGAACATGTACTTTGTTCATCTACACTTTCCCCAGGACCCAACAAACTACCTGGTACATGCCAGGCACTCAATAAATATTTTTTGAACAAACACAGGAGAAATGAATAAGTATAGGGACAGTTCTAGTTTATACTTATTGTCTATTTCAACCTATTTGTTGCTTATGCATGAACATTTTTAAAGAAAAGCATCTCTAAAGAACCCTAGTTCCTGTTTGATCCTTTTTGCTCCTTTTCTGTAACTTCATCTCCTTGTAACTGACTCTCTGTTTCTTGTCTTCTGATCACCACCGACCTCCTGTTCCAATGCTTCCAGCTTTTTACTCTGGCTGTTCAATTTCCTGGATTCAGTTCTGCTACTCTTATTGATATGCTACTGGATCTACTGTAATGATCTCTTTTTTTAGTTGAAATTTCTTGGACCATCTTCTCTTGTTGTCCAAACTCTTATGCAAACTTCAATCAAACAGGACAGTAGGACTCAGTTAACCAATGCTTCTCCTCAAAGTTCATAATGAACTCAGGGTTATAACAGATGGTTTCTGTTGTGTTTCTTATCTTCCTCAGCATGATGCCTTGAGAAGCTTCATTCAAAAATTCATTTTAAAGTTCACTTGACTCTCACTTAGTAACCTTTTATTTATAATTTCAGTATTTATCCAAAGACTTGAGATCATATTATTCATCTATGTACTTACCATTTTATGTTAAGGAAATAATTTCCATTACCACCAAAACTTCAAAAATCTGGTAAAGTTACACACTGTGACAATATCCAATGTAAAATTTCAGAGAGAAAGAATTCCTTTTTACTTTCTACAATATGTTTTAAATTATTGTTGATGGAGGATTAGCATTAAATAAAGTGTTTATAAATTACTCTTTTTAAAAGGAATACTACACAACCACCAACAACATTAAGTCATGTCAAACAAAGTAGATGCACATTTATGGTATGTGTCCTGGAAACTTTTTAAGTATGTGCTACCATATTTCTGTTCTCAATGTTAGTGCTAAATCACTCTTTGTCTTACAAAATACACATATACGCACATGCGCACACACACACAGTCAAGTAAAGGAACCCAGAGGGTAATATATTTCATCAAATCCCATTTGTTTTCACTTATCTGTACATATTATGATTGCATTTATCTCTATTCTCAAAAATGAAAAGTGCCAAAATGGAATGTATAGGGTTGATCTTGATAGCAGTTGGTAGGATTCTCTATCTCTTTAAACTATTTTCAAACTGAAAGAGCAAAACCTACTGTAGGATCTTTGGAACACTGATTCAGTCCATCGTCTTAACACCTGACAAATCTGGATGAACTGAAAACACAATACTGATGCCCACCTCATCCACTTTAATCAAAATCCTTTGAAGGTAGGCTAAGCAATGGATTTGTAAACACTAGAAATTCTAATGTGCAGTAGTTAAATACTACTGATTTAGAATATGCTCTGTGTTATAGTGATTTTCTCCTCTTTACTCAGACAAAGGATTTTTATATGATCTTGAAAGAATGAAACAAAAGTATGTAAAGGAAGAAAATTTTCAGAAGGATCAAGTCATGAAAAGAGATGTCTGCTTTTTAATTTGATAAACTATTTTCAAAAATAAAAAATGTGGGGGGCCGGTGAGATGGCTCAGTGGCGTAAGTGCCTGCCTGGCAAGTGCAAGGGCCTGAGTTTGACTCCCGGAACCCACATACGAAAAAAGGGCCGGTGATATCTCTCAGCGGCACGGGTGCCTGCTGGCGCGTGAGGTCCTGAGGTCGACCCCCGGTACCCACAAAAAAAAAAAAAAACGTTCAGGTAAAACTCACTTTGAGATTCATGGAATTTTTAGTAAGTTCCCACAGCTAGGAAATAACCACAAAGGGTTTCTATTGGCAACAGCCTATTCCAGGCTCTCAACTGCATTCTGTGTGTGCTGTTTTCTAAAGATAATGCCATTTTTTATTATTTGCTGTTTAATGTTAATTACTTTTGTACTTTAGAATCTCTCACAATGCATTTTGGAATCCAGTGAATACATTAGTTTCTTAGAGTATCAACATTTTTTCCAATTTGTCCTTCATTATTACAAAGCTAAAAACAGCTATAAAACAGATTCTACTAAATGACTTATTTTTCATTCATTGAAATGTACTACTTTAATGAACAGGAGAAAATTAATCAAAGAATTTAGTGCAATCATTAGGGATTTCAAAACCTATACAAAGAGACTTAAGTCCTTGTATATAGGTCAGTGGCATTTGCTGAGTATCCACAGATGCTTAGCACTATGACAGGAACATAAAGTATATAGCTGAGATTAGGCTTGACTTATGCTCTGAGAATTTTATAATCTTTCAAAAAAAAAGACATGATAGGTCAGTATTCAATGACTATGAATACATACAAGGAAATATTCTGCCAGAGAGTGATAAGAAATTGAATAGATCAAAGAAAAGCCATAGCTAATTGAGGGAAATTTCCCTTGAGAAGCTTTCTGAAATGGGCTCTGAACTTCAATTTAAAGAGAAGGATGTGGTTTGGAGGATCTTATGTTGAGGGTATGCCTTGTACGTGTGATAAATGAAACTTAAATATCTGGATAATGGAATAAAATAAAAAAAAAGAAAGCTCCTATGTATCTCAAATGATGGTGAACAGGAACAGATGACAATTTTCTCATCATCTTTTCTTTAAAATTAATAATTTACTGACAGTGTTCTGACTTAAATGCTTATATGAACACTGATGGAGGGAAAAGTGTGTCTCTGTGATGATAATGGGATAGATAGATACAATTACAATCATAGTAGGGGACTTCAATACCCTACTTTCACAAATAGGTCAACTAGACAAAAAGTCAATACAGAACTACAACATAGTTGAACCTCATCATGGAACAAATGTATTTAACAGATATCTATGAAGAGTTCTATTCAACCACAGCAGAATACACACGTTCTTTTCAGCACCCCTGTGAAACTTTATCCAAATCGGATCATGTGTTAGGGCGTAAAATATGTTGAAATAAATACAGAAGAGTTGAAATAACCGATTGAATCCTGTCAGATCATAATAAAATGAAACTAGAAATCAACAGCAAAACAAACCACAGAAACTACACCAACGCATAGAGAATAAATATGTTCTTCAATAATCAATACATCTCAGAAATCAGGGTAAAAATGAAAAAATTCCTAGAATTAAATAACAATGTCAATACAACATATCAGAATCCATGGGATGCAATGAAAGCAATTCTAAGAGAGATGTTTATATGTATAAGGAGCGATCCCAAATAAATTAACTAACAATGTACCTCAAGTTCATAGAAATCCAGAGCAATCCAAATCCAAAATTTATAGAAGGAAAAAATACTTTATAGGTCAGAGTTCAAATGAATGAAATTGAGACTAAGAAAACTACAAAGGAACGGTGAATCAAAGTGTTAGCTATTTGAGGGGCCGGTGAGATGGCTCAGCGGCATAAGCGCCTCTCTGGCAAGCACGAGGTCGTGAGTTCGACTGCCGGATCCCACATACGAAAAAAGGGTGATATCGCTCAGCGGCACGGGCACCTGCTGGCGCACGAGGTCCTGAGGTCGACCCCGGTACCCACACAAAAAAAATAAAATAAAACAAAGTGTTAGCTATTTGAAACAGTTAGTAAGATCAGTAAACTCTTAGCCAAACTTACCTAAATGAGGAAAAAGACCCATATCAATGCCATTGAAATGAAAAATGCAAAATTACCACTGAACATTGAGGGAGTTTATAAAACTTTTTGAAAACTTGGAAAATATGGAAGAAAAGGATAAATGCTTACATACGTATGAGTTACCAAAATTGAACCAAAAATTCATAAAAAACCTGAGTAAACCAATAATAGGCAAAATAATTGATGCAGAAAAATGGATCCACCAACTATGAAATACCTGGCGCCTGATGGATTCACTGCTGAATTCACCAGAACTTCAGAGAACCAACACCAGCTCTCTTTAAACTCTTCCATTAAGTTGAAAGGGAAGGGAAACAACCAAACACATTCCATGAAGTCAGCATTACTCTGATACTAGAAAAGAACAAGGACTCAAACAGAGAAAAGAAAAAAAAAAAAAAAAAAAAGAGAGAGAAAAGAAAAAACAAAAGATTTTTAAGCCAATATCCTTTATCAACATAGGTATTAAATGTTATCTTCCAACAGAACACTTGCAAACAGAATGCAACAAATCATTAAAAAGATTAAACATCATGACCATGTCAACTTCATCCTAAGGATGCAAGAACACTACAGTGTGTATAAATAAGTAAATATAATTTAGCACATAAATTTAAAGATTAAATCACATGATCATCTCAATGGATGAGAAAAATGCTTTTGACAAATCTAACATTCATTCATAATTAAATTTCTGCAAAAATAGAGGAAAAGTGATAAAAGTCACTGATTACAAACCCACAGCCATGATCTTACTCAATGGGAAAAGCACTGAAAGCAGTCCCTCTAAAATCAGGAATGAGGGCTGGTGAGATAGCTTAGTGGCATAAGCGCCTGCCTGGCAAGCGCGAGGTCCTGAGTTCGACTTCCAGTACCCACATACGAGAAAAGGGCCGGTGATATCGCTCAGCGGCATGGGGGCCTGCTGGCACATGAGGTGCTGAGTTTGACGCCCGGTACCCACAAAAAAATAAAAAATACAAAAATCAAAATAAAAATAAAAATAAAATCAGGAAAGAGACTCTCATCATCTCTCTTCAATATAGTATTTGAAACTTCAGCCAAGGTAATCAGGCAAGAGAAAGAAATAAAAGGGATGTAAATGGAAAGAAAAAAGTCAAACTATCTTTGTATGCACATGATGCAATCCTTCATATGGAAGACTTGAAAATCCTAAAATTTATATAGAACCAGAAAAGACATAGAATAACCACAGACCAAAAAGAGCAAACAGGAGCCATTACAATCCCAGGTTTCAATTTTACTAAGAAGTTATATTATAAAAAACAGTATGGTGTTGGTACAAAAAGAGATAGGTAGACAAATGGAATAGAAAATACAGACATACTCCCATATACATTTAACCATATGATCTTCAATAAAGAGACTAAAAACATATGCTGAAGAAATAGCCTCTTTAATAAACAGTGATGGGGAAAATTGGTTATCTACAAGCAAGCCTGTATCTCTCACCCTGTACTAAAATAAAATCAAAATGGATCAAAGATCTACATATACAGACTGAAACTCCCAGAAGATAAGATAGGGAAACACTTGAAGCCATAGATACAGGCAAGGACTTCCTTAACAGAAACCCGATGGCACAATAAACAATACTAAGAAATAACAGATAGGATTATATCAAATTTTAAAAGTTCTGCACAGGAAAAAGACAAACTACAAAATGGGAAAAAATTGCCAATTACTTTTCTGATGGATGGCTAATATTTATAATACATAAAGAATTTTTAAAAATATACCCCAAAAGACAAGCAATCCAATCAAAAGATTGGCAAATGAAATGAATAGATACTTCTGAAAAGAACTATAAATAGTCTTTAAGGACATGAAAAAATCAACTTGGAGATTCTATCTTATTCCAATCAGAATGGCTGTCATCGAGAACACAAAAAGCAACAAATGATAAAGGTGTGGGAAAAATGAAAATTTCTACTTTTTGGTGAGAATATTAACTAGTGTAACCACTATGGAAACCTATATGGACATCCCTCAGAAAAAGTAAAATAGAAATTTCATTTGACCCAGTTATATCTCTCCTGTTTATTTTACTGAAAGAGTGAAAGATACATTGCCGGGCACGGTAGCACACACCTGTAATCTCAGCACTTGGGAGGCTGAAGCAGGAGGATTGCCATAAATTCAAGGCCAGTCTGGGCTACATAGTGAGTTCAAGGCCAGCCTGGATTACAGAGTGAAACCCTGTCTCAAAAAAAAAAAAAAAAAAAAAAAGATATCCTATTGACTATAATATCCACTTGTGCACATGTTTATAGCAGCACAATTAATAATAAGTAAATAATGGAAACAGCCTCAATGACTGTCAGCAGATGAATGGAAAAAAGTGTGGTATTCCTTCCAGTCATTCAAGTCCACTGAATACTTCCTGTATGGTATGCATGCTTCTCTACAGAAAGAATCTCACCTCGCCATTAGCTTTTTCATTGTGGGCAGCTCATAGAAATGTTTGAATGAAAAAGAACACTAAGTCATAGAAAGATTGGTTAGTCATAATGTCTAGCCCTTAATTCAAGGCATAAAATAATATATTGTGAGAAAATAGTTTGAACAGAAGTTATACAAGGTTGTATATTATATATTCTATTCCTTCAGAGCAATAAGCAATTTTTTTTTGTATTCAAGGAAAAGTGGCCAAAAGAAGCCATGGTTTCTAGAATAACAATGTCCTCAAATAGACTTTTCAGTTTTTCTCTGTACTGGAAAAGAATTTTCATAATCATTTAACATGGATCTGTTATAATGACATCTCTATATCTGTATGGTATGTACTACATCTACACTGTAGCTTATGACTGCTCTAACAATGTCCTCATTCTTATCTTTCAAAATTATGTCAAAGTTCTATTCAAATAAATGAATGTTGCTATTAAGTCATTTTAAATCAGTGGTTACTACTGAGCAGTTAAGAAATAATCTACAAATGGTTGAAATAAGAAAGTTCTAAGTAGAAGACCAATAAAGAAACTGCTACACTATTTGTTTTTTCTTTTCAATTCAAGATACACTAATACATTGGAATATCCACAAAATCTATACTCCCCTTTTTGTTTTCTCTTCTCCTCAGTTACTTTTAAATTAAAGGAAAATTACTGTACTTCTGCTTGCATCCTCTGCCAGTCATCTCACTTGGGAGAAATCATAAGTTGCTAGATTAATTACTACATTAGTAATGCTATGATGCGCATCTCCATTGGGTAGCCAGGTCTCTAGGGATAAAAGCCACTTAGTGGCTGGGATTTTCTGTTCAGATCTCTAAATATTCTTTTTCCCAGTCTTTGCTTGTGATGAACCTTGCTTACTTTCCAAATCAGTGGGTTAGGTGATACTGTTGCATTTGTTGATTTATGAATATATTCTGTATCCCAGTACTTAACAAAATACCCACTGAATAGCAGATGTTCAATAGGCATTTGTTGAAAAAATGAAGAAATAGATAAAGGAATATGTAGCGGCTTTACAAAGTTTTCAGTTAAATTTTACATTGACACAAATATATAACTTCTTCCTCTAGAAAATTGTGCACAACATAACTTTTGCTCATCTGAGAACCCACTCAGTACCAGAGCAAGGTGCTGCTGAAAACTCAGTGGTGTCTCTCATTAATCATCCAGATTCCTCTCAAACATCTAGAATTCTCAGTGTCCTCATAATTCAGATCACTTCCTGGAAGAGTGGAAATAAACTGTTAAAAACAATCATGTTTCCTCTGAAGAGTGACTGAGTTAATTTAAAACTATATTTAAAATATTATGTGTGTATCATATAACAAAATAATCTCTTCTTATTTTTTGAAGTCTTCCGTATTATTAAAACAAAAGCCTGACAGAGATAAAGGAAAAGAAAAGAAAAGAAGAGAGGCTCATTAATAAATACTAAACAAGAATTTCCAATTGAAAATTAAAAAGCAGAATTTAGAAGCAAAGTAAAGAGCCATATACTATGATGGCCAAGTGTATAATATCTATAATTCAAAACTGGTGGAATCATGAAAACCAATCCCATGCACAAATGACAGAAAGTTATTTAATAAAAATTTAAAAATCTATTCTTAGTTTAGAACATTAAAAACCCTTGTGCTGGGCCGGTGAGATGGCTCAGCGGCATAAGCGTCTACCTAGCAAGCGCGAGGGCCTGAGTTCGACTCCCGGAACCCACATATGAAAAAAGGGCCGGTGATATCTCTCAGTGGCACGGGCGCCTGCTGGCGCGTGAGGTCCTGAGGTCGACCCCTGGTACCCACAAGAAAATAAAAATAAAAATAAATAAATAAATAAATAAAAGTAAAAACCCTTGTGCTATGGTCTGGATCTGAAATCCCGCAAAACCCCTATGTCAAAGCATGACCGCCAGCCGGTGGCATTACTCAGAGGGGTGGAACCTCTAGGAGGTGGCCATAGTGTTAGGAAGGTAGGTCATTGTGGGTGTGTCCCTTAAGGGGTTTTGGGACCCCAACCCTTAATGTCTCTACTTCACTTTCTGGCTACCATGACAGCAACAGCTTCCTCAGATTGCATTTCTGTGATGCACCACCTTGTCACAGAGCCAACTACGGCACAGCCAATGAACCAATTTGAAATTTAGAGCCAAAATAAACCTTTGGTCCTTAAAATTGATTATCTCAAGTATTTGATCACATATTAAAAAGATGACACTTCCGAATATGATTAGTAGCATGTTTATTTAAAATCACTATCACCATTTAACTTTGTTTCCTAGTTGCTAACGAATGAAATTAAGCAAAAGGGAGAGAATGTAGTTGTGAAAATCAGAAAAAATATTATTTTAGATTATTGTGTACTTGGAAGAAAAAATAATTCGCTTAGTAATTGTTAATGATAATTGTTAAAAATGTAAATGTCCTAAGTATTGTGGACCAGAAGAAAATATATAGGATCAGATGACCGTCATGTATATTATAACGACCACTTACAGGGTATGTTGGAAGAAAAGACAAGTAAACAACAGCAACAAAAATGTAAAATATCTTTGGGAAGCTTAAGAAGAAATGCATATGATCTATGAAACCAATATTAAAATACAACTATAAATGCAGTATAAATACAAGTTTAAGAAACAATATTAACACAAAGAGATTCATGCCATGCTCTAGGAAAGGAGGCTAAAGAGTATAAAAATACTAATATTTTCTGAGTTAGTTTATGTATTCTATGTAGTTCTAATACAAATAAAACAATGATTTTGTAATTTGAGATACACAGTCAATTATGTGGTTTACCTAATACATTTGCAAGAAAAGCAAACTAAAATATGAAAAGAAGAAAATTAAAGCATACTATAATGCCATCAGAATTTTTAAAGGGCTCCTTACTAAGGAGATAAATAGATTAGTGGAATGACATTGAAAGTATAGAAATAGATTTCAATGTATATGAGAATTTACAAGGTGATAAATGCGCCCCCTTATTCAATATATGTTGCCAGGACATCCTATAAGTAGCCATCTAAAAAAAATTACTTAAAATAACATTTGAAAATATCAAAAATTTAAACATTTAAAGACTGAAATGATATCAGCCAGATATTATTAGAGACAGCCAAGCTAGATAAAAATATTATAGACAGTCAGATAGGGCAAGTCCCTTGAGGAAGTCAATACAGAGGATGAAAACACACTACAACTCTGACTGGAGGTGCATCTGTCAGAGATCAGGCCTCAAGATAAAGATAAAATGACCAGGCCTATGTGATTCTCCAAGAAATAAATAATAAATTAACATTAACATTAACATTCATTCGATGACTGAAACTCCCAGATTTGTCTCTCCCTAAAAGGCCCCGGTTCTTTCCAAGTACACTTGCTACATGACCTGCTTCCCCATTGGTCAATATTACCTACACGGCTAAATTCATACTTTTATTGGTTGATCTTAGTTTTGTCCTGCATTGGACCCATTCTTGCGATTTTGCACCCACCTCATGACTTTACTCTATAAAACTTCTTTTGTAAAGTGGGGTCTGTGGCAACCCATTTTCTAAGTCCCTTCCTGTCTCTCTCAGGAGCTATCTCTCTTAATAAAATTTTCTTACTTTGAACCTCTGTTGTTCCTTAGAACTGATTCTTCAGTTTTGGGGAACACAAACTCTGCATATCAGACATAGCAGGTTGGGAGTTACACTTATTTCCCCTATATCAATATGATGGTGCATGTCTATAATCCCAGTTTCTGGGAGGCTGAGGCAGGAGGATTGCCACAAGTTCAAGGCAGCCTGGGGTACACACTGAGTTCAAGCCTGTGAGAACCTGTCTCAAAAAACAAAAAATAAAGCAAAACAAAAATGGGAACAACAAAAGTAGAATAAATCTTGGAAGATTTTAGGCTAAATAAGGCCTGAATTAGTACGAAATAATTCACCTCACCCACCCCACTGCCCACCAGAACCTGGTTCTTCAGCTGGCAGAGAAGCTGAGGAGCTTGAGGAGAATAACCAGGGAGGATTGGACTACATGCCCAGTACCTATGGTGGCTGACTGAGAGACCGCCAGGATGGCTTCTGCAGAAATGAGGCCTGTAGATCCCCTGGTGGTGGCTTCAGCCAGTAGCAGCCTCACACCCCACTGAGCTCTCCACTGCTGTCCCTGCAGCCCAGACCACCCAGCCTTTCAGTCTAAGCCCACACCAGCCAGTCAGTAAATGTCTGTTTAGCGTTGTAAACAATAAAATAAAAATAAATTAATTAAGTTACATAATTAAACTTTTTCTGAAAAAAAGGGAAACATGTAAGTAAAACCAGAGATAATAGCAAGAAAAATTATTTACAATTTATGTCATACAAAAATCATTTCTTGGGCCGGTGAGATGGCTCAACGGCTTAAGCGCCTGCCTGGCAAGCGCGAGGGCCCGAGTTCGACTCCCGGAACCCACATACGAAAAAGGGGCCGGTGATATCGCTCAGCGGCACGGGCGCCTGCTGGCATGCGAGGTCCTGAGGTCGACCCCCTGGTACCCACAAAAAAAAAAAAAAAATCATTTCTTTAGTATGTTACAGAACCCCACAATAAGTAAAAAATGCCAACTCAGACAAATGATTACAGGATGATTAAAGTTCACAGGGGGCAAACACGTTGAAATATTTAAGCATAGGAAATTATCCTTAATCCCACTTATGAAAGAGATTCATATTACAGCTACCTCAAAAGACCATTTTTATCTAAAATATAGGTAAAGATAAAACAGTTTAGTAATACTTAGTTTTATTGAGAACTTGAGAGAAGAAACATTTTTCCTAGTGGGAGTGTAATTTTTATACTTTTATGGAAACAAACAGCACACTCTATAAAAATTTAATATGTATATAGTGATTAATCAAATCATTCTACTTTTAAAAGCCATCATACAGATAAACTCATAAAGAAGAAAAAGAAATCAAGGTAATTTCATTGTAGCATAATTCATAATAATCAAAGATTGACAGTAATCTAAATATCTATTAGTAGGTAACTGACTAAATAGTAATACTTACATTGGAAATCTATGCATTCTTTAAAAAATAGTTGAGGCAGAAATATACATAATCATGGGAACTATCCCCAAAGTATATGGCTTAGTATATGTTTTAAAATGCCAAGTTCAAGACAGAACATTTGCATGTATCATGCATATAAATATACACACATATATGTATATATCTACTTATAGACACACAAATATGCATGTATGCATATACAAATATAATTCTTACATGCATATACTGTCCTATGAAATTTTAGGGAGGTGGATGCCTAAGGGATTCAGGTGAGGAGGAAATTTTTTTCAATATATATTCTTTTGTGCAGTTTTAGTTTTTACCAGTTGCATAATAATTTTTTTTAATGAGGAAATTAAATGTTATAATACATAGTAACACTCTGACAACTGACAGTAGAATAAAGGAAATTTTAATCTTGTTAACTATCCTTGACCTGGAACAAAAGCTTTTCAAGACTTTTTCTAATAGTATGTAAGTCACTCGACAGCTGATACCATCCCAGACCCTTTTTCTTTCCTTGCCAGGGCATCTCCATAGGTCATGGCCACATATGGAACATTCCATACACACGAGTTCATTGATTGACTGATCCTGAAATGTCTGCTGAGAAGGATTCTCTTCACAATTTTACCTTGCACCTTTTGTTAACTATACTAAAGCATGGTCAGGAAGCCCAGGTTTATGACAATATTTCATTTCTGTCTTACGAATTGGGAAAACCATTGGAAAAAGTTTCCACATGATAGTTGAAAACAAAAGGAGATCTAGACAACACAGACATACATACTACTCATATTTTCTGGTGACACATTTCAGAGACAACTGGGAACCATGAGTAACTGGAGGCAAATATTTAGTAAGGGAAAGGGTTATTTTTCCTTAGTATCGCCTACCCTCAGTGTACTCCTTAATATCTTGGTCTTTAGCTTTCCTGTACCCACACCTCAAAGAAAATAGCTGTTTTGCTAATCTTAAGCCCTGTCTCCAGCCCATGGTACCAAAACCAGATGCTGTTTATACTGCTCAGAACCTGTCTGGTTATTTAGCTAATGGAAAAGAGAAAGCTGAGGGTGGAAGGCATGACAAGAATGTACAGATTAGTCTACAATTTCAGTCTAGAAGGACGAATACCAGGACTTCATTACAGTCAACAGCCCCTGTACTGACACTTAAATTTGCATCAAGTGTGTTTAGAAAAACAGAACATGTGCCCAAACTTTAAGTGCCTGGTGGGAAAGGCAAAAGAGTGGCCAATAGTTTCTAAATGAGCAAATAAACATCGGTCAAGAGGAAGCATTTTAGAAAGTACAGGTAAATCTACAGCCTTATAAATCAGCCCAATACGGAGCTTGGTTTGGTATTATTATTATTATTTAGTCCACAGAAGAAACTCAGAGTTTCAGAATTCTCTCTCTCTCATCTCTCTCTGTCTCTGTCTCTCTTTGTCTCTCTGTCTGTCTGTCTCTCTCTTCCCTTCCACATTAACACCTGGTCCTTAATTCCTCAAGCTGCATTTCTACTCCATAACAGTGTTAGAAATGCTCTGGACAGGAAGGCCTTGACAGCACGGAGACTGGCAGCAATTCAGCTTTGCCACCTTCACTTCTCTGAGTTAGCACAGATAAGGGAGCTATGGGCTTGGGCAGTAGGCTGCAGTAGCAGATCTGATTGAAGCAGAGATTTCAGTAAATTAAGAATTTGTTATCGCTTAACACAGGCTGTCCTCCTCACAGGGCAAGTGAGCAAAGTCACAGGTTGAATGAAAGACGTTCTTGTTCCCATAATACTGAATATTTATATTTCTGAAACTGAAAAGACAGCCCACAGATAAGACATGGAGTGTTTTGATAGATACAGCTGCATGCCTTGGGGGCAAAGTAACTGCCCATCTATACAATAATGATATCAAGAGCTAAGAGTGCCCCATCCCCAATATGCTGCCCAATGCCTAATCCATCCACATCTTGAGGTCTTTTTTTTTTTTTTTTGTGGGTACCGGGGGGTCAACCTCAGGACCTCGTGCGCCAAAAGGCACCCGTGCCGCTGAGCGATATCACCGGCCCCTTTTTCGTATGTGGGTTCCGGGAGTCGAACTCGGGCCCTCGCGCTTGCAAGACAGGCGCTTACACCGCTGAGCCATCTCACCGGCCCCATCTTGAGGTCTTTTCCCACTAAATTAAAGCTCTCATCTGTAGAGATTCACCACCCGCACATGGGACAATAGTTACATTATTCACAGTATTTTTTTTTTTTATTCACGTATGTTTCAAATTTTTCCTGAGAACAGATTTTTCAATGTTTGGGGCACTTTCTTAAATGTTTTTGATTATCCCCATTACCTATCAGAGCCTTTTCTCATTTCATTATAAAGTATATATTTATTAGTATTTCTTACCAGGTGATGAGCTCTGTGAAGTCAGTTGCATTGTCTGTCTGCAAAAGGGGTTCACTTTAGGGCCTGGCATTTAACAAAGTTTCAGTATGGTATTTCTGTATTGATTTGCATTTAATTAGGCTGAATTATATCAGAGGTTACTTTTTGAAGAGAATAATTTTTCCCTCAATAAACAAAAAGTGTCTATCATCAAGAGATATCATTACTAGAAATAGACATCACATACTGAAAATCATTAAAAATTTGACTGACCTTAAACCTTAATAACCCATCAATTTTTCAGATGCGTAATAAGCTCACTGACTTGTGACTTGCCCAAAGTCACACAGATACTAACTGGTAGCACCAGGATGAGTGCACAGATCTTCAGATCAATAGTAGGGCATTTCTTCCCCCAACAATTTGTTTTTCTTCCATTTTAAGGCATTGTAGTGGGAAGAATATAAAAGCACTTGCAGCCTAGCCACAGAGGAAACTCAGCAGTAGGCTTTTGCACGCATACCCCATCTAGTAAACTCTGGCTCATCCAGTGTCTAATTTTACTGAAGATGTCACAAACATATGTTTTCTAAACTGTAGGTGTACTCTGTTTACTGAGACAGTTGGTTCCACTGACTGGAATGGATGTTGAACTCTGTGGTACGGCTTAGATCCAAAGTGACTTCTAAAAGATGGAGATTTTGGAAGGTGATTGGATAGAAGGGGCACTGTACTCATCAGTGGATTTGTCTGTAAGTAAATTCATAGCTGAATATCAGGAGGTGGGGCCAGATTAGAGGAGGTATGTCACTGGCAGCGTATCTCTCTCTCTCTATGTCTCTCTCTTTCTCTCTCTATCTGACTGTTCCTGCTCTCTCTGCTTCCTGGATGACATATATTGAGTACCTTTTCTCCAGCAGGCCCTTCTGATACACCATGCCTGCCTCAGAGCCACATAACCATTGACTGAAAACTCTGAAACTGTGAACCCAAATAAACCTCTCCTCCTTTAATTTGTGGGTTTTGGATATTTTATCCCAGTGATAGAAAATTGACTAATATACTCTCCCATCTAGAAAACTGGTTTCTGAAACAATGAGAAACTTTTGCTAATGAATCACCCTGAAGGACAATGGCACCCGTGTTACCCGTTAGGTAGCTTCTTATTTCCCAGCTTCCTTCACCTTTCGCTCTTACTTGCTTTTGACATCTACCCAGCATGATGAGTAGATATCTGTCAACAAACTCATTAGTGTGGTCAATTTACTTAATTTACTACCTCTGACTTTGTTAAAATGTATTTATTCTTGTCATACCCCTTCCCTACAAAGAGCAATGTTGAGTTCATAAATAAATTGCCAGGAGAGGTTCTGCAAAGTTTAAATTCCACTAAATAAGTGATAGACTAATGGCAATCTGTCACTACTGAATGTTAAATAAGAACAGCTGAAAAATGCAAACTCTTTTTTTATTCCTGCTTATTAAATAAAGGCAACCATAACTGCAAGTCAAACAACAAAACCATACCTGTACCTTGATGAAGTTATTTCCTGCAGTTCAGGCTAACAGTTTTGGTGCTGCTATGGATGTCTACCGAAACTGTACACTTAAGTAAGTGTGTGGCAGAGAGTGGAACCTCTTTTCTGTCACTGAAGTGGCACTGTATGGGTGGACAGTGGCAGAAGGCAAAAATAAACCCCATAATACTGGGTTGGATCAGTCTGAGCTCATGTTTAGCTTAGTAAAATACATTATTTAATGTAGAAATGTATGTTGGGGGATTAGTATAGATTTCCCTACTCTGTTAGCTGAGACAGGCTAAAAGAAACAATACCTTATTAGAAACAAGTACATCTAGTGCTTAGATCTCCAACAACAATTACAAAGATACCTTAAAGAAATGACTGAAATAACTGATTCTAGAACTTGGCCAAGAAATATACAAGATAAGCCTACAGCATTTTATAGTTCCAATAGATAAGGAATCACTCAAACAACAGCACAGCAACACAACAACAACAAAAACCAGGTACATTAACAGGGGTATGGTCACCGGACACAAAAGCCAGCTGAGTTTACAGCGGCCAAAGCTAGAACAACGGGAGCAATAAAATCAATGAGCTAGTATTGAATTTAACCCAAAATGTAAGTTAAGTATTCTTGATACATTTTAATGTATATATTAAATAATAATTTAATAATTAAATAATAACTATATATATAGTTATATATATATATATATATATAAAGGAAGAAATAAATGTACTACTCAGAAGAACTCCAAATAAACTATATAGATAATCCATCCTACAGGCGGGTGACCATAACTCCTCGTTCCTGAAGCATGGGCTACACATATTAACTTGGTTTCAAAGAATGCCACATGGGGAGATAAGATGAGTAACTTTACAATGGAAAAAACTGACAAACACTATCTCAGCCTGGTCAAGGTCATGTCAAGGTCAGTGTCATGTTAATGTATATGGTTTGATAAAAATGGTACTCTGGCTCTGTGACTTATCTTCCAAACACCCACAACCCACATCAAATAATGAGGAAAACATCAGCTAAATCTCAGCAGAGGAACAGTCCACAAAACACCTAACCAGTACTCCTGAAAACTGTCAAGGACATCAAAATCAAGGGAAGCCAAAAACTTTTCAGCTAAGAGGGACCTAAGGAGTCCTGGCCACTAAACGTAACGTATCCTGCATATGATTGTGGAAAAGCAAAGGGACATTAGCTTAAAACTAAGAAAATCTAGTGAAGTATATACTTATGTTAATAATACTGTATCAATATCAATTTATTAATTATATAACATATGTACCATAGAAATATAAGATGCTAAACATAAAGGAAACTAGGTGTGTAATAAATGGAGATATATGGCAACACTCAGTACTATCTTTTCATTTTGTAATCAATCTGAATCTGTTCTAAAAATAGCTTAGTTTTTTAAAAAGCAAATGTAGCCCTTGTTTACACTTATGTGGCTACATTTATGCCAGCATTTACTCTTTGTTCTTTAAGGAATGAAATCATTATGTATTGTAAATGTGTACTGATTAAAAAAATTTTAAGAGAAAAATAATTAAGATTAACAAACTTTTCATTTTCGTTGTTTATTTTTAAATTTTTTAAATTTTTTTAATTTTGGGGGAGTTTTTTGTGTGTGTGTGGGTACGGGGGGGTCAACCTCAGGACCTCGCGCACCAGCAGGCACCCATGCCGCTGATCGATATCACCGGCCCCTTTTTTCATATGTGGGATCCGGGAGTCAAACTCGGGCCCTCACGCTTGCCAGGCAGGCGCTTATGCCGCTGAGCCATCTCACTGGCCCTTGGGGGAATTTTTTGAGACAGAGTCTTGCTTTGTAGTCCAGGCTGGCCTTGAACTTGCAGTGATGCTCCTGCCTCAGCTTCCTGAGTGCTGGGATTGCAGTCCTGTGCCACCACACCCAGCCATTTTTATTGTTTTGGAATTAAGATTCAACCATGATATTGTTGCCTTCAAGTATTTGAAAGTCTACCAATGAAAGGAGAAGTAACTAAACACTTCCTACTTTAGAGGCCAGCACTAGAACCATGTAAGACAAGCAATAAGGTAGATGCCAACTGCACAATATAGCGAACTTTTTCAATTCCAGCCATGGAAAATGCTGATTCAAGGAGTTGTGAGCTTTTCGTCTATTCAGGCAGAGACTGACTGACAGTATTCATCAAGTATGCTTTAGTGGAGATTTCTTCATTGGATGTGCTGTTGAAGTAGAAAACCTCAAGGATCCTTCCAACTCTGTTCTAAATATCTGTGGACACTTGCTCAATTCTTTGTGTAGTTAAAGGTTAAACAATTTATTCCATTGTGAATCTAGACTCACAGCCAAGACTTTAAGCAAAGTATGTCTGTCTATTGACCACAATTCTAAGTTTAGCTGATTGCTCAAAACCTACCAGCTGTGCTAGTCATCCCTTTAAAGAAAAAAGTAAATTAGCCTAGCAAGCTATGTTCTGTTTCAGCCATGCCATTTGATAGGTGGCGTGTTCCCTTCTTGAATTCCTAAGGAGTCATATAATCCAATTCATCGCGTTGGCAATGTTATGATTGCCTTATGACACCAATCGTGGTGCCTTGTAAATCTCAAGGCCACAGTCCCACAGCTTGGCTCCGATACTCTGTAGTTAGGACAGCAATGATTGCTGGCAAAGCAAGAGACTGCAAGTGGGAGTGAGTGAGGTTAGATGGGCGGGTGGATGCCTGGAAAGACAGTTTTAGATTCCAATCTCATTTTATGAGTCCAGTTCTCCCTTTTAATAATAGAAGCTGGAAAATTCTGTTGGGGAGAAAGTAAACCAAACTTGTTTTGGTGTCACAGATTCCTTGCTAAAGGGAATTCCTAAATCTGGGCCACTTTCTAGAGACAATAATGAAATCTCTTATTTTATCCCCCACTACCCCTAAAAATGACATGAAAATGTCTCATTAATCAACCCAAGCTTACCAATCTTTTTAAGTTCATAGCATATCTGGAAAATATGAAATTGATCATTTCTGTGCACGTACTGTGAAGTAAACTGGGAAACAGGACAAAGCAGGTGTCCGTTATCTTGACTGCAACAAACACCACAAGTACTGGCAAACCAATGAATGTCTCAACCCACGTGATAGATAATTTCTTTAACAAACTAAAATTATATTTTTATTATGAAGCAATTCATGGGTATTAAATGAGTTTGAACCATATTAAATATTCATTTAGAGTTCAAATACAATTAAAGGTAATGTCTTATGGCTTATTCTAATAGAAAATATGAAATATCAAGAAAGAAAAGGGAAATACAGTAAAAATTATTCTTTCAGGCCTATATCTAAGGCCCCTAATGTTTTAAAATTGATATCTATACATTAACACATTGGATTTTTGTTAACATGTATTTGTATGATTTAAATCATGTCACAGCACAAAATTTTTGTAACCGCTTCTTTAAGTATTTAGTAAGTATTTTAAATATTTAGTATTTCCTTATATCATTAAGTATTTTGCAATATGACTTTCAATGACTATGGTAATTCTTCATATGGATGAGTGATTTAACCAATTTTATATTGTCAAATATTTGCTAATATTTTGCTACTATGACTTATTGTGCTGTAAAGATACATGTAAGGAAAAGTTTCCCATACATGTCTAGTATTAATCCAGATATTACTAGATCAAAGTATGCACACATTTTCAGATTTTGGATACTTTGCCAAATCACCTTCCAGATGCCTGTACCCACCCAGAGCATGTTAATATGCGTTCCTCACTAACCTTCTGTATTACCATTGTTTTAAATCTCTACTCATCACTTATTTCTAGCTGGGTTTCTCAGGGAAATTTCAGGGTCAGTACGGGCTCGTTATGTTTGGCATTTGCGGAGACCTATCCATCAGAATTCTAAGGACTGTAACAACTTAGCAGCCTGCTTGGTGTTGTGTTCTTCTCTATGGAAATCCCGATCCATCTTTAGAGACAGATTGTTATGGGCTCGGGGAGTCAAGTGCCACAGACAATGTCCTGAGTCTTTATCCTGAAAGGAGCTCTGTATTAAAATGATACATTTCAGCCCCCCATCTGGTATCCCATCTCACGTGTAAAAAAGCCAGGACAGACCCCAGAAGACCTATAATGTCCAATGGGAGGAGACAGTGGTTAACAGATGCAAGGAAATGGTCTGTTTAAATTCTGAAAAATTAAGTAATCCTTAAAGAAGAAAAAGAGCTGGATGTTAGTCCTGGCATCCTGGGAGGCTGAGGCAGAGAATCCCAAATTCAAGCTCAATCTGGGCAATTTAGTAACTAAGTGAGAGACCCTCAAAATAAAATGATAAATAAAAGGGGGACAAGGATGTAGCTAAGTGCAAAGGCCTTGGATTCAATCCCTAGTCGGAACTGCAGGAAAGAGAGAAGGGGGGGAAAAAGATTGAATTCTGAGAATTGTGGGGTTTCTTTACACTTCAGGGGATTATACTTGGCTAACATGTAAAGAACATAAAAATTTTACTCAGATTGACAAGAGGATACATCTTAATTACTATAACTACCTAAGCTGTACAATAACGAAAGGTTGTTCATGAAATAACGTTTGTTTGTTTTTTTTTCAAAGGATCAGGCAGAGTGACCATCCCTTTTTTCAAATAGTCACATCTGACATGCCTACATTATTAGCACTAATTACAGAGATTTGGAGTTAAATTTACCCATTTGCTCCTACTAATAGACTATGTGACTTGTTGCTAATATTTATTAATATTATATGGAATGGGTATCATTTCAGGGGTTCTAAGTCGGCCTTTTGCCCCCAAAATATTCCTACCCAATTAGGAGTTGATTCCTTTCTACTCCAGCTAGCAATTTATTGCTCAAAGTGAATGTTTTATGAAAGACTGTGCCAGAGGATGAGAAGAAGTAGAATAAATGTATGCCCTTGGGCAAGGAGCACTGGGAATGATAAAAAGAAAAAGTTGAGGGATAGAGTGGTAAAAATAAAACTTCCTGACTACATAGCTTCTGGTTGTTTGTGTTATTACTGCTGTTTTTTTAACAGCCCCCTTTGCATGAAGCAGACTTTCTGCATGGTCTAAAGCTGATTTTAGTTTTACAAATCTGGCTTAGAACAGTGATACTGCGAGGAATCTGAAGTTTCCTTGCCCTGCAGTCAGTATGGGATGAAAGGGCATTCATCGTCTCTGCCAAAATTTTCACTTGTAAAACAGTTCAAATTAAATGTCTTTATTAAAGTAGTGGAAGTAAGAGCAAGGAGTAAGGAGGAATGGAACACAGGGTGTGGTTGAGATCCAAATGTTCCTGGCATTGTTTTGATGAACTTCTTGGACATCAAGTGCTCAAGCTTGCTAGCTGATCTCAATACTGTGGCATCCACTTCTTTACTTGAGGCTAAATCTCATTCACTCATTCCTTCAGTCATTCACTTAATAAATATCTAGTGAGTCCTCGTCATGTGGCAGATCCTCTAGTAGAGAACCAACTAGATGTAAACTTCCAAAATGCATGGAATTTAGTTTAGGGCGAGATGTCTTTTGGTAAAGTAGGATTAAACTCCAAATTGTTATAACTGTTGTAATAAAAAGAGAGGCCTTTAGTTTAATTCTAAAGCAATTTGAGTTTTATAAAGCTAATGTAATCTTAACTAATAAGGCAAGTGCCACTCTACTTCAGAATTATTTTTCAGTGTGAAGAGGTGTGGGAGAACGACACCTCTGGGAAGCCCCCATCCCCCAAAAAGGTGTTAGCATTTTAGTGAAAAAACATGAACTGTCACTAAATTTAGTCAAAATTACCATCATGTAGTCTGAGAAAATTCTCAACCAAGTAAACTGCATAATCTAAATATATCCATTCTTCCAGTACCCTTTTCTGAAAACCTTTTCAACATTCATGCTGCCAGTATTTATGCTGTCGCCGTTGTCAGTGAACTTCGCTCTAGGACATTAAAGGTTGTCTACAAATAATTTTCAATGAATAACTCTAATTAGCCACTAAACTTGGCATATTTCCTGCAATCTGAAATTAGATCACAGAGTTGAGTTGACATGAAAAAGCTCTATTAACTCTCCAGACTTCCAATTCCTATTTGCTGAGGGAAATTACTGTTTTGAACTTTATCCGTCGCTATCTGAAGAAGTCTGGAGTCAGCGGTAAGAAAAAGATATGTGGAACTGGACTTTCAGTTTGCTTCTGTTTTTGCTAGTGGGACTTCCAAAATAAACTCGTAAGAGCAATAGCCCTGGAAGACAGCTCAGTGGATTTTAAAGAATAGAGGAAGGCAATTGTTACAAAATGTTATACATAAGCATTTTTCAAATTATCCATATATACTTACCCTCTCTAACAAAAAAAAAAAGAAGATTTTGATCTAATAATATTAATCAATAGATGTACGGAGTTTTCTTGAACTCAGAGTTGGGATCCTTTCTTAGAGACTTATCTTTTAGTGGGCATCTTCCCTTTGGTCTGGACAGCATTGCACACCCACGATTAGGTAAGCATTCGAGAAGATCTGCTTTGTAACATGTAGCGTTGTGTCCCTGCAGCCCAAGGGTGTGCCTTTTCAGGGAGCACATTTCAAGGCAGCATGTGTGTTTCATCACTGACTCTCACATTATAAATAAGCACCTGATGCTAACACGCTTATTTTAAAGTCCTGTCTGCTGTCATCAGCTGCTGTGTCACCCATCAGCTGATAGTTAACCACACCAGATGTCTGGTACAGCCACTTCTGGAGCTCCATTTGGGTAAGATTAATCATTCTGCTCCACTGACTTAAAGGGATCAGTCAAGTTGATGCAACAAAGGAGATGGGTGTAGAAAATCAGTGTGAGAGTTTTAAAGTAGAATGCTTTACACTGGAGTAAAAAGGGGGCTTTCTTTTAACTGTTGCAATTTAGTTTATATATTTCTAAAATAATATATCAAAACTTAATCTCACTTTTAAAAAATCAAGCTTTTTGTTTTCTTTTCCAAATCAGTCTTAAAAATAAGGGTAGGGGCTGGGGAAGTAGCTCAGTGGTAGGGTGCTTGTCTAGCATGCACAAGGCTCTGAGTTCAATAACCAGTACCACCACAACAACAACAAATAATAATAACGGTAAAGTTTATTCTTTTGATTTAGCTTAATTTCCTGCTACCCACAAGAAAAAGAAAAGATGACAATCTACTCGAAATGATGCCTCTAACAATGATGTGCTTCGGAATTATTTTGTGGATCTCCCTGTTCAGTTTCCACATATTCACAACATATTTGAAACACAATATGAAATTTCCTGTTCATTTCACAACATATTTGTTGCCTGGCTTTTCATATGTCCTGTTCTTTCACTTCTTAAAGAACTTCGGTTCATTTGGTTTGTGTGGGTGTAGAGTTGAAACTGCTGACTTCAGTTCATACAGTTTCATACTGTTTCTTTTCATTTTGTTCTAAATGAATAACAATATTCTGGAATATTGCTAGAAGAAATGCTAGAAGAAACAGTTCATGGTGGTCAGAATTAATTTTGCCTTTTGGCTCAGTCTTTTGTACATGAAAACAATAGCAGGGACAGGAAATGGAACCATTCACAAGCTAGCTGTGGTTTAAATGTTTATAGTCCCCCAAAACTTATTTTGAAATCCAAGGTGATAGAATTAGGAAGTGGAATTACTGAGAAGTAAATTGACAATAAAGGAAGAGCCCCCATGAATGGGATTAATGCCCTCATAATCTCCAGAGAGGCCAAGATTCCCTCCACCATGAGGTTATAATGTAAAAGCAGCTGTTTGTGTACCAGAAAGTAGCTGGTCCTCACCATTTACCAAACTTGCCAGAACCTTTGTGTTGGACTTTCCAGCACTCAAAACAGTGAGAAATAAATTTTAACCTCCCAGCTTATGATATTTAGTTCTAGCAGTCTAAACAGACTAAGACAAAGCCTTTTCCATAAGAAATGGGAGAAGACTGATGTGTAATTTTTGGAAGATAGGGTTTTAACATATACATAATATAAACACACACATATACAAAATTGGCATCGTGCTTCAAGCAGTTCATCTGACTCTCCTAAAAACCCTTAAAATTGTATGGAAACAGTGCTATGGCAACAGAAACTGAACTGACACCCAGAATTTGGAGGCAGATTTATTTCATGTCAGATGGGCACTGACAAGGAATCAATCCTCATAAAAATATCAGGCCTCAAAGGCTCAGGGTGGGAGGTTTTTATGGGGTTGCAAAGGGGAAGTACAGAAGTTGAGTGCTTGGCTGTCTTTGATTGATTCTTACATTATGCATCATAGTGACCAGCTGTTTCTAGGAGACAGTAGTAACAGGAACTGTAACGGGAACTGGTACCCAGGTAACTAACAGAAACTGATGTATACTGGCTTGGGGTGGGATCATTTTCTGCTACAACAGTACTAATTTAGTTTTTTGTTTTTTGGATTTTTTTTCTTTATATTCTCTTTCTTTCTTTGTATTTTGAGACAGGGTCCCTATGTAATTCAGAGTGCCTTGATCTCACTATGCATCCTAGGCTGGCCGTGAACTCATGGTAATCCTCCTATCTGAGTTTCCCAAGTACTGGGATTACAGGTATGTGCCACCATGCCTGGCAGTACTTATTTAGATATTAAGAATTTTTTCCTGTCCAGTACTTTGGATGTAGTTGAATATTCACAATAAACATTTGTTTGAGAATGTGCCTTTCTATAAAACCATGCATACCTCGCTGGAGCAAGTTCCTGGAGCTATTTGGAGACAGCTTGTACAGATATCCATAAGAATCTGCTGGCAAGGGGATTTTACTGCGAAATTCATGCATTAGCATCAAAGAAACATCATCTAATTTTTTTCATTCAAACATCCTTTAACTTTGACTTTTTCTCACCCAGTTCCTAAATTCCCAAAGAAAATAACACATTCTCAAAATAGGTAGTATTTACTGTAATCATAAAGTACTGTTTAGCCCATGAATATAGAATGACTTGATTAGTAAAAGTCAGACTATAGCATGAGTTATTTGTTTAAAATGAAGATGAGACCAGTTTAGTGACGAGAAGAATCAATAAATCATGCAGAATGGCTTATGGAATCCTTAGATCATACTACAGATATCAGTGAGGAAACATCTTCATGTGTAACTGACTCAAAACTATACACATCGTGTAGCATATCTGAGTCATAGATCTCATAGGAATCAAACAGCAGATGAAGAAGGCAGAAGTACAATGTCCCTTTTACTGAGGCAAATAACTTGAGACTTTTAGTGACCTATAAAATCCTTACTATTAGCAAAGCACGCTGCTACAAAGCACAGATGAAATAGTCACAGATTCATTGAACTTATCTTACAAGAAAGTATTGAAATAGAGCTATAGAAATTTTGTAGTAGGTAACTTTTGCTAATATTAAGGGCTAAACTACCTGTGATTGTAATCAGGAAAAATTTCATTAAGAGAATGTGCATGAAATCCTATTCTAATGGATAAAATTATGCAAATACAAGACGAGTAAAATAAAATTGTTAAAGGAAATTTGTTTAAAATATCAAAGTCATCAGACCGGTGAGATGGCTCAGCAGCGTAAGCTCCTGCCTTGCAAGTGCAAGGGCCCGAGTTCAACTCCTAGAACCCACATACAAAAAAAGGGCCGGTGATATCACTCAGTGGCACGGGCACCTGCTGGCGCGCGAGGTCCTGAGGTAGACCCCGGTACCCACAAAAAACAAAATAAAATATCAAAATCATGACCCAGGCAATACCAAAAATATATAGAAGGATTTTGACTATTTTTATC
Organism: Erethizon dorsatum; assembly: GCA_028451465.1. Classification (NCBI taxonomy): domain Eukaryota; kingdom Metazoa; phylum Chordata; class Mammalia; order Rodentia; family Erethizontidae; genus Erethizon; species Erethizon dorsatum. Next base: position 75,116,982 of record CM051831.1, read on the forward strand.
TTGATTAATTATTACAGGGATTTATAAGATGACAAAAACAATCAAAAGAATAAATGAACTGGTATAAAAGTATATGGAGGAGCCAGTGAGATAGTCCAGCAGCATAAGCACCTGCTCGGCAAACTCAAAGGCCTGAGTTCGACTCCCGGAACCCACATAAAGGAAAAAAAGGGCCAGTGATATCGCTTAGCCACACAAGTGCTTGCTGGCAAGCACGAGGTCCTGAGGCTGACTCCCAGTACCCACATTAAAAAAAAAAAAAAAAAGTATATGGAAATTAAGGAATACTTGTGTCTTCAATAGACTAGAAATTCATTTTTTCTCCATAGCACAAAATTTATTTGCACTTCTGTGAAGACAAACCACTTTCATCAACACCATCCTTCCACAAAATACCTCCACAGTTATGCAAAATAGTTAAAAGCAATGAGAGCTACCCATCATTAGAGAACAGATAGCCCCTGAAGGATCCTTTAAATAGAATCCAACATCCCATGGTAAAGGTAACAAGTAACCATTTCTCTTATTTTGAAATCTGTTTACTAATAACATGAATAAAAATAAAATAAAAATAAAATATAATAGATTTTGTTCAGAGATATCTAAATGAGTTGCCCAGTATTTTGTCATCCTAAAATTACTACTTTTGACACACTATTTTTTGCATATTAAACCTGAAAGTGCCTAATGTTACAATTTTTAGTTCCTTTGCAGTCATGTGGGGAAACTTTTGTGGAATAAAATTTGATAGAAAGTGGGAGACTTCTCAGTATTCAGAACAGTTCCATGATGCACACAGTAACCCTCACACTTTGCCTAAGATTAGACATGCTAACCACCTTAGCTCAAATAAGTTCAATAAGAGGGAAAAATAAAACAAAACAAAATAAAAAAACAATAATACCCAATCAATCAAGAAAATTTCTGTCACAAAATCAACACACTTTAAAGAGTTAAATGGAGTCTAATATAATACATTTATAAAGACTTCCTTAGCATATATCAGATGTTTCCCATCTTAAAATCTGCGTAGGGCTAAAGCAGAAAATGCACTCACTGCAGAAGAACAAAGATGTAAATAGGAAAAAAGTAAGTACCAATTTGAATTGAAAAAAAAAAATTACAATGAGACCGATTTGCTGTAATGGCTATGGTGCTATTAGGGCTCTGTAGGACTCTAGAGTAGTAAAGCAACACACTGTCAGAATGGAGCAACAAACAATGCTCATGGCAACATCTTTGCACTTTGGATGAAGGCTTAAACCCTGTCCAGAATCTTTTCATTATGAAAATAATTAAACATAGTACATATTTTTAAGACATTTGCTGAAATTTATTTGTTATGCTTTTGAAATCAGACTGCACAATATAATATTAGATCCCTGAAAAAGATAAATGTTGACATTTTTTTTCATAATTAGGAAGAATGCAGGTAAGGGTAGGGGCAGTGATTACAAGGCAATGTGAAGTGAGAGTAATCAAGAAAAGTATTGTTACAGAAGAAAACTATCCATCACAAGTGCTAACGTACTCTAGGAAAAAGTAACACGTAAGGTAAATTGTCAGCGCTCAAATGACAGAATAGAGAGAAGAGATAAAATTGCCTATTTTTGACATTCAACTTTATGTTGTATAATAATAGCAGCTGACATTTATGTGTTTAATGGTGTATAAGTGACTGTACTAAGAGATACTACATACAGTTTGTGTATATATGTGTATGTATGTATAAAATTATTTTATTTAATCCTCAAAATAACCACATGAGAAAGACATTGTATTATCTCCATTTTATAGAAAAGTTAAAACTCATTTAGAGAGGTCAAAGTAACATAAAACTACTACACAGCAGAGGCGATTAGAACCTAGATTGTGAGTCTATTGGCTGGTTTGTGAAACATTCTGCAGTCTTTTTCCACTTCTTTTCCAAAACAGCTACTTGGAGTAATGGTTTAGTAAAGTTCTCTAGAGAAACAGAACTGGTAGAATTGAGATTTTATGTTTTATTTTATGCACACACATACACATAAAATTACACACATACATGTATGTTTCTACTTAACATGATACAACCATATTGTAATCATTTCTCTAGAACAGGAGGTAAAGCTCTTGAATGATGTTTACTCTTCTCCTGATATCTCAAAATTTAAAAAAATATGATGTGGAATTAATGTACACTGCTATAATGCAACACATTTTATACTATGTGATAAAAAAAGCAAGAAAGAACATACAGCAAATGTGTTTAATATAATAAATTAAAAATAAAACACACTTCAATTACAGTTCTTTTTTCTATAACTGATAATGTGATTGTAGCTATTATGTGTAACTGTCATTTTCTACTTTCCATTTAGTATTCCCTTCAGCAAAGACCTCACCTGGTCGTGTTTTTATAATTTATGGGGCTCCCAAACCTTCACTATGAAAGGTCTGTGTCATTAATAGTCATGCACGAATGGGATTGTTGTGCTTTTCCATTGACCTCCAGTGCCCTAAGAGAGATCCCGTAATCCAGACACATTCTTCTTAATCTCCTTTGTAAATTAGTAGCCTATTTTATCCTTAGTAGTCTGGATCAATGACCCCATTAAACACTTTATCTGCTTTTTTAGCTGTTGTCTCAGAGGCATGAGGAGACCAAAGTAGTCAGGTGGCGGTCTTAATTTCCAGTTCAATGGAATCACTGCTGTTGCTTCTAGTGGAGGTGTTCCTTCCTCTGAAATTAATACCTGTATGCCCACAGAACATAAAGATACCAAAACTCAAAACAAATAAATTTTTTGCTGTGTCCTTGGGGTAATAGTGAATGATTCCACTCCCCTTTCTACCCTCTGATTCCTGATCCCATGAATGCTGGCCATAGGAGACATGTTACCATATATTAGGATTCAGAGTATATATAATTTTGTGGAGACCCTTGTCTTAGTCCTGCATTATGTTGTCATCTAGCTACATAATTACTTAGTTTTCAAAAGGCTATTTCATTATTCTATAAAGCCAACTACTTTAAGGTTACAGGGCACATAGTAAGATCTGTGATTTCCTTAAGTATTGGCCCACTTCTTTAACTGTGAATTGAATCAATTTAAGAAGCAATTATGATGAAGTACTATGACAGTGGAAAAGGCATCTGTAAGTACGTAGCTGATAGTGTGGGCAGAAGCATTGTGTACAGGGATGGTAATTTCATATTCAGAGTAAGTCTGAAGTATGGAAAAGTCCATTAAGGAAGACAAAACACTGACCCTTTTAAGATGGAAGCACCCCAGTGTAACTGACCTACCACCAGGGAGCTGGTTCATCACCTTGGGGAAGACCTTGTAGTAGGAGCTGAGTGTTGGTTTTTGCTGTTGAAAGGCTAGTGCTTCAGTGCTAGCCATAACCACCACAAACTTCCACTGTGACCTCTTACACACAAACCCATTGGATGATTACAGGGATAGCTAGAGAAAGAGGATGACTGATAGCTAGCCACTTGATTATTAAAATCTTCATCTATTGACATCATCTTTTGGTGAACATTCACATGGGACACAAATATCTACTATTGTTTGCTCTTTCAAAGAGATATCTATATATCTCCTCTCCAAGTTTCTTTGTTTGCAATTTTCCAAGTCCCTGACCACCAAAACTACTGGCTACAGTCCACTAATTAATATATAATCTCACATGTGGCTAGTTTACCTTCCAAGCAAAGTTCATGACCATGTAGAAGGCACACTGCCTAAGTTCCACCTGCTTGGAGGCTCTTTCACTGGAATCCTTAAAGGATGTCCCAGAAAGTATTTGTAGTGTTGCAGTTGTCCACTTTAGGATGGTGCTTGCTTAATGTGCAGAACCATATGCAAAACTAGTCTTTTGTTCCACCATCAACTGATTGCAAGTAACTCCCCATTGGGTTATAAGTGTTGGCTGGGAGAGAGAATGCAGTGCAGCAGTAGTGGGTACCTAAGTACTTGGCCACTTCTTTAGGTAACTTACTTAAGGTATTATAATCTGCTTGGGGCCACACTGCTTCTATTGGTAATGGTGTGTTGCTGTGCACCACCAAATGTATGGGTTTGTAGGCCAGCATAATACCCAGTTCATGATAAGCAGCTCAGGACACATGATAACTTGGTGACCCATTAACAGGGGTTCATTTTCTTCTAAGGCCTAGTAAGTACCAATCCAATAACTGTCTCTCAAAAGGACAGCAGTTATTTGAGGATGATTTCAGGGGCTTGCTCCAAAATTCTAAAGTTCTGCACATTGATTCACCCATAAAGTCCTGCCAAAGTGCATACCTATTTATTTATTACTGACACTTCAAAGCATCATTGCATCTGCTTAATCACATGGTTCAAGTACCAGACCAGTTTGTTCAGTAGCTCTGGAACTGTTACAGAACTTCTCTTGTTCTTGGCCACACTTAAAACTAGCAACTGTTTAGTCTAGTCAAAGATGAAGAATATGTTGCCTCCAAAAACTCAAAGATGCCCACTGAGTATTGAACCTCCTTTCTGGTTTTAGAAGAGGTAAACACAACAACTTAGTTTTCACCTTAGAAGAGATATCTCCACATGCTTAATGTCACTGGACCTCTAGAAATTTCACTGAGGGAGAAAGCCCCTGAATTCTAGACATATTTATTTTCCATCTATGACACTGAACCTTACTAAGAAGTCTAAAGTCGTCACTACTTCTTCCTTACTAGGGTCAAACAGCATAATGTCATCAATGTAAAGAATGAATATGAGATCTTATGGAAGGAAAAAGAAATCAAGATCCCTGCATACTAATTCACAACATAGGGCTGGAGAGTTTATATATTTCTGATATAAAGAAGGTTTATTCTTGGCTTTGTCAGTAGAAAGCAAGTTGCTTTTAGTGGGCCTAATGAACAGAGATGGAGAAAAAGAGATTTTCTAGATTAATAACTGCATAACAGGTACTGGAGGATGTGTTAGATTGCTCAAGCAATGCAACCACATTAGTACAAGTGCAGTAGAGTCACCATGTAGTTAGGCTTATAATAATCCACCATCATTCCACTGGATCCATCTGTCTTCTCCACAGGTCAAATAGAGCTGTAGTGTCACCATCACTGTACATTTCAATTCTTTATGGTAACACTGATCTTTGCAATCCCTTCAAGAATGTGTTATTGCTTTTGATTTTCTACTTTCTAAATATAGGCATCACAATGGTTTCCATAATAGCTTTCACTCCACAGGCAAAGATCAAAGGTATTTTCCAACTGCTAAGTATGCTTATCCCAATCATTCATTATGGTACTAAGGAAATTACCACAAAATCAGTTTGCAGGAGACACTGACACGAATCTATCTTCCATTAGCTCCTCTTCTGACTCGAAGGTCACAGTGATGTTGAAGGTCTCTTGGGATCAGTGTTAATTCAGAGTCATTAGTACCCCAAAGGTATGATTATTTCCTTTTTCCCAGTATACAGTACCACTGGTAAAAGATTACAGGTTTATTTGGGGAAGATCAGGAGAAAGCAACAGTATAAATTTTACTAATGTACTAGAATCCTTCCTGGAGGGATCTGTCCACCCCTTCAGTCAAAGGGTTCTGAGTCTATAAATTGTCCAAGCAGGGAAGTAAATTGAGTGGTCACATATCTGTTTTTATGATTCAAGTTACACTTTTGTTTTCTTGACCTAGAACTTTTCTGTTTAGTACATAAAGTAAGAATTTACTACAATCAAATTTTACTTCTGGAAACACCAGGATCAAGCAATACTATAAATCTCCACAAGTCAGACTTTTCTGATTGTTGTTTTTACTCTGGTATTTATTATTGTAACTATGCCCACATTGCCTTTGGTAGTTGAGTGCCACCAGTTGGCCTCTGACATTAAGATTCATTTATTCTCAGTGCAGTTAGATTTTCCAATTGAATGGTTGATATTCCTACTGTAAGTTCTGGCCTATAATGATTATGGACAATTTCAAAGTTGCAAGGACTCCCCTCACAAATTTGTCTCTCTAAGTTTCAGTGAAAAAATATATCTTCTGGAGCTTACCAGTGTGATTGAATAGGTCTTTATTACAAATACACTCTAACATGCCAGTCCCTTCCTCTATGTTAAACCAAGGGTGGTTATGCATTTCCAGTTTTCTCACAGTGGGTCATATAATTAAACCCATTTTAGCAATAAGCCAAACAAATTGTTAGAGAATTTTCTGATTCCATAAACTGCAACACTAAATGCCAAATCTATACTTAGTGATACATGTCAATACATTTGACCTGAAATGGATTTCCATTATTTCACACCCTTGATATCCATTCCTATACATTTTCCTGTGTGGTGACATGAGAATTAGAAAAATCAAGTTGTTCTTTTGGGATGTAATGTGCTTCCTGGTGGATTATACTTGGTACCTCACCTTTAGGAGTTTACTGGATCTTGAGCCTAATTATAAATCTAGAGGAAAATGTCAGAGGTAAGGGTGATCCCTGAAGAGAATCGTCATTATTTGTCATGGTAAGTGCCTCAGAGGAGGCCATTATTCTTTCCTCTGTGATGCAGGGTTAAACCCCACGGCTGCTGCAAGTGGGGAAGACAATTCCGCTGTGGGTGGGAAAATCTCTTCCACTGACAAAATTTATCAGAAGTTAGGGCTCAATGTCTCCTACTTCATCAGGATCTTCTCACGTGAGCTCATTTCAGTTTAAAGTTCCTCGTATTGCTCAATCAGTGCCCTCTCTGTAACAGCAGGCTCCCTGGTAAACTGGGAGTTCAGTTTGCATTGTAATCCAGCTAACTACTAGATAAGATTCTGCATTTAATTTTCAACAGGTTCAGCCCTGTGACTATGACTTTATATTTCTCCTTCAGACTTAAACTGACCTAGAAAATCTTAGATCATTTATGTGGTGCTTACACTAGGAATTTGAATCTCTCTGTCCAGTGACATTGAGAGAAAACAATCAATGTTGCTGTATACTTAGGTTTTCAAAAATGTTCAAAAATAGCAGATACAATTACTTAGCCCCTTGTTTCTTGTGAGTCATTGATCAGACATATCCAATTGTTGTCCCATAGATTCTTCTGATAGTGGCTCACCAAATAAACATTACCAGGTTTGGGGTCGTGCTCACCTCTTCTGGAGTTGGAATCCAGGTTCTTTCCACCTTGAACAAAGAATTGAATGAAACATGCAAAAAGCAGTGGTAAAGTTTACTTGAAAAAGTAAAAGTGAAGAGTAAGAGAGGAACTGGCTCTGCAGAGGAAGCTTGGGCTGAGTAAAAGAAGAAAAAGCAAGATAAAAGTACACCCTGGAGAAAGCAGGGTGAGTTATTACGAGGAAAGCCATGACAGCAAGCTCCTCTTGGTGTGTGATCTTTTATACTGTCCAAATCTTGAGGAAACCCACGAGAACTTCTACATACCCGTCCTAAGAGGTGGGGTCCCGTGTCTCAGACTGACATCAGGTATAGGCCATCCTGTTGAAAACCCGCTTGAGTTCTTTCGAGAAGTTCACAGGCAAGGCTTTAGGAAATGTTCTGCACATGTGTTGGGGATCTTGTAATTAACAGGCCATGCCTACTTCTCCACACAGCTTTGCCATGCTCTAATCTCCTATGTCACAATTCAGGTATTTTGAGTGTTTCTATAATTCATAAATTCTATAAATTTCTATAATTCATAAATTTATAATTCATAAATTCATACTATTTACTATCCAGATTCTATTTACTACCACAAACAGAATCATTAGCATTTTAAGTATAATCGACCTAGAGATCCAATTCCACAAATCATAGAATGAATTTAGAAATCTCATCCTTAAAATTTCTCTTACTCTAGATCAGTTCTTGATTCATAAAAAAAAAAAAATATTTATTAGGTGGGGGTTCTCTGGAGAAGAGAACTAGTGAAATTAAGAAAGAAAGAAAAGAAAAGAAAGAAAGAAAGAAAGAAAGAAAGAAAGAAAGAAAGAAGAGAAAAGAAAAATAGAAATTCTTTCAAGTGATTACAGAAGCTGAGAAGTTTTATAATCTGCTGCCTGAAGACTGGAGGGTTAGAAGTACCAGCAGTATAATTCAGTTCAAGTACTATGTCCTACTGTAACATCTGGAAGGTGGGAGGAGGGTGGCATGGAACACTGATAGTGTAAAACTCAGATAAAATCTAAAGACCTCAGAACCAGGAAATTTTATGATCAAGGAGAATATAAATTTCTCCACTGAAACAGAGAGCAAATTAGCTTTTCCTTTAGCCTTTTGTTCTATTCATTCCCTCAACATATTGAATAATTGCCCTTAGCGATGGCTGAGTGTGGATCTCAATTACTCAGTCTACCACTGAAATGCTAATCTGTTCTAGAACCACCCTCACAGATACACCAAGAAACAGTATTATACCTTCACCAGCTATCTAGGTATCCTTTAGCCTAGTTTAGTTAACACAAAATGTTATCACAGTAGAATTTAAATTATGTAATTTAAATTAAATTAAATTAAATTTAAATTGCTCCTCTCCTTATGATGGAGTTATATCCCTACAAACTTATCATAAGCTGAAACTATATTTAAAATACCTAACCTACCAGATATCCTAGTTTCACAAAACAGTACACCATAGAATATGTTAGTTTACCCTTGTGACTGATTGTGTAACTACTGAGAGCTTCGGTCCTCTATTGCTACCTAGCATCATGGACAGTGTCACATCACATATTGATAGCCTACGAAAAATCAAAATTTGAAGTACAGTTTCTACTTTCACATAGTAGCAAAGATAAAAAAAAAAATTATTCAGTTCAAACCATAGTAATTTGGGGGCCATCTGTATAAGGAAACAGCCAAAGAAAAGCAGAACAACTAACCTTCGGTTGCATTCCTGGTAAATTACAGTGTAAATCCAGTAGTCGCTCTTTTCTATGATAGTGCACAGTGGACCTGTATATCACGTGTATACTCTGCTCAAACTTCTCCTATAAAGACATTCCCCAAGCCTCAGCTGAGGAGCAGCTGTGGACAGCTTGCAGAAACTAGAAAATTCAAATATCACCTTAAAGACATTCAAATTCAGTTTTGAAAGACCAACCGAACAAAAACCAAACATGTGCTGCCTAACAAAGAATTGTCTCCTGGGCTTATTCTATCCAAGCCTGTTAATTTATGACTTTGGGAGTAGAGAGGATAAGACCCTTTGGGAGACAATGTAAGTAGAGACAGAAGCTGACTGTTTAGTGGGGCTGATTTAATGACAGGCAATTAGAATAAATAGCCATTAATTTCTGAGTCTCAGTCCCTGGAGCTGTCTTGAATTCTAATCAACATTCTGGTTACCATTTTCATTAAGGTATGGCCTCACTGTTCAGTTTTTTTAGGAATATCATATATATGATCCTCACTACATGATGTAGTATACAGGCTTATTCTGTGTAACACATGAAACATGAAAGCTGCTCCTGTAGAAGTAAAAAAGAAACAAATTGAAGTTATGGTTTCTTTTCCTACTAATCACTATGAGTAAAGCATTCAGTATGAAAACAAAATTTAAAGTACCAAATTTTTTGATGTATTAAACTACTATTTTTACAGAGATTTCTAAATAACTAGTGTTTTAGAATGCAATATATCTTAATGATGGTATAAACTAATGATAACTTTTTTAAAGTAAGATTTTATGGTATGACCCTTTTTAGAGATATATTAGAATCCTATCAAGAACAAGAGAATAAGGTAAAAAACTATTTTTTTTTTTTTAGCCTGCCTCTAATTGAGAAAAGAAAAGGCCTACACTTTTGATTTTGCTTTCAAAATAATGAATAGTAAATCTGGAATGCTTAGAAGCCAGGTCAGGTACTCCAACACTAGGGACTGGCTTCAGGCCAGAGCTCAGTGTCACAAATACATTTTGATAAATCACAGAATCTAAGGACTCAACATTCAATCTTTATCTGCAACCTCAACATTGCAGCATTCTCAGTAGAGTTCTAGGATTCTTAGTATAACTAATCGGAGAGAAGAAATAATTTTTAATTTTTCCTAATTAATCTCTCAAGTTCCCATCTGTTCTTTTATCTTAAAATCTTCTTCTAATCCTTATTTGACACCACCATGTCAAATTTTCTACAGACTCAAAAGACTTAGTCAAAACAATGGTATTCTCCTTCCAGCTCTCTGTGACATGGGACAGTGCTACTAAAGACTTGTATTTCACAAGGGGGCCAGAGCACTGAGAGGCAAATGCAATATGCAGGGCACAAAATTTTGCCAGGTACTGCTCTACTTTGTTCAAATTCAGCCCAAGTATTTTATCTTCTAAATTTAACTCTTGTTATTATACTACTTTATTTTATCATTTTATTTTTATATTTTGGTTACTCACATAACTTAAAATATTATTACTAATTTTCAAACAAAATAGGCTTCAATAGGCTGTTTTACATTCTCAACAAAATTGAAAGAACAAAGAACCAAGTTCCCATATACACCCTGCCCCTACACACAACCTCTCCATTATCAACATTCCTGAACAGAATGGTACATTTTATTACACCTAATTATCTGACATTGACAGAAAATTATCACTCAATGCACATAGTTTACATGTGGGTTCACTCTAGGTTTATGTGTTTGATGTTATATAAATGTCATCCAAAAACCTTTACAGTGTCATGCAAAACAGTTTACACTAAAAATCTGTGCTCTGCCCACTCGTGACTCCTTCACTCCTAATTACTGGGAACCACTGATCATTTTACTGTTTCCACCGTTTTGCCTTTTCCAGAATGCTGTGTATTTGGAATTATATAATATATGACTTTTTTAGATTGGCTTCTTTCATGAGTAGTACACAATTAAGTTTCCTCCATATCTCATCACAGCTTGATAGCTAATTAATTATTAGTAATGGAAAATATTACATTATCTTGATTTCAACAATTTATTCATCTGTTCGACTACCAAAGGACATCTTTGTTCCATCCAAGTTTTGGAAGTTGTAAATAAAGTTACTATAAACCTCCTTGTGTAGTTTTTGTGTGGACATAAGTTCTTCACTCCTTTGAATGACTAGTAAGAATCATGAATGCTGGGTCATACAGTAAGAGTATGTTTAGTTTTGTAAGAAACTCTAATTCCTTTTCAAAGTACTTATCATTTTGTACTCCCCTAAATATTATTTTGAATAAAATTTAAAAGTGATATCCTGAGGTTCCTGAAAAGGTGTTTAAATATCTTCTTCCTTTAAAGAATCTTACTTCTGTGAGAATAGTTCTCTATGGAATGGTTTTGAACAAATAATAGAAATAATTTATATATACATCATCTTCTGATATTCAGTTGTTATTGATAAAACATAAACTAGATTAGGGAGGAAGTTTGTCATTTTAAAAACCTGAAATAGTGATAATAGTGAAAATAGTGTTGTTTGTTCAAAGTCTACCATAAAAAAAACTTAATATGGGGAATCACTGTTGCATTCATAATTTTTATCTAGTGATAATAGAATAAAAATATGAATGTTGAGGTAATTTTCTATTAATAACCCATATACAGAATTTGCTAAATCTCTGTATAATTTTGCAGTTCTTTTTTCCTATGTTTTACTTGCTTTAATTACAACTATTAAATATGTTTTGTCTTATTTAAAAACTAGACAATTTTGTTTTTTTTCTGTTATTTCTCCAGTAATTTATTTTTATTGGCATTTATAAAACTATTTGTCTATGTCTATTGGAATAAAAGTTTGAATCCTTTGCCACAGAAAGTTTGAGATGCACTGAACTGGACAGGAAATTGAAGATTCTTAAGAAGGCATTTGGATATTTTAATCTTACATTCTCAGAATTAGTGTCAAAAATAACATATTGACAGTTACCAAAAATATAAATTGCATTTAAAGTCATGCAGAGATGCTTGCATGTATACATTTACTAAAAATAAGAAGGACTGGACCAAACAACAAAATAATGTAGAAATAGATGTCACTAACAAAGAGAAGTATATTCATCCAGAACTTTTTGGCACAACACAGACATAGGTCACATATTTAAAGTGGAAAAGGTACATTTCCTGCAAAGAAGGTAAGGAAGAAGTAGATGGAGAGGTTAGAGAGAGAAAAGCAAGACTAGCATGTCCATGAACCCAAGACTGAAAGATTTCAAAATAAAAGGAATAAACTCAACTGTAAAAATAGGATGTGGAATTGATTAAGATGACGGTAAAAAATGTCCTCTGGGTATATTATTATGGATGCCATTGAGAATTTTCTCAAGTAATAGAAAGTGAAGTTGTAATGAAATGAGTAGGGAAAGATGTAAAATTAGAAGTTGAAATAAAACTTGTTATAACAATGATAACTGGATGGAGGTACCCAGCCAATGTGTGTGTCTGTGTTTGTGTCCATGTTGTAACAGAAAAGTAAGTAGGCTGCAAATGCATAATCAAAGGAAAAAAATCTCCAGACTGAGCAAACAAATTGATAGTGAGAAAAGAGATGGCCAATTCTCAGAGCAGGAAAGAGGAGACAGAGCTTAGTACACTTGTTGTCTTGTCCTTTGATAAGAGCTATGATGTGGTAATAGAGCAATAGGAATAAAGGTAAAGAGCAGGGTGTAGGTACCCAAAAGTGTCTATGCTGAACATGTATGGACTGTTTTCTTTTTACCATCACTTAAACAGCAGATTGTAACAACTATTTACATAACATCTGTATTATAAATAATCTTGAGGTGATTTAAAGTATACAGGAGAATGTGCATAAATTATATATAAATATTACCATTTTAAATAAGGGACTTGAGCATCTGCAGATTTTGCATTTGAGGGGAGGTCCTGGAATCAATCTCCTGAATATACTCAGGGACAAGTGTACACATAAACAGTGTTATAGAAAATGTGTTCCAAGGGGGGGGGAAACAAGGAAATGAAATGACATCAAGGACAATACAGCTGGAAACAAAAAGGAAAATGCTTCTATTTTCCTAACACAAACAAGGTAACATCTTGCTTCCACCACACATTCCCCAAATACAATATTGGAAACAGAAACATTTTCCAGAATTCTCCCTATTTCCATAGGTGATACAGTACATGGGAAAAAATTAATATTCAAATAAAAATGAAAGAATATTAATAGTGCTGCTTTTAGCCAAATCAATATATTAGAGGTTCGAAGGAGTTACATTTCCAAGAAAACTCAACTCAAAGGAAAGAAACTCTGTTCATATTATTGTTTTCAGCATAATTTTTCTTTTTTTTTTTTTTTGTGGGTACTGGGGGGTCGACCTCAGGACCTCGCGTGCCAGCAGGCGCCCATGCCGCTGAGCGATATCACCGGCCCCTTTTTCGGTATGTGGGTTCCGGGAGTCGAACTCGGGCCCTCGCGCTTGCCGGGCAGGCGCTTAAGCCGCTGAGCCATCTCACCGGCCCAGCAGCATAATTTTTCTAACTGTTTCCTTTGACTCATTTCTGTTTCCAGAAATATAAGATAATATGTCCCAGCCTCCATCTGTTGCTTTCAATAAATGGTTTTCTCCTCCTTGAAACCATGTAGAAAGAACACACTTTCATAAGCTTTTTCTAACTTTTCTGTCACTACTGAAAAGACAACACTGAAACAGAGAAGGGTGAAGGGAAATACTTTTTAGAGATTTTCTTAGCTTTGCTGTTTTGTTTTGTGTATTTTACTGTTAGGAAAGCATACAAAGCACACAAAGAATAAAAAATACTCCTGTGTGACTCATAACTCTTCCATATTCTCTGTATTTTTTTTTTATTTGTACCGTATGACTGTGGGTCTACAAAAATCAAACTAACACCTAATGAATCCTCAGAGCATATCCTTAAAGCAAAGCATGTTGGTGAATGTGGTGAGGAAATGAGTCAGCGTCAGGGCTGCCTAGGAGTCCTGTGTCCATGGAGCAAAATGGCGGATAGATAGTAAAATGGGTTCTAGAATGATATAGAAATATTGAACTTTTCTGCTCCTTCTTTCCTTTCTTGCAACTAGACCTCACCCTGGTTATAACTGAAGGTAATAATAAGATGTAGAGTATAGGAAAGTGACTAAAAATCCAGCCAGTTGTGGAGGAAGTTAGGAAGAGGAAATTATGTTTAAATTTTGGCAGATTACATTAACTAAATAGGTATATTAACCAAATGTCTTTTGCTACTTAGAAAGCACTTGGACCATGCTCCAAAGTGCATTATAACTGGGAAATAAGATGTGATGGTTGAGTGACTGTGTCAATTTGAGAAGTTTAGTTAAGAGAGGCTTAACTAGGGCCGGTGAGATGGCTCAGTGGTGTAAGCGCCTGCCTGGCAAGCGCGAGGGCCCGAGTTCGACTCCTGGAACCCACATATGGAAAAAGGGCCGGTGATATCGCTCAGCAGCACGGGCGCCTGCTGGCGCGTGAGGTCCTGAGGTCGACCCCCAGTACCCACAAAAAAAAAAAAAAAAGAGAGAGAGGCTTAACTAAATTGGCTTAGCAATTCTACAACCTAGGGTGTGGAAGACCCATCCTAGGGTGGCTCCTGGCCTAGGTGGTATAAAGGGGAAATGAGGAAGAACAGATCTACTTCTGTTTCTTTGGAGGAGTTCCAAGCTTCCTCTTCACCTTGGATATCATCTCCTGACTTCCAGGGCAGACTCTTTGACTTCGGTCATACACTCTTCAGCCTTCCATTTTAGACCCACCGCCCTCCTGATATGGCTCACACAGCACACTGCAGTGAGCTCCAGACCTTCGACTCCAGATGCCCTGCACACTTCCTCATCTGACTCTGTAAGTGGCCAGTGTAAGCCAGTCTTATAACTTCTTATACATTTGTACATCTTGGGTTGTATCTGTTTCTCTAGTAAACACTGACTGACACAAATGGTTATAGTAAAAGCTGGGTATTCTTGTACACAAATTTTTTGTTCTTTGATTTTTATTATTGTTACAGTTTTGTTTTGTTTTCATTTCTGAGGATTGAACTCAGGAGCTTGTACATGCTGAAACAAGTGCTCTACCTCTGAGCTACATCCCCAATCCTTGAGCTCAAATTTTTATGATCTCTTCAAAAAATAGATAAATCAATTATTTTGTAACTATTTATATGTTTGGATTGAATGAGCATTAAATGAATTTATTATATTCTCAAATCACCCAAAATTTATTGTAATACAGTCATGTCTTTGTACTCAATGGCTTTGAAACTTGTTAAATTTGTTAGTTGATGCATTTTGACTTGAAAAGTTTGTACTGGTACTCAATGTGCAAGATAGAACTTGTTGGTGTCATTGCCTCATGACTTGCTAACTGTTCCAGACAAAACAATATGTTTGGCACTTGTGGTTATTGGTTCTTGTAACATTTCTCAGACCCAAGGCACCACTCTATATAGGTAATTATAGGGACAGGCTCCAAACCAAGTTTTAAAAGCTGAACAATATGTTTGTTAGTGTTATGGCTTGTGTCTAGGTGTGCCCCCAAAGCCTCTTGTGGTCATAGGTGGGGCATTTTGCAGGTGGCTGAATCTAGAGTGTGTGATACCGGGATTAAGGATGTGGTGCTGGGATTGATTCTCAGTGCAGCAGTGCAATGTTAGGATTAAGAGTGTGAGTGCTACCTGCCTTTAGGATGGGGAGCGTGGATAAAATATAAGGGACAGAAAAATGGTTGTAGTTGTTCCTTGTTGCTTATAGCTTACTGCTTGCTGCCTTCTTCTTGCCATGAACTGTTTCTCCTCTGTGCTGCCCCTCTGCCATGCCACCCTGCCTTGGAGCCAGCCAACTATGAACTGAAACCTGTACAAACTGAGCCAACTAAACTTTTCCTCCTTTAACTTTGGTTATCGGGTATTTTGTCTCAGCAATGACAAAAGTAACTAAGACAGTTTGTTTTGCCATTTGAAAATGAAATGAAACATATTTTGACGGCCATAATGTGTAATAAAATAGGACGTGCTCTACCATGTGTCAATAATACTGAAATTATACCATAAGAAAATATTTTAAACAATTTTTTTCACTTAAAAAATTAAGTGAAATTGTCAATTATTGTACTCCTTTAGTTTGAAATAGCTGCTTGGTATAATCCTTAATTTTAATAATATTTTTTTGAAATATGATAAACTGCCCCTCCTTATAGTTTTCAGGATTATATTAGCTACTTTAGACATTTATTTTAAAGTATGAATTACAAAAACATTGGTCATATTCCATGAAAAGTTTTGTCGTAACATTAATTCTAAGCATATTCACCCCCTAGATTAATTTTGAGAGTATTGACATATATTTATTCCTATCAGGCATCCCGCTCACTTTTAACTTCCTGCCTTAAGGGCAGGTAGCACTCACACCCTTAATCCTAGCATTGCACTGTGAATCAGCCGCATAGTATTCTGTTATGAGTTCTTTCATTCTTAAAAGATTTGGGTCTTCAGTACTCCCATATTCAAATGTAAATGCCTGCAGGAGCAGAAAAGACTTAAGTCATTATGAACACATACCTTAGCTGGAATTAACTTGTCACATTTTTTTTTTCTGTCATGTAAACTGGCTAAGAAATATCCATAGGGAATGCTTTTTGTGTCCATGGCAGAGCGGTAACAAGCCTGAGGAGGTGACACAAGAGTGTCAAACAACGCAAGGACCAGCTTCAGAGAGAGAGTACAGGTAAGAAAGCGGAGTGGACCTAGAAAACTAACTGCTAGAGCTGAGTAACAGTTTCAGCAGTATTATATTTCAGCAGTAGTATTTTCTAATCTGTGAATATTTAGACATTATTGAGTATCAAAAAGTTCAGAAACACTTCTCTAATTTTTTAGCAGAGCAATGTGAGCTGGCTTCCAGAGACAGACTCATCCAGCATTCTCCTGCCTCTTTGTACTCCTCGTCATGTGCCCTAATCCAGACAGGTGAAAAGAGGAGGTTATGGAGAGAATTATAAAAAGCATTGTGAAGGTCATGATTGCTAACTCTTATTGAACACTGATATATGCACCTTGTATGTAATAACTAAATTTTTTGTGAGGCTTACAACAAATTCACAAATTAGGTGTCATTACTAGCTCCACTTTAAAATTGAGTACCTATGCACAAAAAGTCAAATGTATTGCCTTTGGATAAGTGACAGAATCTTGTTGACATCTGACTTATAAATTAATTTATTCAACAAATAGTTGTGTGTCACTGTATTCTATGTACTATTACACTGATTGAACAGAGAGTAGTAAACAAACTGAAGTTCCTGTTATAACAAAGAGATGAACAATTAACAAATAAAACTATAAATATGTCATATAATGAAACATATGGGTAAATACCAAAAAGAGATGCAGTGTCATGTCCCAGAAGTAAAAGAAAGCAAATGTTTGATGAAATGTTTGAAGAACTATGTCAAATAATATGGAGTCTTAGTAAAATTTAGCACCCAAAGAGAACACTGTGTGAAAATCACAAGAGTGTGAGAACGAATATCTTTTCCAAGCTGCTACAAGGACAACAGGGATATTCCTGAGGGAAAGCTTTGAGAGGAATTAGACTGACTAGTAGTCTGGGAACAGATCAAGATGGGATATGGTGCCAGCTACAAATATATGGTTTTCCCTGATGTGTAGCAAGACAATGAGTTTGTTTAGGATATAAATAGAATGATATCAATAGATTTGCCTTTGAGTAACAGCTGTTTAAGGGCGGAGAGTAGTCTTGATTGGATAGCCCAGTAGATAAAATCAGTGATGAGAAGTTACAGTCATCAGAGCAAGAAATGGTAGTGATCCAAACAAATTCAAGGCCAACACAAAAGGAAAGGAAGAGAGGAATCTGAATGGTTTTCAAGGGTGTGTATCAATAGGGGTTGCTAACTGGTGTGATCCCTGTCATGAGACAAAAAGGAATTGAGAAAATCTCCCAGCTTTTATAACTCACAGTAGATAGCAGTGCCATTCAGCAAGAAAGAGGCCATGGCATCGAGAAAAAAAAAAAAATAATATTCAGCTTCAAGGATTTTGAACTTGGAGTTATATATGGGACATTTGTGTAAATATGTTCACTGCAGGTATGAATTATGGGGATTTGATCTCAGAAGAAAATATAGATACTGGAAATGTGAGTGATACAGGTGTATATTGTGAGCTAAATGTTTGTGCTTACCCTTCAAATTCATGGATAGAAGTCCTAACCCCACTGTAATGGTATTTGGAGGTGGGGCCTTTCAGAGGTACATAGGGTTAGATGAGGTCATGAGGGTGATGCCCTCGAGCCCTTATAAAAAGTACTTCACAGAGTCTCAGTCTCTCTCTCCCTCTCTCCCTCTCTCTCTCTCTCTTTCCCTCTCTTTCTGCCATATGAGTATAAAACAGAAACTCAAGGCTGCAAGCCAGGAAGAGAGATCTGTCCAGAAATCAAACATTTTGGTACCCTAATTTTGGACACCCCTCTATAACTATTAGAAAACAGTATCTGGTTCGGTAAACCACTCAGTCACTTTTTTTAAATGACTGTGCTAAGACAAGATAGTTAAAATGGTTGAAGTAAGTACATCATTTAACAAAAATGTATTCAAGTAAAAAGAGTTGATGGTAAAGGAAAGAACATCTTGAAACAACTCAATCCTGAAGCAAATTAAGGGAGACCAGAGACACAGTGACAAAGAATCGGACACAGGATTCTAGGAATCACTCCCTGCCATGAATGTGCCTTGAATGATAGTACTCTCCCACCACTGCAGGGTTCTCACAATATAATAGTTGGAAGCCACATGAAAAAAAAAAAAAAACCTGAAATTTGACCAAACAGAAAACATGACAATTAAAGGAATTAGCTTTAAGTGTAAAAGATGTTGTTTACTTTAATCTTTGACATTATAAACATTCCAAGTTTTATATCAGGGGAAACTAAACAGGGAGATACATTGTGAATATATTCATTTGGGGACATTTAATTCTAACTTGTCAGGTTTCATCCTACCCCTCATTATTTGTTGTGCTTCATGTCTCTGTAGAGTAGAAGGAGAGAAAGTCAGTAGCAAACTTCATCCTGGAAACCAGAGAAAAGAGCATTTCAGAAAGGAAGGAATAATCAATAGTTTCAAATGCCATAAAGAAATTTGTATGAAAGTATTGAAAGGTCGCCATCAGATGAGCGAGGTACTGAAAGAGTATTGGTAGTCTTATAAAAAAAGACCATTTCAATAAAAAGCTAAGTGGAAGAAAGTGCTCTGGACACAAGTGAAATTAAAGTACATTAAGTAGTAATTTAGTTGTGGAGTTCCATCAACACTGAAGCAGTGAATGCGGACAAAGAAAAATCCAAAAAGGGAGAAAGAAAAAGGAGCACTAGCTATAGAGACAAAGAAGTATGGAGGGGTTGTTTGTTTCATGTGTTTTGTTTAGTTTTGTTTTGTTTTGTGAGGGAAACTTGTGTATACATGAAGGAAAATGAATGGAAAATAGAACTTATGAAAGGGAAAGATGCTAAATACAGGAGAGAAGTAGCATATTTAACAGAGAGATAGCTTCAAAGATAGGAAGTTAGAACTAGGTGATTAAACGGATGGGTAATACTTTGGTAGAGGCTTATGATATTTGGAATGCTGCAAAAATAATTTGTGTATTTATCTAGGAACAGATGTAGCTATAAGGCAGGAATTGTAATGAGCCTTTTCTCACCTAATTATTTGGGCTTTCCTCTGTGGAGAAAAATGATAGGTGAAAAGTTAGTTTTGAGAGTAAGGAAGGGCATCAATAAATTAGGGCCTTGAGAGGGTTGAAATAGGTGCCTGGTTCAAGGGTGCTAGAACTAACTGGAGCCACAGCTGGAAGCATAATTTTAAGAATAGCTTTCTCCATATGTCTGTGCCTTGATTATTCCACCAAATACTATGGTTGGTACTGATATGAGGGGATTTTGCAGATGTAATCAAAGCCCAAGCCATTTGACCTTAAAATATAAAGATTATCTGGCTGGGCTTAGTCTTATCAGATAAGTCTTTTAAAACTAGAGCATTTCTCACCTGTTGGCAGAGGAGGAAGTCAGAGAGATTTGATGCATGAGAAGATTTCAAAATGTTACTGGCTTTTCAGGTGGAAGGACCACATGATGGGAAACGTGGGTGGCCTATCAAAGGTGAGACCAGGTTGGAGTAAAAAGCCAGCAAGAATACAGAGCATCAGTCCTATGACTGCAAGTAATGGGCATCTCCCAACAATCTGATTCACTGGTAAGCCAATTCTATTCCTCAGAGTTTCAGATGCAGGCCCCTCATGGGGTAGCACCTTAATATCAGCTTTCTGAGATTCAAAGAAAAAGTCAACCAAGCCACCTGAGTTTCTGACACACAGAATTATGACATACTTTTGCACAACAGAGGTCTAAGACTGTTACATTAAAGTGTCTCTTAGATAAAGTTAAGGCCCTCGGATCTAGATTTATGTCAAACAAATTATTTTCTCTGGGATCGCTCAGTCACAAATCAGAAATAGCGAACAGTAAGATTGATTTGGAGTTTGGGAAGTGGAGAAGGTGGAGAGGAAACTGAAAAAAGGCAAAGAAGCCAACAAACACTGGAAAAATGGCTTGCCTTTGGGGCTATCAGGAAACAAGAGTTAAAAAGTATGTTACCTGAGAGGAAAGAAAAGTGGTATTGCAGAGTTATAGTGGGTAACAAGAGTGAGAAAACTTGGAAAAGAAAGAGTGAAATGTTTATCACCTTTTGAGATTTCAGAGATGAAACACTTTGGAGTGCAGCTATAGATAAGAGAACCTGGTCCCGAATGGTGAGCAGGGCTTCTGGGCTTATAAGGCAAAAGCATTACAGAGCTCATCTGCTTTGTGGCTTGGATCTTGCAGTCTCATGTTAGGTAGGGAGGAAGACAATAGTAAAAGGTGTAAAATGGCTAAGGATGTTGTTATCTTCAAAAAACAATGTGATATAGCCAGCTAATATGATTTTTAGGAGAATTTTTATTGAAAAAATGGAGGAATAGTGGTTTAGATGTGGCATAGGAAGTCAGAATGTGGTGTTCCTAACTTTGGGCTAGTAGATGGATAGTCAGAGCCTAACCACTGCAGAACTACAGCAGGAACTCAACAGAGAGTCAGGTTTCATTTAAGGCAAAAAAATGAAGAAAAGTATTCTATGAAGCATGTGTGAGTGCACTGAATTTATTTATTATAGGAAACATTTTCAGAGGACTAGAAGAGAGGAAAATGAGAAATTAAGCTTAATCAGAAGGCTTTCCTTCCTGTAAGCAAATTTATATAAATTATTTTTTATTTCCAAAGATGGGAAAGAGGAGAAAAAGCAGGGAATGAAGAAAAGAGGGAGAGAGGGAAGGAAAATGAGGAAAGAAGGGAGGAAGGAAGGAAAAAAAAGGAAGGAAGAGGAAAGAAGGAAGAGCTCAAACTTTTAATTTAGAATAAGTAATAATACAAATGGAGTACTAATCTGTAGTAATAAATGTAATAAACTGAAACAGATATAAAACTATTGTGGTAATTTTAAAAATATGATACTCTGCTCTTGAAAAGGTAGGAACTCAACCACTGGAACACTGTCTAAGAGAAGATGACTGCCACCTCATAAGGACAGGCAAATCACACCGTGGAGGCATTCCTGTGCTGAGGAACTGAGTCTCCACCCCACAGCCATTGAGTGCATCATTCTGGAAGGATATCTATTTGGGATTGAGTTTCTTAGATGATTGCAATCACACCCAACATGGTGACTGCAACCCAATTAGAGAGACCAAGTTACAACCCTCCAGCTATGCTGCCTCCAAACTTATAACCCTAAAAAATTATTTGAGATGATTACTGATGCTCTAGTGTTTCAGTTTTAGTGCTTATAAAACAATAGATATATATTACTTATGTGCATTTCTATACACCTAAGAAAGACAAATGGCAAACCTTGCAGTATATTGTTGGGAAGAAAAAGAATCCACAAACCACTGAGTTTGTTTATCCAACAAATGTATTAGGAGAGCACTCTTGCAAAGGTATAACCTGAGTACATCTCTGAGCTGATGACTTCCTCTCACCTTGACCTACCATTCAAGTAGGCATCACTGGCACACTCTCCAAAATTTCACTGCTTTACAGTGGTACCTTGGTTCACAAACTTAATTCTTTCCAGGATTCTGGTTGCAAACTGAATTGGATGAGAATCAAATCAAATTCAATGGTTAGGTTCAATGTTGACCTTATGGTGAAACCTGATCCAGTTCCGTCCAATTTGGTTTACAACCAGAATTGTGGTATGAATTAAGTTTGTGAACCAAAGTACCACTACATTTATATTTTCACCAGGTCATTCCCCTGCTTATGAGCTTACAGTAGGTCACAGTGGCCTCTTACATTGAGTTTAAATACTTCTTCCTGATTAAAAATTATTTCAGTTTTTGATACTCTGCTGTATTAGCTACTTTCTCAACACTGGGACAAATATCCAACACAAAATTTAAAAGAAGAGAGATGTATTTGGCTCACAGTTCCCAGTGGGTTCAGTCCATGGTTTGCTGGTTCTAAAACAGAAACAGGATGCAGAGGTGGGTGCCTGAGGAAAGCTGCTCAACCCACGGCAACCAAGAAGCAGAAAGCAAAGGAAGAAGCTAGGGATAAGAATACACCCTTCCAGGTCATGGCCCCCAGTGACTCACCTCCAACCAGTCCTCACTTCCTAACAGTACATTCAGCTACTAAAATCATCAACAAATAAATTCACTAATGAATATAAAATCCCAGAATCCAATCACTTTCCAAACACATGAGAACTTTGCAGGACACTTTTTGGCCAGTTTAGCCTTTTGTCTATTATTTCTAATACCAAAATTATAAAACAACTAGCCCAGACTGCCAGATACACATTTCAAGACTTCTGTTAATTATACTCTACCCATCTCCTATGTTTCACCCTATTCAACTATCTTCACCATTAACACCTGTGGCTTAGCTATTCTTCAAGGTCAAACTTAAATGTTTGCTTGTTTTGAAAACTTTTTTGATAACATTTATTGACAAAAATCTCTCATGTTCAAGTTTCCATTTCACGTAATAGCTATGTGTTACAATAATAATAATCATCACACATAATTAGATACTATTTCAGGGAATGTTACTAAGCAACTTACATTTAATTATGTCAGTGCATCATTCTTGCCTGGCAGGCACATATTATATCACTTAGTTCACAAATGGTTCCATGTATGTCTGTCCTCTAATTGTTTTATAAATTCTTTTTGTTGAAAGAGAGAAAACAAACTCTTCCTCTGCATATTTTTCAGATAATCTAGGCTAGGTATGTATAACTCAAGCAACTACTTTGCTATTATTCTATATTGAATATTTCAGAATCTATTTTTTCTTTCTCTTTTACAGTCTGGGCACAGAGGTAAACTACATTTTCCAAGTTTCTTGGATTTAGGTGGAGCTCTGAGACTAAGTGTTGGCTAGTGGAAATGATATATGCACTTCCAGATAAAGCTCATAAAAATCTCCAGCACCCAACTCTTTATTCTCTAGTCTGTTTTTGCACCAATCTTGAAGGTCACTTGTTAAAGGTGATGGCTCAAGAACTGGATCCTGAGTCACCAGTTAGAAGAAACACACCCTGCAATGTCACTTAAGCCTTCGCCAATCCAACAACATCTGTGTTGGATTTCCTTGTGGTCAAAAGTACATTTTTACTTTGTTCAGCCACTGATATTTTGATGCTGTTTGCTGTTAGAATCAATAATTTTGTTCAGAGATGTGACATGAA
This sequence comes from Erethizon dorsatum, assembly GCA_028451465.1. Lineage (NCBI taxonomy): Eukaryota > Metazoa > Chordata > Mammalia > Rodentia > Erethizontidae > Erethizon > Erethizon dorsatum. The sequence goes on from CM051831.1 coordinate 75,140,705, forward strand.
AATAAATAAGGCTATATTTGTGAAGCTCTAAGTCTAGGTATATAGTTATTTAGAAACATGTATATTATATAAGATTATATATATGAAAGACTTCACACTCCTTAGTTTTAATTTACCATTCCTATAACTGCATATGTCACAACATTGAAAATGTCACAATCAGTAGTCCCTTTATATTTGTTTTTAGTAAAAACTATAGTTCCATTTATCAATCATAACTACACATGTATTCAAAAATAATACATATCCACGAAATGTACTACATTTATCAAGATACATCAATAATATTAATTGATTAATGTGGCTTAATTTCATCATAAGCAAACCAAAAGTCTTTCCATTTCTGTTAATATTTATATAAACACCTATCCAAGTATACATAGTATATTGTAAAAATAGAGTAGTGCAGAGCACACATTTTAATGGCAATTTTCCTATTTTGTTAACTATTTAGATTAAATGGCAAGCAGAAAATGAACTGACAGTCCTAAGTATTGTAAGCACTGTTCTAAAGTCAATCTTTTTGTATATCCTGCATGGCTTTCATTTTTTGAAGCTTAGAATCCATTTGAAACCGGCTTTTTTATTCTGTCATCTTAATGGCGAAGAGGGCAGGGTCCGCAAATTAAATTTGCCCTTGATAAGCAAGATGAGAGTGAAGCAGGGGTGTTAGAGATGCAGCACATACCTGCTGACTAGCACACAGCTGTCGTGTCCCTTCATGGGGAAGAGAAGACCAAGATTATCATCAGAACCTTGAATTATCATCACCTGTGGTATTGCTGGCATATCTATCTTTAGGAATACTTATGAATTTAGGCATAAGTAATACTTACACTTTTCAAGAGTCAGGAAAGCATAATTTTACTTTCTTGCCTGAGAGAAAGATAATATATTCTTTTATGCATGATCTTTAAGCATGTAGTACATTCTAGTCTTTGTATCATATTACATTTCACAGCTATAACAGAGTTATAGCTTTCAGAGTTTTTTAGATTTTGTGTATATTGTAGAATATATCATCAAGATAGGTGATATAAAAGTTTTATCATTGTACATATGTTTAGTTGCTGTGTTTTATATTTTGATTTAATTCTTCTTCTTTGGTTTTTCAATCTGTACTTTCTGAAAGATCTACTGACCTTTTGTAATCTAAGACCTAATTTTTTAAAAACCGCTATTACATTCTACAAGTTCTTAGTCTTTATCTTGAAAGCAATAGAATGTCATTGAAGAGTTTTAAGATAGGGGGTTGTATAATCAAGATTCCATTAGGAAGAAAATACATCTAGAAAGGCTGAAAAGAAAGAGCGGATATGAAAGTGCCATCTCCCTGTCCAAATTGCTACTCAGTTCTTTCTGATGCAGGATATAATCACCTCACAGATTCAAATAAAAATCTTTACTTGACTCGGGCATCTATTATCTTCCAAGTATCTCATAAATGAAACCCTCACTGGGTCTGAGGCTCCCAACTGGTGTCTGAATAATAGGAAGCCATCTTAACTGGGTAGGAAGTAGCACATTCCAGTGAACTGAGAAGAGAGGGCTTACTCAAAAGCTATGAGTCATTGACTGAGAGTTAATGTTCAACTGCCCAGTGCTTAGGAGCCGCTGCATTAGCTCCGAAGGCCTTTCTCCTGAGCTTTCTTTGTATGTTTCAAACCCTGCTGAGCTGATGGAAATAACGCCTTAATTTCAACTCTGATCATTAACCCCCTGCTTCGTGTTTTTACAAATCATTAACATGCCATTTGTGTTTCACTTTAAAGAAAGGCTTTGTGCTCGGGAAACTGGGACTTCAGGGTGATGAGGACCAAGTATTGAAAAGGAAAACACATGACAAATTGTAATGTCAAAGCTGTGCTGGTAACCCAGTACAGAACAAAAATATAATCTTTGGCTAAGTAATGTGACTAGCACTGGGATTTGTAACTTCTCGTAATGTGGAGAAGTGAGAATATGAATGCTATTCAGTAGTTGTAATGGCTGAAAACTATCACAATGTCCTGTTGAATAATTTAGCTCTAGCAAGAAGGGAAAACATTAAAAATCTTCAAGATATCTGTAGCTTCATGTACTACTTGATTATAAACCTAAAATTTATGGGAAAATTGTTAATATTGGCTTAATTAATCAAGCATTTAGTGGCCAGACATTGTACTAATCAATTTTATTCCTGCCCAAATAATCCTTTTAATGACATCTCCCTCATTATTCTCTTAACGCTGTTATCAAATGGCTGGCATGGAAACCAGTTGGCAGCCTTCTATTTGCAAGTTTGTTCTCTGTACGCTCTCTTAGCCTTTCTTCCTCTTGAAGCCTTACTGTTTTTCAAGTGCCTCGTGAAACCCCATTACGTCCACAGACCCCCAGAAGGGGACTGCATAGACAGTAGCTACTCCTCTGCACTCAATAAGACACAGTAAATGATATTTGGTAGTAATGCTTGTACTTATAGCAATATTTTCACTAAGTATCATTTAGTACTAAGTCTGGACAAAAGACATTTCAACAAATTTAGTTATGGATCTTTTTGGCATGTATTTGTGATTTATGACATGGGGCAGCCTCCATTCTACAAAATAGAATGAGCATTCTCACCTAGCTATTGGGAAAACTGGCTTTTGTAAGGTAGAAACAAGGAAATAGAACAATAGCAAATACAGTGGTGCCTCAGTTCACAAACTTCATTTGCTCCACTATTTTGGAAGATGGCCACATTTGTATTTGTGTAGAAAAGATAGATAGGTCGTTGTTTGTCACCCGATGTAGAGTTTGTGACAAAAACAAAATTTTGCCAAACTCTTTTGTTTGTGAACCAAATTGTTTGCAAACATAAGCATTCATGAACAGAGGTACCAATTCTCAGACTGGTTCACATCAAATTACTTCAGGTTACTTTTTAAAGGGGGTAAACCAGAGAAAATAATCACACTGATTCTACTAAACTGGAATCACACATTCTCAAGGGGGAAAAAAACTGATTTGTTTCAGGATCTATATTCCTCCTTAAAATACAGTTTAATTATACGCATCTAGCACTAGAGACTCTATTTTTGTGTAGTCTATCCTGTTAGGGCCTAGTGTAGGAGCTCAGTCCAAAACAATGGCTGCACACAATTTTTGGCTAATAATCTCAAACCCTAATCCAGTATATTGTTCTTGGTGTCAAAGATCTAGCAGAGTATTACATTTAGTGTGGTCTAATGAACAAAATGTAAGTTTTTCAGTTCAGATAAGGATGAGAACTTATGTTCTCATTGGTTTCAGAAGAAGTGACAATTTTGTATAAAAGACTTTGAATGTTAATTCTTTTCTTTTTTGCTTGAGTTTTATATCTGAAAGCTAAATTTAGTGTCTTCAAATGAATATTGCCAGCAGATTAAATTTGCCTGTACTCTGACAGTTGTAAAATTCAGATATATTCCTAGTTTACACACAGATCATATTTTCAAGTTTTATATTTGTATCATCTTATTTTAATAATCATATGAATAAAAATTTGGAAAAATATTCTTTGGTGAGTAGATAGAGGATCTCACATATTTATCCTGATAATTGGGCTTTACTAAGTGTAGACATTTGAAAATGATTTGGTTATGAATTGCTTATCACATAAAATTCATCTAAAATGAATAGGCATAGTAACATATGCACAAAAGGATACAGAAAGAAAACAGAACAAACAAAAGGTATAACCTGATACCTCAATAATTATTAATACCTACAGCTATTTTTAACAATATATGTGATTTTTTGTTATATCACATAAAATCAGCTCTACTATTTCAAAGCTACTATACAAAGAGATTGTTTTTAAGAATGTTAATTGTACTACTTACAAAATGCAACGTAGAACAATGCAAACATTATTAGCTCCTGATTTAACAATAGCTTTCCTTAGGCATAAAGGAAAATCTAGGTCATAATTCTTTTCCTTTACTACAAAAAGCCCTCATGTACACTTTTATATCAGAAATACATTTGATGGATGATCTACCTCATTTTTAAATATATTTATTTTTCTATGATGTGTTAAAATAGCTTTAAAGCTAAAAAGCATAACAAATCACATATATTTCTTTTTTGGATAAATGCTCTTGCATTATTGCGTTTTTACACAATTGTCATCATTCAAAACTACTTTTCCTGCTGGTGAACAACATTTGTCTTCATCCATATGTTGCTGGCTGGGAAAGCTGACATTGTATTTTTTGGCCAATTTCCCATATGTAGTATATTTGACTGTTTAAAATTCAAGGTATATTTTGTGACCATACTAAGAAGAGGTCTTCATAGTGCTTTGTAATGTAGAAACTTCCACTGAAAGCAATATAAAATAATACTCTGTAAAGACTACATTTGCCCATGAAATTTAAGTCACTTGATGTAGCAATATTATTTGAAATAGGAAGGTGGTAAAATATGAACTGTTTTTGATATTAAAAATGTGTGGTACATGTAAAATAGATACCTAAATCTCATAATCCTGAGAATATAGGCTTCAAAGCAATTTGATTAGTTTTCTGAGAAACAGAGTTAAGGTTGAGAAATAATTATAACTAAAATGAAAGATTATGCCAAAGAACACTGATACATTTGATTATTCTCACTGCCTTCAAATGCCCTACCTGGATGAGAACATACTTTGGAAGAGTGGACATTTGGTAGCCTGTTAACTACTCCCTTGGCAAAACAGACTCTAGATATGAATATGTGGCCTGTGGGGAATGCTTGTCCTTTTTAAAATTAGCCTACTTTGAAGAAAAAACTGATCTTAATTATGCTGTAGTACATGAGTGTGGTATTCTATCATAATTTCAAAGTTTTGGGGTGCAAAATATGTCTCTTCAGAAACTTTTATTATAACACATATTTATCATACAAATGAATGGGATTATGATGTTTCCATATAAACATACATATTGATCACATCCATCCGCTCTTTTACCTTTGTAACCTACCCACCCACTTTTTCCCTTGGTAACCTTCCCAGTTCCTAACAGTCTCTTTAGTTAATCTCATTCCTACTTTCAGGATGACCCATTTTTTTGTATAGTATTTCTTAGTTTCAGTTTGATTTTCTATAAACTGAAAGAATCTGCATTCTTCTATTTTCTTAGATTTTAAGTGTCTCTTTTGATTGTATGGTGAGTTACGTTTAGCAGCAGAATATGCCACCTGTGATTACATATATAACAAATTTTCTATTAATTTTGAGCAGATTTCTAAAGTGTTTTTACTTTACTACTTTTGCCAAAGGCTAGGATTTTTACCAAAATTATAAGGACTGGGAGTATCTCAAATAATGAAAGTTTTCTGGGGCTTTGAAATTAAACTCTCCAAAACCCTACCCCAGATAACAGATAAACTTTTTGCTACTAATCACATCCATCTGAAACTATGACCCAGGCCATCTATTAAAGTTTTCATAACATGGTTGCTTAAAAGTGGAAAATGGAAAAAAAAAAGCCTGATTTAGAACATGAATGCATATCTAACATATGACATGCTTTTATAAAATACCAAAATAATTGTCTTCGATACAGTAAGAGAAAAGGAGATTTGATAAAGTAATTTCAAACTTCTAGGCCTCAATATATTTATTTATAAAATGTTAAATTAGTTATGTTGAGAAACGTACATTAAAATTGCTTTCAATTTTAATACTTTTCATTGACTATAGCATTAATCCTTCTAAGTCTCATAAAAACTAGTGGCTACTGAACTTGGGTTTCTAGAAGTTATACATTACATGAGAGTGAAGAAGGAATATAGAATTTGAGGAAGGAATCAAGTTAAGATGGTGACAAAGACTATAACCACTACATCAACATCAGTGTGTGTTTCTTTGTTTGTTTATTTGGTAGCAGGAATCAAACTTAGGACCCTGCGCTTGCCAGGCAGGCACTGCATAGTGTGTGTTCATTTGAATTATACATTGAAAGTTTGAAAATGTTTTCACTTATGATAGCTCATTTGTCCAGCCCCTAAACTATGAAGTAGTTACTGCAGATAAAACATTCCCTTTATTTATTCTTGTAGTAATTTATTTATTTTCAGAAGAAGAGATTGGGATTCAAACAAATAACTTAGAAAATAATGGCTGTTGAATCAGTGCACCCACCAGACTTTCATAGTGGTCTTCCCAGTTAATGTTTCTGAAAAACACCTGAGTAGGATTTTCCATTTGCAGATCTGAATTCTATTTCTAAGTAATTTTATGTAATAAGAGCGGGTAAGACTGAATAATTCTCTTTTACCAATTTCTCATGATTCTGATGCACACTATAAGGGATTCTACTGTGTATCTTCTGTGCATACCAAATACTATTTTGTTTTCTTTTTCTCTCAGCCTTGAAATAAAGGCTGTATTTCATGTGTAAGCATTTATATATATAAATATTATTTCTGAAAGATAGCTTATCCAAGGCATGGCATTCTTACCTCTTATTATAACTTTTTTTCAATTTCTGCTATTAATATACCAAACAAATTGTTCTTCACTTGATCACCTCATAGACATATATTGTAACTACTGCATGATGAAAAACTTTCTCAGCCTGGCATTCACTAAAATTTTCCAAGTATTTTTCTGGCTTCATTTCTATAATAGGCCCCTGTGATATGGAAATTATTATTTCAGTGTTTCTTCACTCCATTTTAGTGATGGCATGAAGGTACATTTGCTCAAAGTGAGATTATGTACAAAAGGATATTTAAGACAGGATGTACCAAGTGGATTGCAAAGTTAGGTAAGCCTGGGTAGGTTGTCCAAAGCCATTTAATTTTCTGAAATGACTCAAATGACATTCCATTTCACCATGAGTCTTGCTCTTTAATGAGAAAATAATGGACATTTTCAATGAGCAGATACTCTGATTTTCATCAGTATGCACAAGGACTGCTTCTTATTCTAGAAATATTAAAATCCCCAATTAATTAACTGGTTTTCTTTCTGAGGTAGATGGAAAAGTGAATGATACTCACATGTGGTACAACACTAGCTTGCAGAGGATGAGTGAAATAAAGACAACCCAAACAAAAATCAAAGATATATGTCTATGCATAATTGTATGTATACGTGTATGCACATATGTGTATGACAACTTAAAATTCTTAATTCTCAAGCTTTCTTTTTACTTTGCCTGCATCATTTAGGCATAAATATTTTACTACAAGGTTAAATGTATGAAATAACATACACTGTACTTTATTAGAAATTATATACATTTAAAGAATAATTTAACTATATTTCATGTGTAGTATATACATTGTTAGAAACTACCCAGCTAAAATACCAAAAGCAACTGTATCCTGAGTCTCTCTGCTATCTATTCATCTCCCCCACAAGTTTGTGCTAGTTACACTGATTAGAAATCCAAAAACTGGAGTTTCAGTCCTAAAACAAGTCCTGCCCCCTCCCTTGTAAAAAAGGTAAAAGTGATTCAAAGGCAGCAATTTTTGTGTTGTTTCTTCATCGTAAACGACAGCCCAAGGAAATTGTGATGTGGGAGGAAGGGACAAGACCACATCCCATTCAGAGTGTCTGTGTCTTCAGAATAGCAGCAGAAGTGAAGCTGATAGATATTCATGAATTACTTAGAAGGCTCAGAACATAAGCACTTCAGAAAAACCTGTAAAAAGGAAAGACTAAAAACGTCTCCCCAGTTGTGCTTTGTGTAAAACCTGGTTCCTCTGGCTGCCAGTAGTAAAGATGAGCAGAAAACCCAGTAATGGGTAGGATTAAATTCCCACTGATCCAGCCAGATTAATTCACAAAATCCTATTAACTACACAACCAAAACTGGAGAATGTGGTAATTATTACTCATCAGAATCCATTTGTCAATTAAGATTCACTTCATTTTCAACATAGTTGAAACATAGTTGAACGTAGTTTCCTGTCAGTAGGATGCAAGACTCAAAATCTACAATTTAAAGGAGGAGAGGTTTAACTTGGCTCATGGCTTCAAGGGATAAAGTCTGTGGTCAGCTGGCTCCAAGGCAGAAGTATTATAGCAGAAGGACATGGTGAAGTAAACCCACTCAGTTCATGGTGGCCAGAAAGTAAAATAGGGAAAATTGCCAGAGAGGAAGTAATGATGGACCACATATAGTACCCTAGGTCATGTCTCATAACACACCTAGTTGCACCACAAGTTTGCTTTACCAGTAGCCTGAACATCTCCCAAGCCAATCAAATTGACCACCTCATCCCATTCTTATGTAAACTTTGCACCTAAAAACATCTCCTTAAACCACATTTAACCTCCAAATAAACACAATGACAAGTTAATAATTCTGTCTAAAAATTTACTTACTATTCTGTGTGCAACCAAGAATGCAATCAACCCTGCCCCAAATTCTAAACAGTTCTGAGATTTTTCAAAAGTCCAAATCAAAGTCTCTGCTGTGACTCATGGCAAATTCTTAGCTGTAGCTCTCTGAAAAGATTTACAAACCAATTATTTAATCCCATGATAAAATGACACAGGATAAAAATTCTCACTCCATAATGGTGGAATGGGGGATATAAAATAATAGAAACAAATCAAGACTGAAAGTCAGCCAGACAAACATTAAGTCCTGTAGCTCCATATCCAGCATCTGGGGCACATGGTGGGGGAGTGTATGTTCCAGAGGCTTTGGATGGCCCCAGCTCCATGGCCTTGCTGGATATAGCACACTTGGCCTCCCTTGGCTCTCCTATTTCCTAGGGTCTCCACTGTATATCTGAGTTCATTCCCATTTCTTCTCACACTGCCCTTTCAGTGGCTCCTTACCTAGCCTCCCAGGCCTTCTTTTGACATTTGAGTGGAAGCCTTTCTGACCCCACAACTCCTGCATTCTGCATCCCAGTAAAACAAGCATCATATGGCTGATATCAAGTTCTTCGGTCAGCCCCCTTGGACCATGGCTGCACCACCCTCTAAGTGCCTATATGGCCAATCACAGTGAAATGAATCCCAGGGAACCAATTCCCTAGAAGGCCTTTCTTCATTAAGGATCTCAGGGACTGTTTTCTCAAAGGAAAGATTCATACTTTTGTACCCCTCAGCCTGCACTGTGTGGCTCTTGCTGTTTTCTGAGAAACTTTGAAGGCATCTTTCTTCTTGTCCCTGTACAAAGTCTTTGATTGTTTTTTAATGACATTAATGTCTTCAGCAGCCATACCTCCTGTGGACCTAACTTTGCATATCATTTCTCCTGGGCAATAATTAATGTTTTTTTAAAAATTTTTCTGCTCAGCTTTTTACTCCTAATTGTGACTATCAATTGACTAAAAGCAGTCAGCCATATCCCTGCTACAGCCTGAATATTAGGTTGTCTTTGAATTTCTTTTGCCTAATCAATTTGTTCACAGCCTTTGCTCTGAGCCTCCCACAAAGTTCACAACATGGGGAAAATGTAGGTAAATGTTTTGTGAGAGTGTAACAGCTTACCAATTATCAGTGAAGTTCTTGCTCCCAACTGAAACTTCTTAACTCTAGTCTTAAGTGTCCATATTTCTATCAACATTCTCTTTTTCCAAGCTCTGACCAGAATCATCCATAATACTCGTCTTACAGTATTTTAAGGCTTCTCCAGCCTACTTTCCCAATCCTTTCAAAATTCTTCCCACAAGCCAGTTCCAAGGGTTTCTTTTTTTTTTTTTTTTTTTGATACTGGGAATTGAACTCAGGACCTTGCATTTGTCAGGCAGGTGTAGCACTGCTGAGCTAAATCCCCAGCTCCCAAGTGCTTCTAAACCTCAAGCATATATACAGTCATTGCAATGACTCCACTTTTCTCATAGTAATTTTCTCTTACTTATTTTTCTAATACAGGGATACAATACCCAATACTCACAATTTAAAGGAGGAGAGATTTAACTTGGCTCATAGTTTTAGGAGATTCATTCCATAGTTGGCAAGCTCCAAGGTAGGAGCATTATGGTGTAAGGGCATGATGGAAAAAAGCTGATCAGTTCATGGTAACTAGGAGGCAGAGTAGGGGAACAGTACCAGAGTGGAAGGGGCAAGAAACCAGATATGGTTCCCAAAATCATACCTCCACAACCCACCCAACAACACCCAGATATTTGTTTTACTAATCCCTGCTGCCTCCAAGCTAATCTAGTTAATTGTAATCATCACAATAGTGTTTCCCATAACTTCTGTCTTAAATTCAAAGTCAATTGTAAATTACTATTTTATGTTTATGAGGAAGAATAAAAGAAATTATAGGCTTTGTAACAACAAGTCATCATAGTGACCAGAATATTCAGCGGAAGAATATACTATGGACTAAATGAGTCATAATCATGCTTATCTGAGCTCAAATAACTTTTGTGTATAGTTAATAAGTTTGAACAAGAAGGTCCTTGAACAGATTAACTTAATAAAGAAATTATTTTTCTAAGTATTTTATTTTTAATACTCAAAATTAAAATTATAGCCATTTCCAATAACTCCTGTTCATTCCACAGTCTATATGGAATTTAACTTCAGAATTCATGTCATTAATGTGGTATTAGACTTGGTCCTTTAAGTGCTTTTTAAAAATATTTCTGTATATATATTCCTGTTCTCTCAACAAGTGAATAACTGCCTTGAAGAAAAACATACTACAATATTTTTCTACCCCTGAATCTTTCACAGAATCCTACCCTATAACATTTATTAAATATTTAATAAGTTAATCAGTGGACTATATCTATGCTGGAAATTAAGAAAAGTTTAATTAACAGATGTAATTAACACATCACTTTGTCTTCTTGGAAAGACAATTTCATGTCAATTGGATGATTTCTGAAATTAACATAAACTAATGTAAAGGAGAATTTATTTCTCTGAAATTCTCACTTATTATGTTCCATCTTACTCAGTTATTAAGCAGTTTTCCACAAAATTTTATTGTATTTGTTTATCAGTTTTGTTATCCTCTATAAGTTCACCACCTCTTATAGAGAAATGATCCTTGGGCCGGTAAGATAGCTCAGTAGCATAAGTGCTTGCCTGGCAAGCGCGAGGTCCTGAGTTTGACTCCCAGTACCCACATATGAAAAAAGGGCCAGTGATATCGCTCAGCAGCATGGGCGCCTGCTGGTAAGCGCACGAGGCCCTGAGGTCAACCCCTGGTACCCACAAAAAAAAAAGAAAGAAAAAATAAAAAATGATCCTCAACTTTTAAAACTATGTTGTATAAATATTCTAACAGTTATGTATTCTCCATCATTTCCCGCTGTACACTCAGTGAAATGTCCATTCTCTTTCTCTTTTTCTAAACCTTCAGGAAATCTGTCTCTAAATGGTAACAGAATAAAAAAGTATGCCTTACCATAGTTTTAAGTGGAAAAAATAGCCAGTGATATAGTTAGCTATTTATTTTGATGCATTGAATTCCCAGGGAGGCTATACATATTCATACAGCTTTAAATGATAGCAAGTTTTATTTTGTGTTCCTCTCTCATTACCACTAATGGACACCTTAAATGTTTGACTTGACTTAGATATTTACAAAAAGCACTGAGAGAAAGCTTATTATATGCTGCTACTCTCTTGGCTTTTATGTTCTATAAACCATGCATATGATTGCTTTAAAGGAAAAAACTGAAACTCCCAGTACTTTAGACATAGAGAGTCCTCTCTGAGTCACATATTTTGGTCCTGAATTATCAAGTGTATAAGGGGTAAATAACAAGTAAAGATTGTTTCTAAATGTTGAAAATATAGGCTATATTTATAAGTCAAATTTAACAGTACATTTTGAGAATTGATGCTTTTAGGATTCAAGTGGCAGTAAACCATTTGTCTACCTTATTTTTTTTGTCTCTGTCTCTTAATATTTTTCAGGGAGAGAAGAAATTTTATGGGTAAATAGTAAAATCCCATGTTGGTATCATCTACTTCAGTATCTCCTCACATACCAGCAGAATGTCTGTTAGGTCAAATAAATACAGCTCAATGGCTTTTTTCCAGCCCCAAATTAACACTGTCAGAAAGAAAGCATAAACAGTAAGATAATGTGCTTAGTAATTCATCTTCAAGTCAGTAGTTTGAAGACCACGTTTTTCTATAGGAACATTACTAACATTGGTATTGAGGTTTTTACTCTGCAAAAGTCATCTTCAATCATGTATGGTACACCAAAAAGAAACTTATATAACATACTAAGTGTAAGAAATTAAATCTTCCTTCCTGAGGATAGTGAAGAGGAGACCTAATAGAATCTGTACCTTTTTTATTGGGTGCCAGATAAACATAAAGATAAATTTTGAAACTGACAAACACTGATTTTCCACCATGTCTCACCTTGATGGCTGGCACATAGCGTACATAACACTATTCCTAATTTCATGCAAATGGCAGACATTGCTAGTTAATCCTCAGATTTTTTAATGAGGGTCTTATACTTACCTTTTTTATTTTATGTGAAAAAAATTTTTAACAAATTAAAAGAGAATAAGAATAGTTAATACACTGTGTATTACATTGAAAGTACTTTACCTTGAAAGTACTTACTCAGAAAACAAGGCAGAGACATAAAAGATTCTCTCTTACAAAAAAGAAAGAGATAATAGTACAAAACTTTCTTTTCAATGAACTAAGAGAAACTAGCAGTGTAAATGAAATGAATTAGCATACATATTAAAATACTTTTGAAACAGCAGAGTAGGTAATTTTGGGAATTATTTGAACTTCCTCCTGCTTCCTATTTATCTATCTTCTACTTTGATAATACTTTCATTGTCAGAGTATTAAACTGAACCCCACAAAGTGTTAACACTGTGCCCTAATTATAATATTTGTGTTGGAAATCCATGACAAGAAATAAGAAAGTGTGAATGAATATCAATGGTACTAGTAGATAAATAGCCCCAAGTGGATTAGCCCTCTGAAGGTAGATCAGTGGTCTCATAGTGTTATACATGCAATCCATTAATTGTTCTACATGAGAAAATCCATCAAAAACAATAGTGCCACCATTTATTTTTTTATATTATATTTAGAGTTAATGGGCTATATTCCATTTGAGTTAATATGACAAAAAATATCATGGAACAATATAATGTTATTGCCTAAATAGCAGGATTTTCTTGCACAAAGTATATAAAATTCTTAGTAAGGTGCCTGACACAGAATATATATTCTATAAATGTTGCATTTTTCAACTGCTTTTATTTCAGGGAATCTAATTCATGATAACCGTAATTTTTATGTAGAGATTAATTTAGTATATTGCACAAGATATTTCTGTCAATATTATCAAGAATATTTGCATAAAAGATAAAAGTCATAGTAAAATAGACATCTATTTATTAAATACTCATTTATGGAGGAAGTGGGACTCCTGACCATCTGGTGTCTACAGTAACAGACCAACTATTACTGGAGTTACTTAAGAGGGTCACAGAGAGTTCAGGTATTCACAGAGTACATGTCCAAGCCATATGCAGAGGACGGGCTACTTTCATGAAAGCCTTTATAGATGATCTTAGCGTACAGCCATAGATAAGAAGGAACTTTATTTTAAGAGGATTAAGGCTAGAATTATTTGTTCATAAAGATTGCCAGGATAACAAAAACTTTTTCCCAGAGGCTAATAGATAAATCAGGAAATTCAAATCAAAAGAGCAGAGGCTGGTGACCTCAGAGAGATGCTATCACAAGCCTAAAGCTTGTTAGAAAAAGCTGTTCAAAAGTTTGGGAGGAGTCATTGAAAAAGTGATCAGTACAGCACTAGTTACTGAGAGGCAGCTATTAATACATGTATCTATATTGTGAGCAGTTGTGCTTTTCATTACTGATCATGATGAGTCATTGGTCAGATAGCCAATCCCCTGAGGATCCATCTGAGAACCAGGAGTGACACTAAAAGACCTTGATCAAGATGACTACAAGCTTTTGAAACCTGTGTGTACTCTAAGAATAGAGTAGGGTGTTTGGGACCCAGGCTGCCTCTTTTAAGTCTCACGGTATTTCTCTGTACAGGTTGAGAGAATTCTCTTAATCATTCATTTGTCGATTCACACGTCATGTAAATATTTTGGGGTATCTGCCATATACCAGGTACTGTTCTATGCAATATGGATAAATAATAAATCCTACAGATATGTTTTCCCTTCAGATTATTGCAAAACAGTGGAATATGCAGACATTGATTAAATAGCCACCAAATGTTTAAAGAATAACTGTGTAACTGATATGCAGGGAAAATACAATAAACTTTGACTTTAACATTGTTTGAAAATTTCAGTCTTCAATAAAAAAGTTAAAATACACAGGGCTTATACCATATACTTTGAAACAGAAAACACAGGCAGCTATCTAAATGTCTTACACTTCACTTAACCAAACTTCATGATTTTGTTCATCTTACATCTTAGGCTAAAGATAATAAAATGAAAAGTCAAAGATTTAATTTTTAATTTCAGTTGCTACTTTTATTTTAATGATGAAACAAGTGTGACAATTATAGTATGGTTCTGGGAAGAAAATATTCCAATTGTTGGCAATCTGATTTTACAGATTTTTATAGCAATATGTCATAGATTTAAGCATGTATATAGATTTGTGCATGTGCATGAATAGATTCTATGTAATAGTAAAACAAATGATATAGAAAATTTGTTCTCAAAATATCTGTAACTATATTGAATATGTAAATTACAAATGGATCAATAAAATTATATGATTCTGTATATTTTGTGGTTACAGAAGTATTTTGAAACTATTAAAATCCACTTACATTGATGAAAAGTACTAAGTACACAATGGCTCTTATTTGAAATGAACTTGTAGGACAACTCCTAAATAAGGTGTCTTTGAATCAGTTTGCTCAAGTAGGGGGGAATAAAAGACAGAGACGATCAAATATGAGAATATTGTAAAAAACATTTTGTCTTGCTATTTGTCCATATATCATTAGCATTACATTAACTTATCGTTAGCAAATATTCTTGTCAAATGAAACCAATAAACATGATTTAATAATCATTTTTGGACAGTGAACTTTATCTGGTATTTTAATCTGGTTATGTCTTAATCTTTGCTTAAATGATTCAAAATCCTCATATTTAAAGAAAGAAGATAGAATCAGTCAAAGGATTCATTGCTGCTTTACATGAATGAGGGAACATTAATAGATGTGAGGGTCCCTGGGAATGCCAAGTTGATGGATGAGAGCAATACAACATATTGAGCCTAGTGGAGGGGACAGTTACCTCCTTTCCAAGGTGTTTCCGGCTCATCTATCCTGTTTCCAAGCAGAGGATGCTTCCTATTATAATAAGATGCTTTGAAACAAACTAACAATCTCCAAAGAACTACCAAAAAGAAGGGCGGAAAATAACATTTCTTTTCCTTTAAGGCTTTTGTTATCTCAACTTCTATACTTTGGTTTGGTTTTGGAAATAATGATAGACTAGAAAGGAAGTTGGGTTGAAAACTCTGACAAATACAAATTAAAACCAAGGTAACTAAATTTTCTTTTTCATGGAAGAGTATGCACATGCATACACACACATGTGCACACACACAAATCCTAGAAATATTAAAATATCCTTATGTGCACTTAATTCCCATACAGAATTCCCTACAATCCAAGTATGCCAGGAGATCTGATCAATTATCCTACCCTCTGAAATGGTACCCTACTTCTCTCCTCCGGGAGAGCATAAATGGAGAGTTTTCCCTATTAAGTTAATCTTCCCCATTAAGTTAATTTGCATAGGTAAAGGCCATCAGCTTTCACTCAGAATTCTCCTTAGCTTGTTGAAGAACTCATCTGGTACTGCTACAATTGCTTGCTAAACATCTAGCTCTCCTGACTATCCAGTATTTCCAGAATTTATTATATTCTCACATTCCGGTGCATACAACAGGCTGTGATATACATAGTCCATTTCTGAGCAGGTCCTGAATCATTGGATCCTCCCATTGTGTGCTCCATATTGCTTCAGTATTGCCTGAATTTCCTGCCACCATCTTTGCTGTCATTTATATGCTTATGGCATCTTTTGCTCTTAGCTCTTTCTTATCTTTCCTTGAGGAAATAATTCAGCTAGTAGCTTTGATCAAAGATGTTTTAATTCTGTTTGGGCAGCAAGCTCTTCTCAGGATAGCCTTGAGTAGTAACAGGACTGGTTTCACTGATTCAGGCCAGTACCTCTTTGTGATAGTTGTTCTATCCCTTCCTCCATCCACTTTTACCTGTTCCTGCCATAGTGCTGCCCCTTGCATTAACTAGGTTCTCTGGACTTCTGGACTCTTATTGGAGTTGACCAATGGGAAGCACTAGTAATCACTTAATAAAATTTTTCAGAAGTTCAGAAAGTGAGAGCATGGGCACTATCCGTTGATTCCTCTGCCTCAGCTCTTTAGTCGTGGCTGAGTGTACAACCATTTGACATTACAGCTCCCCTTAGGATGTGGTTATTCAATGGTCCTGACTCTTAATAATTCATGATAACTTCCTTTCCTCCTCTTTTTCATTCTGGTGGCAATAGTTTCTCTCTGTTTTGTTACTTCCTAGGTACTTCACATCTGTTGTTTCATTTCCTTAACCCTGCACAAGCTCTGTAAGCAGTCCTTTCATTAAATTATCTCCAAGTGTACCTGCTGTTTTCTGTTATTATGTTGACTGAAATTACTGTACTGAGCCCCTCTTGCCACAATACCCTTGATTATTTTGACAAAAGCAGTACCTTAGTTTTTAGTACTTAGTACAGAGATCAAGAAGTGTTAATGTACTAATACAGCATACTATTGAAAAATGAAACAATCATTTATATTTTACAGAGGAAATCTCTAGTAAAATACACACAAAAGTGCTGTGAAAGCAGGCAGTTAGTAACACAGTGATACAAAGGAAGTAAACTGCAAAGAATCTTTCTGTATCCTGTTGCTCCCTGAAGGAGATCATTCATTTTCCTATTATAGCGGTAAAGAAATGTATTTAAATTTGTTGGCTTTCATGGCCAACTCCAGTGCTAGACAATGAATTCCTCCTAAAAGAGAGAACTTTGTCTTATTCATATTTTGGTCCTGGTGTCTGATATAGGCATCAGCATATAGAGTCTTACCAGTGAGTGTTGTGTGAGCGAATGAATGAGAAATGGTAATTAAGTATTTAAGAAACACATGTGCATACATGTTCATAGCAGAATGGTTCCCAGTAGGGCTACTGTTCAGTAAGAGATAAATGAGTAAACAAATCATGGCATATACATATTACGAAATAGCGTTCTGTTATCAAAAGTAGTGAAGTACTGATGTAAGCTACAACGTGGGTAAACCTCAAGGGAAGATACCAGACACAAAGGTTGACATACTGTATGATCCCACTTCTAAGAAATAGCCACAGTGGTTAAATTCATAGGGATAGAATATAAATAGTGATTTCCAGGGACTGGAAAATGGGAGAAATGGTGAAACTACCTAGTAGATAAGAGTTTTATTTTGTAGGGATAAAAAGGTTTTGAAACTAGATATGGTTTATGGAACACTGGGAACGTAGTAAATAATGCTGAATTATGCACTTCAAAATTGTTAATTTTTTACATTAGGTGAATTTCACTTTAATTAAGAAACTAAGGAGAACCTAAGAAACATGGTTATATTCATTAGTTATAGAACCTCTTCCTGTTCATAAAAAATGTAGAAAGGAACACTTGCTTCAACCCAAACTCTTTGGAATGCCCATTGGCTTCTGATGGAGGCAGTGGCCACACTCCTCTGGCTTTTAGGCATCTGTGTTCATCTTCTTTCGTTCTATTTACTAAGAAATCTTAGTTTTGACTTGCATATCCTGAAACATCCTTATTTAAGTTATTTTCTAGTATATTTTAGTTGTAGCTTTTTATATTCAGTGACTATCTGGGGCCGAACTAACATGTTCATTTTTCGCTTTGAAAATCCACTGTAAATCTTGTCCTTCTTGGATGGTTATTTGGGTTGCTAAGAGTACATCTGTGACTGCTGGTGGTGAAATTTATTATGCAGGTTAGCCTGCCAAAAGTGGATCTCTCAGAAAAAGCATGCAAATGTTCATATTTCAAAACAAGTCCCATCCTTTAAGTTTCTTACTATTTAAGAATAAATAAGAATGCTTTGACTCCCCTATGAAAACAAGACTGAAAAACTTATATGAATTATTCTAGGGAGCTTTTTGTATTTTGCTTCAAGCATTAGTAAAATGTTAATTCCTGTAATTTTGTTTATTTTTTATTTTTGATTAGTACCAATACTATTTATTTTGTTTGCTAGATTTTTCTTTTATTCTTAAAACTCATCAGCAAACAATATATTATCTCATGCTTGGTCCTCCACTTTCTTGAATAAAAAGCATTGTCTTTTCCTATAACAGAAGGCAGTTTATTTATCAAGAACTTTTAAGCATCTTCTAGGTGCCAGGCCCAGTCCTTGGCATTTGGAGTAACAAAATGAATGTCTTGGCCTTGCTTCCAAGGAACTCTCAGCTTTGTAAAGGATGCAGACAAATAAATAAATGCACATTATAAGGGCTCTATATAGAGGCTTGAGTAGAGGTAAATAAAGGAGTATTATAGTGGGTTCTGTATAGCAGCCTGAATTGAGGCTGAAACAATTACGTAAATCCTTAACTGAACACGGCAAAGAGAAAGGAAGGTGGTTAGAAATTCATAGATAGGTGAGACAGTACCAAAAGGTTTCAAAAAGGTGATGATGTTTAATTGAACGTGGAGTTCTGAATGGTGTTCCAGGGACATGAGAAAGGGAAGGCGTCCCTAACATGCGGAACAACATGCACATAAATGCAATAATGTGACAGAACATGGTTCAGTTACACTAAAGCATAATGTGAGTGGAAGAGAGGTAAACAACGAAGCAGGAAAAATTTATGAAGACTTGATCGTAAGAAGTTTAGAATACATTATCACTGTGGACTGGAGTCAGTGGCACTCATGGATCCCTCTGAGACATTCGCCAGGGTCAGCACCCCACTGTGCAGTGTGGTAGGAAAACCAGCCACCAGAAAATAGCTTGGAGATAACAGCAGAAAAATACAGAGATAGAGGTGTCTGGAATAAGAAGTGAACCTCTATTTGACCTGCCATGGCTTTTGACACACACTTGGAGAGTTGAACATTGCATGAAAAGCACCAAGTCCTCCAGGTGAGAAAGCTGATGGAGGCAGCTGCTATTCAGGGCCAAGCATAGCACCATTGCCTTCAGTACTGACCGGGCTGAGCAGTTCTGCTGCTGAGATGTGGGTCTCTGTGTCTGAACTATTCATCCAGGAAGGGCTTCCAGGACCTGTACACTGCACAGAAAAATAGACACCCAGAGGGCAGTGGAATTGGGCTAAAAACACCAAGTTCTGGGGGTGAAGATAGACTGAAGGGAATGGCCCTGGGCACTGTGGGAACTCAAGTTAGAGAGAGACTCCGTAGATTCCAGTGGAACTAAAAGAGGCAAGCATTGAGGCGAAGAAAGACTAACAAGATGATCTTGTCTTAGGTGTGGTCTCCCTAACCCCACCCATGGCAAGAGCTGTCTCCAAGGACCGTGGCATCTGAAACCTGCAGGCCTTGGGAATGAAAGAAGGTGATGGCTCAGGCAGAGCCGAGCTGCATCCTTCCCAACTGTAGATGTGGCTGGAATCAAGGGGTAGAAAGAATCTCGCTAGCAGCAGCACATCTGGGAACGTGAAAAAGGAGGACAGGTGGAGTTAGCCCCAGAAATTATGACAGGAGCACAGTTTGGGAGCCTGAGGCTGAGACCTGCTGGAGAGAGCAGCACAAGCACCTCTTGGCCATAGTCCCGAGAAAGGTAGAGGCTATTAAACATGGCCGAACAGGCTGAAGACAGGAACAGGGCCAAGCCACCTGAGCTGTTCACCCTGACCAACACAGCAGGAAAACCATCCTCTTCTTTTCTTTTTTCATTTTGCTTCTCTGTCAAAATTTTGGCTCATCTTATTAGAATTAGTATTCTCATGTACATATGCGTGAGGATAATTGTGTGAATTAGTTTTCAGCTCTTGCTCCTTCCATGTTCTGTATTATATTGTAACATACCCCTGTATTAATGGTTTCTTCACAGAGATCTCTTTGACTGTTAGTTCAGCAATTGGATACAACCTCCCTATCTATCTTTTCTCTCACCTTCCATTTCTCTGTTCGCTTTACTTCCTCCTACATAATTTTTCTGTCTCTCAGCTCTTCCCCCTTTTACCTTTTTTGTCTTATTCTTTTTTCTTTCATATATAGCTATCTATCTATAGATATCGATATATCTATAGATAGATAGATATTGAATAATATTAGAATATATTAGGATTAATCTAAATATCATATCATTAAGGTTTAATTTTTCAGCTTATTATATTTTAATGTTCTCCCTGTCTTTTACTGAGATAGCAAAATAGTAAAGATCTCCTGAAACACATTCTTAATTACTGATATTATATACATGGTTAGCTTCTCAATCACTGGTGTTACTAGTAGTTACTCTATCCTCTCTCCTCTCAATACAATGGTAGGGGCTGAATCTAACACTCAGAACAAACTAGAGAGAAACTCTTACACAATGACATACCCAGAACCCTGGAGGCATCACAAAGAGAAAGCCACTCCTCAGAAAGACCCTGTCCCCCACAGGACAGTAGAAGAGACAGCCTTCCCATCAGCTCTGCAAACCTCAACACAGAAACACAAGAGTAATGAGGGAACAAACCAACGAGATACCTCCAAAAATTCTGAACTCCCAAAAGTTGATCTTATAGATACTAGAGTGGACAAAATTTTTTAAAAACTGATAGTTAATATGATTAATGAGAGAGAAAGTACCATGGCAGGCTAGAACAGCTGCACTCAGGAGAGACTCAGAAGATGCTTATCAAGGGCTGCAGGTATTAGAATTCGGTGGGAAGATGGAATGAATGAAAACCCAATCTCAGGAAGGCAACTTGAAGGAGAAGTTCATCAGATGAAATCCAGGGTGTTTAGAATAAGAAGTAGGACAGCTTTTTGCTCCCAGCACTGCTTACAACCAAAATCTAGAGATTAAAATGGATAACTGGAAAAATGAAGTACCCAGTTAGATATAATCAGAAAATAACCTCTCCAAGACAAACTATAATAAAAATTCTAAGAAATTCCAAGAAATACAAAATGAAGAAAGAATACTAAATGCCATTAGAGAAAAAAAATCAAGAAAATTATGTAGGCTAGCCTAGCAAAATAATAAGATTTCTCATCACAACCTTGAAGGTCAGGAGAGCTTAAAGTTTTTGAAGCCCTAAAAGACAACAGATTGCCAATACAGAGTACAATCCTGTAAAATTGTCCTTTAAAATTGATGGAGAAGTAGAAACCTTCTATGACAAAGAGAATTTAAAGAAATTCATGACTATGAAGCCAGAATTGCAGAAAATTCTTGAGAGAATTCTAAACAGAAACAGTGACACCAAGATTGCCAAAGAGCCCAAAGGAAAGAGTACATCTATCTGGGATTGTGGTTAAACAAAAGAAATAGGAGGAAATCACCACTTAAAAATATAATATTAGGAATCTATGTATATCTTTCAATAGTTACAGTCAATATAAATGACTTTAGCTTCCCAATTAAGACACAGACTGAAGATTAGTACAAAAATCAAAACACAATTGTATATAGCTCTAAAGACACACATCCTATCAACCTAGAAACCCATAGACTGAAAATTAAAGGATGGAAAATTATATTCCATGCAGCAAAACCCTGAAGGCAAGTAGGAGTAACTTTTCTAACATCAGACAAAGTGGACTTCAAGACAAATTTTATTATAAGAGACAAAGAAGGTCATTAGATATTGGTAAAGGGAACAACTCAACAAGAAGAGAACATTTCTAAATATATATACACCAAATTTTGGCACACTAAACTTCATAAAACAAAACATTCCAGACATAAAAGGAAAGGTAAACACCAATATAATCATAGTGGGAGATGTTAATAATTGAACTATACCATTGAATAAATGGACCTAAAATATGTACCTACAGAGTTTTGCATCCAAAAATAGCAGAAAACACAGACTTCTCAGGGGCTCACAAAGCTATCACTAAAATAGACCATATCTACCATAAAACATGCTTAAATAAATACAAAAAACTAAATAATCTGTTGAATTCTATTATATCAAAATGGAATGAAACTAGAAATTAGCAGCAAAAGAAACCACGGAAATTACACAAACATATGAAGATTCAATAACATATTTTTGAATAATCAGTGGGTCACAAACTGCTCTATCTGACCTTTGACAAAGGACTGAAGATAAATACTGGAGAAAAGATAGCCTTTTTTACAAATCGTACTGGAAAAATTGGTTATACACATGCAGCAAAATTAATCTAGACACATATGTCTCATTCTGTACTAAAGTTAAATCAAAATTGAAAAAAGATTTCAATATAAAAACAAAAGCATTGAATTTTCTGGAAAATAAAGTAGGTAAATTACTTGAGGACATAGGCATATGCAAGAACTTCCTGAATAGAACCCCAATTGTATAATAAATAATGTCAAGAATCAGCAAATAGGATTATACTAAATTTAAAACTTTTGCACTGCAAAGAAATAAATCAGCAGAGTGAAGAATTAGCCTATTTAACAGGAAAAAATGCCACGTACTTCTCTGATGGAGGTCTAATATCTAGAAAAATAAGAAACTCAAAAAAGTTAGACCCCAAAATACCAAAGAGTCAATTGAACAATGGGCAACTGAAACAAATAAACACTTCTCAATAAAAGTATACATAAGTTTACTAAGCATATGAAAAATCTTCATCACTTGTCCTATATAGGCATAGTCATGTCAAAACAATACTGAGATTCTATCCTACTCCGGTATGAATGGCTATCATGAAGACCCCAGAAGAAACAAAAAGTGCTGGCAAATATGTGGAGGAAAATGGAATCCCTCTACATGGTTGGTGGAAATGTAAACTAGTACAATAATTATGGAAATTGCAAGGAGATTCCTCAAAAAACTAAAAATAGAAATTCCATTTGGCCCAGGCATACCTCTCCTGTGTATCTTCTGGAAAGACTGGAAATCATCATATTATAGATGATATTGATGATAGCCAGTTTTTCTTTATGTCACAGTAGTACTCTGCTCTGTATTTATATCACACTTTCTTTATCTATTCATCTATTGATAGCATCAAAGCTGTTTTAATAATTTAACTATTGTGAATTGCACCACTATAAATATGGGTATCCATGTCATTTGTAGAAAAATGGATGCAATGAAGTCTTTCAAGCTTGAAAACCCAGATTGCTATATCCTCCATGGCTGTTCTTGAAAATTGAAAAAGAAATAAAAACCTTCCACAATAAAGATAAAGAAATCCATAACAACCTAGGCAGCATTACAGAAAATACTTAAAGCATCCTAAACAGAGATCATACTGACCACAAGACTAAGGGAAAGAAGAAATCTCAATGGGAGAGTAATTTCACAAATGAGACACAGAAATGAATCAAACATTGGAAAGCCCACAAAATGACAGGAATTAATACCTTTATTTTAATAATAACACTTAAAGTGTATAGTCTTAACTCTCAAATTAAAAGACACTGACTGACACATGGATTCAAAATCAACACCCCACTATATGTTGCCTGAAAGAGACACACCTTGTCTGCAAAGACATACACAGACTGAAAGTGAAAGAAGAGAAATGATAGTCTAAAAATCTGGAGCCTAAAAGCAAGCAGGTGTCAGTGCACTTATACCTGACAAATGTTACTTCAAACTAAAAGTAGTCAGAAGAGACAAAGAAGGGCACTACATATTGGTAAAAGGATCAATTCACCAAGAAGAGATAACAAATGAAAATATGCACAAATCTTGGCTATATATATATATATATATATATATATATATATATATATACATATATTCATAAAACAAACACTACTTGACATAAAAGGGGAGAGACACAGACCCAATAAGAGTTGGAGACTATAGTATCCCACTCTCACAAAAAGATAGGTCAACCAGGGAAAAATTCAACAAAGAAATATCAGAGCTAAACTATAGTATAAATCAAATGGATTTAACAGATATATATAGAATGTTTCATCCAACAATAGTAAAATACACATTCTTTTTTAGTAGCCTATGAACCTTTCTCCATAGTAGACTGTATCTGAAGCAGTAAATCAAATCTCAATAAATAAAAAAAGAAATAATCCCATACACCCTATAGATAAGAGTGGTTGAAATGAAAGTAGAAATCAACAGTAAAAGAAACCACGGAAACCAAACAAATATGAAGAGACTGAACAATATACTCTTCAACAGTCAGTGAGCCACAGAAGAAATCAGGGGAGAAATTTTAAAATTCCCCAAATTAAATGATAATGGAAAACACAAGATGTCAGAATCTATGGGACACAATGAGTGTAGTTCTAGGAAGGAAGTTTATAGCTATGAGTGACTATCTTAGAAAAACAGCGTGATACCCAAATGAACAACATAATCAAAGTCCTAGAAAAATAAAAACAAAACAAGCCCAAAGCCAGTAGAAAGAAAGAAATAATATACATCAGAACGAGAATTAATAAAATGAAGACTAAAAAAATATAAAAGGATGAATGACTCAGAGTTGATTCTTTGAGAAGATAAATAAGATTGATAAATACTTTGCCAAACTTACCAAACAAAAGAAAGCCCACATTAATAAAATTACAAATTAAAAAGGTGAAATTAAATGAGATACCACTGAAATCTGCAGGATTTTTAGACATTATCTTGACAGCTTATATGCTAATAAGATGGAGAATATAAAAGAAATGGATAAATTCCTTAACACATATTGCCTACAAAGATTAAACCAAGAAGATATTAAAATATTTAAATAGACCAATAACAAGAAATGAAATTAATGCAGTAGTAAAAACTCTTATTAACTAAAGCTCAGAACCCAATGGATATTTTTATCTTTATTTTTATCTTTATTTTTTATTATGTTTGCCATACATAATGATCACACTCATCATGGAGAATTTGTACCTGTACATAATATATCTTAATTTGTTTTTATTTTCCCATTCCCTTTCCCTCCCTTCCACTTTTTTTCCCCATCCCATTTATAAAAGCTCTGTTTCCATTTTTTTCCTCCCATTCTCTCTTCTTAAATCTTTTTTCCCTTCCCACTCCCCCCTCCCTTGTTCCCCTTCCTATTTGAATAAGTTCTTCCTATTTCCCCATATCTACCTTTCATTTTGTTCCTTATTTACACTTTGGTTTTCTCACATGAGGGGAACAATGTGATATATAAACTTGTGTGTATGATTTATTTCACTTAAGATTATGATCACAGGGCCGGTGGGATGGCTCAGCGGCGTAAGAGCCTGCCTGGCAAGCGCAAGGGCCTGAGTTCGACTCCCGGTACCCACATACAAGAAAAGGGCCAGTGATATCGCTCAGCAGCACGGGCGCCTGCTGGCACGCGAGGTCCTGATGTCGACCCCCGGTACCCACCAAAAAAAAAAAAAAAAAAAGTTTATGATCACAATATGCATCCATTTACCTAAATATGTCTCAAGTTTATCCTTCTTTATGGCAAAGTAGTATTCCATTATATATAAATACTTGATTTTAGTGCAAAATAGGAGATAGGGATCTAATCTCAATCTTCTCCATATGGGTACTCAGTTTTCCCAGCATTATTTTTTAAAAGATAGCTCTCGGTACATGGGTTTCTTTCAAAAGAAGTACAAAAAACCAATACATATATGAAAATTTTTAGTCACTAGGGAAATGCAAATTATAACTACATCCAGAATCCATCTCACCCTAGGTTAAGCTATGAATAAAAACATCAATGAATGTTGGCAAGGATGTGGGGGAAAATGAATCATCCTATATTGTACATAGGAATGTAAAGTAGTACAACCACTATGGAAATCAGCATGGCAAATCCTTAAAAACTAAAAATATCATTTGATCTAGCTATACTACTCCAAGATACATTCTGAAAAAAAATTAGGCATATTACAGCATTCCATGTATATTCATGTTTATAGCTATGAGATTCACAATAGCCAAGCTGGGCATAAAGCCTAGATACCCATAAACAGATGAAAGGATAAACAAAATATGGTAACTATACACAATAGGATATTATTCAGCTTTTAAAATAGTGAAATCACATCATTTGTAGGAAAATGGATGGAACCATAGACCATCATGTTAAGTAAAAGAAACCAGACTCCAAAAGTTAAATGTCACTTATTTCTCTTATATGAGAATCTTAATATATAAACAAATAAAATAAATGAGAGATATATAATATACATGTACCAATTCCCCCCTCCCCAAATCACTATTTTATATTACAAAAGTACACTAGTTTTTTAAAAAGAACATTTTACCACGATAATAAAGGGTTTGGATCATGTTGTTAGGTAAAAGAAAATCTCAGATGATTTTAAAACCTGGAGCAAATGACTGGGTTTGTATTTGACCGGTGGGGGAGCACTCTTACAGAAACATGAGAAATAGATGGAGGGCAATTAATGCAAACTACTCAACAAATCATGAGGTTCTTACCCTGATGAGGTAAGTAAATAATGATAAAGGCTGGAACTAATGCAGGTGTAGTGGGAACACACTATTAAAAATGAATGAATATGAAGCCAGTTGACAGGATTAATGGATGACTGGGAATGAGGAAAGCACCTGGACCACTGTTCCTAGGGTATGGAGCTGAGGACTATTCTATAGGTTGTGCCTATGAAATAAGGAAGGAAAAATCAAAATCTAAGCATGCAGTCCCACCAACGCATCATTTCCAAGAGGCTCAATGAAGAAGCTGAATCTTTGTACAAGGTCACTATGCCAAAGCACAGGATTTAGAATGAAGACATGGGTCAGAGATTTCCCCAGAGCTGCTGACAAATTGCCCTAGGTTTTTTTAAACCTAGTTAACAGTTGGGGACAAAAGAGAGACAGAATTAATTCCCCAAAATCATAAACAGTAGATTTTAGATCTCTTAATATAAAACAATGATAAAGTAATGAAAGAGTGATGTGAGAATGGAAGATAACCAATGATAAACTGCTAGAGAACACGAACAAAGTATTTTATTATTTTGCCTCTCCTGAGAAGTAAACATCCATATGGGATTAGACATGCAAGAATTTTTGTTAGGGTATTTAAATGCCTTTGGAGGGGAAAGGTTGGGGAGTAGAGTTGAGTAGGAAAAGTTTCACATTAGAGCTCTGTTTTAAGAAAGTTCTAGTCAAACTGAGTAGGAATCCCTGACACAAAGCAGCTTGGTAATAGAAGGGGTCATCCTCAGCATGAGATAGAGAATGGGTTGGGGCTTGAGGTGTGGATGAGACGAAATGTGCAGGGCAGCAGCCGGTGCTGTCAGCCAGCTGTACACCCCGTAGCAGGAAACATGAGCATCACCTGGCTTTGTCTGCTACAATGACACAGGGGATCAAAGATTCTTATAGAAAAAGGCAAAAATGTAAGAGGAACTAAAAATGATGCATTTACAGTCTAGGAAGAGTTTTGGGGAGTAAGATGTAGTCATCTAATACAGGTTTTGAAATTTATTTGATTAATCTTTTTTACCATTTCTTTTTTGTGTGTGTGGGTACCGGGGGTTGAACTCAGGACCTCCTGCTTGCCAGGCAGGCGCCCGTGCCACTGAGCTATCTCACCGGCCCTTTTTTACCAGTTGACCACATACTATGTCAGATGGCATTCCTAATCTATAACACAAATTTCTACTTCAGCCGCATCTTTTCAAAAAAATTTTACTATTGCTAGTAAAACACTGCCAGTAAAACACAAAATTTAGTAAATTTTCTTATATGTTATTCTAAATAGAAATCAAACACTTTTTCTTCTCTACACCAGATGCCTCAGTCAGAGAACACTGGTTTTCAGAGGGCTACATTGCCTAAAGTCATTTTGGAAAGCTCTTTCTAAACGCCCCTCTTTTAAATTCATAGTATTATTATTCTGTCATATGACGTGATCATGGAAGTGTGCCCGATGAGACCTTCCTTCAAGGGAACCTATGACTGCAAAGAGAGTAGAGTGACAGGCTCTAGCTACCGCAGCTTCAGATCCATCCCAGCACTGACACCGAAGAAACCCTTCCTCCAAAGTGACTGAACATGGCACAAGAACTACAGTCATTCAAGACCCCTCTGATGGACAGCCATGCTCTAGGGCTGCCACATTCTCTAGACAAGATTTTTTTCTGAATTGTGCCGAAGTCTGAAACTTGCCTAGACGATCTTCCTTTCTGAGAAAATGGGAACTTGACACATAGGTTGGGTGTATCTGGGTTGATGCACTTGAAAAATCCAGAACCTCCAGACTCTCTGAAAAGACAAAATCACCCCCACCTCCTTAAAATCTGTTCTCAACCCTCTGCCCTCTAAGCCAAATAAACTCTCTGGATAACTCTATGATGGTTAATTTTATGTGTCAATTTGACTGAACCACCACCAGACACCTAGATATTTGGCTTAACTGCTTGTGTCTGTGATAATGTTTCCAATGAGATTATTATTCAAATTAGTAGAGTTGGTAAAGCAGTTGGCTCTCTTTAGTGAGGGTGGGCATCAACAAATAGATGGGGACCTCACTAGAACAAAAATGTGGAGAAAGGAATAATTCACTCTCTTTCTCTGCCCATTTAAACTGTGACAGTAGTCTTCTGTCTCCAGATTGAGACTGAAATCGTCAACATTCTCACCATCAGCACTACTGACTTTAGGCCCTTCAGACTCAGACTGGAATTATGTCAGGGATTCTCCCACTTTTCAGGCTTTCAAATTGGACTGATACTACGTCACCATTCTTCTTGCATTTCCGTTTTGCAGATGGCAAATTGTGAGACTTCTTACCCTCTATAATCACACATACCTATTGCTCATCAGAACTTTCTATTAGTTTTATTTCTTTAGAAAACTTTCACGGCATGATAAGAGAGGAAAGAAACCGTAATTCCACACAAGCTAGAGGAGCCAGCCTACATATCTCAGCAGGAGCCAGGAAGAGTGTGCAAAGCACTCGATGTTTCTTTGATGGACTATAAATTACACTGTAGTAAGACAGATGTAAGAAAATAAATACAAACATGCAGTAAATTACATACATTACATGGTAGTGAGAGAGACAGTAGTGAGTGTCATGGAATAGAAAATATAAGAGGGCCAATTGGTTGAGGGTGAAGTAGAAGGGGTTCCAATTTAAATAGGGAGGGGTAATTGAGATAAGATTTAAGCTAAGACTAAGGAGTTGAAGGCACCAGAAATATATGAATATTTGAGTCAAAAATACTCCAGTTATGTGGAAAAGAGACTGAAAAACCCCCAAGATGAGAGAATGCATGGTGTATTAAAGACAAGCAAAGACGATGGAGAAAGATGGCTGCATTAGGGAGCTTTTCATCACCAACAAAACACCTGAGAAAATCAATTTAAGGGGAAGAAAGGTTATAATTTGGATCAGTGTTTCACAGATTTCATTCCATGGTCACTTGGCTCTACTGTGTCTGGGCCTGTGGTGAAGCAGAACATCATGGCAGGAGACATGTTGTAGAGCAAAGTAGCTCACTTCATGACAGACAAGAGCATGAGGCGACACGGAGAAGGGACTGGGGCAATGTGGACCCTTCGGAAGCATACCCTCATTGACTTATTTCTTCCACCTAGACCTCCTATTAATAACCTATTTAGCTATGAACACTTTCCATGGATTAATCCACTGATGAGGGCAGAACCTCCATAATCCAAATACCTCTCTAGGCCCCACCTCTCAACATGGCTGCACTGGATGTCAAAACTTCCACACACGAGTCTTTGGGACACATTTTAGATCCAAAATGTGTCCAGTGATACAGGAAGACAGATGCTGTGTTTAAATATTTTCTCATAAAAAATTTGAATTTTACTCAACGGTACCACATTTTTTGTGTTCTTACTTGTTTAATAATAATAATAGAATTAGTAAATCCATTACACAGGTAAAAATTTAACAGTGTTTATATTAGTTTCAACATAAGTGAAATTTATTTCTGAGTTGACCTCCCTAAGAAGTTAATGAGGATTTTCTTTAAGAGATATGATAAGAGAAATTCTGTTTATAACAGGATGCATGCTAATATAACTACTTTGTTCTTGAAATGTCAGGTTTGGTTAATTTTCTTTTTTATACTTCATGCTATTATTAATCTTATGTTTCTAAGACAGTGATGGACATATTTTTCTGAGACTATCATCACTAGTACAGTCACAAAAATCCCTCATTCTGTGCTTATTCTCACTGTAATATATTTTACTTTCAGCACTGAATTTATAGAAATGGTTTTTTAACTGTTTGCTTCCACTCTGTAGTTTCTGAAGAATCTTTCTTTTTGAATGGCTCTATTTCACTTTCTTTTGCAGTATGCCATTTGCCCCCTCTGTACCTAGTCCAATCAGTTAATATAAAATTAATGACTCAGTCCTTAACTCAATCATGCAAAAAGTATAAAAAAATTAATATTTTCATTCTCATTATATCACTCAAATTAAACTTTAAGCTTCCACTTCATTGAAGTAGGAGGACATCTTGTTCCAGTCCAAAAGGAAACTTTATCTCCCTGAAGCCTATATCTATATCTATATCTACATCTATATCTATATCTATATACATTTTTATACCCAAATTTTATTATTCTTTGTGTGCACAGGGATTTCTCCCAGTCCAGGTTCTTTTTACATAAGAATATTTACTGGTGGAGAATCACTCCCCATGAGTATATCAGTTGTAGTTCTCAAAAGAAAGAGCACCTATAGGATAATTATATTGATAGAAAGAGATTTATTATGAGAGATTGGCTTATGCAATTATGGAGGCTCCAGAGTTCCACAATCCAGCACTTGCAAGCTGAAGGCAAAGCAAAGCCAGTGGTGTGTTTTAGTCCAAGCCTGAGGCCTGAGAACTAGTAGCACCCATCCAAGGCAGGAGAGGATGAATGTCCCAGTTTAAGCACCACATGTACTCACCTTTCGTCTGCCTTTTTGT
Source organism: Erethizon dorsatum (assembly GCA_028451465.1). Lineage (NCBI taxonomy): Eukaryota > Metazoa > Chordata > Mammalia > Rodentia > Erethizontidae > Erethizon > Erethizon dorsatum. Next base: position 75,171,770 of record CM051831.1, read on the forward strand.
TCTCTTTGGACCTTCAGAGATAAGACTGATACTAACTCAGTTCACCAATTTAAATGCTAGTATCTTCCAGAAATACCCCCACAGAGAGTTTGAAATAATTTGTTACCAGCTAGCTAGACTTTTTCATCCAGTCAGGTTGATACACTAAGTGATCTTTCACAATGAGGCAAACCTATGCATGTCATATAGCACTTTCCCAATACCTTTTTACCCTCCTAGGTCATTGCCACAAAATGACACCAAATAAAATCTCAAGGAATTCAACTGTTTTCCAGTGTCCAGGTATCTCCATTTCCTCTTAGTGCTCCCGTGCCAGTCCTCCTATTCATTCTTCTTTCTTTCCTCCTAATAACAGTGACACCCTAAGAGTGTTGCTTATGTCCAGTCTGCTCCACAATCTCCTTTTTGCTTGCTGACACTGCGGAAAACCCTCTTCATGAAGATAAAGATTAGTTCCTCTAATCTTTCACTTTATGGCAACAGTTTGCCTTTGTCTTCAAAAACTTTCTGCAAAACCAAAATAATTTCTAGTTAGCTTCTTTAAGTGAGATAAGAAAAATAATAGAGTACACCATAAATAACCTTTCAAAAACATCCTGACACACATTTTTCTCCAAGGAAAATTTGAGGATTATATTGAATTACAATTAAAAATAAATTCATTCTTTAGATAGAAGCCTGGACAAAATCATAGTTTCTAACTAACATGACTATATTGGTATTTCCGCTGCTCGTAGATTCTTACAAGTGTTTTCATACTTGCTCCTCTTCCTGGGAAAGGAGATATGGTTTGCTAGGTTTATTCTGTGTTTAATCCTTTTCACTATTTTATTAGAATTATTTCTCCAATCTAGGTCCATCTACCTTTCTTAAGAGTTCTTTATAAACATACTTTTCTTTAATTAATAGAATGTAAGCAATATTAGACTACTTGTTGGTTTGTTTATTTTAATATATAATTTATTTTGTACAATTGCTAAATAATGTATGAGCCAGTCCCCATAAATAAAATCTTTCAGGATCTAAGCATCCTGCTCCATGTGGCTTTATCATTAATTCAAAAAAATATATACTTTTGATTCATGTTGCCAGAATTATTAATTGCAATGAAATATAACTTATGTGAAGCTATTGATTACTATTCTTTGAGCATAGCCTTCCATCTATTTAAAAATTCATGAATTTGGTCATAGTCATATCTGTATAACAAAAATATAAATGTATGCACATAAAATGATACATTTTGCTTATTTCCTAATACATTCTTGACTTCATTCTGGACAGGAAATAAATTTGTGTAAATAGATTTGGCTCAGTGGAAGTATATTGGTGTCAGAATAATATGGAATTTAAGGAAAACAAGATTTTAAAATATTAAACTTAAATAAGCACTAAGATAATTTACATGTAATTGGGAAATATTTCGGTATGTGATAAATAGAGGGTTTTTTACTAGCATAATTAAACCAATAATGTTATACCTAAAATTACAGAATTTCAGTTTGGTTCTCTGAGGTGAATACAGTTTGAAACACACGTGAGCAGTTTGAGAACCTAAACATACACCCATAATTTCTTTGCAATTTAATTCTTGTATACTCATCTTTTATAATTAAAAATAAATTGACTATTCTGATTCGATGATTGACTTTCTACATTGAAAAATGAATGAACAAATACAATCACTACATAGCTAATTAGAAAAATGCATGCCATGAATGTATTTTTTTAAAGAAATGTGACTTTTTTTTAGAAAAGATGTAGAACAAAACCAAGGTATAGAATAAAACCAAGCCACGAAGAAGCATTACGTTCTTGAATAATTGCTATTTAATATTGTTCAGTATTGCTCACTTCAAACACCTCTTTACTTTTCAAAAGAAATACCCTGTTTGTAAACAAATAAAGCACCAGTCGTGTAATATTAACATGCTCGTATATGACATCTATTACCAAAAGTCCACAATGATTTCTGAGTTCTATATTAAATAACAACTCTCTGAAAAGAATGGAGAAATTTTGATTATTTAAATTTTTTTTCAACAAGAAAAAAATGCAGTTACTTATTAGAAATGAGTGTATTTTAATCAGCTCTGGCCAAGTGCATCGCATTATTTTATTTGGTTTAGAACATTTTGGGTGGTATTGTCTTCTCATTTTTTTCCGCTCCAGCAGTTTCCTTGTCATTCCTTTTCATCTTAAGTTTTAAACAGAGTTTGTGCACAGTAAGCCACTGGTAAATACGCTTCGGGTGGGTGTGAGAACAGAGTCGACTGTCTGGCACAGCTCTCCGCGCTAGTAATATTAGCAATAGTAACAGTGATGGCAGAGCAGTAGCAGTGGCAATAAATTTAAGGTGTGGGGAGGAAGGTGAGCAGGAAGAAGGGTCAGATCATCCATTTGTTTCTGGATTTAAATGAAATAGGAATGTAGAATTTTGGCCCATAGTAGAAGTTTTTTTAGGGAAAATAATGTGGAGCAGTGCCCCCCCCCCCGACCTTTTTAGCATTAAGGACTGCTTTCATTGCTGACGATTTTCCACAGGCTGAGGTTGGGCAGAGAAAGATGACTTTGGGTTGATTCAAGCATTTTACATTCATTGTGTAGTTTATTTCTGTTATTACTACCTTGTAATATGCAATGAAATAATTATGCAGCTCACAATAATGTAGAGGCAGTGAGATCCCTGAGTCGGTTTTCCTGAAGCTAGCTAGACAGTCCCATCTTGGGCTAAGGCAAGGCAGTGACACCCTAAGTGTGTTGCTTATGTCCAGTCTTTTCCATAATCTCCTTTTGCTTGCTGACACTGCGGAAAACCCTCTTCACGAAGATAAAACACTGGAAATGGAAGAAGGTTCCTTGGTACTTTTAGGTGAATCTCAAGATATTCAATCTTAAGTTTAATACAGATCATATAGAGATATCAGTTGTCTCAAACATGCTTTTAAAGCCACTGTCATTTGCAGTCTTAAGCAGTTGATCCTTCTCTAGCACAGAAAAAGTTGACTCACCTAGTTCATTCACAAATGGGTTGCAAATCCATTCCTTCTCAGTTTGGGGATCTTTTGTGGTTGGGAGATAATGCTCAAACTCTGAAAGCTGAGGTGGGTAACAGTGCTAAGAGAAAGAAGGCCCTGGCTCAATCACTTTCAAAATCTCTGCTAATGTCTGAAACATCAGAAACTCCAGTATTCACTCATCACCCTCATAATTTCAATTTGGTTTTGAATGCAGCTGCTTTGTCTGTCAACTTGAGCACTGTTGTCTTTCTCCCTGGAGTGACAGATTGAATTCATTGAACAGGTTGAATAAATCACACAAATAAGTAAGCTTTGCAACACTCTCTGTGCCATTAACATGTGCTGCCAATACCAACTATTTTTAAAAGAAATATCTGGAACAGCTTTTGTAATTCAAAAACTCTGCCCAGTGATCTACTTTAGAAAGCTATCTCACTTTTGTGTATAAGAGATGTACGTGCTCTGCACCCATTACCTCACAGAACTTCTCAAATAGATGTGACTTAACTGAATATATATATATTTTTTTTTTTTTGTGCGTACCGGGGGTCGACCTCAGGACCTTGCACGCCAGCAGGCGCCTGTGCCGCTGAGCGATATCACCGGCCCCTTTTTCGTATGTGGGATCCGGGAGTAGAACTTGGGCCCTTGCGCTTGCAAGGCAGGTGCTTACGCTGCTGAGCCATCTCACTGGCCCCTGAATATACTTTAATGTAGTTGATAATTTTATCAGATCCTGCAAAAGATTTTTAAGTCTGGGATGCATTTTATTGGCTAGGCAGCACTTCCCTATTGCTAACACAGTATATAGACTCACATTGCCGAAGCAACCTCTTTGGCAAAAGTAGTGAAACCAGGTTGTTCAGTCATGGCAACCACTCTTTCTCTGCATATACTGACACAAAATGATCAATCCAGTTTTCCTGACATGTAGTCACTCAAAGACTTGAAAAGTTCTGCACCTGTGGTGTAGGTGGCAACAGACGTACATAACATATCCTCACACCTATCCTCCTGAAAAGCATACCACAGAGAAACAATCATTACTGCCTCGATTCAACACTGGTAATTTGTCAACCTAGAATGTGTACCACAGTACTCATTAATCCTCTTTAATAATTGTGCCTCAAAAGCCTCTGCTATTTCCTCAGTTTGTCTAGGCATGGTGCTGGCCAAAAGGGAATAAAGGCCACCTTTTGAACTGTAGCCTCCCTGAAAAACTCACAACAAATGTTCTTAGCAGCAGCCAGGATCAACTCTTCACCAATAGTAAAGTGCTCACCTTTAGTAATGTATGTTAACCACTAAGAATGATGCTTCCGGTGCGGAACATTTAACTAACAGGTGGCGTTCAGTAATGACTTCTGTTTTCCATGTGCATGTATTTTCTTTTGATAAACTCCAAACTCTAGTCCTTTAAGGTAGGGTGCTTGGTCTTCAGGTGGTAAAACAGTATTGAAGGTTTCATGGGTTCATTGGATAGCCTGTTGCCACATATTATAGAAAAAGACCTAAAGAATGCTAATCACCACTTGTAGTAAACCTGAAATTCAAGTAGGACACTTGGTATTTTCTTTTAAACGCAGCTTTCTATTTATCGACAGTCTTAATCTTCTGCTCTCTCATTACTGGGTCTTTCCCCATTTTCCATGAAGTTCTCCAGTGACGTTTGTTTTTACTCAGTTTTGCTAGCGTTAGCGTGTGGGCTCACCAAAACTGTGACTAAGACAAGTGCATAGTGTGGCAAAGTGGCACAGATGAAAATGTTAAATAAAATAATAAAATAACTGGTGGGCCATGCATGGACTAAAATAAAATGTTACAGTCTGACTTATAGTCTGCCACCAGATGCAGCCGTACAATTGAAGAGCATCAACTCACTTGCCACTATAAAGCCTGCCACTAGGTGCAGCTTGATTGTCACTTACCACTTACCGGTAGGGTTTTATATGAGTCTTCCAGCAATTGCTTTATTATTATCCCTTTCTGTCAAACCTCTCTGCTAATGTTAATTTGTATTAGTAGCAACTCCCGAGTGCTGGGATCATCACCTCAGAACATGAGGTATTAAATTCCCAGGGAGCACACAATCTAGATCCCTCACATGCAGTTCACGGTAGCATTCTCTCTCCTAGATGAAGCTAATTCCACAGCCATCTCACAGGAGCCAGAGCTCAGGTGGCAATTGCAAGGAATGGGGAGTGGCTGCAGATACAGAAGGAGCTTTGCTCACTCACCCACACTTGCCTCCTGCTGTGCAGCCAGTCCTTGACAGGCCACACATCAGTGCCGGCCCATGGTCTGGAGGATAGGGCTGTTTGATGTAGAGGACATACACAATATATTTATTACAAATAATGACCTATCATGCTCACAAAAGAGTTTTGTGTGTGCATGTAATCCCTAAAAAATATGAGGGATTCCAAAGTCTACTAAATCTAGTCTAATGTTTATTATGAATGAATGTTGATATGGAATGAAATTAGGTATTATGTGCCAGTCTTTTGAGAAATCTTTATTTACTCATTTATTTATTCAGTTTGAAACATAGTATAATAAAGAAGTCTGTGTGTGCATGTGTATAAAGATAAAGTGATAAAACTAATTGGATAGATTATGGAAAGAAAATGCTTTTCAAAGCAAGGAAGGAAAAATTCATGGTGGCATTATATGTAGGTAAACACACAGTGCTTGCTTCAGCAGCACATATACTATAAGTAGATAAACATACAGAAATCAAATCACATGCAAGTATTTTAAAGCATATTTGACTGTTAATCATAGTGTGCCAATAAGATGTAACACAACAGATGTGCTTCCAGCAGATGCTAAAATCTCTGTAGCTTTGTAGAACTACATCTTCCTACTTATTGGTTAATTATATCCATGTCTATTGATGGAAATCACAGACTCCAGTTTCCCCAAAGCTTCAATTATGGTAATTAGTTCAAGCTAGAGACAAGCTGAGTTCACTGCATGTGTACCCTCAATACATGCAAGTTATCCACATATCATATAATAATTTGTGATCTATCCTTATGTATCAGATTTTTAAAAATTATCAAACTTGTAGCACAAGTTTGAAAGTGTATAATTATCTTTCCAGTGATTTTTAAAACATTGTCCTGTTATTGGCCTTTTTTCTCACTGTTCTTCCAAATACATTTTGAAAATTTTCTCAGTATCTTCATATTATGAGTTTCAGAAAGAAGGGTGAGTGTCAGACATAGAGGTCTGAATGATATTGCTGTTCAGACATGTGTGTGTGTACTCAAAGATAAAAATGATACAACTAATTGGACAGATAAGAGCAACGAAAATGCTTTTCAAACAAGGAAGGAAAAGCTCATGGTGATGTTATAAGTAAGTAAACACACAGAAGTGAATCCTCATGCAAATATTATCACAACCATTTGTACAGCATCTGTACACATTTTTAAAAAATTGTAAAGAATCATCATCCTATGTTGACTCTTCCATTTTTATTTTTTATGCCAACACATATGCAAGACACTCTAAATATTTCCTTCATTTTTATAGTTTGCCTTTTCTAGGTGTCAAGTTAAAATTATCCTGGAACATTTTATAGCATGAGCACACAACACCTCCTTGATCTGGAATTGAAGCAAGTTAGGTGGAAGTGGTTGGAGAGCCACCTAATGATTAGGGAATGAACATGCTGCTTGAAGTGGTTCATATCTGTCTCTGGCATCTTCACCAAAGATGATGTCATTTAAAATAACTTTCTGAAAACACCACTTCTCCCCACAAACCTTTGCCACTCAGCTTCATATCATCATATGTTTATAACAGACTTGTCATTAAAAGCCTTCTCGAGGTCATATGAACACCAATCATGGTTAGGACTTTTCATTAGGGTATTTCTTTTCTAATTCCAAGTTTAACTAAAACCTAGTTTTAAATTTAGGATGACAATATCTCTATCTGAAACTAATGACATATTTGTTCCCTAAAAAGAACAAATTTTATACTGGCAATGATATTTTGTACCCTTAAATTATGACAAGTCTATAGATAATTCAGTTACTTTTATGTGTATCTACTGTGTGCATGGATACGTGAGCAGGAATGGGGAGAGAGTAGGTTTGAAATGCTATGTTAGCACACTGACACTCTTTGGAACATCCCACGGTCAAACATCCCTTTTAGGAGTATTTAGTATATTAATTAACACTTTATTTGAAGTGTTTAAGTAATACAAGATCTTAAGATGAAGATTGGGATCTACAAAGATGAAAGATAATTGTGGTCTCAAAAAAACTTTGAATAACTACTATGATCATTAATGACCATAGAAAATGATCCTAAAGGTAGGCAGAGCTTATGGTATCCATTATATTTTTATTTTAAGGGACCGTAATGTTTTCACCTCCAGAAAAGCAGCTCTTTTATCATGCTACCTATAAGCTTAAACTCTAACATATGATTCAATACTTTAAGCTAGGGTAGTAATATGACAAGAATATTAATATATAAAATAAATCAAATTCAGAATGCTAGGGCAGGAGCCCATTCTTTCTTGCATCAAGCTATAGATCACCAACCTAACTCTTATTTCCATCCCAAGTGCATAATGGGCACCTCTGCTAAGTCACAGGATTCTAAAGAACAACATTCAATCATTGCTTCCGAAAGACTACAACACTGTATCTGTCTATTTTATATCAAAATAATGGTCCAAACCAAGCTTATCATTTATTATACTGCTACAGATGCAATGACTATAACTGAAAGACTTTTAGAAATGGAGCATAAGAATAAAAAGAAGTTTAGTGAATATTTAGAGAGATATGAAGTGCTATAAAAGGCCGAAATGTGAGCACGCATGGGAATAAGGCATCTGCATAACATGAGTTTTTGGATGAAGACTAGAATGCTGAGAAGTAGCTTCTTATACATGTCTATTACTTACACAGATACCACCATGCTCCCCAGAGTCTATCCATTTTATAAGTTCCACTGTATTCTGCATTTTTATAAAGAATATGAAATGAATAAAAAAATTGACATCTATTAAATGCTTTATTATATGCCTGAAATTGTGCGGAGTTCTTTACCTAAACTATCTCTTTTAGAGTTTGTGACAGTAGTGTGGGTAGGGGAATTTCTCTTGTCCCCTTTTTGAAGAAAAGAAAACCAAGAAAGAAGCAACAAAAGGAAGTTTTGGCTCAGATTTTTCTTAAAGTTTAGAAATATTCTCCGTAACTTGAAAAATCCAAGATAGCTGCTTTATTTGTAACATTTCTTTTTATTAACATTTGTTATGGTTTGTGTCTGGATGTCCCCCCAAAGCGTCATGTAGTCATGGGGGCAGCTTTTCAGAGGCAGCTGAATCTAGAGATTGTGACTGGTTCATTGTCTAGTGCTGGGATTGGGGGTGTGAGTGTTATGCCTGCCCTAGAGCAGGTTGCCTGCATACAATATAAGGGATGGAGAAAGGCTTGCTTCTCCCCTTTTGCTCTTGCTGCTTTTGCAATCTTCCCCCACTCCAGCAGCCATAAACTGTTGCCCCTCTGCCATGTGCCACTCTGCATTGGAGCTAGCTGGTTACAGACTGAAACCTCCACAAACTGTGAGCTGAATAAACTTTTCCTCCCTTAATTCTGGGCGTTGGGTATTTTGTCTCAGCAACAAAAGAAAAGAAACTAAGACAACATTTTAAACTGCTATGGGAACACATTTATTGGTATGTTTCTGATTCATTTGTTAGTCTATGAGCATGTCTAGGGAAGAAATTTTGTTGTTTATTTTTGTTTTCATTTTATCTCTCTTTATCCTAAATACTATGTATGATTTTAGTTTCAAGTCTTCTACACTGCTATTTAAATTATACTAAGCATAATTTCCCACCTCTTTTTTTCCAAGTCTTTCTCAAAATATATACTTATGTTTCTTGGTCAATTGCATCTGTATCCTATAATATTTCATGTGGCACATTTTAATATAAAATACCTCAGGTTCTTGTATGCTTTTACTTACTTACCAGTGGTTAGTTCATTTACCTCCTTTGAGCTTTAGTTTTACTAAGTTGGTTAGTTTGTGATGATAGTTATTTTCCTTAAGGAATGAGGCTTGCCCTTAAAAATCTGAAAGTCATTTCCAGTGTTAAAGTCTATGATTTTATAATTTCACAGTGAACTTTAAAAAACAGATATAGCCCAGTTCTAATAAAAGATGACTTCTCTTTAAAACATTACTCACCTTATTACCCTTCATATTTTCTTGCACTATGCTTTGGTACATTTAATCATCCATACTGTTCAGGAAATAAGACTGGAGCTCAGATTAGAGCTCTTACATTTGTTTAGAATAAAATATGGAGATGTAATATCTTTCAAAATATACATCTATCTATAAAACATAAATAACAATGCCTATTTCTCATAGTACCTCCTGAGAAAGTACTTTGTAAAATGTAACTGCAATGTAAATGTAAGATATTACTACACTAGAAATTGTAAAGTGACCTACCAAAATTTAATTCCACTTTTTCTGGTGTACATTATACCACCACCCCCCAAAGTCATGGTTCAGAGTTTGTGACCTCAGTCATTCACAGATTTTTCCTTAGAACCTAACTAATAATTGTTCATGGATACCCTTGCAATTTTGCAGAAACCAAAAACATCCTCCACAATTGTTTTTTTGGTGGGAGGTTTGCAAGTAGCCAATCCAAGAATGTTATTCAGTTCTCCTTTCTGTTGATTAGCTGCTGGCCTGTGACCCATCCCCAGCAGATGCACTAGCATCCTTGCATCATACAGGTTGCTGTATTGTATGTAACTATCTTGAGTGTTGTCGGTTTTGTTCTTCTTAAAGCCTGAAAGATCCCTCGGATGCCACCAAAATGCTATGCACTTTCTAAGGCTCCAGAACTGCTGCTGCTGAGAAAGAATCTGCATTTTCATATTATAGTGGGCCCCCGAAATTGGTGGAAGCTAAGTCCCTAGAGCACCTGCAAGTTGTGAAAAATAGCAAATTTCAGACGTGGTCAGAAAAATGCCCTTAAACACCTATTTTCATAGTTTAAACCCTAAACACCTATTTTCATAGTTTAAACCCTAAATATGCTATGTCTCCCACAGTTTTGTAATTTAATTTAATAAAATACTATAATTAATAAAGCCTTAGAAGGTGCAGAGCAATTTCACAGAAATGGCAAATATCTTCCAAAATGTTCCCCTCCTGATCTCTTTTTGTACTGTTCCAAGAACAAACCTTAAGTGGGCCTTGCAAGCCAGGAACCACATTGACTCAATTCAGCTGGGTGTTCCCACTTGTAGTCAGAGTTTACAGGGAAACAATTTAATACAGGATGCATAATTTATAGTATTATTTTATAATATTCACCCAACAAGTCAAATGCAAGTGTATGAGATCTGTCCACACACTAGAGACCCAAAGAATTCAGCTGAAGTCCTGGATCTCACAGTAATGTCCTGCATGAGTCCAGCTGGAGGCCTACAGCCCACAACAATGTTTCATGCAAATCTGTATCAAGGATCTGCACTGGGCAGGCCCAGCGGTCAGTGGTGGAAGCAAGAAAGTCTGTGCCAGTGGAGTGAAGGATCTGGGCCAACAGGCTGAGGAATCTGCACTGGAGCCAGGAAGTGACACTGAAGGTAAGGACAAGAGCTGCCCCAAAGAGAATAGCAGCCATCCTCAGCAACAGCAAGGACTGGAGCTCCTCCAATGATGAGAACAGCTGAGTTCATATCGGGAAAACCAGCACGACAAACTTCTCCAGGAGGATCAACGGTGCACCATCTTCCCCTCCAGTTCTACTTTTATGTTGTTGGCAACATTATTCAGCTGGGCTCTCCACACCCAGCACCATGCTGATTCAGTTCAGCTGGGTGTTACAAGTAGACCACTGGTTAATCCACCATACACTCAAGTTGACAATTAATTAATTAACCACCACACTATAGAAGTCATGGTTATACTACATTGTTTTGAAAATAATGGCAAGAAAAATTTGTACATATTTAGTACTGACACAATATTTTCCCAATGTTTTCTATCCATGATGGCCAAATCTACAAATACGGAACTCACAGGTAGAGAGGCCTGAAAGTACTTTTGCATTTGACCTCAAAGCAAAATCCAATTCTATATAAAAGAGACTCTTCTAAGTAAGCTGACTCAGAGTTTCTGAAATTCATTTGAAATCCTAACAAGGCTGAAGTTGGACAAAGAGACATTAAATCAAAATAATAATAAAAAGGATATTTTATCATGTTGATGCAAATCACAGCATAACAATACTGCAAATAACATACACAGTTTTCAATCACTCAATAGCCAGATGGTGAAAACATCAAGTGAAGTTTTAATGAAAATATAAAATGCTGATAATGTTTAAAATATCTTTTTACTTTCCTCAATAATTTGGAAAGTGTATATATTGTATTCATTAATACTTTTTAGTTTGTATGTAACAGAAATTCTACTTAAGCAAATTTTGGCTAAAAACAACATTCCTTAGGAGATACACACAACCGTGGCTATGCTTCAGTGCAAATGAGAAACAAAACTGGTACATTGCCAATAATAACTTGGTCTTATATCTCTGTTCATTCCTTTCTGCTGTGCACATTCTTCTATGAAGTAGAGGACATCACCGGTGCACCTTCAGAGCCTCTCTTTCCACTCCCAGAGAGGGACTGAATTGCTCTCTCTGACACATTTCTAAATATCCTGACACACTTGTATATATTCTCTTTAAAAATTTTTTATTAATACATGCTTGCAATAAATAATGATTATAGTCATTGTGGGGAGTTAGTACATATACATAAGACATCTCAATTGTTATTTTCCCTTTATACCTAACCCTCTTTTTGCCAGCATCGCATTCATTTATTTATCTTATAAGTCCTTATAAAGTTAATTATCATACTAAGCCTGGGTTGGTGGTATATGCATGTAATCCCAGCACTCTGGGAGGCAGAGGCAGGAGGATCAGAATTTCAAGCCCCACCTGGGCAAATTATCAAGATACTATCTCAAAATAAAAATTTAAAAAGGGCTGAGGATGTAGCTCAGCACCAAGATGCTGAGTTTAGTACCTAGTACTTGTGAAAAAATCCTAAAGACAGGCACTCAATGGTCCAGCTTTACTTAGGTGCCCACCTTTGAGCCAGGATAGACTGTAACTTGCCTCAGTTTAGGTTTGCACCAAAAAAAAATCACTGTGAAGGAGGAACTGAGTGTTAGCAGATGGAACTCTCTACTTGTCCATTTGCTTCCAGTGGTTAGAGCAGGATGACACTTTTCTAAAGACAGAAAACATTATTTGTGGGTAAAATAAACAAGTATATCACAAATCTTTTAAGTATGTATATCTAGTATTAGATTCAAAGGTAAAGATTGGGAAATAAGGATTAGGATGTAATCTGTGTACATAGCAACCCTCCATGATGACTATAGTATGTGTCACAATGATGTACTCATAAATGAGATTGAAAATAATCTAAACGTTTAACTAACTATGTATAGTACATCCATTCAATATAAGTAACTCAATGTTTCTAGAGAGCTTATTATATCAGGAAAAGCAATATAATAAAAGTTAGTAAAAAGTTACTATTATAACTTTTAAGATTACTGAAGTTGGTGAATTGGAAAAGTATCAGAAGCTGTATTAAAAATCAGTTGTCTATTTTGTATGATTTTCTTACCTTTTTTTATACTGAACACGTCATACTTTCATGATGGAATAAATAGTAAGTTTTTCATAGAAAAGAATCTAACTTTTCCCATATATATTTGGGAAAGGCTATATGAGGGTCATGATTATATCTTAGGCAATTTTTCCTCATAAGAGTAATTCAAGGGCCGGTGAGATGGCTCAGCGGTGTAAGTGCCTGCCTGGCAAGTGCAAGGGCCTGAGTTCAACTCCCGGTACCCACATACGAAAAAAAGGCCGGTGATATCGCTCAGTGGCACGGGCGCCTGCTTGCGCGCGAGGTCCTGAGGTTGACCCCCGGTACCCCCCCAAAAAAGAGTAATTCAAGAGTCATGTTATCATAGTAACTTTAAAAGGTATGAAATTTAATGTGATATCCTCTTTCCCAATTTGTAATTATGTGATATCATTATACAGGACCATAACTTCTAACATGATTATGACTGAAAACGACTTGGTAGAATGATCCAAGGAGTGGGGAAAACCACACGTAGTCTGAAAGGCATAAGATGGATAGCAGTTCCCAAATCCTAAAAAGATAAAAGGTCTTCAGTACTCTAAGTTAAATAAGGAGGTAAGAAATTGAAATCGTGATATAATTGGAAAATGGGGATTTTACTGCAATATGCTTGACTTGTAAGTGTTCTGAATTTAAACACCTTTCTTAGTGTGAAATCTTCCTGGTAAGTGATCCCCTGCTGTGATTGTACATTTCTTGCTGCTTATTTAATGAGGATGTCTTGGAAGATTGTGTGATACCTCTCCAGAATGAAAGGCTAAATACAATGCATCTTGTCTAGTTAGAGTGTTTATTGTAAATTAGTGCTAATTCTTAGGACATTCTGGAATCTTTAGCACAAAACTTCTCAGCCAGCAGTCTGCAGTTTACTTCTATGTCCCTTCTCTTCACCCATCCCACCCAGTCGTTGAATTTTTTTTTTTTTTTAAACCTAAGGCAGCCTTGACTTGGCACCAGTAGGAGCCCAGGAAACCTCAGCCATTGGGACAATGATAACTTGGAGGAAATTTTCATAAGGTTACTGGCTCGTTAGAAAAAGATCTGAAGCAAAAGTTTCTTAAACTATTCTAGTCTATTCTAGCTAGAACTCCAGCACCCTAAACCAAATGATTAAAAAAAAAAGAACCACTAGTGTAAAAGATAATGAAAGGATACTGTCTGACCTACAGACATAGCTAAAAAATATTCTAGTCATTCTTTTCTTTATTTCTGAATTAGTAAATACACACACACACACACACACACACACACACACACATATATATATATATATATTGAAAGGTATAAGATGGATACCAATTCCCAAATTCTAAAAAGGTAAAAGGCCTTCGGTACTCTAAGTACTTAGATATAAACATAGTATCAATCTACTTTCACTCACATGGGAACATATCTTTATGTGTGCTTGTGTGTGGATGTTGTGTGTTCATGCATAGAAGTCCTTAAAAATGAAAAAATATATCTGAGTGCATGGTTTATTACTTTATATGAAAGGAAAAATGAGAATATTTTTCTATTTCTTTCATCCCAAATACACAGGAAAATACAAAAAAAAAATAGTGGGAATAAGCCTTCTCCTAATTCTCTGTTTATATGACAATAAAAATTAGTTTTCTATCTGCCTCTTTGATGAATGTCTTTGGCCTTAACCAGTAAGTAAGAATCAATATCTATTTCCAGAGATATTTACTTAAAGCTTGATTAGAAACAATTGAAAAGGCATGGAAGTCACGTTTTCATCCACATTACCCAACCACTGTGCACATGCCCAAAATCTGTCTTGATTTTTCTTTTAAAAAAAGTGTATATTAATTCTCTTGTGAATTGAAGCCTTCATATTTCTACTTACCTCATTTCACTAGGATTTATATAACACTATTCTTAAACCAATGTTTTAAGCCTTATGAACAATTGGCATATTCAATTTATGGAATGAAGGAGCATAGAATCCAAACAGATGTCATTTAGCCTAAAAGTCACAGAAGCTCTCTTTTGGTGTTTTATTTGCGGTCCTTCAGTATTACATAAGTCACACATGCACACTAGAGATTTGCCACCACAAATAAACCAAGCTTACGGAAAAGTTTTTAAGATGAATAGACAACTAGACATTATGGCCCAATTGCTCCAAGTGGCCCTGAAGAACCTGCTGTTGTCGGTTCAGGATCCACAAAGCGTAATGACTCTTTTCCAAGACTAAAGGAATCCCAGGATCCTAAGGGTGAAGATGGGGGTTGAAAAACCAAGTGATTTTTATCTTATGTTTTTATTTCAATCTCCTAATACTTTTCAGGCATCACTATATGATATATGAGACATACTATTTCATGTAATATTTTCAATAGTTATAGAGGTAGGCTTTATTATTATTATTTTACAGATATAAGAATAATGATAAAATAGCAGGCCCAAAGTAACAGAGCCAGTGGTGGCCACAGCCAGTGGCATACCTGGATTTTGTGGCCTTTCCATTTTTATGGACCTAAAGTAAGGAAAGAAAGTCAGACATATTGATATCTTCATGCAACCTTTTTGTCTGATCTCTTGTCTTTTACTTGCATATTTCTTCTGTACATTTTAGGGGCACATTTATCAATTAGTCAATTTGTTAATAAAACAATGATGCTGAATAAAATCATATATAATTCTTGATTGCAAGGTATTTAGAATTAAAATATAGAGATAAAACATAATTACTTGAAAGTTAATGACAATATAAAAATAATAATTCAAAACAAGATTTTAGAATGTGTAAAGACATTGGGCTTGTCATTAATTACTAAGTTAAATATGCAAACAATTAATGTAACAAGAATTCAAATTCAAAGCCAAAAGATAGCATTTACTATGTCTCCTATCTTTATACAAATTCAACTCATATATTTAACAAATGCTTTTGTGCATCCAGTGTGTTCCAGGCACATAGTAAGTAGCTTGGAGATAACAATTAACGTAAGATCATTTCTATGTAGACTTTGTGGTATGGATTTATCTCTGTGATTTTACAGTGTAACATGAAAAATCCTCTAATTGCAGTAATAAACCAGTCTACTCATGGGGAATTATTACAACAAAATAGCTATCAATTTTTGTGCATGAATTAGATCAGTCACCAGATTAAAGTCTTTCTGTGTGGGAGATAGCTTTCCTTAAGCTGAATATTCCTGCATTATAATATTTCATTGTCTTTGCTCATGATGCTTATTAAGCATGGAATTCTCCTTCCATCTTTCATGGTCAAAATCCTACACATCTTAAGACAGACATTATGAATCATCTCATATTAATACAAATTGCTGGAAAGTTATTGGTCAACATAACATTCAAGGACCTAAAGAATGCTTATAAATCTTCACCCATTTTTAGGATTTATGAGAAAATAAAGAGAAATGTGTACAAAGATATAAGTCATCATATGTGACTTCAAAAAATTGAAAACAAACTTAAATACAATGTGAAAATAAATCGTTTATTTCCAGTCCCCATTCTTTCATTTACAGGTTGGTTATATCTTACCAGAAATATCTGAGAACAAAGTGTTTCAGATTTTGAATTGTATTCTTTCATTTTCAGGGATATTTTCAAATATTTGCATAAACAAAACAAAATGTCTTAGGGATAAGACCCAAGTTTGAAGATTCATTTGTATTTTGTATGAACATTATAATCATACCCTGGAAGACTAAGGGGGAGGAGGGAAGGAGAAGGAGAAGTAAGTAGAACAAAGATGTGCCACGTATAGGAACCTAATAACCCTAATGAATGTAAACATTATATCTTGTGATCATGATCTAAGATTAATAATATGAGCAAATGAAAGAGGGAAATAGGGACTTAGAGGAAGAGGAAGGGAGGTTGGTGGGAAGGGGAAGAATATTAAAAAAAAGAAACAAGCTATATTACATACATGTACCCACTCCCCAAGATGATTGTAAACTTCGTGTGTTGCAAACATGTACTAATAAAAGGTAAAAATAAAATTAACATATTCTGGAAGGATTTTTGTATAATATTTATAATAATTTTGTATTAGAAACAAAATTTCACGATATGAAAGTTTCTATTATGACATGTTAGAACTCCAAATTTTTGGATTTTGGAGAACTTTGGATTTTGGATTTTTTGAATTAGGGGTACTCAAAGTTTAAGCACATAAACAAAAAACTACAATGAGTGTTATCAAAACTTTAGAAGTTATTTAGCTCAGATGGTGGAATTTTGAATTTTTAAACATTTTTTTCTTTCTTGTGACATTTTCTGAGTATTCAATGAAATAAGTTTTTCTAGGCCAGTGAGATAGCTCAGTGGCATAAGCACCTGCCTGGCAAGCACAAGGTCCTGAGTTCGACTCCCAGTACCCACATACGAAAAAAGGGCCGGTGATATCGCTCAGCGGCATGGGCACATGCTGGCGCACAAGGTCCTGAACACACACAAAAAAAATGTTCAATATTTTAATGTTTAAATGTTCTGTAATGAGTTTAAAAGACACTAGAAATGCTTGTACTATAATGTTGTTTAAAATAATGCTTCAAAACTGATGTACATTATAACCTATAAACATAAAAGATTATAGAAATGTGTGTTGAATGTACATGCAAAACAATGCCTGAAGTGAAATGCTTCATAACTTCAAGATGTTTTCTCAAGTAGCAGTAAGTGAATTATTTTAATTTTTACTTTTATGTTTTTTAAATATTCCTCAATTAATTTGTTATTAAATATGAAAAAATAATTTAAATTTTTTTCAAACCTCAGACCCTTCTAGGGTGCTTATACCTTTTATAAAAATTCATCTATTTTTCCAGCATTATCATACAATTCATTTCTACATAGTTCTCTTTATGCCATACCCAATATGAAATCTACTGCTATAAAATTACCTCCAGTCAAATTTAAAATTCTTGAGTACAAAACTGCATTATTCATATATCCTGTATATATACTCCTGTCCAGAAGAATTCAGGACATATAGATGTTTTATCTGTTAATTCTTCCTTCACATAATTACTAAGCATTTAATTTTCATCAGGCGCTGAGATTACCACAGTAAGCAAAAGATAAAAAAAAAAAAAAATTAGGGATTACATCCTAGTGAAAGAGACCAACAATAAACAGAGTTGTACAGCACATTCAATGGTGATAAATACTATAAGATACTATAGGATAAAACAAAGCAGAAAGCACAAGTGGACAGTGGTTAATATTTAATTTTGAAGCATGTGTCAGGGACAGCCTCACTGCTAAGCTGACATTTGAACAAGGCCTGAAAAATATGATATGGTGAATCATGCCAACATCAAGGGAAAGGCACGCCAGGTAGACAGATTCAGCAGCTGCTCATCCTGTTGATGAGAGAAAGACGAGTGTATTAAAAAGTCACCCAGAACCTAGTGTTCCTGGAGCACAATGAGAACAGAGATGAAATGAGGACAGATGTGGACAGAGATGGAAAATAAAAGGGAGGAAGTGCCTTGAGATCACAGTAGAATTAATTGGGTAGTTTTATAATGTTTTTTGGCTTTTACTCTGAAGGATGGGGGAAGACATTGGAGAAAATTGAGGAAAAATCACAAGATTTTGGTCATGCTTTAAAACGAGCATCCTTGTTACCTTACAGATGATAAAGGACAACAGTTCAGAGGAGTTCGCTAAAGGAGAGATAATCATACTTGGAACAGAGGTGATGATTTTCTCAGATTCTGTGTATATTTTGGTCAAACCAGATATTCAGATTGTTTCCCTGTGGAGCATGAGAAGGCAGAAATCAGTTATAACTTAAGGTTTTGCTGGATTAATTTGTTGGATTAATTTAGGAAAACTGAGGTGCCATTTACTGAGATAGCTCGGGAGGGGAGAGGAATCTCCAGAGTGGAGACAAAGACCATGACAGATTCACGGTTTAATATCTTCAGTCTAAAGTGCCACCGTGACAGCACAATGTGGATGTTAAATCCTGAGACATTTTCTTCTGGGGTTCAGACCTGAGGACTGAGCTGAAGATAAAAATTGTGATATAGATGTTTTCAAAGTCTAGGAAACAGGTCTGGGAATTGAGTCAGGACTATTTCAAAGTTAATAGCTAAGGAATATGGGAGGTGGAGTAACCAAAAATGGAGTCTCAGAACGGACGACTAATAAAAAAAGAAGGTAGTCTAGCAGAATGTTCTGCTATGAAAGCCAATAGAAGACAGTTTTAGAGAGGACGAGTGGTCTACTATGTCCAATGTTGCAGTTAGGTCACATGAGATGAAAACTAAGCACAGAATATAACAATATCTAGGTTAATAATGGCCTTATGAAGAGCTCTTTTTATGAAGTGTAAGCCAAAGCCATTAGGATGAGTCTAAGAGGGAATGGGGACATTCTATTAAAATAATTGGCCTGGGGCCGGTGAGATGGCTCAGCGGCTTAAGCGCCTGCCCGGCAAGCGTGAGGGCCCGAGTTCGACTCCCGGAACCCACATACGAAAAAAGGGGCCGGTGATATCGCTCAGCGGCACGGGCGCCTGCTGGCGCGCGAGGTCCTGAGGTCGACCCCCCGGTACCCACAAAAAAATAAAAAATAAAAAAATAATAATTGGCCTGTACTCTTCAAAAATGTCAAGACAATAAAAGACAGAATCAAACCAAAGTAAGTTGTTGATGGGATAAGTAAATGCAAAAAATAATGCCAGGCCAGCATTTTTGACTAAAATAGAAGGAAAACTGATAAAAATAATAATGTTATCAATGTCAGCTTTTTTATTTTGTTAATTATAGTGTGGTAAGAAAAAGAAGCTCTTTGTTCTTAGGAAATACATTCCAAAGTGTTTATGATTAAAATGGCATCTTATCAGCAGCTAGAATTAAAGTGGCAAAATATTAATATTTGAGGAATCTGATGAAAATTTTCCTACTATTCCATCTTCTCTCATAAATCTGAAATTATTTCAAAATAAAAAGACTTAAGCAAAAAGGGCAAAATATTAAATATAAGAGAGTGGGTCAGAAGATTAATAGCTAAGTTTTCTTTTCCTTTCTTAATTTTACAGTTAGTCTGTTCTCCAGCATGTCAGTCATTCTCTTGAAGGTATTTCTTTCTGTACCTAAGTTCACTGGGTCTCTCTTTCATTTTTTCCCAGTTTTCCCATTCTTGCTGATTTGAAAGAAAAACTAAAGTATGTGTTTAAAAAAATACAATACCTCCTGTGTTTTCTAAGAAAGCCTGATTCCTAAATGATGTTTTAACTTTAGACTTCTAAAATTATTTTTTCAATATTTGAATTTACAGGCCGGTGAGCTAGCTCAGCAGCATAAGCGCCTGCCTGGCAAGTGCGAGGTCCTGAGTTTGACCCCCGGTACCCACAAAAAAAAAAAAATTTGAATTTACAATCAACTTATTGACTTATTCTCTTTTTAAATCTAAAAAGGCTGCATATTGTCTATATACGTATGTCCCTCATTTCTTTTTATTTCATTAACAAATCCCTCCTCATTCTCAGAGCAAAGTCATTCTCAATGTTACTAAAAATATAAAAGTATGGTCATAGTTCATGAAATAAATAAATTCAAAGCCAACTTGATAATATGTTGTGGTAGATAATACCTAAGGCTACAGATAAATTACTTAAATCTAAGATCTTAGAATCACAAATGCCTTCCCCCATCTGCTGCTGAGCCCTGTAATTATAGATATGGTGTTGGAGGAAGGTAAGAATGTTAATTATTTTTTTTTTTTGTGGGTACTGGGGGGTCGACCTCAGGACCTCGCGCACCAGCAGGCGCCCGTGCCGCTGAGCGATATCACCGGCCCCTTTTTTCGTATGTGGGTTCCGGGAGTCAAACTCGGGCCCTCGCGCTTGCCGGGCAGGCGCTTAAGCCACTGAGCCATCTCACCGGCCCAAGAATGTTAATTATTAAAAAAAAAAAAAAAGTAACTCAGGAGATATCAAAAGAAGATGGGTATCAACCTAAAATATTGAGATTAGTCTACTGATGAAAAAGAACTAGTGTTTTCTCAGTAGGAGATAAGTATCAAATCTGAGCTCTAGAACAAGTCTGATGACTGTGAAGAATGGATTAGAGGGGAAATTTTAGGACAGGGACACTCACTGAAATTTTAATGTAGAAAACTTGGCTGTTCGTGTGATCTTGAGTGGGAAGAGAATGTAGAGGACAAAAATAGATGACCTTGATTCATAAGAGCAGCCCATGAATTATTGTCCTTCACAACAGAATGAAGCCCAAGCTCCGTTTCATTAATATTCTAATGCCTTTCCCCTGCTGCATATATTAGCCTTGGTATCATATTTGTTGATGAAAATATATGCACATAGACATGCAGATGCCCTGTTCTCTTCTCATTCAGAGACAATTTCTCATTTTGTCTCCCTTGTCACTGGGGAGCCAGCCCATGGGATTTGTTCCTATAGCATGAAATCCTTCTGCACCTGAGCTCTCATTCTTTGCAGGCATGTCAAACATTTTCCTTCTCCCTATATTCTTCTAGCCATCCAGATAGTCTGAAACGAAGGCCACAAGATCCCATTTTCCCTGATATAGCAAGTAGAAAAAGCATAATCAAAACTGGGTCAAAATGTCAGCCCCACCATTTACTCAGTTAGGTTATGTTATCTCTATTAGCTTTAGTCTCTTTTCTGTAAAATAATGTTGATAATGGGTTTCTGAGAGGCTTATTGAGGATATTAAATGAGACAATTTATAAAATGCTCAAAACCATAAATATCACATAAAAACCACTCAATAAGTGTTAGCCAGAAGTAATAATAGTAAAAGAAATAGTCAAATTTATATTAACACTGATAATACATTTTAGGATCCATAATTAATATGTACATATATTTATAAAATAAAATTCTACCACTATACTGAGATCCCATTTTATTGCAATAGAAAATTTGCTAAAATAAAATAATGATTACATAATTTTGTATGGAATATGTATCTTTTTAGTGTGCATGTGAATAGTTCAGTCTATTAACAAAAGAACATATTCCTGTACATGCAGCTGGCAAAATATTTTTTTTACCTGCTTAGGCTCTGTGGCTGAGCCTGTGAATTAAACTGACAAAAGATTAACACCAGAAAAGTATACAAATGTTGTGTGATCTGGAGTTAAATGTACATGGAGGCCTTTGTGTATAAGAAATGAAGGCCCAAGGAAGAAAACGAGCCTGAGAGCTTATATATGTACCATTTTAACAGAAAATGATACATTGTTAATACATGACAGTATAGCACAAAAGGAGTTTGGAATAAGGATGGTAAATCCGAGGAATGTAATCAATGAAAATATGGGGGAGATAATAGAACATAGATTTATCTCAGTGTCAACCCTATGTTTTCAGTGATAAGAATGTTCTCCTCTTGTGGTGCAAAGCAGTTATCATTTTTGTGGGAATTTTGTGCCTTCATTCGAGTAAAAAGAGGAAAATAACAGCTCCTCCAGCAAAAATTATTTTTATTTGCCCTCAGTTCAAAATAATTAACGTGCCAAAGTGGCATATTTTGAAATGGCATGTTCTGATCCTTGTCTTTCTCAACTGATTAAAATCAGAAAAACAAACATTTAGAGGGGAGGTGCTAAATATTTACACTATTTGCTATTATTACAGTTACTCATATACTGGTACCACCACACTTAGTATTTGGGGATTCTAGTATAATAATCTAACTAATTAGATGGACACTACTTAAAAGGTTCCAGTACCTCAGCCAGACTCAGAAAGCAGCTTTCACAATGATTTACGATGCTGAAACACAACAAACAGTCAAAAACCCTTCCACCAGTTCCATCCCTTCTCATAATAACGAAACCTTCGACCAACCCTATCTGATATGTGAACCCTGTAGTTATCTCAAGTGTGTGATCTTCAACATTTAACCTTGAAATGGATGAATATATATTGTGTCATCTTGGTACTGTATTCCAATCTCAAATCCCCTAAGTTTATATTTCTTTCTTTTATGACACCTGTTACCTTTTATGTTTGTTTACAAAAGGGATCCAGGGAGTGTGTGTGTGTGTGTGTGTGTGTGTGTGTGTTTTGTTTGGTATACTAAGTCTACTAATTAGATAGAAAAGGAACAAAGAAAATGCAACTGAACAGTCTTTCAAAGGTATTTTGCTTTAAGAATCCTCTCCCCAGAGAATGGGGAAGGAAACATCACGTGATATCTACCTGCCTCTTTCTGAGTTCACTATTTAATTTCAGACTTCTTTACGATTATTAAGATTTTAAGTCAACAAATAGGTATAGGCATGTCCAAAAACAGTTTTCAAAAACAGTAATTCTCTTTGTAAAGAAAATCTCTAGCTGTATCATAGAGATTCAACTTCGACTCTAATCTTAGCAAAACCAGATTAAGGCATAAGACTTGCTGGTACTGCACAGCATGGGCTACTGAAAAGGGTCAAATCTAGAAAAAAAATAGAGACTCACTGGCCTGTGAGAAGTTAGACTCTGCGGAAAAATTGAGATTACCCCCATGGAGAGCAGCTTTTTCTTATTTTAAAACAATTTATGCTAGGTCATCTGTCCTGTGAGCAAGTCATGAAAGAAAAGAAGCTACCGTACCCCATATGTAGGCAGTTTACTGATGATTATCACTTCAGTGGAATGTCTGTGATGTGATACATGGCAGTTTTAATCCTAATGGGAGGGAATGAATAAGGTTTATAAGCACTTTTGGGGAAGGGTGATAAGTGATTAGAGTTCTAGAGCTTCAGCAAAATCAGACAATGAACATAATTTGATTTTAAAAACTCGGTATTGAAAGTAATGCAGACTATAAAACAAGAACAGCTTGCTGTAAAAAAAAAATAATAATATACGGAGAACCTAGAAAAAGATTCTAGGAATTAAATGTATATTAGCAGAATCACAAAACCAAGGTTGGAAAATAATGATGAAGAAAGCTATCACAAAGAAATAAAGGGTAAAAAAAAATTCAGCAAAAACACACACAAATGAATTCTAAAAAGCAGAGAGAAAGAAAGAGACAAAAAGTAACAAAAGAAATCAAGAATCAAGATTTCAGAGAACTCACTGACATATGTTTTGATTTAAAATATAATAAATACCTGCATAATGAATGAAAATGATGTTTGGCACATCATTTTATTTTTTTATTTTTATTTTTTGTGGGTGCCGGGGGGTCGACCTCAGGACCTCGCACGCCAACAGGCACCCGTGCCGCTGAGCGATATCACCGGCCCCTTTTTCATATGTGGGATCTGGGAGTTGAACTTGGGCCCTCGCGCTTGCAAGGCAGGTGCTTACGCTGCTGAGCCATCTCACCGGCCCTGGCACATCATTTTAAAATATCAGAACTCACATGACAGAGAGATGGGTTTATAATGAGAATCAATTTCTGTAAAATTTCAAAAATGTGAAAAAAAGGTAAATTCACAATAGTAGTACTGGAAATTAGAAAATATTGCTGTTTCTTTAAAAATGCTGAAATGAATGTGATTTTCAACTTAGAAGTCTAATCTCAGTCAAACCATTAATTATGAAGTTAAAATATTTTCTGATATATAAGATTATTAAAAACAAACAAACAAAATTAAAGTTCCCATGTATTTTTTTTCCTCAGCGAATTACTGGAAGATCTCCTAAATCAAACAAAATAAACCATAAAAAATGGAGACATCTAATTTTGGAAATGAGATAAAGGGATCCGCAGAAGGTAGCACCAAGCAAGGGCCACTCAACCCAGACTGAAGCACTATAAGGAATCCAGAAGATTCTTTCTCCAGAAGAAAACAGATAAAATACCTAATAAATGTGGCTACTCTTGTGGAATATTTAAATAGGTTGGGGAGATAGTGACTACTACATTATAAACTAAGGAAATAATATGACAACTATTAAACCATGTCTTCAATGTCTCAATTGTGAATATCATTGTATAATCAATATTATATAAACAGCAATACAGATCTACTTCAAAATTTTCATTCAACAGTAATATGCGGTGGTGAGAAGGAGTTGGAGGGGAGTTGGAGAAAGAAGGGTGAGAGATAACCATTTCCTACCAGGAAGTAAGTAGATTTATTAGTATTCTGTTGCTATACATGAAATTACTGTGAACTTATCATTTCTATAACTTACAGAGCTATCTAACTCCTGCACAGAAAAACTGCCACACTCACTATCATGCAGTTTTTGTGGATCAGAAGTCAGAGTACACTTTAGCTGGTTGGTCTCAAAAAGCTGAAATTAAGCTGTTAATTATGATTTATACAGAGGTAAGATCTAAAGAATCAGGGCCAGTGAGATGGCTTAGCGGCGTAAGCGCCTGCCTGGCAAGCGCAAGGGCCCCAGTTCGACTCCCAGAACCCACATACGAAAAAAGGGCCAGTGATATCGCTCGGCGGCGCGGGCGCCTGCTGGCATGCAAGGTCCTGAGGTCGACCCCCAGCACCCACAAAAAAAAAAAAAATCTAAAGAATCAGTAAAAGTATTTGAAAATACTTACCACTACAGAGCATATAGGGCAGGAATAATTAATTTTGTAATTACTCTACTCTGATTAAAGTACATGCGTGTAAAAGTTGTCTGATTTTAATTGGATTTTGTGTTTATTAAATAATTGTAACAATTCTTGTACAAAAGATGCTTAAATTTTATCAAATAGTGTAAAAGTAATGAATGTAGAAAATTTGGTTTGCAAAGCAATTCCTGAGATCTGAGCATTTTTGTTAACTATAAACTCTAATTTAGTCCATAGTAACATACTGTTGCTACAAAAAAGTAAATCACATGTAATCTCAGGCTCCCATTTATAGAAATATAAATAAACAGAAAAAATTGTTCTAAATTATCCTTCACTGAAAATTCAATATTTAAAGTTGCATTCACTTCTAGGTACTTAATTTAATTCTATTTTTCTATTATTATAACACTAATGGGTTTTTTATTATGGAATCGATATACAATCTCTATAGAAAACTACAGAGAATAGAAAAATGAAGTCTGCAATCTCAATATTTGAAAATAAATATAAATATTTTGGTTTATCGTTTTAACTGTTTTCTCTCTATATATACACATATATGTATTGTATATATAACATACTATACGTGTACTTTCGATGCTGATTTTTTAACTTAATGATATATTGTAGAATACCTCTGTATCCATCCAAGATGAAGAAAGAAGGACCAAATAAACCAACATTTCTGAAAAAGACTAAAAATGTAGTATACATAAAATAACAGTTCTCATGATAATGACATCAGGCAAAAGGAACAATTCATGAAAGACAGGAAACATGATACACATCTTATGACTGATTAACCTAGGAGCTGAAAAAAATTCAAAGCCACAGCAAAGCAGAGGGAAACCCAGCAGAACCAGGAAACTCCCTGAGCTGGAGTGATGGTTTTGGGAGCTGGAATTTCCTGGGTAGCATTTTAGAGAAGAAATCTGGAGAAGTCAAGTGCATAGAAAAATAAACTCTGGTGATCTTCGAGGGGGTTTCTCTGGAATATTCAGCTAAGGACTAATTAGTGTATGTTAGAAAACTATCTGAGGCCAGGAAAGAACTTTACATCGGGAAATTCTACAACTCAATGAAATAAGCAAATTCCTTGAAAGACAACAACTATCAAAGCTCGTTCTTAAAAACAGATGACTTGAGTGGCTCTTGAACTTTTAGTTAAAAAATGTAGTTAAAAAGAAAGCTCTAAGATCTGATAACTTTGTTTATAATGTTTTCAAATACTTATGGAAGAACTAATGATAAAAACTCTGCAAAAATTCTTCTATTAGATGAAAAAGTGGGAAATTAACACACCCACACTCATTTCATAAGTCAGCATTACCTCATTAAAATATTAAATGCAAATACCTCCTATGAACGTAGATTTCAAAAAATTGAAATTAGGGCTAGTGAGATGGCTCAGCGGCACAAGCGCCTGCTGGCAAGCGCGAGGTCCTGAGGTCGACTCCTGGTACCTACATAAAAAAAAAAAAAAAAAAATTGAAATGAAAAACTCCTGAAAACTTTTGGCAAATAATGTCCAAAAATATTTTTTAAGACAATACATATTGACTAAGGGAATTTACCTAAGAATGAAAATGGGGTTTAACATTAAAAAGTAAATCAATGTAATCTACCCTACTTACAAGTTTATAAATTTATATCACTTTTCTCAAGTGATATAAAAAGAATTACAGACACCATCCAACAGTCATTCCTGATACAAGTTCTCACTACACCAGGACTTGGAGGTCCTTCTCCACTCTACCTTATAAAGTGCATCAGTGAAAAACCCATACCCTTGTCTTAATTAATGATGAAAAATTAAGTCTTCACTGAAGAACAAGATAAGAACTTCAACTTTCACCATTTCTACTCAACAGTGTACTGATGGTTCTAGTTAGTACAAAAAAATAACCAGTAAAATGTATTCAGATCGGAAATAAAGAAGGAAATCGGTTTTTGATATCATTGACATTGTTAGAAAATCCTACTGAATTCACGAAAAATCAACATAAAACAAAACAAAAAACTACTACTTCAATAAGTGAGCTCATTCAGTTTGAAGGACACAAGATCAATATATTAAAATCAAGATCTGTACACTATTTATCTAAATGAAAAAGATCTCAATTATTGAATATTGTCAAAATGTTACCTTTTAGGCCAGATGTAGTGGCACACACCTAAAATCCCAGAATTTAGAAAGCCGAGGCAGGAGGATCACTGCAAGTTTGAGGCTGACCTGGGCTACACAGTGAGTTCAAAGCCATCCTGAACTACTTGGCGAGACCCTTTCAAAAAAAAAAAAAAAAAAGATAGCTTTTTCCAAATTACTCTATAGAGTTAATGCGATCCCAATCAAACTCCCAGCAGGTGTGATTCTGTTTTCAAAATTGACAAGTTGATTCTAAAATTCATATGGAGATTCAGAGAACTGTAGCAGCTAAAACAACTTTGAAAAATAAGACCAAATTAGAAAAACTGATACTATTTCACTTCAAGATTTATTTTGGGTCTATAATTTTCAAGGTAGGGACAATTTAGGTGAAGCCAGGAAGATTCTTATGGTACAAAATTTAAAGAAACATTCATTCACAGGCTTGCAGTTGCACAAACCTGTGTGCCTACTTACCGCATCCTAATGCTGATCCTGATCAAGACAGTGAGGTTCTGGCAGCAAGAACAACAAACAGGT
This sequence comes from Erethizon dorsatum, assembly GCA_028451465.1. NCBI lineage: Eukaryota > Metazoa > Chordata > Mammalia > Rodentia > Erethizontidae > Erethizon > Erethizon dorsatum. The sequence continues at coordinate 75,199,710 of CM051831.1, forward strand.
AAAGGCAGCACAGTCATTGTGCTGAAGCACAGCATAGATTAATGGAACAGAAAAGGGATCCTGAAATCATGGTATCTCACATATGCGGTCCACTGGCTTCCAATAAGATGAAAAGGCAATCTAATATACCATACACCGTTATCAGAAGCCCTTATCTCTCTCTCTCTCTCTCTCTCTCTCTCTCTACCTCTCTCTTTCTTCCTCCCTCTCACTACATATACACTGTGTGTGTGTGTGTGTGTGCGTAAATGCAAGTCACACTGATACTTCACATCTACTAGAATGATTACAATTATAGTCAAATAATAGCAAATGTTGCTGAAGATATAAAGAGATTGAACAGCTGGTAAGAATGTCAAATGGTGCAGCCAGTGTGAAAGACAGCTGGGTGGTTCCTCACTAAATTAATTATAGAAGTGTTCAGAATATGCAATTTGTAGAAACAGAAAATAGAAAGAAAGTGGTTTCCTATACCTTTAGATAAGGGGAATTTTGAAAAAATCTTTCGTGACTATTACTGCATAATATGGTTTTGGGAGGAGAAATGAAAATGTTATAAAGTTGATGGCGGATTTATATGTTTGCTAGGGTAGATGTAACAAAATATCACATAACAAATTTAATCAAACATATCTACTTCAGGTCTAGAAATAGAACCAACTCAATCATGTTAGTTCTGGGAGACCAGAACACGCAGAGTTGAATTTGATCATTTACATTTTTTTTAGTCCTAAGGCTTCAAAGAACACTCATTTTCAGGGACTTGTCCTCCAAGGCCACAGCAGGATCTGGGGTATCCATACCACAAAAGGAATCCAGACAGGATTACTCTCTAGTAATCAAAATCTCAGTATAGCAAAAGTTTTCCACAAGAGGGATGTAAACCCTAAATCACAAATTGATCGGAAGGTTGTTAGAGCCAAAGAAAGAGCTCCTCAAGTGCCAAGATTGAGAATTTGCTGGAGCAGACTGGAAATGGGAGAATCTACAGAGAGCTTCCACACAGATCCAACAGAGAAAAACAAAATGCAAAGACCAACAAAGTCCTCTTCAGACCTTATCTTACAAACATAAAGCGCTATTGACTGAATTCATTGTACTTTTGACTCCTAGTAGAACACTTTCTGTGTCTTAATACTGCTAAAAGGAAAACTTAGGTATTGAAATTTTAATGAGTTTATTTGACCATTCAGCTTTTCATGAATTGGATGACAGCATACTGCAAGTTGTTTACCATAACAAAGACTGAATGAGAAAGAAAAAGATTTACTATGTGCTTGAGAAAGCAAGACAGTATTAAAAAATATTTGATGTATTAAAATGGAAAATCCCTAGTTAGATGTTAGTTTTCAATTTCTGATTGGTTCAGCTGAAGATCTGTTTGGTATTTACATGGATCTGGGCTTAAATACGTGCTTAAATAGAGACCCAGTATTCCACAGCTATCTCAGCCAATGGCCTCCCAACTAATTACTTAGTAATACAGAATGCTGCACACAGTACCAGTGTAAAATACTAGCTACACCATGCAGACATCCTGAAATGTTTTTAGGAGACCTGACAACTGATCATGGAGACACTTTGAATCCAGCGACTTGTAGAATGTGTTACTTCACTTCTCATTGGTTTGACTTACTGTCCACTCAGTATTTTACTGGGTGGAAAACCAGAAGTCCTCTCTCCTAGTCTCTCCCCCCTTTTCTTCCTACCCAATTCTCCTGCAGCTTCAGCTTTGGCCCCTAAAATCTCATGCTGCAAAATCTGCTAACCCTTCTTTCTTCAGTCCTGCAACATTGGTTCTCACTCTATTCTGGGAAGGCTCCATCCTTCAGTGTATAGCATACATAAAATAAATCTCTAGGTTTTCCTTTTTCCTCTTTTTTTCTCGCAATACTGAGGATCAACCTAGGGCCTTACCACTGAGCTACATCCCCAAATGAATCTCTAGATTTTCTAAAATTGGTTGCCTCTTCCAGCAAAATCTTGTGGTTTTTATGTAAAAAGACCTCTTCACCAGTGATAACTTCAGAAGAACATGAGGGATGCCTCCTCCTGAGATAATAGCATATAATGCATTCATGCTACTTTAGCTGCTCTTTGAATTTGCCACTTTGAATTCTTTCACACACAGTGTCTAAGAAGCAAATATTTTCAATAAAATGACAATTGCAGATTCTTTAAAAAAGGACATTTGTACCCACATAATTTGCCAACACCCACCTTAATGTTAATATACATTGTCACCTTTATCTTTAAATGCAATAAAAAATACTTTCACCATTCTCACCCATTCCATCATTATTGCTAAATATAATCATTAAATGAGAGAGGACTATAAATCGTAGCAATAATGTGTTGCATTGATTTCTTTATGTACTACAATAATTGAAAGTTCTATAGATTAGTCTTCTGCAGATTTTTTTAAGAAGAGCATTACAAATAGCATTGCTGATGTGTGTCTTCATTAAATTAAAAAGCATTTATTTCATGTCATTCATCGTCTCCAGCAATCTCCCCAACTAAATCCTAATTAACTTTAGAATTCAATAGTTATTATCTTATTTCTTTTTCTGTTAGGTCCTTCTTTCACTGATGAAGAAAAAATCAGAAGCTAAATATTTTGTAGAAAAAAATACCTTGAATGCTATACCACATACTGAAAGAACTGTTTCTATTGGGATCATTACTTCAATAGTGAAAGAAAAATATAAACTACCATTTTCACTTTTCTTTGAGCCTCCAGCACTACATGTTTCTTATTTGTGAATACTGTACACTATATCTAAAGGCTGTAATTCATTGATTAAGAAAACAAAATCCTATAAAAAAAAACCCTAAATGTTAAAAACTGGTCGAGAAATTTAATGGTCTCTTACTTTGGAAATTCTTTTTCTGTATAAATGTCTCAGTCTGAATATTGTGTATTAACATGAAGGTAGAATAGAATCAAATTCAAATCTATTTCATGGCAGTACTACCAGCACAATAAAATTTAATAGCTATCTTTAAAGCTTTGGGTGTATGTCATTGTTGAAAAAAATTCAATTTATTTTTTAAAGTTCTATCTTAAAGACAGAGAGTGAAGCCCACTCTGTCCTCAAAATCAAGGAAAGTAGTTTAATAGGCAGAGTACTTGTCATTTGACCAAAAACTTCTCATATTTCTACCAGAGTCAAGATAAAAAAGATCAATTCAGTCTTTTAAAGAAGCAATGACTCAGAAAACCAATCACGTCAGGACAGGGCCTTCTGTTTAAACTGCTTAGATTTTACAAGGTGCTATTAGGTACACTTAAAGTTGATTGGCCTATAAATTGAAAAAAAAAAAAGGAAGATAGCTCTGTGAGTTTGGGAAGGCTTGCTTTGAGAGAGTAAAGAGAAAATTGCACTTCAGTTCTGCTTCTTTGTCCCTTGCCAATATCAAATTTTGGTTCTCTCTTGTTTCCTTTCATCTAGGAAAAGATAACTGGACTTACCACAGCTCGTTCTAATTTTTAAGAGACTTATAAAGCAAGGTGCCCTTTGGATTGTAGACACTGTTGAATAGATCTTTTCTATGTATGGGTGATTTCTTCTTGCTGAAGACTGCAAGGCATGCTTCCACCAGTCAAGTCAAATGGCCTGCCCTCCAGGATAAATGAGGCAATATAAGAATAAAATCAGGCATTAACCCTGAATGTTTAGGTGTGAACAAAATTTAAACATGTATGTATAAAGTAAGAACACAAAAGAAAGAAACTTTTAGAGAGATAGTGTAATGTAAAGATTTAATGTTCAAGATTTGAGATCAAAAAGACCTATATTTAAATTCTCTTTCTATAAATTTATCTGAAGTTTCTTCATCTATGAAACACAGGTAAAACAAATATTATGTTTGTGGAGGGATATTGACGAACTAACAAATGTGAACTGCTTAGTATAGTCCTTGGCCATTACAAGGGTTTTAATAAATGTTGTTATCGTCAAAGTTACCAGAGACCAGCTTTGTTTTCACCTGGACAGATCAAGATGGCATCTGCCTGAGCTGTTGGATTCTGTGAAGGTCCATCCTGCACTGCTCTTGGCAGTTTGCAACCTAGTCACAGGTTCCTTCTTTCACTGGACGTCAGACTCCACCCAGGTGTCAACCTCTGCCAGGTCACATACCTTGCAATGACTCCAAAGCCAATTCTCCACCAGACTCAGTAACCATATGTCACACCCTGGACTCATCTGTTTTCAGCTTTGAACAGCTCTCTGGGCCCCTGCAGTGAAGGCACTTTTCCACAGTTATGCTTAAAAGTCAATTTGCATTTCCATCATTTCAGTGTATGTTGGGCCCACTCATCCTCCTGTGTACAGTGTCTTCATGCCTTGACCCAGTTCCCTCTTCTAAGTATTTCTATAGCACTGGCTGAAAACATCTACATTCCCGTTTTGTCCAGTCACTTATAGATTCCTAGACTGTCCTTCATATTTATGGAACGAGATGAATTATAACTCACAATCTCTCTTCCTCTATATAGTATCATTTCAAGAAAAAAGATAGTTTCTAAGACTTCCATTATCCTGAGTATGTTCAATTTTCATCTAAATGACCAGTTTTATAAAATTGCTTTACTATTTCTTGAACTCTACTATTCAACTGTACTGATGCCTATAAACAAACTGGAACCCAGATTTTCTCAGTGCGTTTTCCTAGCATTCTTTGTACTTCACAATGTTGCCTGTCACCAAGAATGTTTTGTTTTGTTTTGTTTTGTTTTTTAATGTGGGTACCAGGAGTCGACCTCAGGACCTCATGCTTGCGAGCAGGAGCTTGTGCCGCTGAGCGATATCACCAGCCCCTTTTTTTTCCTTTATGTGGGTTCTGGGAGTTGAACTCTTGCCAGGCAGGAGCTTATGCCGCTGAGCTATCTCACTGGCTCCAAGATTAGTTTTTGATTAAGTAAAATTATATATGTGAAGCATCTCTTTCTGTTCCTGGTATGTTAAACAGCACCAAATAAAAAATAGCCAATTTCCCTCCAGTCTCCCTTTTCACATGTAAAGTCAGACCAAAATGTACTTACTTTTCTTTCTTCCACACAGCTGTAATATATACCTTGAAATGAGACTGTCTGAGTGTCATACATTATGCAGGATATTATAAGTTTGTCATTAACACACAATACTAAAAGCAAAACAACTGTTTCCCATTTAGACATGCAAAGTTATGTGTTTGCTGCTTTTCCTTTATGAAAGTGGCTTCCTGGGTTTTCAAAATATCTGACCATGCAAAAATTTTAAGCAAAACTTTTATATTTATCCTCAGCAACTTGATGCATTGTACTAAGTCATTCTTGGAGATTAAATAAGATGTTTGGATCTGATTTAAATTTTTATTTGATTATTTTAGAGAAAAAATAAATTTACATTTTTTACTTCTAGAATCAATTTAGAATTATCCTTAAAAGGTCATCTACAATTGTTATGTGTTCCAGAGCGGTGGCCACATTGTCTACAAAATTGAAGATCTATACTGGCAGCAGTAACTTACCTTTCCACAAAATATTTCAGTAGAATACTACAAAGAATCTTAGTATAAAGGAAAATACCTAATTTCTACTGGCTGATGTTATCTGAATCTTCACATGAAGAGCACAGAGATGAGCGAGTGTCGCCACAACAACATTTCCATCATATCTCTCCAGAGAAGATAAATGTCAGTTGTACTCAGCGCTGAATTATGTAATTTTTGGCTCCTCTCATCAATCAAAACTGAAACACTTATTGATGTGGTTTTGTAGAAGGAAATGTTTAAACTAAGGAAAATATTAGCAAATTGGAAATTTCTAACATACTGCAACTTGTTTAAATGCTTCACCAGAGACTTACCTGGAATTCACACTATTATGATTTGCTTTTATGTTTTTGTTTTTTATCCATCCCCTATTGGCCAATTGACATTTTCTAGTCATTGATAGGCACTGCTCCTGCTCCTGCCGAAAACAGGAAAAGAAAACAAGCAAGAGTTCACCACTCTTCTTGTATTTTCTGCCCAATAAAAAGACGTGGCTTCTTTTAGAGAACTGGTTTCTGTTTGCTAACATTCTACCTAAATATCATGTGTTTTTTAATTTTTTTTCAACTTTTCCAAGGCTCGTATAATGGTGAATATTCAGTATTATAAACGAAGAATTGAATGCTTATCATATGAAATAGTGGGTATTATTGATATTGTCAGATTTGCCATATTCCTGATTCCCTTGTCCCTATACAAATTTTTGATCATCTTTACTGACCTCTAAAATCTGTTCTTATGCAGCACATTAATTATATGCATATACCAATACAATTGATTTGTTTCATGGCTATTGAAATACTGTTGTTGATAAATGCATCAAAGCTGAATATGTGATTTTTCTTATAGTCTAATAGCAGTGGAACAAGAAATTAACACTGCAATTTTAATTGTTTATAGTTTCTGAGAGAAAATACATAAGCTTTTCAAATAACTAAAAGTAATTGAAAAACATTTTTTTATTCTTCTCTTTGTTCACATTTTTTTAAAACAGGGATTGATCAAATTAGGAATCATACAGTAAACAATAAGTATATAAAATATTCTTTATGATATTAGCTACTACCATTAATTCATCATATACTAACTCTAGCATGTATCATTGCACTGACAATCCCACCAGATGGCAATGTTCAGGCTTACTTTTGTGTTTAATGTATTATAGATATGTATATACGTTGGAGAAATGATTGCTGAACAAAACTGGGATATCTGTTAATAAAATTCATTTCAATCTCCCTGAGTCTTGATTGATATCATATGTCCTATCATTTTTTAAACTAAATTTTCAATTGACTTCAAAGAAAGTGATGGTCAATCACTTAATAACATCATTGTTACTGACAATTAGGAAAGCTTCTTTAGATCTGACTCTGGAAAGCATTGTGATGTGCTTAATATAAAATGGATACTGCTACTCTCAATAAAATCAAAATGGAAACTAATTAATGATTGCTTATTAATGTTACTAGAAGTAGGAATATATGAAAAATTTGTGTGAGAATTATATTCACAGACTTGAATATTATTAAGAAAGCAGAATATAAGGAAAAGGAGGATTACTTATGTTCCAAAGAGTAAAAGTGAAGAAGCAAAATAGAATAGAAAAACAGAGTATCAGCAGTTCAACTCTGTGTTGTGGCCTACTCCCAAAGTCTATTTATGTGGCCAACAGATTTCATCAGACACAGATAATGTCATTTTTGTTTGTTCATCTGTTTTGGTAGTTAGCAAGCAACTGTTTATTTCCATTGAGAGGATTAAGATTTAATAGCAGGAACTTCTCAAAGTGTGAGCCTGCAGATTTGTGTTGGTTGACAAACTATATGTTACTTATCAATGACAGGTCTGTTTTTCAAAGGTCTGTTTGAATTTAGAGCAAGCATTCATGGAAATTTGGCAGGATAATTTTGTCTGTTGAATCTGAGAAAAATATCAAGACATATTTTGAATTTCTCCTTTTTACATTTCATTTTTCTAATAATTCACTTCAACCAGTTTTAAAATAATAAGAATGGATGAAAAGGGTGTGGAAAAACTGACCCTTCACCACAGACGATTTTTAAAACATTAGTTTACATTGATATTGGTACCCTCAGAATGATTAAAATTTTTCTTCTTTACACAGTTATGGCTAAAAAGTAGGAGTTCTTCCTCTTACAACCTTTCTTTTACATTGGTTCAATTACACTGGAAAGAAAAGCAGTGAGATTATATTTTGTACTGAATTCATACAGCTGGCAATGAGGTTTTATATTAGCCTGTTCCTTTTCATTTCCTGGTCACTGGAAATCAAGCTTCTTTGATATGAAGAGTGGACTGAAGTTACATTGAATTATAATGTGATGAATCTGAGATATCACCATCTAGAAACATTTATTAAACCTTAACTCAAAATTTCACAATATGTCCATGCTTAGAAAACTTGAAAGCCTCCTTTGAAACAAAGATAAATCCACTGGAAACAATTATTAAATAATATGAATGCCACCATTAAGTGCTAACTTTTGTGCTACCAAAAAGGAATTCAGGGAAAAGGGGACCATGTCCTTCACCTGCATATCTGGGTAACAACCTGCACTTCCCGTGAAATAGAGTTAATGGGTGTGAAGTCCTTCATAATAGGTGCAAAACACTTTTTTGGTTTAGTTTAGTTTTTAAAAAGGGTCTCGGTCAGGGCACTTTTTGTAATCATTTTGAGAAATGATTAGAATTCACAGTAAGGTAAAAAAAAAAGGAAAATTCTATATTAAAGATCTTTCATCTGTATAGATGTTCTGTGAGAATTCATGCAGAGGAACAAAGCTGGACATAAACAAGAAGTTCATAGGAGTGATTTACTATTGTCTGTAACCTCTGACCTCTAATATAAAATTCAGAACCACTTCTCTGATTAAACTGCTATGACATAGACACCACTGTAGATTTCAATATCCTCCTGCCTTTGTAAGCAACCATTTGGCTTCTGACATAGAATATGACAGGGTCATGATTCTTAGTCTTCTTGAGTAAGAAAGGGTAACTATATTTTAAAAATAAAACTACTGATGTAAATGATGACACAAGTAACCTAATCACTTGTTTCCTTCCAGTTAGTTTAACCAGAGTGGAAACTATGAAATACAGCACAAAGAGTAATCATTATTTCCTGTCATTCAGCCTTCTCCAGCCTTCTGTCTGTAAGTCAGCAAAGTTCTAAGGCTTTCTAAACTTTCATCTTTTTCCTCGCTTTGCAGCTTTGTAACTTGAGCTTGAGTGCTCCTTGTCTGCCACGGTAGAAAACTGCACATATTCTTTAAAAAGAAATTGCAGAGTCTCAATTTACTTAAAAACAATTTAAATAATGAGAAAAACCAGGGCCTGTTCTGTTTTCATTTCTGGTTCATTTTAGTTTCTTTCTGTGGTGGAGGACACATCTTTGTATCTGAGCTTATTTTTCATAGGTAAACCTGGCCATGCCTTGGCTTCATAGAAGAGAGTTTCTTTTACAAGCTGTCCAAAGTTTGCCTTACAAATAGATGCTCGTAATTGAATCTCTCTGCTTTAGCAATAACGATTCCAGATGGCTGCTTCGAGAGGAAGCAAGAATTTCCTGCTCAAAGATGATGTGTTAACAGCATCCTCCCTCCCTTTAACCTCTCATAAGTGGTAGAACTGTATGATTTGAACTTCCTGAGTGACAAGTTATTGTAAGAAAAGTTCTGGTTTTAGACAAATTCTTTTGTGGAGAACAGTAGTTGGAGCACCTGCTGTTTTAGGGACCTCCATGAGAACATGTTAATTGTAAATTTCTTTCAGTACCTTAGCTGAAAGAAAGCTGTCAGGTTTTTTGTGTGTATCTATAGCAGAATATAAATAATACACATAAAGTTTGAGTCCTGAAATCCAGCATACAAAATTCTAAAGGAGGATAGGTAAAGTTGTCCAACACAAAAACATTATAACACAAAGGAAGGTGAGGGGAAGATTAAAGCTCTGGCAAAATATTGATACCAGCTGTTATTATCTCCTGGCCTGTTTCCTAGAACACTGTCCACCAGCGAACCTCATTCTTGTAAAAAACTTGTGAGTTTGGGAAAATGGGGAGTGTACCTCTACTGTATGGATGGTAAAGTAGAGTTTAACCCTCTGAGAGTGAGGCAACTGGTGACAGATAATGTGAGTGCACATCTGCAGATGCCAGTTCTAGGTCTTTTTCCTGAACATGGGGCTGCCTGATTATATCAGAACCAAAGGAAAGCTGAGTATTAAGAAAAGGACCCTAGAAAAAGACAATAATGAAGAATAATAATATCAGTGAAGCCATGTGTAGTCCTTTTGCATTAAATTTGGTGGTCTAAAGCTTCCAATTCTTTCCTGAAGTCCGTTTCTAAAAGCTCAGCATCTTTCATTGTTTATGACCTGGGAAGTCCTGGGAAGAACTTTTGTGCAAATGGTTTGAGAGGGAAGTACAGTGAAAAAGTACAGATGTGAAACAGAGAAGGGAATAGAACAAAAAGAGGGTGCAATAATGAAGGGATTTACCCATAGTCCATGCAAAGTTCTGTGTAGGAAAGACCTGAATTAGTATATAAAACAAGACAAATGTTCTCATTAAGGGAAGAGGAAGGGCTGGGGATATAGCTCAGTGGCAAAGCACCTACCTGGCAAGCACAAGGTCCTGAGTTCAACTCCCAGTACAAAAAAAAAAAAAAAAAGAACCAAAGGGAAGAGGAAGCTAGACAGTGGGATTACTCTACTTTGCTTGGACAAAGCAGGCTCTGGGCCAGGATGAAACTTTCATAAACAGAGAGAAAAAGAAAGCTATGTTGGAGGAGGGAAGCTCCAGAGAGATAAGGGACCATAGACAAGGCACCAACAGCATCTGTTAAAATGACCTGCAAGGGAATCAGCAGAAAAGCCTGCTGTGATGACTATGCAGCACAGTACAACAGTGAGGCAGAAACTTATTTTTCACTTTGGTTAAATGTTAGTCATTGGCGTGAGTGTGTGTGTGTGTGTGTGTGTGTGCACACGCATGCATGGCTGTGCACTCATATGGTAACTACTTTTGTGTGTCTGCTTGACTGGGCTAAGAGATGCTCAGAAAGGTGGTAAAGTATTACTTCTGCTTGTGTCTGTGAAGGTATTTCCAGAAGAGATTAACATTTGAATAAGTAGATGGAATGGGCATCATCCAATCCCCTGGGGCATTAAAAGGAACAAAAAGGTGGCCGAAAGAGCTAATTTCACCTTTCTGCTTCAGCTGGGAGGGGATATCCACCTTCTCCTGCCCTGGAACTTTGGTGTTCCTGGTTGCTGGGTCCTCTGGCTCCGACCTGAATTGGTACTGTTGGCTTCCGCATTCCCAGACCTTTGAGTGTGTTAGAACCACACCACTTTCTTGGACTCCCACCTTGTGGACAGCAGGTAGTGGGCTTCTCAGCATCCGAATCCAGTGAGCTGTGCCTGTGTAGTGAAGTTTTTCTGTTTATCTGTGTGTATCGTATTAGTTGTTTCTCTGGAGAACCTTAACACGGTATGTATATATGTATGTATTTGTGCGTACGCATATAGATAAATAATATGGATTTAAGGATACATAAATATTTGTGTGTGTCTGGGTGTGTGTATTACTTTCTTCAGTCATATCTCATCCTAGCACATCTTCAGGGCAGAATTTCTCTTTTATTGGCTCAAAATTTAGTTTCCAGCTGGTCAAATTCGTAATTCCTTGATCTCAAATATCTTAAAATATAAATTATAACCCCAGTAGAAAACTAAAAAAATTGCATGAGTGAATAATTCTCACAAAAAAAAAGGAATGATCATGAAAAAGGATAATTTCAAAAGTAAAAAAAATATGAAATTTATCAAAAGTTGATGCACTACTAAAATATTAAATAATTAAAATCAGTCACAGAGAATTTTTGATTACATAGAAAAATTATTGTCTAATTTTTTATTTTTAAAACAGAATCAAAATTATATGTTATATGTATGTCTGAAATTGATTACATTTGAAAGTTAATTTAATTTTTTACTCCTCCATTACTTTCCCATTTTCTACATTTCTTGTAACGGGGTATTATTTTTATACTTAGGAAGAAGTTTCAAAATCACAATTAGCTGTATATTTAATATATGATTAATATATATAATTGTGCATCATGTTCATATAATATACATGTTTAATTTCCTTCTTTCATTTTCATTTTGCTTTCCAAAATATTACTAAAACTTTCCTTAGGTGTGTATATGTTTCTAACATGTACAATCATTTAAATAAGATCATTTAAACAAATTTTACTTCTGAAACTTGGCAACTAATTCTATATTCCTTATGTTGCCGTGTCTCATTATTATGAACTTTAGTTTTACATTTCCTGTCAAAAATAATTATAACTACTTTGCATTTCTCCTGTGGGAATTTGTTTTCTTTGATCTTGGGTTTTTCTAAAACTTAAAAAACATTTTGGCAGATTTGTAATCAAAAGTGATATAAAATTATAGATACAGGCTTAAAAAACTAGGGTTTTTGCATTTTTTATTTGTTTATTATTTTCTCTGCATGTTACAATGAACTCACTCCAATACAATTTACTATTACCTTTTCTGTAAACCAAGAAAGATCTTAATGTATAATACCATGCTGAAAATGGTGAAAGACAGTGCACTATGTCAAGGGCAATGAACTTGACAGTCAGGAACTCAGTTTCCAGCAAGAGCTGCATTACCTTGAATAAATGGAATCAGTAGATATCTACTGTTGACCTCTTACTGTAATGCTATTAATGCACTTAAAGCCAGTGTTTTCCTAAGTGCTCCTAATTTCAAGGCCATCTAGGAGACAAAGTAAATTTTTCCATAAATTATGTAGGTTACACAGAATGATCACATCCACTTGTAAATGTTTTGAATTCATGAAATATATAAGCATTTCTATATTAGGTAGGTCATGACCATGAGTGCTCACCACACCCAGAGATTCATTCTGATAAAAGCAACTGCAGACCATTCTTTTCCACATAGGTTTCGCTATCACACACTATGATAGTGTCACCATGGTCTCTACTGAATGAAGTTGTTGAAACAAGGGCCTTGACTATAGGACAGCTATTTTTAGTTGCTGGTATAATTACTGCAAAGGTGATAATTAATTGATCAACAAAATTTTTCTCTTACAACAAATACGTACTTGCACACACACAAGCATAGGCTCAGCATATGCATATCATTGAAACTGAAAAATACATATAAAAAAAAGAAGGTGCATGTGCTAAGAAGAAATAAAGCCATGACTGAAGTGATTGTAGGAGATGAGGACTGGTTGGAGAAAAGAGATTACTGAGAATTCGCCTTTGAGGAGTGTATCTTATTTTCTCTCTGGCTCTCTTGTTCACTCTCTCTACTTACTGACTGCCATGCTGTGAGTTTCATACCCTTCTGCCCAGATGTTTATTCCTAGGAGCCAGCAGACCATGGACTGAAACTCCTGCAACTGTAAGCCAAAATAAACTTATACTTTTTAATTTGTTTATCTCAGGTATTTTTCACAGTTATAAAAATATTACTAACACAGTTGACTTCATTTTGTTTAAAGTAAACACATACCCACATGAAAATTAAACAAAAATCCATTTTAATGCCAATGTTTAAGTAGAGGACTGCACTTTTTCATAAACTTGAGATTGAATATATGGGAACCTATAAAGTAGTTTTGTCCCTTGATTTTTGTTTCTCTACATACCTTCATTCTCATTATAGCAAAATCAAATTGTAATATCTACCTGTCTATAGCTTTATCTCTTTGGTGGCTTATTTTTACAGGTAAAGAAATGTTGATAATTTGACACCAAGCAGAGTATGTTTCATGTTAATTTTCAAGCCTATGCAGTAAAAAACAATATTATAGTATTGATATTGACTTGTCTTGAGAAGTTTGAAACACACTTTCACATGTTTAGATACACATATATGAAGTCAATTTGAGGTCCTAAGGCCAAGGGTAACATAAGACATCATATAATAATAATTACTTTGCTTTTAGAAGACGATGTATAGTAAAAGGGATGCAGTGGTGGTCTTTATTTTCAGGATGGCTTTAATAGTGTAGGAATGATTTTATTTTCTTTTATTTCACAAATGTGAGATATAAGATAACTTTGGCTTAAAATTAGGAAAGGAGAACTCTGAGGTCACTGACAAAAATCAAAATGAATGAACTAGGAATAAAATCACCTAATATTTCATAATTTTTCTTCCTTTTCTTTTCTTTTCTTCTTTCTGCCTCCCTTCCACCTTCTTTCCTTTCTTTTATTCTTTGTTCTTTCCTTTCTTCCTTTCTTTATGCTTATTAATACAATTTTTCCTATTCTCCACAAAAATTGTTTTTGCTACACAAAAATGAATGTAGACAGCTGATTTCTCTAATAATAGTAGTTTATTATATTTGAATGAAATTAACATTTTTGTGCAACAAGAATTAATTGAATATAGTGATAAAAATGTTTTTCAGTTATTAGGAAAATGTTTTTAGGTTGACCTCTCTGAAGTGTTACTTCTAATTTTAACTAATAATCATATATGAAAGAAACTATGATCTAGCCTACATTTTAATACAGTCAACTTGGGCTGGTGAGATGGCTCAGCGGCGTAAGCGCCTGCCTGGCAAGCGAGAGGGCCTGAGTTTGACTCCTGGAACCCACATACGAAAAAGGGCCGGTGATATCGCTCAGTGGCAGGGGCACCTGCTGGTGCACAAGGTCCTGAGTTTGACCTCTGGTACCCACACACACACAAAAGAAAAATACAGTCAACTCTCAGAGACTAATACAAATCAGAGCTCATGAATTGATAGTGTTTGTAAATGTAAGAAAACACACTCATCATGAACTTCATTCTAAACCAAAGTAGGTTCTTTTGCTTATGTCTTCAGACAAAAACAAGTGTCATGTATTTTACAAGAACATTATAGAGTTAAGACAAATATTTGTGAATTTGTTTCTTTAGCTAAATTAGTTTGGAAAACCACAATGCCTCCAAAGAAGTTTTTGAGTTTGACTTGTTTTGTTTTTGTTTTATTTATTTATTTATTTATTTATTTTTTTGTGGGTACTGGGGATCGACCTCAGGACCTCGCGCGCCAGCAGGTGCCCGTGCCGCTGAGCGATATCACCAGCCCTTTTTTCCTATGTGGGTTCCAGAGTCGAAGTTGGGACCTCGCGCTTGCCAGGCAGGCGCTTACTCCACTGAGCCATCTCACTGGCCCCTTGTTTTGTTTTTAAATGACTATTTATAGAGCAATGAGAATATTCAAATAAATGCCAAAAGCTGAAGCTTCTGGTATCTTTGGTTCCCCTCTGCTTCCCAACTGAAACATGGCACTTTGAGGAAGAACACATAGGTGACTTAAAAATTGACCTTAAGAATAGACTAAAAGTCTGTAAATAAATAAAGAAGGTCATGTGAAACACTAGGTGGTACATTTCTCATTTTCCTGTCTTCTGTATGACTTTTTCTTTCTCCATATTTCTTTAAGATTGGATACACTTGTTAATAATCCCTCAGTATTAGGTGACATGGCATCTTGGAATAGGTGGAGCAAAGTATTTAAAAGTGGGCAATTCACCATTGTCAAAAGTTGGCTCTTTGAACAATATTTAAATTATTGCTGAGCACCTTTTACATGTCATGTACCATAAAAATTAGAATGGCAATGGTGAGAAACAATGGGGTGTCCATTTTTCATATATTTTATTAACCTAGAAGGAATGAGAAATGTAAGATAATTATACCCACGAATGTAAAACTTGTAGTGGAGCAAATGATGCAGAGAAGACATATAAGGTGATATGAAAGTCTATGAAGGTATATTTGATCTATTCAGGAATATTGAGGAGCTGTCCATGAAAAAATTGTATTGGTTTTAAATTAAACAAAAAAGAGAGTTAACTAGATAAAGAAAGAAGATACCATACTGAGATGGGGCAGAGGGAACACATGGTGAGAAAAAGCAAAATAAAAGCAAAGAAATGAAAAGAACCGTGTGGCTGGAGAACAAAAGTGGGGAAAGAGTCTGGTGTGATGGAAAACTATAGAAGCAGTTGAGCAACACTCTGTAGGACTTTGTAGACTCACATGACAAGTTTGTTTTTTATCCCAAAAGCATGGAAAGATTTGTTTTGCCAGAGATGTTTCTTATTTAAATATTCAATAAGGAAAGATCACTCTGGTAAAATGTCAAAACTGGGTCAAAGAGAATCTAGACTGGTAAAAGATACAATGGTAAGAAGCATTGGTGGTTGAGCAAGGAACTGATTACAAAAGCTCATGCTGTGGGAGGTGGTGGTGAAAATGGAGACCACCTCCTAGATTATTAATAAGGTAATATTTGATGTAACCTGGTAGTGATTGGGATGACAAAACTGAGGGAAAGGAGACTGTTGAGACTATCACTCCTGGCTTCCTGGCTTCTCTAATGAGATACATGATGGTGCTGATCACTAGGGTAAGGTACAGTAGGAGAGGATTAATGGAAGATGGAAGATGATAAATTCAGTTTGGAATACACTGAGTTTCAAAAGGCTTAATGAGACATTCAAGGAAAGATTTCAGCAGACATAAGATATATGAATCTAGCTTAGAGAACCAGTCTTTAGTAGAAATATAAATACGAACTCAATCTGAATAGGTATAATTGAACCTGTGGGGTGAAGGAAACTACTTGAGAGTAAAGAGTAAGAAGAGGAAGAAATATGGGCTTAGAAAGTACACAAACATCCACACTTACCACAGAAATGAAGACAGTGAGAATTTAGGCAAGGAACTCTCCCTTCCTCCTTCCTTCTCTTCCTTCTTTCCTGCTTTCCATTCTTCTTTTCCTTTTCTTCTTCCTTCTTTCTTTGTCTCTATCTTTATTGTCTTATTTGTCCCAAAACTTATCTACATGAAAAATGGGAACAACATCTTCTTATGGCTCTTATCAGGTTAATTACTTTAAAATGAGAAGTCATTCTCATCATGCCTTGCACATAGAAGTTTAAAAAATGGTGGAAATAATGATGCTGTGGGTGCTGTTGCTATAGTAGAAGTGGTGATGATGGTAGTGATGGTGAGGTGGTAATGGCCGTAGTTGCAATGGTGGCACTTTCTACTGACAACATAATTATACATTAAAGTCACAAGAACTTTGGTTAATTGCTAGTCTTTGAAATAAAATCATTCTGAAATGTTTTCACACATTTTATTGACTTTTTTTAAACCAGAGGAACCCAAAGATACGTTAACTTTTCCTTGATAATTCAAGATCATCATTTAAACATAGGTTCTTCTTAATGCACTCTCATATTTTAAAGGTCATTTAGAAGTCTAAACCCTAGCATAATTAAAGCCAAATTCTTGTGCTGGTTGACAGCTATATCTGTTAGTTATATTGTTCTATCATTACTGTCCCAAGATTTTGCTTTTAATTTGCTTGAAATCAGCTAATCAGCTTTATTAGAACTGTGACTAAAGTAAGTGGAAGTGCAACTTAATGGGTCCTGAATAAAGTGTAGATTTTATGACATCTATTGGGGTAGATGAGGGATTGTAATTGCTTCCTTCCTGACTGGTTGTTATCTTTCAGATGGTTGATATTGCCAGATGGTGTGTATGTGACTGCATCTGTGCTTTAATTCACAATTATACACAAAACTATTCTCCTTATACGAATTTGTATGTAGATAGATTTTTGACATATAATTATACATTTATTTACCTCATTTCTTTTATTACCTTTTAATATCTATGATAAAATTTCAAATCAACTATCTGCATGCATTGCCTTAGTTGCAAAATCATGAAACTTTTTTTTAATAGAAAAATGCACATACAGAATGTTCTGTTATTATGCATACATTTCTCAAGAAAGTAAAGTACATATACAAGCAGTTTAGTAAGTATAAATATACAATGTTCAGGGAAGCATAATTTCCAGAGGAGGATCCTATTCAACATTAAAAGCCACTTGATAATACAACCCTATTTATGAAAGGTAAAATTATGGTACTATGGAGACATGCATGTTTTAGGCATGCAGAAGGAAAAGTAGGAACGTTTGTTCACCAATCTTTCAATAGTTGTTATTCCATAGTGGTAGAATTTCAATTGGTTTCGTTATTATTATTTTTATATTTATTCAAATTACTTAAGATGAATGCATAGTACTTATATCAGCAGCGAAATTAAGCAATAAAGCAAAAAAAAAAAAGTGCTCAGGAATAAGGGGAAAATCCTGAAGAATTTAGTGAACCAGAATTGAAATGTTGGAATCAATAATAAAGTATACTTTACTTCTAATTTTTTATTTAAAGAACATCACTCATATCTTATGTACATTTTCATTTTAATTTTTTTATAGTAAAACATGCAGAATATTTAAAATAAAATAATTCATAAGGAAAATAAAAATTAATCCCCATTGTTCCACTCTTTCATAGCAAGAAGAAACACTTTAACTCTTGTTTCTACTACCCATTATTTCTAGCTATCTCAATAAAACGTTAATATCATGCTGCACTATTTATCATGTAGTAGTAGTAGTAGTAGTAGTACACCGACTTCTTCCTACAATAGAGAACTGTGGATCACTTTAATTATCCCACCTTCATTTTGTCTTCAGTCTAATATATTTATCACATTTATTCTCCTACTTGTTCTTTTTGTGTATTTAAGTAACATACCTATATCTTTATTCCTTCTTATATAAACTTTACTTCTGACATTATAAGATGACACTATGAGTGCTCTTACCTATACTTTCTTTTCTATTTCCCACATTCAAGTTCTTACTTTTATAATGTTTTATGTTTTGTTCCTTTGCCATTCTGTTTTTCATTTTTTAGTTTATAAAAGCAACAAAATTTCATAACAAAAGCATAAGAGAAGAACAATAATTACTACAGTTATTCAAGTAGTTACTCAGAGTATAAGACAAAATGATTCTTGCAAAAAAGAAACAGATAATAACACAAAACTTTCTTTGCATTAAGATAAACTAGTAGTATAAATGAAAAAATTTAGCTAGCCACGCTTACCAAAAAAAGTAAAAAAGACACAAATTAATGCAATTAAAAATGAAAAAGTTGGGCCAGTGAGATGGCTCAGCGGCTTAAGCACCTGCCCGGCAAGCGCGAGGGCCCGAGTTCGACTCCCGGAACCCACATACGAAAAAAGGGGCCGGTGATATCGCTCAGCGGCACGGGCGCCTGCTGGTGCGCGAGGTCCTGAGGTCAACCCCCGGTACCCACAAAAAAAAAAAAAAGTCAAGTCACAATAGACACTGCTGAAATCTAGAAAATTCAACAATGTTTAGTTTGATAGATTTAAATGCTGTTGTAGATCCATACCCATTTCTTGTGATGAATATATAAGCTGACTCTCAAAGACAGAAATGGATGAAAATATTAAAATTATTGTAGTTATGTATTGTATATCTAGTGTTTATATCAGACTACTGAAAAATTAGTGGCTTAAATTAACATACATTTTTAGTGCATAATATCTGCGTGTCAGAAGTCTGAGCTTAGCGAAACTGGGCCTGCTGATTTTGAGTCACTTATGTTGCTGCAATCATAGCATGGGCCAAAGATGTAGTTAACTTGCCTCCCATCTTCATGGTTTGGGAGAATTCATATTGCTAAAATGGTCATACTACCAAAGGTGATCTACAGCTTCAATGCGATTCCTATGAAAATACCAAAGGCAGTTATAATAGTAATTTTGAAATTCACATTGAAGCACAAAAAACCCCAAACCACCCAAGAAATATTGTCATTTATACTTGAAATGTCCCCTAAAGGTCTCATGAGTTTGGAAGGTGATTTTATCATGGGGGTAGTATATTAATGAGTGGATTCACCCATTGATGAGTTCATTGTCTAAATGTGCTATTAGAAGTTGGGGCCTGGTTGGAGGTGAATTACTGGAGGCATATCCTAGAAGGATATAATCTTGTCTCCAGCTCTTGATCTTCTCCCTCTTTGCTTCCTGCTTGTCATGGAATGAGCAACTATCCTCCATCAGGCCATTTTACCATGTCATTTCTGCCCTGGACCCAGTCAACTTTAGACTTAACTCACAGGCAACTATGAATGCCTTTCTTTCAAGTTGTTGGGTGTTGCATATTTTGTGATGGGAAAGTGACTAACACCTAAAATTTGTTCCAGGAGTGGCTTTGTTGCTATGACTATACCCGAGCATGTGGTTCAGAAGCCTTTGGAACTTGGTTGCCAGAAGAATTTGGAAAGTATGAAGAAGTGAGACAGAGAAATAGAGCTTGATGAGTGACAGTCAGAGCTTATAAAAAACAGAATGATAATAAGAATGTGAATAGTAAAGGCCAGACTGAGGAAGTTTCAGTAAGGAACAAGGACTCCTTTGGCAATCGGGCTACATACCATGTGTGTAACATTCTGGAAAAGATATTTTCTGTTTTTGCCCATGTCCTGAGACTTCCTAAGAGAGTAAGATTAAGGACAGTGTACTAACTGACCTGGTGAAGGAAATTTCAAGGCAGCCTAATATTCAGGCTGTAACATGGGTATTGCTAGCTGCATTTAGCCAGATCTATAGAGAGAAAAGGATGAAAAAAGCAGATGTGAAAAGTTTGTAGTTTCACTAGAAAGAAAGCATCTGAAAAGTTTTGGTCA
This sequence comes from Erethizon dorsatum, assembly GCA_028451465.1. Classification (NCBI taxonomy): domain Eukaryota; kingdom Metazoa; phylum Chordata; class Mammalia; order Rodentia; family Erethizontidae; genus Erethizon; species Erethizon dorsatum. The sequence goes on from CM051831.1 coordinate 75,219,923, forward strand.
TGGCAGTTGAAAAGATTAGCATTAAAAAAAAGCCAAGTACCTTGCATTGGAGCAATAGGAGATGGCTTGAAGGCATTTCATGAATCAGCAAGACTTCACCCATCACAGGCTCAAGTATACAAGAGTAGAAAACTTTCCTCTGCTCCAGAAGGGCTACCTAGGGAACTGGTTCCCTTGGATTCATTTCACCATGCTCAGCCACCCAGAAACTCAGACACCACTGCAGTCATGGTTCAAGGGGCTCAGCTACTGTTTGAAATGAAGCAGACTTGCAAAATGCAAGTTATTAGATCATGGGTGCTTCTACCCAGATTTCAAAAGAAAGCAATGTACCCCCTGAGAGAGCAATGTGTGCAGCTGTGAAAGTAAGGCCAAAGGTACAGGGGAGACCTCAAGGAGTTGGAGATGCCAGGAACATGGAATGTTTGCTAAAGAACTGATAAATAGTATTACATCAGATTTAAAACTTCTAACAGCAAAAGAAACAGTCAACACAGTATGGAGATGAACTACAAAATGGGAGGAAATATTCACCAGCTATTTACCTGACAGAGGATACATATCCAAAATCTACAAAAAATTAAAAACCCTTAAAATGCAAAAAGGAATCCAATCAAACTGGAGAAGTTATATAAACAGATATATGCACTCAAAGTAATCAAATAGCGATATAAGATGCCTGCATACCCATGCTTATTTGGCACTATTGACAATTGGAAGGTTATGGAATCAGCCTGGATGCCTATCAGTGGATTAATGGGTAAAGAAAATGTGGTATACATACAGATTGGAGCATTACCCAGATATAAAGAAGAATGAAGTCTTGTCATTTGCAGAAAAATGGATGGAACTAGAGAACTTTACATTAAACTAACTAAATAAGCCAGATACAGAAAAAGGAGTGACTATTAGAGAATGGAAAGAGGACCTTGGAGAAAGGGATGGGAGCAAAGGGGAGGATAGGTGATGAAAAGATTCAGAGAGGGTAGAAACAAGGGTGGACATACTCAAAGTATGATATATGCATGTATGGAGATGTCACATTGTAACCCATTAATTTGTATAGCTAACAATTATAATTTATAAATGACTAAGATGGGGCATAGTCTGCTTCCAAGCTCACGTTGTCACTGGCAGAATTTAATTTCTTAAAAATTATAGGCCTGAAGGTCTGAGTGTTTTCCTGAATGTCAGCCACAGTCTACCTGAAGTTCCTCGGCATATGTCCTTCTTCATAGATTAGCTCGTATCACAGCAGCTAATGCCATCAAAGCCAGAAGAGAAACAACTAGCAAGATAGATGTTACACTCTTATATAGTGTAACCATGAAAATGGCACAATTCTTTTTACTATTTTTCATCTGTTAGAAGCAAGTAACCGTTCTCTCCTGAAGATTACACAAAACCATGGGTACCAAGAAGAAAGGATAGTTGTAAGATATGTTATTGCTTTTCCATCATCACAAGCTATATAATTATTGTTCTTTACAGCACTTGCTAATACATTTTATTATGGCTTTCTTTTATAACTTTCCCAAAGTTTCTGATTATTTTCTTTTTGTGCACTATCTTTATTATAAACTCATTATCCTCCCTACCAAAAAGATTGATATTAAATCAGATTTAAAATGAAACTTTTCATCCAGAGATCTTAGTGAGGGCCTCTAACTGCTGTTCCTATCCAAATTCTATGATCCATAAGTTTATTACAACACACTGGTCCTTGACTTCGCTATTTTCTCATGTTAGTTCCATCTATAATTTTGCCCACAGTATCTGTTTAATTTACATACATTAATTCAGTAAGTATTTATTCTGTGGCTACCATAGGGCAGACATGTTCTAGTGCAACCAAATAGTGGTAGCAAAGAGTGGAAAAATGAGTAAAAATTTTTTACTTCTGGAGCTTGTATTCGAACAAAAGGAGAGAGACTATGCAAAGTAAATGTGAAGTCTGTATAGTTTTTCTAATCTTGAAGGATATTTAGAAGGAAAATAAAGAAGTAGAAAAAGAAAAGAAGGATAAAAATTGTGCACAGGCAAAGGTTAGAGAAGTGGGGAATTAAGTTTCAGACAGGGTGGTCAAGGAAGTTCTCATTGAGAAGAAGCTATGTGAGCAAAGACTTAAAGCATGCAAAGAAGTGAACTATATGTGAGCTCTTAGGAAAGAGCTCGGCATGCAAAGTAGGCTACAGTCTATAGGCAACAGCGCTTTGTACCATATCACATTGCCAACCCTGTCAAAACCAATTATATCTAGAATTATTGCCTGAAGTGTATGAGTTGTTGCAGGAAAGTGTACAATGAGTTGTTGCAGGGAAATCTTGTAGAATAGAGTTGCTTTCATGGGGGGCAGGGTTGACCACTCTAGCCCATCTTCTGTAAGGAATTCACCTTTGGAGCACACAGAGAGGACTAGAGAGACATGGACAACTGCCAGAGACCCATCAGAGGCTATGAGGCAACTGCCAGTGATAAAGCAGAAGTCCCACAGCAGAGACACACAAAGTTCCAGAGAAGCAGAACAGAAGGAAAGCACAGGAAGCAGAAATCTGAAACCAGAAATTGTTGAACTACCAAATTGCTGACAATAGAGTACACTGCTGTAGGATGATCAGTTTCCATATCTCCCCAACTTCTGATGGGTCTGTTTCTTCAGTTCTTTTGGATCTTTACCATAACCCTGTTCCCTAAAGCAATAGAAGTGTCTATACCTTAAAAAAATTAAAAACCAAACAAAACCCCTAACAATTAGCTTGGTTATTATTTAATTGAAATGTTTTCTTTAATTCAATTTATTTAAAATGTAGGATTGGAATATGAACACTTTAGCAGCTTCTAAAGTCAGTCTAAACTAAAACCTCTGTAACTACATGCTTGCTTTTTCCATACTGTAGATACAAGGGTTTTATTTTTGTTGATGTTATCTCTTCTCCACCCAAGAAATTTCTAGGATCCATATATTGAAGTGAATATTAGCATCTTTCAGACTGCTTTTTCTATTCATGTCTATTCCTGTGCCAATATTGTGAGATTCTAGAAGTACAATTTCTCTATGTTTATACTTAACCTTTAACAAACATGTTCCCTCCCCCTTTTACATAATTACTGCTTTGCATCTCAATCCATTAGAGCAAAGATATGAGGTAATTATGTGCCCTCACCTTGGGCAATTGTCACCACAAGATCTCAAGGGGTACTGATTGTGAATTTTGTACCCTAAGCGACTAATGCATTAATAATATCTTGTTATATAAATTATAGCAGTGAATACATGGCTTTTGTACTTTAAATAGTCTGTTACTTAAAGACAAGAGCAATTACCAATAGCAGACTCTGGAAAGGTGCTTTACAGTTGTACATTTAAATTGTTCTCTTTTCCATTAGGATAAGTAAAATAAAACATTTCCTGTTTTCTTTCTCTAAATTTCTACATTTTATATTACAATAGTTGAAAAATAAGAGGCCCTAATAAAATATGCTTAAGGGGAATAGTTCAGCAGACACATACACATTTGTCACCAGAATAGATATTTAGTAATCTCTGTTTTCCTCATGAAAAGAACTGAGTAAAATTATGAAAACAGAACATAATGCATACCACAATTATTTTGCTATCCTCAGCCTCTGAAGACTATGGAGTTTTTTACATCAGTTTTTAAACAATTTTTTATTTTTTAGAGTTCTGTCAGCCATGGTTTCTTTAAAACAAATCTTGTTTATTATAAAACAGTTTTTACACTCATAGATGAATTCCTTGACCTGTAATTACGATATTGTTAAACTTTAGCCATAGATTCCTTAGTCTAAGTAGCACAACATAAAAAGAAATATTCATTGAAGTTTTGGTAATGATAAAATTACTTTGCTGCTTATTAATCCAACATTTTGATTTCTCTTGAGCGTTTCCTCAAGTCAGCTTGTTCACATTTGCTGAATTTGGATAGTTTTAGATAATGTCCTTGACATCATATCAACTTCCTAGGAAAGCATTATAGTTTCACAGGAGAGAAATTCTGTCAGGAGAAAAGCCAAGATCCCATGAGATCCAAACCCTATTTTCATATAAATATATTTAATGAGAATAGGCAGAGGCAAAAGAGAATGGAAGATAAGTTTGTCTAAGTAAAAGCTGAGTGCTTCAGATTGATAGAAAGCTTAATGTATAAAATATGTGGGCCAGGAATATCAATTGACTGGATTAGATCCCCATTGGTGACACATCAAAGGTTGCTGTTGGATATTTGCATCAGTCACTAAGTTTTGCATAATGGGAAAAAAGCCAGATATTTTCTAACTTCAACAAACCAATTTGTAAGCATGACACACTAGAATAAAATTTATTGTTCACACTTCAATCTCAACCATTGGCCAATTCCCCCAGCTTTGTCCCATTTAGAGTGTCCAGTCAATTCCTCTCCTATGGAAACACTTAGCTAATATTGTCAGAATATACAAGGTCTGCCCACCACATACACACTGCAGGCAGTTCTGTAAAAAAGATGGCAACAAAGTAAAAATGGAGACTATTATTAGATAACTGGAAAGGAAGAAAGGAGACAGGGTATACTGGCTGGTAATAGGGGGCATGAGTATGATTAAAATACATTATACTTACTGAAGTCTCCTAAAACATATCTGAAAGTAGTGGGGAGGGGAGAGCAAAGTGGGTGACAGTAGTAATGATTAAATTACATCACGTGCATGTACAAATTTGCAAAAGTTAAACCCATTAATCAGTATGTATGGTTATTCTAGCTATGGTAGTAAATGCCTATAACCCCAGCACTTACTGGGCTAAGGCAGGAAGATCACTGTGAGTTCGAGGCCAGGCTGGCCCACGTAGTGAGTAGACCCTGTCTCAAAACAAAAACAAACGCAAATTGTGCAGTCAATATGCACTAATAAAAATGTAGAAAAAAATTCTGATTCTATAGATTAACATGAAACAGTGATTTTGCAATTCTTCAGATACCTGCTTTGTGACACTACAGGGTGAGCACGGAGGACAGAAACAGAAATGGGAGTATTTGCCTGATTTTTCTGTGTACTTGTTGTACACAAGCAATGTTGAAAGGTGTACTGAGTTGAGAGTATGGAGGACAGAAGGGAAAATGTGAACAAGGGCACAGGAGCAAAAGAGCTCTAATAATTTAGGCCTGCATGTGTTGAGTAGGATAAATCTTCCCTCTGTGTACTACCTCCCATATTTATCTTAAGTACTACAGGTTATTCTCAAACAATCAGAAAATACACAAAGATCCCCCAGCACCTACTATCACCAGAGCTACTTTCAATAAAAAAAATTTCAAAATTTCATGTACTTAGATTTGTTGTAACAGAATAAAGCTGTACAATCAATGATCCCATTAGAAGTTTGCCAACCCTTGCTAACACTACTAGATATTTAAGGCAAGGATCTTTTAAATTTATTATAACTTATAAAAATATCACTTCATTTAAGTGAATTCAAGAATTTGCAGAGAAAATGTGTAAGTCTTACCAATGGAATGGAATGGGCTAGAATTTTAATTTTATTAAAATAAGAATATATAACACACAAAGAAATACTAAGTAATGAGATCTGTTGAATCTCTTGAAAGGAGTTTGCTTGATAGTTACCAATGTAAGGATTTTAACTTTAAGTGTAGAAAATAACTAGCTGAAAAGAAAGAGAGAATTAAGTACCATATCTCATAATATTGATGCTTAGATTTATATGTATGTGATTTTATCCCTATATCCTTAATGCACAAAATGTCTAGAGATGTTAGGAGGTTGTTAATATTTTTCTCAATTTCTAAAGTAACCATTTAGCAACATAAATTATGCAAGGCCAGTGACAGTTGTAAAGTTAAAATGGAAACCAGAAGTGTGTATTAAAATTTACCATGAACTCTTTCATATTTATTCTTTCCTACCACATCCCCCTTTTAACTAGAAGCACGTAAGTTGTTTTTGTGTGTGCATGTGTGTGTGGGTACCGGGGGTCGACCTCAGGACATCGCATGCCAGTAGGCGCCCGTGATGCTGAGTGATATCACCGGCCCTTTTTTCGTATGTGAGTTTTGGGAGTCGAACTCGGGCCCTTGTTCTTGCCAGGCAGGCATTTATGCCTCTGAGCCATCTCACCAGCCCTAGAACCACATAAGTTAGAATTATAGTTTGTTAAGAGTGATCACTTGAATAATTGTTCTCAGTGTAACACTTAATTCACTAATTGTTATATTCTGAATGTTTATCCCACAAAATTCATATGTTGAAACCAAGCCATCAAAGTGATAATTTTAGGAAGTGGGATTCTTGAGAGATGATTAAATCACAAAAGTGGAGTTTTTGTGAATGGAATTCATGCCCTTACAAAAAGGAGAGACCATTTCACCCTTTTTATCATGTGAGTTACAGAGGAGAGTCATTGTCTATGAACAGGAAAGCAGCTCCTTACCAGTCACTTAGTCTGCCAGCATCTTGATTGTGGGCTTCCCAGTATCCAGCACTGTAGGAAATAAATTTCTATTGTTTATAAGCCATCCATTTTATGGTATTTTGTTATGCCAGCCCAAATACAATAAGACATTATTCTGCTGCTATACTGTACAATTTATCAATGAAATAGTAGAATTGGAAGGAATTCTCTCTAATGACTTTTCCTTTCAATATAAGACTTTATACATGCCAACTAACAAAACAAATTGTCCCTTCAGAAAGGAAAAGTCTGATTGAAGCAGAAGTTCTTGTATTTGTCAGCATATTCAGTGTAATAGATTCAGTGAAAAAACAAATTAATACTTAGAATATTCTTAGGCAAATCACTGTTATAGTCTTCTATTATGATGGCTCCATTTTTAATATTTGATTTTTAAAATCTATTTTAATGCTATAATTTATATAAAATCATAAAGCACTTTAGAAGAGAAAAAGGACTAACCTCATCTTCCAAATTATCTTATAAATTTATGTTTGTTTGTATGTATTAGTCACTCTTTCATTGTTGGGACAAAATACTGGATATCATAATTTATAGGAGAAAAGATTTATTTTGGCTCATGGTTTCAGAGGTTTCAGTTCATGGTTATCTGGCTCTACCAGCCAGAAATGGAATGGCAGAATGTTGGAGAAAGCTGTTCAACTCATGGCAGCCGTGAAGTACAGAGAGCTGGAAGAAAGTCTGAGGGGAAGAAAGGGACTGGATAGAGGATATACACTTCTAAGTCACACTTCAATGACCCACTTCCTCCAATCAGGCTTCATTAATAGCACATTTAGCTCTAAAATCATCATTCATCAATGAATTCTTCCACTAATGAGAATAGTGTCCTCTTGATTTAATTGCTTTCTGAAAGCTCCATCTTTGAACACATGAGACTTTGAGGATATATTTTTAGATCTGAACCATAATAGTCTCTTTCTACAAAAACACACATATATGCACATACACACACACATATATATATATATATATACATATATCCTATAATGTTCATATTTTCACATTTAATTAGAATAATTCTAGGAGTTAAGACCTCATATTAGATTTATTTTATTATAGATCAGTAAAGGGGGATTTTATGTCCTTATTTCAGGCTATTAAATAGACAGCAGAGAGTTCACATCCTTGTGTGTGAGTGATATATTTTGCAATGGCATATTCTGCTCTTGATATACAAACTTCCACATGAGATGCAACAACAGTAATATTTTCTTATAATATACTGTTTCTAAATATTCACTCAAATAACACTGTTTTTCCAGCTGAATTCCTAAACCCATTCATTTCCAGGAACTTTATTATGTAATCAACTTAGAAGTCTTTTAATATTAGATTGAATAAAAAGATTTTGATCTAATCATAGATATATATTCTAAAAACAAAAAATATAATAGAGGTAAGATTCAGAAATTGTGTTCTAATCTGTGAGCTAGTGCCACTTAGTCCTTGAATATCTTACATGAAATCATTGTAGATACATCGTCCTTGCTTTTTCTATCTCTTCTTCACTCTCTACCCATTTTTACATTTTCTTTATCTTGGCTATTTTCTTCATAGTCAATTATCGATCTTCTGTGTAACGTTCATTCTCTCAGTGAACTTTTTATTCACTGTTTAATCATCTTCTCTGGGCTATTTTGGTAGAGCCTGTGAAGTGAGAATAGTTTTTAGCAGAATGTACACAATCAGTTCAATGATAAGCAAAAAAAATTAATTTTTCACAATAGTAGAACTTAATTACAAAATATTTTACCTTTCTTTTTATATTTTGAATTTTGCCTATGAAATTGTAAAGATAGTTTTTATCTCTTCTTATGTAAATACCTATATAATATGCTTGATTTTGTTTTTCGCTTACAAAGTCTAAAATCTCTTTTTAGGAAAAGTTTGCCAATCTGTCGTGTAAAGGTTAGATTTACTCAGATATTCTCCTTTATTTGCAATTCAAACCATAGTTCAGAATGTTCTGAAAACAATAAGCCAAAAGAAATATATTAACTTCTCTCTTTCCTGAATTCAGGTAGGACTTAGAACTCAGTATACATTTTTCCTTTTGGAGTATTTCTTTATGTAGTGTGTGTGTGTGTGTGTGTGTGTGTATGTGCGCGCGTGCATGTGTGTGTCTGGCTGTCTGTCCGTATGTCTGTCTATAGACTAGGACCTCATCTCAGCTCTTCAAAAGATTTTGGACTTAGAGAAGAGAGAGAATTATTTCACAAATTATTTTGTTTTTCATGAATAATTACATTTGATATTAATAAAATTTGCTCAATAAAAATGATATAAATAAATGAGTAAATGAAATAAAGAATTTGAGTTTTAATATTAAATCTTAGGCAAAGTTCACATTTTAATGATGATGCATTTTTAACAAAATTTTCATTATTAGTTCCTCGGACTCAGGAATTCTCAGTGATGCAAAAGAACTTGAACTGCACCAAGAAAGCCCTGTTAAGACTCAAGTGGGCCAGTGAGATGGCTCAGCGGCGTAAGCGCCTGCCTGGCAAGCGCGAGGGCCCAAGTTCGACTCCCGGGACCCACATATGAAAAAAGGGCCGGTGATATTGCTCAGCGGCACAGGCGCATGCTGGCGCGCGAGGTCCTGAGGTTGACCCCTGGTACTCACAAAAAAAAAAAAAAAAAAAAAAAGACTCAAGTCCCTCACCTCGAACTTGGTCAAAGAAATTTGGTTCATCTCTCTGAATCTCTTCTCTGAGGTGATTTGAGGTAGATGATTTCTAAGGTGCCTTCAAGTTATGACAGTTTGTGATAGATACCATATAGATATGCTATTCTACCACCAAGTGACATTTCTGCTTCTTGATATTGTTCTTTAAGGGCACCAATCACATCCCTATGTGCAAAATATTAACCCTACAATTGCCTTCATATTATGAGATATCGTGCTCTTTGCTTTCCCATATCCTCACTTAATTCTCAACATGACGTAGGTAATATTTTATCCCCAGCTCTTCTTTTCAGATAAAGGATCTATGACCAAAAAAGGTTGAACTCATTTACCCATACTCATCAAACTTGAAAAGTCAGAACTGGAAGTGAAATATTATTTCAAAATTTAAATTATTGATAAATGAGCTATAGTTTCATGGTTTAGTGGATCCCTCCTGAAAATCCTTTCATTTTTCTAAATTTGGGAGTCTAGTCATAAAATTCATGAGTTTGTTTTGCTTAATGCTTTATTTTTCAGTTAACTCTTTGACTAAAAACAAAGAAAAAATAAAAACAGGAGGTAGGAGTTTAGAGAGGGTCAGAAAGGGGAAGCTGTTCCGACAGGTACCGTAGATGTGCAATCCGCAAAATGAACTTCATTTTGGTTATTAGGTTGCTTAATGCAGGCTTTACTTCCAGTCATAATTTCAGTAGAATATCTTTACCAAGCATTCATTTACTACTTCAGGCCCTTTAGGAATGAAAATTCTACCCTAATGAGACAGAAAACTCAGAGTTGAGCCAAGTTCAACTAGAACTTGTGATTTAAAATATCATTGAAGCAGGTAGCATACCATCTCTCCTCAGGTCTCTCCTCAGTGAATGTCCTGATTACCACAAATCATTATTTTAACACTTTTCTTTCTTTTTAGATGAAATCAAACTATCAAGTTTATATATTTGATGATTTACTACTTTCTAGATTCCTCCAAAATAAATCAAAAAATTTGTGAGTGTGTGTGAGGGGGTATCTCTGAATTACATTTTGAAAATTTTTTTCCCGTTGCATTTATCTCAGCTAATTCATAAAATGGAAATCATTATTTTAATTCCTGCTGAGGTGGAAATGAACAAGTGTTTTTAATGTGGAGGGGGTAGATAAAGATGGGCGAGGAAGATTAGACACAGGGAGATGGATCTTTCTAATAATCTAACAAAACCTCTTGCCGTTGAGTCCCTCATACCACAGAAATGCATATGGATTTACTTTTATGTAAATGTAACTGTGAGCTTACACACCATGATGCACTTGGTTAAACAAAAAAAGTAATAAATTAATGGAAAATCATCTTCTAAAATTGTTAGGTCTATAACTTTTTTTTTTTTTCTTAGAGCCTTTGGGTTAATGAAACACAGCCATTACAGTGATTTGTTGTTTTCTCTTCTCTTGAGCCAAGCACAGTTTTTACTTGATGTCTCACCCAAAGCAAAGCTTGCCAACATAAGTGAACAAGTCTGGTGTAGAGCACTTTCATGTAGTTCGCAAATATCAGTCAGGCTCTGAGACCAGCCAATATCGTCTTTCTCCAGTTTTCTTTCTCCCTGGCATCCTCAGGCTCTCAGGAATGGAGATAAGTGCTTTCTCTGGTTACAGAACATGTCTTGTTGCCAGCCCTCAGAACTTCTTGAATTCAAGTGTGTCCGAAGGCAAGAATTTCACTGTCCTGCCTATTTCTGCGTGTGAAACTTGGTTTCCTAATTCAGTTCACAAGTTGACTGAGGTTTGAGCGAGAGTAGTTGTCTCTGTGGGAAGGAAATCTTACAAATGTTAAGTTGTACTTAATTGCTAAGAAAGCAATTAAACCTGCCTATTGCATTTGTGTCTCTTTTTAGAGCCTGAATTAACTCATGGACTTACAAGTTAGAAAAAAACAAAATAACAAGAATAATGATAATTACTCAGTACTTATGATTTTCCAGTTACTATGCTAAAGAATTTTATTTGGACTGGCTTACCAACCTCATACCAACACATAAGATAAAAATTAGTATTATTGTCAATTAACAAATGAGGCCACTAACCAGCTCAAGGATACTGATTTATAAATGGTGGCATAAGAAACCCAGATACTTACCTGTCAGGGGAGATACCATAATTACAAGGTGGTTTTCCTGGAGTGAGGCCCAGCATTGCTCTCAGAATGTGCCGACACCCGTGATTTCCCCAACTGAGTAGGAAACTCAACTGCCTAATCTGTGATAGTAGGGGATTGCATTCATTCTTTCCCCTGAATAAAAAGAAAAGGAAAAAAAAGAAAGATGAAAAAAAAAAAAAATAGAGCCCAAACCTTCTGGTTCTGAAACAATTACATTGCCTTCCTCATAAGGTAGTCATTCCCTCTCACTTCCAGTGGTAAGAATTCCATGTCAAGACCATTAAGTGGTTCTGAATAAATTCTGAAGTAAGAACGCTCATGTGGCTCTGACAACTGACACTCGTACACCACTATACAGTTATATAACCTCACCCGAAAATTAGGGTCAACAATTGTCCCTGCTAATAGTGTTGTTGTGAGATAATCCATGTAGAGCATGTGGACAGTACTTGGTGAGCATTCAAAATGTTTTAGATACTATTAGTCCTAATGACAGAATCATTTCTAATCACATTACTACTTTCAGCTGGACAGCATGTGTGAGAACAAGCATAAATTTGCAGATCCTCTTTGATCTATTGATTTCTGCTTGGTGATACATTCAGAATAAAACAGTAATAAGGCAGCACAATCTCTTGAACAAGTAGTCTGACTCAGTTGTAAGATTTAAATATCAATTGCTATTTCTATTCCAAGCCACTTTGAATAAACTAATAATTTATTTGTATATGTTTTAGGAGAAATTATAAAGTGTATAAATATATATTGTCTCCATTACGTACATTACGGGTTTGGATTCTGCATGCTCAGAGGGTAGTAAGAATTTGGAGTTATTTGAAACCATCTTTGTAATTGTATTTATCCACCTTCTGTTTAAACCGATAAGAACTGTCAAACGTCTAATTAACCAAAGAATAGACAAAAGAAACATTTGTATTTGTTTCCAAATACCTTACAGAAGCTACAAGGAGTCACACAATCTTAGAATACTGGGATCTCCTAGGCTGGTATGTTTAATTAATAACAACTCTCTGAAATTCAGGCCCGTAGAGTCCCTGTTTGATACAGGCTTTGAGTTTGAATTCTGGGTCTGCCACTTAATTGGGTCTACAACCTTGGACATGGCTTTAAGTTTCCGTTTTCTCACTGACAAAGTGAAAATGGTAGTACCTACCTCGTTACTACTCAAGGCCTTTAAGAGATTATAGGTAATTAGCATTGTGACTGATATAATATATTTTCAATAAGTTTTAGCAATTATGATTTTATTAGCATTCTTTTTGCTTATTTCACTTGGAATTGGATATGACAATAATTTTACCTTTCTTTAGATTCTGCATGGTATTTAAAAGTTTAAAAAATAATAAACAATATTTCACGAATATTAAAAGTTACAGATGACAAGAAGTTATACATTTTACTTACAAAATCTTATATTTCCCTAAATTCCAGGTTACAAATCAAAACATCTTGTGAGAAGTGTTTTAATTATGCAACATCATCAAGGAATATTTGAGAAGTGTCTATATATGCAGTGTCATGCTGGATGCTATGACACAAGCAATAATGATGCCATACATAAGAAGCATTTTTCAAGATTGCAAACAAATTTCTAAACTCATTAATTTTACTATCAGATTTTCTTATAAAAATAAGAACATGTTTTTGTAGAGACATGCTTTCAATGGACTGGATTCAGATGACAAGCCAGAAAGTACTTGAATTCTGATACCCAAATCCTGGTTAGGTTCTACTCAGTGCATGGGACATCAGGTAACTCATATGATTGCTATTTAAGTGGGGAGTTTATAGGTTGAAAAAAGAAAAGCCACATGGAAATGGCCTCCACATCCAGTCTCTCCTAAAGTTTCTCCTGAGTGTGCTTTTTTTTTTAAAATTGTGAACAATTGCAGCTGCTTTTTTTCCCTTGGCAACTGCAAAGAAGAATTACTTAGATGTCTCCAAAATATCTAAACCTCAATATGTACAAAATAAGACTCAGCATCTTCATTCATTGTCCTCCTTTGGTTGATTTTTAATGCATCAGGAGCAGAGAGAATGAGAAACCAAAGTCATCTTCAACTAGTTCTCTTTGCGCTACATCCTTTCACTTCTAATTCTTCACTAACGTCTGTCCATAATTAATCTAAGCACACTCTCCAATCTTTTCTGCTATTTCCATCCTCACTACTATCCTAGGAAGAGTACCAGTCCTCTGACCCAAGACTAGACAGCTAAAATGCCTTTGAACAATCTGTCTATTGACACTCACTCCTACCCCGCTCATGTATTTGCCCCACTGTACCTAGAAATCATTGCAATCTTTTCAACACAAACCTGTTTGCTCAATCCTTTCTGAATCCCTACCTTTCCATCAACCTTGCCTACACTTGCCCACTGTGATCCTGGCTTGCTCCCTCAGAACCACCACCACCCAGCCAGGATAATCAAATGATAGGTCCCCTCTGGACCTAATTTATTCTTGCTCATCCTGCAGAGGTGAGATCATTTACCTTTCTCAGTCTTCCTGCAGAAGTAAATTTCTCTATCAGGCATTAATTTTCCTATCATACGGTCTGTCTTAGAGCCATACAACTTAACACTTACCACAATTGCAATTTCATAATTGCTGCTGATCACTTGAAAAATATATCTTTGGGCCAGTGAGATAGCTCAGCGGCATAAGCGCCTGCCTGGCAAGTGCGAGGTCCTGAGTTCGACTCCCAGAACCCACATAAAGGAAAAAAGTGCCGGTGATATCACTCAGCGGCACAAGCGCTTGCTGGCAAGCGTGAGGTCCTGAGGTTGACCCCCGGTACCCACATTAAAAAAAAAGAAAGAAAAATATATTTTCTACTAAACTATGTTAACTCATTATATCTTTACTGCCTTGTACAATTTTAGCTCAACCATTCAGTAAATACGTATTTGTTGAATAAATTAGTAAATTATATGGTTCAATTCCCATAGATTTATGAAATATTAAAATAATAAATCCCACCATAATTAGAGCATAGCTAAATCTCATGATTGCAGTAAAAAGTAATGAGAAAATGTCATATTGACAGGCAACTACTACATAGATTACATAACCTATCACTTCTTGTCTTATAGGAAACTGACTCTTACTAAGAAAACACACATAATTATGAAATACGGCACAATGTCAAATGGTTTACAATCCAAAAAGCTTGTAAGAGCAGCCAAACTAATTTCCAAGCATATATCTTATATGTTAGATTTGAAACAAAGGGCTTAATAGCACTTGACCCTGAATATGTCTGAAATACATCGGGTGAAAAATATCTTGTAGAATCATATATCAAGGGTCAATGGTATACTTTCCCAATTAAATTTGTCTTTTATGGATTCCAAAGCTTATTGGAACATAAGCATTGAAACTATTTTTGCAAAGTAATATTTTTCAGTTTTCTAGATGTTTTAGAGTCATCTGTACTTTATCAGCCAATTTTAGGCTTTGATACTCAACCCATGTGCCTAAATAACTAGAAGAGTAGTGTGAAAATCACAGATCCTGGGACTGCATTTTAATTTCTCTCCTCTAATTTTTCTACTTATATCTCATAGAAAATTTGGGGAAAGTTATTTTTGTTTCTCGACATTTCAGATGCCTCATTGATAAAACACAGATAAAAATTCCTAATCTTTAATAGAATTAAATTAAATGCAAAGTACCTGCCATGGTGTGAGGCATACATTGGGTACCCAATTAATGTTATTCCTTGCCTTCTTAGTTTTCTTTTTCACTTACCTCAACATTTTGACCATTGAAGCTCTTTGAAAAATGTAAAGCTCTATAGGCCAATTTGTATACAATTTCAAATCATATTTAATTTTATCTCTGCAGGAAATGGTTACAAAAATTCTCTTAGCTGAGGACTGAGATGACTTTTATTCTGTTAAGTACATTTATTTATAGGAAGATGTCAATCAAGCACGCATGAAAACTGAAAGACACAAAGACCTTTAAAAAAAGAACAGGAAGAAGCATATGTAATTCATGTCATTCTCGGACTGAGGTTCTCTGACATGTGGTTTGCCTGAGGAAATAATAAGTGATACCTAATCATTTAATTTAACCTCTTCAACATATAATGCCTTTCTCAGGGACCACCTCTGTGTGGAAATCTGAGTCATACACCCTGGTTCTCTGGAAAAAGTGCTTTTGAAACCAACTGTTAACTTCCTTTAGGCAGTTAAGGGAGGTGCCCCTTTGACAGTGTAAGGTACAATAGAAAGTAAAATTATTTTGTCTTTCTTTTTAGTAGCAAAGACTTTTTTAAAAACACTGTTAAAAATCATTTAAGCCTTCTTGTTGAATAGCCTCTCTTCTGAAAATTACAGTGAAAATTTAAGGGTTTGGATGTGTAAAGAAAGTGGAGTTTTTGAACATTTGTCTCAGCCTTTTAAATCTTGTTTCTATGTTTAGATTTAAATAAAATTTTAACATTGATGTATCCAATATGTTGCTTCTGTTGTAACACAAATAAGCAAACAAACAAAAACACTGAGATAATTTGCAAGTAGAAGTACTTTGAAAATAAATCTGAAAGAATTAACAAATAAAACCTCTGTTACATATAAACTGAATCACTTTTGGCAGAAGGATACAGCTAAATTTCAGCCTGAGGTGATGAATAATGTGTCTCAAAATGAAATTCTCTGACTTAGGTCCCTTTCCAAATAAAGAGGCAACTCTCTGCATATAATGACTTTATTCCATGGAAGTGACATTTGTACAAGAAAATGGTCTTATTATTGCCATGTATTATACTAATAACACCCTGCAGTATTGATTAGGAGTCTACAATATGAACTTTAAACTCAGTTTTCTATTTCATGGTACTTCATCATGTATCTGTATGACAATTTTCTTTGGATTGCAAAAACTGACACAATTCAGCTTCACAGGAAATTTATATGTAATTATGTAACTTGAGTAGAGTATCTACCAAAATAATATCTAAAATGGATACCAAAAATAAATTGATCTTAAAAATGGAGTTCACTTTTGATACCATTATATCTATTATTGATACATGAAAGGA
This sequence comes from Erethizon dorsatum, assembly GCA_028451465.1. Taxonomy (NCBI): domain Eukaryota; kingdom Metazoa; phylum Chordata; class Mammalia; order Rodentia; family Erethizontidae; genus Erethizon; species Erethizon dorsatum. Next base: position 75,236,308 of record CM051831.1, read on the forward strand.
GCTGCTAAAGTTTTTTTTTAACGTTATAGGTTGAGAAAATTACTTAGAATAGAAAATATCAGCATGCATTGTCAATAAAATGGTTAAGTATAATTTTATGTTCTTTAAGTGAGTGGGTCATTGTCAAAAGTACTTGAAAACCATTGTACTATTCTTTTATTTCCATTTTTGTTTATTTTTATGGAAGATAGTTTTGGACAAGATTATATTTATTTCCCAATTGTGCCTCTCTCAGTTCGAAGACCTTAAGATACTTTCACATAAGAAATTCATCCCTAATTTCTCGAGCTGTAGAATTGCCAGATTATCTGCCATTAAACTATTATCCAGTCCACAGTTTTCTCTGGTATTTAAAATAAATCTTCTAACAAGGGGTCTCTCCCCACCTCTGTCTTCTTTCTTGCATTTATTGATTTGTTGTATATGAATCCTTAAAATACTACCTAGTTGCTTGTATCATTTGAATGTCCCAGTAGATCTCTACAGTAAAAAAAAGAATAATAGAAAAAAATTAAAACTGATTCTATTAAATATTTACTATATATTAGCACATCTACAGATGTTATTAAGTGTACTCACACTGTTTGTGAAAAAAGATATAATTGATTGCTTATTATAATTTATCTAACTGATGCCCAGAATCACAAACTAAGTTTGAGAACTACTGTCCTCACCTCTTTACAGACAAACCAACTAAGATTTGTGGGGGAACAGTTTACTCGTGCTAGTCATGAACATTTTTGGAGAAATGCTATGAGGGTTACGTAGAGTGACTATGAGTATTTCTTTCTAATGCAATAACTTCCAAGAGTGCTGCTGCTGCATATTTGAAGTTGTACTAGCTTTAAAAAATGAGAGTGATATCTATTGTTTTTCTTTTTCTACAATAGCAAAAACAACAAAAAATAACAGATTTGCTGTTTTAGTTGCTGCTGTCATAGGAGGAGAGGTGTTTCTTTTTGATTAACGCAAGAGACTGGATAGCAGAGTTCTGAGTTTTTGAGCTGCTTCTAACAACAAGAAAAATTGATTCATTTCATCATTATCTGTAAAGTGCTAAGTTTTGAGATCATAAATTATTCCATTCTCAACAATTTTCAACTTCTAATCAAGTCTGAAGTGGATACGACTGTCAGATTCTAAGATTTGGGTAAAAGATGCTACATGCGTCTCTGATGAGGAGAGTAAAAAGCACTTAGAACAAATGATCTGCCTCAGGGATTCACATTTATGATTGATTATTGATGTCTAGAAGGGCTTTCTGCAAGGAGGAAAGTTTCTGCATTAAACCTTGCATTCTAGAAGACAACCCAAGCATCCTTACATGTAACTTGAAGATACATTACTTTAAAGGGTTTTGGGGAGAAAACTTTAATGCCTTATGACTGTTCTTACTTTATGTGACTCCCCTACTATATTTGAAAATACTTATGACTTATTCTCAAAATTCTCACTTTTCCAGGTTTCTGACACTTTATATCTATGCCTTATCTACTTGCCTTTTTTGACAAATTCTGCTTAATTGAATCTTCTTCCTTCAACCTTTAAATTCTAAGTGTACTGAGGCCCTACTCCTTGCACCCGAGCATGTTTTATTTTCACACTCTAGAAACTTGGCCCCTTTCTATGACAATTTTCCCGCCATGTTTCTCTGTGTTACTCCTGACCCAATAGTAATAAATACAGATTCATCCCAGCCTGTGTTAGGCCCTAAAATGTTTGTTGATTTTACTTTCTATTTAATAATACTTCAACATGCATCCGTATGACAATTTTCTTTGCAATTGCAAAAAGTTTACAACTTCTCCCAGTGTTTCTGAAGATGTTACCAAAAGTTGTCTCAATACATCCTGGGTTGTTATGTACTCCTTGGCCTTTTTCCACATTCTTTGGAGCAGAAGCACAATACAAGAATCATTACCTTAAACCATATTGCTCTCCAACCCAGACCTACATCCTAACTCAACGCAAATGGCTGTCTAGTCAGAATTCCACTTAGAAATTCTGGAAAATATCTGAAACTCAACATGTTTAAAACCAAACATATAACCTTCCTTTCCAAACTGACACCCTTCACTAGAAATAGTATAATATTCGCAATGACAAAAGATTAAAATTTTACTATTATTTTCAGTCCTTCGTTTAATTTGCATATATAATAATTTAGTCTTATTATTTTGTACTTCTTAGTCCACCATATTCTATTATCCTCTGTGTTGTACACAGTGATGCTTAACTTTTTTGGAAGTCATGGACTTATTCAACAATCAAAACCTTTGTACCCCTCCCAGAGGAAATATGTCATGCACATGTTTTTTATGGGACTCAAACTCCCTATCTATTAAAGTTCTTGTAGCTAGTTTCCTTGCCTCCAACAATTCCTGTAAATTGCTGTCAGATTTATCTCCCTAAAGCACTGTCTTTAGCAAGCCATTAGCCTGCCCAGGTTTTTTTTTTTTTTTTTTTTTTTAATAGCACTCAACTAAATAGAAAATAAAATCAGAGAATGGGATGATGTTTTTACATGTTTTCAAGGGTTTATATGACTCAGTTACTTTATGCATATTTAAGTCTAGTAATAAACCTATATGATATTATTATCTTCTTTTTATAAGGAAAAAATGGAAACTCAGACATATTTAGGACAGCTGGGATTCAAATCAGTTTCTCCTACTTCAGAACTTGGGATTTCCCCCTCCCTTCAAGTTGTCCTCATTATGCCATTTTGTCTAAAATCCAAATTCCTTCACTTCACATAAATATTTTTTTCTGCAACTTCTTCCAACCTTGTTTTCCATCCCTTTCTTTTTATGGTCTTATTCCAGCAGCAGTCGTCTTGTTATTCTCCCCCAAACTTGCCATGCACACACGTTTTCAGATGTTGCCTCTTAACCTTAACATAGGAAAGAAAATTCAAAGGCCTTTACTCTTCCAGGTCAACTTCTGGTTGTCTTCCAAAACCCACTTTACAACTTCCCTGGTGAGCATCCAACTGGTACTTTTACCCATATACTTTATTGCCACTTCCTTTTAGTATTTTTCCTACAATCATTTTGCACTGTTATGTAGCTTAGCACTTGTGTGTATTCTCGCTTCCCATTAAATTATAAGCAATTGAGGGAGCCATATAATTTAATTTACAAACAGCAGGGGTTCTCTTTATCTGTTGAATGAGTGATTGAGTATGCAGGCATAAGTGATCCATTTTCCTTGGCATAAAACCCAGCCACAATTATTTAATCTTTATTTACTTTAGGTTGATACCTTTGTGAGTTCTTTATGAAGTAGAATCACAAAGAGTCTTGATTTCTCCTTTAAAATGTTATTAAAGTATTCCCTTTAACCACACAGGAAACATATATTGAACCCAAAAGGGAGCCCTTCATTTCAAAATAGTGGAAAGAGAAATTTCACTCAATTCTGTGGTTCTCTAATAGGCCATTAGGCTTCCCTTCTGTCCATTCTAATGCTCCTCAATCAGAATAAGAGATGGTTCAGGCTTGCCTGAAAGAAAAAATAGAAATAGAACCCGTCTACTCTTGAAAATCTGTGAAATCATGTGGTCAATGTTAGCAAGTTTGAACACTGACACTGAATGTTGACGGCTATGCCACAGGCGCCCACAGGCTCACCCTCTCACAGTCTGTAATACAATATTCCTATCACCTGAGATCTGTGCAGCTATAAAGCAGCAAGTCTTTTCCAGAGGTACTGAAGAAGAAAATGCTTTTCCTAGAAAACACATAGTAAAGCAAAATAGAGCCAAGTATGAAAAGTTTGCTTCTCTTGTCCTAATTTAAATAGCATGATTTAAATATTTTTTCTGTCTGTAAAAGAACTGGATAACACAGAAAGGATCAAAAAATAATATATGTTTGTTCATTTAGTTCTGTAGTTCTGTCACCCTTTGCAGTGGGAGGAATAAATAGGCAGCATGTCCTTTCCTTTAATAACTATTTATTGAGTTACTACTGTAGGCTACACTCTCAACCTTTCCTAGTAATTCTAATTCAGCATTTTTCCTTGAGCAAGATGTTGGCCTCTCTCTCTCCATGTCACATTTATATTTAGAAATGGCTGACAGCTATAGATTTGCTTCCTTTTAGTCAACATTAGAGTGCATTTTTATTTTAGACATTTTCCAGTCAGTGTATTTTTAAAATATTTTAAAATTGATATAAAATACATAAAGAAAATGTACCCTCTATTAATTTTCAGAGAAGGGACATACCCATAGGATCATCAACCAGTTGAAGAAATAAAACAATGACAGAACCTCCAAAATTCTCCTTGATACATCCCACGTAAAGTCCATTGTCCTGCAAACACATAATCAATCCTGACTTGCTTGTTTTAAAAAATACTATTTCTATGTCTGTCTTTGTGTTTAGCTTAAACTCTTCATCTTGTCTTTTATTGCCTCAAATTTAGTAATCACAGCTATTTTAGAATTTCTGATTGATAGGTCTGTTTCTAATATCTGCTTGTTTTCTTTCTTTGAGTCATTTTGTCTTAAATCCTGGTATGGCTGGTAGTTTTTTTGTTTTGAGTGGTAAATATAATGTATTAAAATTGATACAAGGTTTTGAAATTTTTCTAGGCATTATTTTCCTCCAAATTCAATATTTCTATTATTTCTGGCATTTAATTTGAAGTTGGGTTTGATTCCCCTGGGGGATGGTTTAATTCTGACTCACTGAAGCATACATACATTTTCTTCTTGTGGATAGAAAAAATTTATAAATGACCAGATAGACTTACTTCATTAGGCAATAAAAGTTGCATGGACTTTGTTTTCCATTTGATAATAAACACCAGGAAAAATAGCTTTAAGTGCTACAGGCTATTAAAATCATTCTGCCTCTTACCTCCCATCACTATTTGACTCTTGCCTTTTCTAGACTGAGTGGAATAAAAATATCAACAAAATAGATACAAGATAGATAGATAGATGATAGATGATAGATTGGATAGATAGATGATAGATGATAGATTGGATAGATAGATAGATAATAGATAGATAGATGATATAGATAGGATTGAAAATGGTTTGGGAACATTTCCAGATACTAGCACTAGATGATTTTAATTTCCTGTTTGTTTTGGGTCTGTTGGTTCCACTTTCTTACTCTTTCATCACATAATAGTATCTATATTACTTGAAGAACTCCCCTCTCCCACCTCATATGGGGTTTTGGTTCATGTATTACTTTCTTAAGACTACCATTTTAATATACCACAAGCCAGGTGGTTTAAGGCAAAAGAATTTTTTTCTATCACAGTTGATGATATCAGAAGTCCAAATTAAGGCATCATCCAGTGAGTTCCTTCTTGGGGGCCTCAGAGGAGAATCTGTCTCGGCTTTCTTCTTGTGTGTACTAATTGCTGGCAACTGTTGGTGTCCTTTGCTTGCAGAGGTGATGCTCCAGTCTCTGCTTCCACTGTCACAAGGCATTCTCCCTGTGTGTCTTCACATCGTCTTCCTCTGTTTATCTCTGTGTCTCTTCTCTTCTCCTCATAAGGTTCTTAAATTTAGGGTCCAACCTACTCTATATAACCTCATCTAAATGACTATATGTACAATGAACATATTTCCAAATAAATGACTGCTATGGCAGGGGTATAATTTGACTCTGTCTCCCAAAGATTCATGTGTTAAAAGCGTGGTCCTCAATGTAGCAATCTGTTAGGTGATGGAACCTTTAAGAGGAGGAGCCTAGTGGAAAGTCGCTATTAGTTCTCTGGGGAGTGATGCCCTTGGAAGGTGTAATGTAGTTCTTGAGGGATCCTAAGTTACTACTTGATAGACTGCATTGTTAAAAATGAGCAAGAATGGACCCTTCCTACTCTGGGCCTTCCTTTCTTCTTCCCATCATTGTGATGTCATCTACCACGAATCTCTCACCAGAGCCAAGCAGAAGCTGGCCCCACGCTCTTGATCTCTAGAGCTAGAAGGGTCTTACCCTCAAGACATCAGGCACTGAGAACAGAACTGTAGACTCGAAACAAGGAAACTGCAAAGCTTAACACAGTCATTCACTAGCGCTGTGAAACAGGACAATTATTAAAATATTCCTATATTTAAGGTTCTTTTTTTGTAAAACAAGAATAATCATACTTTCTTTCCAAAATTGCTTTGAAGATTAAACGTGCATTAGAGATATGTGTGTTAAACTTCTATGTCAGAGTGAGCACCTAGGTGGATGCTGGGGCTCAGGTTTAACTTGCAGAAGTTGTTTTAACCTATAAAGTATTTTGCTTTGCTTGTTTTTTAGATTGTTAAAAATATAATTTTATTTTTTCCTTTTTCCTTTTTTTGCTATGCTAGGGAGTGAACACAGAACTTCATGCATGCTAGGCAAGTACTCTACCACTGAGTGACATCCCCAGTCCTTTTGTAATTTCATCTCTTTTGAGACAAGAAATCACTAAGTTGCCCAGGCTGACCTTAGTATGGCAACTCTCTGCCTCAGCCTTCTTGGTAACTGGAATTACAGGACTGCATCTCCGCACCCAGCTCAAAAATGTGATTTTTTCCCCCAGCATTTTTGTAATATAACCAACAAAAATTTTCATTCAAGAAGAATGTGATGTTCTATTACAGTGGTACCTCACTTTATGAACTTAATTAGTTTGACGGTTTGGGGGAAGATGGCTGCATTTGTGTTCGTGTGGGGAAGATGGCTGCAGTCGTGTTTGTCATTCTATGCGGAGTTTGCCGATGGAAACAAAATTTTGCCAAACACTTTTGTTTGTGAACCGAATTGTTTGCAAACAGAAGCGTTTGTGACCCCAAGTATTACTGTATATATATATTGAATATATACATATATTGAATATATATTGACTATATTGAATATATACATATATATTGAATATATATTGAATATATACATATATATTGAATATATATTGAATATATACATATATATTAAATCAGACTACTTAACATGTGCAGTGTATCCTGGTTCACAAACTTAATTTGTTCTGCAGTGCTGGCAAAGATGGCCACATTCATGTTCATCACCTGATGCAGAGTTCAGGAAGGGAAGCAAATTGTTCACAAACAGAAAGTGTTCATGAACTGAGGTATTACTATGTATCATCCCACAATATTTACCTGTGTGTGTGAATGTGGTGACATTTTTTAAGAATGTGATACAAATTTCAAATATGTAGTATATTATTACTAACAATAGTCTTTATACTACATTAGGTCTGCAGAGCTTTCATATCTCATAACAGAACTTTGTACGACTTGACCGGCATTCTCTATTTTCCTTACCTTCTGATCCTCTCAAAAAATTAGAAATAGAATTATGATGTGATCTAGTATCCTCACTTCTAAGTATATAACAAAGGAAATAAAATCAGTACCTCAATATTATCTGTATTCCCATGCTTATTTCATCATTCACAATAGCTAAAATATAGTGTAAAACTAAATATCCATCAACAGAAGAATGGATAAAGAAAATTTGATAAGGCACACACATATATATGTATACTATTCAGCCTTTGAAAAGAAAGAATCCTTCCACTGATGGCAACATCAATAAAACTGGAAGTTATTATACCAAATAAAATAAGCTGGACACAGAAAGAGAAAAACTACACGATATAATTTACATGTAGAATCAAAAAATGTTGAATTAATGCAAGCCATTATTTTTAAAATATAGTAGGCAAACATAAACTGAACCTTTAGCTTTCCCTGAAAATATCAGAAGAGTCACAATATAGTTTTCTAGTGACTACATGTCAGAGGTAGCCTGAGGCGAAGGAGTACCTGCTTATTTTAGATGGATCGTGTGCTTTCTCTTTTGTCTCATTCTCTGCTTAACACTCTTCATTCATTGCTGTATTTTGTGATCCCTTCGGATATTTAATGTGACACACCAATGAGCTTTTCACAGAGCAAAACTCTCTAAAACTATACAAGCACATTGAAATAAAGGAAATGCAGCCTTTCAAAAAAAAGACAAGAGGGACTGGTGAGATGGCTCAGCGGTGTAAGAGCTTGCCTGGCAAGCACGAGGGCCCGAGTTCGACTCCCGGAACCCACATATGAAAAAAGGGCCGGTGATATTGCTCAGCGGCATGGGCGCCTGCTGGCGCGCAAGGTCCTGAGATCGATCCCCGGTACCCACAAAAAAAAAAAAAAAAAGACAAGAAACTGAAAATTCCTTTCGTATTCGCATTATTTAATAACATGAAGTATAAATGCATATATATTAAAAGAGAAAAAACACAAAGAAGTGTAAAATCAGAAACCCTCCTTTAACTTTGCCCCAAATTTGATCTGTCATCCCCACATTTCCTCATTATAATAATTATTAATATATATGTAATATTCTGAGTATGTTTCTAAGTGTGTGTAGGTATACATACTCTTATTACAAATGATATCAATATATACATCTTTTTCCATGGCTTATTTTTAACGTAGCACTGGCACCCATTCCACATAAGTAAGTATAGAGCTGTACCACAATTTTTGATAGCAGCATGATATTAAAAACATAAATTACAGTCATCGATTTGATCTAACCATTCAATCGTTGGTATACAGTTAGGTTATTCCTAGTCTTTTCAAACAATAATGTTATGGTCATCTGTATAGATATTACTTGATCCAGATTTGCCAGTCTGTAGAATGCATACATAGAAATATTACTGGATAAAAGCAAATGCACATTTAGATTCTAGTTGGTACAGTTAAATAGAAGAAGTCAATCAATAATCCTAGAAAAATGTCTCTGATATTTAGGTAAAATACAGGTCTGGCTATATCTTGGTGAGGGATCCCTAAATATAATATGACACAGTTTTATTCAATAAGAAAATTTGCTTTATGTTCTCCTTAAGTGCAAATTTAAAATGATTAGTGTCAAAAATAAGGAAGTGTGACATCCACCGCTACCTTTTCCACCTATAGATACACTCCTCAGGATGATGTAGCTGTCCCGGAGAGATGTTCCTAGATATCTTTTACTTATGACGAATGCAACAGAGGCAGAGCTGATCCTCATCGTAACGGTTCGGGTGTCTGGAGAGAGCCAAGGGGAAGAGCACCAAAGCCCTGTACCAGAAACCCTGTGGGGCAGGAAGTGCCTTGGGAGTGCTCCCGCTGCAGTAGCAGTGTGAAAAGCCTCAAACAGTCAAAAGACTAACAAAAGGGAGGCTAGTGTTGCAGGATGTAGTGCTAGAAAAAATTTCTCTAGCTCTTTGTTGTTTAATGATTTAATCCTGTGCATATCAATTTGCTTTTTATTGAATTTTACTGTCTGAGATGGGAGACAGGCTAGGGACTATAGATACTGAATTCACCTAATCTGCTGATGTTGAACCATCACATTTTGCCTGTAACTTCCCCAAGAAAACACTACTGAAGCATCAATGAACTGTAAACTGGCTATTTTTTTCCTCCAGAATACTATTTCATTAAAGTTTATGTTGAGAAATTTATACAGCATTTCAATGATATAGTTTTATTATAAAATATAATTCTCATTCTTAGAGAAGGTATATTCTATTATTAAGAATAGTTTTATTCAAAGGGCAAAGATAAACAGATTAATGGAATCAGCTGTTTAAAATCTACATATTGAGAAAGGGCAAATAACATCATTCCCATTAAAGATTCTATATTCAATAAAATATGCATCAGCATATTGTGCTCTAAACTGAATATAATTTACGAGTGGTAAAATTCAGAATATTCACAGCAATAGGCTTTTTGCGTAGGGTATATGAAATTCTCAAAGCACTTTTACATACCCTGACTCTTAAAATATATGCCTATCAGCAACCTTGTGTTTCTGAATAAGTGTTAAATTTGATTCACCAAGGTTATCTCAAGTCCCTTTGTAAAAGGTCAGAGTATAAATGAATTCAATAAGAAATTTCGATATCAGAAAACTGAGAGGTTAAGTGTATTATCCAAGATCATACTACTGGTACCCGACCAAAGCCTCCACCTCCATAGAGCTCAAGGGCAGAACCACATAAGTCCTGCTTATTTTAATCGTCTTTCTTCAGGGAGAATGTGTGCTCTTTCTTGGGAGGCATTTCTCCTGCCCACCCCGTCAATAATTAACATTGTGACCTCAGAGAGCCGCTTTCCACAACAAGAACATTTTCTTCATCCTGAATGATTTACCATATTTACTTCCATTTGGCATTAACTGTGATATTTTTGCTCCACTGAAGGAATATTATTTTCAATTTGAAAGAGATACAATATAAATGAAAAGGTATAACAAAGTCCACCTAAGTAACATCTGCTCATAGGCGGGGCTTTGGGAAAGTGATTTAATTGTGGGGGGGTTGTATAATTGATTTGCTCTTAGGAGGTGGAGTCTGGTCCAGACTCTGGTGGAGTCTGGTCAAAAGAGGTGGGTTGTGGGGGATGGGATTGGGAGGGCACATCTACCATTCTGGATCCTCCCTTCTCTCTCTGTTTCCTGGCCACCAAGACATAAGCAGGTTTCCTCTGATAATGTCCTTCTGCCATGCCATTTCTGCCATGGGGCCTGAGGACCATGAACTGTAACTGTGAGCCAAAATAAACCTCTCGTTCTTTAAATCGTGGCTGTCATCTATTAAGAACCAATGACAAGCAAAATCACTAACACAATACATTCATCAAATTTTGATCATTTATATTTCCCCTTCTGGCCCTCCTCTGTCCCTCTTCACCATATCCCCTTCCAAGCTAGAAAAAATTTACCTCCCTGTATCCTGTAATCTCTCTTTCATTATGTTCTTTAAATTTTAATTTGAGTTTCTCACATAAGAGAAACCAAGTAATATTTATTCTTTTGTGTCTGATTTATTTCACTTAACATTATGATCTCAAATTTCATTCATTTTCTAACAATTCGAACTTATCCTTTATGGCTAACTAGTACTCCAGTATGAATCTATACCTTTTTTTCTTTCACCTGTTGATGGGAATATAGGTACTTTCATAAATTAACTATTGTAAATTGTGCTGCTATAAACATGGGTATGTTTATGTCACTGTAAAATTATGATTTTAATTCTTTCAGGAAGATACACCAAAGAGGAATAGCTGAGTCCAATGGAAATATTATATTTAGGTGTTTTTTCTTTTTTTTATGTGGGTACCGAGAGCCAAACTCAGGACCTTGCGCTTGCCAGCTGGCATTTGTACTGCTGAGCAATATCACTGGCCCTTTTTTTCCTTTATGTGGGTACCGGGAGTTGAACTCAGGTCCTCGTGTTTGCCAGGCAGGTGCTTATGCTGCTGAGCTATCTCACCGGCCCTTATATTTAGTTTTTTGAGAAATCATCATATTTATTTCCACAGTGATTTTACTAGTTTATATTTCATCTAGCAATACAAAAAGTTCTTTTTCCCTGATAACCTTAACAGTATTTGTTGTTTTTTGAGTCCTTGATGATAACACCTTTACTGGAGTCAGATGAAGTCTCAGTGTTGTTTTTATTTGCATTTTTGTAATGGGCAAAGATGCTAAACATTGTTTCATGTACTTATTGGCCATTTGTACTTCTTCATTGAGAAGTGTCTATTTATTTCAATTGCCTATCTTTTGATTTTGTCTTTTATTTTTAATGGATTAATTCTTTTGAATTCTTTATATATTCTAGATAATAGTCCTCTGCCCAAGGAGTAGCTGACAATTATTTTTCTGATTCTGTAGGTTGTCTTTTTATTTTGTTATTTTTCCTGTGCTGTGCAGAAGATTTTATTTTCATATAATCCTATTTGTTGATTCTTGGTATTATTTCTTGTGCAATTAGGCTCTGTTAAAAAAATCCTTGCCTATGCCTACAACTTTAAGAATATTATGTATTTTATCTTCCAGCAGATTGTTTATGTTTTTATATCTAGGTTTTTGACCCACTTTGATTTGATTTTAGAACAGTGTCAGACATATGCCTGTAGATACATTCTTCTGCACATGGATAATTCATTTTCCTAGCCCCATTTGTAAAAGAAAAAGGATACCTCTTGTTCAGTATATGTTTTTGACTCATTTTTCAAAAACTCAGATGGTGAAGGTGCATTGGGCTATGCCTACATCTTCGATTCTATTCTATTGTTCAACATGTCTATTTTTTGTGTGTGCCAGTACAATGTTGCTTTTATTACTGAAGCTTTGTGGTATAACTTGAAATCCAGGAAGTAATGCCTCTTGCTTTGCTCCTTTTGCTCAGGATTGTATTAGCTATTTCAGGTCTCTTGTAGTTCCATATAAATTTTACAATTTTTTTTAGTACTTTGAAGAATCCTGTTGGTATTTGATAGGAATTACATTAAATTTATAAGTCACTTTTTGTAATAAGGCCATTTTGAACAACATTGCTTTTGCTTATCCAGGGACAGAGGATGCTTTTCCATTTCTTACTGTTCCCTTCGATCACTCTTTTTTCTTTTAGAGTACTATAGTTTTTATTGTAGACATCTTGCAATCTCTAGTTATTCCATTTTTGTTTTTGTTTTTGTTTTTGTTTGTTTTTGAGGCTATCATGAATGGGATTGTTTTCCTAATTACTTTCTCACTGGGTTCATTGCTGCTATAGGAACACTATTGATTTTTGTGTGTTTATTTTGCACTCTGCCACTATGATGAATTTGTTTATAGTTCTAAACTCTGGTGGAGTTTTGTGGGTCTCGTATATAAAGGGTCATGTCATCTGCAAATGAGGATAGTTTTTTACTTCTTCCTTTTCTATTCATACTCATTCATTTCCTTCTCTTGCCTGATTACACTGGCTAAAGTTTTGAGTACTTTAGTGAGCAGGAGTGGTGATAGCTGACACCCTAGTCTTATTCCTCATTTTAGAGGGAATGCATTTCCCATTCAGCATGATATTGGCTGTGGGTTTTCCAGTTGTGAAATCAGGGTAATGCTAGCTTCAACAAGTGAATTTGGCATTGTTCAATTCTTTTCAAATTCATGGAAGATTTTGAGATTGGTGTTATTTCTTCCCTGGAGTTGTGGTAAAATTTAGTGGTGAATCCATCAGATCCTGGGCTTTTCTTAGTTGGTAGGATTTTTTGTTACTGCTTCTATTTCATTGCCTATTATTGGTCCTTTTAGAAGTTTTATTTGTTTTGATTCAGTTTTGGTAGTTCATATGTATCTAGGAATGTATCTAGGAATCTATTTCTTTTAGATTCTCCAGTTTTTTGGAATACAAATTTTCAAAATAGTTTCTTATAATCTTCTGAATTTTGGCAGTGTTAATATTGTGATTTTGCCTTTTTCATTTCTAAGTGCAATTATACGAATGTCTTTCTTTCTTTCTTTCCTTCCTTCCTTCCTTCTATCTTTCTTTGGTAAGTTTGACTAAAAGTTCACCAATCTTGGTTAGCCCTTCAAGAAATAACTCTTTGATTCAATGATTCTATTTTTTGTCTCAATATCATTAATTTCTATTACAATCTTTCTAATTTCTTTCCTTGTACATGTTGGGGTTTGGATTGCTCTTCTTTTTCCAGGAACCCAAGGTGCATCATTAGGTTATTTATTTGGGGTCATTCTGGGTTTTTTCTAATGTAGGCACTCACACCTATAAACTTCCCTCTTAGAACTGCTTTCATTGTGTTCCACAGGTTTTAATATGTTGTTCTATGATTGTCATTTGATTTCAGGAGTTTTTTATTACTTCCCTAATTTCTTCTCTGACCCATTGATGATCCAAGAGAGTATTAATTCATCTCCATGTATTTGCATAGTTTCTACTGCCATTGATTTCTTGTTTCATTCTGCTGTAATCCAATAATATACAAAAGGTTATTTCAGTTCTTTCATATTTGTTTAAGCAGGCTTTATTCCCTGATATATGCACAGTTTTAGAGAAAGTTTTGTGTGCTGCTGAGAATAATGTGTATTCTGTTGTATGAGTCTATTGATGACTGTTAAGTCTGTTTATTTGAACATGCAGTTAATAAACCAATATTGATTCTTAGTTTTGATAATTGCCCTATGGTTATAAGAGATGTTTGGGGTAAGTTGGGTAGAGGCAGAAAAATTAGTATTTTTGCAGTTTTTGTCTGAGTTTAAAATTATTTCAAATTACAAAGTTTTGGTTTTTTCTTTTTAACCTGAAGTTGGTGATTCTAAGTGCAGTGTAGTGACAGGAATATCATTAGTGATCAAAAATGTTGTATTTTTTTAATTCTGTTGTCCTGCTGTGTATACTTTCCATCTCTAACCTTATCTACATACTGAATACTACTCCCCTCTGTGCCTCAGCCCTATGTATCTCCTTCCTGTTACTCCTGGAATGTTGTCTTCTTTGGATTGTGTCAACTGGGCTCCCTTCCCAATGCCTGAATGAGATTAAAAGGCCAAGAAGAGTGGGAGATTAGGAAGGTTATACCTCCAAGTCTTTTCACTTTACGTTAAGGTTTTTAGGAGCCTAATGTCTTCTAGCTGAGGTCCTGGTGATAGTTCTATTGAGCACCCTTCTTCTAAAGCTAGTGTTACAGCGCACTACAACTAATTGCAATCACTCCCTCCCCTTGAAACTTCAAGAACCAGGGTGCTAACTGTTCTTACAGTTCCCTTTACCCTTGCAACATTTTACTAACTCTCAATTATTGTACTTGCATATGTAACCTCATTCTTGCCCAAACACTGACTGATACATAACCTATAATAACAAAATAATCCCTGTAGCTAGGAGCATCATCTCTTTGTACTTAGTTAAGAGCACATAGTGTCTACTGAGAAGGAGAAAAGTGGTGTGTATGATTTCCATTCTGACTGTGTCAATTCTGGCTTCATAGTACTGTATGTTAGCATACAGTAAGTACTCAGTATTCTCCAACCAATTCATGAAAAGTTAACAGCATTGCTCAGGATAAATATTCTAGAATCATTAGCTACTCACTTTCTTTGTGACTCAATAGCCACTATCAGTATATACTTGTGCCTCCAAGTATATCTAGAACCAATGATCTATTCTCATCTTCTCACAGTCTGAGTTCACCATCTTGCCTTTGCATAGCTACATCTATTTCCCTGATTACAATTCTTCCCCCCCCACACACATGTGTGCGCATGCATAAGCACACACTGACACACAAACTCTCTTCCATAGTAGCCAGAAGAATCTTTAAAAATGCAATTCAGACTACAGACTCCTCTGCTTAGAACTCTCCCACTTTACTTAGTGGAAAGTACAATCAGACTCTTAAATACCCATGACGTCCTACAAGATCCACTCCCTCCACACCTGCCTCTCTAACCTTGTCTGCAATTACTTTCTCCTCTGTTAACTGCTCCGTCACACTGGGCTTTTTTCTGTTGCTGAAATACACCCACGTACTCTCACTTCAAGGTCTTTCCTCTGTCTAGAAGTTTCTTCTACCTGATCTCTTCCCAGTCGTCTCGCTTCCTTCAGATCCTTGAACAAATATCAACTTTACCTGACTAACCTATATAAAATAAAATAAAACTGTCTCCCCATAATAACACCACAGATACTACTTATTCTGATTTCCAAAACTTTTTCCCATAAAACATAACCCACTACTTACGATATGGGTTCTGTGGTTTGGATGTGGCCAGCAATGTTCATATGTGGGAAACTCCATCCCCACCCAACACTGTAAGAGGCAGGACCATGAACAGGTGACTAGGTCACAAGGCCTCTGATTTCATGAACGAATCAATGCTTTCATTGCAGAGGTGTGGTCTTCTCTCTCCTGTGTTCTCTCAGGTGCCTTGTTGCCATGTGATAACTTCTATCATGTTGCTCCACAATAAGGAGGCCCTTTTCAGATCTTGGACCTTGTTCTGGGGTCCAGACTCCAGAATTATAAGAAATAAATTTCAGACATTCAGTCTCAGGCATTTTCTTAGAACAGCATAAAATACCCTAAGACAATGTGCTTTAGTGAGCAAATGTATGCATACAAATATACATACATACGTGAGTATGTGTACATGTACACACACATTCTGTTTCTCTCTTAGAATATATTACCTGTGATGTCATAGATTTTGTTTTACATACCCAGTGCCTAGAATGGTGTCTGCTACAGAAGAGGCACTCAATAAATATTTGTAAGAGAAATAAATGAATATATGAATATTTAAAAATATATATATATATATATATGGATAAAGGCTTTTTTTTTTATGTGGGTACCGGGAGTGGACCTCAGGACCTCACGCTTGCCAGCAAGCACTTGTGCCACTGAGCTATCTCACCAGCCCCTTTTTTCCTTTTATGTGGGTTCCAGGAGTCAAACTCAGTACCTTGCGCTTGCTGGGCAGGCGCTTATGCCACTGAGCTATCTCACCAGCCCAGATAAAGGCTTTTTAAAGTTTATTTTCCTTCTGAGACTTAGAACATTTCTTCATGGGAATGAGACAGAGAAACCTGACAGAAATGGTTCTGCTGTTCAGTGAAGAAGCTGCACAGAAGAGATTGGAACCATTTCTCCATCAAGTATTCTGTGAACATTCCTCTCACAGACCCAACCTCAGTAGAGACTTCCTTAGACAGTCAAAGACAAGTTTTATGGCCACTGTAAATACAACTTCATTGCTAAGTAAGCCAAACTGTAAGCAGGAATTCTTAATGACACTCTAGATACGCTGGTGGTGGAGGTGGGGACTTCTGGCATACTTCGCATATTGCTGACATGTCAGCTACGACACTGCACACTTGACCGAGGGGCTATTAAAGCAATTACTAGGTCATCAGCAAAGGCTTTTAAGAGCAGTTCTGGAACCACACACTTGGAGAAAATTTGCTTTGATAGATATATTAACCCACAGTGTAACCTGGATTTGAATATTTTCCAGTTTTAAGGCCCTATCTCCTGGCTTATCTTTTCATTTCTCAGATTTGTGAGGACATTTCCAAAGGGCAGGTAGAATACTTACTTAATCCCATCAGTACTCCATTTATTTCTACCTCAACTGATCTAAAACTACTTCTAGAATATCTTTGACTTTAAATCTTTACATTCTGCACATTCAAAGCATAAAAGGGAAATGATAGATTTAGAAATTATAACCCCCTTTTGTATTTTTAGGGATCCAAGGACAAGAGTCAACAAAAATTCTGCCCCCTCATTTTAAAATCATTTATAGCAAATTCTAACACTTGAATCTTGGACATAGATACCAATTTGGTACGATTTACTTTTCTATAGCTGAACTAACTTTATTTTGCTTACTCTTCTCAAGCTTAGGACTTTCTCCCTCTCACATCTAGCATCCAAATGTTCACTTTCCTCATGAAGCCCATGGCTGTCCTGCAGCATCCAGTGAAATAGCTTTTCCTCCCCTCTGCTCCACCAGTGTCACTCCTACTTCCAAATTACCTCTTTTCTCTGCAGACAAAAGTTCTATCCTTTCTCTGCTAAGTAGATATAAAGAAAAGTATAGATTCATATCATATTCAAAGTAATTTACATGGGTCACTAATGAAATATTTGTGTTTTTTTAAAAAAGTCCAACAAAAATAAATTAAATGTTGCACAATCTTCTACCTCATAGGTAAACAGAATTACTTTTGCTTAGTTTTGCTTCTTTCACTGAGACAAAAATCAAATATATGCAATGAAACAGACCAGTTGGAGGACTTGAATTCTCTATTAATGATTAAATAAGAAGCTAAGTGATCAGCAGTGTTACCAGACATGTTTCTCCCTGCCTTTCTGCCTGTCAGCTGCCTAAAGTGGGATTCTTTGCATGTAGGCCCAGCATATAGAGGGATGAAAAGATATGTTGGAGGGATCGCTTATGATATTATTGGAACCCAAAATTTAGACCAGGTGGCCATTCTAAGTGGGGTTAGAGGAGGCATTCTGTCCCTTTGACACTTTCCTCTGGGCATATTGGTACAATTTTATTACCCATTTGTGACATTGAGGAGGACTGTCTTCTCATTTATTGAAATATTAAAATATAGGCCAAGGTGGTTTCTGGAAGAAAAGGCATTTTTTTTAAACAAAGGATGTACAGCTATTACACATTTTTCTTTCTTACAGATACACAACTTATGTTTAATGGGTGACAGAAATTTTTCAGACTTTACCTTATTAATAAGCAACACTCAATGTCTGTTACTGGTATAAACACTAAGGCCCATCTGAGTATTATTTTTTCTATATTCTAGTTGAGCAGATAAGAAGTACATGGTTGATTATGAAAGTCTCCATTTTTCTTCCTATCACTTTTGTTCCCATCACATCCTTTCCCATAGAAAATGAGTAAAAATGAAATCTTGACATTCTACTCATAGTCTTGCTGCAATCAATCTCAAGTCTTATAGGAAGCAATACTGCCCTCTGCTTTCTTTCTTCCATTTCTTAGACTACTTAAGAGATTTATTTCAGTACTTTCAAAAAATAAGCTGTTCAAATATTAATATTATCCAAAAAAATAATTAATAATACCAAAATAAGAGTTAAACATCATTTTGATAATTGTTTACAGTGTCTAAACTATCCAAAACAAGTGAGAATGCTGTACAATTTAAGAATCCACTATTTTTTTTCTTCTGGATATTAGAACAAAATCGGTATCCTGCAGTCTTTCTAGTGTACAGAGTTTTGTTATCTTTCAAAACACATAATAAAGGGCTGGTGAGATGGCTCAGCGGCACGGGCGCCTGCCTGGCAAGCGCGAGGGCCTGAGTTTGACTCCCGGAACCCACATACGAACAAAGGGCCGGTGATATCGCTCAGCAGCACGGGTGCCTCCTGGCGCGTGAGGTCCTGAGGTCGACCCTCGGTACCCACAAAAAAAAAATAATAATAATAATAATAATAATTTAACACCTGTTAAATTTTCCCATGTGATAAAAATAGGTTTTATTAATCATCTTTTGCTGAACAAAAATTACCTTATGGTTTAAAGGTTTAAAGCAATACTAAACATTTCTTCTCTCAGTTTCTGTGGGCGATGAATTTGAAAACAGTTTAAATGGTTGATTATGGCTTGAGGTCTCTTTTATAAGACTGCAGTCATATTGGTTGATATTACAGTTATCTGAAGGCTTATCTGGGGATGGAAAGTGTAATTCTAAAATGCCTTACTCACATAGTTGGTAAATTTGTGCCATTTGTAGGAGGTCTCAGTTTTTCATTATGTGGACCACTGCATTGAATTGCTTGAATATCCTTTTTACATGGCTGCTGCCTTTAACCTGAACAATCACCCAAGAGACAGCAAGATAGAGGTGATAATGTTTGTTGTGAACTGAATGTTTGTGTTCCTTTGAAATTCGTATATTGAAATCCTAACTCCCAACATGAGAGTACAGTATTAGGAAATTGGGTTTTGGAAGGCAAATACGTCATGAGGGTAGAGCCATGACAAATGGGATCAGTGCCCTTATAAAAGTGAGCCCAGAGAACTCCATTTATTTATTTATTTGAACCAGGAATAGAACTTACAACCTTGCACTTGCCAGGCAGACGCTGTGCTACTCAGCTATATCCCCGGCCCTTTTATTTATTTATTTATTTATTTATTTATTTATTTATTTCTCCATATGACGATACAATGAAAAGAAAGCCATCTGCAAAGCAGGAAATGAGCCTTCACCATACATGTTAGCTACCAGCAACTTGACTATGGATTTCTCAGGCTACAGAACAGTGAGAAATAAATGCTTTTGCTTAAGTCCATGGTATGGTAATTTGATATACCATCCTGCACTAGGACTGTATTTTATGAGCCAGGCTTGCATGTTACACAATGCTGATCTGTCATATTCTGCTGGTCACAAAAACAAACACTGACACAATGTGGGGAGGGACCACATAGGAACATGAATTCCAGGGAGGCAGGGATCGTGGGGAACTGTCATGGATGTTTGCTACCACATAGCAATAAGCTAGAACATTGACTAGTACACATTCCACACCCAACAAATATTAACAAGTGGATATTTCTATTAGAAATTCCACTACACATATAAGCCCATAAGACGCAAAAAGCAGTATGTCCAAAATACTGACAAGGCTCCAATAATCAGGTAGCTGTCTCCTTGCCCATCATGTTCTATACACAAAATTTTATTCTAAATTATTCACATTGCATATTACTTTAATTTGCTTTGTAATAAATATTTTAACACAATTAGTTGAAAAAAGAATAATACCTAATATAAATGTTTTAGCATGTTCAATAGTACAGCTTCAGAAAATATCTATCAAAATATAAACAAAGACCTGCTGAAATTAAGATAGTTTAAATGGTTATCATAAATTCTTTAAAAATTATCTATGAACAGAATTCTACATTATTTTAGTAACTTTTCCTAAGATAAACAGTGAAAATAATGTGCATATGATTAACAATTCTATTTAATTGTAGATATATACATCTTCCTAGTTTCGTCATTTAAGATAAATAATAAAATGAATAACAATTTCAAAATACTGAGTAAGATGAAACTTTTTAAATCAAAATGTCTTCCTCTACTTAACCACTCCCTTCCCAATACAGCAGTGAACTTCAGTGTTGGGAAAAGGGAAATGATTATTTAAAACAATGTTCTGTTTCACCATTTTTTTAAGTCGTTTTATCCTTGGAATTGGAAGAAACATGAAAGTTCTCATTAGAAATCATTGGTCCAAATAAGACTTTGGTTTGAAATCTTTGAAAATGTTCAGAGAATTAAAAAGTTCTCAAGATACTAAGAGCCAACATTATTAAATTGAAAATTAAGCATAATTACTTCACTTGGGAGATTATTTCACAATTCAGTAGATTTTCTTCCAGGAAAATTATTTTGGTGTTAAGCCTAGTTTGCTTTATCTTCTATGTACTAGACTTACAGTAGCTGTCTTTTATTTTGTGAAGAACCCTGCAAAGAATGAGAATGTTTTGCAAATTAAACACAATTTGATCAAATTCACATGGAAATGAAGGCCCTTATGTCTGAAATTTAACCTCAGTCATTTTCTATGGTGGCAATGGTGATGTTCAATTTCAGTATGAATATTCATATTTACTATATATTTGTGCTAAGAAATTTCTAATTGCTAAAGGGCTTTGTGGAAGTGCTTGCATCAGCGCATAAGTGACGTTCTCTTCTATTTCATGTATAAAGCATATTTTTTCCATTCTTCTCTGTGTTTTGCCAGCATTCTAAGATACTCATCAAGTAACTAGACCCCATTCCGCTTTACTTGGCTCTTCTACTCTCTTCCTATATATAATAGTCTACAGACCTAGAAGACTCGTTTCTCTTCCGAACTCATTCCAGATACGCTTACTGTTTTAATTTTTTGAAAAATTGAAAGAATGTGGCAAACAGCCTTGAATGTAGTATTCCAGATTTCCATTGTAAAGGAACCTTGTATAATTTTGGCTACATGCCTGGGGTGTGTGCATGTGTGATGTGTGTGTGTGTGTGTGTGTGTGTGCACGTGCCCCCAAAGGCAAAGCAGTAGAGCAGAAAGGATCTAGCACAATAAATGAGGAAACCTGGCTCTAGGCTTAGCTGTTACACTGGCTTGCTCTATGGCATTTAGGTAATTACTGAGTCATTCTGGTCTACCCTGTCTTCATTCATTTATTCAGCCATTCATTTAAGAAACACATTACGTTCTTGGAGATCCAGTCGTGTATAAGGAAAGCTAGGTCTCTGCCTTATTGTAACAAATTCTAGTGAGATGAGTAATTTTAAACAAGTAAGGAAAATATTGTGAATCTTCAGATTTGATTGTTGCTTTTAATGAGTAAATATCATAATTTATTAGATGACAGGGATAAGAAAGAGGATTATATTTAGACAGATGGACACAAAAGTCATCTCTATTATTAATTATTTATTTAATGTAGAACCCCAGTGATAAGAAGGACTAGGTTATGGGAAGAATTAGATGCAGAGAAGGAAGAAGAACCAAAATTATACTTTTGGTGATTTTATTGTTTCAGATTATAATATTTTTATATACAACTAAATCTTTACTGAGGTCATAATTTTACAAAATATCGGTAATTTTTTAACCATATTATTCCTATGTCTCTGTGTGAAAGACATAGGTGTTATCCACATACTTAGACATAAAAATTAATGTTCGTGTTCCACTATAGTTAATTGCTTCTGCATTACTTTCTAAGAAATACTAGATTGTCCAAAGGTATCTGTTAGTTTTCCTTGTGATTTCTCTCTGACTCTACTTTTAAAATTCTTGTCGTTTGGAGCTACATTCTTTCTGTTGCTATTATTTTATAGCTTTCCAAGTTAGAAAACGAGAAAACTCATTGATCTTGATTTGTTGAATTCGAGAAAGAATGATGAAACACTTATTAGAAGTTTGAGTTCTGGTTCTGATTCCACCACTGGATATGATGAGAATTCGATTAAATTATTATAATTATTTGGGCTTCAGTTTCTCTGTAAGACAGGAACATTGAACTAGATTATTTAATTATGACAAGATAGTAATTCAATTGTCAAATGAAATCTTTGATGAAATCCTAGTATCTTAGTTATATATCGTACTTCTAAATAAAGTAACTTAGGGAAGGGGGATTTAATATAAGTACGTAAAGTGGTAACCACAGTGTTAGGAATATAGCAAGTTTTCATAAAGACTAGAAATATATAAAGCATAAGTATTTGTCTTTCTTTCCTTTTCCCTTTCTGTCACAAACACATACTGAAACACATATACTAAACATTCACTCTTGCGCTGAGTTTTCTCTTATCTCTTCTTCTCTCTGCTCTTTTCTCCTACTTCTCGCTGCAGGCACCTTTTTTGCTCTATTTACCAATGTGTAAATGCCTAAAATTAGCTAACATACATCCATGATACGCATCCGGTTTTGGAACAGATGTGTCTTGTTTCCAAATTCCTGGGATAGGGAATCCAAATGGACTGATTTGAGCAGGTGTCACCCATGGCCCTGCATCTCTGTGGGCAGTGAAACTTACCAAAGAGGAGACAGAAGCAAAGAGAAAATTATGGACATCAGTAGTGATCTCCCATTTTCATTCCCTGATGAAAAGAGTCAAAGTTTGATTCCTCAGTGGCCAATGAGGAGCCTGTATGGACCCAGGAACAGGTGATCTTCAGTGTATTAAATAATTTCTAAGGTTTCCTTTTACTTTGAATGTCTTATAATTCTGGGAATAGTTGAGAAATTTGAAAGTCGTGGTCCATGATCAGTAACAGAATTTGAAGGCTTCTCGAATGATACCAGGTAAGAGTCTAAAGACTGAATCATAGTAAACGATTGCAATCTTTATGATTTCGGACAAATAATTTCATCTGACAATGATGAACTGTATGTGAGCCTTGTGCTTCCAGAAAACGGTGATGCTTATGGAATCCCCTTACCACTTTGGGCTCCAAGATACACAAAAGATTGTCCTGTCCTCGTGTTTTGTGAGATATCATTCATCTCAATGCTGCCTCACAAATATTCTGAGACTGGTGATCGGAGACGATGCCTTTTGTCTACTCATTTCTCTAGATCCCAACCTTTCTTCTCTTTCTTGTCAAAATGTTTCTAGTAAGTAAATGTATGGCCTATTGCAACAGCCTGAATAAATTCACATTTATTTATTCAGTGAATTTTGTGCTGTACTTTGAGGGGAACAGAACTCTTCTTGGATCTCTCACTTACTCCACCCAGAGCAGGAGGCCTCTCTGTCCTCAGTGCTCATTTCCAGCCTGGAAATCCAGGGTCCTGATGCTGTGTCTGAACCTGCTTCTATTTTCCAGATTCTTATCCATTTGTAGAAGTATAGATACTTGCTTTCATTTTTTTTATCAGTGCTCACTTGATTTTTTAACGTTGGCTTCTTTTTATTCTAATATATGACCATCTTTTTGGT
Source organism: Erethizon dorsatum (assembly GCA_028451465.1). Lineage (NCBI taxonomy): Eukaryota > Metazoa > Chordata > Mammalia > Rodentia > Erethizontidae > Erethizon > Erethizon dorsatum. The sequence continues at coordinate 75,260,131 of CM051831.1, forward strand.
GATCTTTGTAAAAGGATTAATGGTTTATAGAAATCTTGGCTCTGCTGGGTAAAGGACAAGAGAGAATCCATTTAGTCTTTTCTGTATATCAATTTTGTAGATATTTACTGTTTTGCTGCTTTTGCTGTATCCCATAGGTTTGGTATGTTGTATTTCTATTTTCAGTCATTTCAAGAGAATTTTTAATTTCCCTTTTGATTTCTTCATTAGCCAGTAATAATTCAGTGTATGTTATTTATAGTTCCTGCATGTTTTTATAGTTTCTAAAATTCCTCTCATTGTTAATTTTTATTTTATTCCATTGTGGTCAGAAGAGATGCCTGACATGATTTTAATGTTTTTAATTTACTGAAACATGTTTTTTTTAGCCTAAAATTTTCCTTATTCTAGAGAATATCCCATGTGCTTATGAGAAGTCAGCAGTTCTTTGGCTATTGGATGAAATTTTCCATGAATAAGTGTTAGGTCCATTTAGTCTATATTAGTATTAGACAGCCTTGCCATTGATGGGATAAAATACCTAACATACACCAATTAAAGGAGGAAAGGTTTATTGGCTCATAGTTTCAGAGGATTCAATCCATGGCCCCTTCCAGAGAAGAATATAATGCAGAAGGGCATGGTGGAGCAAAGCTACCTACTCAGTGGTGGCCAGGAAGCACAGCAGGGAAATAGCACCAGAAAGGAGCAGATAAGGGACCAGATATGGACCACATGCCTCCATTACCCAAATATACCCTGAAGTGTGCTTTACTAATCTCCTTGATGGTTCCCAAACCATCAAGTTGACAATCTATCTTAATCTTCACAAGTATGTAATTTTCTTTGTTGTTTTCTTCTCTAGGCTATCTGTCCATTGATAAATGCAGGATATTGAAATCCCAAAATATTATTGCATTGGGTTATATTTATCTCTTTAGATATAAGAATTTTTGCATCTTATAATGGTTTTCCTCTTGTTTAATTGAATTCTTGTATCAATATACAGTGTCCTTCTTTGTTCTTTTATTTTTACAGTTTTTTTTACTTAAACTCCATTTAATCTTATATAAGGATAGCTGTTCCTCTTCATTTTTAGTTTTCACTTCTATAGAAAGTCATTTTTCAAATCTTCACTTTTAGTTTATGTGTGCCTTTACTGATAAAGTGAGTTTCTTATAGATAGCATATAGTTTCATCTTGTTTTTATATTGATTCAACTATTGTATTCCTTTTGATTGGGGAATTTAATTCATTAACAATCAAAATTATATTGGTAAGAATTTACTACTGCCATTCTGTTTTTCGATTGTTTTGTACACTCTTTGTTCCTTTGCATACTGGTATTCTTTTTGTGGTTTGGCAGTTTTCTGTAGTGATGTGGTTTGGTTCCTTTCTCTTTTTCATTTGTATATTCTTTTCATTTGTATGTCATTATATATCATTGTATTTTATTCTTTTGCATGGTTTCCCAGTGTAGGATCATTTTAGGTGCTTCTCGTGGGCTGGTGTAGTGATTATGAATACCCTCAGTTTTTGCTTCTCATAGGAAATTCACTTCTTATTCTGTTCCAGAAAGATAACTTTGCCAGATATAATATTTTGTTTTGCAGTTATTTTCCTCTCAGAATTTTCAATATGTCATTCCATTCCTTCAGGTTTCTGCTTAGAAAACTGCTGTTAATCTAATGGGGGGATCCCTAAAATCTGATGGATTTTTCTGTTGCTATTTTTAGAATGCTGTCTTTATTTTGGAGTTCACCAGCTTGATTACGATATGCTGCAGCAAGAACATTTCTTTATCAAATCTATGTTGATTCTTTTTACCCTCTGGGACCTAGGTTTCCCATATCTTTCCCAATATTAGGGAAGTTTTAAGCTATTATTTCTTTGGATAGTTTTCCTATGCTTTTTTCTTTTCTTTGCCATCTGCAATTTGAATTTTTTGTCTGATCGTTTAATGATGTCCCATAAGTCTCAGAGATTTTCTTCTCTCTCCTTATTTTTCTTTTCTTTTCTTTCTTTTATTTTTTTGCTTTTCCTTTGTCTTACTGGAATACTTTATCAGTCTTGTTTTCAAGTTAAAAAATTCTTTTCTCTTTTTGATCTAGACCTTTTGTGAGGCTCTTCCCTATTTTTATTTGTTTTATTGAGTTTCTTAGTTCCTTTTTATTACCTCTGTGTTATTGCTGATTTCTCATTCATGTTATAAATTTTTTCCAACTTTGTGGAATTACCTGTCTTTATTCTATATCTCGTTAAAATTACTTAGAATCATCCTCTCAAATTCTTTATCAGACACTTTGTTAATATACTTTTCTTTGGGGTCTGTTGGTAAAGAGTTATCGTGTTCCTTTGGAGGTGTCATGTTACTTTGCTTTTTATACTCCTCCTGTACATATATTAATACTTGTGCCTCTGGTGGATTAGTTGATTCTATTACTTTTATAAGGTAACTTTCCTAGAAAAGGTTTTCTACTAAAGACAGGTCTTTGGATATCAGTTTAGTGGGCAACATTAGATATGGCTGCAGTTGGGCAGTTTTCCTATAGTTTCTTCATCTGCAATTGATGGTTTTGGGTGCAGTACATACAACAATGGATCAAACAGCCGGTCCCTTCTCTTAGGATCGTGTATGGGTGGGAGCTTTCTAGCAGCCAGGTGTGTGTGGTACACATATCAAAGGATGTGAGGTGACTGTTCCTGCAATGGGAGTGATGGAAACAGGAACATGGGGCATGACTGTGTGGTTGATGTTTCTTCAGGGACCGCCAGGCTGAGCTCTGCTGCTGGCAGGGCACTCCAGGAATGGCAGCCCCAGTAGCAATGGGTTTCATGGAGCATGCAGTCTGCACTTCCAGCTCAGGTCCAGCAGTGGTGCAGATCAATGACCTCTTGGGGTCAAATAAAGAGAAGCTGTTCTTGGATCATGCACCTCAGGCTCAGTAGAGGCACTGACTAACCGGCAGCTGACTGCTAGAGACAGTGACAGTAGAAGTAGCAAGTGGAGGGGGTCAGACTCCAGAAAACTGGCTGCCCAAACTTAGATCTAGTATACAAGTATGATTTGTTTGGTCTTGATTTTTATTTTTCTTTGGTTTTATTTTGAATCGAGTGCATGGTTTAAAACTTAGATATTTCATAATAAAAGTCAGATTTTCAACTTCTCTTTAAAAATAGCTTTCAAAATAACGTTTCTACATTCAACATGAAAACATGATAACGATCACCAGAAGTCAACAAGGGCTGCCCAGATCATATAAGTCATGGCACTCCATAGCGTGCCAGAGGCCACACCTGACCTATTTCACGCACTTTGCACCCACCTGACCCTGCAAATATTTCACTATAATATTCAATGTTTTTGCCATCTTCTTCCACTAGTCCAGAGGGCCTGAAAGTATGCCTCTACTTTGAATTAGTTCATACACTTCCATTTATTGCATTTCTCTAACTTGGAAAGAATGAACAAGAAATGATTGTAATTGCAAGCATGAGACCAGATGTCAGAATGCATGTGATGGAACCTTGGCTCAGAGTCCTCGGCACTCTGCTCTCACTTTCCTCCTTCTTTCCATAGGGATAATATTTGTATCACTCTGTCATGGGATTCCTGTGCAGATCAAATTAATTTAGCAAATAAAGCACTCTCAGCAAAAACTCAAGAAATATTTAATATTCAAATATCATTTATTTCTTATCCAAATGAAGTTCTGTGACACCTATGATTTTAGTTATTAATTGTGAGCTTAGGAATTTACAAACTCAAAAGAGTTCTCTCTCTCTACATAAATATAAAATATATATATTTATATATGTGTGTGTGCTTGTGTACACACACATATATGCACACACATATACAAAAAATAGGAACTCAAGATTGAATAGCTTCATCTAGTTCAAGAAAACAAATCTGCAAATTAATAAGTATAATTTTTATGTATTAAGATTTATAAGATGCAGGCCTAAAAAAATGATATATGTAAAAACTTCAAGGATCATTTTCTTCTTTCCCTCTTCCTTTTGTGAACAATGACTAGGTAATTCTATTTTTGGTCAACTGCAATGTGCCATATACTCTACCTGTATATCTCCTCTCTAAATCATGAAATGGCTCTGTTCTTCCCCTGAATACCTCTCCACAATTAAGTTAATAAAACATGACAAAATTCTAATTAATTAACATTTCCTGAGGATCTACTAGGTGAAAAGTGTGATATGTGTAAAGATAACATGCGGTGATGCAGACGACTACTTCTTTATTCTTAAGAAGCCCTAGAAAAGACACAATCACTGTACAGCAAAGAAAACAAATTATCTCAGAGTTGCACTATTCTGATTTGACAATATTTCCTTAAAACTTTCCTAGATATGAAATAAATTTATTCTTCTTCAAGGTTAAATATTTTTCAAGCTACTTTTAAGCTTTTAGTCAATATCCACTGAAATAACATTTGCTCATTATTAGTGAGTCCAGAAGGAATGTTCAAAATGCAATTTTCTACCTGGGGCTGTTCTGTTCCAAGTTTATTGTTACATCTTATCACGTCCTCCAAAATAGAACCCCATTACTGGCATACATGACAGATGAAATTCACCATTTCTTGCCAGCAATCTTGAAATTCTTTGCACATATAATTTCTCCAAAGTAATAGCATTTTGGCTGTGGTGTTTAAATTTCTTTAAACTGTCTATTTTTATTCTCACAGAATTCCTTTGAGGCTATCAGATAGAAATTTTTTGGCATATTGATTTCAGGTACAGTAGCACTCCTTATGCAAGGGTAATATGCTCCAAGACCCTAGCCTAGGTGGATGCTGAAACTTCAAAGTTATCAAACCCTATATGTAGCATGTTCTTTTAGACATAGCAAGAGATTAATAGCAATTAACAATGAAATAGAATAATTATAACAATAAACTCATAAATGTGTGAGTTCTCTCTCGCTCACTCTCTCTCTCTCTCTCTCTCTCTCTCTGTCTCTCGTCTCTCTCAAAATGTCTTATTGCTCTATATTTGCCCTTGTTGTACTTTGGAAAAGATGCAGGCATTACGACATAGTGCTGGACTACTACTGTAAAAGGGTTCCTTGAACACAAACACTGCAATACTGCAATCTGATACCCAAGACAGCTACTAAAAGACCAACAGACAAGTACTGCATATAGTGTGTATATGTTGAACAAAGACACAATTCACTTCCTGGCAGTATGGAATGGAATAACGCAAGAGTTTAGGACATTGCTAAAATTGATGTGTAATATAAAACTCTTAAACTGTTTCTGGAATTTCCCATGTAGTATTTTTGAATTTGGTAATTTCAGGTAACAGAAATCAAGGAAAACAAAACACGGATAATTTGAAACTACTTTTAAATAAATTGACAAAGGGTATTTGATTTGCCCAGGTTCACACAATGTGTCTAGGTAGGAACCAAGTTTAGAAAACTGATTTTTTTTAACTTCCAGTTTGACACGTTGTATATGAGAAAGATGTCACATACACAGTTTACAAGTGGTATATGGCTTGCAGCACTATTTCAAGTACTGACAGGTTTCTAGGAAAGCTCAGCAATGTAATTGCTTTTTCCTCCTTAGCACTTCAAAGTAGAAATTCTCTCGACTAGTTCTTATCTGTAAAGTGTTAGACTTACTCTTTCAAAGATAGTAGTGCCAACTGAGAAAATATAAAAGGGGAACTACGTATTTTATACATACAAAATACTCCAGAATAAAAGCCCCATTGCTGTAAACTCACAATAATGATTTCAATAATACCTTGGTAAGAATTCAAATGTGTATAGAACCTCAAAATTCTGCATTCCAGTTTGGCATGCAGCCCTAAGGCTTCACCCCTAAGCAGATCCAATGCTCAGGTTAGCCATCAGATTTATGGACTTTCCTTTCAGGTGGGAATACGTTAAAGTCTCACAAAATTTCTCAGATTTATTCTGCTTGTTCTTTACCTCCACATGATCTTTGATCACAAGCCTACGGGTAAAACAAATTTGGACACCGTATGCAGGTAAGGAAGCAAGTAACTTCTACCTTTTGTTCTTTTCCAGAAAAAAAAATAATAATAATAGAGTCCTACCATTCTCGACAATCTAGTCTGGTTCATCTGACTGCAGTTTGTTTTGAAAATGCCAAGTTTAGGGATCTGTCTTCTAGGAACTTGATTAGCTCTTAATTTTAATATCTTCAAGTTGAAGATATTGAGCTAAATAAGTTCAAACATTCAGTTGAGCTCTATATTCTTAGATCCCTCCAGAACAGCACCTCGAACTGCACAATTTAGAGGTGCTGAGGGACTTGGAGATTATCTGGCCCAACCATTCTCGGACTATGATCCCAAGCAGTCCCTCATGGGGCAGAGTAATTGTGGAAAGAAGTGAAAAATAAATTGTATTCCACACTCCCGATCCATGGAAACTTTCCAGTTGTGGAACTCCTGATTTATTAGTTTTGATCACACAGCTACTTGATGGCAAAATATGAAAATGAGATAAACTGACAAGTCTGTTTCCCTTAGAATTTTGGGCCAGCTCACTGAATCTAAATCTGGTATTCTTCCCCTGTGTGGCATTGTTGTGTTTGAAAACCTGGAGAAATATGACTGGAAAAAGTCAATGCTTTATGAGTATGAGCTAGCTATTGAGAGTGGGGGAAGTGAAAAATTTATTTTTCTAAATTCTAAGATTTCATTTTTCCATGTTTCTCAACAACTCACTTCAGTTAACTGTATGATTAAGAAATACCATCAGAGTGGCTGACAGTTCATTTATCTCTAAATGTTTATTCTAAAGAAATTATTTTAAAATACTTTATTCTAAAATAAAACAGAAGAAAAAAAAAACCCTACATTAAATTGGTTTTCCTTTCCTTGTATCTTAGGGAGGAAGCCTTATAAAGATTGTACCTGATGTAGAGGATGACAAATATTGTACCCGAAACATTTTACCACATGGGTAAGATAAAGAGAAACAGTAAAACTCAAGTTTGGTGTTTGATTTATGAGTACAAAGTATATAATACATACCTAATTTTCCATACAGAAAACTATAATTGAACATTGAAAATGAAATTTGATCATTATTTCTACTTAATTTAAGAGGATTTTTTTTTTTTTTGTGGGTACCGGGGGGTTGACCTCAGGACCTCGCGCGCCAGCAGGTGCCCGTGCCGCTGAGCGATATCACCGGCCCCTTTTTCGTATGTGGGTTCCGGGAGTCGAACTTGGGCCCTCGCGCTTGCCAGGCAGGCGCTTATGCTGCTGAGCCATCTCACCGGCCCAGGAGGATTCTTAAGTTTGGGGGAGGTGTTAACCTATAAACATACACAAAGCAGGGTTTGAAAATATTTTGAAGCCATGAGCAAATGAAACTAATATATTATACAAATGCCAATTGCCATTATTTCTCTTTGTTTTAGTATAGTCTTTCTTTTTCACTGAAAATTTTAAATACTGGGACATCTGGAGCACTTATGCTTTCATTAGAGTTCTGACAGTATATCAGAAAAAGCCTGAAAACTCATAAAATGTCTCTAAAAACATATAAAATATCTCAATATTTTAAAGGCAGGTTGGGGAGAAGGGTCATACTATGAAATTATTTTATAAAATCATTTAAGTTCATAAATAGGAATTTCTCACAGAAAATATTTTAAACTATTTTTCTAAAGAATTTAGCTTTTGATATCCAAAGCTGCCAAGTAAGCTTTTGTTCTTGGGCTTAGCTTCGGTGAATTCTTTTGGTCAGACTCTTGTTCCCTAGACAACCAGCTAATGAAAATATATATACTGAGGTTCCTGTGACGTGGTAGAGGCCAGCCTGGGAAAAAAACTTCCTTTTCTCACTTGCTCAGAAGTTATTCCTTGGGGACAGAAGCATCTGGCCGAACTGATTAAAGCTGCTTCTACCTGCCCATAGGCAGTTTATAATCCAATTTCTAATCTGAATCCAGGAATTTCACTGCTGTGGGTAATCACAACCTATCTTCCTGTGAAGAATTAGTTTGCTTTTGCTTGAGAAAAGAGCACTGGTGTTTTATGAAACCCCACTGTTTGTCTTAGAAGTCTGAAAGAGGGCCCTGTGTGCACTAGGGACCTGTGATGTAGCTTAGCCTGACTGGTTGTTAGGCCTTAAGTTCTCCCCCCTGCTGACTGCAGAACCAGCAGTCTCAGAAAATAGTTGCTATAAACCCAAATGAATGTGTTCTTTAAAAGTCTCACATGCCCCACACAACTGCACCCCTACATACACATTAAACATTTAAAAAGTGATGCCGTTTGCCTCCGGTGTTGAGCTAAAAGGGAAGAAACTGGTCTCAAACAAACAGGCACAAATGTCTATCAGAAAGAGGGTGACTGCAGCAAAACCATTCCTGCAAAGGGCAGATGTGGCTACAGGAGGTGCTTCCTGAGAACTCTTGCTTATATCTGACAAGAATAAGGGAATGTGGGATGAACATTTCCAAGAATTTATGAGTAATTTTCTCAACATTTTAAGCAAATGGATATTTAACAGAGAAAAATAAAACCAATCTGGGGCAGACTAACAAATGACAAAGACAAAACCTTGAAATTTCCTGGAAATCTCGTCCATTACAAAGAAAGCCACCAAAAAAAAAAAAAAAAAAGTTATCAAACTCTCACATATATAAGAATTATCATCATAATTTTAAAAATATTTAAGCAAGGAGTTTTCATTCAAATGTTTGCTTTAAAGTACCCTAAAGGAAAGATTTGCCCTGCTCAATCTAAACATGAAATTTATAATTTTTTTTTTCATATAAATTTTTTCTCTATCCTCACAGTCTAAGAAGCAAATAAAAGATATTTCTCTTTCTGGAATTTTTACGTGCTTCTTTTCCCTGGTTCTTGTGTAACTTTAAGTGTTTGGATAAAAATCTCAGAATGTGCTTCAGTAGGTATGTCTGATTTGGGAAGAAAACAATCCCTACTTAGAGTAAAATGAAAAAATTCTGGGCGATTTGATCCCATGTGCCATATTATGTCACTCCTAAGCTCGCCCACTCTGCGGTCTCATCATCAACTCCTCAACTGTTTTGCAAACTACCTCAAAAAATGCGGATATTAAAGAAAATAGAAGAAGCTGTGCACGGTGGCACAAGGCTGGGGTTGTAGCTGAGGGCAAAGGCTCTGAATTCAATCTCCAGGACCAGAAAGAAAGATAGAAAAACATAGAGACACAGAGAGAGATGGGGGGGGAGAGAGAGAGAGAATAAAAGAAGAAACAAGAGAGTGTGGAGGGGGGATGTGAAATAAAAATAATCAAAATCCCTTAGAAAATCATATTTCAGCATCTTGGCCAAAATGTTTACTCCTTATGAAAACATTTTCCTGTTTGCTGATTCTTTTAGACTTATCATTATTTTGAGGGCACAAACATCTTTTAGGCCATTTTCCTACATGCTTCTACTAGAAAAATTACCACATTTGAAGCTAACCCACTCCATAGTATCACTGAATTATTTTATTTGATGGCTTTTAAAAATAGAAAAAAATATAATTTCTTTTTTGATGTATGGTTTTTGAAATGGAAAACAATTAAATCTGAAGACAAATGCTAGTGACATGCCAGATAAAAATGTAAGCAGTCAAAAATAACAGTAAAATATAAATCCAGTCATAGAAATAAATACTGCAGTCTGGCAAATGGAATAAAATAATCCCTCTTAACTTCTTCACCATTTTAATCAATCAACTATGATTGTGTGAATTTAGTAAATATGCATGTGAAGACACGGACTAATGTAATCACACAAATAATTAGATAAAGATGAGAGATGTTGGCAGCTTGGGCAGTGGAAGATCTATATTAAAATATTCTTAATAAACTTCAATGGTTGAATAGATATTGAGAAGAAGCCACAAATCTGGTACACACATTCCTTCCCAAAACAAACAGGTAAATGTTGGTGCCATTAATTAAGATGGGAGTCAAAAGTGAAAATTCTGAGAATACTTTTAGACCATTTAATTAGACTAGATGTGTTGAATTGATATACAGTTATTCTCTGCATAGCACTGCATAACAATTGAAAAGGAAAAACTGTACAAGAGAAATTGTTCTTTTTAAAACTTTGCTCTTTTGAAACCGCCTAGCTCTGTAACTGCTTTATGGCTTTGTAATTACTTTCCTGACCACTGTAACCACGAGAGTGTAACCAAACATACATGATGCCTGATTATACCATTATACCAAGCTTTGTAAATGGATGATCATTAATCTACCCTTGTAACTGATGATCTCACTCTGCTAGCTAATCAGAAGAACTGCCAGGCTGTTCCATCTCACCTTTCTACCTCTTTTGTACCTCCTGCTTGTGCATCATATGAAAGCCCTAGACCACCAGAGATCAGGACCTGATATTCTGGGAATGATCCTGATCAGTGCCCGTCAATGTAAATAAATCTGCCTCCAAGTCCTGGGTGTCATTTCAGTGTTTCTGCTTGCCATTGCATCTAGTGTGTCGGCCAGGACGACTGACCATGCTGACTTTTTGGTCACCAGTCACGGCCCTCATGAATGGAGAAATGACCTCTCCAGGTCCCGACAGAAAGGCTCATCCTTGAGATTTCTTGAGTCCCCTCGGACATCTGGAAGCTTGGCTCCCCACTCAAGCAGCTCACATCAGACCCCAAAGGGAAGAGGATGTAATCCGTCTGTTTGTCTGTCTGTCTGTCTGTCTGCCTGCCTGCCTGATTCTGGTAATACTCCCAGGGCACTCCAGTTAGTCAGCCTGTCAGTCTTGCTCGGTTCAAGCAGAAGAAGAGCTTGATCAACTCTTCTTAGTTGAGGCCACCCTCAAGGGAAGGGGGTAGGAACGTTTAATCTCTGAGTGCCTTCTGAATGAATGTGTGAGTGAGTGGAATGGTCAATGTAAGCAATAGGCTGCTCCATCTGTGCACCAAGACTGGGAAGCACTGGTCGCGATGGCTGACTGGGCCCTCACCTGTGGTTGCATGGTGATCGACATATGGCATAACGGAGGCCTCACACCCTCCTTAGTTAAGTCTTGCCTAAGTCCCTGAAATGGGCGTGGCCAGTTGGGCATCTAAATGGTCTGTCTCTGAGACCCTTTGTCTGTTGCATCATCATTCAGGTGTACACAACATACACCATAGGAACATAGAATGGGAACTAATTAGTTAAAACCCACAGTCCCTGACTGCAAGAAAAGGGGCTTTTATGGAGTTAAAAATAAAACCAAACCACTCCCTGCATCTCAAAGAAAAAAACAAAGAAAGAGGCCCAGTCTTCCTGAGAATTCTGCCTTGGCACCCTTGTCGGCTGCCGCAGTTGCTGCCCACACCTATAGCTTCATTCCCCGCTCCCGACTCATCTACTTCCAGCTGACTGAACTGGTTCCAGCTAGCCATTGCCTGCATTTGACAACAGAGGCCCTCCCTCCAAAGCCTTCTGCTTACATGCCTGTCCTGATCAAATGGTGTCATCTAACACCCACCCAAGATGACTGTAAACAATTCCTTCTGAGTTCCACATTTTGACTGAGGAAAAATTGGACTCTCAGCCCTGACAAATAAGTTTCACCCTATCGGGCCTAAAGAGATAGAACAGACTGAGCTCTATCAAATTGGGCTCCCAAGAGCCCATGGTCATTGCAAAAGCTGGGGACAAACCTGTGACTTTCCTGGTAGACAATGAAAACAGAACTCTCTGCCTTCAAATATTCCCTCTGTCAAAAAGTTACCATCACCAGGGCAACTGGGACTCTTGCCTCTCACCCCTTCTGCCAGGCACAAACTTATAGCCTCCAAGGACATCTCCTTTGCACCAAGCCAGTCAGCCTTGCTCTCATTTAAACCTGTATACTCAACTTTCATTGTTCCCTGAGAGGAAAATGATGCCTGCATCAGCCTGAGACAGATAACCACAATTCTAAAGTTCTGAAAACTCTCCTCCCAGAGGTACAGACTAAAGACTCACCTCTGGGCCTGGACATCAACCATGCCACCTCACTGCGACCCCCATTGCTATCAGATGTCACAAAAAGCCAAACAGGCATCCATCCACATGTCAGCATGATAGAATGTTAATCACCTTGGGCAAGATCTCCATGCTGTCAACAATGCAGAAAAGATGCCTTCCTCTGCTTGCGAGTTGCTCCCATTAGCCCTTCAACTGGAAAATCCTGAGACAAAAGACCAGCTCACCTGGACTCAATTGCCATAAGGAGTTAAAAACTCTCCTACTATTTTCAGGGAGGCTCTGATGACAGATTTGGCTCCATCATGGTCCCCCAAGCAAACAGTATAGACTGACAAATTGCTAAAATACACCTCTCCTGCCTGTAAAGCCAGTTCAAGATCTCCAAGCTGCCAATGGTGCTGCCAAGGGCAACCTCATATATGTCGCCTCAGTCTTCTGCCACACACAGCCTGCTGCCTGGACCTAAGAATTCCCTCTTCTGCCTTTGATTGTCTCCTGTCAGCCAGCCCCTCTTTTCAACTGACCTGGACTCAACCTCCCAGAGGTACAAAACATTGTTTACCCTCTTTGGAGAAGACTTCACAGCTGACCTTGCTAGTTTCCCAGAATGATACCCAAGCTGCCTGCTGGAAAGACTCAAAAGCTCTGCTGTAATGTCTGGCAGTAACTGGTTACAAAAACAAAACAAAACAAACAAACAACAACAAAAAAAAAAAAAAAAAAACTCCACAAATTTCTTGGAGCTGCTGGCTTCTATAAAATCTGGGTCCTTGAGTTCACAAAAAACAATGGTGCTTACTCAGACTGTCAGCCCCTGTGGCCTACTTGTGAAAATACTTGGCCACTGTCCTTCTGATCAAAAAAGCTGACAAGCTCACCTTAGGCCAAGACCTAACTGTCCAGGTGCCACATGCTGTGCTGGACCTCACCCAGTACCAAGGGCTTTTATGCAAACTTCCCCACCTAACTCTTGTGGTGATAAAACCACAAGAATCCTGCCATGTATCTGCCTATAGAACTAAGCCAAAAGAACATGACTGCCTCGCACTGTCTAATAAACTGTCCTCGAGCTGATCAGACGTAAAAAAAATAAACCCCCTTACAGATGCTGAGTACACCCTGTCTACGGATGGAAGTAGCTCTGTTAGGAATGGAATACAACAGGCTAGACATGCTGTCATCGCCTTGGACAAAGCTATTTTGGCCAAAACTCTCCTCCTAATGCTTCCTGCTGCTGTTTGAAAACTTGCCACCAATGCAAAATAATCTGATCCAGAGGCCTAAGCCCCTTCTGGGCATCCAATTACCCAGTATTCCCAGAAGGTCAGAGCCAGACCTGCCCCCACCATTTGTTCTGCAAGCTCAAGCCACAGTGCTGGCACCTGTACCCCTGAAGCCAGCTCAGGCTTCAGCATCTGTGTCACTGGCCCTGACATAATGCATTATAGTGGGCTCTCCTCATTGAAATATATATAGATAAATTACACAGAAATAAAACATAAAACTACATACAGTTAAAAGGCCAGCTACGCCTGTAGACATTCCTGCACACACATATAACCCAGGTACATATTAACTACCTTTACAAGTTTCAGAAATCCAGCCTTAGATCCACTGAAAAATTTACCTGGACAGCTCTGGGGCTCACTCTAAAGGGACAATGCACTCAAAGCCTTGCTTCTGTCATTCTGGATGCTGACAGGTCAACACACGGCTGAAGCTTGAGGACAGCGTTCACAGGATTCCAAGTGTTAATGTATGTCCCAGTTCTCTCCCATATGTACTTGATACTGTGTTATCCAGCTTGGTTCTTGTTCCCTATCCTCTTATTGACTATAACCTTTCCCTTGGTCTTGTGGGCAGTTTCCCCAGAGGGATGAAAACAACCAGTAAGGCTCTTGTCCTTACTCTTTATACGGTTTTGTTAGTTGGATTTGTTATTTTAAACTGTCTTCCTCATCTAAAAAGCCTAGGGCTATGGGTTATAATTAGAAAATGTTTGTTGTTACTAATGTGATGACATTTAATGTTGGGGTCTGGATTCTGGCTTTGTTTAATTTAAACCATGAGAAATCAAATTGCCACAACCCAAGCTGCTGTAGAGTTTCACCTGGTAAAAACTGACACCTAGGAGGTAATTCAGTCCAGTCTGGAATGGACAAGCCCCAGTAATTCTCAAAGTTATCTTTGCCAAATTATTACCATTCCAGACACATGGACACCCTCTTGTCAAAAAGGGCCCAGAGGACCCCCCAGAGAATCCACTCTGGCAGCCTTTGATTTCTAACTGTGCCCTGGAGACAAATATGGATTACGCAGGCAGCAGATCCAAAATGGAATATAACTGCCCCTCCTGGGAATGTGTGTCCATAACCTCCTATCAAGAGGGGGCCGGATGATGATAGAAACAGACCACTTTAAAGTTACCCCTCAATTAGCCAAACAAGAACAACAAAGAGGAGTTTGTAATGCCCTAGGAGAAAACTGCTGTTTCTATGCTAATAAGTCTGGAATAGCCCAAGAAGGTCTGCAACAATTACAAGAGAGGTTAAATAACCAGGCTCAAGAATGAAACCAGAAACAGGGATGATTCCAAGGACTATCTGACTCAGGACCATGGTTGAAACCCCTTTTGGGACTCTTGACAGCCCTTATGTTAATTCTCCTGATAGAGCCCCGCCCAATTAGTTGGATTACATAAATTAAGAGCTGCCCCTTCTTATGAAGCTTTACATAAAAAGAATAGCCCCAGCATTGAAGAAGGTCTTTCTGAGTAATGACAAAAGAGGGAAATGAAAAGGGAAAACTGTACAATAGAAATTGTTCTTTTTAAAACTTTGTTCTTTTGAATCCACCTAGCTCTGTAACTTCTTCCTGGCTTTGTAATTACTTTCTTGACCACTTCAACCATGAGATGGTAACCAAACATACAGGATGCCTGATTGTACCATTGTACCAAGCTTTGTAAACTGATGATCATTAATCTACCCTTGTAACCGATGATCTCACCCTGCTAGCTAATCAGAAGAACTGCCAGGCTGTTCCGTCTCACCTTTGTACCTTCTTTGTACCTCCTGCTTGTGCATTATATGAAAGCCCTAGACCACCAGAGATCAGGACCTGATATTCTGGGAATGATCCTGATCAGTGCCTGTCAACGTAAATAAATCTGCCTCCAAATCCTGGGTGTCATTTCAGTGTTTTTGCTTGCCGTTGCACAGTGACAGAATATTGGACAGTAGTCATAAGATTATAATTGAGCTGAAATTCCTGTCCTCTCCTGATGTCTTAGCCATCATAATAATATTGGAAAAATATAACTCCCCACCTGTTAGATGTCAAATGTGTCAAGTTCATGGTCTTGCAACATCGAGAAATGAAGTCACAAACAAAAGGAGGAAGATAGGAGAGTTTTATTGGAAATAAGGAGAAGAGTAGCTCCTGGATTTTCTGTAGGGGTCCTGTGAGGGTGGTCACATAGGCCCTTTGTCAGGGGTAATTTATACAGCAAAGTCACCATGTGGGTACAATGTGGATCAAATTACAATCAATGTATAGGATTAAGAGTATAGCCGCTTAGTTAATATTGATCCTATAAGGAAACAAGTCATGTAGCAGGGTGATATGAAAAGAGGAGAGGCATTTTTGGGAAAGGATGGGTCCAGATGTTCTGGTCACCCAGCTGGGAGTCTGATGCCTATCTGGACCTACTGGACCAGGTGATCTAATTACACTATAATCTCAAGTTGCTGTTTATCCCTCAGGGAGGCATGCAGGCCTCCAGCCTGCACCTCCAGCTACAATCTCAATGCCTTTATTATTTATGTTTACCTCCTTGAGGGCCCAATTCCTCTCTGTCTGTATATTAATTTCTTTCTAACTTAGCTGTCTATAACATTGTAGTGCAAAACTTTACTCATGCAATTATGGTCATACTTGTGTAAATAAACCCACCACACTGTCAGTTGTATAAAAATATAGCACATACAATTATGTACAGAACATAATGATTGATAATGACAATAAGTGACTGTTACTGGTTTATGAATTTACTGTACTATACTTTTCATCCCTAATTTAGAGTGAACTCCTTCTCCTTAATAAAAAGTTTAGTGTAAAACGGTATGCCCTGTTGCCTAGCAGCAGCCTCAGATATCTCCTTTTTACTTCATCTCTTCACTGTGTTATTATATCATGTCCTCGCCTTAATCTTTATTCAGTGTGACCCTAGGAACAACAGGCCCCAACATATGTATCTGTACTATGAGGCCTAGATGTATACTAGGCTACATCATCTATGTTTGGGGAAGTGTATTCTAGGGTGTTCTCACAATGATGAAAGCATTTCTGAATTTCTCAGAACTGGACCTGTGTTAAGTGATGTGTAACTTTAATTGGATATATGTTAGAAATTCAAAGGGGAGGTCTTGGTTGGAGATGTAAATCTGTACTTACAAATGAAGTGTGATAGTAGCTGAGATCATCTGGAATCAAACAGAGAGAGAAGTATGAAAAAGGTGATAATAGAGTCGTAATGAATTTAAATACTTCTCTGACAAGTTTATAAGGAAGATAAACCAAAACAGATAGAAAAAATGAATCCTTAGAATGGCAGAAGGAAAACAAATAGAATATGATTACCAGAATCAGAAGGAAGAGAGAGAATTTATATGTCGAACTCGTGGAAAATGCTGATGAGCTGACAAGAAAAATGGCACGAGAAGTGGCAGCCCAGTTGACTGTCAAGGGGCAGTGCTGATGGAGGAAGGCAGCTGCTCAGAGCAGGCGGGGTGTAAGGGAGAGGTGAGAAGGTGAAATGGAAAACATAGATGCTTCGCCGGGGGATTATTTTAACTGATATTTTTGCTGTGCAAATCATAATGATATTAATAATTAGAGCTAACAGAATACTTCGTATTTTAGAAAGCATTCCAGATTGTGCCATTATTATAGAAAACCTTTGTATTTCTTAAAGACAATTAAAATGTTTGCCCAGGCTGTGGGAGCCCTGACCTTTCCAAACAGTATTTCTACGTGTGCTGTTTATGATATTTCAAGCTCAAGCAAACATGATACAAGCATATTTGAACCGGGGAGAAGGTGGAAATTCTTCAAATACTAAGCTGTAACAACAGTTACTTGTAAGATTTCCTCAGGGAAAGCCTAATGTGGCCTATTACAAGAAAAGGGCTTTATACTCTCATCTACTTCGGTATATTTATATATGCAATGTATAATATATGTGATACATTTACCCATTTCTGCATAGGTAAAGAGAAAGCATCAGGTGTAACCTAGCCAGATCTGCCATTCAAGGGCTCAGTACCCTTACAGTACTTATCTTTCTGGCATTTCATTCTATATATTGCTTTAGTAAAACACTCTTTCCAGAGCAAATCCCAAATGCAAATTATTCAACTGTTTTTACATATTACTCAGTTCTTTAGATTAATTGCAACTGAACATTTAAAATACACCTTTGGTCCAGATGGAATGAATAATCTGCAGGTACTTTACTACTTTTTCCTATTCATGTCTATCTTTTACAAGCTGGTTTATAACTAGCAGGCCTGTGTTCTTTCCTATGGAAAATTTCCTTTATCCATCTCTCTTTCTCTCCTTTCCTTGCCCATTCACAGGGCTTTTCTGGCTCAACTACTTCTGAGCAGCCAGTGTTTGTCTTTCAAGATACATCAGTAGCCCTTCAGTCTCTACAGACTCTCATCTGTTTTCTATTCCAGTCCTATAAACTCCCTTTTTCATGCAAATTCTTAAAGCTCCCTGGCACACCCTCCTTCCTAACCTTACTTTATCTTGGCTTCCAAACAGAAAATGGTCCTGTGGGTGAATATGCATTTTAGTTCCCCTCTCAGAAAAATGGTCGCACCAGAATCTTGAAGCCTGTTCCACAATGGAATATTTTTATTTTTTATGCGTAGTAAAAAAAAAGATAATACAATTTGAAATATAAATCTAAATAAAACATTTTTTATCATAGTGGGCAACTGAATTTCGGAAGACCATAACCAACATAAACTACAGATATCTTACCTGACCTTGACTCTTTGCTTTCCAATTCCTGACAGGAGATTTAAAAACATCATTTCTACACGTCATCAATCTATTCTTAGATAAAGATGAAAGATGCAGGGTATATTCACAATTGAAATGTAAATGTTAAGACATTATGTCATTGGTAAAACTATTTACCAGATGAATAAAAATAACTCATTTTCATGTGGTAAACCACTTCATAGGACTGTGTAATTCTACAGTACTTGTCTTTTTTCTTTTTTTAAAAAATAAGCTAAACATCTCTAGAATAAACATTTTCCCTGTGTCAGTTGGTTTTATAGTGCTAACAAAATTTTGTTTCTTTTCTTTAAAGCATATTTATTTTTAGACCTTTCAATCTACTATTGCAAACAGATGTGCTTTTTTCCCCCATGGAAGAAAATAAGTAGCCAAGGTTGCAATTCCCTTTAGAACTTAAAAAAAAAAAAAAAAAAATACAAGTTCTGTTTCACAATTCTGCTCTTGCCAGGCATCCAATCTGTAAAACATTTTGCCCTGGTGGTTTGGGATGGGGAAAGACATCTGTGTGTGAGGCATCAATCTGTTCTTTTGAAACACAATTTTAGTTCATAGAGCTTTGATGTGTTGAGTGATAAACACAATTTTCTGAAGTTGCTTATTAAAAAGCAAAAGTATTGACAGCCTAAAATCTCAAATCTGAAGACAAAGTTTTATGCAAAATAATGACAACTATATATTTACGGAGCCTCACCATGTGCCAGACTGAGCAAACCACTACAAGCGCATTATCTCAGTTACTGTTTACATTTGGAGTTCTACTGCAATATTAGCTGCATTTTACGGATAAGAAAGTGGAGAAGCAAATAGTTACACATTTTGTGCAAATCATTTGGCTCATTAGTAACAACCAAGTACAAGATCAAAGTTTTACTCCTCAGTACAGGAATTTTTCTTTAAAATGAGCTACTTCCTTGTACAAAAACACACATTGGATTAAATAGATGAAACCTAACTGAGTCAAATTACATCAACAGACTGTCTTTTAGGGACAGCTGGGGAATCAGACCAAGGAAAAGAAAGATTGGAATCCATCTACTGTTTGTACAGGGGTTCAGCACTATGCTAAATACTGACCTACTGGAAGCTTTTTTATTGAACAGAAATAATGATGAAACAGACATTTACTTGGCATCCATCCAATATTAATTCATAAAATATAAAGAGAAGTTTCCTTATCACCTGAGTATGAAATATATGTAGTCCAAAAATTCCTCTTTCGGTGTGGTTTATTTCCATGTCGTTTATTTTCATTCTTTAATATTCAGACAGTAAGCTCTGCCTCACATTTAAATCAGTCCTCTTTAATAGCTCTGAACACTTTTACGAACATTATCCCATTTATTTTCTGAACATCTTCATGGAACAAGGAAATGAACTTCACCTCTTTAGGCCTTACTCCATGCCAGTCAATGGGTTTACATTTCATATACCTAATTAATTTTCCATGCACCCTCCTAGAAGCTAAAATAAGAATTTCAGGATCTTGGTCCTGGCTTTCATACTACCCAACTTCATCATCTGGGCAGTGTCTTAGCTTCCCTGAGCTGGAGCTCTTTTCTGGTGTACAATGTATGTATCAGGTGAGGTAAGCCTCAAGTTCCCTTCTAGCTCTACCATTCTAGATTTGTAAAGTAGTGGAATACTTGTGGTATTTAGTGAAAGAATTGTCTTAAATCTGGGGAAATAGGAAACTATATTTGCCTTGTCAGTTATTACAATTACGATTTATTTGCATTTTTGTAGCAACCAGATTTTATCATACATCAAGGAATCAAAAGGATATAGAAAAGAGTGTGGCTTAAATAGCTGAAAAAGAAGGGGAAAAATAGATGACACTAGGAATAGGAAGGAAGAATTATTAGAGAAGGGGAAAGTGGGAGTAAGGAACTGCACAAGCTAGATGAATAGAGGGGTGTGGTGAGGGACAAGCAGCAAAGCAAGGGAGAGAGTGAAAGATGGATAAAAAAGTCAGGAAAGACAGAAAAAGGATGGTACTTGGATAATGCCACTGCCACTGTTTTATCTCTATCTTCACCATAATAGTACCATTATCATGTTGGAGAAGATGTATGATAAGAACAGTGTGGGCTTTGGAGTGAGACTAGAATTGGCTTCAAATTCTGACTCTTGTCTTCATAAGTATTATGTGTCATTCTTGTCCATTTGGGTTGCTATATATAACAAAATACCATACGCTAGGTGGCTTGTAACAATAGAAATTCATTTCCCACAATACTGGAGACTGCCAAGTCCAAGATCCAGGTACCAGCAGATTCATTGTCTTGTGAGAGCCAGCATTCTGGGTTCATAGAGAGCATCTCTCACTCTGTCCTCAGCTGGCAGAAGGGGCCATGGTGTCTCTCAGGCTTATTTTTTTTGATTCAGGCATTAACCCCTCTTATGACCTGATGAGGAGGGCTCATCTCCAACTACCATTGCCTTGGTTGCGCAGATTTCAACATATGAATTTTGGAGGTGACATAGACAGTCAGACTATGACATTCATAGTCAAGTTTCTTAATCCCTCTCAATCTTAGATATTTTAATTATAAAAAGATATATCTCCTTTCCAAGATAAACAGATAAATAAGATAAATATTACCATCATATAATATAAATGACCTACACAAAGAGATTTCACGTTATTATTTTAAAATAGAAATGATATGTAGCAATCATCCTTCATTTACTAGCATCAATATTAATTGTACCTAATACAGAATACGCCAGGTGTATTTTACATGTCTTAGAACACCTCTGATCTCTTTACCTTTCTCTTTCATATAGCAGCCATTGGTTCCGCTGTAATATACAAGAGTGTTACTGGCCATGGGCCTTATGTTTTGCAGGGTATCCCCCTGTCAACTTGTAGCAATCCCAGCCAAGAGATTAAGTAATATATGAAGAAACCACAAGGGCATAATGAAAATTCTGCTGGCTTTGTGTTCTCTGTTAGAATGTTGTGTCTCTCTGCATACATAAAAGCACTGCATATTTTTAAAGGCCACAGTCTTAAGAAAATTTGAAAAACACTTGGCCTATATATCTACTAAATTACTCATCTGTGCACAAGTGAGTCCCACTTTAATTAACCCGCATGACTAGTGTGCTCTGAAAGGAGATATGTAGAAGAAATATGAGCAAGCATCTCCAGCCTGGATTTCTAGACAGACAGACCTATTCTTATTGCAAGAGAAACAGCACTTTCTTAAATGAAGAGTATGACTGACCACTGAGAGAAGTAGTATTTTTATATTCGATATATTAGATATATGATACACACACACATATATATGATACACAGCACCCTGTTCAGAGCTGAATATGATCTCTTTATATATCAAAACATTACACTTTGTTTTCTTTTACTTTGATTTCCTTATTATTCCTTCAGCCAGCAAAAAAATATTAAGCTAAATGAGAGACTAATTTTGTTGCTAGGAAAAAAGAAAAGTTATAACAATCAAACAATTTGCTCTCACAGAGCTTCAGTCTATTAGAAAGGCCTCAAGTTCTTTAATTCTGTATCAGTTGTCTCACAGTTGATTCCCTTTAGTGCATAACTATTGGTCAGCCCAAGTTTCATTATTGGCCCACTCAGCTGTCATCACTAAGGTAGATGACAAATAATAGTGTAGCACGACACTGTCCAATAGAAATGGGATAGAATAGGAAAAATTACACACATAATTTTAAATATTGTAGTGTCAATAAAAAAGAAATATAAAAAGAAATAGGTAAATTAATCTTCATATTGTACTTTGTTTAACCTATCTAAACTATCTAAAATTTCAGCATTCCAACATAAATGTAAGAATACATTAATGAGTATTTATATTTTGTTTTGAATGCTATCTTCAAAATCAATATGTATTTCACACTCACAACACAGCACAATTTGGATCAGGCATCACATTGCAAGTACTCAGTGGCTATGTGTGACCAGAGGCTAGCATATTGACAGTACAGTTCAAACACTTCCTCTGAGATGCCAAATAGTTTATTCATTTCTAATATGTATGTATAGCCAGTTTTCTTCACTCTGCATTTTCCCTTACACTCAAACCTCCATTATTCTAAGGTACAGAGAAGTATGTATCAAAATCTCCTAATACCGAGGAAGACGCGGTAGAGTTCAGTGTTCTTGAACTTAGCTTTAATGTTTTGACTTGTAAGTCAACATGTTTTGATGTGTCTTCCTAACTGTATTGAGAAAAGTTTTAGCATTCATGGTAGAAGAACCAGAATGGAAACAAAATTATAGTTCTGGAAAAAAAATGCCAATGGGTTGCTGGAAGCCACCAAAAGTACACCAAGAGTTTAGGAAAGCAGAGAATATAATTGCTGTCCATGGAAGCTGTTATCTGGGTGATGTCACTCTTTCAAGACCACCAACAGTGTTATTCCCACATTTATATGTGGCTTTGATGAGAATGTGAAATATAGGACAATGATTTCTGTCAAAGTACAGAAATATATTACCATTTTGAATATTATTTTTAATCATTTCTTTTTCTACTTTCTGTCTTCTTTGAGGTTCCTTATGGGCACATTCAGTTTTGATTACTAGGCAGGTGCCATAGACTAAAAGGTGAAAATGTGGCTCTTGAATGTTGATAATGTCACCTCTTTATGAAAGGTCTGAGGTTTTACCTTCCTTCCAGGGGAGAAAATGAGCTTGAAAGATTTTCTTAGATGCTAGCAGATGGTATGAGACTCCTGGGTCTGAGACAAAGACCCTTATTACAACTTCTTATTAGTTTTTTCTTGCCTCCCAACTTCTATGGGGTGACACAGAATGGCAAAGCAACAAGTGGATGCTGTACCACAGTGAGTACGTGTCACACCTGAAGAATCTCAGGTTAAGGAGATCTCAGTCTTCCAAAAGGCCTGTTAGTAAAACCGGAAGGAGACATGACCTTTGCTACCCTGACAGCAGACAAATCTACCCTGGGCAGAGTCATTCTGTTTTCCAAGGCTTTGTCATAGGAACATCTTTCAAAAGATGAGACAAAAGCTATCGGCGCTTTCCTCAGAAAATAGGCAGTAGCAAGATAGCCATAGAGAGATATCTCCCAGCGTCTTTATCAAACCCTCACTGCACTTTTGTTATCTACTAGATAAACTTCTTTCTTCTTTTACACAGCCAATATTTACCTGCTGCTTTCTATGTGATGTTAAATTTGAAAGATTGCCAGATACTTGCAAAACATTAATATCTAATAGATTCAAAAAGTACTCAAGGTAAAAATTAGGAGACTTCTGTTCATTCCCAAAATAAGGACTTTGAGGACTAATGTATCTTGTTATGAGATCTTAGTCTCCCACGTATCTGATTGTCATGAGATCTAGGCCTGGTAAGAATCCAGGTTTTATATAATATATTTATTTACCCAGTACCCTAATTTAAGGCTCAGAAAAACTATGATTATTAAAACATGTTAGTATCTTGCTTTCACATAACATTTTACATCCCTTTTTTCTGACAGCAAGTGCTAAGAGAAACACAAATCCAAAATAAGTTGGGATAGCAAATATATTTTATAAAATATTTCTATGTTGTGCAAACCTAGAAACCCCCATATGAATGGACATAATATTATACATGTAAGAAATATAAGAAAATATTTAATGAATTGTGAGAACCCTGATAACTCTGTATAGAAATTACATGTTTTTAAACAGCTATGAAGAAGAGCAAGTATATAATTTAGGGTAGCAAAGGAAGATGAAACCACGTCTAATTTAAGCTTTCAGGAGAATGCAAGTCAGCTGGAGGTCATTCTCCGAAATGAAATCAGAAAGAACTTCTAGAACTATTGCTGAACTAAGACCTGCTCTGGAAGATGAGTAAACTTGTTCGGTACTCTATGATTTGTGGAGACCTCAGTGGAGTCCAGATATAGTTCACTTTTCAGCTGACCGTAAGACAACTTGGAAATATGTTGTCACATGAAAAAGAGTACTGCCCAATGAATGAGTCACAACCCACTTTCTGCAGCTTCTTAGTGTTTATGATGGTTTAGTCATCCAATGTTTGATTCTTAGGGGAATTGGTTCCCAAACTCAGATAGATTGCACTTCTATGGTCATTTGATACGTTTGTTTTGTTTTGTTTTGTTCTGTCTAACCCAGAATAATCAGTCAGCATTTTAAAGGTCACTATTGGTAATGCTATGGTATGGATAAAAACTATTGGATGAGAGCCAGCTATTTGAACACATGTTAGCTGGCAAGTCACAGAAGCTGTCTGGCTTTCTCAGCAGCAGAATGGCAGGAATAGGGGAGACGTAGTGATTAGGTGACCTGTAAAGTATTTTCAACCTTGCCTTTGTATAGTTCTATCTCATTTAAGACATGGGTTTGTGAATTGTGTATGGGAAGAGTATATTTAGCTGCATCTCAGCTTGTGTCACTGTGCTACCTTCTGAAATAAGTTGCTTGGTACCCCATTCTGAAAACATGCACAGAGTTAAAGAAATGTGCGTAGCCATTTGTCAGCATTGGTAACTCCTCAGTGACACCTGAATTGCACAACTCGCTTCTCTTTTCTTGGGTGATTTAAACTCTTAGGGTCCTCCTCCTGGGTGGCATTATATGGTGATATAAAGCATGAGGCAGATACTGTCAGTTTAACCAGAAAGTAAAGGAAAAATACAATCATCTTCCAGTCCACTCATTCTGAATCTTCTCACAACATCAAAGGAAGCTCAGAGATAGATTTCTTGCACTTTTCAACCTTGACAGTGTGGGATACCTCAGTCGGATGAATAATACATGCACTTGCAAGGAACACAATTTTAAAAGAATCTGGCATTTACAAAGCAGCTTTACTGGTGGAGAGAGTAAAGGCTTCAAATATTCTGTCATTTTGAAAAGAGGGTCTGTTTCACCCTATCAGATCACACAAACCATCTGATCAACTGCCACTTGATGAAAGCATTTATTAAAGTCAGTGAAAGGAAATATCAGGGCAAAGAGTGAATAAAGACTAGAGGGTATATTTTTAAATCTCTGCGAATGGAAAGGAGTGGGAAGATTTCTGTATCTGCAATGAAATATAATATAAAATCTGCTGTACATTGGATAGGAAGAATATGAGTTCTAAAAAAGTAAAGAATTATTTCTGGGTTTTTTTGTTTCTTTTTTTGTTGTTGTTCATGTGTAATCTTGACACTGCTACTTCTAGGAAGATGGAAAAATGTGCTTTTCCTTATTCCTCACACTAAGTACAACTACAAACTGTGGGCATTATGTATAAAACAAACATAAGAAAAGTATAAAAAGTAGAAAGAAGGTGGAACAGCTAGGGGATCTTGGGGCCCATAGAATGACACAATGGTGAGTTCCCAGGATTTTCTTTACTTTCATTCATTCCAGACTTGAAATGAAAAAATCTGACAAGCCAGGCCTCTAAATCAGTGTACATTAAAGAAAAAGGCCCGAAGAAGTCTACTTTTCTAGCCAGTGATCTAAGAATAATACAAATTAGTAACGTGAAAAAATTTTTTTGCCAATAACTGTTCTACTTTCACCAAATGATACATAAAACAACTCTGCTTCTGTACCTTATGCCAGAAAAGGCTGAATGGGAAATTTTAACCCCATACTTTTCTGATTTTAAAGACATATGCCCATATGCTCACCAGGGAAGTATCAGAGAAGGAAAATAGAGGACTAAGACCAGCATGACCCCAACAGTGATGGCAAGGTCATTTCATACCTCAGTGTATGAGAGGGTACATGGTGAGCAGATATTCCACTACAACCCAGCAGTAATGAGGTGCTCTGCTAATGCCTTATGGTAGTATTGTCAGAAAAGGGCTAAGGGGCAGTCAAAATGTTCATCATCACACATTTTAATGAGGACACCTGTGTATGAGTTACAGTGTCTATGGAAAATACCAGAAGGAAAGCTGAAACTCCTATATTCACAGTCATAAGGTCATAAGGTCTACCAATTTTGAATGGCCAAGGGGACTATGTTGATTAGCTATGCATCTCTCTGACAAAATATCTGGGAAAGTCAGCCTGGAGGATAAAACATTTTATTCATGGTTCCAGAGGTTTCAGTCCATGGTCAGCTGGCTTCACTGCTTCTAAGCCTATGGCAAGGCAGAAACATCATGGTGAAGGACATAGCATAGGAAAGCTACTCACCTCATGGCAGCCAAGAAGGAGAGAGAGAGAACCAGAGAGCAAGGAGCTGGAGACAAGTTATATCATTCAAATATCATGACCCAGTTACCTACTTCTTCCAATGGGGCCCTACCCCATAATAGTTTATTCAGTTAAGAATTCATTCATGGATTAACCCATTGATGGAGTTATCACCCTCATGTCCAGTCACCTCACAAGTTTCTGCTTCTGAATATGGCTGCATTAGAAATGCTGCCCTCAATACATGAATCTTTAGGAGAAACTTCATATTTCAAACATAATGGATAATAAATGGGAAGACTGAAATTCTACCTCCACCTGGCAGTAAAAAGGTGAACTCTGGAATATTATCAGAGGATCCAGCTAAAACAGAAGATCACAATAAGATCCAGTGTCTTATAATTTTAAAAGTCTACATTTTAATAAAATAACTCATGGAGGTGAAGGGAAGGGAGGGGAAGAAAAGAAGATGAAAAAGAGTAAAGATGTGTTATGTACATGTACAAATTCACCATGAGGAATGTCTTAATTATTTACTGCAAACATATACTAATAAAACATAAAAACTGAAAAAAAGAGAATCAGAAACTCACTGACTTTTTAAAAATCAATGCATGCCAACTCCAAGGTAACAGAGATGCTACAATTATCTAAAAGCAACCACAATAAAAATATTCAAAAGCAATTTTAACTTGTCTGAAATAAGTTAAAATATAGAAATATCAGTAAAGACATAGAAAACATCAGCAAAGACATAAAAGAAATAAAATAGAACAAAATAGAAATTTTAGAAATGAAAAATATAAAAAACAAAATACTTGGTAGATGTATTCAATAGCAAGATGGAAAGGCAGAGGAAAGAAACAGTGAACTGGAATGTAGAGCAATAGAAATTACTCAAAGAGAACAATAGGGAGAATATAGACTAAAAAGCAAACAAACAAAAAGCTTTAGTGATCTTTTGGTCCCTAATGAATACATGAATTGTCATCGAAATCCTACGAAAAGAGGAGAGAAAGAAATAATAACAAAACTTCTCAAATTTGACGAGACATAAACCTATAGGTTCAAGATGCTGAGCAAACACCAACAAGGATAAACTCGAAGATATTTTTTGAAGAAACATTATAATTAAACTTCTAAAGACCAGGAAAAAAGTGAAAGAAGAGAGAGAACCAGTGCTGTATCTAAAGTGGGAAAAACAGTTCCATTATTAGTGTATATCTCTGGGGGCCAGAAGGAAGTGTCACAATATTGTTCCACGTTAGTCAGCTTTCTACTGCTGTGACAAAATACCCAAGAAAACCAATTTAGAGGGAGAAAGGCTTATTTTGGCTCAGGGATTCAGAGGTTTCAGTCCCTTTTCACTTAGGTCCATTGCTTCTGGGACCATAATGAGGTAGCACATAATGGCAGGAAGCCTATGGTGGAGCAAAGTGGCTCACCTCATGGAGGAGTGGAGAGGAGAGCAGAGAAGAGGAGGGGAGGGGAGGAAGGGAGAGAGAGACAGAGAGAGAGAGAGAGAGAGGGCACCAGCTAGTGAGAGAAAAGGCCTAGGGTCAAGATGTAGTCAAGGTCTTGCTCTCATGGCCTACTTCTTTCAGGTAGACCCCACCTCATAAGTTTCCATCACCTCCCAATAATGCCATCAATGTATGAATCCATCAGTTGATAATCCACTGATGAAGTTGGAGTCCTCATTATTCATTCATTTCCCAAAAGTCCACAGCTGACGACCAAGCCTTTAGCACATTAACCTTGTGGGACATTTTAAACCCAGGCCATAACATTCTCAAATGGTAAAAGAAAAGAAATGAAATGTCATCTCAGAATTCTAAATCCAGTCATAATCTCTTAGATGAAGAAAAACTGGTAGAATTGTTTTTGTTTTTGCGAGGAGACCTACACTAAAAGATTAACTAAAGTAAGATTTGTAAATAACAAATGAAAATAAGAGAAAGAAATTCGGAGATTGATGAAAAAAGAAAAAACATAGTAAACAAACATATGGGTAAATACAATATGACAGTTATGTTCTGTTACCTGGTCTCTGTTAGTCTAGGATTCTATTTAATCTAGAGTTCTATTATGACTACTGATGATACAAAAACATCTAAAAGCAGACACAATCTAAAAAGCCACTACTGACTACTACTCACAAGGATGCTTGTCTCCTCTATACTCCAGATTGCATTCGTGCACACACACACTTACACTCACATGCACGCATACACTCACACAGACTGTATTTCTTATTAAATACAGTGTCCTGTGGGCTCTCCCGATAGACACAATCAAGAGAAATCTGCAAGTATGTAAAGAAATCAGAATCCGTCAGAAGAAAGTAAGCATATGTGACTTTTAGGATTCTAATTTATTTTAAGATTCTAATTTTTTTTATTTTAAAAAGAAAAATAAACAGAATTTCAAAACAAGAGAATAGGAGAGTAACAATAATTAATACATTGCATATTGTTATCTTCATAACTATCTGATCTCATTGCAAACTCTGGAGTGCATAAAGGGCTACAAAATTGTTCCATGTTGATGGACAGGAATTTTCACCCCCGTATTGCTCAGCTCTGGCTTTGGTCTCATCTGAGGGGTAAAATAACCTCCTGTGACATTTAGGGTAACAGACTTTCTGTTGACCAATCACAGTTACCCAGAAAAATGCAGAGATGAGTACTTACTAACACTTACCAAAGCTCCAGTTGGGTACACCAATCAAATAGTTCCAGGTGGGGCATCAGCTGTGTTTACTGCAACTGAGAGAAGGTAGAAAATTCACACTGGTTACACTGGAAAGAAAAAACTGTATAATGTCACAGAATTGAGATTCTATATTAAAAAATTAGTTATTGGGCTGGTGAGATGGCTCAGAGGTGTAAGTGCCTGCCTGGCAAGCACAAGGTCCTGAGTTCGACTCCCGGAACCTACATACGAAAAAAGGGCCAGTGATATCGCTCAGCAGCACGGGCGTCTACTGGTGTGCGAGGTCCTTAGGCCAACCCCTGGTACCCACACACACACAAAAAAAAAATTAGTTATTTAGTAGGTGGGATGGAAGGGTAATATACAAAAGGATAGAGGCAGGATTGATTATAGTGTGTCTATAGTTATTAGGAAGAACATAATCAAAGACTATATCATTTAATACTTAAATTTTTATAATATGAAATATGAGTATGTATATACTCACATACATTAAAAATCCAAAGTGTGGGCAGGTGAGATGGCTCAGCCGCGTAAGCGCCTGCCTTGCAAGCACGAGGGCCCAAGTTCGACTCCCGGATCCCACATACGAAAAAGGGGCCAGTGATATCGCTCAGCGGCACGGGTGCGTGTTGGCGCGCGAGGTCCTGAGGTTGACCCCCCGGTACCCACAAAAAAAAAAAAAAAATCCAAAGTGTACAAATGGGTATGCAATAAAAAACCATCCTCCCACGCTTACTCATCTGCCATCCAGTTTCCCTAGAGTCAAGTCCACTTCTGACTTCAGACATTGTCTATGCATAAACCTATACATAATTTATTTGTGTTTCTTTCTATGTGTAATTATAAATACATATATGAGATCAGTCTGCATTAACATGTACAAGGGTTCTTTTTGTGATACTGGGCATTTAACTGAGAGCCTTTGTGCTAAGATACATACACAGCCGATATATATATGTACGTATATATATATACTGCATGTATATATAGTGTGTGTATATACATATACATAGTATGTATATTGTATATATATACATAGCATGTATATTGTATATATATATACACATATATATGTATATATAGTATGTATATACATATACATATAGTATGTATATTGTATATATATACATAGTATGTATATTGTGTATATATATATATATATATATATATATATATATATATATATCATTTTTTGAGACAGGAAGGGTGCAAACTTGTGATTCTTCTGCTTCAGTCTCTCAGAGTGCCATAGTAATTATAGATATGTATCACCACACCCAACCTCTCTTTCTCACTTTCCTTCCTTCCTTTCCTTCTCTTTCTTTCTTTCTTTTGAAGACTCAGACTCATTTTTATATAACTATTATACTTTAGTCAGCTCTATATTGATAAAAATTAAGGGTGGTTCTCTAATTATTTGTTATTACACATAATAACAACTGATATCCATGTGTATACATAGTTTCGTACAGTCATGAGTGCAGCTACAGGATGTTTCAAGAAGCAGCACCACCAAGTAAGAGGTTATATCAATCAGCTTAGACTACACTATGCCACAATAATAAATGATATCAAATGCTCTGTGCTTACAACGATATTTATCTCTCACTCATGTTATATTTCCATTATAGGTGACTTTGGCTCTGTTATACGTCATTCCCATACTAAGACCTAGACTGCAGGAACAATAAATACTTCCCTATGTCATATTAGGTTTTTGGTAGGAAGAAATACAACATGCCTAACAATGCGATGGCTCTTGTAGAGAGTGACTGAACTGGAGATCGACCACACATTTGAGGCTAGAGCAAGGCCAGCCCTGAGAACACAGAGCTCCAGAGGTGAGCCACATAAACAAGTTGTGGGAGTAGAGCAAAGCCAGTCCAGCAGGTGTTTGGCCGTGGTGTTCCTCCCTGTTAACTACAGCACAGATAGCTCTGAGAATGTTTTGCTCTCAGTGTTCTCAGCAAAACACTGAGACCTTGCACTTTTGACTCTATTGCATGCTTTCCCCCTTTTTACCATGTATAAATAAAGAGGCAGACCGTGCTGGGTTTATCAGGGTCTTGGCCTAGCCCCAATCTCCTAAACGAGTGGACAGAGAAGGTTTAAATAGAATAGATAAGTGGTATGATTTTAGGGCTCCAGGAAGATCAAAACCCTCTAACAGAATTTGAGATTCTCTGGGGGTTGAGACAAAGAACTTCTCTGGGCACCCCGTATTTATTTGGTTTACAAACAAAAGGAGGGGATACTGAGGAAAACATGGGAACCTGAGCAGGAACTTTGGGAATAGTTCAAAGACTTCCCCAAGTAGTAAATTATGTTACTTTAGGAGAACTATCTTATCTCCAGGTTGACATTTAATGCAGGAGTGAGACACCTACAGCTACAGCCTCAATTTAGTTAATTGAGGTTGGAGCCAGATATCCTCAGCTGTGGTTATCTTGACTTTAGAGCACCATGCATATGTTCTTTTCCAACACAGCCAAATGTCCCTGTGTTTAGCAACTTAACCTTGTACAGCCTGGTCTCCAACATGGGTTGTCACTGCCTCTCCATCAGAAAGGCCACGTCCAACCCTGTCCCAGCTTTCCTTTTAGTATGTGTCTATAGTTTTTTCTTAATCTCCCGTGGCCCCCTCTCAGGACCCTGCTGGCTGCACAGGTCATGGCAGGCTCTTACATATTTCCATCTTAAAACCAACACATGTCACTTCTACTCAGTCTCCTGGCCAAAAAAGTCATGTGGTTAAAGGTGACATCAATGAGGTGTGAATATACAATTTTTCCCCGTAAGGAACAAAAGCAAATATAGAATAACACCACAGTTCACCACTATGAGTAGGTATATTTATAAATTTGTTCTGTAGCAAAATGTCCCCTCTAAAAGTGTTACAACACCTATCAAAAATATATAACCCAGGAATAAAGATGTGGCTCAGTGGTTCAGTCCTTAGTACTGAAAACAAAACATAATGACCAATAAGCAAAATATGTTTCCTCATCCCTGCAATAATATGTTATATTATTATGATATCAGGTTCTATAGTCTTGGCCATCTCAAAGGAGAATATATTCTGATGTAACCTTAATTTGAATTGTTAAGAGTGAAGTGCAACTATATTCATATTCATAGTCAAATATGGCTCACCAGATAAATATTTGAGTGTTTTATTGATAATCATTATTTTTAACCTGAATACCACTTTGTATTAATTCAGCCTATGACCATTAATTTTGTGATATTTTCAAGTCAGCTTGTGTACCTGTAAGATCCAGATTTTTCTCTGTAGGTAATTACGGCTAATAAAATCTGTCTCTTGTAGCTGAAAATCTATATCTGCACCATTTTTGCTTTCCTAATAGATTTTTTACAGTAAAATACAAATGCAGGATTTTTATCTTTGTTTTAGATATCATT
This sequence comes from Erethizon dorsatum, assembly GCA_028451465.1. Classification (NCBI taxonomy): domain Eukaryota; kingdom Metazoa; phylum Chordata; class Mammalia; order Rodentia; family Erethizontidae; genus Erethizon; species Erethizon dorsatum. The sequence goes on from CM051831.1 coordinate 75,292,484, forward strand.
TTTTTAGTATTTAGCCCAATATCCAATGTGTTGATTTTTGTATTTTTCTTATTGGAAATAATAAGTGTAGGAAGATTGAAAATCTGTAAATAACCCCTATATCATACTCAAAGACAATTATCTACTTTGTCACCTTTAGTTAGAACACTTGGAATTGAGTCATCTAGGAATTTATAAATATGCTTTTAAAGCTTTATAGATATCATCAAAATGATTAATAGTGTTGGGAAAGTTCCCAGATTTTTTTCTTGGCTTCTTCTCAGTTGGCAATTACCAAGCACATGGATAATGATTAAAATCCAGCAACAGTTTCTTATAAACCTCTCTTTTTATAATGGGGTGTCCATTTCCTTGGGGTTTTTTGAGAACTGAAGAAAAATTACAATTCTGGGCACAGAATAGCAAAGAAAAGTAAGCTATGTTGTTGGTTTCCATTCTCAAAGGAAGATTGGGTTGTTTGAGCTGACTTTGGAAAGAACACTTCTCAGGGGTAAAGAAAAAAACCAACCAATAGTCAAGTACATAAAATCAAGATCTCCAGACATAAAAGAACACTTATGAATACAAAACTTTGAACGTACAAAGATGAAAATTACAGCCAGCAGCAGAGAACAATGGAGCTGAGATCCATGTGAAGGTGACAAAAAGCTGACTATTATTTAGGAATAAGGAAAACTTCAAAATGTAATCAATAGCCTTGACTATTTAACTTGCCCTCAAGAGCCAGGGAGGAAGTGCCTGGGGTTCACGGGTTTCAGACTTATTTTCAGTGCTCATTGCTTAAGAGCCATCCGAAAGCCACTTGTATCCCTTTTTCCTTAGATCTAGCGGGGTTTTCATGGGGGAGATTTACATTTCTAATTGCAATATAAAAAGTAATAGTGTGGTGCTCTGGAATAGAACTTGGAAAATGCTCATTAATTCATATTTAATAATATTTAGTAAATTTGATGAAGTTCAACAAATCGCAGTAGTAGAAACTTCAAAAGTAACATTCTTGTCTCAGTCCCAGCTGGTATAACAAAGTAACACAGATTAAGCAGATTAAACAGCGTTTATTTCTCATAGTTCCAGAAGGTGGGAAGTACAAGATGAAGATGCCAGCAGACCTAGTGTCTGGAGAAGTCATGTTTCCTATTTCCCATGGAGGAGGGGTGCAAGTTCTCTTTTGTCTTGTTCATAAGGGCATTAGTCCCATCATGAGGTTTCCATCTTCATGACCTAATTTCCATCCAAAGACCCTCTCCATAATATCACATTGGAGATTAAAGTTTCAACATGGAAGATTTAAGGAGAAAGAAACATTCACTCCAGAGTAGTCCTGAATGTGAATGTCAGATATTCAGAAGATTCTTAGGTATAGAAACTCATGCTGTAAAATGTAAAAGCAGAGAGAGATAACCATCAAAATGTTCTTTCTTATCTCTGAAGCTAGTGAATTTTTGCCTGCCATCTTGATCTTCCTCTCCTTTTCAATTTCTCAGTTGCAAATTCTGTGAATAAGTTGTCAGGGTCAAATGCAGCCTAGCCATGCAATTTGTTTCTGTCATGACCTGTGACACTGAAAACAATTTCGTTGTATTTATTTCTAAGGTAGTTGTCTTATAATTTTGACAAATGTCCTAAGGTTGTCCTTGTAAGTGGAATGACTGTGTGGCAGTTTTCCTAATGAGAGTACCTATTTGTATCATCTTTGCAGTTCAGAGGATTAGAGCGACAGATGATTGACTGAGAGAAATAGATTATATAAAATACTTATTTCACAAAATATAACTCTTGAAGAGGTCCTGAACTAGGCTGAGAATGGAGATAAAAAAGAAGACATTTGGTAGACTTGCAGAAAAGAAAACTTACAAAATTTGGAAATGGATTGGATTTAAAAGTTTAGGGGTAGTATGGGCCTGTGAGATGGCTCAGTGGCGTACGCGCCTGCCTGGCAAGCACGAGGGCCCGAGTTCAACTCCCGGTTCCCACATACGAAAAAAGGGCTGGTGATATCGCTCAGCAGCACGGGTGCCTGCTGGTGCAAGAGGTCCTGAGGTCGACCCCCGGTACCCACAAAAAGAAAAAAAAAAGAGTTTAGGGTAGGATATGGGGAAGAACTATCAAAGACAATAAATATTTAAGTAAGGTGAAATAAACAATAATATTTCATTTCCTGGTTTTTTCAAACAAATGGTAGCATTGAAAGATGAGCAAGATATTTTGATACACATCATTAACATGGAAATCATAAAACTTAAACAAGGTTGATTTCAAATTTACAATGCAAATCTTATTGAAAATAGTTTGAAAAACTACTGTAGTGCATAATACAAAAATCTTGTATTTCCTATGTGATGATACTAACAAGTAGAGGAAATTATTCATTTTATTTTCTAAGTATGCCCCAAGCTGGCCTCACACTCACTATACTAGCCCAGAAAGGCCTCGACTCTCCTGCCTCGTCAACCTCCTGAGTGCTAGAATGGTAGGTGTGGAACTCTGTGCCCAGCTGTCTCTGTGTGCTGTTAAATAAAGGCCCATACCTTAATAAGAAGGTTGGCAAACTCCTTTGCTTTTGGTCAACCCTTTACTTTTCATCTACAAAATCTGTCCCACCGCTGCTTCTATGAGCTAAAAATTAGTTTTGCATTTCTAAATGGTTGAAAGAAATCAAAAGAATAATATTTTGTGACACATGAAAATTACATAAACTTCAAATTGCATTATTTAAAATGTTTGACTGGAATAGGGCCATGCAGATTTGTTCACATACTATAAACTGCTGATTTTATGCCTTAGTGTCAGACTTTAGTTTTTGCAAGAGCTCATACAACTATAATGTTCCAAAATATTTATTATTGGACCCTTTACAGAAAACATTCACCAATCCCTGCCTTAACACAAGGTACAGCTTTAAAGATAAGTAAAAACAATAATCATCATTGAAAGCCTGACTAGAAAATACTAGCTTTAATTTTTGTTCATTAACTCAATAAGTGTATGTAATATGCTACTGATACAAAAGCAAAGCAAATTTAAACTTTATTCTACTCCACATTAATGAGACACTATGAAAATTAACTCTTCTTCTGGTTATTCCAGAAAATGAGTGGTGGGGAAGTAGACTGCAGCTACAATAAAGATCTTCTTAAATTTCACTGTGACTTTCCAGAGTTAATAGTCTGTGTAAAATAAGAGGATGAATGTGTAATGAATCCAATTTATCCCAATTTCATGTACAATTCGAATTTATACTTATTAGCAATAGATAGCAATTTTGAAGAATCCATTACCTTTCTAGGATTTATTTAGTTTTTATTTCCAACCTTTTAAACAACTTGTTGGGGTAGATATCGTATCATCCTAATGATCTTTAAAAATGAACTGAGGTAAATTGCCAAGCTTTTCAAAATAGAATACTTTGAATATATTTGGTTTATTTAAGCTTTGAATATATTCTTTTACATCATTTTACTAAAAATATTAAATCTAACCCTTAAGAATGTTTGGGTAAAGATTTTGATGGATGACAAGAATGTTAAGTCACACAGGACACAGCCAAACTTCTTCAATACTCCTTTTAAAGATCTCTCTTTTCCTTAAAGAGCCTCCCTTTAAAAAATGTTTATTTTTCCAGTGCATAGTTAGCCACTGATGGGCCTGGTTATCGATTTCTTATTATAAAATATCTTCTGTAACAACTACATATACATGCATATATATGTTTCTTCTATAGAAATGTTACATTTCTGTATAGCTATTTTCTGTCCAGTTATACTGAAATTACAATATTTTGAAAAATTTGAGCAAATTACTTTCAGAGGTTCAGTTCCCTCACATGCAAAATTGAAGTGATATTTGAGCTACTGAATAGTGATAAAAATTAAACATAATTTTAATGCCTATTAATTAGCTAAGATTTTATTTAAAATCAATGCTTACAATTTCTTAACTTTAATCTGTTTTCTGTATCATTTAAAAGGAACTCTAGAACCCATTTAAAAGGCTAAAAATAAAAAAAAAGTGAAAGAAACTACAAATGGCTACATAATTAACACTTATTGTCAACCACTCTAGAAAGCAACAGGGCAAGAGCAAATTAAAGATGTATGTGACTCCAAAGCTCACCTCATTATAGTGAGCCCAACAGTTTTTACATTCTGTTCCATGCAACCTGAGGGTACAAAAGTGATAATGTAAAGAGTTGAACTCAAACTTCCATTTAAATAAGACATAATGTCCATATATATTTACTTGTATTTCTTCATGAACTGCTTAAAAAAATAGTAAATGGATTTTGAGACATAAACTTACAAAGATACAAAGTATAAAACAAAGCAGTTGTGACCATTTATCCTTTTTTTTTTTTTTGGTACCAGGATTTGAACTCAGGACCTTGCGGTTACCAGGCAGGCACTTGTGCTGCTGAGCTATATCCCCTGCCCCATTTATCCTGATATATCAACTTGCTGGGGTTAAGAAATGCCCAGGGGATTAGGAAAAGCACATTTTTGTGTGTCTGGGTGAGTCGTGCAGGTATGACCTTGGATAATCTATCAGGTTCCTCCCTCCTCCTCTCTGAGAATGTTGCCTTGCTCTGCTTAAAGGTCACCATGAAGTAAACATCCTACTCCAGTACACCATTCTGCCATGATGTTGCTGCCTTGGAGCCAATGACCACGGACTGAATCACCCAAAATCTTGACACACATTGAATCTCTCCTTCTTTAAATTATGGGCGTTTGGTATTGTGTGCTGGTGATGGAAGAACAGAGTAATACAAAAGGCTAGGTACAACTTTTTGGAATATGAACTGTACAGGAAGAAGTGGTTATTGGTTTAGAAAACTCAAACATGCTAAATCTTGCTGACGTGGGAAAGCCAAGAAACAATCCAGTTGTACCTAAGAATTCCTAAAATATTAAGAAGTGATAATAGCCTAAATATCTATATGTGAGAGTAAAAATCAGGCTAAAATTAGTGATTTGATTTTAAAAAGGCTGTTTACTATTATTTGTCATCCATCTCCTCCTCTACATGTAAGCAGAGGATGGAGGTTGATTCTCTGGATAGATTACAATGGGAACTCTGTTGATGTCTCAGCAGGTGTAGTGGTGGAAAGATACTAGCGCCAAACAGGGGTGATCAAAAAGTTTATATGCAACTTTAAAACTGATCCTAATGTTCTCCCCACTCAGTTTCCAGAAAGCTGGCAGCCAGGCTCATAACTTTAGGAAAAGTCATTCTTCCCTATGCAATATGAAATCAGAAGAAAACATTCTGTTACTAAAGATTTCCCAACAAATTTTACAGTGGACCCTTGACTTATGAACTTAATTCATTCACAAAGGCTGGTTGTAACTCAAGTTGGCTGTAAGTCAAGACTATTTTTCTCATGAAGAATAATGGATTTAAACATAATGCATTCCAAACCTACCAAAACACCCCTTCACTAACCTATTCATAATAAAAAGGTTGTATAATATGCATAATTTACCAGAAACTCCAATAATTTTCCTAGTGTATTCACCAAAAAGTTATAAAATGTGCCTAGTTTACCAGAAACAACACTGTCATACTGTGCTCACCATTCAAGTTGACATCTTTGGCTTGCAGGAAGGGAGGATGAAATGGAAGGTGGTTAGTGTTTGGAAGGAGATTCCCCTTCCATAAGACCATCAGGAATCTGGCTCTGTGGTGTCCTTTCTCTCCTTGGGAGAGTCTGTAGCCCACTAGGACCTGCTTCTGGCTCACTTGTTCTCAACATTTTGAGAACTAAAACCTGGTTTAAGGCTGTGTGTTTCTGTATTTTCTTTAATTGTTCTGTAGTATGACATGACATAGTCATTAAACAAGCAAATGCAACTGTTGGCTTTTTCTAGGTCTGCGAGGGTCTTCTCTACAAATGTTTGTAGGATTGTCCAATTTTTCAGGATTTCCTTTATTTTAGAAGAAGAACTTTACTGCACTGATTGCTGATACTCCCTCTCCTCTTCAGAAAGGTCCTCTGCTACCATTCTCTGTTGCTCAGCCAGAAGTTGCTGAAGTTCCTCTGTAGACAGTTCCTCTGAGTGCTCCTCTACCTGTTCCTCAGCATCACCACTGTCTACCTGCAAACCTATGGACTCTGCTACAGTGACAATGTTATCAACCACAAGGTCAAATGAAGGCTCAGACACCTCTATATACCCCTCAAAGTCTCTCTTCTGTATAATTTTAGGCCATATTTTCTTCCATGCAGATCTCAGTGTCCCTAGAGAGACATCGGCTTTCTCAATTAACCACACACAGGAAATAACATTATAATGTTCCTTCCAGAACTCTTTAAGGATTAAATCTGTATCTGAGACTATCTGGAAACACTTCAGGAACTGTCCCTTGGTGTATAGCTTCTTAAAGTTAGGGATGATCTGCTTGTCCATAGTCTGCAGTAGAGGAGTTGTATCAGATGGGAAGAACTTGACTGAGAGCCATGGGAATTCTTCAGCCAATTCTTCCAAATCACATGGGTGAGCAGGAGCATTATCCATGATGAGGAGAGCCTTGAGTGGTAAAACTTTGTCCTCTAGATATTTCTTAACAGTAGGAGAGAAAGCCTTCCTGATCCACTCAAAAAAAGTACTCTTTTTACCCGGGATTTTGCATTAGATCTCCACATGACCTCTAGCCTATTCTTCATGACTTTATGTTTTCTGAACACTCTAGGGGTCTCAGAGTGCTAAAACAAGAAAGGCTTTATCTTGAGGTCACCACTTGCTTTGGCACATAGCAATAAGCTTAGCCTATCCTTTATAGGCTTGTGGCCTGGCATTTTCTTCACTTCCTGGGTATGTATGTTCTCCTGAGCATTTTCTTCCAGAAAAGGTGTTTCATCACAGTTGAAAACTTGATGAGAGCAAAAGCCATTTCTCTGTGTCATCATTTCAAAATGGTGTATGTAATTTTCAGCAGCCCTTTTATCACCACTGGCTGCTTCACCATGCCTAGTTACACTATGAACCCCAGTTCTTGCTTCAAAATTGTGAAACCACTCCTTACTGGCATGAAATGTTTCACCACTATGACTCATCAATGGATTTTCCTTTATGAGATCTGCATTTATCACCCTAGCTTTTTCACAAATTGTCGACTCAGATAGACTATAACCTGTCATCTTTCCTTTCTTTTATCCACACTAATAATAAATGGCATTTCTACCTAGTCTAACACTGTTGACTGTGACTTACTAATTTGAGTAACACCTTTAGCAACACTAGCTTCCTTATACAAATCTGTTCTCTGTAGGAGTGTTGAGATGGCAGATTTCAATATGCTGTACATATTAGCAAGATAGGTTGCACAAACACCACTCTCATATTTCTCCACAATTTCCTTCTTCTTTTTAATTGTGATTGCTTTCTTTACCTTCCTTTCCTTCCTTAGCTTCTTTTCCAGCTTTTTTGGGGCCATTTTGATAGCAGTAATCATATAAACTACTGACCAAAATCACATTCACAAACACATGCTTCTGGACTCAGACTGATGCTTATATACACTTATATATGCTTTTCTGGCATTGTAAGTCTTTATTTACAACTGCACAAGTGGCCAGCATTCAGGTCATAACTCAAAACTTTGTAAGTTAAACCTAAAATTCCAGTCATAACCCAAGTTGTTCATATGTGGGGCTGTTGTAACTTGAAGGCCCACTGTACAACTACATGAATCTACAGTGAAGCCCATACTCACCAAGGCTATAGCTCCTAAAGGTGCTTTAGTCAACATAACACAGAGAACAAATAATTGCTAGCTATCACATTTAAGCTTAATAGGAATCAGAACATTCAGATATACAAACATAGAAAAAGCACTAAAAGGAAACAGACTCAGAAGATAAAACTTTATATATGTATGTTTTCATATCCCAGAAAAAATGAAAAACATTGGATTCGTGATTCAATAATAAAATTGTATGTGTATTCAAAGAAATGTATTTAAAAATTTAAAATATGATACTAAAAAAGAAAATCTCATTGTAACAGAAGATAAATTATAGGAAATTTCCCAGAGAAGAGAGTAAAGCAACAAAAAGATGACAGTTATATGATAAAAAAGAAAGAAAATTCATATTTAGTCCAAATAGAACAGTGTTCATACAATAGGAGTCCAGTGAAGAAAGAATGGGAAAAATAGAGCACATGAAATTATTAAATAATCCTTAAAATTTCTCACAACTAAAAAGATACAGATTCTAAAATTGAAAGTATCTTTTTAAGGGCTTGTTGAGTGGAATACTGGATCTACTCCAGAGCATTTGAGAATGAAAATGCAGAGCTACAGATCAGATAGAAGATTCTAAGCACTTTCAGAAAGATAAAAAAAATCAGAAAATAGAATGGTTTTGGATCTCTTAAGAGCAGTGCTAGAAGCAGACAGACAGTGAAGACATATTTGGAGTCTTGAAGTAAAAGGATTTTGACCCTCTTTCCATCTATTCCTAGCTCACCTGACAAGTCAATGGTAAGCACAGACTGAAGACACCTTTATACATCCACACATAAGTTTCAAAAGTTTACCTTCCATAAATCCTTTCTTAGGAAATTTCAGAAAGAGCACTGTACTAAAAACGGGTATAACCAAGACATAGGAAAATACGAAATCCTTAAAATGGGATTATTTTTGGCTTTAGAAAGAGGCAATTTAAATCTCTAGGAAGAAAATGATAGGAAATACCAGGAATAGACAGAATTGGACAGAATTCAAGAGCAAGAATGGTGCAGCAAAGAAGGATTCCAGAAGATTGTCTCAAAGAAAAGAAAGGTTATCGAATATTTTATGTAACTGGGAGAGTTTGAGCATCTTCGAGTGATTATTTCATATAAAATAAAGCCAACAACAAAATAAGATAATCATTAGCTATAAAGAAAAGAAAAAAGTTCCCTTAGGAAGAAAAATTAGTCCTAGTTTATACATAGTTTAGTTGTGCATAGTACTTGCATAAGTATAATAATGTACACTGAATATTTCTAATCAAAATTATTCAATAATTGTAGAAGGAAGATAGAAGATTGCAAAGTATGTAAGTTTATCTCTGGAACCTATTAAGTTAAAAAAGCTAAATCATTGTCCCTCTATTATGGTAAGATAATACAACTATCTAAAACACTATGGTCAAGACACAGAAATATTGTGATCTTACTGTTATTAAGAATTCCTACTGTTAATATTATTTAAACTAGTGGAGAAAAATATCAATAGTAATACCTAAGACTATTGAAAGTTGCCTCTGAGAAAATGGAAATGGAAGGGAAGATTAGGGAATTATTATTATTTTTTTATTTTCCAATAAGACTTGTAGAACTACCTAAATCCTTCCAACATATGTTAAACAATCTTGATATTCATACAAATCAAATTTAATATACTGCTTATATTAAAATTTGTTAATTTTTAACAATAGAAAAATGATTTACTTTTTGATAACTTTTATAGAAATCCCACAATACAGTTTCTCTAAAAATAACTACTCCTAAAATGAACTTTTGTGGGCTGGGTCATTAATTAAAAGATTGTAGCTTGGCACTATAATTGCTATCATTACTAAATTATTATATTTAAATTCAGGGTAACATGTATCCACTCACCTAAAACTTTGTCTATTTTATCCTTCTTGTTAAATATGCCTAAACCACTGAGTTTACTCACTACTCTACTGAGAAGTCTTCCTAATTGTCTTAAAAACAACTTTTTAAAAGTAATATTTTTGACAAGTTATAGTGAAAAATTTATTATGAAGGTGACATATGTCTAAGCAAGACTTAGTTAACTTTCTTATCTTAGATCAAATATGTAGTACATCTATGCAGACTGACCAATGAGGAAAAAATATGTCAGTTAACCCGCGGTCTATGTGGTGACATCTAAGAATATTTTGTAGTCCTTTCATGACTCTGTGGTGAGGGATATTAAGGACTAAAATGGCTTATAATTTCTTCATGTTGACTTAGTAATGGTAAACTAGGCCTCTTTAGAAAGACTATCATTTACTATTGTCTCTTAAATTTACTAGTTTTTATAGTGTTCACATTATTTCTTTCTCATTTCGTAGTAAAACAATAGAGGCATTAAATTATCTCCTTAATCAGAAAAAAAGTGATTACTGGTAAAATTTAGTGAGTTTCAACACCCAGGGAAGGCTAGGAAGATATAAATTAGAAAGAGTAGAAGAAAAAGGAACAGTAAAGACTGCAGGTAAGACTCTTGATTCAACTTTTGTAGCCCAATAACTTGTATACCATTATCTTTTAATAGTTTTAGAGGGTTTTTTTTTCTGTACTCTAAAATTTCAGCAGGAATTAACAGAAACAGCAAACCACGTGTCAAAAAGCTCAGTGAAGTGTATAGAAATAATGAAACAAGTGAGAAAAAAATAAATAAACCAATAATGAGGTGAAATAAAAATTTTTAAAGAGCTTTAAAACCAAGAAAGGAAAATTTGAACTAAATCTTGAAATAAACAAAGGGTTTATTTGGGAAATCTGTAAAGAAAGGTTTTATACACTTTCTAGAAGTGACTAAAGTGCCACCAAATCACCAAGTAATATTATTGGAATTCAAACTTTTTGATTTGAAAATATAATTTTTCACCTCTCATTTCCCTGTGCTGCAAATGAGAGCGGCTGACTTTCTCTGTGTTGCATGCAATATTAGCACATCCTGAAGTCATTTACAAAAAATTAACAATGCCTCAAGTCTACCCTAGCTGGCCTTTGGAATGATGAGAGTTTTGTGAAGTAAAGAGGCTTTTGAAAATGTAGTACAATCCCACTGGAAGTAACTGTGGAAAATAATTATGATAATTATATATTTTATAAAGAACATAGCATCAAGTCATAAAATACAACAAGATAGTCTTCAAATGTACACGGCAAATCAAAGGTTATTTCACTTTTAGGGTGTGCAACAATAAAACAGAGTGTAAGATAAACTTTAGTGAAAATGCTGCATTAAAACATAACCAGCATTAGCTGCTTTTAAGCTTTTGAACATTTTATGTTCAACAAAGGTACAATGGTCATGTGCTACATAACAATATTTAGGTCCATGACAGATCTCAAATGCTAGTGGTGCCATATGATAATATCCTCTAGAAACGTCATAAACATTTTGGTTTGTGAAAATATAATCCATGATGTTCACACAAGGACAAAATTGCCTAGTGACACCTTGTTTAGGATGTACTCCTGTCATTAAACGATGCATGACTACATATACACATGGTAAAATACATCAAATTTTGGTACAAGAATTATGAATTAGGGGCCGGTGAGATGGCTCAGTGGCTTAAGCACCTGCCCGGCAAGTGCAAGGGCCCGAGTTCGACTCCCGGAACCCACATACGAAAAAGGGGCCGGTGATATCGCTCAGCGGCATGGGCGCCTGCTGGCGCGCGAGGTCCTGAGGTTGACCCCCCGATACCCACAAAAAAAAAAAAAGAATTATGAATTAGGGGGCCAGGGATATAGCTCAGCGGCACAGCGCCTGCCTGGCAAGCTCAAGGTCCTGAGTTCGATTCCCGGTTCAAAAAAAAAAAAGAATTATGGATTAGGATGAGGAGGTGGTCTGTAAAAGCTAACTTGCCTAGCATGTGTGAACCCTTAGATTCAATATCTAGCACCACACACACACATGCACACACACTCACATCATTATTCCTAATTCCCATTTCCCACACCCAAGTGTTCACTGTCATAACTTGGAGATATTTTTCTTTCTCCATATTAACAAGTAATATTGTTATATCAATGCTTTAAAAATATTTAAATATCAATTTGTTTATTTACCACTATGGGAAATATGGATTTAGCAATTTTTCCCCTAACCCTTCCTAATGTATTGTATGAAATTACTCCATATTTAAATAGAATTATAAAATAACTTTAAGTAAATCAATGTTTAAGGTTTATATGATTACATTATTGTAAACACTGGGCTATTTTGCATTCTAGGATTATTTTTCCTTTCTTGAACAGCTTTCTTTGTACTTTGTTCATACATTATCTTTTATTCACTTAATTTTCTATGTCCTAACTCTCTTAAGTTTTTCAAAATTAATTAGGAGCGTATCAAGTTCTTCTTGGACAGACTTTTCAGAGGCCTCTGATCTCTTCCAACTCGACTGGTTGTGCTCTATATTTTGGAAAAACCACGATGCTGAAATCTACCTGCAACTTCAGCCTAGAGAAATCCCTTGCTCTCTTTTCTGAGTTGGCACTTCCACTTCCTACATCCCATGTCATCTCCTTTCTTGATTTAGGGTGAAGCAAATTTCTAGTAGTTTTGTGAGAAAGATAGCATGGGAAATGAACTACTTGAGAGGCTGCAGGTCTGAAAATATCTTTTTCTGAAGTTTTTATTTGTTGTTTTTAATTTTAAATTACAATTATTTCTTGCTTATTTGTTTTATGCAGCATCTGTTATGATGTTATGATTTGAGTGTGCCCACCACATGTTCCTACGTTGAAATTCAATCTTGATGTGAAGCACTATGGTGTTTAGAGTTGAGGACTTGGAGAATGATTATCATTAGACAAAGTCATTAGAGTGGACCATCCATAATTCAATCCTGGTAGCTTTATAGGAAGTTGAGGAACCAGAAGAGACACACGCATATTCCCTGTTTCTTGTCATGTAATGCCCTGCACTGGACTCTGCCAATCAGAAGGCCATCACCAGATACAGCCCCTTGACTGGACCTCCATAGCCATGAGTCAAAATAATTGTCATTTCCTTATAAATTTACCCACTATCAAGTATTTCATTAAGGTAACACAGACTAATACAGCACTCTATTATTTTCTGACAGATGCAATACAATTTTTATTAAACCTTAATGTAGTAGTAACACTTATAATAAAGTTTTCTCCAACCTGTATGACATCTGCTTCCTAAAACTCCCTGGTTCATTTTGTTATGTGGGTGCTCCTAAGGGATGGCCTAAATGTTTTATGGAAACACACAGAGAAAGTTTTTTCTTACAGACTTCACAGTGGGATCCGACTGAACTATTTTATTGGAAGTGTCTGAATTTTAGTATTTTAAGTCTTTCTTTTGGTCTGCTCCAATTTCTCAGAAAGAAATATTCCAGACATATGTTGGCCTGTCAGCATTGTGGGGACTGAAGGGGGAGCAGGACAGAGTGGTCTCAGCTTTCAGTATGGAAACATCCTAACCCAGAATTTGTCTTCAACTGTCACTTCTCTTCCTCTCCATACCAAGGCTGCTGCAAAGCTTCTCGGCTGACTACATAAATCCCTCTGGACAGAACTCTCGCACAATTCAGACAGTGCAGACAAGTTATTCACAATAAATGATGGATTTTTAAAATTTAATTTCAAGAGAGGGAATTAGGAACACAATAGGAGAAATGCAGTGCATATTGTGAGAATCTGACTGGCCTTATGCTAAAGCACTTCTTCATATATAAAAGGACTTGCTGAGGTTCTACGCACTTAGGAGCAGCAGCGTTGGCACAGCTGCGTTAACTCACTCAGAGTTTTCATGGGATTGTTAGCTTTGGTTGTTGATCGTTCCCATATTATTGGTATTATTTTGTGGCCTCTCTTTAGTTCTTCCTGTCTTGGCTTTTCAGTTTCCTCTGTTGTTTTTTGTAATGTCCAAATTTACAAACTTTCAAAATTATATATGTGTATCGTTCCTGAGCATGATCCTCAGTGTAAGGTATTTGCTCTATAAAAAAGCTGAAGAAAATCAGGAGACAATCACAGATTAAAGCAAGTGAGGAAAGAAAACTACTTAACCACTGCAGCTCTTCTATTCGGTTGACTGGCTTTTAATGTTTTAGTATAAATATACGTTAGGTCCAGTTTCAGGAAAACATAAGAATATGTTTGACATTAGTATTACTTGCATTATAGACTTGTAAAAACATCTGTGTTTAAAGAAACTAGTGGGCTAAAATCCTCAAAATATACAAAGGCTCCTGAGAAGGAGAGATTTAATGCCAAGAGCAGTTAGAGAAGGACATTTATCATCAGTGGCCATGAGCTGTCTAGTTAATAGTTTCTATCTAGAACTATTGCGGGGAGACAGGGAGAGTCCTATTATCTTTAGTTGTCACAAAGACACAAGAAAGTTGTTAGAGATTAATGCAGGGCCAGATATATCTGGGAATAAACAAGGATAGTCCAGTCCTCCTCCTCCTCCTATCTGCCATTATCTTTTTTTATCTTTTACTTTTTTTTTTTTTTAACCTTTTTTATCTTAAAGCTTTTGGAGAAACCATCTTTTAAGAGTAGATTTCCCTTTAAGGCATAAACCCACACTTTGTGAAAGGAAGAAAGCCAGCAACAATTTGCTTTAATGAGATTCATTCTTTTCCTACACTCATGATTGAAGCAATGAAGAAAATTGCCTGAACTCTAAAATGGGAGCTAGGAACTCTGGGGTTTACTCCTAATTATCCAGCAATATACAGTATGACCTTGGGCTAGCTGTTTGTTTTGTCCATTTGCAAGAATGAGGATAATGCTACTGACTCCGGAAGAACATCTCAATTCAGGAACAATGGCAAAGTGTACTTGAAAATATCATGCTGTGTTTTACTGTATAATGTTATAATTAACACATGTGATGCCTTATAGTTGATAATCAGTAAGGTTGCACAACAATTAATAAGCCCAGTATGTATCAAGGATCGTAGGCTGTCCCACCTTATGAGAGTGTCTTAATTTATAAGCATGAAATTCATGCCAATGAAAGCAGGATGATAAATTAAGAATAAATGGTGTAATTGCCCCATACGTCTTGCATGGTCCTCATTTTTAGCCTGACAGAGGAATGAGTCTTTAAACTTTTCCATAACAATAGCCCTTTTCAGAGAGTTAATGATCTACAGATATATTTGGCAATAAAAGCAAGACCAATTGATTTCAAAACAACTAGAACCTCAATTAAAAGTATGTTGTCTCCTGGAGGCTTTGTCAAAGTCTCCATTTCATTAAAGCACACCAGGACTACCAAAATTCATGATGCAGATTCTCGAATTGAGACAAATATGCATATCTGACAGTGATTCACACACGGCTACTATCCTATAAGTAAGGGTCTTAGGTTTTTGTTCAAAGTCTATCTATAATTAGTTTTGGGTTTTGAGGTATTTTAATTTTATTAGGTCTCAGTTTCCACAAATGTGTAATTAGTAGTCAAAAGGCATTCAATTGTAGTATAACCACAGTTTATTGCTAGTTATTATATATCAAACTATGTATCTACAGGTAGTAGGCTACATGGTCCTCTTGTTACTTTATCTCATTTAGATATCTTAATGACTACATGAGGTGAGAATTGTATTTATCTTGTAGTAAGTGGTTGAATAAACGCAGAGATGGTGCTGTTAGTCAGTATTCTAAATCTTCAGCATGTTGCCTTTGTCCTAAATAAAGTTAATCTAATATATGAACATAGTTTAAGAGTAAAAAGATTTTTATACATCTTAGTTATTAAAAGGCACTAAGGTATTAACTTAATAAATAGAACCTACTGGTCCAAAAAGATCAATGCATTTGATGTGCCCCAGGGAGTTTCTAGATAAAGATTAGAAATGATATGTTAGTTATTCACTGGTAAAAAGATAAGATAGGAAGAGATGGGAGGGCACATAGAGACTGCCAGTGAGTGAACAGAGGGTCAATGGCTTCAGCTCCAAAATCAGGTCTTTCTAAAACCTACAGAGCCATATGTCCTAACTTTTTTTAATGGGCATCTGCAAGTATTTCATCTCACTTATAATCCAAGTTTTCATTAAGGTCCTCACCATATCTGAAACACAGGTATTCCCTCTGGTATTCCATAGCTCAGGGATACACCTATCATGACAAGTACCATTCACAAAAAGGCCAAGGATGAGGAAAGGTGAATCAAAGACCAGGAGAATGGCACGGTACGGCTAGTCGCCACCCACAAAACACTTCTGTAGACCATCAATCCTGAACCAAGACATTTTATTTTACATTTAGATTTAACTGTAAAGTATGTAGATTGACAACTATGAGCTAAAATGTGTACACGATTTCTTATACTGAGAACTTCCTAAATTTTTGTGAAATCGACATAACTAAAGGATCAAAGTCTCCAAATTCTTCATAGGATTTTAGAGCCTGTCTTCTCAAGATTTTTCCTTCATAGCTAAGCAAATATTATTTGTTCAGAAATTGCAAAATGTCCCTGATCTTTCTTCCTTAGGAACCTAACAAGCCATGCATGCTCAACATACTGTGCTGGCCAAGTCCCTACTAAGCCCTGCCAGATACTGCCAAGGGCTAAAATCCAAACTGCAGTGATTATTAATCTTTCTTATGAGTCATGGACATGTAGAAATTCTGAACACTACTCCACACAAAAAGACACTAATGTATGCGTATACACATCATAAAGTATGCCAATGGCAAGTCGAGGACTCAAGCTCATCTATGGTCCTAAACTAAGAAAAAAATAAAATTATGTCTTAGAAGCTTTTCAGGCTTTACTATCATAGTATCCAGCTGGTAGCCTAGAGCTTCTTATGGGCATAAATAATATTCCCTGATCTATAATAATTAAATTTGGTAATATTCTGTATTCCTCCAATATGTACAATTGATTTTTGTGATTCATAGTAGTTATGTTGTACAAAATTGACTCAAATGCTGAATTAGCAAATACTGAACCACTGTCTCTAGGGAAAATAAAGGCTTAGATCCTGTGAGCTTCTGTTAACAACATTTTCTTTCTTTTTTTTTTTTTTTTTTTTGTATGCAGGTACCAGGAGTCGAACTCAGGACCTCGCACTTGCCAGGCAGGCGCTTATGCCGCTGAGCTATATCACCGGCCCAGTTAACAACATTTTCATCAACCAAAAATTCATACCCTGATTTTATTTGTGTTTCTATTTGCACACCTTGTTTAATACACATTGTTGATTCAATAACTCTAGTCTCACAGTTAAGAGCATTGTAACTCATGCCTGTAATTCAGCTTACCTAACATTTCTTTTCTCTGCCATCTTTCACTTCAGAATGCAGGCAGCAGTTCAGCGCTATACTAAGCAGTGAAATCATACATGAAATGCATAAAAATGTAAAAACGTTGCACCAAATAGACCAAGAAAAAATACTTGTATGCAGTATGAAAGAAAAGGGAAGAATGTTGCTTGTTCAAGCTCAGCTGAGAAACTTTTGCATTGGACTACCCAACTTGTTTGTTTTTGTCATTCTCTGCACATCTGCAATGACTATGAAGGCTCAACAAATATTGATTGTAGGCTCTGCTGTAGCCTGTTTATGCCCCTCTCCTTACATTCCTATGTTGAAATCCTAACCCAAAGTGATAGCAGGAGCAGTTAGAGTGTCAGGGAGGTAATTAGGTCATGAGGGCTCTACACTCATGTGCCTTTATGAAAGTGACTCCAGACAGTTCCTGTGCCCCTACCGCCATGTGAGGACACAGAGGGAAGACAGCCCTCTATGAACCAGGAAGCAGGAACTCATTGGACACTGCTGACACCTTGATCTTTTGCTTCCCAACCTCCAGAACTGTGAGAAATAAATTTTCATTGCTCCTCAACAATTCAATTTATGGTATTTCATTACAGCAGCCTGAACAGATCATGAGAGGGTTACAGATAAAGTGTATCAAGGAAGAAAATTTACCAACACAGAAGGTGTGGCCCCTAACATAGTGAACCCTATAACCTGTAGGTCTCCAGGCCTGTTCCGATTATTGATATTTGGCACCACCAAGCATAGGTATGTGAATAAATCAGTCTTCGGAGTTAATTTCAACTATACCAAAGTCTCCTTATATTTTTATAGAAAAAAAATCATTTACAGAAAAATCTATGAAGGAATTTGAAAAATAATGTAAACATGATGAGATAAGAGGCTAACATACAAATATACAGATACGGACCTTATTGCTCAGTTTTAATTAGTCACCTTAACTATTGATGATTAACTATTGATGGCACATTTTAAAATACCATGTAATACTTAATACTGTCAGTGGTCTATCATGATTGCATATAAATATCTAGATTTTTCAGAGAAGTAAAATGTGTTCCTTACAGCTTCATCAGCATTGTATTTGTGACCCAGAGAATAATTCACAGTGAATAGAAAAAAAAAAGTTTTAAAATGTAATCATACTTTGCTTGCTTTTCTTTTTCAAAATCACACCATTTTTTCCATTTAAATATAGTTTAAGAGTTGAGGAAGTGCTCCATTCTAAAATCTGTAATGTCAACGGGCAAATAAAACTCAGACTTCCAGGTCACACTTAATAAAATATCCATTGAACTTAATTCTGGCTCTGCCTTTGGCCTCATGCCCCAAAAGCTAAAGGAGAAAAACTTGTGGCTATCTTCCTGATCAAGTTTGCAGTGACTTAAAAATAATATCTTATACCATGTCAAATGATACAATAACTATATTTTATTTCCCTAAGCAATCAAGATAAGAAATATTTGCGTATACATAGACTTCTCCTTGGACATAAAAACCAACATTTAAGGGGTGGGGAAGGGCCGGTGAGATGGCTCAGCCTCATAAGTGCTTGCCTGGCAAGCGCGAGGTCCTGAGTTAAACTCCCAGTACCCACATAAAAAGGAAAAAAGTGCTGGTGATATTGCTCAGCAGCACAAGCGCCTGCTGGCAAGCACACGGTCCTGAGTTCGACCCCTGGTACCCACATAAAAAATAAATAAATAAATTAGGGGTGGAAAAAACATTATTGGTAGTAGAAGAATAAAATATTATGCTGGAAATATTACTGCATCTTTTCGAGGCAAATTGAAGTGTTTGCGTATATATTACGAGCTCCCTCTGACATTGGACTCAACGGTAAATTAAGTCATAGACTCTGACTTCCATGTATTCAGTCAGCCCAGAGCTGTGCTATTCAATACAGTAGCCATTAGCTCCATATGGCTATTGAAATTTGAATTTACTAAGATTAAAATTTTATTTCCTCAGCTGAACTAGCCACATTTCAAACACTCAATAGGCCTATGTAGATAGTCATTACCATAGTGAAAGTACAGATTTCTATTATTGTGGATCTTTCTATTGTGCTAGGCTGATTCTAACATTTGAAGACAATAAAATGTAAATGTTAAATTCAGCATTTTGTTGGATAATTTCATTTCTTAATTTTAGAAAAGCTGGGGATAAATATGATGGTTGTTAAATGCCCCAAACACAACAATATTATCTATGTAAAATTAGTCAGGGCCGGTGAGATGGCTCAGCGGCTTAAGCGCCTGCCCGGCAAGCGCGAGGGCCCGAGTTCGACTCCTGGAACCCACATACGAAAAAGGGCCGGTGATATCGCTCAGCGGCACGGGCGCCTGCTAGCGCGCGAGGTCCTGAGGTCGACCCCCCGGTACCCACAAAAAAAATAATAATAATAAAATAAAATAAAATTAGTCAGAAATCTATATGACTTCAGAGTGAAGCCCACCTTCCTTCATCCCTTCCTTCCTTTCTCCCTTCCTCCCACCATCCTTTCACTCCCTCCTTGCTTCCTTCCTTCCTTCCTTCCTTGTTTGTTATGCTTTATCTCTAGATGTCCCCCCATAGCATCAAGCACTCACAGGCAGAACCTCTGAAGGTGATTAGATTACGTGAGTCACTGAGCTCACTTGCGTTTACGAGGAGTCTGATGAACAGAGGTGGGTCACTGAGGATGTGGTGTAGAAGGTCCTGCCCTCCCTGGCTCCTTCTTTCTCTGCTTTCTGCCAGCCATGACATTTAGTGACATTCTTTCCACTAAAGCCTTCTACCATGTGGCTGACAAGTCAAGAACTAAACTTATTCTGAGCCAAAATAAACCTCTCTTCCTTTAAATTGTGAGTATCAGGTAACTCAGACAGGTTTTGTTACCAGGAGTGGGATCATTGCAGTGATACTATCTGACCTTGTGCTTCAGAGGCCTTTGGAATGAGTCCATGGGAGGAGTGTGGAGAGTTTTAGAGATGCCAGCTAGAGAAACAGCCCTTGAATGCTGTAAACTGAGCTTGATGAGAGATTTTGGTCAGAATCCAGAAGACCACAGTGATGATAGAAATGTAGATGGTAAAGACAAGGCTCAGGTGAGTTCAGTTGAGAACAGGGACTCCATTAGCAGTTGGACTCCAGGTCATGTGTATTATTCGTTGTCTATCTTTTGCTCATGTCCTGAAAGTTTGCAGGAGACTGAGATTAAGGACACTGAACTAATTAATCTGGTGGAGGAAATTTCAAAGCAGCCTAACACTCATGGTATAGCATGGATACTGCTTGCTGCTTTTAGCCGGGTTTGTGCTGAAAATCGGGAGCAATTATTACATACCTTTTATCATAACCACTGTCTTTCTATTCCTTCTCAGTCTGTACTATTGATAGGCATTATGACACCTTGTGTGGATTATATCAATCCATTATATTAAAACTCAACTCTTTAGTGAAGACTTCATAGTTATTCCAACGGCCTATACTCATTATTTAAATATTCACATTTGCTACAATTTTGTTCTTTCCAATACCCATTATTCCCAGCATCAAATTTGTTTAACTTCTAAATTGTTATTGAATATCTTGACCAAACTTAATCTAAGTAACAATTTTTTAATAATTTTCTCTACAATTCAAACAACAATATTTATCTACTAAGTATAAATGCATCCGTCTTCCAAGTTCAAAGATTCAGTTTTTCACAGTCCTGGACACTGTCTATGCCAAGAACTGTCAAATATGACTGCATTTTACTCTTTGCTGTTACTCTGTAAGCTATTACCATCTGTGGTTTACTCTGCCCTCCTTGTTAAAAGTAAATTTACAAAACATCAAACAAAGTCATTAAAGACAAGTAAATGCCCTATGAGTCTTTCGGGAAATAACCCAAACTTTTCAAAATAGAGGTCTTTTGTGTATGGTTGGGGGAAATGTAAATTACTACTCTTTTCAAAGAGCAATTTGACAATATACACCAAGAAGTAATTCTTAAGAAGTAAATCAGACACACAAGCTTAAATATTGCATTATTTCTCTTATATGAGAAACCCAAAATATCAATAAATTAAAGAGCAAAATAAAATGTAGAAAACTGGAAACAGGGATAGATCTGCAAGTGGGAAGGGAACCAAGAGACAGAGGGAGGGGAAAGAGACATAAAAAGAATAAAGATGTGTTATGTACACGTACCGACCCTCCATGTTGAACATAATCATTATCTATTGCAAATATACAATAACAAAAGTAAAAATTAAAAAAGAGAAGTATCTGAAGTTTTATTTATATTTTTTCTTTAAAAACATCAAAGGTTGATACTTCAATAACCACCCAGTAGATACTGCGCAGAATATATAAATCAAGAATTTTCCCACTTAGTGACACAAATTTCAGTAAGAGGCAGAACCTGCTGGATCACTGTCTTACCTTTCTCATGCCCCCAATCTTTTTGACTCCCCTACAGCAGAAGGCTGGTCTCCGTCTCTGTCTGTCCCCAGTGAATTTTCACCATTGAGCATGGAGGAATAAATGATAAGCCCCAAGTTCATTTGGCAAAGTCTTCATAAACATCTGTTGACTACAATTCAGTGGGCTTTTTAAAAATAATCTATGTCATTGTTAACCACAGTTTGGACCTGGAGGCTGGAATTATGGGCATTCAGCTCTGTTGTACTTAACAAGCTTAGTGCTGTAGGTGAATGTTAACCACCTGATTTAATGAATTCCAGGCAGCTCTGATTCAGTTCCAGAAACAGTCCTCCATGATGATCAAAACTTGAATAAAACATTCAGGGAAAACATCCAACTTTGCCTTTCATTCATCTCCATCATTTCTACCAGCAAGTTCCTTTGTGATCTGTACTGTGGTTTCAGATATAACTTTCTTTTTCAAAGAAGTCCTATTTTTTTATCCTAAATGACAGATAAATTAATGTATTACCATATTTGTTCCCACAACCTCTATTTCACTAAGTGCCAAAATGGACTTATCAGACTAATCTTTTACACATAAATTGAGTAGGCTTTAAGTGAAACTGTTCTAGTATATATTACAAACTTGAAGCAAAATCTAACCATAATAAAAGCATTGCTTGAAAGTTTTCAGTGTTTGGATTTTAACTGCCACTGTTTAGCAAAAGTACACGAACTTAACATAGGCCATGATCACCACTGCTACTTACTAAGCTAAATTTATTAGTAGCATCTTGTTAATCATTTGATGATTTCCATGGATCCTGGTTCTAAACCAGCACCTTCTCATCCACATTTTAATTTTTTCCTTCATTGCTTGATACACTTTTAAAATGAGATGACTAAGTCTCCTCTCACCATCAAAACAGGTATACTTTTATACACAGATGTTATATTATCATCTTTTGACTTGCTATTCACAATATTTTGATTCCTAAAAAAGACAAGGAGGATCTAGACAACATTTAATGGCTGTATTTTCTAATTATGCATTCAAATGAATTCATGAAGTTTTTTTTATATAAATAAAACTTTTTTGTAAGCAATTTCTTCTTCTGATTCATTCGTGAATTTAGACAAACTTATTTGGGCATCCACCATATTACATTATGATGTGTTTTCCAATATAGAAATGTAAACTGAAGAGAAAATCTGTCCTCAGCAAACTCATAGTTTTTGTGCAAGGAAAAAAACACAGGCATAATATACTGTAAAACTATCAAATACTTAAGAAATCATTATACCAGTTCTTGAGGTCCAGATAGGATTTGTACATATAATTGTGACCATAACAAAGGGACAGGAAGGGTAGAGCAAGTCTGGGTGGAACCTAGGGTATGAAAAAGCAAGCATTAAAAAAATAACTCTTTTGCACTTGCTTCTCTGAGCCTGAACCTCCATACTTACCTTATTTGAATTTTGCTACCCAGGTTCATGAGAACAGTGAAAACAGTTAAATTAGCAAATTAAGATAACAGTATATTTGAAGGATGGGTCTGGTGGAGCACTGCTGTAATCCCAGCAGTTGGGAGGATGTGGCAGGAGGATCTCTGTGAGTTCAAGGCCACCCTGTGCTACATAGTGAGTTCAAGTTCAGCCTGAACTGCATGGCGAAACCCTGTTTCAAAAAAAAAAAAAAAAAGCTATCAGCATATTTGATTATTACTGAAAAAGCAGGGAGAGTCATTTTAAAATTTGCCGTAATATATATTTTGAAAAGCAGCAGCTGATATTTGTAGAGCATTTTATTGCTTTGCTTTAAATAAAAGGCAATTTCACTTCCCATGACCAAAACAAGAAAGCCTCAAAGAATGAGGTTAGCTTCCTGCACCAGCATGCTGTTTTAATCTCGCCTTCTCTATAAGCAGCTTGCACCACACAGTAGAGATTAAATTAGTGTGGTAAAGAAGAGGAGGGAAAAGTGACTACAACAATTGCTAGAGATGAAAAAAGAAACATCAGAAATGTTACAAACACATAAATGTTCTCTACTTATTTCCTATCTTTATTATTTTGTAAGACTCTGTAACTTCTCCAAGCCAAGCTACACCATGATCTTTTTATTCTTGTGAAACAGAGCAAATTTGCAAGATAATCAATGCTGATGTTACTCTAAGACACATGAAGAAAAGAGAAAACTATAGATATCACTTCAGTTCAAATTTAGGTTTGTTGTTTGTGCTGGGAAATTTGGAAAGTCATATCTGTTTACGGTTTCATCTCCCTGTTGTGTTTATACAGACTTTAAATGGAAGAACATATTTTTTTTGCATTTTTAAATAAAAAGCAACTGCATTTTAAATTAAAAAAAAAACTGTAGTTTTGCTTACATAAAATTTCTTGCATGGCTAGGTCGAATGACTGAAAATGCTGGGAGAACAAGCACTGAAATGTAGAACTCTGCACATGAAGACACATATGTGCTTGACGTTCAGTATTTGTGCAAGCGATGATTGAATGTGCCCAAACCAATCTCCATATGAAGTATCCATCCAAATTGTAAATACTAATATGCCCAGTAACATCAGACACTGGCCAAACTGGGTGATGGTGTGATGAGAATTTCTCCAGATTAATGAAAAGGAATGCACTATATTCATTTATTTCTAAGGAGCAGTAATTAAATTAACTGTTTTTTTCTTTTAAGTCCATGTTTTTAAAGTGACACAAAGATTGAGAATAATTTCTAAAAACTATAACATGTGTGTAGTACTTTCTAGTATCAGTTGCTGGCTCCTTTTTCTAAAGCTACATACATCCTTCGAGAACCAAGACTCTAGTCTGTTGACAATTTTATTCTTAATATTTATTACTGTGCCAATAACATAGTTAAGCACTCAAATTTTTATTGAAATAATAGATAAATAAGTGAACAAATTAATGAAATTAAAAATATATAGTGATTAATGAAGCCATCAGAATAGTTTCTCCAGTTCCAGTTTCTTCCATCTGTGCAGGTTCTTCAATCTGTATCAGTGTCCATTCCTCTCTCTGGTCTTATTACCAATCATGATATATTTAAATCTAATACCAATCATGATATATTTTAAATCTAAGAACAGAAATGTAATACTGTGGCTCTGTTCCTTATCTCTCTTACTTAAAGCACTCTACTGAACCCTAGGGTCTGAGAAAATCTCGAAGAGGACAAATTTTAGCTTCCCCAGTAAGTCTTGGTTTGTCAGAAAGTGTCAATATTCTTTGCATATGTCATGTGCATTTTTTCTTTTAGTCAAAGATAATTGGGAATATGAGGATCTGTGTAGAAGGAAGAATGCTTTTTAAGTTTTCTTTTTATATCTTTCTTAAAATTATTTTCCTATTTACCATATCACAAAACTTTCCATATGATCATGAAATAGGATGATCTACTCAGTTATTTGAGAAGACTACTTCTTTGATAAAGGACTACTGGAAAAGGCTGAGTTTAAGGAAATCACCAGTTATAGAGTAGTATTCAATGGCTAGCGATGCTGTAGAGTTGTTACCATCTAGGACTAAAGAGAAATTCTCCCAAAGAGCAGTTGTATGGTTGCACACCTAGCAAGAGCCATAAGCTGTAGCAAAGCACACAGGTATCGCTCAGAAACTGAGTAAAATAGTCACTCTTTCCACCTCTCTGCTAACCTCCTATCAGCCTCAACAAAAGTGAGGAAATCTTTGATAAGTCCATGGGGTCTGTCTTCCTATACAAGGAGCAGAATATGGAAGTTTAAACCATGTGTTTTGAAAAGTCAATTAGGTATCTCATTAAATATTCTTTCTACCAATTTACCTATTCCCAAACCAGACTGCCAACAGTAGCTAAGCAGGATCTTCAGGGAAATGGTGCATTCCCCCCTTAATTATGTAGGTAATTCCTTGATTTAAGAAAATACAATCTATCAAACTCTTACTTCCAGAGAAGATCAATGAAGAAGTTATTATTACATTGCAAAAAGGATTTACTTAACTCTCCCTTTACACAGAGCTCCCTTAATGAAGTTATGAAATTGATTTATATCAAGGATTTTAGTTACAAAGTAACATCATCAGTTGCAAAGAACCAATAGATGTGTATCCACATCAGTTAACAAACTTGTGTATCGTGCCTTAACAA
The DNA here is from genome assembly GCA_028451465.1 of Erethizon dorsatum. NCBI lineage: Eukaryota > Metazoa > Chordata > Mammalia > Rodentia > Erethizontidae > Erethizon > Erethizon dorsatum. The sequence continues at coordinate 75,318,062 of CM051831.1, forward strand.
AACTGTTTACCAGAAAATTTCCTAATTCCTGTGATCATATCACTATTACCTATTTTAGAAGACTTGTTTCCAAAAAAAAGGACTGTCTTCTTGATTTTCCTGCCACTAGCTAATTATAATTTTTATGGGAGTAAGTGTTTAACAACCATTCGTTTTTTTTTTTTCTTTTGTGTTGAAATATTTTGGGTTATAAGAGGGCTGTCAAAGAAAGGAATAGAACACTATCTTTAATTTCATGATCACTGAGTTGTAGGCCACTATCCCATGGTTTTCTCTATAATACTAGTGAGAACCTTAACTAATTTGAAAAATAAGGGAATGTGACTGACGTAGGATGCTGCTGCTAGTTTAGTGATATTCCTTTAGCAATAAAGAAGGATGGAATAAAGGCCTCTGATGAAAATGAGATAGTGGGGCTCTTTAGGAATTGTAACTCTAGAAGTTTATAGATTTTTAATGGTAAACATTGTTTCACCCTGCCCACTTGTCAAGAATGTCTCCCCTCACAGTAATCCCATTTAGTTCTTAATGCACATTAATTTCTGCTATTATGCATTATTTCCACTTTTGTTTTCTTTAGAAAATGGGGGATTTCTCCTTAACAGACAAGTAGAAAAAAAGATGCTAAAAATGAGAATTGAGAAAAGACGCCTAAACAGAATTAACATTCAGAAATTCCTGATGGTGTTATAATTCCCAGAGGGAAGTATTTATTTATATAAGGACATTCAATTAATTATTTATAGAAGCAAAACTCAGGAAAATTCCACCTTCACTATTTTGATCTATAGGCACTGCCCCTAGGGATCTTGTTACTTGCCAGGTGGGTTTCCGTTCTCAGAACCCAAAAGTCCTCGTTTGCTCACAACCTTTATAAAATCATTTTTGAAAATGAAATTTGTCATAGTATTGATGACACTGATTTTCTCTGTTCACAATGCTTGCTATTTTCACAGCTAATTGTCTCTTTATTAAAAAAAAATAAGTTTTTATCTTCCTACCTACAGGGAAAGGCACAAATTTGGAATGCCTTAATGAAGTTCAAAAGTCAGAATATAAGCTTGTTTGAGCAGCAACATAATCTGGGATGAGCCCACTCAATATAACAGGACTTAATGGCCCTGCTGTAGGTATCTGATATATGCCAGGCACAACCTCATGCTCCCAAAGAAGCCAAATGCAGAGCCAGGTAATACCAAGGTTGGCAAATGGGAAGTGGGAAAGAGTGAAGGCAATCATTTATTTAAAACACACGAAGCTTTGGATTTTCATTTTACAATGAAAGGAAAAAAAGCTGATGTTAACATGTTGCAGGATTCTGATGCTAAAATCATTCTAATGATACGAAGTGTTTTATGGCAATATATGCAGGAAAACTGTAGAGCTCTCAAGTTAAGAAAAACACACCCGAATAAATAGTTTCCACTTTTGTACACCCTATTTCATTTTTCTATGATTTTTAAAAATTTTTCTTTGGAAAAAAATAGAATTTTATAATAACCACTCAAGCAAAAAATATTAAGAAAGTCATGTACTGCTAATGAGAATAATAGTCGAATATAGAGATCACTCCCACTCACTCTCACATTTTAATGCAAAGAACTTTAAGGATCATATTAAAAATCTGATGAGTGTAGTCATTACTTATTCAAAAGCAAATGTGAAAATGTAATGGTCTAAATACTCTATTTAAAAAGATTTAGGCTTGTAACAATACACATACCTTTATTTTGTCCTTCATATAGCCAATAATCCTTAATTCAAGCAGCTGAAATAACATTTTATTAAAGACTTCAGCTTGTACCAAAGGCATATACTCTATAGTGCCCTTCATAATACCAGTAATCCATAGTGCAATCACTTAAAGAATTTTCACATTGGAGAAAATAACAAAACCACATTTCTTCTTTCTGATGTCAGATAAGAAGGCAATACCATCCTCAATACCTGCATCTTTTTATTCTGATGTACATTGTATATAAAACCCTAAAAGCATGATTGTGATATACAATCTTGAACCATATTGGATAGAGCCCTGCACTGGTGATGATCATTTCCATATTTTCTGGAACAGTTCAATGATTGCATAATCTGAAGGAAAATGATAGGAAAAGCCAGTGAGAATTGGAGGCAGAATACTGTTTTTTCTTTCAAAACACAGTCTTTCATGTGTTGCAATTGAGAGCCTGGAGATGTCAAAAGGGAAAAAGAAAAATGCTTGCCAAAATTATAAAACTAGTGGCTTGGAAAAAAAATGACACTCAGATACTTTGTGAAGGTATTATCCTCATAACACATCACACTCTTGGAAGAAATATGACTACACTGTCCAAAGATTCACCAATCCTAAAATCAGCTATGCTTTCTCCCTTTGAAACTATCAAAACATGGTTGTAATTCTTCCATGATGTACAGTTAGTTGGATTTGTAAGAAAACTCTAGAATGGCATGTTGAAGGAATGATTTCTCTGCCTAAATAGAAAAAGATAAGGGACATCAAAAATGTAACGGCAATTACCATGAAAAGAGTGAAGGATCACTCTCTTTAGTGATTAGGAAGAACTTGTGCTCACAAGAATACTTCAAGTATAGAATTGGCATAGATATTTGGCAATACTGAGTGACCTTTGGCAAGGGAGAGATGGTGAACTAAAAAGAGATCTGGGACCAGTGCCAAAAGTGGGAAAGACTGGATTCAACCAAGATGAATCAAAAAGAGTATTCCTTGTTTAGCACATGCAGTAAAACTCACAGAAGTGCTCAGAGAATAAATAAGAAGTAAAGTTATATTAAGTAATACTAAACTTCATGAGAAAAAGAATAAATTATTGAATTCAATAAATTTACCACTCACAAATTTTTTCCAAGAATTTTGAGTCTATGTGTATATCATGCTGTTAATTTCTAATAATTTAGAGAGTATCTCTCTGCTGTTAAATATTTTAGTTGTATAGCTAATAGTAAACACCCTGTAGAGTACTGGGAAGGTGCTGTGAAGAAAATATCTTAACTAGCAATATTACATAAAATTTATTTTCTAGGGAAATTTAGGAAAAAGTGTGAAGTGTCCATTATATTGTAAATATATGTAATTTCACTATTGGTGGTTATTCCTACTGAGGTTTGCATAGTCATCACCATCGCAGACTAAGGCCCCAGAGATATAAGTCATTCATTTAACTAAAATAAACTCATTCTAAGTGACCCCAGTCAAATTCAGACTTTCACAATACCCAGATTCAAGATCTGAGTGCTTTGTTACAATTTATCATTAATTACAACCCAGGGTATGGAAAAGAACTTGCATACATCCTTATGGAAAAGCAATTAATGATAGCTTGATCATCTTTAAAATTTATTTTGTATATCTCACAAAAAATGAATTCTTTTTATGATAAATTTAAATTCCAAACAAAGATTTCCAAAAAATGGCGTACACATCTGAAAATATTTGGGTAGGATTTTAATTACATGACTTCTAATATTTAACAAAGGAAGATTGTGCTGACCAAGAAGAGGTATGGTTTCACTAAAGATGTGACAGTCTTTTCAACAAGCCAACTGAGTAATTCTCTCCTGATGATAAAATTCCCTTTGCAGCTACATCAGTTTGCAGTCAGTTGAATAAGGAATTAATTGCTTATGTAAAAGCAATTAATGACTACCTATAATTCCCTTCTAATGAAACAGCAAAACTCATTACTTCTCCTTGTTTTGTTATTGTATAAATACACAGATGATAAAGAATCACCCAAAACTATCAAAGATCAAGATCAAAGTCAACACTAACAAGGTAAAATTTAATAAGGATCAATTTTAAATCCTGTATTACTCTTCAAGTAAATCTAATAGTTTACTCAGAAAGGAAGTAAATATTTTCATTAACCGGAGCTCAACATAAGTTAATGAAAAACATTTCATAAAATCTTAACTTCTACAAAAATAAGAATGACTATAGTTAGGCTTATACTTTATCTTGCCCAGACCACATGTAGTATACTATGCTTATATCTGGTTGCCATGTTTTAATATGTATTTTGATGAAACTATAGAACTTAGAGAATGATAGCAAGGACAGACACTAAGGTATCTTGCTATTATATGTAAGATAATGTTGGAAGGAAGTAGAGGTGTCTATCATGGAATTGAGGACACTTAATCAATATGTGAGCTCTACTGTAAAATAGTAGAAGTGAGCTCTTGTGAATGGAATAACAAAATTAGTAACTTCACTGTAAACGCCAATGTATGGAAGTTTAGAAAAAGACTGAATATCGGCATCGTAAAGCAGCTTCTTACATTGTTCAGTTATTCAAAATTAGGATTTCTTTCAAGTTGGGGAGGCCCCATCACTGAATGATCCATTGGTGTATGTTCTGTTACACAGACAATGAACACTTGATCTGTCAGGTCCCTCCGGAGCTCAGGATGTGCTATATATGCATTTTGACTCTTCCTTTTGGAATGATGAAGAAGGTCTGCTGGACGGTTTATTTCCACATTGTTTCACACATCGCTGTGGAACTATGTGCAGATCTCAACAGGGACAGAAGACACTAATATCTATGCCAGGGAAGTCATTCAGGGAACAAATGATATGCGGAGTCCCGGAGGCTTGAAGGCAGGTCTTTGAAGCGTCTCTCTATGTGGCAAGCCTCAGATCTGGTTTGACTGGTTTCCTGCAGCCTGATTAGATGAGATTCCTTGAAGCGAGAGGTCTGCAACTTAAGTCTTGCTGGTGACTTTTCCCTTTGGCCATCAGCCTATTCTATCTCTTTGTGGCAATAAAGATAAAACCCAGAATCGGTTTGTTCTAAAGAGCATCACACTAACACAAGCCTCTCCACCTCACCTCTTCGTGTAAAGAAATCCACGCTGCCTTTCTAAATGATGCATACCTGGGCAGCTTGAGATAAAACTTCCTGCTTTTTATCTAACCTTTTGTGCTTGTGTAAGAAGCATATCTTATAAACTGAAAGCTTCAAATATTAATGAGCCAGTGGCATTCTTCTTTTAGACCCCTTCGAATTTTAAAGAGTTTTAATTTTAATGAGCCAGCAGACAATCTCTGGTAGCAAGACTTTGCATTTCCATACTTAGACATCATCATAATGGAAATTGATTTACTAAAAACAATCTGAAGCATAGAGTATCTGATACTATTAGTCATTTTAACCTGATAAGAAATAGAATGTATTTCTAGAGGTGGTATATTTGCCAGCAGTCCTTTGAGGAAAAAAAAACAACAACTAAAATTTCAGAACAGATACTTTAAAATTTGAAATTGTAAATTCTATTCAGGTTAGTGAGAAATAACCTACGAATAATAGTCACCTGTAAGTCTCTTCTTTAAAAATTGTTCAAAGTGAGGCGCAGAAACTGACCTTATTATCGTGCCTTTCTGTGATTATCATGCAGAGAAATCATTGCTGATTGGACATTGTCACAGTGACCTCTGCAAAGCACTGAAAAGTCCCCTCCAAATCCATAGCATTTTATATTTCAGATTGGGGGTAAGAGCTTCATAGATGATACATTTTGGGGAACTTTGATACAGTAGTTTGTAGAAGGGATGAAACCCCTTCTCCTGTAAGATTATAACTTGATTTTTTCTGAATTGATTTGGGCCAATATCAACTGAAAACAGAGTGCCAGGGTCAACCTGATAAAACATTGTTAAACCCACTTACCCCTAACAAGTTTAGGCACATCGATGTTTAAAATGCCCTCAGCTAAGCCAGGTCACTGTGTAATAGTGAATCCTTAAGGATACATTTAAAATGAATTCTATCCCTCATAGTGATCATTTTAGCTGCCTTCTCCAATTCAATAAATGTTTGATAATTTTTTTAGTACATGTCTCATTTGTTTAGTTTGGTTGGTTTTTACCTAGGTTGTGCGGCCTCTGAGCCCTCCCCTTGGTTTGAGGACAGGGACTAAGGACCAGCCAGTGAATCGCTCTCCACTCTCTGAGGTGCCTGTCCTCTCGCTCTCTTGATGTTCTCAATACATGGATACTGTCTTATCCCTTTCTCATTCCTTGGGCTACTGCTACTGCCACACAGTGAGGAGATGATTACTTTTTCCTTTCAACTCTTATGGCTCTTTACTTTTCTATTTTGCCACCAGAAGCTTCAGTTTTATAATCTTGCTTTGTATGTAGTAAGAGATCTCCAGAAATAAACTCAAAGAGACTTAAAATCTATAACACAATGCTTATTTTCCTTGTTAATCACAAGCTCTTATCTCAGGTCAGGCAATAGGACAAAAATCCCCCAGACCATTCTTGTCCTCAGGATGGATTTTACACAACTCCATCATAGCTTTTTCTCTAATTTTCTTCTGAGAGTCCTGACTGTTAAACAGCAACTCTCCATTCCTTGGTCACAGGAAGCTAATGAGGTACTCATGAAAATCAAGCTCTAAACCACTCTCCTTTCAGCATTTATAAGTGGCCAAGTTATACCATGGCCCTCCCTTCATTCTAGAGAAAACTTTGGTTATTATAAGTATTATAAATTCCTATAAATAGAAAAATAACCGATGGAGCAGCAATCTTCTTAGATATAATATATGCATATTGACTTTTGTTTGAACTCTAATTCTAATACTACATACTCTTCTAATCAAAATTATGAATGATTTTTATCCATATATGTTTTCTGAAATACAACTTCATATTTCTGATTCTTTTCATCTTTTAACTGATTTTTCTTATTTCAGATTATGTGCAAACAGTGGAAAGATTCTGTTTTCTAGTGTCCCTGTGGGGAAATACATTATATTTTGCATAGTCTTAGAGCAATAAAACTGTACAGTGGACCCTTCATATCTGCATGTTCTGAAACATTAGATTCAATGCATTAGAGGAAACTATTTAGAAAAAATATTGCACTTGTACTAAATATTTATAGACCATTTTCTTGTCATTTTCCCTAAACAATACAGTAAAACAACTATTTATATAACATTTAAATTGTATTAGGTAGTATAAGTAATCTAGAAATGACTTAAAGTATGTGGAAGGATATACTTAGGTTATATACAAAACTAAACCATTTTATATAAATAAATATAAAACTAAGCCATTTTATATGAAGGACTTGAGCATCCATAGATTGTGGTATCCAGTGGGGTTCCTGGGACCCATCCTTTCCAAATCCTAAGGGATCTACTCTAAATCTTGGTAACTGATCATATTTTAGACTAGAGGAGAAAGGGAAAGTCACATATGATTTTAAAAGATATCTACTTTAAGGATAAAGGCTACAACCCTTTAGCTGTCTGAAATATTTACAATTCTTGTTCTGCCCAAGATTTTCAGAATTCATTAAAAAAAAAAAAATGGGATGTCAAGATTTCTGGAGCTGGTGAGATGGCTCAGTGGCGTACGTGCCTGCCTGGCAAGCGCGAGGGCCAGAGTTTGACTCCCGGATCCCACATACGAAAAAAGGGGCAGGTGATATCGCTCAGCGGCACGGGTGCCTGCTGGCACGTGAGGTCCTGAGGTCAACCCCTGGTACGCACAAAAAAAAAAAAAAAAAAAAAAAAAAAAAAAGATTTCCGAAACTTCTGCCCAAGGGAAACCTAAAAATTCAATTTAAAGATCAGCGAGTTGTTTCTTTATTGACATCTTTTTCTATTACCACTTTTTCAAATTGTAAGCATCGATTTTCCAAAACTCAAAAACATTTTATAAAAACTTGAGATTTCTCATCTAAAACAATTATATAATTATTACCAGCACCTGATCATCTCACTTTTTAGGTAACTTTTAGTGAAATTCAATTACATTCATATTCTCTTATTTCATGAAATTTTCCTTTATTTCTAAATTAATTTCCCTTTATTTCTAAACCAATTTCTCAATTATTGTGATAACCTGGACTGTACAGTACCATAATAATTTAATTTGTATTTATCTCACATATTACAATATTCATAATCAACTGTATTGCCAGGTAAGCATTACAGTTCATTTATTTTCTAGTTAATAAACTGTATTTCTTAGAGTAGTTTTTGTTTCACAGCAAAGTTGAGCCAAAAACACAGAGAATTCCCATAAACTCCTATCACACATACATAATCTTCACTAATATCAACATTCCTCATTGGAGGATAGTTTCTAAAAACTATCACCACACTGAAAATCATCTACATTTTCTCCTATGTTATGGCTAAGGAGTTTCATAGTTTTGCATTTTACATTTAACTCCATGATTTCTTTTTTGATTTCTTCCCTGCATGATGTAAGGTCTACATCTAGATTCCGTGTGTGTGTGTGTATGTGTGTGTGTGTGTGTGTGTGTGTGTGTGTGCATACGAATACCTAGCACCATTTGTTGAAAAGACTGTCTTTGCTCTATTGCGTTGCCTTTGCTTCTGTGTCAAAGGTCATTTGACAATGTTTTTGTGGATCTATTTCTGAGCTCTCTATTCAGTTCAATTCACCTATTTGTCTTTTATGAATACCACATCTGTATCTATTACCATTGCTTTATGTAATTCTTGAAGTAAAGTAGTGTCAGTCCTCCAACTCTGTTCTTTAACAAAGATGACTATTTGGGGTCTTTTGCCCCTTCCGATAAACCTGTGAATCAGATTGTCATTTTCAAAAAATTACTCGTAGGGGTGTTGATGGAGATTGCACTGGGGCTATAGATCATACTGAGAACTGGTATACTGATGATATTGAGTCTTTCTACCCATGAACATGAAATATTTCTCCATTTATTTAGTTACTAGACATCTTATATTAGAGATTTGTAATTTTTCCTCTTATAGATCTTGCACATATTTTGTTAGATTTATAACTACGTATTTCATTTTGGGAATGTTAATATAGATGCTAATATTTTTAGTTTCAAATCTACTTTCTCATTTCTGCTATATAAGAAAATGATTGACTTTCTTATTCTTGTAAATCTTCCTATAATTACTTGTTAATTCTGGGGCATTTTATTTTTTAGATATAGATAGTCTATTATCTGTGAGCGAAGACAGTTTTATTTCTTCCTTCCCAGGCTAAAAGGTTTCTTTTCTTTTCTTTCCTTACTGCGTTAGCTAAGACTCCTTGTGCAGCACTGAAAAGCAGTGGTGAGGGAAGATCCTTGCCTTGTTCTTAATCTTATTATGAAAGTTTTGAGATTTTTCACCATTAAATGTGATGTCAGCCATACATTTTTTGTGGTTGGTCTTAACAATTTCAGGAAGTAAACCTCTGTTCCAAGTGTTCTAAGAGTTTTTATCAGGTATAGATGTTGGAACTTATAACATGCTTTTTTTGAATCTATTGATATAATTATGCAATTTTTCACCCTTAGCCTGTTGATATAGGGAATTACTTTAACTGATTTTTGAGTGTTGAAACAGCCTGCTTTAACTTTTTAATTTTTTTTTCTGTTTAATGTGGATTTAATGTATCCTCCTTTTTCTAACATTCTGAAGTGGAAGCTTAGGTTAGTTATTTTAGATCTTTCCTCTTTTCTAATGTATGCAGTTAGTGTTATAAATTTCTTCCTAGAAGCTACTTTCACTGTATTCCAAAAATACTGATAATTGTATTTTCATTTACTTCAAAATAATTTAAAATTTCTCTTGAGATTTCTTTTCTGAGCCACATGTTATTTAGAAGGATATTGCTTAATCTTCATACATTTGGAAATATTCAAACTGTCCATTACTGATTTCTAATTTTAAAACTTTTGTTAGTTGATTCCTGGAGTGGCCTGAGAACAGATATGCAGGATATTTATTATTTTAAATTTGTTTAGATGTTCTTTATGGCCTAGAATGTGGTATATTATGTTAAGAGCTCCATCAAGAATGTGAAATTGGGCCGGTGATATAGCTCAGCGGCATAAGTGCCTGCCTCGCAAGCGCGAGGTCCTGAGTTCGGTTCCCGGTACCAACATAAAGGAAAAAAAATAAAGAATGTGTAATGTACTGTTAGCTTAAGTAGTCTATGAAGGTCAACTGTATGCACTCTAATGATGAAGTTGTTGAGTTCAACTGTGTCTTTACTGATTTTCTGCTTGGTCGTTTTGTTCATTTCTGTTAGGGAAGTGTTAGATTCTCCAACTACAGATAAATGGATACATCTCAGGACCACAGTCTTAAGTGAAATAAATCAGACACACAAATATTCCATCATTTCTCTTGTGTGAGAAACCCAAAGGGTAAATAATGAGCAAAAAGAAAGATAAATGTTGGTAAGTAGAAAGAACTTATTCAAATGGGAAGGGAAACAAGCAAGGGGGAAGGGAAAGAAGGGGAAGAGATTTTAAAAAGAGAATGGAAAGAAAAAATGGAAACTCAGCTTTTGTAAATGAGGAGGGCAAGAAGGATTGAAAGGAAGGGAGGGAAATGAGAAAAATGGATTAAGATATATTCTGCACAGGTACAAAAATCCATGGTGAATGTGATCATTGTGTATAGCAAACATGCACTAATAATTTTTTTTAATTCTCCAACTATAATGGTGGCTTTATCAATTTCTACTTACAATTTTATCAGATTCTGTCCCCTGTCTTTTGACACTCCTGTTAGGCACATTATGATTATTGTGTGCTTTGAAATACTGAAATTTAAGTTTATATAAAGCTTATGTTTATCCCTGATCATTTTCCTTGTTCTTAAAATTCACATACATAAAATTAATGTGTTACTTCTGCTTTCTTTAATTTAGTGTTAACACAATACACTTCTTTCCATTCTTGTGCATGTGTGTATGTGTCTGTGTCTGTGTGTGTGTGTGTGTGTGTGTCTGTCTGTCTGTCTGTCTGTCTTTGTGTTTAAAGTAGGTTTCTTTCAGGTAGCATAGTTTTGTTTTGTTTTGTTTTTTAATCCACTCTGACAATCTCTTTTATTTCCCATATTTGACATTTAAGGAAACTACTGATATATTTGGATTAATATATTCCGTATTCACTACTGGTTTCTCTTTGTTGTCCTTGTTCTTGGCATTTATTTTTGTCTTTCACAATTTGTTGGCCCTTTGTGGTTTTAGCTGAGCATGTTGCATGATTCCAGTTTTTCTCCTTTCTTAGGCTTTGCAATGTACATTTACAACTAATTCAAGTCTAGTTTAAAATAATACTATATGGTTACACAGTCAGTGCAAGTACCTTACAATAACAAAGTAATCCTGTTTCCTTGTATAATCTTTGTCATTCATGTCACCTATACATATATGCATATGTATACCTAAGAATGCATAACTCTAAATATGCTGTTGCTGTTATTTTTTTTTCCTTTATGTGGGTACCGGAAACCGAACTCAGGACCTTACGCTTGCGAGGCAGGTGCCTATGCCGCTGAGCTATCTCACAGGCCCTGTTGCTGTTATTTTAAGCAAAATGTTATTTCTCACATCAATTAAAGATAAGAAAAATAAAACTTTTTACATTACTTTCACTTATTCCTAGTTGTTCTTCCTTTTTAAATGTAGGTCCCTTCTTAACGTTCTGTGAGATATCTGGATCTGTGATTGTGTCTGACATAAATTTGGGAGAAACATCCAGTCATTACTGTTTCTAAAATATTACTTCTGTTTATTTAGCTTTTCTGTCCTTCTGTAATCCTGTTAACTGTATGTTACACGTTCATAGTTGCCCCTCAGTCCTTGAATATTCTGTTTTATATTTTAAGTCTTTTTGCTCTTTGCTTTTCAGTTTGGGAAATTTCTATTGTCATTTCCTGAAGCTCAACAATTCTTTTCTCATCTGCATTCAGACCAATCTATGAGTTAGTCCATCAAAGACATTCTTCATTTTCCTTGTAGCATTTTTTATCTCTAGCACTCATTTTTGACTTTTTAAAAATGTTTCCACATTTCTGTTAACATTATCCACTGTTCTTCTATGCTATCCACTTTTTCTATTAAAGTTATATATTGGCCAGCTTTCCTGTTGATGGGACAAAATACCAAACACCCACCCTTCAAGGAGGAGAGGTCTCATCTGGCTCTCGGTTTCAGAGGTTTCAGCCTGTGGTCTGCTGCTCGAAGGCAGAAACATCAGTGCAGAATGGTATTATGGAGCAAAGTTTCTCATTTCATTGTGGCCAGGTAGCAGAGCAAGGGAGCAGTGCCAGAGAAGAAGGGGTCGGGGACCAAATATAGTACCCAAGGTCATGCCCTTAAGACCCACCCAGTCTCACTGAGAAGTGTGCTGTGATCACAGGCAGCTCTCAAGCCAATCAAGATGACAAGCCTGCTTAACTGTCATAAACCCTTTCCATATTAATGAGATTTTTAAAATTTCTGGTCTCACAAACATTCATTTTATATCTGACTCTGGCTCTAACACTTGTTTAGACTCTTCAAACTGTTTTATCTTTTAGTACATCTTACAGTTTTTTGTTAAAAAGCGAGTATGGTGTACTGAGTAAAAAAATGGGTGTACATAGGTTGTAGCAATGTACAAGCAAGGTTTTGGAGAGGGGAAGCAATCTATAGTTCTTCCATGATTGCATCTCAGTCTTGGTGAACCTGTGTCCCTGGACTGTGATTTCACTAGTGTTTCTCAGTTCTTCCCCAATCCTGAGGTAAGTCAGACTACCTGGGGACTGGTGTTATGTGTTTTCTGTCCTCCATTAAGAAAGCTAGAGGCAGTTGGAGTTGGATATTTCCCTTCTTGTAGGTAGGTTAAGTTCTGCCAAAGCCCCAGTAGGTTGGGATTCTGGTAAAATAGCACCTCCTGAGGTCAGGCCTTGTTAAGGATAGAGTGCTCAGATATATTCCAAGATAATTCCTTTTCCTCTGTCTTTGCCAAAAGCTCTTTACCCTTCAACACTGACTGTGAAGATCTGGTATACCTCTAGGAGATAAAACCCACAAAAGTCAGGGATATGACTGAATCCACAAGGAATTTTTAAATCTTCGAGTTGTCCACACTGAGCTTCCAGGAACTCATTAGTTACATTTCAGATTTTTAACCTGGTGCTGGTTTTTTTTTTTGTGTGTGTGGGTACCCGGGGTCGACCTCAGGACCTCGTGCGCCAGCAGGCACCTGTGCCACTGAGCGATATCACCGGCCCTTTTCTCGTATGTGGGTTCCGGGAGTCGAACTCAGGCCCTCGCACTTGCCAGCAGGTGCTTACGCTGCTGAGCCATCTCACTGTCCCCCGGTGCTGGTTCTTGAGGAGGTTACTATGAGTGGATTTCTGCTCTGGTAAGTTGTCATTCTCTTTATCTGGCTGTATCTCTCTAATTTGGAGAGCAGTGGTTTGTTCTGATGGATCTAAGAATTGTTGGGCTTTTTTCAGCAGGTTTATCTTATTAGTTGTTCTTAGGACAGAGTGACAACCTCTAAGCTCCTTAAAAGCAAGACTGTGAGAAAACTAAGACCCTCTGAAGAACCTATGAGGTAAAAGAAGCGACTTACCAAAGGCCATACCTGTATTCAGGACACAACTACTGATCCTGAGTCTGATATATTAAACTGTTTTGTGGTAGTGTGAAAGGCTTGGGATTTGACTTGTCTATTCTAAAATGAAAATGACTAAATGGGTGTGCTGGTTCAGTTTCTTATATTCAAGAAATAAACCATTGCAAGAGAATTTTACTTGTAAGAGTTTATATTACTTAAATTATGAAAATATGTGCATCCGTTTATTATGGTGTGATTTATGAAGAACAAAATGTATTTAGGTTATAAAAATTATGTGCTTCCAATAGGGTATTAAGGGAAGCATGTCAAAGCAGAGCAGAATGTTTATGATACTATCTTAAATGAAGAAAGCTAAGTACCAAACTATTTCTATTTAATGTACAAAGCATTTTCCAGTTGATAATAGGAGCTATCGAGCACGCACCATATTCCGGTCCTGTTTTAGCACTTTACGTGAAGTTACCCACCTTCATAGCTTTCACCAGAGCTCAGTCTTAGGCTATCTATCTATACTCGTTCTCGTGGTTTTAAATGTTATCTCTATCACGATTACTCCTGAGTTACCGTCTCTTCTCACTCTTGTGCTCCAGATTGGTATCCAAGTGTACCCTCAGAGTCATCACTTGGCTGGGTGATTAGTATCCAACTTCCAAGACTGAATTATTTGCTTTTTGTTGATTTTTATTTAAAAAAAATAACATAAAATCAACAAGGGTGAGAAATAGAGTAAATGCTAATTATGGTATTCAGCTTTTTAAAAAATTCTATTTTGATAAATGTGTACCATTAACTTTTTTAAACCCCAACAATGTTACTTTTATATGTAAAGTTGAAGGCACTGTACCAGTTTGAGGGATAAAAAGAGCTTATTTCTTACAAATTTAGTTTAAAATTTAGAATCATGAATATCAGTTCTTGGGCCGGTGAGATGGCTCAGTGGCGTAAGCGCCTGCCTTGCAAGCGCGAGGGCCCGAGTTCGACTCACGGATCCCACATACAAAAAAGGGGCCGGTGATATCGCTCAGCGGCACGGGCGCCTGTTGGTGTGCGAGGTCCTGAGGTCGACCCCCCGGTACCCACAAAAAAAAAAAATCAGTTCTTGAGGGAAATATAAACGTCATTGTTTACATGGTGGAATATGCCAGGAGCCTGGGTACCGAGTTGTTCCCCTTGCTATAACATGTGCTTAAGTGAATGGCTCTCCAGAGGCTTTCTAAAATTAAATTGCATGCTACTTTAAACTAGATGTTTGTGGTACAACAATGTAGAGAATCAAAGGGATGGAACACGAGGCGATTGTATAGAAAAGTTATTTCATTAATGTGGTTGGGTACAAGGCGCTGAATTCAGGCCTCCATTCAACTTCATTCATTCAACACACAGTGAAAGATGCACTTGCTTAAATCCAAGAGAGCAGATAAGTCTGACTTGAAATGTGTTTCTTTCTTTGCTAGAATACTTTTTTTTGTTCTTTTTCAATAATTCCTTGCAGCTCCAGCTCACACAATAAATTGTTCACTTCTTTATTGAAGGAGAGGGGGAGCGGGAGAAAATACCACTTTTTAAAGCCAATACCAAAGAAAACAACTCCTTTTGTGCAAAGAGAGATCGATAATGGTCTCTGTGTTCTTTCTATTTCTTGTTTGTGTTTTCTATTGATGTGTACAAAACCTAGACATTTGGCGTTAAGTGATTTTTAGAAAAAATATTTTACAGAAAAAATAAAGAAAAGAACTATAATTTTAACCATTCTTGTCCTACTTTTAAAAATTCTGTTCTTGGCTAGTATACATATCTCAGCAAAAGGAAAAATACTGATGCAAATCTACATACCAAAGCATTTACTAATTTATAATCTCTTATTTTCTCCAGGGCAATAAATACAGCTATGAAAGCTACCTAATTGTAATTCTTTGAAGATCAGAAATTTTCAAGCATGATAGTTGTTTACCCACAGCAATCTCTGCTTTTGATTATTCTGGGAAAATGATTGTCTTGCCTTGAAGAAGTGACTGAGCAAATGGAAGAAGTATATTTGTTTCATGGTTATCATCTTTTGTCCATACTTGGACCTTGATTGCTTTTGTACCAAACTGGGAATAGAAACACCCCATTCCATCAGAATGTCTAGTTTCATTGTTGAGTAGTATGTATCAAAAGTCATTTTTTTTCTTCAGTGATTTATAAACTGAAACAGCAAACAGAAACCCATATATTGCTACATATACGTACAGACCAAATGGATTAATGACTTAATAATCACATTCAGTAATGTCTTCCTAGATTTTAATTATCTATGGTCAAATTATACTTAAAAGAAGAGGTTAACATTATGAAAATAAATGATACTACTCAGATTGGAAATGCTAAAATGAATCTATTCTTTCATTTATTTATTTACCGCTTTATACACGTCAGGTATCATACAAACGAATTCATGGATAAAGGATGAGAAACAAAGGCATTATTCCAACCTTCTCAGAACTTAAATCTAAGAGACAATTATAATACAGAGTAATATTTTCTATTTAGAAGGAGAGCTGAGAGTATAAATTCGTAAATGAAGCTATACTGGAAGTAGTGAGTTTATTAGTCAGGCGTCACCAGTGAAACAGGACCAATAGGAGAGACAGAGATAGGTAAGTGCATAGATATACAGACCACGGTTCTTCACAAGGAATACATTCACATGATCATGGAGAATAAGAAGTCCGTCCTGATATCTGCATTTGCAAAACTGGGAAAGCTAAAGATGTAGTTTCAGTCCAAGTGCAAAAGTGTGGAAACTAGGAGGGCTGGTGATTCCATTCTGAGAATAGGAAAAGACTTACGTCTCAGCTTCAACTGCAAAAGAAGTTCCCACTTAATTAACATTTTTGTTCCATTCAGGTCTTCAATTAATTGCATCAAGCCCACCAACATTAGGGGTGGTAGTCTATATTACTCAGCTTATTTACTCCAATATCAGCCTCACCAAAAAACATTTCACAGACACTCAGAAAAATGTTTGACCAAATGGGTAGGCATTTCATAGCCCCTTCAAGATGACATGTACAATTAACAGTCACAGTAGATTAGGGTAAGACCAGCTTCTAGAAAAAGAGAAACCTATGCTGAAAACTGAAGATTACTATCTCGTAAATAGAACAGTAAGTGATTATTTCTACATATGTAAATTATACCAATAAGATATGTTTATGTGTCTTTGGAAATTTGATGTGTTCTTTCAATTTTAGAAGAAATGATTGGGTCTTCTTTATAGTGAGTTAAAGTTCTGCCCATTCTTGGAATTGAATTAATAAAATGAAAGTTTTACATATTGATATTATATCAATAATATATATATATATATATATATTATGTTTTCATAGGACTACATAATTTGTAAAATGTTCAAGACCTTTTGGAGATGGGAAAAGGATCTAGGCATGGAGGAGAGGGAGGAGAAGGAAGAGAAAGGGGACATAAAAATGATTAAGATGGAATATGTATATGTACCAACTGCCCAAGATGAATGTATTCATCATGCATCACAAATACGTACCAATAAATAGATTAAATAACATGTTCTCACTTATATTGTCTTATTTTAGATGATAGGTTTTCAGTAAGATGTCTTATTACTTAGAAACCTTTCATTAAGAAATAATTTATTGGAAGCAAATTTTTCAACTCAAAATTAGTTGGGTTAGTAATTGTGAATAGTGTTTGAGTGTCATTCTTACAGGTTGGGAGTAGAGTCCTAAGAGAAGTACCCATTAGGAAGTGAAGATTTTACCTGGGTGATGATAGGTAAAAGGACAAAAACCCTGGGGCATTTTCCTTAAAGATCACTAAGGGAACATTTAAAATTTTGTTTCAATGTTCAATGTAATGAATTCATGTATTCAAAATCATCCAGTTGCCAAAAAAGTGAAATATTCCTTTTATTTACTCTGTGTCCCTCAGCTTTAGCTTCCTCCATTTCAGAAATGTTGGTGCTAAAAAAAGTACACTACTTTATTTTGTGGAAAGATAATAAATTTGACTGTAATTGGAAAGAAGAGGAAGTAATGATTCTCTCAGCAGATCCATGTGCTATTCTTTTCCATACTTTTCCCTTTATTACTTTTTGTCAAATTCATCTATGCAGTTCACTTAAATATTTATTCAAACTGTTTTATGACACAGAATATGTTCTCTCCTGCTAAAAGTACCATTGCATTTGAAAGAATATGTATTCTGCAGTTGTTTGGTATAGTAATCTATTAAATATCAATTAAGTCAAGATGGTTGATAGTTTTAGTCACATTTTGAAGATGTTTAAAATTGTATTATTGTCATGATGAATTAACCATTTTATCTTTATTATTCCTCTTTGTGTAGGGTATTATTTTTGTTTTAAAATCTATTTTACATACCATTAATATAGCTGTTCCAGATTTTTCCTTTTCAGGGTTTGCATGATATATCTTTTTATCAATTTACTTAGGATATATCTGTCTTTTCATATTTAAAATTTGTCTCTTAGAGACAGCATATAGTTGAGAGTTGTTTTATGTTTATTCACAAATCTTTGGTTACTCATGGTTAATTTAATTATTGAAATGGTTAGTGTTATAAGCAGGAAAAGGCCCCCCAAAGATGTCTATTTTCTAATTCTCAGAGCCTGTGAATATATGACTTTGCATGATAAAAAAAGCTTTGAAAATGAGATTAAAGGCCTTGAAATCAATTCATTATCCTGTATTACCTGGGGTAGGAGAATGAACTCTATCAAATATTTTAAAGCAGAGCATTTTTCTCAGCTATGGTCAGGAAGAGGTATAACCAAAATAGAAAATGTCTTAGCCACATTTCCATCACTGGGACAAAATACTTAACACCTGGGGCCAGGGATATAGCTCAGTAGCACAAGCACCTGCCTGGCAAGTGCAAGGTCCTGGGGTCTGTTCCCCATACAAAACAAAAACAAAAACAACTCAACACCTTAAAGAAGGAGAGGTTTATTTTGGCTCACAGTTTCAGTGGATTCAGTCCATGGTCCACTATCTCCAAGGCAGAAACAGCATGACAGAATGTCATGGGGGCAGGGGGAGTTTTCACTGCTTGGCAGCCAAGAAGCAGAGAGAGAGAAAGAAGGAACCAGGAATAAGAATATACCCTTCCAGCTCCTGCCCAATGGAACCACCTCCAAACAGGCTCCACTTCCTAACAGCACATTCAGATACTGCAGTCATCAATGAGCAAATATTCTAATGAGTACAGAACCCACATGATCCAATCACCTTCTGAACACATGAAACCTTTGGGGAACATTTTAGATCCCCCAAACAGAAGCTTCAGAAATATTTAACAATGAAAAGGACTTAGATCACCCTTGCAGATTTTGAAGGAAGAAAGAAGTTAAGGCTGGTAGCACTAAAATCTGGCAACACTTCTCAGTTTACAGGCAACAAGAAAATATGCCCTCACTTTTAGAACCTCAAGGAACTGATTTCTACTACCAACCTAAATGATCAGGAAACAGAATCCTTTCCAGAACCTTCAGAAAGAAACAAAGATTGTTGGCATCATGTTTTTGTTTCTTCAAGACCCATACACATTTCTGACCTATAGAACCATAAGGCAATACATTTATATGCAGCAATATTTTTAGTCTACAGTAGAAAATTAAAATAGATTTTGGTGCCTCAAAATTGAATCTTATTGGAACAAATACTGGAAATGTGGAAGTAGAATATGCTTTGGAATTGGAGACTGGAAGATTTTTGAGAAGCCTGATAGAAAAAGCCTAGATTTTCTTGAAAAGATGTAACCAGAAATAAAGATGTGAAAAGTACCATTAGTGAGGGATCAGAAGGAAGTGAGAGACATATTATTTAAAACTGAAAAGAAGGGGATCTTTATTACATCATGACAGAAAATTTAGTGTAATTGTACTAAATTTAGTATAATTCAGTGCTAAATTTAGTACAGAAAAGAGAACTTGTAAAAAATGAACTTACAAGTTAGCCAAAAGAAGACTCCAAGTGAAATAATGAATGAATGGCCTAGTTTCTTTTTCCTGGTTAAGTAAAATCTGAAGAAAGAGAGAGAAATTGAAGAAAGAGCCTTTAAACAAAACAGGACTGTGACTTTGGAAGTCCTCAATCTCTCTAAATTGCAAAAAAAAAGAAAAAAGAAAAAAAATTTAAGAAGGCAAAGAGATTCACTGTCAAGAAATCATGCCGTTAGTGAAAAAGAAAAGGTTGTGTTGTAATAACATTGTCCTAATACCTCAGAAAAGTGAAAGGTTTTATAGTATCATTTCAAAAACGTTCTTTCAGGATATAGGAGCGTGACTACAAATGTTGTCAAACAACACAGCATCTTAAAATCTTGAGAATTTCACTCCCCCATCTAAATAAAACACAAGTAAAGATGGAATTGTCTAGGAAAATATGTGGACATGTCTCTTTTATAATGGGTTGAATTTTGTGACATACACAGGAGACCTAAAAAGTTCTTAAAATTTTATAACAATGTAAGTGTTGTCAGTCTGAACTGGAAGATAAAGTGCAAAATGAAATAAGAGCTTTCTGACCCCCAAATTCCATAGTCAGGAAATAGGCTGTGTAACTATGCAGCTATAAACATGTTTTACTTTTCATAACAAATGAGGTATAAACTGGGTGTGGTGGCAAAGGACTGTAATCCCAGTACTTGGGAGGGTGAGGCAGAAGCCTTGCTATGAGTTTAAGGCCAGTATAGTGAGTTGGACTCATAGTGAGTTCAGCCTGAACTACAAAGCTAAACCCTGTCTTAAAAAAAAAAAAAAAAAAAATCAAGGTATAAGTCTGAGGATATATCCTCAAATGTAGTGTGAAGCCCAGTTCCACCGAGGATTATTCACAGGGATTAAAACCAGATGGAGTTTGCCTAGGTCAAGTTCTAAATTCTTTGGGACTTTTAAATCATTTTCCTTCAAATTTTCTACCTTTGTATTAATATTTTAAAGCTGTTACCCATTACATATTATATTACCATATTTTTGAATGTAGTTTTTTTTGTTTTTTGGTTTTTTTTAGTTTCAAAAGCACAAGGAGGAAGGAAAATTATGTTCAAGTGGATTCTTTCAGGAACCTCACCCACACGTAAGTTAGATGATTTAGATGATGAGATTAGGGATTTTTGAACTGATGAGATTTAGATGAGAATTTGGACTTAGAGTTAATGCAATAAACTGAGACTCTGGATACTTTGGCAATAAAGCGACAGTATTTTTCAATTTCAGGTGAACTTAAAATTTGGAGACAAAGGACACTGGGATAGGTAAAACAATACCCAACAAAGATGTCCATGTTTTAATTCCGGAACCACTGAATATGTCATCAGGTATAGAAAAAGGACCTTGAAATTTGTAGAGTATACTCAGTTGTCCAGGTTGGCCCAGTCTAATCACACCTGTTCCCTATACTGAGAGAGATGAGAAGGTATAAGAAAGAAGTGAGATTCAAAACGTGAGACTGACCAAACACATGGTTTTATTTTATTTTATTTTTTTATTTTTGTGGGTACCGGGGGGTCGACCTCAGGACCTCGCGCTCCAACAGGCACCAGTGCCGCTGAGTGATATCACCGGCCCCTTTTTTGTATGTGGGATCCAGGGGTCGAACTCAGGCCCTTGCGCTTGCAAGGCAGGCGCTTATGCCGCTGAGCCATCTCACCGGCCCAAAACACCTGGTTTTAGAGATAGAAAAATGGAGACAAGAGCCAAAAAGTGCAGTTGATCTCTAGAAGCTGGGAATGGCTGTCAGGGGACACCCAACAAACAAACAAGGACCCCAGTCCTACAACAATAAGGAATTGAACTCCAGCAACAGCGCAAATAAACATGAAAAAGGCTCCTTCCCTACAACTTTACAAAAGCAATGCAGCCTGGGGGAGAACTTGATTTACATTAGTGAAACCTGTGCTGGAATTCTAATCTATAGAACTGTACAATCATAACATTTTGTTTTTTAAACCACTAAGTTTCTGATAATTGATGTCAGCAAAATTTAAATAATGTAAGAGCTGGGTTTACCATTTCATTGGTTGTTACTACCTGTGTCTTTTGTATTCTGTTGCTATAGTTATGCTTTATTAACTTCTAAAATATTGTAGTATTTTTCAGAATTTCTTTTTAATTTTCTTTTTGCTTCCTTTGTAGATACACCTTTCTGTACTTGTCTGTGTAGTTGCTATAGTTATTACAATATATATGTTTAACTTTCTGAGTCCACACTCAGTGCTACAATGTGCTATTTTATGTAAAATATAGAAGTCTGTCATGCAGAACTATATACTTTCTGTCTTTTGTGTTTCAGTTGTTAAATGTGCTGCATCTACATATAATATAAACCCTACAATGTTACCATTTTTAGATATGTTTATAGTTTTTTTAAAGATATAGGAAAATGGTAAAACACGTATCATTTCTAATGTTCATCATTATTGTCTGGGGTTTCAAGTTTCCAGCTGGTGTCTTTTTGCTTCACCTTCATCTTAAAGAACTTCCTTTAGAATTTCCTGTAGTGCAGATCTGCTGCTCCTAGTTTTCTTCTACCTGAAAATGTCTTTACTTCACCTTCATCCTTGAGTGATAATTTGCATATAGAGTTCTGTGTTGACAGTTTCTTTCTTTCATCATTTTAATGATGTTGTTTCGCTCTCTTATCAGCACAGTTTCAGATTTAAAAATAAGTATTTGCTGACCCTTATGTAACATGTCATTTTTTTTTTTTTCTTGCTACTTGTTATATTCGTTTTTTATGTGGGACTTTTAACTGTTTGACTAAGATGTGTCTTAGCTTGGTGATTTTCTTGTTTGGACTTCTAACATTTTGCATCTTCAAAATTTGAATTTTTCCAAATATGGGAAATTTTTATTCATTATTTTTTCACATACTTTCCTGAATTGATTTTTTCCTCTTCTTCTGGAATTAACTTAATATTTGATCATCAAAGGTCAGCAAACTTTTCCTGTAAAGAGCCAGATAGAAACTATGCAGTCTTTGCAGGCCACGTATGATATCCATCATCCATTTTCCTTTCCTTTTTTTTTTTTTTTTTTTGTGGGTACCGGGGAGTCGACCTCAGGACCTCGCACCCCAGCGGGTGCCCGTGCCGCTGAGCGATATCACCAGCCCTTTTTTCATATGTGGGTTCCGGGAGTTGAACTCGGGCCCTCGCGCTTGCCAGGCAGGCGCTTACGCCATCTCACTGGCCCCTTTCTTTCCCTTTCTTAATCTTCGATAATGGTGAATAAACATAAAGCTTCCTATCATAATCATTTTGAAGTATACAGTTCAATGGGATTAAGTACATTCGCATTTTCATATGACCATGACCACCACCCATCTTCAGAATTCTTTTATCTTGCAAAACTGAGACTCCACCCCCGTTAAACAGTAACATTCCATTCCCTTCTTCCCCCAGCCCGTGGCAATCACCACTCTATATTTTTGTCTCTGTCAAAATATATTTTGTCTTTGCTACTCAGGTACTTCAACTATGAATTGTTTTAATCAGTATAATATCCTAACTTTATCCGTTTTATAGCATGAATGTAGCCTTTTTTAGGCTGAATAATATCCCCTTTTATGCATATACCAAATATACATTCATGGGTAGATATTTGGGTTTCTTTTACCTTTCAGATATTAGAAATATTGCTGTTATAAACATGGAACCTCTTTCCTTTTCTTTAATAATACTTTAAAAATGTAAAATCCATTCTTAGCTTGCAGATCAACTAACCAATAGACCAGTTTGCTGACTTCTGAAACATATTTTTAATATTGTTCACTTATTTTTTCAAAATTTTTCTTGCTTTTTGTACTTTGAGGAATTGCTATTGTATTTTTTTCAAATTCATTCACTTTTTCTTCTTGTTTTTCCTTTTAGCAGCTATGTCTATCCAGAGAATTTTTTTTCAGAAATTGCACCCTTCAATTCCATAATGTCCATAGGAGTATTTTCATTCATTGTAAACATGTTTCCTTTTTACTTTATTGATGATAGTTATAACAACCATTTTAAAATATTTGCCTGTTTGGTCAACCTGTTTCATTTCAAGGTTATACTTGATCTATTTTCTTGATTTTGTATGAATTGCATATATAGACCTTAAATTAGATGTAATTTTTTCTAGACATTCTCTTGGATTTGCTTATGTTGGGTGATTTTGGACTGTGTCTGGTGTGTTACAAATGGTAAATATTGGAGATTCTGATTCCTGTTATTCATCAATAAATGTTATTTCCTTTGCCTTTGTACATAACATTTTTGGCTTGGCTTGAACTGCCATTTCTGTTTCTCAGTCAGTAGCTCCTTTGTGTTCAGAACTTTTTTTTAACTTAGTGCAGCTGTTTAGCCTCTGTCCTACACATGTATTGTCCAGAGATCAAAGAACCAGAATAAGCAAAACATAGGAAGTCACTTTCTGACTCCTTCTGTTCTGGGATTCTCCTCAGTTCCTCAGCGTGCACAATTTCTAAGCTTTAGAATTCTGATTCTCCAACCAGAAAGAATGAGAGGTTTTTCATGTGTGGGCTGTTTCAGCTTTGCTACACCACGTGGACTGCACCAGACCAGAGTAAAATCCATGGGGTGGGAACTTCAGTCAAGCCCCTGCTCTCTGGTGAGAATCCCTCTCCCGCAGAGTTCTTCCGGTCATGCTTCACTCTTTCAAGTGGTTGCACAGTCATGCCCCTTACTGACAACTGAGAAGTTTCAAGACCCCCGGTGGATAACATTGAAACTGGATAATATGGAGTTCTACACACACTAGATTTTTTTTTCCTACATATATGTACTTATGGTAAAACTTTATCTACAAATTAGGAACAGTAAGAAAATAAAAACAATAACTAATAGTAAAATAAAACACATAACACACTATAATAAAAGTTAAAAATGTATAAATTATTCC
This sequence comes from Erethizon dorsatum, assembly GCA_028451465.1. Classification (NCBI taxonomy): domain Eukaryota; kingdom Metazoa; phylum Chordata; class Mammalia; order Rodentia; family Erethizontidae; genus Erethizon; species Erethizon dorsatum. Next base: position 75,342,389 of record CM051831.1, read on the forward strand.
GGAATTTTCCAGTTAAAATTTTCTAACCATGATTGACTGTAAAAAGTGAATCACAGTTAAGAGAAGACTATTATACCTTCAGATACTCACTTTTGTATTGGGTCTTGGATGTATAGTCATTTTGTACAGGTCGTCATCCAGTACTATACATACTTAATAAAAAGATTAGCCGTCTTAGTCACTGATATAGTTGTTGTTTTTTTCTGTATTTGGTTCGGAAAAGATATAAAGGTAACTTCCCATCCCAACTTAACCTCATATATTGATTGAAAAATCTTATTTTGGTAACTAATGCTCAATAAATACCTTGTGAACTGGAGAGATAAAAGTACCAAAATAATTCCATAAATGAAGCCCCTCAAAATAGGAAAAGTGTTACTTATTATGATTCATAAAAAGTATTGAATTTAGTGTTCCTAAAAGTGTTTCTGTACAACACTAAGGGTTCTTAATTTGACATAAATGTCAAATTAAGTTTATTCACATCACGGGGCTGGTGAGATAGCTCAATGGCATAAGCGCCTGCCTGGCAAGCGTGAGGTCCTGAGTTCGACTCCCGAAACCCACAAAAGGAAAACAAGGGCCAGTGATATCACTCAGAGGCACAAGCGCTTGCTGGCAAGCGTGAGGTCCTGAGGTCGACTCCCAGTACCACATAAAAAATAAAAATAAAAATAAAAAAAGTTTATTCACATCTGAGCTTCGGTGTGGTGCTTCTTCACACATTTCATTTAGAGAATCATGTGATCCTAATATAAGAGTTAGAGTCTACAATACTTCTGTATCCTCTTTTTAAATTAAATACATGGGCCGGTGAGATGGCTCAGCGGCGTAAGCACCTGCCTGGCAAGCGCGAGGTCCTGAGTTCGACTCCTGGTACCCACATACGAAAAAAGGGCCAGTGATATAACTCAGCGGCACAGGCGCCTGCTGGCTTGCAAGGTCCTGAGGTCAAGCCCCGGTACCCACACACAAAAAAAATTAAATACATAATAAAATTTGAGTGAAAAATATCCATTACTACATTGGAACAGTCATTACTATCTGCAGTATTAAATATATTCTAATACTGCATCTTCATGTAGAGAAAGAAATGGACTGTCATAATGTTTAATGTTTGGGCAATTCTGAGTCTAGCAAATCTCAGAATGTAATAACATATCTAAAAATCCATCTGGGCGTGGTCGTGCATGCCTGTAATTCCAACACTCAGGAGAATCAGGCAAGAGGATCTCCACAAGTTCGAGGCCAGCCCAGGTTACATAGTGAGTTCAAGGCCAACCTGAGCTATATAGCAAGACCCTGTTTCAAAAAAAAAAAAAAAAAAAAAAATCAAAAAACAGTTTAAAACTGCTTATTCCACATTAATTCTTAAATTGTTAGTGTTTTAGTCACATTTTGTCCCCAAATTAATTCCACCACTGGAAAATATCAATTTCAAAGAATTCTAATAAAGTAAAATTATTCTTTTCTAATGAATAAGATGCCACAAAGTGAATAATGCATTAAATTATAAAAAAATTAATATTACAGTAGTCCAAAAGGAACCTCATTTCTTCTTTTCTCAGTCACTAATTTTCCCAGAAATATGCACCGCTCTAACTTCTTACAGCCTAGATATTTTGGCTGTTTTTGACTCTTTTGGCTCAGTATTATGTTTGCAAATATCATTCATATTTTCTGTGTAGCAATAAGGCATTAAGTTTCATTGATTTATGATATTCTATTGTATGAACTGACACTTTTTAAAACCATTTTACTTCAGTTGGATGTGGGTCTCTTACAAAATGTTATGAAAATTCTTATACATGTGTTTTGGTATACATTTGCAGATTTTTCTGTCAAGTATACACCTATTTCTGCAGTGAATTGATCATAAGGTAAGTGTATTTCCAAATTTTGTAAATGTTTTAGTAACTCTCCTCCTTTCTGAGACAAAATACCTGACACCCAAAACTTAAAGGAGAAAAAGTTCATATTGGCTCACAGTTTATTATACAGGTTTCAGTCCATGTACAGCAGGCTCCCAGACAAAAACGTCATCCAGAGGAGCGTGACAGAGGAAGAGCTACTTACATCCTGAGAGCCAGGAGCAGAGAAAAAAGGGAGGAGCAGGCGGAGAAGGGGAGAGACCCTTCCAGGTCTGCTCCCAGCGGCCTGCTTCTTCTGACTTCACCCTGCCTCCTTACAGCAAGTCAGCTATACTGAGCTCCAAATTCTATCACCTTCGGAAAGCCCAACCTCTAACTAAGCACATGAAGCTTCAGAGGGACATTCCTGATCCAAACCATAACAGTAACATTGATATTTTCTTTATGTTTGTTTGTTTTTGTACAGGAAATTGAACTCAGGACCTCATGCTTGCCAGGCAGGCTCTGTGCCACTGAGCCACATCCCCAGCAACACTGATATTTTCTAAAGTAGATCGATTAACTCAGGTACTGCACAGCAAGGTATAAGTTTCCCTTATGCCAGACCCTTGTCATTTTTTACTTTAGTTACTCTAGTTCCTATGGAATGACAAATATTGATTCAGGTTTCACTTCCTTGATATAAGCTTGACTATATTTTTATAAGTATAAGAATATTGGAAGGTTTTGAGATGTTCCTGATCGTATATATGTGTTGTGTGTGAGTGTATATATATATATATATATATATATATATATATATATAATATTTTTTCTTAGTTACTTGCTTGTCTCTGAGATGCAATACTCAACACCCACAAATTAAAGGAGAAAAGGTTTATTTTTGGCTCACAGTTTTTAGAGGTTTCAGTCCATTGTCAGCTATGGTAGGGTAGCATGGCAGATGGGCATGGCAGAGGAGTGTTGCTCATGACGTGGTAGAGAGCAAGCAGAAAGAGATCGAGGGAGGAGGGAGGAAGATAGACCCTTCCATGTCATGTCCCCAGTGACCCACTCCTCCAACTGGGCTTCGCCTCCCAAGTCACATTTAACTACAAGCTCATTAGCGGGCCAATGCCTTGATGAGTATCCCACTCCCATGAGCCAATCACCTTTCAACTCCCAAAGCCCCACCTTTGAGCACATGAGGCTTTGGGGGGATATCCAGCTATATATATTTTTCCTGCCTTTTATAATTTTTAGGAGTTATTTACATAAATTAGTTAAGTTCTTTGTTAACAACTATATGTATTTTATATTGCAAAAGAATTAAAGACATCATGCTATCATGATATATACATAACTATGTTAAGCTCACAGTAGGTAAGCTCTGGAAACAGCCCATCAACAGACAAACATAAAGAAAATGTGGTGTTTATACACAATGGAATACCAGTCAGACATAAAGAAGAACGGAATCATGTCATTTGCAGTAAAATGGATGAAATTCGAGGCTGTAATGTTAAGTGAAGTAAGTCAACACAAAGTTAAATGTTGCATGATTTCTCTTATGTGCGAAACCAAAATCAGAAATAAATAAGGAGTACAGATGGTAGGAAACAAAACGACAGACTCTTTGAAGATGTGCAAGGGAATCAGAAGAAAGAAAAGGTGGGAGAGTAGAGAGGTAGTAAAGGTATAAAAATGATCAAAATGTGCTGTGTACGTGTATGAATTCCCCAAAAGGAATGTAACTATTGTGTATTGAAAATATACACTGATAATAAAATAAAATATAGTAATAATAAAATCTTTTCCCACTCTGTGGCTTACCCTTTTACTCTTTTGATGAATATATGTTCTGTATATTAATGTAACTTATTCTATGCGTGTTTACCTTTATAGTTAATGACTTTGTACTCTTATAAAGAAAACTTTGACTAACCCCATTTCATGAGGATATTTTCCCATATGATTTCCAACAAAGTTTCTGTGTTTTGTTTTGTTTTTTTCACTTTCATGTTAAATCTTTTATACGGTAGGTATCAAGATTCATTTTTCTTTATGTGGCTATTTAATTGACCTAGCACTACTTTTTAAAAGTTTATCATTTCCTCATTATACTGAAGCTTCACATTTGTGAAATCACATAACAATATATGTCTGTTTTTATAATCTCTGACCTACTTTATGGCTGTTCTGGTTTATTTGCCTCACCTTGTGCCAATTACAATGTCATAATTATTGCTATTTTTTAATAAATCTTGATATTCAGTACTGTAAATCCTTATTCAAAATTGTATTGGATAATTTTATAATCAATTTATCAATTTCTTTAAAATACAGGAATTTTTATTACTATTGTATTGAGTCCATAAATCAACCCAGGAAAAGCTGACATCTTTACAATAGCTTTTTCAAACTATATTCCTTTCTTTTTTAGTGTCTTTAATTTCTGTCAATAAAATTTAATTATTTTCAGTATATGAATCTTGAAGATTTTTTATGATGTTTCCACCTGAGATTGTGTTATTTTATGCTATTATATATGGTGGCCTTTAAAATTATTTTCCAATTATTTATTGATAATACTGTACATGTAAATTAGAATAAATTCATATTAAATCTATTCTTTCACTTCTTTTATTTAACAAACTCTGAAGTCACTGACTTATTTATCTATTATTTATCTAGTTTTGGTTTTTTGAGATAGGGTCTCCCCATGAGGGCCAACTGGCCTCAAACTTGCAATGCTGCTGCTTCAGCTGAGTGCTGGGGTAATAGGCATGTGCCACCACGCCCGGCTCAAGTCATTGATTTTCATCTTTATTTTAACTCTCTTCCCCATTTTCATGGATAATTCATTATCAAAATCTCTCCTATATCACCCCAGTATTTTACCCTAAATAATCTTGATTAGCTCAGTTTCTGGCTTAGCATAATTCTCATCTATCTTTGTAAATCTCCAAACAGAATATGCCACTCTGCTAACTTAGAAACTTCCATAACCTGAAGATAAAAATTCTTCATTGTGCGACGTCATTGATGATCTGATCTCCTAATATGTCTTCCAGTGAACTATGTAAATCTGCAACTTAGTTAACAGTTACTTAACTACTCACAGTTAAGGAACTCAATAATATTTTTTCCATTGATATGCTTTGCTGTGTGTTCTTTGCTCTTCTTGTAATGTCCTTTCTCCTTCTCTACCTGGTGAAATCCTTCTCAACCTTCAGGACTTAATTCAACTACCTGTGCTTCTTGGTAGCCATTCATGTCTTCACCGACCTGGTACAATCTTTCTCTCCTCCAACGTTTTGTTTAAATAGCTAGAAAAGTGTACATATCTATTATTTGATAACATATATCAATTAAGATTATTTTATTTAAATACACAGAACATCTTTAAAACCATGAGGTAAAACAAAAATAAGTTCTCAGATTAAAAGTTTATAGCTATGTGGTGGTTCCTAGTCTCTAATAAGTCAACAAGGTTCCTCTCATCTTTCTGTTCTGACATCCTCAGTATGGCTTCCTCCTCGGGCCACTTTGAGGTCCAGGAAGACAGCTCCAGTTACTCTGCCTGTTTTCCAAGTTGCAGAAACAGAGATGTGAACACAGGAAACACGTTTCCTCTCTTAATGGAATATTCCATATAGTCTCAAAAGGTATTTTTGCATACATGTCATTGACCAAAAAGTAATCACATGATTACATTTATCTACAAGGAAAGCTGGAGAATGTAGTCTTTTATTTAACAGGGTATTTTATTACTCAGTTATTCATTTTGTATTGAATAAAGGCAAAATCAGGATTAGATTGGCACATAACTGTCTACTCTTCTTACGGCTTGCATGGAGAATGTCCCACAAGGCCTCATGTGCTTAGACAAAGCTTTTGGAAGGTGATTGAACTGTACTCATTAGTGGATTAATCCATTAATGAGTTCAGAGCTCAATGTGCTTTTGGGGGTAGCGCCTGGGAGCATGGCCTAGAAGGCTCCCTCTGGGGCTTCTCCCTTCATCCCATGCTTGCTGGTCACTGTGATGGGAGCTCCTTCCTTCCGCCTAGGCCCTTCCACCATGCTACTGTATTTCTGCATTGAAGCCTGCCAAACTTGAACAGAAATTTCTGAAATTGTGAGCCAAAATGAACCTCTCCTTTAAGAGGTGAGTGTCAAGTATTTTGTCCTAGCAATGAAGAATGTGAGTAAAACAATGGTACAATCCCTAAGTTATAATCATACAAAAATTGTTTCCTCTTTATCCCTTGTGACAAACACAGTGCCCGTCACAGTAGTCACTCACGAAGGTTTATTGAAGAATACATTTGAGGCAGTTAAGAGATATGTGAGCATAGGTTGCAGCAGTGCCTATTTCAAAGGACTATTATCACCTAGTACTTGAAAATATTCTAGATGTGCTATAGACTGACAATTTATATACCCACAAAATCCATATGTTAAAGGCTAATCTCAATATAATGGTATTTCAAGGTGGGAACTTTAGAAAGTAATTAGATCATAAAATATCTGCCCTCATAAATATGATGAGTGCCCTTATAAAACAAACCTCTAGAGAGTTTGCTTGACCCTCCTCAATACAAGAAAACAGTGAAAAGTCCTCATCTTTGAAAGAAGTAGCAACCCTTCACTAGACAGTGAATCTCTTAGCACCTTGATCTTGGCCTTCCCAGTTTCCAGTACTCTGAGAAATAAAATTCTGCTGTTTATATGCCACCAGTATATGTTACAGAAGCCCAAATGGAATAAAATAAGATTTTAAGTGGCCTGGTTTTGCCTTATTTTTGAAGAACTGTGAAATTATAGCCCTGAAAGGTTAAGCATTTCTAGCTAATACTGATTTTATTGATTTGAAGTAAATTTAGGAACATTCAGTCACTGGGAGTATTAGAAAAAAAAATTACAAGAAAAAAAATGATTTTTGGCTGTGAAAGTTTATATAGTCAGTAATGCTTTCCCACAGAATTTAGTAGCTTTCCCATTTAGAAACACAACTTGCACTCACAATTTAAACTATTTCAGTGATAAAATGAATATAATGGAACAAAACAACAAGTCATAAATGGACAAAGAGAAAAATAACGGTCTTACTTGTGGTCCTTCTCTAGTATGAGTGAGAGGACTAAGCTGACTAGAATTACATCACCAAGAAACAATTACTAAACTCAAAGTTATGACACTATATGACCAAGTTTTATACAACTAATGCTTAATCGTCATTCAGTTTTCCAAAGACAAAACTTTATTTTGAGATCTTTCAATTAATCTAGTTTATGTTCTCTATATTTTTCATTTATTATCAATGGATTTGAAGTGAGTTGATTTGCTCATTACACATGGCAGTGTATAGTTACTTGGCAATGTTTTAATTAACCACTTCAGACTGTTTCATATACAGGAAGACAAGTTAAATTGATTTTTTTCTCTCAAGAAAATAAACTTGCTCACACAGTCAGTGCTTACGGAATATGTATTATGTGTCAGACACTATGCCAAGTGAACAGAAGAGCCATCCTCCTGCTTATACAGAGCTTAGATTCTAGTAGAAGAGATAAAGTTTTAATCAGTCACAGCAGTGAATGTAAAACTATGTCTAGAAGATTGAACTAAACAAAATGTACATGATACTCTGGAAATATGGTAAAAAAAATAAAAAAATAAAAAGATCCTGCCCCAAAAGGAAGATGGAGGAAGTTCATTTATGATTTTCCTAATGGCATGACTTCAACGTTATTGTTGAAAAATACAAAGAATTAACTATTACTCAGAAAGCTTGGATTAGTCATTCACATTATTTTAATTTGTAGAGTAGGAGTAACAGTGAGCATCATACCTTTATGTTTTAGAGGGAAAAATATGTACTAAATAGTTTTATTTTAGTCTGAGGAGTAGGTTTCCAGAGTCATCACAGTCACTTCTTCATACTTACATTGGGTATTTTTTGGCACTCAGTTGTAATTTAGTTCAGGTTGTATGCTAGAGCTAGCGGGTGACAAGCCACCTTCAGAACTGGTTTTGAAATAGGTGACTTTAAGCTCAGTTCCTCAGACTGCAAAAGCATTATTCTTGCTGGTTTAGAAATACACAGTTCAATATGGTAGCCACTAACTACATGTAACTATTGACACTGAGTTAAACTTTTTAAACATTGAACATTGTCTTCCTCAGTCTCACCTGCCACATATTGAGTGCTCAGTAGCCACCCGGGACCAGTGGCTTCTCCATATTGAACAGCACAGGAAAAAAATCCATCACCAATAAAATTTCTATTGCACAGCAGTGCTCCAGAATACATAAAGTACAGTGGTGTCTGCACTTCACAAGAAAATGAAATTTTCAATCATCAAATAGCTGTGTCAAAATCTATGCTAGTTTAGGAGCTGGGAGCAGAGTGTCAGACCCCAGTGGTACCTTACATTGATTTGTTTCATGTGAAATTCTTACTCCATTTTCATTATGAAAAAAAATATAATCCTGAGTGAGAAATCAAAGTTCATCCACTAATAAAAGAAGCAGAAAAGATGTTGTCTTCTAGCTCATTAAGCATTGATTAAGCATCATTTTTCTGAAACACGTGTTTAAGAATAAAGTGTCTACTGAGGCAGAATATGACACTTCCTTATTTTATCTTGGAAGTTTCTAACTGATTTCACACTGGTCTCCAAAATAATATCCCCAAATATTAACTGTTTTACTTTGCCCCATGTTCCAAAAAAAATAGATCTTGAGGGAGGGATTAAAGCACTTATACTTTATCTAGTTTAAAGTATAAAAGAGAATATTTGCACAGTAAAGATGAAGAAACCAAACAAAGGAGGTAAGACAAGAACGAAGAAATATAATCAGAAGTAGTATGAAAAAGTGGAATTCATAAGTAGGGTAAGGTATATCATTCAATTTATTAGTCATCTTTATCTTTGCTGAGACAAAATGCCCAGCACCCACAATTTAGAGGTTTCATTTGCTCAGTTTCAGGCCACAATGGGCTGGCTCCAAAGCAGAATCATTATGCCAGAAGGGTATGGCAGAGCAAAGCTGCCTAGTTCACAGCCGCCAGGAACCGGAGCAGGGGAAGAATGCCAGAGAGAAAGGGGCCAGAAACATTATGTATTTACTGAAGTCACACTGCCGTGACCCACTCAGACACACCCAAAAGTGTGCCTTATTAACCTGCAAGGCATTTCTTAATGCAACGAAACTGACATCAAGATTCAGGGTCACAATCCACTCCTTGTCAATTTCACACCCAGACATGTCTTCTTAAACCATATTTAATCTCCAGATAATAACAATAATCAGTTCATAATTCTGCTGGTAAAATACAGTTATCCCTCATACAACCAAATTATCCCTTCTCCAAAGTTTCAACAGTTCCAGCATTTTGTAAAAGTCCCAGTCCAAATCTCTTCTGAGACAAAAGCAAACTCTTAGCTGTGAACCTCTGTTAAAAAAAAAAAATACATATATATATATATATATATATATATATATATATATATATATAATCCCAAGGTACAATAGCACAGTGTAAACATTTCCATTCCTAAAGGGAAGATTACCAGGAGAGGAATAATTGAACCAAAGCAAAACTCCTACAGCCTTGCTAGTTGCATCCCTTACAGCCTCTCCCTCGGGCTTGATTCATATATGGTCTTCAGCTTTATGCATTGCCCTCTCAGGGGCTCCTTGCCTGGGCTCCAAGGCCTTCCTCTGAAATCTGGGTGGAAGTCTCTCTAACCCCACAACTCTCATGACCTGCATGCAGATAAAACCAGCATCATGTAGACAATGCCAGTGTTTTCTGTCAGCAGAGGCACTACCAGGCTCCCTTGGACATTGGCTGCAATCTCAATATATGAGACTTCTCTAGATTTGTGAAGAGCAAGTGTACATTGGGGTGGTCCATAGAAGGGAAAAATAAGGAGATGTGTTTATGATGTGTTCTCTCCCACATCTCTTTACACACAAATTGAGCATCAAGTCATGAGAGGCTGACACACCACCCCCCGCCACTTTCAAGATGTGCTACCGATGAAATAATCCATCGAGTGCACAAGGGAGACTCTAGGGTATAAAAAGAATGTGGAATATGTGCAATATATGGACACCAGCATTCAACTTGTACTCCAATCAGATTCTGAGATCCGTGAGCAACAAAAGTGGAAAAAGTGTGACTCAAGATTAATGCTGGAGTGAGGGAGATTAAGACTGTGATCCAGATAGTTATATTTTCAAGGATTAAGAATGACTACAGTGTTTGCTTGCATAATCTTCAAAGAATCTGCCTGTCTGTTTGTTTGTAGAAAGAATGGAGAGGGAATGTTCTAGAAATACCATGTTGTAAAAGAAGAAAGAGAAAACAGCCACCAATTGGAAGAGTTACAAGGAAAGCAGTGTGCTGAAGGTTGAGCTATTTTTATGTTAAGATAAATATGAAAATGAACATGTTCCAAGAGTTTTAACATAAAGGAAAAGTGATAATGATTGATCCAGAAACAAGTGATAATGATTGATCACGAAACAAGTAGTAGGGTTTGATGAGCTAGGAAGCATGTCGAGTGGGGGTTATAAGCAGCTTCATTGAAATGAGTGTTTAGATAATGATTAGGGAGGATTTGGGTGTGAGGGGCATCTTTTGATGACTAACAAAAAGAAATATATAGGTTTTGAAAGAATTAATATTCTGGGCTGTATATTGAGATGCAGTGAGTGCTAGGAAAAGTGAAATGGGATGGGCCTTCCAACACCAGACAGAGACCCGTGTCTTCTTCTCGCCCAAATCCAAAGCCTGGCAGGTGTGGGCAAATAGAGGGTACTCGCATGGGGGAGCCAGGGGCCCAGAAGGCACTCGCTCCCCATACGCAGCTCTTCCAATAGTATTATTGAGGCAGCAGAGGAGCTGTCTTTGCCAGGAGGCTATGGAAAGGAAGCTATTCACAGGGATGTGGGTGTACCACATGTTCGTATTTCTTTTCAACAACATTAACATTTTGTGTGTATTAGAGTTGAGAAATATTTACCACTGGCTTACATGTTGCTCTCTTCCAGAAGACAGTAATTGTTTTGGGTTAAAAATTAAGAACTATATAAAAGTGCTACTGCAACCACTTTCAGACTGATCATCCAAATTTTGTGACAAAGGATTCTAGTAACTTATCACTCCTGCATAAATGAGAATACAGAAGTTGCAGGCTTTACCTTGTGGGGAGGTGGAGGGACTAACATAGAAATCCCCAGATGGTTTTATGCAGAAAGCAGACATTGTAAATAGAAAGAAATGTATCTTTAATTTTCTGGAATGAATTTCACTTTTAAGATAACTCCATTGCTTTAGGCATTTCTTACATTAACTTAAACAAATGTAAAATATTACAAAAATGTGCTTTCATGACACTACTTCTAAATACTATATCAGAATTCAGCACACCAAAATGTTTAAATCAAATCTAGTTACAAGCGAATATTCTTATTATTCAATACTGTTTTGAACTTTTTTTGAAAAATAAAATTCTTATAAATAAATAACTTAAATAAATAAATAACATAAATTCTTATAAATAAATAAAATAACATTCTTTAGAGAAAGCCACTACATAGTACACGGAGCATCATCATTACATAAATCTTCAGTGTCTCCATTTGTGCTAATCAAAATGCATAGGAACATGAGTTACTACAATCTTCAGATAATTGCTAAGAGCATGCAACATGGACACTTACCAATACTTGTAACAGGTCTGAAATAAAATTATGTTTAGCCCAAGTGATCTTATATCCCTTTCTGTTTCCATTAAGACATGTTTTAGACATTAATAAAAGTTGAGTTTAGCCCAAATATCCTTACCCTTGGACAAACAGGCATTTCTTCATTTATGAGCAACATTCAGATTCTGTTTAGGTCACGTAAACACCTATTGCCCAAGAATTAAAGGAAACACAAAATCGCATTGCCAAAACACTATCATTCTCCTCTTCTAACATAACATTTCCCATTGAAGACCTGAAAAGGTATGTTTTTAGAACAAATCTAAAGACTGCCTGTTCACTGGAAGATACTGGCTCCCACAGAGACGGAGCGGAGGGCAATGACGGTGAAGCTTTTAGAAACCGACTGCCCAAACTGCAACCCAAAACCCACTTATTTATCACAAAGTGCCAACACAGCAATTTAATCTGAATACTGAGGTTTTAGTTTGGAAAAGACAACTCATACACTTTGCTAGCATCCTAACAGAGAGGGCTCTGCGTGCTGCTGCAGCACACAGACCATAGGTTGCCACCACTGGTAGGGGACGAGTTACAAACAGGTGAGATACACTCGAGGTTGGGACCCAAATCCAGAAATGTTTATGAAAAATTTCTCTTTACTACAACCAGAAGAATACAAAAATATCATTTTTTATCTAATAAATAAAAGATATTGCTGAAGCAGGATGTAAATACAGCTATGACTGGCTGTACATATATCATCATACAAGTACGGTGATGGTTTAACATATAATTTCTGGAAAAAATATGTTAATGTTTTAAAAATTCCATACACAGGGCCGGTGAGATGGCTCAGCGGCTTAAGCGCCTGCCGGGCAAGCGCAAGGGCCCGAGTTCGACTCCCGGAACCCACATACGAAAAAGGGGCCGGTGATATCGCTCAGCGGCACGGGCGCCTGCTGGCGCGCGAGGTCCTGAGGTCGACCCCCCGGTACCCACAAAAAAAAAAAAAAAAAATTCCATACACAGACATGCATTTATTACTTGGGCTGACAAATAATAACTGTTTTAAATTCAGACATATTTTCATGAAAGAAATGACATCATTATGAATAAAGTTAGTCTCCTTTGCTTCCCTTCATCATTCTACTTATTGCTTACTGTCCAGGGGCCACATGTGTCACAATTTGTGAATTCAATAAGTCTATACTTTTATACCTCTATCTTATATATAAATAGTCGCTACCAAAACTCATATATTTTAAATTTTCATACATGGTATCAATGTGTGGTATCATTTGCAACTTCTTTTACTTTTTCATTCAATTTTTGAGATCTGTTCATGTTGACATATGTCAACACAGAACATTTTGTTTATCAGTTCTTTTTTTGATAGTGGTTTCTTAGTTTCTGACATTTCACTTGTACAAATGATTCTGCAATAAAAAGCTTTCTGTCCTCATTTGTTCAGGGATTTTTCAACCATGTATCCATATGAATATAATTTCTGAGCTGCAGGTAAGAGTATTTCGAACTTTGTGATATTTCACTAGATTTACAATCTACCGCAGTATATGAGACTTACTATTTACTCAATCCTAAGTTATATTTGGAAGAGTCAGCCTTTGAAAATTTTTATTGGTATAAAGGAATATTTCACCTTAGTCTACATTTTAAACTTTCTCTTTCAGAATTTTTAAGTTTTCTCTTCTTTGAATTGCTTTCCATTTGCATTATCTTCTTTTAAATAACAGATCGGTTATTTTTTTATCCTTACTTTTATGAATTCTTTTGAACATTATAGCTACCTATTCTTATATAAATAAAAAATTCTTTTATCTTTAATATGTATCAAATGCCTTTAGGTTGCCTTCGTGGGTTTTTTTGTCTTAAGAAATTCTTCTCTTCCACATTTGAAGAAAAACCATCTTGGAAGAAAATTGTCTCATGATTCTGGAGGCTGGAGCGTGAGAACTCATGGTGTTGGGCTGCGGGAAGGGTCTTGTCACTACATCTTCCGATGGCAGAGGACATCGCAAGCAAGACTGAGTGAGTGGGATACTTTTCTGAAAGTTTAAACTATTGCTAACCATTTTTAGGTCTTGGATCCAGTATACTTACTTTGGTGAGTAGCATTTGTGATAAGAAATCTCAGTCTCACTGTGTTTTCATCTTATACAGACCCGGCTGACTCAGCATGTAAGACCTCAGAGGTCACAGTTTCATGATTAACTTGTTGCATCGTCATGCTCTTATGTGAGCACATCATTGTGCTCCTTTTAGGCTCTTTTAATTAATTCCCAAATTAATTAAAATAAGTACTGTCACAAATAAGTATTGTTTAATACTGTGGACTTAAAGTATTTTAGTTGATGAGCTGGAAGGAACAGGGAAGGATAGAAAAGGTAGGGAAGGAAAAGTATTGAGATGTGTTATGCACATAGGCCGACCCCACAATAAATGTGATCATTATGTATTGCAAACACATACTAATAAAAACATAAAATTGTAAATAAAATAAAATACAATGTCTCAGGTGATGAAAAATTCAAATACTTGCTCTTTTTTTTTTTCATTTTTCAAAGCTGACTTCTGTATCCAAGACTGTCAATTGCAATAAATATACTGTCTAATTTGACATAAACACTCTTTATGCTGTTTTCCAATTCATTAAAATTATATATCCCGACTGATGCAGTTGGTTTTTATATTTTTTTATTTTTCTTCATGCAACGTTATATATCTTTTCATTTTATCTATTATTCTGAGTCATATATTTTTATTATTAGTTTACAGCTTATATTTTTGACTGGTATAGTTGGTATACAGCAATACTATTAATTTTAATATCAAGATGTTATATCCAATTAACTTAATAAATTATCTTATTTATTTTAAGAGTTTCTCAGTAGATTCCTTTGAATATTTTATGAACCAAATCACATTAATTGCAATTAAATGTGTGATGCTTGAAATAGGACTTTGGTAGTTATCTGCTATAAATAGAAAACTACACAAATTTGTTAAGATTTTGAAATCTTAAATTACTATTAAATTTTTATCAACTTTTTGCATGTGTCAAAATACTCATATGATATTTATTCCCTAATCTGATTAATTGTATTGATAGATTGTTCTGAAGTTACCCTAATTTACCAAGACATGTTAACATTTTTTATACCAGAGCCAGGATTTGTTTATTAGTACAGTGTTTTAGTTTAAAAGTTGATAATTGAAATTCTAAGGTAGGATGAAATATTTTATCCATGTTCATAAGTTGGTGAGTAATTTTCTTTACTTACACTGTCTTTACCTGATTTTTCTATTATTGTGGTATTGACCTTGAACAATGATTAAGGTGGTATTTTAGTCCAATTTCTGATTCTATAACAAAGTACCAGAGCACTGGCAATTCTTTTTTTTTTTTTTCTTATTAGTGCGTGTTTGCAGTACACAATGATTATGAAAAGATATTCCCTGTTCCTGGATAGGCAGAACCAATATAGTAAAAATGGTCACATTGCCAAAACTGTTATGTAAATTTAATGCAATCCCCATCAAAATACCAACAACATACCTCACAGAACTAGAGGAAAGAATCCTAAAAGTCACATGGAACAAGAAAAGACTGAGAATAGCAAAAGCAATGGTGAGTGACAAGGGCAAGACAGGGACATCACAATCCCAGACTTTAAGATATACTATAAAGCTACAGTGATAAAAACAGCATGGTACTGGAAACAAACAAACAAAAAAAAAAAAAAAACAGACTTGTGTGTCAGTGGCAATTGTTTTGATAACAAGTAGACATTTATGATAAAGCATCGTGCTGGCATCTAGTGAGGGCCTTCTTGCTGCATGATAACAGGACAGACAAAATCACATGGTGAGACTGATCAAGTGTCTAAGTATCATTTTCTTCCTTTTCTTATAAAGCCCCCGAACGCCATTATAGGACCTCTACCCTCATGACTATCTAATCCTTATTACCTCCAAAAGGACCCACCTCCCAGAACCATTAACACTTAAATTTGGGGATTGCTTCTAAGGTACATTCTGGGAAGACACCTTCAAAGTATGGTAAGTATTTTTTTCCCAAACAACTTAGATTAGGTAAAAAGTGTGTGTTTATTGACTATTTAACAAAACTTACCTAATCTTCTGGTGCTGGTATCTTTTCTTTTTCTGTGAGGATTAAGCAAGGAATGAACAGGAATGACTCAAAAACCTCCTTTTTCATTTTCTAATAGTGATTTTTTGAAATTCTCTACCTTCTTTTAAAATGGCTTGATTGAAAATTTTCTATTTTTTATTTCAAAAAAATCAACTTTTGGTTTTTATTTTATTTTATTTTTGTGTTTATTACATTATTGGTTTTTGTTTTTATGTTTGTAATTTGTTTCTTCTTTCCAGAATACACTTCACATTTTGTATATATATTTTATTTCTTGGATATATTTCAATTACTTATTAATATATTGCATTTTTCACCTTCACTTAGCCTCTTAAGATTACCATGTAATTTATTTATGTCACATATTTCTTTTCTCTAACATATAAATAGATTCTAATAAATATTCTAATCACCACTATAAGTATATCCCACACATTTTGATATGTAACTGTTTTACTGCCATTTATTTTAGATACTTCAGAATTTCCATTGTGATATCTTTTGTAATCTAAAAGTTATTTACAACATATGTGTTGTGTCTGTATGCACACTAGTGTGTATTTTAATATGTATAACTTTATTATTGATTTATTACTTCACTGTGTTCAAATAATAAAAACTATAACTCTTTTGCATTGAGATTTCCATATGCCTTGTACTGATTTTTTTTGTAGGTTTCACATACATTGGAAGAACATAACTATTTCTTGGATATATAGTTTGGTAGATAGGTAGATAAAGCAAGACAACTAATTCTTTTCATTGTATTTTTTATATTTTCTACACTTGGATCATACTTTTGGCAATAAGCTTCTTGAAAAATATTTTAAAGTTTTACAATTTGTTTGCAGATTAACTACTTCTTATAATCCTGTCAATTTTAATATTGTTAGAGTATCACAATTTATGATATTTACATGTTTAGTGAATATGTTTATTATTATAGAGTGTTCCATCCTTGTTTAGGACTTTACTTTAAATCCTATTTAGTAATTCCTTTTTACTATTTTACTAAATAACCTTTGGTTTTTGTAATCATTATATAATTATAATATTTGTATTCATTATTTCTTCTTACATATTTTTCTTTCCAAATTTCTTTATGTTTTGGCCTTGTTCATGTCTTAAAATATTTAAAATGAATATTTCAAAATATGTTCTGAGAGATTATGTATTTTAATAGATTAATGGATTTCCAATTATGATGTTTATTTAACGTGTTTTCTTTTTCTTTGATGTTCCTTTAGCTTTCATATCTTTTCTTTCCATTTGTTGCAATGATAAAAGTTGGGTTTTTTGTCATTGCTTTTGTATCTTTCACTAGAATTACTTCATCAATTGTGTTCCTGTTATTTTAGTGGTTACATTAAGGTTTTTATTCAAAATTACATGGAGTGAGACTTGACTTCTTTAGGTTTATTTTTCTTTATTTTTATCAATATTAATTATTTATAATTTTTTTTTAGGTAATTCAAAAGAGAACTGGAAGTGGGTTGTGTCACTAAGCAGCAAGTAAGGTGTACCTCAGCAAATGACTCACTGAAGCGAAGCATCAGATTTTTCTAACAAATTGAAAGCTATGTAATCCTTCTTCTTCATATACCAGATCCCATCTTTATTATTTCTATCTAGAGTTTTAGTTTAAGGTTTTTTTTAAAAAAGGAAGTGATAGATATCGCTCAGCGGCACGGGCGCCTGCTGGCGCGCAAGGTCCTGAGGTCTACCCCCCAGTATCACAAAAAAAAAAAAAAGGAAGTGATAACAAAAATTCTACAAAAATCGGGTATATGAATACTGTTTATCATTTTTCTCCTCGCAATTTCTTCCTGCAGTTTCGTACCTGCTCTATGGGTATTCTTTTCTTTTTGCTACAATTCCTATTAGTGATAAATTCCATTGCTCATCCATGTATTCAAAATGTTTTCCTAGTGCTTTTACTATTGAGTGATTGTTCAGAGGTACACATAACTGTAGTTTGATAATCTTTTTCTCCAGCACTTTGTATCAATTACTATATCATCTTCTGGTCTCTACTGCTTCTAAAGCGATGTCTGCTCTTATTTTAATTATTAGAAAATTTGCTTTTCTCACAAGGAGATTTAAGAGTTTTCTCTTTGTCCTGATGTTCTACAGTTGCCTCGTTGGTCTGAGTATTAAGTGTTTACTTTTATCTTACATAGCTCTCTATGTGTTTTTTCTAAATGAAGGTTCAGTCCTTCTCTCTGAAATTTCTGTGTTATCTCTTGAAATATTGACTTTTCTCTTCTTTCAATAATTTGAGGAGCAAAATAAGATTTTTAAGTTACCCCATTATCTGAATCTGCCATAATCTTGATGTCAAATTTTTCTTTCTTAATTTTTTTTGTCTTTTCCCTTAATGTTTTTCTTTAATCTTTTTTCTTCATGATGTACGTAAGTTCTTCAGTACTCCTTCTAAATTGTCAATCTCTTCAGCTCTTCCAAACTGAAGTTCCATTTTTTTTTTGTTCTTGTTGTTTTCAATTTCAATGATTATATTTTTATTTTAAATATTTTTCTTCAGTGCTTGTTTATGACATGTTTTGATTCATAAACATCTTATTCATAATAGAATAATTTGTTCTTCCTTTCTCACTTGGGCTTCTTAAGACTTTAAAAATACATACTTACATCTTCCTCAAATTGCTCAATCTAATTACATCATCAGAGTCACATCTGTTTACTGGCTATCTCTCATGATTATTGTCCTAGTCCTAGTATGCTTTGAAATTTTGGTGGTATTTATTCAATATGCCTTTTCTGGTTTCTTTTTTTTTTTTTTTTTTTTTTAACATTTCCTTTGTCATCTTTCCATGTGTGACAGCTTTACAGTTGTCTCCACCTGCCTTGTTCTCTTACTGGGGACCAGATCTCCTGGTTTCAAGGATATTATAGATGTATTAACAAGCAAATTGAGGGTTGGCCCATCTATAAAGAAGCACCCGTTTGTGCTTCTTTCCACCCCATCAGACAACAATTTGTTATTAAACTCAGCTTTGGGGGCCCTGGTCAACCTCCCCATATTAAATACTGTCCCTGTCTCTGCTCTCTCACCCATTTTCATCCTAATGGTTTGAACACATGGACATTTCTATTCGTTTCCGTTGCTGGAATTCACGGGCTTCTGACTTAAACCACATTTGCTAGGAGGTACTTTTATTGTCTTTCTGGTCTTCGAAGTTATTTATCTGGCTTTGGTTGTAGCCATGTCTTTCTAAAAATAGTTGTGATATGTTATCTTCTTAGCTGTGATGATTCCAGGAGGACTGGAGGAAATAGTTGGCATCAACTGCCAGTGCCAACTTGAATAGCAAACTTATTGCAGGCGGCTTTAGATCAACAGAGGCTATCAGTAACAGTTAGAGATCTAAATATAAACTTTATACAAAAGAAATAAAGCATTAGCCATCTATCACTGTTAGAGACTTGGGTGCCACCCATTTACCTGAGGAATATTATCTGTGTAATATGGTTATAGAATATTGGTGAGTACCTTTAATTCATTTGTACCCTGATGTATGAAATTTCAGGAACAGTTTCATGCATTTGACAAAAGATTAGAAATAGTTTTTCACTGCTGGTAAAATATGTGTCTCATTGTTTTTGATGTGACTTTAAGCTTATAGGTCATTTTTGTCCTGTAGCCTTATTGCGTATCAGCTCAACAAATTTTTTCCTGAGACCAAGTTTTGATAAGAAGCTGATGTGATATGTATGTGGTTTGAATATGTCCCCCAGAGTTTCATCAATCATAATTTAATCCCCAGAATTAGTTATGAAGAGGGTGCAAACTTAATCTGACTCTGATATTTAGAGGAAAGGCATTTGGGAGGTGTTTAGAGTTCAATGTAGATATATCATCAGAATAGAACCCCCATAATTGAATCTTTGTGGCTTTAAAAAAGAGAGAGACCAGAAGGCATACGTACATACGTGCCACCCCGGCTCCTGCCGTATGCTATGGTGTAAATATGGTTTGATTATCCTTCAAGGGTCTATTGTGATTGAAATCTTGTTCTGTCAGTACACACTATTGGGAGATGGTGCCTAATAAAAGGCCTTGGATTTGGGAGGGAGGGGTGGCCTTGGTAGTTGGTTTTCATGGACACCATTGGTAGCTCTGGGAAAGGGTTGTTACAAAAACCTGAGTGGCCCCGCCCAGCTCAAGATGTCATTGCTTGCACTCACCTGTGTTCCCACCACCAGGGAAGCCTATGAATTCTGCCTTTGGGGCAAGCTGCTCTGAGGCAGCTGCAGCCATGATTCAAGCAAGCATGGTCATCTTTGTGGCAGAACTTCATGCCATGTGGAGCTGTTTCGCAGGTGCAAAGAATGCAAGATTCATGGGGTGGTGGAAGCTTTTGCCCAGATTGCAAAGGAAAGTTGGGAAGCCAGGTAGAAGTTTCCTCGGGTTTAAAGCTAGGGGAGAGAATGCCTGGTGAGGTGTCTAACGGAGCTCTGGGGATGGAGCCAAAAAAGGCAGAGTGAACTGCAATGTGCCATAGCCTCTAGGAAAGCCACTGGCATCACCATGCCAGCCCAGTGAGAAAAGATGTGGCCTATAACTGACAAAGCTACAGGGGCAGAACTGTCCAGATCCCTGGGGACCCAGCCCTCCCTGCAGTGTGCTTAAGCAGAGCATTAAGATTTTATATCTGTCCTGCCATGTTTTGTCTAGCTTTGGGCTAATTGCGCTTTTTTTCCCCCACTCGTTTCTCATTTTTGGAATGGAAATGTGTGCTCTGTGCCAGCCCCATCACTATATATTAGAAGTAGGTGACTTGTTTTGACTTCACAGGTTCAGAGCTACAAAGATTTTGCCTTGATAAGTCTTTAGAATTTTGAATTAATGTTTGTCCACATTAAAACTTTAGGACTGGGCGGGTGAGATGGCTCAGCGGCTTAAGCGCCTGCCCGGCAAGCACGAGGGCCTGAGTTCGACTCCCGGATCCCACATACGAAAAAGGGGCCGGTGATATCGCTCAGCGGCACGGGCGCCTGCTGGCGCGCGAGGTCCTGAGGTCAACCCCCCGGTACCCACAAAAAAAAAAAAAAAAAAAAACTTTAGGACTATTGGGGATGGAATGATTACATTTTGCATTGTAAGAAGTACATGAATTTTGGGGGCAGAAGTAAAGTGCTATAATTTGGACACAGTTGATTGTGTCCACCAAGTCTTCCTCTGTTGAAATTAACTATCTATCGTGAGGTATTAAGAGGATGGAAATGAAATCTATTGTATTTAGATGTTGGGCCTATCAGACAATTTAGGATTCAGCAAGGTTATTAGGATGGAGCTCTCCAGATTGAATCCTGATGGCTTTATAAGGAGAGAGAGACCAGAAGGCACACACACACACACACACACACACACCCCTGTGCACTTCCTGTTTCTTGTCATGTGACTGCACTGCCTCCTGACCCTGCTGGCAAGAAAGCCATGACCAGGTGCTGTCCCCCAACCTTCAACTTTAAGGACCGTGAGCCAAAATAAACCTCTTTTCTTTAAAACTTATCCAGGCTAATATATTCAGTTATCAGCAACAGAAAACAGACTAAGACAGAAGCACAGAAAAATATAACTATACTATCTTCCTAGCATGTAAATTTAGATGAGAAATTACATTGTTTTTGAAGGAATGCTGGTCGTGGAGTTAATAAAGAAGCGATTACTTATAGCTGGATCATCTAGGATATATATATATATATATATATTTTTGTGTGTGTGTGTGTGTGTGTGTGTGTGTGTGTGTGTGTGGGTACCGGGGCGTCGACCTCGCGCACCAACAGGCACCCGTGCCGCTGAGCGATATCACCGGCCCCTTTTTCGTATGTGGGTTCCGGGAGTCGAACTCGGGCCCTCGCACTTGCAAGGCAGGCGCTTACGCCGCTGAGCCATCTCACCGGCCCTAGGATATATTTTTTTAAAGTTCTGTGAAGTTTTAATTTCTTAGTTTCTAAAATGGAATTATAAAAATTATATGAGATGACATTTAATAACATTAGATATATAGTAAGCATTTAAATG
The DNA here is from genome assembly GCA_028451465.1 of Erethizon dorsatum. Lineage (NCBI taxonomy): Eukaryota > Metazoa > Chordata > Mammalia > Rodentia > Erethizontidae > Erethizon > Erethizon dorsatum. The sequence goes on from CM051831.1 coordinate 75,364,189, forward strand.
TTAGTTGAAAGATAGTAAAAGAAGGGCAAACTCTTGAATACTGCTAAAAAGATTTAAATTCATCAACTTACTCTTGACTTTGTCAGTCACAAATTCCAGAAAACTAAACTGGATAAATAATTAATATCATATTTGATGCAAAATTAAACATTTGGTTTTAATTTTAGAAAGAACAGTACTTTAGTTGTGAAGATTTTATAATCAGGACTTTGAAGAAAAACATTCAAATCAAATAGCCTAGAATTAACTACTGGTTTGTCACTGAAACCAATGATTTTGAATAAATTTATTGTCATTGCACAACCATTATTTTCACTGGCAATTAGTTTTAGGTGAAGACTCTGGGAACTAATACTTTTGCAAAGAGCCAAGCAAATCACTGTGTAGAATGGTTAAATAGACAACAAAGGACAACTGAATTTGTTGCTAGTTAAAGGTATGTGCTTTATTAGTCCATAGAGAAATATCATAGCCCAGGACATTTCCATAAAACTAAACCTTAAATTATATACACAGATATGTTTAAGTGCACAAATTAGCCACAAATCCTATATCACTCTTATTAACTCTTCACAATTAATTACTATGGTATCAAAACTGAGCTAAGGATAATAATAACCATATCTTATATTTTCGTAGTTCCATGCACAGTCAGATGAACTTTTACAGTCATTATCTGATTTGAATCTCACAATAACTCTGTGAAACATGAATTATTTCCTCCATTATGCAGATAAAAAAACTGAGGTAAACAGAAGTGTAATTATTTTCTCCAGTAATTCAATGTTCTATCAATTATTCTGCATTTGTCAGAGTTAGCCAAAATTTCCATTGCCTAACACATTGTCATTTACACTGTATTTAAATTTTTATTGTAAGAAGATTCACTGAGCTGAGTGAATCTACAATTCAACATTGTTTTGCCTAAGTTGCTTAGAAGATTCATGTTATAGACTACAATTAAAATGCATCTTTTGACACAGAATGGAAACCAGTGACTTCAGAGAGATGATTATTGAGAAATTATCTTTAGCATTTTTTATTTTGGAGATGTTAAGCACTTCACAGTTTATTTTTAAAACTTTGAATTGGCAATGAAACAATTTATAAATGTAATTTTGTACAATACCACAAAACAAAGCAACAAGAAAAAAAGTCTCCCCCCTATTTTTGGCTAAGTGTAACATGCCCCGATATGTCCAAAATTATCTTATGAGGCATTGGATACTGAACTCAAATAACTGTACTGAAGGATTAAGCCTAAGAATTGCCTTAACAAGTTCATATTTATTTTGCTAAAACATTATGCATTCACGTCAACATGTTTTCATAACTTAGTGCTTCTTGAGCAAAGAGGCTCCTATATTTGTAGTTTATATTTTTGTTAGTTTACATTTCAGCTCTCTGGTGGGTTTCAAAAATTATTATTTTTTAAATTTTAAATGTGGTGCTGTTCCTCATATCTGAAGAACAGTAAAAATTATTTCTGTAGACATTGCTCTTTTCCCATATTCTGAATTAATTTAGCATCATTCAACTATATTTTCATCTAATGTATCTTCCCAAATACTAGTATTAATTTAACACTGACAACATGTCAATATAATTCTAAGAAAAACATAGTTGGTAATAGGTGACATACCACCATTTCACCTAGACACCACTCCCCTTCTCCAGCAAACAAAAATCACAAATAAAACTCTACTGTGCCCTATTTCGACTGGTTCACTATATCAGTTCTTCACCAACCACATTGTTTTTCTCTGAGGTTTAGATAAAAACTTTGGAAGAAATTCTATTATCTGCATTCTGGCATCACATTTCAAATGGGGCTGATATGTCACCTTCATAGGCCTTTGGAAATTTTGGATTCTTCAACACTTTTCTCCACACACAATGCACACACACACACACACAAAAAAAAAAACTACACACACAAAATATTTTAAATGATACTTTAAAACTACATTGACATAAAGTTAATATATTGATACCATATATTTAAATTTTTAAGTCTGGAAGTTTATTTTTCAGTCTGGATTTACAAAAATTAAAATATTTTTGTGGTACCCAAGGTTTTCTGGGCCCAGTGCATTGTGATTACCATATCTAGTTCATAAATGAGCCCTGATTTTAAGGCCAAGTAATCCTCAGGAAAAAAAATATTTTTAAAATATTGGATATGATCAAGATTTCCAAGAATATTCTGGTATATTGATCTTCTTCAGTTCAAGTGTCTGAAAAGTATTAAAGTCTTCTTCAGTATCCAAGAAATAGGCATTCCCATGCAAATGAAATGAGGACCAAAGATAAGTTACATAATTCACATAAAAAGTATCACACTTACTGAGGCCCTACAATATGCTAGGACTAGGGGTAAAAGCCCCATATGAATTATTTCATTTAACCTCATAACTACTCCAAAAAGTAGGGAGTATTGTCATTACTTGCATAAATGCAGAAACTGATGTTCAGAAAAATAAAGTGATCCATTCAATGACCCACAGGAAGTGGATGGTAAAAGTCAGATTCTAGACCAATGTTTGTCCAAGCATTCACTGTGATGCTTTCCCCAGTTGATTTTTAACATATTATTTTGGTAATTATGATGTACTAGCATTACTTCTACAGTGTAATATAAAGTTTTTTAAACGTATTTCATTGTTAACATAAAGAGGAAAAAAGAGAATCTATCTTTTATACCATAAGGAGGAACAAGGAGCTCTAGTCGTAGCCTGGTTTGAATCCATCCTCCTCACTGCACACATACACACATGCTTGACTGTGTACCTTGCACGTTCACACACACACACACACACACACACACACAATCTTACCTATCGACCTTCAAACATGCATTATGTCAGATGCCTCAGAGATTATTTTATCTTTCTTCTTTTTACTCTAACTCTGAAAATGAATTTAATTCAATTTCTAAACCCTCTACTAGGCACATATAAAGTAAATCTGAGACAGTCAAATAAGGATAAACGAAGTTTAAACTTCTTTCACTATTTTGAGAAAGGGATTATATCAGGTCTGAGTTCTGCCGATATTGATCTTTTCAACTCATTAGCTCCAAGCAATGTCTCTGCAGCTAGAAATAAAATAATGTCTATGAAAAAAATTTGCATCTATTTTCCAAAATAGAAATAGGGGATAATACAAGTTGGCAGATTGGTGAGCTGCTGGATGAAATATTGACACCAACTAATGGCCTGAATTTGCACTGAGTAGATGAGATGATGCTAAGATACCTCAACAGTTAAGCTTAGTGAAAATTGTGCCCAAACTTCTCTTCTTACCCACAATTTTGGTGTTGCTCTAATTCGTATTTACTGTTTTACTCAAGGGATGTTAATGCACCTAAAGTTTTTAGCAATACCAATTAAGCTTGAAAGGGGCAAAAACTGAAGAGCTGAACCATTTATCATTTCGCTAAGATTCAATATTTAAATCTTTAAGCATCTTTAAGCAATCCGGTGGTAAATTCAGATCATGTTTATTAAATGCCTTGAATATGTACTGAAGGGAGGATGGTGCTTTAAAATATTTGAATTCATTTGTGAATCTGTGTTTCACCTCAAGAAAGTTGTTCCTGAGCAAACACTGCCAGTGTAGTGACGTTATTTTCACTGAGTGTGTTAAAGTGTCCACATGCAGCACAATGCAAATTATACACATTTCCTCTTCCAATTTGTGCCCATGGAGGCAGGAGCATCCTGCCTCTGGAGTGGAAGGCAATTTTGGAAATAATTCTCTCACCTAGGAAGGGGAGATCTTAGGTTTTAAAAAAAATTAAGATGTGTTATATGTAAGTACTAACTTCCCATGATGAAGGTAATCACTGTGTGCTGCAAAAATGTACTATTAAAAAAATTACATAAAAAGAAATACAAGCGTCTATATAAGAAATGATTCATATTAGGAAGGTTCTAAGGAAATATTTTCTCTTTGGCCATGTCTATCTTTTCCTCCTGGCTTATTTTCAGACTTGAGCTTTTTAAACTATAAGTTGGAATAAAACTCAAACATAGGATGGACTGGAAAAATGAGGGCTTGAGGAGAGTGCAGTGGCTTTCCAAACTGTAAAACCCTGTGTGCTGATGTATTTGGTGACACGTGGAGTCCTGGGTTAGAAGAAATGGTGATTAATACTGTAGAGCAATCTCATTCAAAAGCTGGAGCTATTGACTTCCTCTGCAGATGTCCTTGGTGCTAGACATAACTTTCTAACCTGTCTGCCATTCTCCTTTAGTGGTTAATAATTTGTATTTAAATGTCTTGATCAATAATTTGTATTCAATCATCTTGGTCATTTGAGTTTCCTATCCCATCTGCCATAAAAGCTCATATTTTATAATGAATCAGTATCTTGAAATTTAGCCCAAAATATAATATGAATATTATTAGATATATAGTAATTTACAAAGGTAAGTAAATGTAATTGTCCATTATTTAAACTTGGATGGGTACCAGCAATTTTTTACCTTTTTGAGCTGAGGCTAAAGTAAGTATAAATTTAAAGAGATGATAGAGGGCCGGTGAGACGGCTCAGCGGCTTAAGCGCCTGCCTTGCAAGCGCGAAGGCCCGAGTTCGACTCCCGGAACCCACATACGAAAAAGGGGCCGGTGATATCGCTCAGCGGCACGGGTGCCTGTTGGCGCGTGAGGTCCTGAGGTCGTCCCCCCGGTACCCACAAAAAAAATAAAATAAAATAAAGAGATGATAGAATAATTTATAATCAACAAAGTAGGCCAAAAGTCAGATTGCTTGTATCATTAAATACTTACATGGTTATGTTAGTTAGCTTTCTGTTACTGTAACAAATATTTAAGGTAAACCAGTTTAAAAAGAAAAAAGTTTTATTATGGCTTACGGTTTCAAAGTTTTGATTCTCAGTCACTTGGCCCATTTACTTTGGGCCTGTGGCGGCACAGTTCATAACAGCAGGAACACATGGTACAGGATAGTGCTCACCTCATGGTAGTCAGGAAAAGAGCCTGCTCCCAATAACCCTTCTTCTACTAGACTCCACTTCCTAAGGGTTCTGCTACTTCTCAATAGCTCCACAAGACAACAATGCATGGGCTGTTGGGGGGACGTTCAGGATCAGAACTATAGCAACAAAAACACTATTTTTAGTAGTCACACAGCGTGGTTGTTTTGCATAGTCAGAAGCTATGTAAGATTACTCTGCTGAGAGGGTGGTGCAGCTAACATGTCAGACTTGCAGTATTTCAAAGAGAAATTCTTAATTTCCTAACTAGAAAAAATCAGAAATCTATCATTGAGAAAATTATAGTGAATTCACAAAGTGAATTATTTAATCTGGAAGCTGTTTTATTACATTGTTAATGCCTTGGTTTCTGATGCTGAGTTTGTTAAGTTTCAAAATGGTTTCTGATCTTGGCTAGAAAATAGTGATTTCCTCCAATATTATTTGTACCTTTTCCTATACTGTCTGCATCAGATCTCTGAAGAATAGAAATCTGCCATTGAGTTCATGTCATACAAGAAACCATGCCCAAAGCTGAAGGAAGATATCCGGAAAGAATTCTGCTTTTGTCTGTTACTGCTGCTGTATTTTAGACTGGACAATTTATAAAAAACAGAAATTTATTGCTCACATTTATGAGCAGTCCATGATCAAGATGCCAGCTCATTTTTCATCTAATGAGGGTCTGTTCCTCATAGATGTTCTGACATGGTAGAAAAAGCCAACACACTCTCTCAGCCTTTTTCTTAAGGGCACTAAACCCATTCATGAAAGCTCTGTCCAGACGAATTAGTCCCTGTGTCTTAATACTACAGCATTAGGGATTAGATATCAACATATCAGTTTGGGGAGGGGGACGTAATCATTCAGATTATAGAAGCTTCCAATCTCATTATGAAGAATGAGAAAAAAAATATAAAACATCTCGTGAATGTGTTGCTCATAGGAGGTCCTAGTCTAAGCCAAAAGATTTAAGTACTCACACAGCATGTCTGTACCTTTTATTGCTACAGATGTTAATCTCACCCGTTCATCAAAGTATCTAGCTCTTTTTGTGTTGTGATGACAAAGTGCACATATAATGGGAAAATAATGCTTTTTCCCCAATAGTTGCAATAACTAATGGCAAGAAGCAGCATATTGATTCTAATGGGAAAAGAGCATGGTGTTTGGGACAAATCCACTTTGAAATAGACAAGGAAATGATTTTAATAATTTAAAATGTGCTCTTGCTCTCCCTTGTAAATTTCTCTTCCTTTCATCTCTGGGTTTGCTCCAGGAGAACTCCATGACTGCAGAGGCCTGCACTCCCACTCAGCTGGCCGGGTAGATTCATATCCCACATGCTCCGTCCTCCTCTGTCTGCATCCTTGAAGCCATTCCTGGCCCTTCTTGCCTAGTTAATTCTTTCTTTTCTGAGGTCCTACTTAATGTATCTGATGTTTTAGAATGCAAATACTTCTGCTTTTTAAAATTTCTGATTATGTCCTAAGTGTCTGTATTATGCCTAATAACTTAGTGCCTTCATAGCAAGAGATAGCCATACAAAACATCTAAGCTGTTCTATATGGAACGTCTTGATGAGAGGAAAAAAAAATTAAGTACCTGTCAATATAAAATAAAATCTAGTTTGTTACTAAAAATCTTCTGAATCTTACAGATTTACATATTATGAATACTTATATGATGTGCCACATTATTTTTATCATAGTAATATTTATTCACGTTCAGTTGTCCCCAGTTCACTTTCCTTGTGCCTGAAATTCTCCCCCTCCATAGCCTCCCTCTGTTGCCACCACCACCATTGCTACTATTATTGCTACCTTGTATTTATCATGACTCTAACTGCCCCCAAGGGCACCCCTACCGTTTCTTCTGGGATTCAGCCTTGAGCCGGTCTTATCCAGTGTTCCTTTAAGTCCTTAACAGCAGATCTTTTCTAAATCTGCAGCATAATGCAAATTGCTGATACACTGAGCAATCAATCTCCTTCACCGTCTGTTGTCCCCAGATGCTAATCAGATACCATTTTACACTGTCACATCACATACATTGTGTCTCAGCAGGAAAAGTGCAGATCCTGTTTTAACCATCCACTTGGCTCTACTCACTTTCGTTCCTCATGTGTGTGATGATTACGTCTACGACTAACACTACTCAGGGAGCAACATCAAGGCAGTAACTAAGTCCCTCTTACAGAGTACTAACACAGCTGCTTAGATCAATGGGAGATCAATACATATTTGTAGAAAGAATAAATACATATCCATCTATACATATCACAGCTACTGTAAAGACACAAGAATTTATTTGGGAGTCCCTTCTGCCTTTTCTGGAGTGTTTAAAAGAAAAAAAAAATGTAGATTCCTTGTTGGTTATCAGACAGTAGACGATATTCACAGAGAACAAGTTTTGCTGAAGAAAGGTAGATAGGTAGTTAGGGTTAAAAAGATGTCATAGGGCCGGTGAGATGGCTCAGTGGCGTAAGCGCCTGCCTTGCAAGCGCGACAGCCCGAGTTCGACTCCTGGAACCCACATACAAAAAAGGGGGCCGGTGATATCGCTCAGCAGCACGGGTGCCTGTTGGCGCATGAGGTCCTGAGGTCGACCCCCCGGTACCCACAAAAAAAAAAAAAAAAAGATGTCATAAAGCATTAAATTAACACCTGATTAAAAACGATCAATACCCACCCTAGTTTATCATAACAGAAGGGGGAATATGAATGCTGGTGTGTAAAGGAGGGAAGAGAGGAGGTTTATGGTGTACAGTAGTTTTATTTAGCAGTGGAAACCAGAAGAGACACCAACAACATACATTAACTTCCTCAATGCCACAGTGGAACTGGGCCTAATTAATTTAAAAATCAAATTCATTGTGATGTAGTTTGCATATTACAAACATTCACCCTCAAGGAATACAGTTCTATAATTTTTGGCAAGCACAAAGAGATATAATTTTCATACAATCACGGCTTCCAGAATTTCCCTCCAGCTTTTGTCAGTCTCCTTTGTCCATCTGCATTGATCTGCTTTCCATTCCTATTACTTGCTTTTCCAGAATATCATAGAAATGAATCAAACAATTTGTAAACTTTTGAGACTGGTTTACTTCACGTATCATAATATATTTAAATTCAACCATGTTGTTGTATGTATCTGTGGTTCATGGTTCCATTTTATTTTGTTGAGTTATATTCCATTTGGGGGATGTATTAGTCTACTTATCTATTTACCAACTGATGGACATATAGTTTATTTTCACTTTGTGACTATTATGATTAAAGCTACTGTAACCAGGTACACAGGATTTTATTTTTAGTGGACACATGTTCTCATCTTTCTTGGATAAATATCTAGGAGTGGAATTGCTGGATTATATAATAGGTATATGTTTGAGTTTATAAGAATCTGCCAGTCTATTTTGCATTTTGCCTAAGTTTTATTTTCTTAAATTTCTAACATTCTATCTTCCCAGGTAATCATTGACAAAGATAATATCATACAGAAGCTGTATGACAGCTATAAGAAGAGAATAGAATTTACAGATTTAATGAGAAGAACACCAATGACACATGAAGGTACAGGCCCTGGCTGTCATCTGGTCTCACCTTATCTGCTGTACTTTGTGTTATAAGTAAGTATATCATGAGAGAACAACTTCCTGTTGGTTACCATTTGCAAACATCCACTTCCCTCCTCCTGGCTCGGTATTCAGCTGGCTCAGTACTTCCCCTGTCCCCCACACACATCCTACCACCATCAACCATTCTAGTTCTGAGTTCTGTCAAGGGGACCATGGATCTAATCCTAAGAATTTCACATGTGCCAAGAAAAAGCAATCATGGCTCTCTCACATCGTTAATAGTGTTCCTAGTGGAACACTAAAAGAAAAGAAAAAAATTGAAGAAAAAATTCTTGCTCATACTATATTACTGTATTATTATTTTTCCCTCTGGCACATATCCTGTATCCAGCTGGAACCGGAAAAGCATGCGCCAAAACACAATTTGATAAAGTGCTCATGTTTGTGGATCTTTCTGCCCTGACTGGAACCAGGAAGTAACACAAGTTTTTAAATGTAAATGAGTTTTCCCCTTTTAGCTTTCCCTGCCAGCTTTGCAGTATAATTTTTGCTGAGCATTATTGTCATCCTGAGCTCTAGCCTCAAGTCTCCTGAGATACAATTTCAACTAGAATGGGCTTACTCACATTAAATCAAAGATTAATGAAGATTAGGGTGGAGAATAGCAAATGGAGAATGCGTCTCTGTTTCTGGTTGTTAACATTGTCAGAGCTTTGTTTGACCTTTGTAAGGCAAATTCCTTCAGGGAAAGGGAAAAAGTTTTTTAAGGAGATGAATCCTGTTCCCGTGTCTCTGATGAATTTGGAGCCCTAAAATTGGTTTATCCATCGTCCTGTGACTTAAAAGAGTAAATTAGCCTCAGTCCTTGTGTCATTTTTGAAATAGGCAGGGGCTACATGGGGTGCAGATAGCTTAGTGATGATACAGCTGTTTAAAAGAGCTTTTCACGTAGTGAAAATATCACCACTGAGGAGTAACTCTACACAAATACTCCTTGAGAATCATACGTTAGTCACTGCTCGTGACTGTCATCTATGACTGCCTCTGTTGAGTTGTCTTCACAGGAGAAGTTCAGCAAGTAACTTTCAGATTGGTTGCTCATTAATTCCTTCTTCAAACTAAGCAAAAGATTCAAGAAGCTGTCCACAGTTTAATAATCACAGAATCGCAGCCACAGGTCTTACAAAAAAAGAAAGAAGCACGGAGAAATGAAGCCATTTACAGTCTGTTGGAGAAGACAGTGAATTTCAAAAACAACCTCTGTTTCATTAAAAATTTATTTATTCAAGTTTAATGTGCTTTGAAATGAATTTGCATTTTATAAAGAGTAGAATATATTTTCATAATACTTTATCAAGGAAATACAACCCCAGAAAGGTCACTTATATGTTATGACAACGTCAAGTAGTTTCTGTCCTAAATTTGGCATACTTAAGGATTAAATTCTTTTTCCATAAATTACCCATGATGGCATCTTACCTTTACAATATAACATGACTTTTGATCAAAGCTTTCTGAAAATTCATCTCACATTTCAAGCTCATTTAGTCTGAGTATACCCACTTTTAATACCTATCAAAGAAATATGTGTAATACATTTCTGGAAAGTGCACAGAGTGTGAGAGATAAGAAATTAAAATGTTTGCTCCTGAAATTACCTTAAATGGTAAATAATCTGTCATACAGAAGCTGGCCTTACAACCTTGTAATTCCAGATTTCTGTCAAGGACCTTATATTTGTTACTCAAACCACATAGCATTTTTCTAGAATACTTTTTGTTCTATCATAGTAGGATCATATCATATTAGACAGTTAAGGGAATTTAAACAAATTTTAAGTCAGGGGTCTGCAAACTACAGCCTATGGACCAACCATTTGCTTTTTTGCAAATAAATTTTTATTGGAATCCAAATATCCTCATCTATGATAGTTTTTCATTTTGTTTGTTTATTGTTGCTATGGTGACAGAGTTGAAATTTGTAACAGAGAACACTTGGCACACAAGCTTAAAATATTTACTGTTTGCCCTTTTAATAAAAATTTTGCAGAGCTATGTTCTGGTTTATCTCATGCTTTGAAAACTTTTTCCACTACTGTTTGAGACAATATAAAAAGTATAGATTATCATATTATAAATGTTAAAATGCCAAAAATATGTGCTCATTTGCCTTAGTGTAAGGAATGATCAAAAATGCAGTGAAACCTTAAATTAAAAAACAAAAAAAACCTTATTACACTAAAAGACATTTTGCCAAAAATGATGGTGTAAATGTGTTTGAAGTGAGGGGAAGTAATGGCAATGTGTTTTTTACTATAATAAAAAAATTTTAAGCATTCATTGTATTTTCTGATTATACCTCATTGACAAATACATCAATCTCTGTCAAATAAAAACATTATAGTGCATCTTCATGCCCCTTATTACAAGAACTGGCACCATGCAACTTCTGGCTCTTCTTCAAAGTCAAAATGACCACGAAAGGTAAATGTTTAGAATCAGTTCAGGACATAGAGGCAGTCAGAACAGTGTAGCAACTGAAGACATTGACCAAATTGGAGTTCCAGGACTGTTTCAGAAAGTGGCAAGAATGATGGGATAAGTGCAAACAGAGAGGGAGTATTTAAAAGAGGATTAATGGCAATGCATCTTTTCTGTAATAAGTTTTTTAAAATATAAACATTCACTGTATTTTTTGTTCATTCCTCTAATATGTGGAAAAATTGCCTTCTAACCCTTTGTATTAAAATGAAACTTGTGTGTCCTTTGGGAAAAGAACATTGCCTCTCCTGTCTCTGTTTAGACTGGATTCAAAAGCTTGGGTAAACTATAGCTATATAGCATTTATTGAATTTTGTAAAATCAAGTTATTGATCACTTAAGAGAAAAGGACTTTGAAGCAAACTAGTCATGTGCAATGAAGAATTATTTCTCCCTCCTTGTTGCAAAAGTTGTAATGAGAAGGCATGAAATAAATCAATCACACAACTATCCTTGTAAGGCCTCTTCTTTTTTCAGTGAAGTAACGAGAAAAAAGACAAAGCAGACATTTGGAAGAGCAAATGGAACGTTACTCAAATAAATTGCAAGCTGGCAGCTTTCTCACAGGGAGACTAGAGCCCTACTTCAAAACGCCTTCAAAAGCATTTGAATTCAAGGTGCCCCCAAGCAAAGAAGCATTAAGTGTAGTCTTTATTTTAAAGACACTTGAAGGTTTTAATGCAATGAGATTTGTGGTAAAATCACGTTGTAGAGCCTATGAATGGTGCACCTCGACATGTGCAATGCATAATTCTTGTTAATGGGATTGTTTATGAAGTACTGACATATTTTAATGTAATAGCAAATTTTATAATGAAAATATAGATTTACTAAGTTGAAGTAATTATACACATATATAAAAGCACAGTTCGCATTGCTCAATAATCATCCTGTGTCCTCCAGCGTTGATTACTACTCTCTGAAACGGTTGCTATAGAAAAACCTTGCTATTTTCATCATAGCACAGTTCTGTCCAGCACCAATCGCAACATATTCTCTTGTATAATATAACTACATTTCTGAGTACATAGTGTTTTTAAAAGGCAGTTAAGATCATTAATTTTTGTAACGTTGGGGTTGTTTTTCTTCTTCCTACAAAAATTCTGAGGTATAAATTATGTAAAATAAAAAGTATTTAAGTCTAGTGCTTCATGAGTTTTGCCAAACGTGTATACTTACAAGATCACCATCATAACCAAACAAGACCGTGTCTCACAATAAAACATAAAAAATAAAGCGGACTGGGGATGTAGTCCAGAGTGAAGGCCCTGGATTCAATCTTCAGTACTACGGGATAAAAAGAAAAAAGTCATAAACATTTCCATCTCTTCCGAATGCTTCCTTTTACCCCTCTTTTCATTAAACAGTGGTTGGTCAACTCTCAATCACCAGAGATTAGTTCTGCTTGCCCCATCCATGCTGCTGCATGTTTCATATTTCAGTTTGTCTCATTGTAAACATTACTCCATTGCATGGACATACTATAATTTGTTTACTCATTTACCTATTGGTGGACATTTAGTTGTTTTATGTTTGGGACTGTGATAAAGAAGCAGCTTCAAATGTTCATGTGAAATCTTTTGAGGACGTATGTTTTCCTTTCTTTTTTTCCACAAACAGTGGAAATTCGATTTGAATTTTTAATATTTACTCTACTTTCTTTCTGCCATATAATTCTGTTCCTTATTCTCAGTATTCTTTCACATCTATGTTCCATTTGCATTAATACCTAGGAGATAAAATAGGATGGAAATGGACATAACCAATATAAGGTCAAAAATTCATAAAAGATGAGAAAGTATTTTGAAAATATGCTATTTCCTATTTCCAGTAAATGTTCACTAAATAGCTTTGCTAAAATTCTCAGAAAAGAACTCAAACCTAGGAGACTCTGATTTACATAAATTCTTCATCTACATGAACTCTTTATTTGCAAAGAATCACAAAACAAAGATGAAACTTAGAAGGTTCTGCTGATCTGAACAGAAAAGGTCTTCTCATGTGTGAAAGAAAAGAAACTTTCCAAGGTTTCAGGAGCCTTGATGACACATTTCCTTGACCTACATGGTGTGAAACTCTACTTCTTACAATGCTTGGCAGGGAGAAGAGAGAATGTAATGAAGAGATACATGAAAAGATAACCTAAAACTCTCTATTAGCAATATGACATGAGCCTAAAGGTCTGGGGTATGGCACTTCATCATACTAAACCCAGCCACAAAGATTTTAATCTCTAAAAAGCCACAGAGATTCCCAAAGACAAGGAATGTGCATTATGAGTCAACAATAAATGAGTATTTAGATGTTAAGATTGTCAAAAGCTGTGAAGAAAATGAGATTTTGCTCTACTGTATGAGCTTAACTTATTTACTCACTAAGTAGCTATATTCACAGCTAAGCCTTGCACACAATGATAAAATTTATTTTAGAGACTAGGGAATTTATGTTGTGCTACTGTAGCTTCCAGGTATACACATTCTAATTACACACACAGGAACCAGAGGAATAACCATAGCAGGCATGCTGGGAGTTTGAGCCAGGGCTTTATGTGTATTCAATGATTCTCATAGTCTCCCACTCTAAAAGGAGAACAATAGTGATGTTTTTAATGTCTGGTTTATATATATAAAGAACTTAGCACAGTATCTGACATACAGTGGCCACTCAATAAATATTAAACACTATTATTATTTCTTAGAATCATGAACATCTGACTTACAATTATCTGGTCACAATGCCAATCTATGTTACTATCTGTTATACCTTTATCATAAGTTTAAATGCCCTCGGTACCAACAAATTTGGAAAGAAATTCAAACCTGGCATCATTTAAATTCTTGACCCACACACCCACTGCCCGTTTTGGGATCCATGTCTCCAGCAGGTCACTTTGCCTTGTCGCGATCTTTGCATTTCCAGCTACCTCTCTATTGCTTGCGAGCCCCGTCTCTCCAAGATACCGGTGTCACGTCCCTCCTAAGCCAAGCCAGCATTTAGCAGGAACATCCACAGGCCACCATGAAGCTAGATTTTGACTCCTAAAGTAGCAATTAAAGGCCCAAAAGGATAGTTGTGATTTTATGCCTTCTAAAAAAGAAAAAAGAAGATGAAAACAGAGAATAGGCAGTGACAGGCAAAACAATCAATGACCAGTGTATTTAGCCCTAAAAGGAAAAAGAAACAAGCGAAGAATTTATCTCAGTTATAGCATGTTCTGAAAAAACTTACTGCAGCACGCAGTAGGAGTTTCTGTAACCTAAACTGTAATTATACAGTCTGTTCCTCAGAAAAGAGATGCTTTTGAGAATCCCAGAGATGCAGGGCATGACGATAGCTACAATTTAAAGTCTGTGTACACAAATAAGTAAAATAAATCTCATTTTATTTATAAAATGGATATTTATACCCCAAGTATAAAGCACTGACTTCTGCTTCAGCTAGAGGAATTGTAAGTCAGTAATACATCTTATAAATCAAGTGCATGAAGCATTCATCATCTCCTGAGAGTCTAAATCAGTCATGTTCACAAAGTAGTTGCATAACTTGGTAACAACTCTCTGGATGCATAAATCAATCACTTCCAGACTCATGAATAAGTGACATGACCCATAAATCACATGACCATATACTCATGATTCATCAGTCAGAAACTTCTATTTATAACTTGAAAATTTAAAAACATTTATTGTGAACAATTTACTAAATACCAGTCCCAAATTCCCATGATACTATAAGATGATTTGTATAAGAAATACAAACATCCTCCTGTGTCGAGTAGTGTTTTTAACTAAATAGCAAACTAATAATGTTTGCCAAGGATTTATAGTATTCACACTTGGTAGTAACATCTTGTTTTTCTGTATATGAGGATAAAACCTGTTTTTCCTCTTCTATATTCTCACAACACTTCTTGTCAACAAAATGCGTAAGTTTTCCACATCATGCAATTCTCTGACTCTAGCTTGGTGTCCATAGTTTAACTCAATTCTGACACTAACTGGAGTTAACACACGTGTGAACAGCTCAGGCATATGAGCTTGGCCCCAGTTCAGATGCCTGTCATCTGTTGTAAGTTACAAGGTTATCCACAACTTCTGTCCAACTTGGCTAGAAATCAGAAGTTCCCATGACCCCCTTCTCCAGTTTCATAATTTACTAGAGTGATTTACAGAACTCAAGAAAGCACTTTACTTACTACTACCTATCTCTTATAAAGGGATAATGTGGAAACAGTCAGACAGAAGATGTGCATAGGGCAATGTACAGAGAGAGGGGAGCAGAGCTTGTGAATCCTCCCAGTGTTCACCAACCTGAAAGTTCTCTGAACCTTGCCCTTTTTGGTTTCTACGGAGGCTTCCCTACACAGGCATGACTGACATGATTACTGGCCAGTAGCGATTAACTCAACTTTTAGCCTGCTTCCATCCCAGTGATTAGTGGATAAGGCTGAAATCACATAATTTGTCCTCCTGGAAATCAGTTGCCATCCTGAGGCTATCCAGGAACCCTAGCCATCTCGCTGCGTGCACTTACCACCTCTGGCAGTCTTAGGTGGCAGAACACGGGGCAGAGACCCTCCCTGTCTGCGGGTTTCACATCTACAAATTTCACCAACCATGGATCAAAAATATTCAGAAAAAAAGGAAAATATGCATGCACAGGCACATACATCAGCTATTATATGTATAGATTTAAACTATACAGGAGGACGGGGTAGGCCATATGCACATACTACACTCTGTCATTTTATTAAAGAGAAATAAATATCTTCATATTTTGGTAGCTACAGGGGGTCTTGGGATGGGTTATGAAGGACAACAGTATTTCTTATTATACTACAATTCCACCATCACGTGTGGAACATGTAAGCAAGTAAAACTAACAGACCACAGCCCTATTTTTAAAGAACGCCGTTTGAGATATATAAATACATCAATACCTCAATATTGGGAAATCGTTGTTTTCCTTTGGAGAATGTCTTTGAAAATAGATAATGCAATGTAATTGTAACTCAAGTAAAACTATAAGTAAACATTAATTTAGATAATTAAGACTACACATTAGTATCCGAATTAGTAAATATAAATTTTATTAATGTAATTGTATTTTATGTTTGCATAAGCCTTTCATATTTATTTTTTCACAGTCTGTTATAATGGTTATCACCATTTTGTAGATGAGGAAAATCTGTAAGATAATTACAATCCCAAATAGAATTCAGGTTTCTTGTCTTCTATTTCAGTATTCTTCTGTCTCTCGTGTTGCCTGTCATACATTTTGCTGCTGTTAGAAAATCAGGAATAATTTTTAATCTTTCTATGAGCATATAAATTTATTAATTTAGGCTGAAAGTTTATTCATTTAAGCGTAAAGTTTACTACTTTAAACATACATATTTAGGCTTAGAAGTGTCATCCACATTCTAAGCACTTACCAACTGCTAGTTTTTAAAGGTATAATGATCATAAAATAATTATTTGTGCATCATTATACATCTAACATGAGCTGAAGCTTGGATTTTACCTTTGTGATGGCAAGTGCTTCTTTTCTGTATAGATTCATTGTAAGTCATTACAATTTTAATGACAAACGCCATTGAACTAAGATCACTATAGAATGGTGGAATTTCTTCTCTCTACTAACTGTAATTGACATGACTGCAAAGTTGCAAATTACTGATGATTTATAATCTGTTCAGCTGTGTCCGCACATATCATCTAATGATCAGGAATCTTCAAGGAATGTCAAGCCACTCACTGTGACTTAATGTGGATGAGGCTCGGAATACTTCTATCTGTCATTCTCAAACAGGTAACTTTATAAGAGAAATTCAGGGTCCGCAAGGGAAACTAATTTTCTCTCATTATGAAAAGTACAATGTTCAGAGTGTAGCTTAAAAACACTAATTAAAATCATCTTTACTTATTAAGTTGAGCTTTAGTTTGACTTTAACTATCCATTTACAGTTTCAGATTTTTTTTCATTACAACTGTTGTTTTCATCAGCCCATAAACTGGGCAACTCTTATCCTTCTCATGTTATTTATTATTTGGGAATGAGAAAGCAAAAATTGTACTATAGAATTCAGAGTACTGATTCCAAAGTATGATATTCTGCATTAGATTATTTTTGTGCTGCTGCTTAGTAATTTGCCAATGGACGATAGTGACATCTCTTTCTTATTTCTGGAGGGGCAGGTATCACATAGTCATTAAATTTTGCTTAGCATAATTTTATAAAATTCATCATTGTTTCAGTTTATCAATATGGCAAGTTATTTGGGAATTGTATAGACAAATGTGATGTAGGGGAATATTGCTGGTTGGTAAGATAGAAGTTAACTCTACTTCTGGTTTAGTTGGTGTTTTGTGATTTTGAGCATGTCGTTGACTCTTATGGCCTGAATTTCTCTGTCTTAAATTAAAGATTAGATTACCTCTTTCATGTATCTTGACTTAAATTAAAGATTAGATTACCCCTTTCATGAGAAGTGTAAAATGCATGACTGTGTCATGAGACAGTTTGGGGCTTCAAGATTCCATGTGTTGGTAATATTCCCGGGGAAATAACCTACTTCAGCAATTAGGAATCCATTGCTCTTAAGGTCTATTGAGTAAATCACAGCATTCACTTTAAACTTGTTTCATGTGTAGCTTCACTTTTCTCCTTTGATTCCTATTGTTCTTTTCCTAATAGTAAAAGCATACATCTGGACTTTATCTTTGTTAGACATACTCAATAAATGCAGTTCTCCCAAAATGATGATCATCATTGCAAAACTTATGAAGTTCATGGAAAATTTCTGCTTTGTGCTGAATCATGAATGACCACTGTGCTATGCATGTAACAAATCCTTAAAAAAATACCAGTTAAGTCACCAACTAAATATAATATTAAGTTAAAGATTTTAAACAATAATATTATCAGTAAACTAATATTAAGGTTTATTTTATAATATTCCACCAATCTGTATCATTTTAACAGCAATGACAGCATTGTATTCCTTAGGATTCCACCCCCACCCCCACACCCCAGGAAACAGACAATAAAATAATCCTCATTTACTACTCCATCTGCACAGCCCTTCCTGTCCATCTGGATGTCAGATGGAAGCAAAGAGACCCATAGCACTTTGAAATAACTGAGGTGGCCTGGATAGATTTTCATAATGCAATTTATAAAACCAAGTTCTAATATCCATATCTCTGTTTGAACTACAACTAAGTAGATAATGGAGACCACATTTTCCTCCATATCTTCCAATGCATTATTCTTGAAGCATTTCAGGAAAGCTAGGATAGAATTAAATGTTATGTAATGCTCTTCATCCTCCAACAAAGTACATTGCAGAATCATCTTCTTGAAGCCCTCCCAGTGGAGTCCTAGTCCTTATTTTCCTTGTCTGTATTGAGCAAGACCATACTATCACACTGAATTTTGTGTTCTTGGAATGCCTGCCTGGAGCAAACAGGATGAGAACGGAAGGGGGGTAGGAGTGGAATACCATACTAGGTGGTATAGCTCCAAGAAAAATCCTTAGAAAATGCAGACAAATAAATTCTCTGTTCTCAGCATTTGAAAGTTGTCTATCAGATATGTTCTCATAATAATACTAATTCCTTCAAAATGTTGACAGAATCCTGGATTGATACTACTTAATGCTCATCTGGGGTGATAGAACTACACTGAAAAATCTAGTGTGAGCCAAAAGGAGTGTATGACTTCTAGACTAGTAAGACTTTCCAGAATGGTCTGAAAAGAGCATATTGAGTACCTGCATGAATAAGAAACAAACCTGTGTTATTTTAAAGTAATGAAACAAGGGCTTGTATTTTATGGCAACATAACCTATGGTACTCTGTTACAGATACCTTTGTTAAAAACAATTACTCTCAACAAGCACTTTAAAATGCTTCAAGAAACTTTCAACCTATATTTGCTCAAGTTCCTAGACCTTGATTTTATGTGAAATAAAGGAATGGCTTAGGCCCATACAATAATGCTGATTATATTCATGGGAGAAATGTGAATTATTCTAATGTAATCATTTATTGAATGCTTCATAGTATTTGGCAAATCAATAATTCAATAATTCAAATTCAATAATTCCATACATATGAGGAATAGAAGTCAAATCCAGGGTGAAAAATGTCTACTCCTTACATAATTAAATGGGTTCATCTAATCCAGGTGACACCTTCTTTCCATTTAACATGATACTACACCAGGTGCTTACCATTCTTCTCCTTAGCACCGTATTTGGTTCTTCGCAATGTTAGAAATCAAGGCAAAACCTTCAGAGAGAAGAGAAGTTGCACCCTGCTAATATGCCCACTTAGTTAATGAGCCCAATGGTCATAAATTGGAATAGGTGAAGAAAGAGGCCGACATCCACAGTGTGGACCACATGGTCCCCTTAACAAGAGCACGATCAGAATAAGGGGCTGTGTAGTGACCATGCACATAGAAAACAAAACATCTTCCACTTGGGGCATATTTCAAAAGATCCATTCACTGTCACCCCCACAAATCTCTTTGTTACCATTCTTTGTTATTGGCACATATTTGCAATGCATAATATAGTATTTATATTAATTTTGGTAAATGGTGCATATACATGTCACATCTTGATCATTTTTTTATATCCTTCACCCTGATCCCCCCTCTTTGACCCTTCCTCTGATTCCCTTCACATCTACAAAAATCTACTTTCCTGTTTCTTATTCCTTTATTTTACTCTTTCATTTTACTTAACTTATTTATATTTTGGATTTCTCAGATAACAGAAACCATGTCATATTTATCTTTCTGTGTCCTACTTATTTCACTTAATAGTCATCTCAACATCTATTCATTTTCCTGAAAATTACATGAATTCATTCTTCTTTATGGCTGAGTAAAAGTCCATTGGGCATATGGGCCACATTTTCTTTACCTGTTCATTTGTGGACAGGTATCTAGGCTGTTTCCAAAGCTTAACTAATGTGAATTGCATTGCTATAACCATGGCTATCCATGTATCACTATGGTTTGATGATTTTAACTCTTTCAGGAATATACCCAAGAGTTATAATTGGGTCAAATGGAATTTCTATTTTTAATTTTTGAGAAATCTCCATACTGATCTCCGCAGCGGTTAAATTTGTTTACATTCCCACCAACGCTGTAGCAGGGTTGCTTTTTGCCTGTGTCCTCATCAGAATTTATTGTCTTTTGTGTTCTTCATGATAGCCACTTGACAGGTGTAAGATGGAATCTCAGAGGTGTTTTGATTCACATTTTCCTAATACCTACAGATGCTGAACACTTTTTCAAGTACTTATTGGCCATTTGTATTTCTTCTTTTGAGAAGTGTCTATTGGTGTCATTTGTCCATTTTTTTATTGGGTCTTCTATTTTTGGCACTATCAGAAGAATGAGTGGCAAAACTTTTCCCATTTTGTACATCATCTCTTCACTCTGTTGATTGTTTCCTTTGTTGTGCAGTTTTTAATTTGATATGAGCCCATTTGTTGATTCTCGGTATTATTTCTTATGCTATGTTTAGGAAGTCTGTGTCTATGCTTATGGATTCAAGGGTTTCCCCTATGTTTTCTTCCAGCAGTTTCAGCAATTTTGTTTTTATATCTATGTCTTTGATATATTTTGATTTGACTTTATACAAGGTGAGAAATAGGGGTCTAGTTTCATTTGTCTTCATGTAGATAACCAGTTTTCCCAGCACCAGTCATTAAAGAGGTTACCTTTTCTCTAGCATATATTTTTTGGCCCCTTTGTCAAAAATCAGATGGCTGAAGGAGCCTGAGTTTTCTCTGTATCTTCTATTCCTGTGATCTTCATGTCTGTCAATCTTAGGTCTCTCTAGCTCCCTTCTTACTGAGATTAAAAAATTCATCCCTGTTCACAAATCACCATAGACCTTTATTTCAGACAAACTCTCTAGTTGCAATAACTTTCACTCTGACCTTCTTTAACATAGATAAATGTTGCTTCCCTCTGGTAATGCAGATCAAGCTGGAAATTCATAGACTGCTCATCTATCTCAGTTCCAGAAATGCTATAATCAATTAGTTATCGCCAAAAATAACTGCAGATCAAATCCCTTGTATTACCACCTTGCCTCTGCTATCCATTAGAGTAACTATTACAGTCTTGTCACTTTTCATTAAGTGTTGCTACATTGTCTCCATCACCCAGGGATTCTATAACCCCTTTGACATCAACCACTCTGTTTAAATGACACCATTTCATACTATCATTCTGGGTCCACAGAGAACAAACATTTCAGAGATTTGGCTAATATGTTTATCTACATTGATGCATTTCTTTGTTCTGTGGTGAAGGGAGTAAAAACTAAGCCCTGTTAGAAGACAGAATTAAGAGACAGCCACTGAGCTAGAGGTCTATAAAAGTTTCAGCCATTTTATTTCTCTGATTTTGATTTTTTTTCTAAGGTGTACTAAGGAAACATTGACATCCCAGTTCCATTCATATAGACCAATATTGCCTTGATACCTTAGTCAACCTACTGAGAAAACATTTAGAATCACTGTCAGCTGTTCAACCTAAAGGTACAAATTTAAAAATTTGTAGTTAGGGACTTTCCAGTCATGTAAACTCATGTTAAAGACAAGCCTACCCAAATATGATGTTCTCATTCTTGCCTAGAATCTCAGGCTCCATTATCATAACTATTTCTCAGATTTTTCCCTTCCATATTAGCAAAATCTTGCAATTATCTTGGTGTAGAAGATTTACTTCTCCTGTTCTATTTGGCAGTTGGTTCCCTGGAGCATACTGAAACTTGATTCCATATATAGGTTTTGAGGCAAAAAACAGAAGCAAATGTATGGAAGTGAGAAGAATTTGTATACCCTTGTAAGAAGACTGTTTCAAGTGAGGCACTCACTGGGTTATCATTCTAGAAGAACCAAACAACCAAACAAGAGCAACGGGAGATTGTGTCCACTGGCATGAGAAGCAGATTGGAGTTGAGGGTCTTAGGGGTTCATACTTGTCCAGTTCATCAAATGTCATTGATCAACTCTCCACATTTTTCTCATTTCTAAGCATTATCTTAATCTTCACTCAAGATAACTGATGTGACTGTGAATTAGATGTGCAGTGTAATTCAACAGCACTGGTGTAGTATTAAGTTTGAGGAATTTGGAGATTGGAGAAGGAAGGAAGGAAGGAAGAAGAAAGAAAGAAAGAAAGAAAGAAAGAAAGAAAGAAAGAAAGAAAGAAAGAAAGAAAGAAAGAAAGAAAGAAAGAAAGAAAGAAAGAAAGAAAGAAAGAAAGAAAGAAAAGAAAAAAAGGAAGGAAGGAAGGAAAGAAAGAAAAAAAAGAAAGGGGAAGGAAGGGAACAATGAGAGGAGATGGTAGTAGCAACATGGTGAGCTTTAGATGAGCTTCATCTGGGCAACATTTTTACAGGTTGTTGTATAAAGGAAGGTCCTCGTAGCATGAGACTGTCCGGATGCTAACACAGGGACCACTGTTCAGAATGAGAGCAAAGCAAGGGAACTGCCAGCTAGGGAAGAGATCGGAGAGAAGGCTTACATGCATAGATAATGTCGGCACCCCAACAGGCACACTCTGGATTTAACACCACTGAAGTCTCAGTGTCTTTCATACCTCTGTGACTTATCTATGACTAGTAGACTTTGAGTGTGGTTTCACAGAGGCTTTCAATGGCTGAAAATCTGCTTATTTAGGCCACATTCTAGACATTTGGATGTGTACAATTTGAGTTCTGTGTTAGTGAGATTTTTTAGCTAATAGGATGTATAAAGAAGAAAACAACATAGTGCCGATATACGGAGGACATCTTTGGCTTATTTATATAATGTTTGAAAATGAGAGTGCTTCTGAAATTTTACTAGTTCAACTCTGCTGACATAAAAGGTATGATACTGTTTTAAAAGAGTTGTATTAGTCACTTCCCATCACTAGGACAAAGTACATGACATCAACAACTGGAACAGGGAGAGGTTTATTTTGGCTCACACTTTCAGTAGTTTCACGGTCCATCATTGTCTGCCTCCAAGGTAGAAACAGTATTGCAAAATGTCCTGTGGAGGAAAGCTGCTCACCACATGGTGACCAGGAAAGAGAGAAAGAGAGAAAGGAGGATGCAGGGATAACCCTTCCAAGTCATGTTCCCAGTGAACCAACTTTTCCAACCAGGCCCCACCTCTGGACTTGAGACACATGGGGAACATTTTGATCTAAACCATAATATTCTTCCCTGGCCTCCAAGAGGGTCATGTATTTGGAAGGTGATTGGATCATGGGGGTTCTACATTATCAGTGGATTCACGTATTGATGATTTCAGTATGTGAACGTGCTGTTAGGAGGTGCGCTTGCTTGAGAGGGGAAGGTCACTGGGGGCATCACCTGGAAGGGTGTATTCTTGACCCTGGATCCTCCATTCTTTCTCTGCTTCCTGGCTGCTATGGGTTGAACAGCTATCTTCTCCCCAGGCCCTTGCACCACGCTGTTTCTGCCTTGGCCAACCTAACCGTGGACTGAAAATGTGAGCCAAAACAAAGCTCTTCTTTAAGTTGTGTGTGTCAGGTATCATGTCCATTCATGGGAAAGCTGACGAATACAGCAGTCATAGGAATGTCTGCTTCCCTTCTGATATTTTGAGGCATTCAAAGTTCTGCAGTGCAGTTAGAGATATTAATTCCCAATCTTTTCATGCTTGACCTGTTAATGGACTATCATTTCATGATAGCTTTGTCTTCAGTAAGGTCTAGGATTACCACAAAAGATAACCTAAATAACTGTTTTACCACTGGTTTTCATGAAAGCATAACCAATCTTCCAACGATAGCTAGACTCTCATCACAGAGTAAAAAAAATGCATATTTCTTTGAGTCTTGATTAGCTGCAACCATCTGCTGAAGGAATTATCTATAACTCTTTCACCTGGAAATAGATAACAGAATTCTGGCATACTATGAATATTTGTGTTTCCCTAAAATTCATATGTTAAACCCTAAAAGTGATAGTATTCAAATGTGGGCCCTTTGGAAGGTGATTAGGTCCAGGAGGTAGGAAGGGATTTTACAAAAGAGGCCTAAAAGACTTCATTTGCCCTTTCTACTAAAATGCCTTCAATAAATCAAATAGAGTAGTATCCTTCAACGGATAGAGTCTGCTGGTACCTTGATCTTGGATTAAATATTTTCTGTAACAAATATCAGCCGTTTTTCTCCACAAAGCAGGAAAATACTGAGAGGCTGCATGTAAAAGAGGGACAGGACTTGACAAAAGTTTTGAATTTCATTTGCATTAACAATTTCATTTATTCATGCTCTGTGGGGAATAGTAGGACCAGCAGAGGAATAGAAAAACAAGTGAAAAGCTAGAGGAATCCAGTCAAGAAGTTATAAGGCAGTGGCAATGAAAGTAGTAAGTTGTCAGTTTCTCAATGTATTTTGAAAGTAGAATCTATATGATTTGCTGTCAAATGTAACAGAAAGAGATAAATCAAGAATGACACTAACAATTTTAGCATAAAAAACTCAAAGGACACAACTACTATTAATTGAGATAATGAAGACAGGGGCAGAACATGTTTAGAGTAGGAGAAATAATAAGAGTTTGATTTTTTTTTTTATGCGGGTACCGGGAGTTGAACTCAGGACCTCACACTTGCCAGGCAAGTACTTATGTCGCTGAGCTATATCACCAGCCCATGAGTCTGATTTTTAATATATTTAATTTGGGAAGCATAACATATCCTCTACAGGTAGAGGTTGAGTTGGTGGCTGGTTTTATAAATGGAGTTCAAGGGAAAGAAAGGGCCAGGCTAGAGATACAAATTTGGGACATACCAACTTATAGAAAGGTTTTATAGCTTTCAACCAGATAATGTCACCTAGGATAAGTGTAGACAGATAGAGATCCAAGAATTGAGGCCCTAGGTTCTCTAAAGTTAGGCACTATGGGAATGGAAGAGAACTAGCAAATGAGACTAAAAGGAACACCAAGATTAAGTGTTTTTTAAGAGAGTAAATAAGGAATATATTTCTAAAAGGAACGATACGTTATGACAAGTCAAATAAAATGAGAAGAGTGAATGACTATTAGATTTAGCTCTATTTAAGTCTTTGGTGAGCAAAATTAGGAGAATTTGGCAAATGAGAACTTGATTAGAGAAGATTCAAGAGACAACAGAAGGAAAGAAAATAGATGACAATAAATACAGACAGGTCTTTCAAATGACTATAGCTGAGAAGAATGGGTAAAGTCGGTTTTTAAAACTATCTCATAGGATGATTATATTCCAATATAACGATTCCATACGAAGTCAAAATTGGTGCTGGAAGAGGGGTAAAATTAAAAGGATTTCTTTGAGAAGTCCAAAGGTCACAGAAAGCAAGTGAAATTTATCTAACCTAACAGGAGGCAAGAGGAATACATGGTGGTGATATATTGGAAGGATTTTTGTATTGCTTATATTTTCTCAAGAAGAGTGAGAGTAGAAGGAGGATTACAATGGTGTTATTTCTGTGGTTTGAAGAAAGGATGCAAGTAATATCTCATCTAGGTTAATAAGGAGTAAACAGAAAGAAGAAATGCAGAATCGCAAGGCAGTACAGAGCTCAGCTGAGGTTAATAGTTATGGACTTGAGTAAGACTCGTCAGCATGGCTGATCAGTTTTCTGCCACCATTTTTACTACTTAGTTGTTAGCAGAGTGTGAAGAGGGCTGGATTTAATCATCATTAACACTTTTCCAAGTGAGCATGCAAAAGGAATAAAAAAATACAGGTATAGGCATAAGTATGCTCAGAAAGCTGAACCATGTAATAATAATAGTAAGTTGATAGATCATTGGATTTTAATTTTCAGTCATATGAGAGTCTTACAGTTGGGAAAGCAGAAGCAGTGAGCTAGGAAGACAGGAAAAAGGTCATGAACAGGTTTTTGAAATTAACGACATGAGTGTGGGTTTTGGTAGTGAAACAACCTTGTATATGACCTTGATAATAAGAGACTGAGGCAAGGCCAAAGAAGAGATCTTTGCAACAGTGAAACTAAACATACTGAGATTATCTGGAAGAATATTAAAACCACTATGAGTTAGGAAGCATGTTGCATGAGAAGGAATGACAACAAAGCCAGGAGGTAACACCTATAGTGCCAGCATTCTGGGAGGCTGAGGCAAAAGGATCTCAAGTTCAAGGCCAGCTTGGACAATTACCTGTCTCAAAATTTCAAACCATAGTACAAAAGGAGGAGGAGGAAAAGAAGGGGGAGGAGGAGGAGGGCAAAGGAGAGGGAGGAGGAGGGGAAAAAAGGAAGGAGGGGGTGGGGAGGTAATACGGCGAGGGAGGAGGGGAAGGGAGGGGAGTGAGGGAAAGGAAAGAGAAGGAGAAAGAAAACCAGGAGTCCAAACTCTCAAGCAATGCCAAGAGTAATTAGGGTACGAGGATAGCTACACAATTAGAAATGGGGAATAACATATTTTGAAAAATGGGATTCTAAAACTGGAGGTGAAAAGCTCCAAAGGAGCTTTCAAAAGTGATTTTAAACTTTTTTCTTTCCGTACACTGCAATGGGTTTGGAACAGATGCTGATTATACCGGTTCAAATGTCCACTACAGATCCCATTAAACTACATGCAAACTTATGTACATATATGTATATGTCATTTTTAAAGGAATGCAGGAGTAAAACTTTATTAATATTCTCAATGAGACCATGATCCAAGAAAATTTTACAAATATGTATAAAAGTTGAATGTAATTGAACACTTATTGGGCACCTATTTGCCTAGAACTCATCTTGGAACTGAGTCCCAATGATGTGTAAGATGGATTCTTTATCATAAAATTTCCTATACCTTGGTTTTGATGGGGTAGAGGTGAGAATAATTTTATGTGAAGTCATAAGACTAGTTTAAACAAGTGTTAACTAGAAAGGAAGGGACATGCTATATGACTAAGTAAAAAGTAATCATTGTATCTGGATGGTTCAGAGAAATCTTTATGGAAACAATAACTTTAAATTGGACTTTAATGAAACTAAGAGTCTGTATAAGTGGAAGAAAAGCAGCATGATCTGAAGAAATGATATTTTAAAATAAAACTCACAAGGGTTTAGAATATCATTATCTCTTTCAGGATGGCAACAAATTCCATGACTGAGTTCTAGAGTTCTTGAAAGGATATAGTAAAAATGGGTTTCCTTTTGAGCTATTTTAGGAAAAGTTCAGAATAATAAATAAGGGTGTATGGACTTACTTAGATAGCAGGAAACCTCTGAATGTTATTTGAAACTACAAGTGACACGTAATATGGTCCAGGCTGGGATGTAGGGTAAAAATTCCAACAGCAAGGCAAAGAATCGATTAGCTATTTAGGAACTTGGAGGTAGGAAGATCATCACTTAACTCACACAACAATCTAGAGAAAAGAAATTGTAAGATTTAAATAAGCATAATACCGGTGAGCTGTTGACAAAATGATATTTACATAAAAAATAACAATATGAACTACAGGACTTGGCTACTGATAAATGTTGGGTGGGAAGGAAGGTTAAAGACAAGAGAATGAAAAGTGATTAGCATTTCTAGCATTTAGGATTGGATGCCTAGTAATACCTTTACCAAAGAAGCTTCTCAGCAGAGAAGAGAATTCCAGTGGGTGTTGAGAGTTAAAGTGCTCAACCCTAGTACACTGTGTCTGTTAGCAAGAATTCAGGAAGTCAGGGATAGAAATATAAATTTGAAAATCTTTAGTTTGAAGTGATTCAAAGTCATTTATTTCATTGAATAACTTAGTTCTTGAGAAATCATAAAATACAAAGGGCTAATGGAGGACCTACGGGATTAATATCCATAGTAGTAATAATACAAGCTCCCACTCACGCTGATGTCCAGTCAGCAATACCCACAAAGGCTATTTCCACTGTTAAAGACCAGCGGCTCTTATCATTGGTTCGTATACGCTCCCCTATTTACTGGGCCTATTACACATACTTGATTAGATATTTATCTTTAGCTGTGATGAACTCAGAACTGTTACATGTAAGAAGAATCCAGTGAAGAAGTTTGAGGATGAACAATCAATGAAATGATAGGACAGTTTCTTAAGAAGTTGTGAAACATGCGCTGATTAGGGGATTGTAGGTACAAAAGTGTTTCAGTAGAGAAGTGAAGGTCTCAGTGTTAGAATCCTCAGCCGTGTGCACTAGTGTGTTTGTGGTAGAGTAGAATCAACGAATGTAATTGACATTTTCATAAATTAAGAGAAGCAAAGAAAGAGGTGGTTAGGATTTTTTTGGTTACAAGCAAAACAAAACCTGTTTCAAATGATCTTCTTCAAAAGCAACACAACAAATGGGGTTGGGAGTGGGGAGTGGGAACTGAACATATCTAACTTATAAACATACTTCAGGATGGGCTTGAACAAGGATTTTTTTTTTAGTGACGTAAACAGGCATCAGCTTTTCTTTTTCCTCATAGTTGCTAGGGTTATATCTTTCCTGGATTCCATGCACAAGGAAAAAGAGAACAACCTTTTCAGACTTCAGCAGCAATTTTTTTTAACTTCAGATACTGAAAATTGAGGAAATCGTGTCTGAGATCATGCTACATTGATATTGACCTTTTCTAGAAGCCTTGATTTAAGTATTTGTTGATGTGTTTATGAATTTTCTGGCGTGATATGGCAGAGCTATTCTTGTTGTCCCATGGAAAACCATTTTAATTTGCTTGATTTTATAGCGATTTTGAAATATATGTACTATTTAGGTAATTATGTTTTAAATACCTAAAAATTATGTTATATATTCTACTTTATCATTATGCATTGTTTATGTTATCAGACATCTAATCATTGATTTCATTTTTATCTAATACCCCAAAGTATTCATCTACAATATTTTTCGCCCTCTCTCTGACAAACACTCCACCTGTCTCCAACTCCCCATGCCACAAACAACTTATTCATTCAGAAATATGGTGGAGACCTACACTGTAGCAAGTACTGTTACAGGGACATGGAACCCAGCAATGAATAAAACAGACATTGCTGCAATACACATCCTTATCTATAGCCTCCCGTGGACCTGTGAAAAAATACCTTTATATATATTTAGGAGCCAAATTCAACACAACTTAATGCTTTGCATTTAATTAGGCCATATGGCCTATCTATAAACCATATGGTCTATCACTGTTAGGGCAATATGATGGAGTAACTGGCTTAGTCCAATAAACACTTACCCCTGAGCCAGTGGGTAAGGGTACTGTGGTCTGCGCTCACTTAAAGTAAATTAGAACAGGGGAGGAAAGGAAATGGAAGAAAGTAGACAGTAAACAAATGCTGATATAGTAGCAAATACAGTAGATGTCATCTGTAGACAGAAAAGCAACATGGCAAGTATACTCCCTCCACTCCAATGCCAGAGATCTGAAAAATCACATTATGAGGACACACAAACACACACATACATACACACACACACACATGCCAAAAACCCCAAGCCAAACCAACAAAAATCAAAGTTTCTGACTCAGTACACCTGGAAAGCACCAAGATTTTACATTCTATCAAGCTACCAGTAATGCTGACTCTGCCAGTGTAGGAACTACATTTCAAGGCCACTGAGTGGGGCATGGAGGCACAAGCCTCTAAACCCTTCTGCTAAGGCAGAAGGATCACATATTGGAATCTAGCCTAGAATATTTAATGACTTAACAAGGCCCTGTCTTAAAATTTTTAAAAATGGAGGCCTACAGATACAGCTCAGGGCAAAGGCCTTAGGTTCAATCTTTAACATGACCAAAAAAAAAAAACAAGCAAAAAAGAACCACTGCTCTAGACTAAAGATTAAAAGTTATTAAATATCATAATATACCTGCAGTATGAGGATCGAAGGAAATAATATATATCAAAGTGCTTGATAGTCCTAAACATGCAAATTTGAAAATCTTTGTAATTAGTATTTCATTTACATATGGCTCAAGGTGAATAACTACATTAATCTTTGATGAGGTTCCAAGAAAATAATCTAATGAAAGAATAGATTGAGGAGCCTGATTCATCTAAATAAAAATTTCACTTCACAAATTCTCCAGGGAGCACCTATGTCTTTGTTGACATTTGTTGATTCTTATTAGAATTCCCAGAAAGATTCTATAATCATATACTGTATTTGATTTAGTGGTAAGGTGAGTTCAGAGAGCTCACCTTTGAAATATAACCTAATAAAGTCAATATAAAATGGATAAGCTCAGCTGTCTATAAGATGGTATCCGAAAAGGGTATTAATGAGACTCATAGCCTTTTGCAAAATGAGGAGGTCATATCTTGAGTGTAATAGAAACCTGGAGGGCTGGTGAGATGGCTCAGCAGCATAAGCACCTGTCTGGCAAGCATGAGGGCCCGAGTTCGACTCCCGGAACCCACATGCGAAAAAAGGGCCAGTGATATCGCTCAGCGGCACGGGTGCCTGAAGTCCTGAGGTCGACCCCCGGTACCCACAAAAAAAAAAAAAAAAAAAAACCTGGAGTACCTCAATCTAATTATGGTGACTAGAATATATTTTCAAGGCTACAATTAAAAAATTTTTTTAAACTGTGTTTTACCTATTTAATCATGACAATGAGTTTGAGTAAGGAGATAGTCTACATGATGAACACAAAAACAAATAATTGAGCTACAATCGTTTATAGGTATTATGTCCAACACTGTCCAGATAAGGGCATCTGGTTAATAATGGGTTTGTATTTCTGTAACTGCAGAAGTAAGGACTACAGCTTGAGCCTTGAGGACTCTGCTCCCAGTCAGTCATCACTATAAGAGTCGCTGACTGTCAGCTCCCTGACTCCTTTCTTTCATATTTTCTAAGTGAAATATTGTACTGCATTTTCTTTGTATGAAATTCTTAGTATAATAAAGCTTTTGTATTTCCCAATTTGGTGAAATAATTTGTTTAGGTTTTGGAAAGCTTATATTACAAATACAATGGTAAATCTCTGGGTACAAATACATCTGTTCCGTCTCATATGAATATGTTAATGATAATTCGGAATATCCATCATAATGCATTTTACATTAATGTAGAAATATGCAAAAAAATAATAAACCATATCCAATTTCCTAAACATTAATTAGGAGGCATCACTGGGCAAATCATCGTGATAAATCTCTGCATTTGGAGGCCACTGAGCTAGCACAAACTTCTTGTGAAATATGTTAGTGTCAAAAATATCTCCATAATTAATTATAAGACTTCTACAGTGTAAAAGAAATTAGATTTATTTTGTATGATTCCAGAGGGCAGAGTAAGTCCCAATAGGTCAAATTATAAGCAGTAAGTTATTTTAATTATTATTATTAGAAAGATATTTCTGAGAAGAAAAACTGCTAAAAATTTGAATAGCCTAACCCCAAACTGAAAATTACATATGGGTGATAGGGCATTTGAACATCACGTAAGGAATAGACTGAGTGACCTTCGAGATATTATCCCATTCACAATCTATGAGCCTGTACAAATAGAGTCTGAGGTGTTTCTAATAGCTTGATTCCATTTAGTGCTAAAATTCAAAAATCTAAATCAGATTACCAAAAAAGGTACTTTGAATGTAAATGCGTTCCCTGGTACTCATCCTTTTTTCCCTTTATATTATCGTGGAAGTCCATGAGAATTCCCAAATCATTGCTCATCAGTCTTCACAACACAGTGCCTGCACCTTGTTGGCACTAAATTATTGCTGTTAAATAAAGGCTAAAAATACCTGGAGATACGGACATGCGTTTTTTTTCCCCTAGATCTATTTTTCTTTCCCTTCCTGCTAGTCAACTAGAATGGATCTTCACTACACTGACTCTGGCAAGGTATACACTACATTTAAATCTTTAGAACATTACTTTGAAGATTGTGAAGGCAGTGAAAACCAGTCTGTTCTTGGGACTAGGAAATGTGTCTTGGAGAAGTATGGAATAAATAGAGACGGCTGATCCTGTCCCATTACCCCTAAAAATAAATGTTCCTGGCTGTGGTTCCATCAACAGCATAAGGGGCTGTCCCTAATAACGTAACTAGCACGCAGGATCGGCAAGAATGCAGTGACCCACCAGGGCAGTTGGGTGGAGTTTCTACTTGATTGGCTTTGAGAACCACCCTTAGAGATTGGTAGAAAACACTTTGAGGTGTATGGCAGTGGGTTATGGAGGTGTGGACTTGAGGGTCTCTGTCTGTTCCCTCCCTTCCCCCTTTCACCGTGACCATCTTCCCCTGCTCTGCTTCTCCAACACCATGAACTAAGTTGGAGGTGCTGGGTATTGTGTCTCAGCAATGAGAAAGCTGACTAATGCAGACCCACAGGCAGATCTACCAACGATTCTGCCCCCCTCTTCTCACTCTCTAGGCTCCAGCAACCTCGAACTCCTTTCTATTGCTCAGCACGGCTAGGAATCTTCCTGTCCCAGAGGCTCACAGGGGCCATTTATCTCGACATGGATCCTCATACCCTTTGCTACCTCACTCCTGTGGAACTGGGAGCAGCAAAGGCTCTTAGCCTGAACGCATCAGGCGGATAAGAAGAACAGCGCCCACAGACCAGAACAACTGACGCGGAGCAACCGTCCGCGCACCGTAGCTCAGGAACCAGAGTCAGTGCATAAGGCCTCAAAACCTGGGCCCAAACTGAGGAAAAGGGGCCTAAAAAGAACTGAGGTTAACATTTTCCAGTAGCCCATTACATTTTGAAAATCAGAAATTAAAAGGTTATAGAAAAAAAAGGGATCCCTCTTTTATTCCCAAGTAACACAGTGAGATTCGTGCCAACAACTAGTGGATGAAAAGAACCTGTCAAATCAGATCAGAAGACATTGAAAATGTAAAGCTTATTCTCAGTCAGTTTTTAATATTTCCACTGGGCTTTGGTGCTAATTTTCTTTCTGACATACTGATTGAAGCTCCACAATGTCACAGACTTCATTTATGAATTCTGTTTTAATTAGCGATAGCACAATCTCACTATGAGAACGTGTGGAAGAACTTGACATTACAAACGTGTGCCCTACTCCTTGCCACCTTCTACAGATAATAAAATGTCGTCAGAGAAGATTTTTTAAAAGACTTCCAGAGTCCGTTTAGCATGTGGTAGACTATTACTCAATGTTCCTTAAAGAATAAATGCCAACTTCCTGTCTTGAAAACACAACGACTTCTCTGTCCTCCAGTGGATACTTATTTAAATGTTCTTTACTCTGAAATTTTCTCTGTGTTTGACCTAAATAGTCCCTTCTGCAGCTAGTGACCATTATATCCTATTCCTTTCTCCTTGTCTGGAAGAAATAATAGCTCCCTGACCTCTATTTAATATCCTTTTATATTATTATACACCATGGTTTTACCTTCCCTCCCTCACTGTGGTTAGGTTGATGGTACTCTCATCCCTGAACCCTGACTTCTTGCCCTCATTTTCCAACCTTTCCTGCCGGCTAATGTGTGAACTCTCCCACTGTCACTCATTTTCGCCTCAAGTGCATATCTATTTCAGCCAGCTGTGGCTGCTGGGAGCTTCCTGGAGATTAAAATTGAAGGAGAGCTATTAATCCCAAGGTGGCACTTCTGAATTTTAAAATCAATTTGAAATGATGAGCCTTATCAAGAGCTTTCATGAGGCTTCCTGAGCCATATGAATTAAAATCATGTTGCTTCACAGTGTGATAGAAAGTCTTGGTTGAGGATTGCTGAGAGCTATGGAATACCTGCCTGCTTTGATCATGTTATGCCTTTGCTCAAAGTTCTGTTACTTAAAAATAAGGTCAAAAGTCCATCCCCAGGCACAGAAAGCTGTGTGTCTTAGGCTGTTCCTGCTGCTATGACAAAATAGTTCAGAATGAGAAATTTATAAAAAAAAAAAAAAGGAAATTAATTTTCTCAGTTTTAAAGCCCAAGAAATCCAAGTTCAACAAGCACCAGCAGGTGTGATATGTGGTGAGGAACCTGGTCTCCATATATGATGTCTTTCATGTCTCTTCACAGGGCTGAGAGATAAAGGGACATTTTCAAGTCATTTACAGTGGTACTAGTCCCATTCATGATGACGGAGCCCTCCTGACCCAATCCCCAGGACCCCACTTTTTATTATTATTCTTATTATTATTATATTGGAAATTTGGGTTTTTAAATTAAAAAAATTATTAGTACATGTCTACAATATATAATCATTGCATTCATCCTCAGAAGTTGGGACACATACTTAACACATCTTAGTTCTCTTTCTTCCTTTTCACCCCCTTTCTCCCCCCCCACCTCTTGGTCTCCTCACCACAGAGAGATAGATCTTTTGCAAATGAGATGGAATTTAAATTTAAACACATGAATTTTTGAGAGGACATAAACATTCAGTGCACAGCGCCCTGGATCGAATAATTCTTTTTTAGTTTTACCACATACTAATTTTTGTGCAGAAGCTTTTATTCTGTCTCACTGAGTATAGGCTGGTTCCAAGTTATATTTATAGCTTCATACATAGTACATAACCTAATAAACACGTTATTTTAATGCTATATAGTATCACATAATCCAATTGTTATATTTGTCATCCCTTTAGTGAAATCAGAAATTTTAGATAAGGGAGACTTCCATGGTTGAATTTTTTTAAAGTGGTGATTCTGAAAGTGTTTTTGGTGATTTCAAGATTGGCATAAAAAAGAGATAATGCAGCTGATGCCAATGTCCACCTTTTCAGCCCAGGAGAACAGCTCTATTTCACAAAAATATCCCTTACTCATCTGATCTACGTGCAGGACACTGCACGTAGGTCTCCTGGGGTGTATGCAGCCTCCGGGCCTCTCAGATAGCTCTACAGAAGAGAAGCAAAGATGGAAGCAGGAGCACTACGAGAAGATCAGAGGGCAGCACGCGTTCCTCATCCGCCCAATCCACTTGCACATCTAGGCTGGAGAGGGTGTTTGTAAGAGTCACCTGAGACCTGTGAGGGAGGTTGACGCTACATTAAAATGCCATTAATAATATCAAATAACTAGGCCCACTTAATATCAGTTCCCCTAGGGAAAAAATGCTTCAAAGGGAACATATTTCAATGAACTAGTGTATTTTATGCTAATTCAAAACAATTGTGCTCATTCAGGAGTTGAACCTCATACACGAAGAGCAGAAAATCCAACTGGGAAATAGCACCATGCACCATCAAAGACAAGCATTTGATTTGGATTTTTGTAGAAATAAGAAATAAAAGAGGAAAATATTCTGTACTACGGGAATTTCACTTTGTAGTTGGATGCAGGTCACAGTCCTCAGTGGAAAATTCTTGATAATTCCTAGAAAGGTTTTAGCCAATTTATATTGATACCAATGGGATCAGTTTATTTATTAGTTGTGCGCAGAGTTTCATCAATGTTTAAATCATTATTTTAAACTACTTTGTTCTGCAGATTGTTTCAGAAGGTGTAGTTTTTTCGGGTTTTTTGTTGTTGTTCTGTTTTGTTTTGGTTTGGTTTTTTGCTTTAAGCAATCATGATGGTCATTTCACATTTTAAATGAATTGCTTATTTTTAAAGATTAGTAGGGGGCCGGTGAGATGGCTCAGTGGCATAAGCACCTGCCTGGCAAGTGCGAGGTCCTGAGTTCGACTCCCGGTACCCACATATGAAAAAAGGGCCAGTGATATCACTCAGTGGTACGGGCGCCTGCTGGCACGTGAGGTCCTGAGTTTGACCCCTGGTACCCATGAAAAAAAAATTAATAAATATAAATAAAATAAAGATTAGTAGGATATTAAATCGGGCGTGATGGCACATACCTAAAATCCCAGAAGCCAGGAGGATGAGGCAGGAAGATTGCTGTGATTTCAAGACCACTGTGGTTAAGAACCACAGTGAATTCAAGGCAAGCCTGGACTAGATAGAGAGACCTTGCCTCAAAAGATAGTAATAATAAAGACTACAATGACATCATATTTGAGTAGAGCTGAATGAATAATGATCAAGTTATGGATAACAGCCCCACTGAAATCTATTAATTTCAATGACTACATAGTTTTGTAAAAAGCAATTAATTTTCTTTACAGAAAGTTTTATTGCATATTTTTGAGGTTTACATAATACTACAGGATACTTATAGATAATAAAATGGTTTCTATAGTGAAGAAGATTAATATATCTATCTTCTTACATAGTTACTTTTCTTTGTGAAAAGTAAATAAATTGTACTTCCATAATAAAATATTTTATAATACAATTTCATTCCCTATAATCCTCAGGTTGTACATTAAATCTCCAGATTTGTTCATCCTGCATATCACTACTTTGTATCCTTGGACCTATATTAAATGCAATTAATTTTCATATTTTAATATACAGTGTTGAATAGGTTTGTTAAACACTCAAGGACTTGTAATTATATTATCAGCAATGTTGTTTTCAGTGAATGCTAGATTTTAGCCATCATAAATGGTCACTAAATTTACACAGATTACTAGAGCCAAGAATAGAAGACAGCAGTGGCCAAACTTCAGAAGATCTTTCTAATTCCTTAAACTCCCTTGGCAAATTTAAGAAAGATAATATATATCTAAGAATATATTTTAAGTACAACCAAAGCTAGGCGTGTAGCTCAGTGGTAGAACATGAGCATATTTGAGGCCCTGGGTTCTGTCCCCAGCACCAAATCAAACAAACAAACAAAACAACAACAACTAATGCAAAGTATATTAAGAAAGTATCACAAAAGAAGAAATACTGGTTTATGAATGTTTTTTCAAGATCTATTTTCTACAGATTTCAAATATTCTTGCAAAAAGACTGTAATATCTAGAGCCTGGACTTCCAAAATATTTTATCTGGCATATATTTCATATATATATCAGTGCCATAATTAAAACATAAGTAAAATTCGGAGTTAAAATCTCATAACCCAGGTACATTGCTATTTTTTAATGAAAAGGATTGAAAATGGAGGCTAATATAGAGAACTAATATTTGCCATGAAAATACATATATATGGACATGAAATGAACGAAAATTCCTAGCAATTTGTATTCAAATTACCGCCTTTCATGAAAGGTTTATCGGATAAAAATGGTCCACTTTCAGGTAGAATGAGATATATAAATGCACCTTCAAGTCTGCCTACCTTCAATATTTCATTGGCTCTTTTTCAATAGAAAATCTAAGGATATAAATCTCTGGATTACTAATAGTTCTAATTTTTATTCCTTGGCATTCTCTTCCTGAAAAATCTTTCCCTTTTATAAAGGGATGTGTAAGAACAATACAAAAAAGAACCGTACTCAAAATGAGGGGTATGAGAAGCTGTTCATAGGTAATAAATTAAATGAAAAATTAACCTTTTAATATAAACTGACTATATTTTATTCAGCGATCCACCAAACTCAGTGGGTAGATATTAAAGATACCAAATACGTTGTCCCAGCTATCAAGAAGTTTGTTCATTTGATAATTATTTATCATTATGTTTATAGATTGTTCATTATGTAAAAGGACAGTGCGAGCCTCTGTCTATGTTGTAGAAACTGAAAACTCAGCAGAGAAACAAAGCAGAGGCAATGAAACACAAGAGAAGAAAAGTGGAAACCTCAAGGCTGAGTGCTGGAGACCTGGTGGCAGAGTCACGTGGGAATTGGGTGCTGTGGATGAGGGGAGCACAAGGCTCAGTTGGTGGCCGGTCACAGAAACCCTCACAAGGTTGACATGCAGGCTGAGTGTGGAAAGACGGCGTCAACGAGCTAATGAAGGTGGCAGGAGCACCCAGGAACACAGAATAGTATGAGCAAAGACGCCAAGGTCAGGGAAAATATCATAGCATTCAGAAGTGGCAAATTGAGTAAGTAGAGTAGAAAATGGCCAAAGACGAGACACATCCGTGTACTTATTCATTTAAGAACGTGTATTGAGAAGTGATTCTCAGCCACTGTGCTACACCCCTGAGTTTATGAAATTTAAAACATATCGGGTCAAACAAACTTTAGATAAGTAATTACAGAAATTAACAATTTTTATAATAATGACAAATATGACAAAGGGGAAGTGAAAAGTGTTGTAAGGACACATAATTGGGAGAAGTGGTTAAATTTATCTGGAATTTTTGAGGACTGATTAACTTAGAACAAGCAGGAGTTATCTAGAAGGGGAGAGAAGGCAAGAAGGGTAAGTGCAAGAATCCCACACAGACTGACGGGCTGCGTGAAGGCTTTCTGTGTAATTTAAAAATCACTCTGGGAATCACAGGGGGTTGACCTTCTAAAGCAGAGTAGTCATATGACAGAAGATAGAGGCACTATGAAGTCAAGGGAGATTTGTGAAGAGAAGCAGAAGTCAGATTGTGAAGGATTGTGCATGCCATGCTAAAAAACATTGATTTTTATCCTGAAATAGGGAAGTAAGAGTAAGGGAAACATCAAGCACGTCTCTGAAAATTTCTGGCTGCAAAACTAGCTGGATATGTATGCTATTCAATGAGGGAATAAAAAAGAAAAATTGATGTGGAAACTTTATGTGCTCTTACTGAGTTTAAAGTGTCTGGGGGCCTCTGGAGTGATGTTGACCAATGGCTGCTAAGTTTATAATCCTCTCAGGAGAAAAGTCTGGGTAATCAAATCGGAGAGAGAAAACTGAAAGTATATAAACACTATGTGTGAAATGAGTTGCACTGAACCTAAGTCTACGAAGAATTCAAAGAATGAAAAGCTCATCATTAACCAGAAATGTACGAATGATGTTCACTGGAGTGCTGGGCTCTCAGTCAACTTTCAAGGATATGTAAAATCTTAAAGGGAGTGGAACATGGGGGAATAAAGAGAGGGCTGCAAAAGGCAGTATGCTGTGTATGTAGACAGAGAGGAAGAAGTATATCCCAATAGCAAAGAAAGTCAGATTGAAAAGATTTTTCCAGAGTCATCTGAAGTTAAAGTCCACCATCAGTACATGAATACACCCCTTTGGCTTACAAAGACAGACACACACTCACACACACACACACTATACAAAGACATACATAGGCACATGGACACATGAATATACACACAGAGAGACACTCACTGACACTAAATTAGGGAGAAAAAATGGAAATTTGAGGAGGTATAAGTGGAACATCTGGCCAACAACTCATACTTTCACCACATAGTTGTTGTAACTGAAGTGAGAAAAGAGATGATTTTGTAATAAAAAGACTCACTTCTGTCTGCCATGATAAAGTTTTCACAGTGTCTTCATCTCTGTTATCTTACTTTATCCTCCTATCAACCTTGAGGTTTAAATCTGCTTAGTGATTGCCTATAAACCAGTAAGTGATCAATAGAGATTTGAACTTACTTCTTCCAGCTCTTCCAACTCTTACTCCAAAACCTTCACATAGTACAAGTGTATCATGGCCATGTAGATTTTTTTTTTACATATGACAAGCACGTGATTTTTCCCATGAATATTTTCTCATTTTTTTTCCCTTAAACTACACCCTTCAATTCTTCTTCGGGAGAGAAAGATATATATTTTAAAGCTTAACTTGTTAGTAAATTCTACAAAGCAATCAGTGACGGTCATAATACCCATCTTGTACTCTCCTCACTACCTTTAATAAAAGCGATGATGTCCTTAGAGAAAGAGTGCTATTTTAAAATGCTTTTCAGCTCTGTGAACATGTAAAATCCATGTGTAACTACAGATGGTAGCCTGGGCTCTGATGTACCTGTTGTTTGGGTTTCTATGGAAATAGAGAAACTTGCCATTTACAAAAAAATTATTCACAGAGATTTGTGGAAATCAAACAAAAGAGAATTTTTAAACATGTGTGTGTGTGTTTTCCCTTAGGAAAAAATGAAGCTGTGTTCATGCTTCAGTTAATGGCAACAATGGTAATGATCCTCAAAATGTAAATTCCCATGTCTCGCAGATAAATATTATATCTGAATTTAAGAAATATTCCAGATGATTACATAATAAATTCTGGTTTGTTGTAGATATTTTTGCAGCCAGTTTATATTTGATGAATAATAATGTTTAACCAATTTATCTCATAGTTTTCTTCTTTAGCACATTTTTAAATGATTAATCTATTTCAGGTGATAAGTAAAATTATGTTATAAAAAATTTTATAAAATCATTTTAGCATTTATTTACATGAATTGGACCCTTACTTGTGTCTTTAAGTGACACGATTTCCTAGCAATGTTACTTATAAAGACATAGGTGTTATTTATAAATTACATCTAACATACAACCAGGACTGGCCCTAAAGAGAGATAGGTGCACACACACACACACACATAAAGTAATAAACTACAAAAACCAATATTTGGGAATAAAAATACAAAGATGATCTGTGACGTGGTGGAGTGGAGCTCAAGGCTCCTTTGCTCTTCTGGAGGCTGTCAGTATAACACTGTGGATACGAGATTCTGCTCTAAGTTCCAATCTGTTACTTGAAATCAATATAATAGATAGACATAAGCTCCTAGTTATCTTGACCGGGACAAGAGTAACAAGAATTAGATTTAGTCTCTTACCTGAACAATCTTTATAACCAGACAAAACATGTAAAATAAATGGTCTTCATGACATTGCACATCAGGCAACAAAAGAGAGAATACAAACAAGGTAAGTCTTAATATTACCCTGGTATATGTAATATGACAACTAGGTGAACAGAAGTGAAATTTTAAAATTCAAAAACTCCATACAAATGGATGGCAGTACAGCACAGATCAGTGAGTTAGGGGGATATATGTATTAAGAAAGGAAGTTGGAGGGTTTGCAAGGCAAATGGAGTACAGAAGAGCATGAAGGAATTTTGCAAGGCAATGGATGAGTTCAATAGCTTCTTGCACAGGTGGTTTCAAATATGCAAACATTTCTCAAAACATTCAACCAGAATGTGCATGTTGAATATGTGCAGTTCAATGTACGTCATTATGATTTAATAAAGCTGTTTTTCAAAAGCTATGTAATTTTGAAGAAGTCACTATATCTTGACTTTCCTTATCTGTAAAGTGGTGGTAACAATGTTACCAATTTTATAAGGATATTGTATGGGTTAAATACTATATTTGCATATAAGAGACTAACCTCATTACCAGTGTATTAGAAAGGTTCAATGAGTCTCAGTTCCAGCTGATACCGCTCCTTCCTTCCTTCCTTCCTTGACTGACAGTGGAGAGCATGCCGTACAAGACCATGAATTTCTCTCATCCCCCATAAGACAAGTCATACTAATAGAAAGTCAATGAGTTTGTTGGCAAGAAATTAATCTTCCAGCATTTCTGTGCTGTCTAATGCTTGGCTACAGCAAATTAAGTCCTGTGTGCTCTCCCTGTCCTTGTGCAGTCTGTGGAAGCCAAAAATGCTATTATGCCAACATTTCTGTTGGGCAAAGTGACAGTAGGAGGGTAGAGTGGAAGAAAGCTGAAAGTGGAGCAATCTGAATAGATGTTTTGATGTTCTGAAGTTCAATGTCAGGATTCTCTAAAGACTCCAGTTTCCTGCCTGCATATACGTAGCTAGTGAATATTTTGAGGATACTAGAACACATCATTCTAACAGATTGCTGTGGGTAGACTTATGTCCCTACAAAATTTATATGTTGGAGTCTTAACCCCAGGATCTTAGAATGTAATTGCATTTGGCAACTATTTGGAGGGGTAATCAGATTATAATGAGGTCATTAGGGTAGGCCATAGTCCAATATGATTGGCATCCTTTTAAGAAGAAGAAACGTGGACACTGACATATTAGAGGGAAGGTGATGTGAAGACATGTGAGAAGATGGCCATCCACGAGCTCAGAGGAGAGAAACCCTGAGCTCACATTGACCTGGGGCTTCTAGCATCTAGAAGCATGAGAAAATAAACCTCTGTTGTTTAGGCGACCTACTCTCTGGTATTTTGTCACAGTAACATTTGTAAACTAGTACATAGGCTATCTTTGATGTTCTTAAAAACCAGTGGTCACGATGTCCTCTCAAACACTTGGAATTAATTATTTTTTGAGGTACTCATAATCTCGCTGTATTTTTCTCTCTAGATAGATGCACAGATATCATATATATCCACAACTGCATACAAACAGACCTCAAAACTTTTCAGTCTACTGTCAATGTCTCCATATTTGTAATTTTTCCTCTTCTAATGCTTTTCTGGCTTTGCATGCTAGTAGTTGTTTTCTTGGAAGTGTTATTCATTCTCTGGCCTGGCACCATATGCACATTAGGACCACAGAGTTCTCAGGATTCTTCCTCCTCTATTCCTCCAAGGAATCGTTCTGGCTTACACACTGAAATATTTACCTCCCACTCATTAAACTTGTGAAAGTTAAATGGGTGTAACAAAAGTACACAAATCTTTTTTGAACACATCAGGAAAGTGAAAAAATGTAATACATGCATTGCCACTATTTTGGAAATTGATTTTTACATTTTGCTGTATTTAATTATTAATTAATGAGTCATGTATATTTTGGTTACTTATGTATTGGCATCAACAATGAATAATCAAAGTTATAGTTGAAAATAATTGAAATGATATAGTCTTCTTTTCTAAATTAATTTTTTTCCAATAACTGTTAATTTTGAGGGGCTATGAAAGAAGGAAGAAGAAAAGAGGAGGGGTCTTAGAGGACAGGAAAAAAGATAGAGTGAATTTAGTGGTGACAACCAATTGCTTTTCCCTTTGTAGTTATTTCTTCTATCTACCACTTGTTTATGCCAAAGACTTCAGTGTTTTGCCAGTATTGGGAACTGGTCCTTTTGCTTACATTACAGTTCTCAGTTCATGGTTCATCATAATCCTCCATCAGAATTTCATAACGTGATTGCAAAAATGCAAATTCCTGGGCCTATTCTGCATCCAATGAATACAAATATTGAAGTGCTATGGACCAGGAATCTGTATTTTATCATGTTTCCAAAGTTTTTTTTCTTTTACAGTTTGGAGACAACCTTCATAAATTCTGTGATAGCAGGAAAATTAATGGATATAAGATGCTCCAACCACAAAGAAAGGTGACTTAGTAGATGGAGAACAGACATTTGCAGGAGACAAAACAAGTCTGTATTTATTTTTATTTTCCTGATGTCATTGTGAAAAAAGAGAATGGTGTGAAGCTAGAAATAACTTCTTGTTACAAATAAGCTAGAAATAACTTCTTGTTACAAATAATTTCTTATTACTACTCTAGAAACATACAGTTTAGAGTTCACAGCTATCAAGAGATCAGTATCTTTAGAGTCTATGCTCAATGTGCATATTGATACTTGAGTTTTACAATGTTTTATGTTGATTCTTGGCAACATTTAGGGCTACAACATAGAGACATCTCATTTCATTTTAAGTCAAGAGTTAGAATACATTAATTGCATAAATGCCTTGAACGAATAAAACTTTGCATGTCCTGATGTTTTTAAAAAAATGGAAACTAGGGGTAGTGGCACAGGCCTGTAAATCCCAGCACTAAGGAGGCTGAGGCAGGAGGGCTTCCATGAGTTTAAGGCCAGCCTGGGCTACATAGTGGGTTCAAGACCAGCCTGAACTATACAGCAAGACCCTGTCTCAAAAAAAAAAAAAAAAAGGAGTACTTTATTGGTTGAGATTTTTTTTTTTTTTTTTGTGGGTACCGGGGGGTCGACCTCAGGACCTCGGGCGCCTGCGCGCCCGTGCCACTGAGCGATATCACCGGCCCCTTTTTCATATGCGGGTTCATGGGAGTCGAACTCGGGCCCTCGCGCTTGCCGGGCAGGCGCTTAAGCCGCTGAGCCATCTCACCGGCCCTATTGGTTGAGATTTTAAAGGACATTTTCAATAAAGAACAACAAGCAGTTAACAACTAATTATTGTCTTCTCTGAAACAGAGTAAATTAGAGCAACCATTGATAAATAATTATGTACAATAGAGATATGTATGGATCCAGCTTCTATTATTTTCTGCCTCTTGTGTCTATTCTGCAAAAGTCACTATCTGTATTATTATTTATCATTTCTTACAACTATGAAATACCCAGTGTAATGTAATAAAGATGTTTCTTTACTCATTATCTGACTCATTCTTCATGGATCCAAGGTCAATCTATCATGTGTTTCTGATTCAAGTTACTCTTCTGACAAATATTTAGGACCACACCTGTCCGACATTTATCTGTCAAAGGAGTTGGAAGCATTCCTAGCAGCTGAAAGACAACTCTGATGTCAGTTAACTGCCCAGATTTCTAATCTGTCCTTTTTCCCAAATCTTTATGACTTTGTCCCACCAGCTACTGAATATAACACTTTGGCTCAGTATTAGACTCGTTCCTCCCTTCTGCCATGTTCAACTACCAGTTTTTCTTGCATGCCTGTATTAAAGTTCTTAGGGA
Organism: Erethizon dorsatum; assembly: GCA_028451465.1. Lineage (NCBI taxonomy): Eukaryota > Metazoa > Chordata > Mammalia > Rodentia > Erethizontidae > Erethizon > Erethizon dorsatum. The sequence continues at coordinate 75,408,675 of CM051831.1, forward strand.
AATGACTAAGAGGATGTGTATAAATATATAGACAGAGATTTATTGTAAGGAGTTTGCTTATGTGATTATGGCTAGCAAATGCAAGATTTGCAATTTGGGCCTGCAGGCTAGAGACCCAGAGAGCTGACGGTGCAGTGCTAAGCATGCTCCTGCTGGAGAATTCCCTCACGCTCAAGGCCAGTCTTTTTGTTACAGTCAGGCCTCCAACTGACTGGATGAAGCTCACTCATATTACAGAGGGCCAACTACTTACTAAAAGTTCACCAATTTAAACTTTAATCTCAGTTGAAAACACCCCTCATGTTGATACATGGGGTTCACCCCTTCAGTCCCCTGCGCCCCAGTAACCAGTTCTGGACACTGATTGGATTTCATTCTCTAAACGTACAATGTGGCTGGACCTCACTCCGGCATCTGTTTCATACTTAACAACAAAAAGGATGAATAACAGCACTTAACTACATCCAGTGACCCATTCTGCTCTAGAGAATTTGATTATGCCAAATTATGTGGTAACTGAAAGATGGTAAATCCTCAGATTTTGAATGAACAAATAAATGGCATAAGTAGCATCACAAAGGATGAAGTTTCATGACTTGCATCTTCATGCTACTTTACATTTATAGAAAAGAAATATATATACACTATTTTTACTCTTAAAAAATAGAACTCTGATTCTGATGTAGCAATATAATCAAGGCCCAAGGCCCAGTTTTTCTTGAAGCACAAAGAATGTAGAAATTTACTCTGGTTTGGGGTTATGTGTTAAATGTTAGAATGACTTGGAAGCCAGTGGTTTGCAACCAAGGGACATCCCCCCGCCCCGGCTGACATTTAGTAATATGGAACTACAGTATTTTGATTGTCACAACAGGAGATGATGCATGAAAAGGCAAAGGATAGCACCTTTTCTCCATAACAAAAACCTGCCCGCAAATGTCAAACAAAGTACAGAGTTAGAAATAATCTGGGGAGAAATTGTAGCATTTGATCTGGGCCTTCAAGAACTGATAATAATCCAAAACATATAGATTGACTAACTACAAAATGGTAAGCAAATACAGAGACAATTTATAGAATCATGGCTAATCATAGTTATAAGTAGAGATAGAGTAAGATATTTTAAGTTTGGAAAAGACTGTTAAAATTTCTGAAACTTTAGGACCCAAGAATTACCTGGAGATTCGCTAAAGCACAGATCTATAGGCCCCACCTTTAGTGATAGTCTGGTAGATCCAGAATAAGGTCTGAGATTTGCATTTCTAGCAGATGCTGCTGGCCTGTGGAGCACCATTTTTTTTTTTTTTTTTTTTTTTGTGGGTACTGGGGGTCGACCTCAGGACGTTGCGTGCCAGCAGGCGCCTGTGCTGCTGAGCGATATCACTGGCTCTTTTTTCGTATGTGGGTTGCGGGAGTCGAACTGGGGCCCTCGCGCTTGCCAGGCAGGCGCTTTTGGTGCTGAGTCATCTCACCGGCCCTGGAGCACATTTTTAATAACCACTGTGTTTGGAGAGTTCAAGATGCTTGGAAGAGTGTTAGGGATTCAATATCTAAGCAACCAAAAGACCATTAATCAGAACAATTCTTCAGTAAGATTACTCAAATAGCAACCCAAGGGTGCAATGGGAGGGGACAAAATCAGTAAGGAGAAACAAACCAAGCAGTTGAAGATCATGCCAAAAAGTCACTAGACCCCTTGATCCACCAGTACTAGTGATGTGGGGACCCAGGAGACCTGGGGCAAAGGGCCTCAAGACACCAGCCATAAAATTATGACTTTATTGGAGTTCAGTCTTAACCAGTTACACATGATCCTTGGTTCTTTGTAATGAATAGCCTGGGATAAACCCTAAGCTGACAGCTTGCAAACAGGCTGCCTAGGCTGCCTTTAATAAGTGGAACTGAGGTCACAAAATCTGGGTAACAGAGCAAAGAGAAGGTCCCTTAGATAACCAAATCACTTGAAATCGTATTTCTCTGTGGGTCAAGAAAAGAGCAGATGATATTGCCTCTTCTCCTGCCTTGTCCTATTTTCCAAGTTATACTTAAAGAGGCTTGGATAAAGCCATACATCAAAAAGCCTGGGTGCTATAATGCAATTTTGCAATAATGTAAAATTTGAAGGCCTGTCAAAAAGATAATCCATTTTACAATCACACATGATACCAAGGAATTCAAGTAATCAGAGGGGTTCAGTTTGACCTGATTAGACTGCTTACCCAAACCCAATTTTCTCTTTCTGTCTGAAAAGTATTACTTGCTTGGTACCACTAGCCTTAGGGGGAAGGAAAAAAACTGTGCTTTTAAAACAACTGATCTGACCCTCCTAAGGCCTAGGAGCTCTTAATAACAAATAGAAGTGTCCTGCAAACAAGCAAGAAGGAGGCCGTTTCTTCTACTGAGGATCTCCTTGCCTTAGGACTCCTACTACACATAGGAACTAAATAGAGAAATGGAACATGTATCAGACATGTTTGCTCTATGTTTCCTTTCTTGGCTTTTAGATTATAAGACTAGCATCTTCTGGCCAGAGGTGGACACATACTCTTCTTTTTTCCCTTTCAGAGATCCCGTTTTCCATAACCCCTCTCTTTATGTGTACATATCCTTCCTTTTGCCAGCTGCTTAGCATCAACTCAAGCTGCTGAGGTACATTCACTTGATTACACTCTGTCAGCTACTGTGGATGTGTTAATAAACAGAGTACTAATTTATTGTTCTAGTAAAATGTATATAGTATTTTAAAATCCTAATTTGGAACATCAAGTAGGAGAAAATGAAGTAAAGAAGAAAGGAAGGAAAGAAAAATCTGAGAAGGGAGAAAGGAAGGGAAAAAGGGAGGAAGGAAAAGAAGATAATAACAATTAAACTCTGCAACATAGTCAGAGAGTAACTTGGCCAAAACTCCTCAGTGGTTGTTGAAATTTTTGTGCATAGCAATTCCTGTGATATGGGTTATAGCTGCTAATTTTAGGGCCCTGAACCTAGAGATTCTGATTCAGTAGGTCTGAATTAGGATTCAAAAATCAACACTTAAAGTTTTCTCCCTAACCATTTATATATTGGTAGCTCAAGGGAACTATACTTTGAAAAGCTTTGCAAGTTTTAGACTGTCCCTAAAGAACACTGTCAAGGTAAACAGCCTGTGCTCGTTGTCAAGTTTTGCCAACTGAGAGGAAGAAGGGATGACAAACAGCAGCTGCTTAGATTTGAATGTCTGGGGAAATAAGCACAGGTGGAAGGAGATTTACCAACCTTCTAAGGCTCCAAGCAGCAAGATGCCTGTCTACTGTGGACACCCCTCGCCCAGACAGGCCCTACCATAGTCTGCAACCATTGGACTGCTCTCTTGTGTAAAAATTTTGTGATGGACACAATTGCATTCCTCCAAAATTCCTATGTTGAAGCCCTAGTTCCCAATAATGACTGCATCTGGAGATAGGGCCTTCAAAGAGGTAATAAATGTTAAGCGAGGTCTTAAGCGCAGAGCCTTAATCCCATACACAGATCTAGTATCCTTATAAGCAGAGGAACAGACACCTGAGATCACATCCCAGAGAGTACGATGGTTAGGGTGGGCTGTCAACTGGATTGGCTTGGGGGCTGACTAGGGGATTAGTACAGCACACTCCTGGGAGTGTCTGGAGGTGAGACTCTGGGCACTATACAAGGTGTGATTAACAAATACATTGAATCTTTACATTTTTTAAAAATATATTACAGCAAAGGACACATTGTCATTAATCCCCTCAAAATACTCCTTCTCACATCGAACACATTAATCCCATCATTCTTGCTATCCCATCATAGTCGTGCTATAAGGACTGCCTCAGTATTCTGAACCCATTTCAAAACTTTTATCTGTCATGGTCATTTTGACTTGGGAGAAGAACCAGAAGTCACACAGTGCCAGATCAGATAGATGAGGACACACCATATGGTTTTTATTTGATAGAAATTGCCCTAAAACTTTGATCAAGGAGTGATGCTCCAAAAGTACAGTGAATGCTTAAATTAAAGATTTTGTTACAGCAAAAGACATATTACCATTAACCCCTCAAATTATTCCCCCTTGGGTCTGATACACTTATCCCATCATTCTTGGCAATGCGTGTTTTAGTGTAATACTTGTTTTCTTAAATTTAAGCATTCAAGGTATTTTTTGATCCCTGCATGTGTAGTCTCTGGCCCCTTCCTTTCTGGCATTGTCCCCTTCTCTGCTTCCCAACCACCGCACCATTCCACCTGCATTTCTGCTTCGAAGCCAGGCAGTCATGGACTGAATCTCCTGAAACCATGAGTCAAATCAAACCTCTCCTCCTCTTAACTGAAGTTCAATGTATCAGTGATAGAAAAGCAGACTAACACCGAGAGGCAAGAGTCCACGTAAAGCTCCTTCAGCAGGGCCATACTTGGCTTTCATTTTTAATAACAAGGAAATCTATGTAACTGGATGGAGTAAATGAAGAGAAATTAAAGAGATCTGCTGTCACGAAATGGATGAGAATTAATCATGCAAGCTATTCCAGACCATTGTAATGATGTCTCTGCTCTGACTCAGATAAAAAGCCATTAAAAGCAGAACCATATGACTTGATTTAGGTTTTAAAGTGATGAATTGATTGTCATGTAAAGAATAGTCTGTCAACAACAAAATCATAGTGACCAACTAGCAGGTGATTGCATCACTAATAGATGATAATGATTTAAAATAGGATATCTGTGTGATGTAGAGAATTGGTAAGGTATTAGATACATTTAAAATTTAAACCGGGCATGGTGGCACATGCCTGTAATCTCAGCATTTGGGAAGCTGAGGCAGGAGGATCACCATGAGTTTGAGGCCAGCCTGGACTACATAAGTGAGTTCAAGACCAGCCTACACTACATAGTGAGGCACTGTCTCAAAAATAAATAAATAAATAAATAAATTAATTAATTAATTAAAATTTAAAAGCAACTATCTTTGCTAATGATTGAATATATTAGGTCAGAAAAAGAGCAGCAATAAAAATGGGAAACTGGTGAATTCTGTAGGTCTGTCTAGAATTAACTGCCTTAATAAACCAATGAACTTGTCTGTAACTGTTTATAAACCAAAACATTAACAGTGGTCATTCTAATAATGTAAATATAAAAAATATTTATTTGCTGCATTTTGCTTATTTCTAATGAAAATAAATCATTTCTAGAAGTTTTTTATGAAAAAAGGTAAAACAAAATTTCATAACAAAATAATAGGAGAATAACAATAGTTAATATATTACATATTGTTATCTTTAAAGTAGTTATTCAGAGTACAAGATATGGGCATTAAAACTTCTCTAATCGATAGTAGCACAAACCTTCCTTTTCAATGAGCTAAGAGACATTAACAGAAGTTTCAGATACATGAAAAACATTACCTGGTCATTTAAATTATATGAGATCCAGGATAAGAGCACCTCTACTGTAAGGAGATCTTTCCAATTTGTGAGATTAAAAGAAGCAATCTAAGGAACCGATTCTATATCCTATTTTTTTGTTTGGAGATTAAAGACACTAAAATAGTGCTTTATGTTCAAATGTTTTAGAGGTATCAAATTGCAAATTTCATAGAAAATTTTGGCTGGTGAATGAAATAAAAATATACTTAAAAAAATAGGACTACATATAATCTGTGAATCTCTTTGAAGAATTGTTTCTTCTTTTCTTAAGTAATACTTCCTCCAGCAAGTCTTTGGATCTAAGAGATAAAATCAAAAGCATGGTTCACTCTTGCTCTCAAAAGTGAATTATGTTAAATTTTAAATCTCTGTATTTTTACAAAAAATATATACATATATATGTATTCTCACACATCTCTAATACTTACATTCATGCACACCTGGTTGGTGGTTTTATTACCATTGATACAGAGGAAGTAAAGATTTATGAATGTCAGATATAAAAAATCACACTCCTTTCTATCTGATATTTATATAATAGGCTTACCTTAGCTTCATATAAAACTTTATTTTGAATGCCATCAATTTGCACATTTTTTTTAAATTGCTGTGTATACAGGTAGTTTTACCAAAAGAAAAATCTCTCAAGTGACACGGTTCTTCTTCTTTTAAGAATTCCTGGGCCGGTGAGATGGCTCAGCAGCTTAAGCGCCTGCCCGGCAAGCGCGAGGGCCCGAGTTCGACTCCCGGAACCCACATACAAAAAAGGGGCCGGTGATATCGCTCAGCGGCACGGGCGCCTGCTGGCGCGCGAGGTCCTGAGGTCGACACCCCGGTACCCACAAAAAAAAAAAAAAAAGAATTCCTTAAAACTTTGCTATGAATGTGAAAAAGTAATTCAGAGAAGCCACCAACTATAAAAATATCTTCCTTGAAACAGTCCATTTATAAAACAAGAAAGCCATAGAACACCTAAATATCCCTCTTAATGCCATTTCTCTTAATGAAACAAAATGATATTATGCCTGGCAATGTTATAGATCTATAAAGAAAAAGACATATGAAGGGAAACTTTTAAAATAATGATTGAAAAATAAAATAAGCTTAAAATTTGCAAGTAAGCCATTTGCTATAGAGCTAAAGAGATTATTGACTCAACAAGCACCATACATAATTACATTTCTGAAAATACTACATAGCACTAGAAGACTACCATATAATGGGAGAAAAACCCATGTGACATCAGAGCTAAAAAAGAAAAAAAGCAGACAACCAAATTTCAAAGGAGACCAGAATGTTAAATCAAAAATATCAGTACATACCCTGAGTATATTATAATTCAGAAAAAGCTTTTAGGAAGTATATTAGTCAACTTTCGCATGACTGCCACACAATAACCGACACCCATGATTCATGAGTCAGGCTTATGGCTTCAGAGGATTCAGTCCATGAAGATCATGCCATAACAAAACCAGCTACTTCATGGTGTCCAGGAAGCAGAGCAGGGGAACAGTACCAGAAAGAAAAGGGGCCAGAGACCATACAGTATATACAAGATCACACCTCCATGACCCACACAGGCATAACGAAAAGCATGCACGATTAATCTGCCAGCCATTTCTTATTTCAGTGAAATGAATATATCACAGGCAAGATTCACAACCTACCCCTTATCAACGCAACACCTAAATACATCTCTTTAACTCATAGTATTCAAATAAACACAATAAGTTAATAATTCCACCTAAAATGATACAACTCTCCCACATATAACCAAAACAATCTGTTCTGTAAAGCCCCAAAAGTTCCAAAATTGCTAAAAATTCCAAGTCCAAGTTTCTTTTGAGACTCCAAACAAACTCTTAGTTATGAACTTTGGTCAAAATCAAATATAAGCTACATAATCCGAATAGCACAGGATAAACATTCCCATTCCATAAGGGAGAGATAGGGAGATAGAAAAGAATAGGATCAAAGCAAGACCAAAATCAAGTAGAGCAAACATTAATTCCTGTGGATCCACATCTAGCATTTAGGGCACTCAGTAATGAGAGTGAGCTCCAGAGTACTTGAATGGCCCCAACCCTATGGTGTTTCTGGTTGAAGGCCACATCATCTCTTTCCTGGGCTGCCTCTACTCATGGCCTGCATGAGTAAAAATCTTTTAAAATTTTCCAAATGTTCCAGCTTTCGTTGGTAGACATTCATGTTCCCAGCATCTCCAGGTTTCTGGAATCTCCACTGCAGCTAGGGTTTCATTACCAAAGCTTCTGACTTCCCTCTCAGGTATTCTTTGCCTGACCTCCAAGATCTTCCTTTAAAATCTAGGTAGAAGTCTCCCTGACCCCAAAACTCGGCATTCTACATGCCAGTAAAACTAGCATCACAAGGATAAAGTCAAGGTCTGTTGTCAGCAGAAGCAGTAGTCAGGCTCCCTTGTACCATGACTCTAGCTACTTCAGACTGCCCTCTTGGTTAAGCACAGTAAATTGAATCTTGGAAAACCAGTTTCCTAAAAGGGCCTTCTTGAGCAGTGGTCCTAGGGACTCTCTTCTCAAATGAAATGTTGATAATTTTGCACCTTTGAGCTTGGGGATGTGTGGGTCTTACTGATTTCTGAAATGGCTTAAGGGATATTTCTTCTTACCCCTTTACAAAATACGTAATTTCTTTTTGATGACATTAGTCTCCACAGCAGCCACATCTCCTTTGGCACCTACCTATATACAGTAGTACCTCCATTCACAAATGTCACAAATTGTCACAAATGGTCAACTTGAGTGAGAACTCCCAGCTGAATTGCATCAGTGTGGTTCTGGGCATGGAAGACCCACTTAAGGAGGATTGCTGTTGGAATGGTACAAAAGGAGAACAAGAGCAGAGTTTTCATGCATCTGATTTTCCTTGGAGGAGCTTCAGCTGTTTTCTTCAAAGGAGTTCCAGTCTTCACCTTCAACTTGGGCATCGTCTCTTGGCTTTCAGCATAGGTTCTTCAGCTTCTAGCACTGGCCTTTCAGCCTGCCAGCACAGACTCTCTAGCCTCCAGCACTGGCCGTTGGGCTTCCTGGTGCAGGCCCTTCAGTCTTCCATCACAGATTCCTCAGCCACCTGATACAGACTTGTATGGGACATTGCCGTGGGCTCCAGGCCTTCAGCGGGACTGATACAAGACATTGCTATGGGCTCCAAGACTTTGGCTGAATTCTTTGGATATTTAGCATGCAGACAGGTTTCTTGCACTCTTTCTTTGACTCTGTGAGTGGATATTGTTAGCTAATCTTGTAAATTTCTGTGTCCTGCCTTAAATCTGTTTCTCTTGCAAATACTGACTACAACACCACATGAACACAAATGTGGCCATCTTTTCCAGAATCATGGAATGAATTAAGTCCGTGAACCAAGGTACCACTGTACATGGTTTCTTCTGCCCAAAATTTAAGTTTTTCAAATGTTACTTGTCCAATTTTTGCCACCAATTCTCTCTATAAACTTGCCTCAAAGCAGCCAGAATTACCCATGGCAGAGCCTGAATGTTGGGCTGTTTTGAAATTTTCTTTGCCAGATTAGTCTTTCCATAGCCCTTAAACTCTGTCTCCTACAGAGTCTTGGAACAAGGATAAAATGTAGAAAACTTTTTTCTGGTATAATATGCATGGTCTATAGTTTAATTGCCAGAATTTTTGTTACCAACTGAAACCTCATGAGACTGGCCTTTGCTGTCTACATTCCTGTAATTATGCTAGTTTTCTGATATTTGATCATAATGATCCACCAACCTCTGTTTTTGACATTCTAAGGTTTCTATAGCTTGCTTCTCCAAAATTTCCCAAACTTCTCCTGCAAGCCAGTTCCAAAGGCTTCTGAACCATACAGTCAAGTACAGTTACTGTACCATACACTCATGTGCAGTCACTGTACACTCCACTCTTCAGTACCAATTTTCTTAACTAATCAGCTTTGTTGTCTATGGAACACAATATCTGGCACCTAAAACTTAAAGAAGAGGTTTAATTTGGTTCACAGTTTCAGAGAATTCAGTTCATGGTCAGCTGGCTCCAAGATAGAAACATTATGGTAAAAGGCTGTTGTAACAAAGTTGCTTAGCTCATAGTGTCCAAGAATTAGAGCAAGGAAATAATGCCAGAGAGGAAGGGGCCAGGGATCATATATAGTACCCTAGGTCCAACCTCTGCGACACACCCCAGACACACCCAAAATATGCATGACCAAGCTGCTGTTCATTTTTAATCCAATCAAATTGATATATTAAGATTAACTTGATTGATGGTCACAGAAAAAATAAAATAAAATCATGTCACAGCAATTGGGTTTTTAACGTACAAGATAAATAAATAAAAATCTTCTAAATGTTTCCATCATTTTTTTCTTTTTGGTGAGGGTGGAAGAGGTAAAGATGGCGATAAAAGAAAGTTAGATAAATTGAATGAATTGAAAAGGATTCAAAACATACAAGGCATATTCTATGACTGCAGTTGAATTTAACTAGAAATAGGCAACAGAAAAGTATATAAAATTTCCCCCAAATATTTGACAATGAAGTAACCTTACTCTAACCAGTAGACAAACAGTAAACAAAAATTAAAAATTTTAAGTGTTTTTGATTAAATAAAAAGAAAACTTGACATGTAAAACTTTGAGAGAAGCTGTTAAGAATGTGACTATTAAAACACTTACAGCACATTTGTAGGAAAATGGATACACCTTGAGACCATAACGTTAAGTGACATAAACAAGATATACAGCTTAAATATTGCATGGTTTCTCTTTTATGAGAAAGCCATTGTAAAAATTAAGAGCAAAATAAAAGATAGATAATAGGAAAAAGGGAGAGAGATTTTTCTTAAATGGGAAGAGGACCAAAAGATGGAGGGAGGGGGGAAGGAAGGGAGGAATAAGTGATGCAAAAAAGGAATCGGTATGTGTTATATACATATACCAACTCCACACAAGGAGTGTAAACTTTATGTACTGCTAACATGTAAAAGAAAAAAAAAGAAAGAAAAGAAAAGAAAGAAAGAGAATCAAGGGGAAGGTAGAAGGAAAAGGGAGGGAAGGGAAAGAGGATGAAACAAAAGATTAAGATGTGTTATGTAGATGTACCAACTCCCCACCAGGAATGTAAACACAGTAAGTCCTGATCTAGGAAGGAGTTCCATTCTCCCAGAATTCTTCATAAGTCAGATTCATTTGTAAGTCAACAAAATGAGCCTTATACAGTACACCCGCAAAAGTTCACAACTCAAATGTTCATATGTTGGGGACTGACTGCATTATGCACTACACACATATACTAATAAACTAAAATACAAAAATAAAATGCAGAAACAATTATACCACAAGCTCTATATATTAGAAAAAAATCAACTATCAGTGGTTTTAACTTCCTTCCACCTTAAGATTAAAATCAGAACAAATGAAACTCAAAATAAGTTGAGAAAAGGAAACAATCAGGATAAAACTGGAAATCAATAAAGCTGAAATAATAAAAAAATGGGGTCAATACAATTTATAAATCTCTAGCCAGACTGATTAATAAATACGGGGAGAAAAAATGACCAATATCAGGAATAAAAGTATGACATCACCAGAAATTCTACAGATAATAAAATACGTATACAGAATTAGAATTACATATTAGAAGACAGGGTAAAAAATATTATGCATTAAATAAATAATTTGAAAATTTAGTTCATTTTCCCTTCCTTTCCCTCTTTCCCCTCCCTAGTTCCTCTTTCTTTTTGAACAATAAAAGAAAGATAAAATGGAAACAAAGCTTTTGTAAATAAGGAGGATAAGAGGGGTTGAACGGAGGGGAGGGGATTGGGAATAAAAGAGGAATCAAGATATATCACATCCAGGTATAAATTCCTAATGATGACTGTGATCATTATGTATATCTAAATTTTACCAATACATTTAATAAAGAAAAATAATGAAAAAGAACCTAAATATTCATCAATAAAAGGATTGTTCCATAACCTGTAAAAAAATGTAGTTCAAATGAACAAATTATTTGAAAGATACAAAGTGCTAAAGTTCAATCAAAAATAAAAAGTTAAAAAGCCAAAATCCTAAATTTATTGAAGAAATTTAATTTATAGTTCAAAACATTGCCACCAAGAAAACGTCCAAATTGTTTCACTGAGAAATTCTACCAAATATTTAAAGAATTAAAACCAATTCTACATAAATGTTTCCAGAACCTTGAAGAGGACTAAATATCTAGACATTTTTGCAATAATTTCAACATAAGCCTATCAACAAACCCAAAGACATTAAATAGAAAGAAAATTGCAAACCAATGTCTCTGATAATTATAAATGCAATTTAAACAAAATGTTAATCAGTAAATTTAAACAATACATAAACAAGATATTTCATGACCAAATTTACACCAGGCATTAGGGATTTTTCTAACATGAAAAATCATCCATTATAGTTCTAAATATTAGTAAACAAAAAAATAATAAATATGATCATCTCAATACATGTTAAAAAGCATTTCTCAAAATGTAGTATCTTTTCAATTAAAAGAACTCAGCCAATTAGTTATAGAATTTAATTTCCTCAATTTGATAAAGGGCAATACAGAAAACAAAAACAAAACAAAACAAAAAAACCCTTACAACATCAATGTCAACTTACTAGTAAAAGAATGAATCATTTTCTCCCCTAAGATCAGGAATAAGGTAGGAATGACTGAACTCATCCTTAATCTTCAACATTGTCCTTGAAGTATTAGCCATTTCAAATGGCAAAGAAAAGAATTAAAGGGCATCTAGATTTGAAAGAAAGAAATAAAACCATTCTTACACTTAAAATTATCTATGTAGAATGCAATACATAGTATACATGAAAGCTACTAGAACTCAAAAATTAAGATTGACAAAAAAGCAAAATACAAAGGAAATATACAAAAATCAAATTGAATGACCACATAATCACAATTGAGTACTGAAATTTTAAGAACTACTATTTACAGAAGCATCTAAATTATGAAATAGGGATATATCTAAAAACTACAAGCTTGTATATTAAAATCTAAAAAAATATTGATGAAAGGTATTTTAAAAGTTCTTGAGAGATACATTACATTCAAGGATTAGAAAACTTAATGTTTTAAAGATGGTAATTTTCCTTGATTTACTTATAATATAAGAATATTATAATATAATGAAATCCCATTCAAAATTATAGCACTTTTTGTAGAATTTAATAAAAAGATTCTAAAATGCAAGTGCAAAATAACACTACACTGCTTAGGCAACTTTGAAATGAACATAATGTGAGGAATTACAAGACTGAATTAAAAGATGTTACAATTTACCAAAAAGCTACAATAATCAGGACATTGCCCCATTGGTTTTAAAATCCATACACAAATGAGTGCAACAGAATAAAGACACCAAAATTATAACAAACATACATAAACAACTATTATTATGAAAAGTTGCACAGTCAATTTTGTTGGGGAAGATGATCTTTTATGCTGGAAAGATTTGATATCCTCTTATCAAAAAATGATCATCAATCCATAACTCTCACTATATTCAAGTTAGTTTAAATGTATCATAGGTTTAAACGTAAAATGTAAAAGTATAAAAGATCTTAGAGCAAACCACAAAAGAAAGTATATTTGATCTTAGGAAAGGGTTTATTAGCAAGTCACCAGGAGCGCATTCCGTAAAAGGAAAAGTTAAACTGGACTACGTTAACATTTAAAACTGTTTTTTGGTACTTTTTGAAATACGTAGAAAATAAAAAGCCAAGGCAAGAAAATATTGGTAAATCACATATCCAATAAGACTTCAATCCAGAAACCAACAATATAAAAATAAATGATGTTTTCCCTGCAGGAAAAAAAGAAAAAGAATGCTCACACAAACCTGTACCAAAGAATATATATATATGATGGCTAATAAGTACAGCAAAAGATGCCCAACATCACTAGTCATTTGAGAAATAAAAATTAAACCAAAAATGAGATAACATCTATTATAAGGTTCATTCTAAGTGATGGTACAAGTGTGTCAAACAGAATTCTACACATCAATGGAAAAGTAAAATGGAAAAAACTGTTGCAAACTAGTTTGAAAATATTTTTTACATAAACATTCAGTTTGAGGGCCGGTGAGATGGCTCAGTGGCATAAGCGCATGCCTGGCAAGTGCGAGGTCCTGAGTTCAGCTCCCGGAACCCACATATGAAAAAAGGGCCGGTGATATCGCTCAGCGGCACGGGCACCTGCTGATGCACGAGGTCCTGAGGTCGACCCCCAGTACCCACAAAAAAAAAAAAAAAAAAATTCAGTTTGAGCACCAACATAACTTGAAATTAGAGGTCAACATTAACATATTCACAGCAAGGAAAACCTAGACAAACTCAAAAATCAGTGACCTTTCTTGTACCCATCAGCAAGGCTGCACGTTATACTGTCACTCTGAAATCTAAGAGACAGGTAAATTATATAAAGTCACACCTGAGATCCAATTACCTGGAGCAAAGCCACTATATCCATAAACTGGCAGGAATAAGTGATTTGGAATTTGAAGAATGGCTGGAAGCTAAGTATGGCCTAGCCCGAGAGTGAGAGACTCCTGGGTGCTGCCACCTTGAGGAACCCCCGCACTGCCATGCGCCTTTCCTCCTGGAATGCCACCAAGCTGTCATGGTGAGGCTTCTCTGGGCACTGGTGAAGGGAAGTGAAGAGTAACCACTGAGAGTGGTTCAGAATCCTCTCCCTAATAAAGGCTTAGTCTGGAGGGAAAACCATGCCACTTCACCAGAGCACAATTCAGACAATTTACCCTGGTAGGAGAAAGAAATCCTCTAAACTCCAGCCTCCAGCAGGGTTATATCGTCACATAAGAAGAGAAAAAAGTCAATAGAAGACAGAACTGTAAAGAAATAGACTGAGAATATTACATCCAAGGAATTCAGTAGAGACAGAGGGAAAATAGCTGTATCACTGGAGTAGGGACGAAAGTAACTGTGAAAGATATGCTCACAGGATTCAGGCTCACTACAGGACCTAAACTTCATCAGTTTAAGAAGTTTATAAAATGCCTCCTTTCTCCACCTCCATCAGTCTGCATTTTATGACAATGATTCACAGCAGAGCTGGAGTAATACTTCTCAGCAGTGATATGCAGAGAAGCTCCAGATCCCAAAGGAGGGCTATATTAATCAGCTTTCCCCTTACTGATACACAATGCCTGACATTAAAAACCTAAAGGAGTAAATGGTTTATTTGGTTCCTGGTTTCAGAGGTTTCAGTCCATGGTAAGCTGACTCTGACACAGAAATATCATGGAGGAAAGGGGGTGGTGGGGCAAAGCTGGTCACTTCATGGTAGATGGGAAGGAGAGCACAGGGAAAGACCAAAAGAAAACCTCTTCTCACCACATTATACTGTACTAAGTCTTAACAAAGCTAATCTGAGAATGAAGAATATATCAGAGATAAAAACACAGGCATTACATAGTTATCAAGTTGTCCATTCTCCAAATGCATATGTGCCTAATAATTGAGCATCAAAGTGCATGAGGCAAAAACTGACAAGTCCCAGCTGATGGACAATCTAAAAAATACCTGATTAGTATGCTTCAAACGTACAAGAATCATAAAAAACAAAGGAAGTCTGAGAAACTGTCACAGCCAAGAACCTGAAGAAACCTCATGTATATTAGCTTCCCATCACTGAGACACAACATCCAACACCCACAACTTAAAGGAAGCAAGGTTCAATTTAGTTCACCGTTTCAGGAGATTTCGTGCCTGGTCAGCAGGCTCCAGGCAGAAACCTCATTGCAGAAGGGTGCGGCGATGTGAAGGTGTTTATTCCGTGCCAGCTGAGAAGCAGAGCAGTGAACAGTGCCAGAGAGGAGCAGGCAAGGGACCACATAGAGCACCCAAGGTCACGCCTCCACGCCACACCCAGACACATCCAGGAGTGGCTTTGCTAATCCGGTAGGCCTTTCTTTTTTTTTTTTTTGTGGGTACCGGGGGGTCGACCTCAGGACCTCGCGCGCCAACAGGCACCCGTGCCGCTGAGCGATATCACCGGCCCCTTTTTTCGTATGTGGGATCCGGGAGTCGAACTCCGGCCGTCGCGCTTGCAAGGCAGGCGCTTACGCCGCTGAGCCATCTCACCGGCCCCCGGTAGGCCTTTCTTAACTAATAAACCTGACATATCAAGATTAATGGTCACACCTATGACTGAATGTAATGTGTTATCCTGAATTCGATCTTGGACAGGGAAAGGGCAGTAAGTAAAAATTAAAATCTAAATAAAGTCAAAAGTTTACTTAATAATAGCATATATAATGACTCGTAATTGTGACAAAAGCACTATATTAATGTAAAATGTCAAGGACAGGATATGTGCTGTATATGAACTCTACATATTATCTTTACAGCTTTTCTGTAAACCTGAAGCTTTTATAATAGAATGTTTATTTATGAGAATATTAATCATACACCTATCACATCATCCAGCTATTCCACTTCTATGTATTTCCCAAAGAGAAATGAAAGAATATATCTAAATAAATGTCATACTAGGTCTATTAAAAATACCTCCAAACTGGGAAAAAGTGTCTATCAGGTGGTGAATGGATAAAAAATTGTGGCATAAATGTGTGTATATGTGTGTATATATACACATACTAACATATATATATGGAAACAAAACACCCAGTGATAAAATAGAATGAACTATTGCTGCCAACAACATATATAAATCTTAAAATAATTCTGCTGACTGTAAAAAGGGCCACCAAAAAAAGTACCTACAGAATACATGATTCCATTTACATAGAATGTCAGAAATCCAAACTAATCTATTAATCTCAGGAAGTGATCTGAGGTTGCCTGAGGATGGGAATAGATTGCTGTGGGAGTGAGGGACTGTGAAAGATCATGAGGATATGGTTTGATGGATAATGGATATGGTCATTGTCACAGTTGTCCTGGTTTAATAAATACATGCATATGTCAAATATTATCAAACTATGCATTTTCACCATATAGCTTACTGTGTATTCATTAAGCATCAATAAAGCTGTTAAAATTATCTGAATATGTATTAGGTACTAATTTTAATAACATGAGTTTAATATTGAAATTGAAATTTATAATAAAGAATAGTAATGTGCACTGGTACAGAGATATTTTTAGTAGGTTGAGTCCATTCAGATCTCTTTGAAAAAAAAATCTATTCTTTTTAAGAATACATCTCAGTTTGTTAATATTTGGGTTTTTATTTATTTGGGTTTTTATTTGGGTTTTTATTTGTTACTTTTATTAAACTTTTGTGATTAAAATATCTGAACACTTGATACATTTTTTTTAAAATGCTAGATGTTTTCCAAAATATAAGATTACATTTCCAGAATTAAAGTTGTCATTATAATACCTTAACAGAAAGTCAAAAATTTCCTTTAATTAATGCCACAAATATGTTTCATTGAACAAAAAGTGATATATCAAAGCAATGTCTATGTTTTTAAAGTATTATCATAAATAAAAGTTTGGAATAGAAGTTCGGGTCAAATATTTTTAATGGAACTGCTCAAGATTTAGAGACAAGTATTCATTCAAAGTCAGTGAGAAGACTAAGCATTCTCTGTTTGAAAAACCTACAGAGGGCCGGTGAGATAGCTCAGCGGCGTAAGCGCCTGCCTGGCAAGCGCGAGGTCCTGAGTTCGACTCCTGGTACCCACATATGAAAAAAGGGCCGGCGATATCACTCAGCGGCATGGGCGCCTGCTGGCATGTGAGGTCCTGAGTTCGACCCCTGGTACCCACAAAAATAAATAAATAAATAAAAGAAAAACCTACACAATGTTAAAGCTATTTTACTGTTTTCTCCTACAACATCAGCCTAATGTAGCAATGGTGCAACCCTGGATGGAGAATGGAACCAATATACTAAGGAGAAATACCTTGCATTAAGTTAATTTATTTGTTCTTCACTTAAAAATCAGCTTCCTTACATTAAAAAGTGAGAGTGAGAAAAATGTTAATCTCGTACTATAAAAAAAAAAACTTTGGATGATTTATTTTTTTGAAAAAAATAAAGAGACTTGCCTAGTATTTTACAGGAGGAAATAGAAACAGGGGAAATATAATTACAAACAAATTTTATAGCCCCAGAATACTGAGTGATGAAATAAAAAAACAAGAATAATAAAGGACTAAAAGTCTAGATTCTAACCTTAGGACAGTTGGTCTACTGCATCCTGCTAGAATAGGGAGGGATAATGGTTGTGCCTAGAAGACAGTAATGAAAGTTTTCTTTATTCAACAGAAATCGAGCTGCTGCAGGCAAAGGCAAGGGATTTTACCTTCTGAGAAATACAGTTTTGATTTGGCTAAAATCTGTATCTGATAAATTCCAAATACTTCAAATGCCTTGTAGGCAGTTTTGCTCCTCAAAATATGGATTATTTGAGTGTCAAAAGTAACCCTTGACCAAATTCAGAACAACCATGAGAAATTATTCTGTATCCTGGAAGGGACAGAAAGCTTTAGTAAATGTAAAGATGTTACTTAGAAATAGGAAATGGCGGGATGTGTAATAAATAGACACCTAACTTAAGAAGGTTTATTCCAGAATTACCTGGGTGATACCATCCATCCATGACCTAATTCAAGTAGAAAAGTTAATGTTAACACATACAATTATGATTATTAACTGTAATTATCCCTTTATTAGAGAAAGATGATATATATATATATATATGACTGACAGAGAAAGGGAGGGAAGGAGGGAGAGAGAGACAGAGAGAGAGAGAGAGAAAGAGAGAGGATAAACTGTAGTGACTGCAAAGCAGACAGGGGACCCACCTGAGTGGATAAGACAAAGCCTCTGAGGACACTGTGAGAATGAATATAGTAAGAATAAACTGCAGCAAATGAAAAATATTAAGGAAGATAAAAGCATTTTTAAAGATATGTTTGATACAAGAAGAATAAGGAACAATAGAGGTGCTACTTACAGCAACAATGTTAATTATGCCAACTAGAATACAATAGCTCATGTCTCTTCCTTTATCTCTGTAAAAGCTACACTTTACTGAGTTGAGTGTTGTGTGTCCAGTGCCAAAGGATTTTAGTCACATTGTTTCATTTAAACCTAAAAAGAGCACCATGACACAGATATTATGATGGCTCCTCTTCTCATAAATGAGTACTTCAAATTCAAAGAAGATATGTAACTTGTTCACGGTCTCACCGCAAGTGTCCAAGCCAGGATCTGAACTCAAGTAGCTTAGCTCCTGAACTCATGTTTTTAGTTGCTATATTCCACTACCTGTTCCATCAAAAAAAGCTCACAGTACAGAACAGAAATAAAAGAGTGTGTGAAATCTGAGATAGCTGTGAAGTACACAGATAGTGCATGATGGTTTATACTGGCTATCGACTTGACTGGATTGAGAGACACCTGAAAATAGGTATAGCACATTTCGGGGAGGGGGCTCCAGAGACAAGAGGCATATGGGTCAGCATATGGATCAGCCAACTGAGGGCGAAGACTCACTCTGAACGTGGGAGGCACCATTCAATAAGCTAGGGACCTGGATATTTTAAAAAAGCAAAAGAAGAGGGAAGCCTAGACCCCCTACAAACAAGTTGTTTGTTTTTGTTTGTTTTTGATCAGGTACATTATTTTCCTGCTGCTTTTCCCTGTGGACAACAGATACCAGCTTCTTCACCCTCTGAATGTGAACTCAAACTGGTGACTCTCCTGGGAGCTTCCAGGCCTTCAGCCCCAGCAAGAACGGCATCATTGGTCTCTATTTTTCTCGGGCTTCCTGCTTTTTAGGCTGAGCAGCCAGACTGAGCACCTGTGGCAAACAAAAACACCAACATGACACCCAGGATTTGGAGGCACATCTATTTAGATCAATGAGCACTGACCAGGATCATTCCCAGAATATCAGGCTCTGATCTCTGGTGGTCTACGGCTTATATGGTGTTTGCAAGTGGGAAGTATACAGAAGCAGAATACTTGGCTCTCTTTGATTGGATCTTACAATATGCATCACAGTGACCAGCCCTTTCTAAGAAACAGAAGGAACAGGAACTGTAACAGGTACTGTAACAGAAACTATAACCTGGGCAACTTACAGAAACTGAAGTATACTGGCGGGGGGTGTCATTTTCTGCTACAGCCACTGGTTTCCCTGGTTCTCCAGCTTTGAGATGACCATTATGGGACTATCCAGCCTCTAACCCAGTAGGCAATTGGGTAAATCCCTTTTTTATAATTACATGTACATGCTATTGATTCCATTTCTTTAAAGAACCCTAAATAATACATGCTATAAATGAGTTCTAGCTCCTTGGCCAAGAATAATTATCCTTCAGTAACTAAAACTATGTAGCTATGAGGCTACTGTACCTCTTGCATAGTTTTCCTGGAAAGATTTCTATATCATCTCAACATAATGGGATGATGGATTAAGTCTACCAGGTCAACTGTGATAAAAATAAATTCAAAAACATGTTTGTTTAAATTGCCTGTGGAATAGGATGGAGTGATGTCCCAAAAGCAAGAACAAAAAATTCCTGAGACTGTGGGCTGACATGGCTCAACAGAATAACGGACAGTAGATGATCTGTCAGCACATATTGCTTTCAATCCTGGCCTTCAACAAGACAAAAAGAATCCAAGGAATAATGAATAATGTAGTCTCAAGGAATAAGTACTAGAGGAAAGGCTGAAGGAGAAAAACCACTGAGCCTGCTTTACATGAAAAGAAGTGTGTGTTCCTCAGTTCTAATGCTCTTGGGTGCAAATAACGATAACTAAAACTAAAATTGATATGAAAAATAAGAAGCTGTATTTTTTTGCATAAAAACCAAAAAATAGATCAAAATTTAAAAAAATTTTTTTTTAAAAATTAAATTAAAGCAGTTTCCAGATGGTAATGATGATCAAAGCATCAAACTATTTCTTCTTATGGCCCTCTAATAATAGAAAAAGAGAAAGAAAATGCTTTCCAGAAGGTCCTATGGACTGTATCAGTGAGACCTGTGTCTCCTCACAATTTCTTGTCCAAGTGTATGCAAAGGAATGGCATTAGTTCTACACGACCAAGATGATCCATAACTAGTAAAGGACATGGTGCTTGGAGACACAATGATATAATGAGGGAAGAATGTGTAATGAGCAAAATTGAGAGTTTTATTACAAGTAATAAAAAGGACACACTCCAGCTCCGCCACAAGAAGTCCTAGGAAAAACCTGATGGTAGTTGTCAATTATTTAGGAGTTGTCAAATACCCTATGACTTTAGAGGAGAGAATATAAGGTTAATGCTTGGAAGTTAAAAATAGATATTTAGCAAGCCAGTAACAATTGGATTTTCCTCCATAATGGGTGAATACCTCACTCTCTACATTGTTCTCTGGGGAGTGCAGTAACTCCTCTACTAATCTGTCCCCCAAAACATCTTTCCACCCAAGCCCAGCCAGCAATTCTTCACAACAGGATAGCCAGTGAGATGAAGGGACACTGAAATTCCAGCCATTATCAATATGAGAAATAATGCTGGGCTTTCCGGGTGAGAGGTACCTAGGTCAGACAATGATGATCTATATTTGCTAAGATTCTCCCCCACAGTGTTAATATTTACAAGAGGGGCACCCTCTTAGAAGGTTCACAAAGATGCCATGTGTACCAGTTCCCCTGACAATGACTCCTGTGTCAGGACTTTTTCTTATACTGAACTTAGCGACTTACTAAAACAACCTGGAAAGAATAGACTCTCTGTTTCAAAATAGTTACAACCCTAAAAACTAGTTTAGCACTTAATAATTGACAAAGCACTTTTCTATCTTTAAAATACATATTATGATTATCCTCATTTTATAGATAAGGATGCTGCAGCCCAAGTGTAAATCACCAATAAGGAAATGGTCAATTTGGTGTTTCCAACCCAGGTCTATCTATTTCAAAATACATATAAAGACAATAGCAATTCTTTTTTACTCTCCTTTTTCTTTCTTCTTTTTTCTTCTTCCTTTTTTCTCTTCTTCTCCTCCTCTTCATTCCATTGCTTTCCTTTTCCTTCTTCTCCGCTTCTCCTTCTCTTTTTTCTTTTCTTCTGCTTCATTAAGATTTGTGTTGAATTTATTAATCATTTTCTGGTAAAGATGATATTTTTATAATAATACTACTCTTAAATCAATAGTATTTTGAAGAGCAAAACTCTTCCCTTCCCATGTTATATTACTCACTAAAAATTTGTATGCTTTTCCATGCACCCAGAAAGTTTTTAAACATCTTAGTAATGGTCTCTTTCCAGTATTTGATTCACCTATGTGTTCCAGTTATGGCTCTGTTTCCAGGGAAAAATGAATAGGACATCAGCTCCAGTGTGATATTAAGTCAGTTTTTAACTCCTATCACTGTCAGGATGACCCAATGTGGAAATAACTCATATTAAGAATAACTTTTTATATCAAGTTAAAGGTCTTTTCAAGGATTCAGTATATCTTGGATTTATTACTAATATATCTTCTGTCACATCATTAATCCCTCCAATTTCCCTCTTTATTAAAATATTACATGTATCTAAGTAAATTTTCATGCTATTTTATTAAATATGAAGATGAAGAGCAAGGGTGTAAAAATTTTTTTGTATACACAACCCTATAGGCCAGATTTATATTACATAATGAGAGGGAAAATCACAAGAACTGCTAAATGACAGCAGAGACTGGTAACTATTGGATAGGGGAGCGTGAATGCAGGGCGTTTTCACTGAACAATATTTTATCTTTTAAAATGTATTTTTAAACATTAAATATTTATTTAAGGAGAAGTAAATAAATAATTTTCTTTAAATATTGAAGCAAACATTAGAAAGGTGTGAGAAATAGTGGAAAACAAAAGAAGAAAGGACAAAGGGGAGAAGAAAGAGGAAAAAGAAGTTTGATAATAATATATTTCCATAGGTACTATGTGATTCTCAGGAACTTTGAGAAGCTATCTTAAATTTTGTAAGAATTATTTGAACATGTTTTCAGAAGATTCAGATATTCACTGTTTTAAGAGGAGAGTAAATTCAAGAAGTCAATTCTAGAGAAAAGTGGAGAAATACTATTAGGATTTGTAAGGCTTTTGATTATTTCTTATGGCAGGAACCAGACAACAACATTTTTTTGTACTTTTGAGGGATAAGGAAAGAAAATGAAGAAATAATTAGCTAGACATATTAACTGAGATACTTTAAAGAGAGTGAAACCCTCAATCTAAAAATTAAAAGGTCTATAAAAGACTCTCTGGGACTCAATGGAAAAATACCTCGCATTGAGAAGAAGCATATTCTGGACGGAGAGTAGGCTGTGAACACCAGCACAAAGTGACTTCATCTCCAAAAGAAACACAGCATAGGTGATTGTTATGAGATACACACTAAAGTACTCTGTCAGCACCCACTTTCTGTGCATTTGCAAAACCAAGACATCTTAACAGGGAGCCAGTGCAGGAGATGAGAATACATTACAACTGTGGTTGGAGGCGCATCTGTTGAGGGCCAGGCCTCAAATAAAGATGGAATGACCAGGTCCACATGCGTCTACAAGGGATAAGCAATATAATTGATATCACTTCTCCAATAAAGTCTAGATAAACCTCAGTCACCTAGGGAGGTGACCAGGACCTTCTGACATCTCTTGCAAAAAAAGGTCTTTGTTCTTTCCATGTATACTTGCTACGTGATCGGCTTCCTCATTGGATCAACATTACCTAAGCAGCTATACTTGTAATCTTATTGGTAGATCATAGTTTTGTCCCACGTTGTTCTCACTTTGTGATTTTGCTTTATAAAACTTCCTCTGGAAAGTGGGGTCTGAGGCAATCCATTTTCCAATTCCCCTCCTGTCTCAGGAGCTGTCTCTCCCTCAATAAAATTTCCTACTCTTGACCTCTGTTGTTCCTTAGAATTCATTCTTCAATTTTGGGGAAAATGAACTCAGTGTATCAGACATCTAGCAGGTTGGGAGTTATAATATTTTCCTTATTTCATTTGGAGGCCCTATATCACCCTCACTTTCAGTAGTTACAATTGTATCTATTATGTTTAACTAGAATATTTAAGATTCCTAGTAGAGCAGAATAATAACGCCACATTCCCTCCATAGATGTGGTAAGAGAGTAAAATAAATGGTGGAAGTTATTCAATATAGAGAATCTGAATTCCATAAGCAGTTCTAACAATTATGCAAGTTGCAAATTCTATACTATTTTATTAAAATGAGGAAGTTATTAGCATGACAAAATATCAACACAGATTTCATGCCTGTCAGAGCCCACATGACAAGATGTACCTACAGAATGAGTTCAGTTTAGTTTACAAGGACTACTATGCTCCATTTCCTGAGATGCCATACCCCCCCCGCAAAAGCACAAAAATTAATATGATGTACTTTTGGCCCTTCAGGAAGTTTCAGTCCAGTATAAACCTCCGAAGTCTACTAGTACAGAGACTAGTGACAGTCTGTACACATACCTGCTCTGATAAAACCAGGCAAGACAAAAAGGAATCCAAATTCTAATAAACCTCCTTCTACAACTACTCTAGGTTCCTTAGATATGTTTCAAGGAATTATGTTATCCCTGAGATATTAAATTAGAAATGCCTTAGTAGAACACAGTCGTTTTATTATGTGTCCCTGAAACACTGCTCTCGTCCTCTTCACCGCAGATGACTGTCTCCTCCTTATTTTGGCTTTGTTCATCCTTCCATCTAGTTTGAAGTCGATGGAGTACAGAAAATGCCACCCTAAAGCATAGCACTTTGCCACAGTGAATATTCTAGCCTGCAGAAAACTGCAGAAGTAGGAAGGGCTCCTCTCTCCTGAAGCCAGTGATAGAAGTTAAGATTCCTCTTGTAACCTTTTCTCATGAAGGAAGCCAGGAGAAAATCACTGTCCAATCTCTACTGTTCCTTATCCCCCAACGACCCTCATGTGACAGGCATTCTGCTTTTTACCCAGAGGGAAGAGATGTCACACAGAGAGGCCCCGAAAGAATCTCAACAAACAGGCCTTGCTAACCACCGTTCCCTCCCCCATTCATTGCCATTAGATCACATCCTGTTTTCCTCTATAATCATACTTCTATGTGACTGTCCGTAAAAGTACATGTTTTCCCCCTGGGTCTTTGGGCTTTCATTTCCTTATGAAGCCCCCTATGCTATGTGAAACTTATATTATGTAAATCTGTATGCTTTTCTTATGCTAATCTCTCTTTTGTTACAGGGGTCTCAGCCATGCACCTTATGAATAAGGAAAAGATACATTTTCTCCCCTATAGCATATTCATTTATCAGTATCAAAGTTTTCAAAACAGTTCTGGTAACAGATATTTGCCTTCTACCTCAGACTGAGGATTCTCCAGGCTTGGGGAAATAAAACAATTCCCCCGTGGCAGACACCATGCTTTCACTTCCTCTTGGACGTGCAGGTAAACTAGTTCTGCCACCATTTTTGTAGTTATGTTTGTTCATCTTATTGAGCTCTAGTCAGTGGAACAAGAATGGAATTGATATGCACCACTTCCGAATCAGGTCTTCTAAAAATATCCCATTCACAGTCTTCTGAGCTCTTTCATCATCTGTAGATTCAGACAAAACAAAGGAAGAAAGTAAAATATATATAGGCAGATTGGAGGGAAGTAGAATAAATTGGGTTTGAATTTAATGAACAGAATGTCATTAGATAAGAGAATAATTTTATTTAAGTTATTGCAACAAATGTTAACAGGTACAGAATGTGTTTGTTGTTTGTCTGAGGGAGTCTGACAAATTTGCATTTCCATCAAGCAGCTGCCTTCAGGTTTCCAGGCAGAACTGTAAACTCTTATTTAAAATTACTAGTGAATGGTCAGAATAGCTAAGGGATTTAAATGCAATTTTTTTCATTTCCCTTCTCAGTTCCATGAGGAATAGAAAAATACAAATTTAACTGCCTTCAGAATTTTCATCACCTTATAATTTAATTTGAGTTTTTGTGACCACAAGGCATTCTTTGTAATAAAAGTGAAATGATGTGAAGGAGAGTAGCTTCTGGTAATGGGTGAATTTGTCAGGAATTTCAGGTTGTATTTCTAATTTCTATTGCATTATGTTAGGCAAATTACTGTTTCTTTGTCAGGCAGTTCTGTGGGGTGCCATATTAATTTTTTAAATATGTTTTTACTAAGACAGTGAACTGTGGACACTTACAGGGCCCAGAATATGTTTATGTGCCCTGTATTTTACCTTTACAGCTGTTCTCTTTCACCTTTTCTTGTTCCTCTGACTATCGCTGTCCCAGATGCTACCCATCTGGCAGTCCTGTGCAATGAATTGTAGAGGTTTGGGAAAATTCCCTGGCAGAGTGGCACTTACATTGGTGTCATCTATGAAGAATTATAATTACTATTTAATATAAATGTATCCCTTTTAAAATGTCAAAATGTTTTCAGGCTTTACTCATTACTTTAGATATTACAAATGATGATGATTCTCCTTTTAAGGGCGTTCTCATTTTCCACTTCTCTAAGACAGATACAGCCAATATTAGGAGTTAAATCATTCAAACAATATTCATAGAGGAAATACTTTCAGGAATTTTCAACATAAATATGAAATAATTCCAAAAAGATAAGTGGGAGACCCTTGCTTTGCCAAAGACAGCTATCCGATACCTAGCTTCCTCTCCTAACTCTTCATTAGGCTGACGAGACCACAACTTTCATTGAGGTTTTAATTAGTCGAGGCTTAAATATTTAATTTCAATGATTTACAGCTCTTCTTGAATTAACATTTTACTTTAACATTACTTTTATACTATGGCACAATTTCCTTTGTAAAGATCTACAAATGTAATTAAAGATAAAATATCCAGAGTACATTTTTCATAACTTTAAGAAGTGATAGGCAAGCTCATAAGCGGAGGAAATTGATGAAGTAAAGAAACGAAACAGATGGTAGAGCTTCATACATGTGCCAACACACTCCAGTCTGCAGTCTGCTCCAGATTTTGTTAAGGCCAGAAGCATAGAGAATCTCGTACTAGGAGTTTAAAACAGCAGAAAAAGCCCATAGTCCCCTTGGGTCCTTAAAATCAGGCTTCCTGGCTCCTACACAAGAAGCCCTATGTGAAGCAGTATTCCACAGAAGTGCTCTGTTTTCTGACCTTCTGGAAAATTGTATGATAAAACATATGGTCTTTTTCAGGGGGAAAAAAGAAGCATTCCTTCTAACTGTTAAGACAATATCTCAAATAGATAAATGGATATACAGAGACAAAAATAGTTCTTTTTCTCCTTATGTGTAGCTCAGCAAGTTTTTTTTCTTACTTGTAATTAAAAGTTCTTTCCTTTATTTTTTATTAATATGTAGTGGATGTCCTGCTAATCTCTTAGAGTTACACAAATGAATAAATGAGAGTTCTACTCATGCACTCATCATCGTAACAATCTGCTAAGCAAAGCTTCTAAATAATACTGTGTGGACACTAAGGACAGTGGTAAAGTAAAGTAACAAGAGAAAGGAAAGAAAGGCAATTTTCTGCTGGCTTCAGGATGTCCTTTTAGTGGATAAGATGTTGTCAAATTAATAACTAGATAATAAGGCTGTACCCACTTCTAAACCAAGGTCAGCTTTGACTAGTTTTCCAAGTAGTGCTGTGTGAGTAAAGTACATTTAAGTCAGCAATAAAATGAATGTGGAACAAAATTCAGGTAATGGTTGGCTTTACTATTTAAACTTTTACTCGATACTAGTTATAATAGTGAATATTTAGAAAGAAACTAAATATCCAACACCAAGAGATTGGTAAAATAAAGCATGCTGTTTTATACTGTGTAGCATTAGGCAGCCAAGGAAGTCATTTACAGGAATATTAAATTAAATGAGTGTCTCTGTCTGTCCTGGTGCTTTCAGAACAGAATACCCAAGTCAAGAAAATTTATTAAAGAAGAGAAATTTATTTTCTCAAGGTTGAAGAATGGAAATGCAAAGATCAACATCTAGTGATGGTCCTTTTACTGTCTTCTCTGGAGAGGAGGAACACTGTGTTCTCTCATATGGCAGGAGGAAGGCGAGAGTGGGAGAGAGAGAGAGGGAGAGGGAGGAGGAGAAGGAGAGAGACAGGAGAGGGGAGCTGCGGAGGGAAGAGAGGAAGAGCACAAACTCTCTCATGAACTAAACCTCTCTCATTAGGCCCGACTTCCCAATACTAATACATTGAAGATTAAGTTTCAAGATGAATTGGGGGAGGCAAAAAAAAAAAAAAAAAAAAGTAAACCATACCAATGGAGAAATGCATACATACTAAGTGGAAGAAACCCAAATCGATTTAGTATAAACCGTTCTGATACTTGTCTGCCTTCCTTTTTAAGAACAAACAGTGGATTCCACTAATGATTTTAGATAACCATCTCTTGAAGTGGATCTTTGAAAACAATGGAGTAACAAGAGGGGAATAAACTTGGGGTGGGGGACTTTACTTTTGTTGCACAGTGTGTGAGGATGGCTCCAAAATAGGGAGCATTATAAGTGTGCTTATCGGGGAGGAGGGATGAGAGCCCCTGGTCAAATGGTACTGATTTCATCAGATAGTCCTTCAGTCAAACAAGGCTTTGTGATTTCACAGAATAAGTAATCACCCTTGGCGAATCCAGCAGCAGTAAATCATGACAATCCCACAGAAGCAGTGAACACAATGCCTACTACTGGCCATATCGTACAGGATACACGGTCTCTGGATTTATTGTTGCACTGGAATCTAAGACCAAAATTGGGAAAACAATGATCTATGCCTATGGAAATATCTTCACTTACTTGTTCATAGTACCTTAAATCAGTCTTCTTATGTTTTCTACATTTCTAGTGGAAAGTACACTACATTTGGTCCAAAATAAACTAGTAGGTTAGGGAGATTTGGGATAAATTAGTGCTTAAAATTCTTAGTTTATTTCAGAAGATACTTTACAACCCATACAAACTCTTCTAATAGTTGACATGAATGTCAAGTGTGTGAGGGAAAATATAGAAGTTAGTGTCAAATATGAACTTTACTACTTTTTAGATTAATAATCTCTGGCCACCCTGTCCTATCAAATCCCAGATAATACTTTCTTCATCTTTCAGAAAATTGGACCTAAGTAGGATGAGAGTCTTATCCAAGGAATTTGTCACTCTCCCCTGGAACCAAGAATAGAATAAAGTAAATAGTTTTATGGGTCCAAGTGAAAAATAATGGCTCTTTATAACCTCATCTTTTCTCTTAATTAGAAAGTCCTTTTATGGATATTCCATAGGGCATCAATAGTTTGTACCACACTGTTCAATACAAATTACTTTGATCAGATACTCGGACTAATACTCAGCATGAACATTTACAAAAAGGGGTCTTCACTGGGAGAGGTTGGAGTGAAAAGACAATGGGAAAGAAAATGGACATGAGATTTTTCTAGAAAGTCAGATCTAGTCTCAGTGCCTCTTTTGAGAAATTTGAAGTCTTACAGGCAAACAGAAGATTCTGGAAATCTGAGGAATGGAGCATAGCATTGACTGTGAACAAGAAGGGAAACAAAACACATTTCACTTCTTTTTTTCTAAGAGCCCAAGGCCAGCTTTCCATTGAACATAATTTTTAATCTTTGGCAAGCTATTAATACCAGCTGTCAAAATAACCATTTTGACATTTATTAGGGGTCTGATCACACTAAAAACTTCCAGCAAGTAGAGACTATACTTTATTAATCTTGCTTAGCCCTGGCATGAGTGGTGAGATAAGTCAAAGATGAATAAAGATAAATAAGGTGATGACTTACTTCTTTCAAGAGACTTACTTCCAAAAAAGGAATCAATTAAATAAAGTTGTATAATAAGCATGTATGCTGAGTACAGAAGTGATACAGAAAAAGGAGTCAGAGAGAGTAATCAATTTGCTTGGAAAGGCAAATTCAAAAGAGGCTTTGTAGAGAAAATGATACTTGATGTTCATGTTGGGGGAAAAAGAGCAAAGGATATTCTAGACAGAAGCAAGTAAGCCAAAACCATTGTCCCTTCCTAGGGTCATCTTTTTCCTTCAGTGCTATCTCTCTCTCTCTCTCTCTCTCTCTCTCTCTCTCTCTCTCTCTCTCTCTCTCTCTGTCGTCTTTGTAAATAATTTTATCAGTATATATTTGCCATACATAATGATCACATTCATCATAGGGCATTGTTACCTGCATATAATGTCTTTAATTGCAATTGTTAACTAATATAGTAACTTGCAAAATCATTTTACTCCAAGGCTAATCATCAGACAGCAGTTAACGTATTCATAATACTTATTCAATTCTGTATTCATAAAGTATCATCAGTCAGATTGGAGCTTCTGTCATCAATTCGCAAACTTTAGGAACACTTCTGAGATCGAGACATATTATTTGATATTATTGTCTGGCTTTCACAAGAAAGCAAAAACTAGGAATAAAATTCCCTTCTCCTAGATTATAAAATGAGACAATGATACCTTGTGATTCTTGATTCAAGTCAGCTTTCAACTTAGTTTCTTTACATTAAATTACATGTGGCCTTTAGTAACAGATTTACTGTCAGATATGTATTTTGAACTTTAGTTGAAAGCTGTTATTTTCTGGCTATGAATTGAACTTTATCAACAGTAGTTATATAATCATACCAAACAATCTGGCAGGTACGCAACAACACTGATGCTTTGAGAAATGGTGGTGCCGTCCATTGGCCGACTAGAACTTTTAAAGTCAAAAGACTTACTGTAGCAGTAACAAAAACATTTCTAAGTATGGTGTCATGTATTTGAGATTTTTGTCCACATTTCCAGTTTTCCTTTGGGAACTTACAGTCTGTGAGTAGAGACCAAAATGTCAAAAAAAGAATAAAGTCAAAAATATTCCATAACATGGTTTTCTTAAGCCCCTAACGTATGAGGATAGGCCCAGTATGTGTTTGACTTTGTGAAACAGTCCCTTGTAAAAGAAGAAATCTCTTGTTTAATATACACACATGGCATGAAGGAGGCTATTGGGAGGAATTCTGTGATTCTGTGCCAAACCTAGATGTTGAAGTGACATGGGAATTTCAAAAGCTAATTGTGTGTCTTTTTTGTTTGTTTATTTTTTGAGTTCTTGCTTATGCATATTTCAGGTTTCTGCCTGAAGAAATCAGGCATGAGCTTAAGATGACGGGAATTGGTGAAGATTGAGTTAAAAGACCTGGATCCTTAACTTTCAACTATCATACCAGCAATTTAACACACTCAAGAAGGCTAAAAAATAAATCATTCATGCTTCATGGGAATCACATTTTTCTAAAGTATCTACATGAAGGGGTGATATTCTTTAATTTGTAACATGCAAATTACCAAAACATCCAATTCTGCCACTCCTTTAATACTTTGGGAAACTGAGGCTCAGAGAAGTAAAATGTCAGGGCTATACAGGCCCGCACTGGACACATTTGAATGGCAAAAGTGCTGAGGTTAATCGAAAGTCAGTAGACCAGGTGTTTACTATCAAAGCCCATATTTATTAAGTTAAACTTAGACCCTAAATTAAAAAGAATCTCTTGGCCCCAAAATCCTACATACGCTATGTAACAATCAATTGCTCGTATTGTCCAGGTTATAAAAAACTGTTTATTAATTCATTTAAAAGACATTTATCTAGCACTTACTATAATCAGATGTAATGTTATAAATAAAAACAACATTGTCTTTTTCTTCAGCATTTGAAACACTTTAGGTAGAGTATAATTGTTATATATAGAGAGAGAAGATAGAAGAGAGATAGATGGTAGATAGATGATAGTTAAAACACACTAGGTATAATATAATTGCTATATATAGATAGATGACAGAGTATTTCATTTTATAATAAGCATGATGAAGAAAAAGAAATATGTGCAATGAGAGAAAAGAATGAAAAGCTAGTAACTGTTTTAGACTTGATCAGAAAAGGGTCTTTAAGTAGGGACAAATGAACTCCAGTTGCATAAGGGTCAGTAGGATGGAGAATGGTGGACATGGGAGTGGAAATCCTGGCAAAGGGAACAGGCTTTGTAGAGGTCTTGGCATATTTGAGCAGTAGAGGGAGGACAGTACAAGTGAAGAACAGAATCAGGAGACACGAGGTGAAAGGGAAGAGGTAACCTAAGGTCTCGTAGGTGTTGCTAAGGAGGTTGGATTTTATCCTAAGTGCCACAGGAAGTTTTTGAAGCATTTCCACCTGGAATGTTCACATGACCCAATTCACAGTGTTAAAATGACAGTAGATTTATTATCATTTGATAATCACTATGATTAACCCACAGCCTAGTAAGTGACAGCAAGAATCCCAGAAACTTTAACTTCTGCCTTGTATGGAATATTGTGCAATTTCCCTACATATGGACGCCCAGCAGCCACAGCAGGTAATGAGAGTGGTGCTGCGTGTTTTGGAGGGAACACGAAAATTCACCCTTTGGTCTGTTTATTTGTTGGCTTCCGACAAGGTAACTCTGGTATTTCAGTTACATCTCTTCATTTGATCTACACATTGATTCTTTTTCCAGTGACTAAATTTGATAGATATTATCTGGGCTCCTAACCAGTCTTTCCCATCTTCTGATAGTCTTATAACCCTAGTGACTTTGACTGGCTTTACATATAGTAGGGCTACTTTTATTCTTGTTGAAGGAATAAATAGATAAATAAATTTTACTATTAGGAAAAGATTTTGCTATCAATAGAGAATACCAATCATATTACTTAGTGCTGAGGCAATAAAAATAAAAACTATAATATAATTATTATTTTTTTGCTCCCTTATCAAAGTATCATAATTCTGTCATTTCTTTATGTGTGAAGTTTTATGGTCCTTATCTAAACAAAATTATTGATATTCAGTAGCTGGGTGTATAAAATTAGAAATCAAACATGAGGCACTATACTAGGCCTATACATTAGATACTCTGT
The DNA here is from genome assembly GCA_028451465.1 of Erethizon dorsatum. NCBI lineage: Eukaryota > Metazoa > Chordata > Mammalia > Rodentia > Erethizontidae > Erethizon > Erethizon dorsatum. The sequence goes on from CM051831.1 coordinate 75,441,107, forward strand.
CCCTCTCTTTAAAGAGTAATTATTATTTCTCCTTTGAGATTTTGATTTGACTTCTGACCTTCCTGTCTCCTTATGAAACCCTTTTTCTTAAAATGAAAGGACTGTCAAATAGTCATTCCACTAAAAGAGCCATACAACCTAGCCAAAACAGTCTCCTGCTGATTTGAAGTACTTAAAATTATTAGTATTCAATTTTTTGTTCTCCTGAGGTCATTTATAATGTATATTTGTGGTCTCCCTGCTGAGACTCCTTTGACCTTGAAATAACACACATTACTCACGGAGAACTCATCTGACATATCTGAGCTAGAGAAACATCAACCTTATGGCACCAGAAGTTACTATGTTTACTTCCCTAAATGATTTCTATGGCAAATTGACTACTTTAATGTCAAGAACTAATATATTTTCTAGAAGTCAGAATTGATGCCTATGTACGAAGCAGATAAAAATTAATGAAAGTGCAGTTCATTATTTTCTGCCTCACATTCCTTGTTGGGCTCTTTCAGGAGTTACCTATTGCTTGTCTTCCCATGGGGAAAACTATACTGGATTTTTTGTCAGCTCTTTGGGACTGTGCCCTCTCTTATTTGTCACTACTGAAAATGGCTGGATCAACAAATCCCTCAGAGTTTTATTTATATTGATTCGAAGCATGATACTAGAATGTTAATATTTTATTAAGAGACAAATAAAGAACGAGTAGTTCTGAAGAAAGACCAGAAGGAACCTAATTTAAGTGGTGGCCTGTGGATGGGGATTTGTAGTGGAGGTAGTCTGGGTCTGAGGAAGCCTTGCTTCCTGGGGCCCCTCAGATCAAACCAGGTAAATTTACATTTCCAGGCCATCCCTGAGAAGAATCAAAGCAAGCTGTCTCTTTCTTGTAAAGCAATCATGGGGGTGCGGTGGAGTGTGTTAAGATTTGAAATCAGAAATGTTCATTGCCAAGTTCTGAAGAGTTGGCTGAATGTTCAAAGTGTATTAGTGTATGTATGTGTAGGCCTTATTTAATATCTTTAATTATCATTCTGCCATATACTTTCTGTGTAATCTCCTTCAGATTCCTTATCCTTTATGAGACTTATACTTGGATATAAAATATAGTAAAGGCATCTTCAATTTTTATTATAATTGACTTGAATATGTATAGCAGCAGGTACAGTATTGGACACATAAGAGGTCAACAAAATACTAGTCCATAAATATTAAATCCTTTCATTGAATAAAAAGTAGCTTAATTTGTATACCCAGTCTTTTTAAACTAAATATAAGCAAAGTTTTATATTTATAAATAAAATACATATACATATATATATATTAATTACAAGCTGAAAATAAACAACTTTGGTAGAAATATGTATATTGTTAAATTGATCTCTTGCCTTTCTTACTTTAAAAAATACTCAATAAAAAAGAAAAAAATTAACCTTACAGTATCAGAAATACATCTTGTATATTACAAAAATGTCAGTTCAATCTATAACAATACCAAAATAAGTCGTCAAAATCCAATCCTAAATTGGTATCTAAAATTTTTCCATGAATATATAAAATTTTTTATGAAAATATACAGATTTTCATCTTGAGAGTTGCTTTGGACTTTTACATATCAGGCAGATGAAGAAAATAAATTGCTCATGACAATGGTCTACAAATGGAAAACACCCTGTTTCCTGTCATCTACAGCTAATGCCTACAGCCACTTTACCAGATGCATAAAGCATGTGGTCATGTGTGTGCTCCTTCTATCCACTGCAGAGAGGAGATCTAGCATTTAGTGCGAGCTCTTTATCACTAACATTTTTCTTTCAGTTCAAATTCTTCTTTGTTTTTCTCACCTAGAGGAAATGGAAGACTACGAAGATTAGAAACTTCTTTCTACTCTGCTCAGTATGGCCAGGCTTGCTGTGAGCACAGATACATGTCAGAAATAGAAAAAAAGGCAGGTAATTCAGTCAAAGCAAGGGTCTTCCCTAGCCTGAGGTTTTAAAGCGTAGTAGAACTAGGCCTTTGATCTTCTGACCTGGTGAATTCTTCACTTCACGTCAGCTGCAATAACCATCAAATTTAGGGGCCGGCTCCATGAAGAAATAGAGTTATTAAAGAGAAGTTTCCACACTTATCTTCGGTCTGCATAAGTTGTTTCCACTACTTTTTGCTGACTTAGTGGCAAGCTGGAGTGAAATTAACCTGGAACTAAATCCAAACCATCAACCTGCCATTCCCCAAGCCAATTAAGAATTCTAATAAATGTTGAGACTTCAGTGTATTTTCAACCTATTCTTAGGTTTATACATAAAAGCTATAAAAGTCAATACGTTAATTTAAACACTTTAAACCAGTTGGTAAAGCCATGTAAATGTGCAGGAAAGTGCTATATGTCATGAAGATGAAAAGAGGAATATTTTTGTTGTAGTTTGATTTTTGTTCATTTCTGTACTCCCAGAAACTAGAACAGTGTTTCTAGCACATACTATGAACTCGATAAGTATTTGTGGATTGACTAAATGAACATACGGATAGTAAAAGCAGAACATATATAGTAGTACTTCAAATGAGGAAATATGCAAGAGCATAGAGGATTCTAGTTTTAGAAGCAGTGGTAGACAGAGAATACTATTTATATGTTAGAAGGGCAGAGCTATAACTGAGATAGAGGAAATAATATCTACAAAGGGAAGTTACATCTCATAGATGAGGACAAAATGCATCCTTTTATTTTTTTTTCAACAGTATTAGGGATTTAACCCAGGGCCTTTGCATTGAATCACATCCCCAGTTCCTTTGTTAATTTTTGAGGCAAAGTCTCCCCAAGTCTCTAAGTTGCCCAGGCTGGGCTTTAATTAAAGATCCTCCTGATTCAGATTCCCAGAGCAATGGGATCACAGGCTTGCACCACCACACTGGGCTACACTTTTACATTTGAATACACATAAAGATAAAAGGAAGGGTGCTTGTAAAAAACATAAATGGAGGGACCTAATGGAAAGGTAGAGATTAACTTTTACAAATGTGAAAGGAATACAGAAAGGAGAATCAGGAACTTCTTAAAAAGGCAGAACAACTGGGATGGGAGAAAGGAGAAAAGAAGGAAAGGAAAAGAAAAAAATATATATATATACATACACAACATAGCTAATTATACTACTAATTTATTTTAGTTCATTGCAAAGAACAGTTTGTGCTTATATTGTTCAATCAAAGTTGCTTATAATCTGAGCAACTACTTTGAAGATAACAATACGCAACATATTAACCACTGTTAATTTCTTATTATATTGTTATGAAATTCTGTATCATTGTTTTTATCCCTTTAAAATTAAAAAAAAAAGGTAGAATCATTTTTTGTCCTTTGAGAAAAAATTAAAAACTGAGAAAAAGATTGGTAGTTGGAGGTTAAACTGGAGGCTTGGTGACAGGGGGAAGGAGTGAAGAAGGGAAGAAAAGTATGAGTTTATGAAACCATAATATTTCAAGAGCCATGTTCATGTTTCATAGTGTCTAGGGGCTGTAAACGGAAAGGCTTACATGAAACAGAGATTAGGTAACCAGGGCCTAGTGGTACAAGAGAAAGTATACTCCTCTTTTACAGGCAGCAGTCAGTGTGGCTCTTGAGACATTTGCCAGGCTGGAATGCAGAATCAAAGAGAAGCCAACAATCTGTACTTACGTGAATGTAATATGTATATATATATGTAAAATCTTCTAATTTATAAATGTTGAAAACCGATTTTGCTTCTACTCAACTTTCTGGTGCATAGCAACATGGACTTATAAAACATAGCAGAGAAAAGAAACAAGATTTAGCATAATATTATCTACATAAATTAAAACCCATTGTACAAAAAGCAATACAAAATATCCTACATGACATTATGTAGATTGAATGAATGATAAACACACTGGAGTCCCGACTTGGTTAGAGAACACAAGACTGGTTGTGAGAAATGAGAGTGAATTACTAAATTTTTAGAAGATCAAAACAAGTCCTATATGGACACATGATAACAGCAAGGTATGAACTGAGAAATACGGTTATTTCACTTTCTGTACACAAAATCAAAAAAGTAGATGAATATGATTAAAATAAAATACTGAGTCCAAATGTTCACAGTTGAATTTGATTTGTATTTGAATTTAGTTTTAAAATCCTTATTTACATCTTGTACCCAGGGAGATGACATTGAATGTGATCAGAAAATTGAAGAATTTTGAAGAAAATTAACTGGTAGAAAAATTTCACAGAGAGGCTCTGAGCATTACGTGGCCATTGCTGCTGCCGCTGTGTCATGTGCTGGTGCTGCTTCTGGTGACTTTGTACAGTAGACTCTCGAGAGAGTGAGGAGACAAAGACAAATACAATATTTATCACAGGTTTCAGGTGTGCCTGTAATGACTCATCTGGTAATAAATACTTCGCAGTCTTCTATTTTCATGCATAACATTTTTGTAAGTTCTCTTATTTATGCCTTTGAGATGTTATTGTAAACTCTTTTTGCACATACCTGGTGGTCATAAGTGCTGGTGTTTGGGTCAACACGTAATTCCCAACTTCTAATATCTTCATCCATGTGGGGTGGGTGGGCCCTACTAGAGGGAAGTTAGGTTACTGGGTGTGTGCACCCTAAGGAGATACTGGGACCTGTCTCTTTTGCTTCCCAGCTGCCATGCAAGAAGCAGCTTCCTCCGCTACATACTCCTCACCACCTGCTGCTTCCCCACAGGCCTGAAAAACAAGGGGCCAATCAGGACTGAAACCTTTAAGGTGATTATCTCAGGCATTTTTTGGTCACAGTGGTAGAAAGCTGACTGACAATAACTTCTAAGAGTACATAAAATTCAGTAAGTTACGTAGGAATATCATGCTAAAATATGTCAAGCATTTCTACTTTACTCCTTTACATTTTTAAATTCTTAATTGTGTAAATCCTTATCATAACCTTTTGAATTTGTTATTCATAAATAACAGGAAATTTCTCAGTCATTACTTATTTAATTAATTCCTATGTGAATTCTGTTGCTCATCACCTCCATACATCACCTAACTTTAAAGCTGTAAAGCAATTGGACTAATACCTAAGTTAGCATCCTTGTTTTATAGAGGCCTTACTTTGGGTTCAAGATTTCTTGTGTGTTCCAAAGCCACAGATATTTAGTGGGAGAGCCAAGATAAGAAGTTAGGACTGATGATCCTGACCCAGTGATTTTTCCCTTTTATTACATTTCCTCCAAGAGTTACTCAGAAGTAATGTCTAGAATTCCTTAATTAGTTTTATTACTAAGGAAATACTACTAATAATCTACTCAACAAATATATAATGACACTGTTTTGTCTCATATGTTGACTTGGGATTCAAGGACAAATAAAACAGTTTTGACATCCAGAAATAATTCACAATTTATAATCTAGTAGAAGATATCTAAGAATACCTGAAGAAAATATAATAATAGTGGCATAGCCTTTTTACAAAGTTGGCCCAAGAAATGAAAAGACCTACTCTGCTTAAACAGCTTAAGGAAAGTTCTAAAAATGGAGTTTCTTTAAATCTTGAACCAGGAATTTACCAGGGTTTGTAAAAATTGTGTGCTTCCATGAATACTGTATAGAACCCAGAAACTACTTATTATAGTTTAATATTCTTGCAACAAGGAAGGGTTAAGACAGGTAACGTATGTAGGCAAGACTCACATCCTAGGGCCGTCATGCTTGTTAGGAGTTTATCCTGCAAATATTGAGAAATTATTTTCTTCGCTCTAACACTTCACCTGTAAAAATGTTTCCTGTTTCCTTTTCCTCTATCTCTACAATAATCTTGTGAAGAAAGTAGTCTCTTTTCCATCATTTAACAAACTCAGAGGCCTAAAAATTAATATAAACATGCTTCAGTGGATATTCATTAAAATACTACCAAAATATATATTCACAGATCATGCATCGTATGAAAGAGTTTGTGTATGTGATATAATTTTCTAAGCTTTGCTTTGTAAATTCAACACATGTTATTCATTAGAGTTCTTTTGTAAATTTCAACCCTCTGAAAAAATTGTGGTTTTAATAAAAACTACACACTTTTTTGTTTTTTATATATTACATGAAACTAATATATTTCTATAAATGGAATTGTTCTCAAAATCATGAACAAAATTTCTCAAAACTGTTAATCAAATTAATAATCATAAAAATAGTCATTTCATTTTTCTTCTTAAATTCTACATTAATTTTTAGAGAATGTACTGTAATTACTACCCAAGACTGGATTTAGAACAGTACATTTCTCTAAATTACATTTTATTTTTTCAAAGTTATTTTTTAAGTGCTTCAGAAAATTAGCTTTTACTGAATGCTAAGTGCAAATGATAAAATCCTGAGTTAAAAATAGAATTACATTAAGTACATAGAAAATATAACTATTAAATTATGTGTTGTTGAAAAATCTAGATAATGGGTAATGTTTAGAATTTTTAAGGGGTAAACTGGTGTTGGATGGGTTCCAGTACATCACTATTTATGTGACTTTCACATAACTTTGTCTCAAATCTTTCATCTATAAAATGATGAAAACTATATGACGTTCCTATCCAGGTTGTATAATAAACTCCAGGTTGAATATAAAATTAACTACATATCTAAAGATCTTAAGATATTGAATATGAGCTATGATGATTAATAGTAATCTAAAAATCAAATAATCATTATAAAGGTACATAGTACTTTATACAAATATTATAAAAATATTTATTTATAATTATGTTCAGCTTCTAAGTGTTAATCATTAATATATATAAAATTATAACTAAAAAATATACAGTAGAGAAGTATTCATGATTGGCTTTATACCTGATATGTTATGAACCGTATAGTCTGTTATGTCATCAAATAAATTGGAAGGTCTCTTTTCGATGACCAAGGTTCTCCCATAGATGTATACATGTATCTCATTTCTGAAGGTCAACACTAAGGAAAAATATTAAGAAACTTTGCCCTCTATAAGGAAAGACAATATAAAAATATTATTTTCTATAATGTGTATTTTTAAAAAGTAATAATAATTATTTACACTGGCCCCAGTCCAAGCACTAATGAAACTCTCTGTATCGTATCATGACATCATCACCTTTTTCTTCAAAAGAATCATCATCTCCAAAATCATTCTCTATATCATCTAATTCTTTTTCTCTTTGTTGTTGTTGTTGTTTTGTTTTTTGTTTGTTTGTTTGAGACAGGGTTTCACTATGTAGTTCAGGCTGGCCTTGAACTCACTATGTAGCTTAGCCTGGTCTCCAGTTTATGGTACTCCTCCTGCCTCAGCCTCCCGAGTGCTGGGATTACAGGCATGTGCCACCACACCCGGTTTATACCATCTAATTCTAATTCACAAAGAAGTTTGAGTTTTTTAAACCTCTAAAATAAAACAATAACACAAGTTTTTAGATTTTTCTCTTAATTTACTACTTTAGTAACTTACAGCAGTGCAGATTTGTTAACTTTTCTTTTCTGGAGGATGATAAGTGATTAAACTAAATTGTTAATTTACATGAAGACCCAGGCAGGTGTTGAATGATGAGCTATGTGACCTTTGGAGATAATTCTATCATAAAATTTCATGAGTATTTCATTTCTACAATAATGACTTAAGAGCCTTCAAGTTTGGATGCCTCAGGAAAAGCTCTCAAAATGTTTAAATACATTAATTTAAAAAGTTGGTATGATCAAAGGCTTTTTGTTTCATTACCTATTTTAATGGTTTAAGGGACAAAATATTAAATCTTTTTAAAAAGCATTTAGAAGAGTTTTTTTGCAACCTAGAATTTGAAGAGGTCTTTACAACCACAAGAAAGAAAAAACAATGTTATTAAAAATGTTTGGCACGCAAAATATATTTTTACTGGTGAACAGTAGTTTACAAACCAAATTGCAATGTAGATGATGGAGAAAGAGATGTAGACTCTGTAATGCATAATGAAAATTTGCAGATGGATACAAAAAGCTAAACAACCTAGAACAAACAAAAGAAACCATATGAATAGAAAATTCACAGCAGTACAAATACAAGTGCCTGATAACCATGGAAAAATGTGCTCACTCTTCAAGATGTCAAGAAAATAATAACTAAGCAATAAAGATAACGCCTAGTGCTGAAGGGAGTCAAAATGAAGGAGAAGTCTCATATATTACTGCAGAAATTTTGAAGAAGAATCATAAAACATCTGCTAAAATTCAAAATATACATGCACTTCATTCCAGCAGTCTAATTTCTAATATTTGCCTAATAGCCAGCAATCTAATTTCTTATATTTGCCTAATAGAAACAAAATGACCAGTAGATAAATATACAAAGGGATTTCTACAATGCATATTTTTAAAAACTAATAATAATTATTTACTGTGGCCCCAGTTCAAGCACTAATGAAACTCACTGAAGGAAAATAAAGGCGCTTGCTGTTTTTTGTCTTCCCATAGTGGCTGATTTTAAATTATCAACAGGATACACTGAACACAGAATTGAGAAAGATGCACAAAATTGGTGATATGAACCAGAAAAGCTGGCCCCAACACTTCACTAGGCATGGTGAATAAACTTTATCCATATTATAAAACATAATACAGCTCTTTAGCAGCAGGAATTACAGCTATTCCAATTCCTTTGAAGAGATTGCCACGATATGATCATGAATGACATAAGGAGGAGACAAAGAAGTATATTCAGTGTATAATCTTATTTGTATAAAACAAAGAGCAAACACTATTTGTGTGTGTGCTTATCTGAATATTATTACATGAACATGGAATAATGTATGGACAATTACGTTATGATTTTGGACTTGCTTTGATCCCATTCCTTCATATCCCCCTATTTCTACCTTTTGAAATGGTGATGTCTATCTTGTCCCATTGTATGTTGGAAGCGTTTAACTTTCTTTTCATTTGTACAGGGGCTCACTGCTAAGAGTTTGCCTTAAATCTCAGAGGAGACTTGGGACTTGGACATTTCAGCAGTGCTGAAACTGTCAGGACTTTGGCAACTCTTGGGGATGGACTAAATGTCTTCTGCACAAAGGCATGTATAGGAGTCCTTGGGGGGCCAGAGGCGAATGTTATGGTTTGTGTCTAGATGTCCCCCTCCAAGCCTCATGCAGTCATAGGTGTGGATTTTTTCAGAAGTGGCTGAATCTAAGGGGATTCAGGATGAGTGATTACTAAAACGGTCCACTAATTTGTTTGGCACCACCCTAATCCCAGTAGCCTAGATAGAGTATAAAAGGGGCAGAAAGGAGCTGCTAAGGTCCCTTGTTACTTTTCTACCTTCTGCCCATGAACTGTTTCACCTCTGCAATGTCACCCTGGCATGGAGCCAGCCAATTATGTTCTGAAACCTCTACAAACTGTGAGCTAAATAAACCTTTCCTCCTCTAACTTTGGGTGTTGGGTATTTCATCTCAGCAATGAGAAAAGTAACTAAGACAAAGTACTTATTAGATTAATAATGGATTTATTGTAGGAGAAAGGAGTGGAGAGGAAAGGATGTGAAGCTGGAATAGGGAAAGAGAAAATGGATCAGAGAAGGAAAAAGTGATGCTGAACTTACTGGCAAATTTGACAAATGTATTCATGAAAAATAAGGAAGTCAGCAATAAAGCCTCTAAAGAAAGCAGACATTGTCATATAAGCCAAGGAGAAGAAGCCAGAGGAAAACTCAGTTGTATCAGCACAATTCTCTCAGCCTTAAATGACAAGGCTTTTAGCAGTTCCTTTAAAAGTAGTAAGGAACTGGAAACTCATGAATCTCATATCTTTTATATTTGAATTGAACTTTATGAAATTTCCTTTTTGTTTGCAGACCCAAAATATTTGTGAATATTGGCAATTTAATGTGAATAATTAGTATTAATTTTTAATACACATTCTAGAAAGTAAATTTTTATATTGTCTTTCATTATAGAAGTAGGTCACTTGTTGTAGTTCTCTTTGAATTAGTATTTTCTTTCTGCATATAAGTAATGGGAGAAAGTAATATGGTACTCAGAAAACATTTTTGATGTTTATATTTTTTGTTCAATGCTTTTATTTACTTTCTGTGACAACTACAGTATACTCAACGTATGTAGTTTCATGTTCAACAAGAAATATGGAAATTGTAAATATTGCCCAATATTGAAGCCCAACATTGAACTAGACATCTGCCAATTTGCTTTCCTCAAAAGATTTTCATTAATGTGAGTATTAATAGCTGATTTAATCTTCTTTAGTCTTAGTTTCCACATTGATTTACCACGTCACTGTTTTTCCTTAGTCATTGGTAGAATCACAGAATGTAAGCACTCGGTTTCCCAACACCTAGGGTTATAGGACACAGAGATAAAAAGGAACAGTATAAGCAATAATAAATTTCAAGTAAAGGAAAAGAAGCAGAGAGGTTTTATTAAGCATTCTCATTCAAAATAGGTCCTTATACCAATAAAAAATACTGTGCCTTCCAGATTAGAAGGAAAATGAGAGGAAGGTGGATGAGTCAGGACAATTTGGAATGTGAATACTAGGAACCCAATTCAAACTAGGTCATGAGTGAATATAGGCCTGAGCGAAACTGCCCTGAGGTAAGATTAGAACCAGTTTTTGCAACCACTAGGATTCTATCACTGCCTTTGTGTTGATGTTAGTTTTGTGTACTGCTGATCAGAAGGAGAGATAGACCTGCAAGTTCCAACTAGTAAAATCCTAGAGAAGAACTCACTGCAGGTCAATCACTAAAGCAGAGAACTATAATAGTACGATTGGATTCTCCAGAGTCTTGTTTCTACTCTACACTCTGAAGTGCAGGATCTATGATAGCTGCCACAAGGTTGGAATAAAGAGGAAGCAATTTGCCAAAAGAAGATGGTATTGCACAAGATATTCAATATGAGTCTGCCCTAGAAGTAAGCAAATATTGTGCTCTTCTTGCACTTTAAGTACTGTATAGCTGCCCCAGACACTCTCAGTACTCTGTACATCTGATCTCATTTAGTCTTTACACTCGCTAATGAGTAAGTAGTATTATCACTGCCTTATGTTCACTGAAACTCAAGTTCCGAGAAGTTGGGACTTCTCCAAATTTAGCATATGGAAAGCAAAGATTGAAGCCAGAGTTGAATCTATACATTATTCCAAAGCCCTTGCTTCCTGGATGCGTTGTGGATTGTGGAACAGTGACTAAATAATGGTAGTAACACTATTTCTCATTTTTGAGCTTCCAAATATCCATGGTTTGCCAAAGGGCCATGCTGCCTGAAACATAGACCCCCATTTCCTTCTGAAATTCAGACAGTGGAACAAGCAGGAAGTGAAGGGTCTAGTATGCTATGATATTTGTCTTTTTCATAAAGCAAAAACTTATCTCTAGTCTCTCTGGGAATCAAAATCCATTGCAACCTCCCATCAATGAAACAGATCTGAAACACAAAAAACAAACAAACAAACAAACAAACACAAGTTTCCTCTTGTACAAGTGCCGCATACTTACTTATCTCAACTGAGAGGTGCTTAGCACCATGGTGTCTCTCTGAGACTTTCTACTCCATTTTGTTGCATGTGATTGCTTAGTTGACAGGAATATTTCCTGGACAGTTGAGTCACATTTTCAGTTCCTATATTGTCTCCATTTACTTTCAGAGGAAAGAAAAAAGATGTCTCTGAAATGACAGAGAATATCAGAAGTGGAGGCTGAAAATATGAAAGCCACACCTCATTGACATCATGATTTTGCTCATGGATACACTGTTCAAATTACAATCTTTCAAAGATTATAATTTATCCCTAACAAATCCCTCATGTGAACACTATTCTAGGCAATGGATGCTGAGCCCACAAAGATAAAGTCCAATCTCCAGAGAGAATACGATTAAACAAATAAAAGCTGTAGGTAAAGGGATTTTGTTTATCTGCATGTTTTCTTTATGAATCAAATCAGCCTGATATATAAGGTTATATACTGAGTCTCATCTAGGAGTCAGATAATATTGTCCTAAAGGAAATTATTTATCAGTTGTGGAGTCAATTCTTAAGCCAGAGAAGATCAATTAATAATATAAGGCACTATGTGATAAGAAATAAGTGGCCTGTGGTATCAGTTGATTATTTCACAGTAGAGATTACTGTTTGTTTACTTGTTATAGAATCTTAAGAGGAATTGACCTTGTAAATAAAAGGTCACTGCTATCTTACTGCTATCTCATAGGTATAGGTTACAGATTCAAATTTCATGGACTTTATTTACTGTTTGAAAATAAAGAATAGCTCCACTATCAACAGTTGACAATAGGAACATCAGTTACCTAATCTGACATGGAAAGCACGGGTAGACAGGACATTTGCTATGGAGCCGTGTATTTTCCACCACCTTTTTTTTTTTTTTTTTTTTTTTTTTTTTTTTTTTTTTTTGTGGGTACCGGGGGAACGACCTCAGGACCTCGCGCGCCAGCAGGCGCCCGTGCCGCTGAGCGATATCACCGGCCCCTTTTCCGTATGTGGGATCCGGGAGTCGAACTCGGGCCCTCGCGCTTGCAAGGCAGGCGCTTACGCCGCTGAGCCATCTCACCGGCCCATCCACCACCTTTTTTTAAAAATGCAAATTATCAAACTAAAACAATGCCGTTTCACTGAATCAATTATTTTTCATAAACAAGACTTAAAATGTAATGAATGATTAAGTTTCCTATCCATATCTTTATCAATAATATTTCTATTCTTTAGTACCAACTCTAACTGACACTACACATAACTATTAAGAGCCATCCATTAGTTAGAAATTATCTTTCTAATTTGCTTCACATTGAACTCAAGTACATAATTAAATCTTACTTGAGATCACTAAACAACCAGGCCACTTACAAAGAACTACCTTCAAACACTGTTTCCTGATCTGCTAGCTTTGGGCAATGTAATGTATCCAAAGGCATAAATACCTATCTCATAAATATCTATTTCACAGATATTTCAGAAATAAACTGACATTTAAATTTGCTTCTCGCTGAGCTCATTTTTCTTCTTTTCCTCAAATTAGTCATGAAAGCAATAATGGTCAACATACACTGTGGACTCACTGTATATTATCAATATAGTCGCTTTTGATCCTTATAACTGTGAGTTCAATGCTATTATCATCACTCCTTAGTACAGATAATGAAACAAAAGCTATACATATTGTAAATACATTACTAGGAAGCACACAGCTTACAAGTGGAAAAGCCAAGATGTAGATCCAACCAGCCTAAACTCAAGCTTCAACCATCATGTGATACCATACATGAGAAGGAGAAAGAGAGGACTAAGAACATAAATTGAGATACCCTGGTCTTCTCCACACAAAGGTGCACTTCTTTCACTTTCGTCAGGAAAACAAAAGGAAAAGTTCAATAGCCCTTTTTCTCTGCTACTTTATTCCCTTGTTGGCAAACATAGAATAGCAGTATGTGAATGTGCCAGTAATACCTTAGCATCATTTTAGCCAACAATTTAAAACGCATGTTAATTTACTATGATTTTGCATTCCTACTGACTCCTTTCCTCTGTAATTCAGTGACATAAATTTTAATGAAAGGGAAGGCTGAAATTGTCCACAGAGAAGAGAATGGATGGCAAGTAGGGAACAAAGAAAAAGAGAGTCTGGATTTAGAGAAAGTATAAACTTACCTATATATTTAAAGTTAAAGGAATTCTGTGTTTCATCTCAACTCCATTTTGTAACATTTTGATAGATTTCATTGGAAATCTAACTTCCTTTTCAGTGTATTTCTTTCTTAAAATTTTTATTTTATTAGTATATGTTTGCAATACATGAAGTTTACATTCATTTTAGGGAGTAGGTACATCTACATGACATATCTTGATTCTTTTTCATTCCCCTTCCTCTCCCCACCCACCTCCCTTCCTCCATCTCTAGATCCCCTTTCCCCATTTTCACTATTATTGTGACTAACTTTAGTTCATGTTTATGACACATAATGCTTACTTTCATTGTGAATATTTCGTACATGTATGTGGCACATCTTAAATCTTACTTCCCCTTTCCCCCTCCCCTCACCCTCAGTCTCTTGGACCCCTTCCAGTTTGCAAAAGATCTATCTCTCTGTTTCCTTCTATCTGTCTGTTACTTTTCTCTTTATAGACACTTTGCCTTACTCAAATGAGAAATACTGCACAGTATTTAGCTTGTGTGTCTGATTTATTTCATTTAATATTATTTTTCCCAGCTGTATCCATTTTCATAAAAATGTCTCAAATTTATTCTTCTTTATAGCCAAGTAGTATTACAGCATGTATAGATACCACATTTTCTTTATTCATCTGTTAATGGACATATGGGCTCCTTCCAGGATTTAGCTATTATGAATTGTGATACCATAAATATTGGTATACATGTATGTCTCTCAAAAACATACTTTACTTCAGTTTTCATGTTTGTAAAATAATGTCTGTCTTACTTACTTTTCTCATTGCTCAGACAAAGTACCCAACACTTAAAGTTAAAGGAAGAAAGGTTTATTTCAGCTCATAGTTTGTGGAGGTTTCAGTCTGTAGTTGGCTAGCTCCAAGGCAGGGTGGTATGGCAGAGGGGAATCACGGAGGAGAAATAGTTCATGGCAGACAGAAGGCAGAAGGCAGCAATCAACAAACAGCGACCCTCTTTCTGTCCCTTTTGTTTTATCCAGGCTACCCACCCTTAGGGCAGGTAGCACTCACACCCAGGGTGGGACACCCTCAATCCTAGCATTGCACCATGAGTCAATACCATCATCATATCCTTCATCCTAGCATCACACACCCTAGATCTAGCCACCTCAAAAAACCCCACCTGTGATTGCATGAGGTTTTGCGGGGACATCTAGGTACAAGCCATAACAATGTCTGTTGTTTTCTTCTTTTTTACTGGAACATAAATTGAGAAGTAACTAATTCAAGAAAAGTACACAAGTGATATGAAGATTACTATAAATGCTAAACAGCATTATGGTCTTAGTAAAATGACAGCTTGGATAGTTATATCCTGTTTAATTATTTTCCTTCAGTTACAATCCCTCAGCAAAATCTCCTATTTTATATTTTATAGGTCCCTTGTGTATTTATTTCCACTGATTTATTTCCCTAACAATTTTTGTTTTCCTAGTCCCTCCCCCCTCTATTTTCTCTGAAGCTATCAAGCACCTCCTACAACCAGCTTTCTCCTTCTCTCCAAGCCTATGGCTAATTGTTTAAATGACTCTCATTCACTCTGTTTCCTTGCATTCGTCTTTCTCTGGCACCCTCACTCAAAAACCTCAAATCTGCATTAATGTTAGACTGTGCCTTCTGTGCAGCTATATTCTGGGCACTGAGCACCTATACAGAAAACCACCAAATAAAGCAAACTGACCCCCTTAAGGACAATTCTAAACTTCAGTGGACTCCTCTATACAAACAGTGATTTTTTTAATTTAATTTTCTTCAGTCATCATCCCCTTCCATTCCTATCAGTGATCATTCTAGACCCCATCTTTTTTTTCAAGTTCTCAAATCAATTCCCACGCCACCTTTCTCATCAGAAGACCTTATTTCCAATTGCGTTGATACTACTGAAGCCTTAAGGTATGCTTCGCCCCCAATTCCAGGCTCCATATATATAAATCCAAGCTCTTTTTCTTTTTCCTGCTAAATAAGAACTCAGTAGTTTTCACACATTTTAAAGTAATCCCTAGGTCTGTGCCCTTCTGATCCTGCCTCGGTCTCGCTCAGTTCATTATATGCTTTTTACTTACCTCTTATTTCTGTATTTTCAACATGTCCTTCTCAATTTGCTTTTACAGAAGTGCTGGTAAACATGCTCAAGTCTTCCCAGTATAAAGAAACAAGCTTTCCCTTAAAGCAATATCTCCTTCTAAGAGCTATCCTTCTCCTTTCTTTCCCATCCAGATCTCATCTAATCTTTGGAAGTATTAGGTTATATTTCCACCTCTACTATGTCATTCATGCAATCATTCTTCACACACAATTATAAGGATTCCTTACCTCGCAACTCTGGAAAACAGTCACTTATTAAGATACCAATGACTTTACTATCATTATGTCTAGAGGCAAATATTCCTCATCATTATGGATTTTATTATGAAGTCAAAATTGAAATTGTTCTCTTCCTTTTAGAAAGAAACAGAATCACATAAAACTTTGTACCTAGTAGGTTTTGTTGACACTCGTCCAGCTCAAATTTCCATGCAAACTTCTTGCCAATCTCAATCTTTCTTCTTTTTGAGATTTTCTCCTTTGATCTCTTAAAATTATTACCAGAGACTGTGCTTTTGGACCACTGGTGTCATTCCGGCCCTCATTTATTTAACTAATAACTATGTAATAGGAATCATAAATTTACACTTACCCATTATTTTGAGTAAAATATTGTGTTGTTCAAATAGAAATTATTTCCACATTAACACATATTTCCAAAATTTTATATTTCTGGCTAAAAATCTCCTTTGAGCTTTGAGGGAGATAGAATTATTTGACTTTCTCTTCCTGATGATCACCAAGGTAAACTCTAATAAATTAAAGTCGAGCCTTTTATGTTTTTCTTTCACATCATATAATAAAGGATAAATTTACCTTTTAAGTGAAATAATACATGATAAAAATATACACATCATCTATATGCTTGTTGTTAGTCCATCATAACTTCTTTCTGCACCCTGGGTTTTACCCAGGATAAAATCTATGATTCTTAATTTTTCATGTCTTTAATTCTCCCTGCCTAGTGGTTTGATGGCATATGGACTATTTTAGAAAGAAAAGGGGGAAACAAAAATTAGAAGCAATATTTATGAATAATTTCTTCAAGAAGTTACTATATTAGAACTACAGTAGTAGGGTACACTGATACTGAGATAACATGAGAAGGAACTGGACAGTCCATTTCAGTATCTCTCATCTGCCTACATAGAGGCCCATTAGCCAAGAAAGAAATTCAGCAAAAGGAGCAGGACTTCAATTGAATGGGTAGTTACCTACTTTGTTTGAAGGATGTCAACTTGAGAGATATGAAATCAACCAAAACCTAGAATTTAAATTTGGTAGGTGAAGTGAAACCATAAGTACATTTTCAATTCCCATTTCTCTCATTGTAAGACTATCTCCAACAGCAAAGGCAGCACTAACACTTTGCACCGATGGAATCACAAATTTACATTTACCTATTATTTTGAGTAAAATATTGTGTTGTTCACATAGAAATTATTTCCACATTAACACATATTTCCAAAAGTGAGCTCTTAGGTTCCACTACATTTATCTCTTTAAAATGGATAAAGATCTGTAAATTCAATAATATATACAAAATACATAGCATAACAAAAAATAAGTAGTCAATTGAATTTTATCAAAACTTCAATCAAAAAAACAAAGTATATTTTTCAGGATGCAGTCAATTTCTATGTATGTCATAATAATTTCTGTAAATGGCAAAGTTAAAAACTAAGTTTAAGATAAGAAATATCTACCAAACATCTCTGGAAAATACGATGATGCATTTAAATTGGACAAAGGGAGAGAAAATATTTCTCAGGAAGCATCCTGACCTGACAAGCCTCAGGAAGTGTGCGGAGGTAAACTCTTTCCTGAGGTGTCATCGTCTCTGACGAAAGGGGACTCAGTTGCCAAGTGACGTTCTAATTCTTTTGGTTGGGCCTCCTGTCTGGAAAAAGAGTCATGCTCCATTTAGTAATTCCAGTGTTTCTTCCTCTTCCTGTAAATGTACAAGTGTAGGGAACATTCATTCAAAAAAAAAAAAGGAATAGAAATATGCATCCCGTGGGAAACAACCATTTATAGAAATATCTAAAAATACATGTTTGGGTAGGTCAGATGGTATTTTACAAAGTTACTGCAATGACCATTAAGTCTGCACACTGGATTAGACCACATGTTCTTTTCTGAAGCAAGAATCATTCTGAAGAACTAGGAAAATGGAATTGCCAACAAGATGAATTGTTGTAATGGCTAATTTCTTTGTATTAAGTTCAAACTGGCTACCCCAAGCAGAACATATGGATATTGGCGAAATTTAAATAGTCTATTTAGGATTCTTTACTGATGACACTACTTCCAATATAATATTACTAGTTATAGTCTTTTTAATTTAGTATATAATTTTATGACTTATTAAATAATTTATGAAAGTAACTGGGCAAGGGAGTACTGAGACATGGCAGGAGAAATCCAGGTAACAGAGCTCATCAGGCAGACTTCACTAGAAAACTGATGATTCCTGGACTCTGACTGTTGACTGGGGACACAGAGAGGTTTTCATCACAGTTCAGAGGGACTCTCTGAGAATGAGAACAGCATGGAGTGGAAGGGACACAAACTGTAGAAAAGAGCCTTGGATTCCATAACCCTGCTCCCTGTCACACACACATATCATGATACAAAGATAGAATTTTAACCTCTTTAAACCTCAGGCTCAAAACCAAGAGTCAGAAATAATTTCTGAGGCTTTTTCTGGCTCTAGATTCTGATTCCATGTTTTAGTACCTTTGGCTTTCTGTCAAATGTGAAGGAAGATTGTTTTGCTTTTGTTCTAGATAAATGAAGAATTTCACGTTCATTCAAGTCAATATTCCAGCTGATAAATAACCGCAGTTTTATTTTCTAAAAGTGATCACTAGACTTTCTGGCTTGAATATATTTTTATCCATGTGACATACAGGATGAATCACAGCCCATCCTTCAGAGCCGAGTGACCTTTAGCTTAGAGGCTTTATTGCAGAGGGCTGAGTCTGCATTCCTCCTGAGACGATGGTCACTGTCTACATGGGAGGCTGCTTTTTCACCAAGATGGGGGTCAGGTTACCCAACTTCCTCACCACTCTGTCCCTCTGGCTTCCCCAAGACTATCCCACTGTATATGCAGATATCAGTGCTTTTTATTGAAGTGGTGGTGAAATTTAAGCTGTTAACTGAACAAAAGAAAAGAAAAACTAAAGCTTTTGGTAAATAACATATTCTGTTTCCAAATGGAAAGCACGACCAGAATTGAGTGTTTTGCAAGGAAGTCCACTCATCATCACCTCCCAGACACTTCCTAAATTTACTTCACCCCCATCCCCATGATGAAACTAGTGGCAATCTCTTATACTATTTTCTTTTCCAAAATTTCTCATGGTCCATCTCTACTCTATTATTTTTTTTTTCTGGGAATCTTTAGCCCTTTCTATTCCCTGGATATGTTCTTCTTCCACACTGCATTTTTCCCAAATATGAGTCACATATTCTGGATTCTTAAGAAGAAAGGATTTTAATTATGTAACACATAAATTCTAACTAACTAGAAGTTCTAACTAACTTCTGGTATGAATTGTCCTTAAGATAGAGGAGAAAAATAACCTCTTCTCTGGTGAAAGTCCCAATCTTCGTCATAAGTTAGAAAAGCAAAGTAAAGATCATGTCCAGAAGGAGAAACGTTATCCAGTCATGTCCTACTCTCCTGATCATTTGGAAGTGTCTGGCCTACGTGGAGGGAGAGGGAGATGCTGTATGAAAGTAGGTCAAGGAAAGAAGAGTTCAGTCAAATTCAGCGTTAGCAATAAAGAACAGGAGCCAAATAAACCATTATACTAGCAAAGCCAACTCTTGATTGCAATGTCAATTACAGAAAGGAACTTTTCTCAAATGTCTACAGGTTTCCAGCATCCTTGTAGTGAGGGAAAAAAGTTGTACTGAAACTCTGCCAGCTCTGATTTCTGGGTTTAAAAAGATTTCTTGGATATAGAGCATAATTATCCCATTTTCATCAAATATCTCTTACAAATTGCAAAGTAACCCTTAGTTGCCTGCCAACGTTTCTTCATCATGGAATGACAGCACTTCATACTTTCCTACAAATTACTCACTGTGCTCTCTTCCCCTTCCAGATCAGAACCATAACAAAAATGGTAGAAAATTATTCTTTAGTGTCTTGCCCCTACTTACACACGTGCACATACACACACACACACATACACACACACACACACACAGTGGGCTATGGTTTATTTCTTGGTAACCTTGTCCTTAAAGTCTATCTTTGGGGTGGAAGGATTTTTTTATGGATATACGTTTATATGTTTAGTGTTCAGAAAGTAAGTCCAATTTTTTTCTTGTGTGTATTTTAAATTATTGGCTGTTGCACCTATTCCTTGGGAATTTCATAAAAGGTCTTTCCTAGGACTCTCGTTCACACAATCATATTGTAAATTCTCTTGAATCTTAAGAGAAATAATTTCATTCAAGAAAGCATATGTCATAGCGATGTGTGCATGCCCATGTTTATAGCAGTGCAATTCATAATAGCTAAATCTTGGAAACAGCCTATATGTCCATCAACAAAGGAATAGATAAAGAAAATGTGATATTTACACACAATGGAGTACTACCCTGCCATAAAGAAAGATAAACTTGAGTCTTTTGTGGAAAAATGGATGCATTTTGAGATGATAATGTTAAGTGAAGTGTTTAGGTATCTCATGGTTTTCCTTATACGAAAAACTGAAAATATATATAAAGTATGAAATAAAAGACAGATAATTGGGAAAAAAGAGAGAAGTATTGAAATTCAGCACGAATGATATATCTAAAAGTGTACCTTGACTTGGTACAGTTGTCTTAAATGTCTTATATGTTCTTTGGCCTAAAGTTCTGATTTTTAATCTGTAAATATGAAAATTAACTTTATAAGGTTTTATAAGATAAATAAATGAATCTGATACTGGAAAAATGAAAGGGAGCTGAGTGGAGGGAACGGGGATAAAAAAAGAATTGAAATGTGTTGTGCACATGTACCTATTTCCAATGGTGGATGTAATCATTATGTGCTGCAAACATGTACTAATAAAAGTCAAAAAAGAAAAGAAAAAAAGAAAGCATCCATCATATGTGTACTATGGCTGAGAAATCATAGTGTATGAGAAGACAAAATATGATCAAAGAAAATTAGGCAAGTGTCAGCTGATTTACAGCCTTGAACTCTTTATAAAGACATCATTTGAAAGAAATAACATGATCATGTTTGTGTCTTTAAAAAATTGGAAGAGACAGAATTTAAGGAGAAGGACTGAAGATATGAAGACTATTAAACCACTGCAATATTGATGGGAATAAATAAATTATTGAAACTTTAAGACAAGGTTAGTGGGAGAGAAGAAAGGGGTGGATTTAAGAGGTATTTAGAGATAAGCCTGATGGGATTATTATTATTATAGACAGTTAAGTTTGATAGAAATTAATATACAGTCAGAGGGGGACTGGGCCTTCAAGGAAGTCAGCACGGAAAACAATAAAGACTTCAAGCCTGTAGCTGGAGGCTCAAAATGGATACAATGGCCAGACCTGCATGCCTCCCTGAGGGATGAACAGCAATTTGAGATTATACTGTATTTAGCACCACCTGGTCCAGTAGGTCCAGATAGGCATCAGACACCCAGGTGGGTGACCAGAGCATCTGGACCCATCCCTTCCAAACAACGTCTTTCCTCTTTCCATATAACACTGCTATGTGACTCGTTTCCCTATAGGATCATTATTAGCTAAGCAGCTATACTTGTAATCCTACTGGATGATTGTAGTTTGGCCCACATTGTACACATTTCGTGACTTCTCTCTACATAGATTACCCCTGACAAAGGGCCTCGGTGACCACCCTCGCAGGACAGGAGTTACTCTTCTCCTTATTTCCAATAAAACTCTCCTAACTTCCTCCTTTTGTTTGCAACTTCATTCCTCGATGTTGTGAGACCACAAACTTAGCACACTTGACATCTAACAGGTCAGGAATTATATTTTTCCTAAAACATGATGTTTGTGAGACAAGTAATTGAACATAGAGAAGATTAAAGTCAGTTCCTGAGGTTAAAGACACATGAGAGAAGATAGTTGATGCAGTAAGAAGACTTAATTTTAGACATTTTTCATGAGAAGCTTCAATAAGAACACTGAGCACAATTCTTTTAGAATATTTTCAAAGGTAATTTAAAATTTGTAGGCATGGATTTAATTTCCCTGAAACTACAAAATTACCTTGGAAGTAGAACTTTTAGGTAAAGTTTATTTGTTGTACAAATCTTTTCATTGTTGCTTTTGTTCTCAAGGAGTGTTATTATGTCAATTATTTATGTGTTTTTTTATATTCTTAATATAAGAGGTTACCTTTAGCCCACATTGAAGCAACTTTGCATAGATAAAGACCAATGAAAGATAAAATAGCTTAGGCAATCAGAAAAAAAAATATTTAAAAGGCCAGAATCTGACAACAAAAGAAAAGAATTCTTGGAAAGATAGACTATTTCACTCAAATCTCCATTTCCTTTGCATTTGCTTACTCAGTGCCAGGACATATATTTATTCTGTCAAATCTCAGGTAATGTTTCCAGTGAAACATTGTTTCTTTTTTTTTTTTTTAATGTGGGTACTGGGGGTCGACCTCAGGACCTCGCGCGCCAGCAAGCACTTGTGCTGCTGAGCGATATCACTGGCCCTTTTTTCCTTTATGTGGGTTCCGGGAGTCGAACTCAGGACCTCTTGCTTGCCAGGCAGGCGCTTATGCCGCTGAGCTATCTCACCGGCCCCTGAAATATTGTTTCTTGACACTAGAATACATATTCCACAATGAGACACAATTTCCTTGGTTAAGGTCCATCTTCTTTTTGCAGACTCCAAGGTACGAAACTTTTAAGTAATAGAAGAAAGATACGTTAAGTATATAAATCCAGAAAATGGCTAATCTTTTAAGAGTTTATGTATAGTCTATTTTTGTGAGTTATCATCAAAAATTGTCTGAGAATTACTTAGAATGTTAAATTCTAATTATCTTCATGACTAAAAATGATGTCTTGAAATATTTTATTTTTCTTCTTCAGGGGATTAAAAATAAGCAACTGCATGTGTGCTACATCTCCAGGGATTCATGTAGTTAAGGTCATCAGTTGCTGTAGGGAAGCAATTCCCATCCAGAATATTGCATTTCCTAAAGGAAAATTATATTTCACATTTTTTTCTTTTTTTCTTCCACTTTGGGCATTCACAACACAGGAGAGGAATAAATTAATGTTTACCAAAATGCTCGATAATTTTTAAAATGGCAAATAAATAGAGGGTGAATATATGGCATAGTATGGGATTCTGGCAAAAATTTGAGTTTCTAAATAATCACATTTGAAACTGGAGAAACATTTACCCTGAAGTAATATATAAAATATTTTATATAACCCCTTAAGACAGCACTGGAGTCTCTTCTATACCCAAATTCTATACTGCATGTTGGCAATAGGCAATTAATCTTAATTTAATTAATTTAAATAATTTAATTTATTTTAATTAATTTAAATATATAGACTAATCTTAATTATAGATTAAATGTAAAATAATTACTTGAATATCTCTACAATCATTTGTTAAACAAGGAAATTTTTTATTAAAATAGATGCTATTTCATAAAGCATTCAGTGTGATGAGCTTATATAACTATGATTTCATAGAGATAGACGCTGTAATACGTAGTAAAAATGTCAAACCGAAAAGAAGAAAATCGATAAGAACGTTGAACCCTGCCACTCATCACTCATCTTCTGCGGTCTCTGTATCTTCTATTCTTCCTGCCCACTCAAAAGAAACTATTGGTATCACTTATCAGATTATGGGTATTCTCTAAAAAACCCTTTGCTTATACACATTTATATATGTCATCTGTTGCAATAGTTTGGATCTCAAATGTCCTCAGAGGTCTTCTGGTTAAAGCCTTGCTCACCAGCCTGTGGCATTCTTGAGGTATAGGAATAACGAAGAGGTAGGGTCTAGTGGAGAAAATTACACCCTCAGGGACTTGCCCTAGAAGGAGATGCTGGCTTCCTGGCCCTCTCTTCTCTCTCTCTCTTCTTACTGCCATGAAGTAAACAGATTGCCTCCTCCACATGCACCTGCCATGATGTCCTGGACCACCACAGGCCCAAAGCAACAGGGCCAAGCAACCAGTGACTGAGACCTCTGCAAACATAAGCCAAAATACACCTCTCCTCTTTATTAATTGATTATTTCAGGTATTTTGTTCTATGAACACATCTCTCTATCCATTTACCTTTACCTCTTTTCAACTCAAATATAGATAAAATCCTTTGCTGCAGTTTACTTTTGTTTTCACTTAGTAAATCTTGAATATTGCTTCTTTTTCTTTCTTTCTTTTTTTTTTTTGGTACCAGAAATCGAACTCAGGACCTCACACTTGCCAGGCAAGCACTGTGCCACTGAGTTATATCACCAGCCCAAATATTGTTTCATGTTAATGAATAAAGAACAATGTTTCTCTTCTTCATAGTACAAGCATGGTGTACTATTGTATGAGTGAGTCATAGTTTTATAAATAGGTTTTTCTTAAACATTACATAAGATCAGTTAGAAACTACCCTGACCCTTGAAGTCTCAAGAAAAGAAATTTCCACTAGCTGTCAGGTCAATCCCAGCCCCATTTCACTTCTCTGAAGAATGTCATATTTTAGTAAAGGAAGTATTTCCCCTCCAATGGAAGAGTCTCAGACACTCTGCTCTGGCTCTAGAAATCCTCATTTTGAAAATTAAAACTCCTGAAAAATTTAGATCCTTGACATGTTAAATTGGGAAACTAAGTGTAATTACAGATAGATATTCTGTTTTTCCACTTAATCTGTACTTTTCAAAATCATATATTAATTCAATAATCTGTCTGTATAAATTTAATAAGAAGATACAGAATTCTAAAAAGATTGCAAAATCAGAAAAAAAGTCTTGATTAGATGAAGTTTCTGCATCTGACCAATTACACAAGTCATAGATATCATCTGTAAGCTTCTGCCTGTGGCTTCATAGTCTGGGATTCTTGAATCAGGAAGTGAGTTCCTAAAATAAATAATCTTTGGGAATTTCTTGTGTTTCCCCTGGATTCTTATTTGGAAACAATCAGCAGAAGTTCCTTCTCGCAATGAAACTTAAGGATAGAATTGATTTTCAACGTTTACTCAGTTCCTAAGCTTGAATGTCATGAATCCACAAAGTCAACACCTACTGACAGCTCACAAACCAGTGTAAACAGCAGAATGTGCAGTCCTGTCCTTCCTCAGCCACTTCTCGGGAGACCCACAAGCTCCTTTGCAAAGATCCTGGCTCCTACAAGACAGCATGGAGTAAGACATGGCCCACTCTTCCAATTCTGTAAACCTGGAAGTCTGTGGCACTTTGTATTTTTCACATGAAACTTTCTAATGTTCCCTTTTTACCTGGAATTCATCATTTTACAACATTTAACTGAAAATAGTACTAAATTTTGATGCGTAGACCCTATTTTGAAGGATTAAACATGGGGAAAATAACTGCTGTTTCTTCAGGCATGTTTTATTTGGGGGAGGGAAAGAATATCCCTAACCTGATCATAGATTCAATAGGGCTGGTGTCTGAAACGTGTCCTTTTCCTATTAATACAACCTTCCTAAGGTACATGTGGACCTACACTCAGAATTACATCTGATTTTTCTCCAATTAGTTTTATTACATGTTAATTCTACTGAACTCCAGTGCCTTTCCAACTTGCAGTGAGAGCTCTTGAATTCAAAGGCGAGGAGTGTGGTCCTTGCCCAAGTCTGGATTCTGCCTTCAGTACTTCCTATCCACAATTCTTTTATGCATAGGAAGTTCTGATGTGTGGCACTTCATCCGCAATTCTATGCCGCACTCACCTGCCTGGCTAGACCTTCCAACAATGAACCTATCATGTAGGCAGGTGCTTCCTATGCCCATTAGGCCCTATGCACTGGACAATTTTCTGAGTCTATGTCTGCAGCTAAATGAGTTTACCTAGCTTCATATCCACTTAAGAGACCAGACTTGTTCTAGAGCTTACTCTCTCTTTTTAAACATTACCTGTTTCCAAAATAGCTCATTCTTAAATCTACCTGAGTTACCAAAGTTATATTTTGGAACTCTCTTCAAAACAACTAAATCTTCATCTTCTGGCCACCATGCACTCACATTCTGTGCTGGCAGTATTATATTTGGTGTTGCTGCTATGATTTGGGACTGGTTGAGTGTCACTCAAGGGTCAATTGTGGTTGTAGCAGAGTAGCAATATTAGGAGTTGAAAGAACATCTGATAGGTAGGGCCTACTGATCCTTGGGTCATTGGCAGTGTGCCCTTGGTGGGAAGTGCGGCACTCCAGTCTCTGTCTGATTTCCTGTTTGGTGATATAAGCTCTTCCATACACAGACTGTGCTGTTACGTGATTCATCTGAGAAACAGAGCCTTCTCCAGAACTGAACCAATTCAGCAGCTATGTCCTTGGACCTCCACAGCTGTGACCTATTTTCTTTGTGAGTTTTAGTAACACAAAACGATTGCAAAAACTATATTCACAAAAAAAGCTCTTCTTGGTCCCCTAAGAAGAATGATTGCCTCTATTCTTTCTGCCATAATTCTTTGATTTATGACACTTAGCATTTATCACATCATGTTGTAATTGACTGTCAAAAATTGTGTCTTATTCACCAGTATATCCTAGTGTTAGTATATTGCCCAACATGTAAAAGTGCTCCATATATTTGCCAAATGAGTAAATAAATGAAAGAACTGAAGGAGAAAGAACAATCACAGAGAGAGAGATGTGAATAAGCTGAGAGTAATAGAGATGTGGCATAGTCAACACAGATAATTCTTCAAAAGTATGTATTAGCAGTTAGTATGACACATAACCATGAGTAAAACTTAAGTAAACTTGTCCATATATGGCAATGTGATAAGTGGTAATAGAATGGAGATGGAATCTGAACCAGAGAATGGGGTATTTTTTGACAGAAAATGTGTTGTAAAGAACAGTTGGAGAAAGAATATAAATGTAGTTTATCACAGATTGTTTCATAGGCATCAACATACAAATGGCAAAATGATATTTTAGGAATGTATCATACTATGTACCATGTGTTTGTTTATGGTGTGTTACTTTTTAAATTAATGGCTGTAATGAAAAAAGTGTAATAAAATGCGAACTGGGAAATGCAATGCTAATGTTAATATAAGATAATGTTAATTGGGAGGATGCAAGAATGCATAAATGTTTCAAATAGCAACATGAACAAAAAAAGTGAGGTGGAAAATATCTCAAAATGTCAACAAGGTATTTGGTGAAAGGATTATGGGTGACATATTTTTATACCGTTTTAGTATTTTCTAAAATTTTTAATAAGAATTCATTGCTTTAATAATTTACAAAGCTTATACCATTTTCTTACACAGAATAATGTAGTGAATGTGTAGTTCCTATCACAACTGAACAGGCTGAAAATCTGTTTCTTTGCGTAAGCATAACCTTAACCGTTGACTCTTTCAAAACAACAGAGAAGTAAAACTCATCTGAAAAGAATTATTAGTGCCCAATTAAATTATTACTTGCAGATGACATGATCCTTTACATAAACAACCAAAAATATTCCACCAAAAGAGTGCTAGAATTAATAACTGAATTTAGTTGTGTAGCAGGATATAAAATCAACACTCAAAAATTAATAGCATTTATGTAACCAATAATAAATTCACCAAAAAAGAAATTAGGAAAACAGTTAACATAAAAAAATTAAATACTTAGGAATTAATCTAACCAAGGAAGTGAAAGATCTCAACAACAAAAACTATGCTGAAAAAGAAGATTGAAGAGTACATCAAAAAAGAAAAGAAAAGAAAAGATATCATCTGTTTTGAAGAATAGCAAAAGCAATCCTGGGCAATCAGAGCAAAGCAGGAGGCATCACAATCCCAAACTTAAAGTTATATTACAAAGCTTCAGTGATCAAAACAGCATAGTTCTGGCACAAAAATAGACATGTGGATCAAAGGAACAGAATAGAGGATGCATAAATATCCCCCAGCACATTCAGGTAACTGATCTTTGACAAAGACGACAAAAATAAGCGTTGGAGGAAATACAGCCTCTTTAACAAATGGTACTGGGAGAACTGACTATGCACGTGCAGAAAGTTGGATCTAGATCCATATTTCTAATTATGTATTAAATAAAAATCAAAATGGATCAAAGATCTAAATGTTAAAACAGAAACAATCTGCTGTTATTTTAATAAGATAAAATAGGTAAACTCTGGAAGACATAGGTATAGCCAAGGACCTTCTAGACAGCACCCCAAAAGCACAGGAAATAGCATTAAGAATCAACAAATGGGATCACATCAAATTAAAAAGCTTTGGCACAGCAAAGGAAACAACCAAAAGAGTAAAGAGAAAACTCTCAGAGTGGAGGAAAAAAGTTGCCTCCTCTTCCTCTACAGAAGACTAGTATCTGGAATATATGAAGAACTCAAAAAAAAAAAAAAAAAAAGACACCCCCAAAATAAAAGACCCAATAAAAAAATGGTCGAGTGAATGAATAAAGACTTCTCAGAAGAAGTACAATTGGCCAATAAGTACATGAATAAATGCTCAATATCAGTGACCATTAGAGAAAGGCAAACTAAAACGACACTGAGTTTCCATCTTCTCCAGAAAGAATGGCTATCCGCAAACAAATGGTAACCAATGCTGGAGAGGCTGCGGGAAAAAAGAACCTTCTACACTGGTGGTAGGAATGGAAATTTGTACAACCACAATGGAAATCAGTATGGCAATTCTTCAAAAATCGAAACTAGAAATTTCATTCAATCCATCTATTCCCCTTCTGGGTATCTCCCAAAAGATTTGAAGACATCATATTACAGTGATACATGCATACCCATGTTTATGGCAACACAGCTCACAACAACTAAATCTTTTTTTATTAGTACATGTGTGTAGTACATGTTTCCATTCCTTGTGTGGAGTTGGTACATGTACATAATACACCTTAATTCTTTTTTTCATCCCCTTCCCCTTCCCCCTCCATCTTTTGATCCCTTTTGGAAAGGTCTGTCCCCTACTTCTTATAATCTACCTTTCATTTTGCCTTTATTTATGCTTTCAGTTTCTTATATAAAAGAAACCATGCAATATTTAAGCTTGTGTGCCTAATTTATTTCACTTAACATTATCGTCTCAAGGTGCATCCATTCTCCTACAAATGACTCAAGTTTATCTTTTTTATGGCAAAGTAGTATGCCATTGTATGTAAAAACCACATTTTCTTTATTTATTTATCTGTTGGTGTTTATATAGGCCACTTCCAAGATTTAGCTATTGTGAATTGTGCTGCTATAAACATGGGTATGCATGGTTCACTGTTAAATGATGTCTCTAACTCTTTCCTGAAGATATCTAGAAAGGGAATAGGTGGGTCAAATGAAATTTCTAGGTTTGGTTTTTGAGGAATCTCCCTACTGATTTCCAAAGTGGTTGTACTAGTTTGCATTCTCACCAGAAGTATAGAAGGTTTCCTTTATCCTGCAGCCTTTCCAGCATCTATTATTATTTGATTTCTTGAAGATAACCATTTGTTCTGGGGTAAGGTGGAATCTCAGTGTTGTTTTAATTTGCATTTCTCTAATGGCCAGCAATGTTGAGCATTTCTTCGTATACTCATTACCCATTCGTACTTCTAAATCTTGGAAGCAGCTTATATGTCTATCGACAAAGTGCAGTGTTTATACACAATGCAACACTACTCTGCCATAAAGATAAACATGAGTCATCTGAGACCATAATGTTAAGTGAAATCAATTGGACACACAAACATAATTAGCACAAGGTTTCTCTTATATGAGAAATCCAAAATATAAATAAAGAGCAATAAATGACAGATAATAGGAAATAGGGAGATACATCTTTCGCAAAAGAAAAAGGGATCAAGAGATGGAGAGAAAGGGAGGGATAGGAGGGGAAGGGGATGAAAAAAAGAATGAAGATGTGTTATGTACATGTACCAACTCTCTACAAGGAATGTAATCATTTTGTACTGAAAACATGTACCAATTAAAAAAAACAAACACTGAAAGACTTATTAATACCAAAAGCAAACATATTATTACATTTTGAGATGAGCTAATTACTATTGCAAGAAACATTTTGATGTATTAAGATACTCAAAGCCTGACACTTACATTTTTTCATTTCCGTATAACAAATGTCTCTAAGGAAGTAGAAAACAAAAATATGTGGGGTAACGGTCTTCATCCATACTTTTCCATCTGTAAATGTACATTTATATGAATACAAAGAAGCATAGTACGGACACATGTACTACTGACGTCATATGAGTCCAAAGATAGTTTTGTAAAAAGAAAATGTGGATTGCTTGGGCAAATTTTTCTACAAGTCCCATACCCATACTCTGAATAGAGGTCAGATGCAACACAAAACAATATCTATGCAGATAATATATATATGTACATATAAATAGATAGGTATATATATACATATATAATATAAATAAAATTCATTTGCATTCATATAAAAGGAACAGCTATTAGGTCTGGTTATTCTATCATAACCCAAATCACAGATAATACAATTTCAGGCAAATGTCAACTGAAAATGACCCAACTCATATTAAGAGAATATTGCTCACCAGCTAAATTATTAGAGCATCAATTAAAAGAACATCTTTCCTTTTAATTAGTTTTTAGTCTTTAAATTTCCATTATGAATACTCATTTGCTAAAAAAATCCTTAAATTATAATAGCTTCTGTAATGTATTTTCTGGCTTCAATAGTTAAGTTTCAACCCTATAAAAATTAATTGAGTTTTATAAGAGAACATAAAAATTAGTGTCTCAAAATGTGTGGAAGAAATGATATTATTGAAATTTATTTTTGAGATTTAATTAGGAATTTCATGGATATCACTGTATCATTAACCATCCTATAGAAAATTCAGAATTTTATTTTTAACTTATGTGATAAATATGATATGGATTTTGTGACTTTTATAAAGTATTTAGACAATTAACTAACAAATTACAATTCTCAAAGTTAAGTTTCTTAACATTAGCAGAGATCATTGCTTGCTCTTGTAGTAGTCTGACTCTGGTGTTCATTGTCCCACATAGGTGTATCTTCCCTGCAAGTGGTGATTCAAGGACCTAAGCTTCTTTCACTTTCTGTCACTTCCCCTCTTAAGGTTTTGGAAATACTCTACGTGCATCTGGAAAATAGCAAACAGCATGTGGAAGACATATTTTATAAATTCTACTGTTCTATTTTATGAAGAGAGTATTATCAAACTGAGAGAAAAGTCAATTTTCATTATATGTCACATGTCTGATTCTGATCATATTAAACTAAGGACTTTCACAATTTTTATCACTTTGGTTTAGATTTGAGCAAACCAATAAATAATTTTTGATCAACTTGTTGGATAAGTAGCCTCCTTTTTGGCCATTAAAAAATATTATTTTGGAATGACTGAAAATTTTCCAACAGGCTAAAGCTATCATTTATAGTAAACTAATTAGAAGACACCTTAGGAAAACACACGCATTTAAAAACATAAAATCATCTCTCCTTCCCATTGCTATATATTTTCATCTTTGATTCTATAACTGAAGTTATCCAATACAGTAACTGGACATCACTGTTTATAATGTTGTAATTTTCTAGAACTTTAAATCAGGTAGGTTTGCATTTAGTTGCTTTCAACATAGTACAAATACCTGAGGTTTCACCAGATGGGTTGACCATTTTTCTCATGTACCAAGTTGTCCAAGGGTACCAGTCCAACATGGTACAGGACCTTCATGATGTCATCAGTACTCCAGGCTCCTATTTTTCTGCCCACACCGTATCAAAAATATAGTTCTTTATTGTCATGGATTTATCACATCCATCCTAGCTGTCAGATTTGTCTTCCAGACAAAATGGAAAATCCGAATGGCAAAAGTACTCATATTGCCCAGTCTACCTTTCTGTTTAGGAAACAACACCTTCCCTGCATCTTTATTTATGTCTAACTAACACTGGGTTATGTAGTAGTTAGTTGGACACTCTATTGCCTCCAACAAAAAATAGTCTTATAAGGATAAAAGGGTCAAACTAGTAGTGGTGTATTTCATTTCTTAAGAACCACATCTAACATTTTAATAAGTTCTTTTTAAATTTTACTTTTAACAAAAGACAAAAACATACACCTAAGCCTTCCTGAGTGAGGATGATTAATTCTTTTGATACCTTTCAGACAATTGCAAATAGATTACAAAGTTATCTTCTAACATAGCATATGTTTTGCAGAAATAATTTTATTGTCACTTTTAAAACTTTCTTGAAAAAAGTAATTTAACTTGGTACTTTGATCCATTAAAGTTTTGGCACAATGAAAATTTAATTTTAATTTCTAACTAAGATATTGTATCAGTCTTGAATTGAGTTTTATTGCTTCAAATAGTATTTTAAATTTTTATCTAAGTGTTTTAGTATTTTATATGTCTTAGGCTATGTGGTTTGTACACTTGCTGTGTTCTGATTGCTGACAATCATTGTATGCTCAATTTTCCACAAAAGAGTAAACCAGTAATAAAATAAAAAGGATATATTATTATTTAATAATTCCACTTTTAATTTCACATGTTTGTAAATCTACTTTCTTCACGAATCATTCCAGGAGAAAATGATAAACAAATTAATCTCATACTTCACAGAAAAATCACGACTGTATTACCAAAAGAAAAAAGTATATGTGCTACGTGAAAATGTGGAAAACAATACAGGCTGAAGATGTTGATGGACTGTATGCTCAAATTCATGAAGATAATGCAGTTTTGAAATAATCCCTGAGTTCATAGAACATGCCAAAGCAGACCTTATTTTCAGGTTTAATTGAGAATTAGCCGTGTATACAACAAGCAATCTAATCACTCTTCATATGTAACTTGTATTTTAAGAAAAATCAGTGATATGTTCATAATAAACTGCTCATTGGGTATGAATATGCATTAGTATAGGTGAATAGCTTTTCTTAAGCAGGCCACTTCGACAGCACTCTCTGGATTTTGGAGAACAGGGAGGAAGAGAAAACAAAGAAGAAGCACGAGAAAAATGTAGCTCAGTTCCACAAGATTAAAAAAAAAAAAAATGTTTCATTCACTGATTCTCAGAAGTCCAGATATTATCCTAGAAAATTCCAAGATTAGCTCTAAAATGGAAATGTAATCTGTAAGTAAACTCAGGTCCTATAGCACAGTGTGGAGGGCTCTTAAGGAGCAAGTGGTTGCTTCAGAGTCCTTCATTTTAAAGATAGCCTAAGCTGATACTGAGGCAAATTGCAAGTAACCTTAGTCTGGGGAAATATTTGCTTTTTGTAAGACTTTGGGTTGTTTTCCTATGTAAACGAAACTGAAAAACTGAAAGCTTTGTGCCTTGGCTTGTTTGACCAGATTAGGAATTGTGAGCTCATGCTCAATCCCTTTTGACCTAACTGCCTCATCTCTGACACTTGCTTTTCCAAATCAGGATTTACTGATCTGTGAATGTCAGAACATGGCCAGTAAAACACAAAACAAATTTACTGTAGAAAGGTTGAAAACTGCATTCACATTTTCTAGAGACAGAAATATAAAGGGGGAGTCTGTCGAAGACATAAAAGAGTTTTTCATTATGATTTAAAGTGTCTGTTTTTCATTCTTAGGCACTTTGAGAAAATTAAAATAAATAGAAATAAAGTAACCAGAGAAAAGTTCATCTTAGAGCAAAAAATGGGAAATGGAAAATTTTTGTTCTATATTGGAAATGACTGGGTTTGGTTACTTGAAAATTCCAGTTCATATTAAATTAAAGTATTAACACTAATGAGAAGTAATTGAATTTATTTAAAATTGAGTTTATTTAATACCTGAGTTCACTTAAAAAGTTTTTCATGTTTCTCCTTATTTTTTTTGTAGGAGATCAGGATTATTGAGTTCAATGAGAGCCTCACAGTCAAGTATGGCAGCCACTAAACATATGTACCATTTAACATCGAATTTAATCACAATTCAGTAGAATGTAAGGCACATTCTTCAGTAACATTAGCCACCTTTCAATGTTGAGCAGCCACATGTGGCCAGTGGCCACCTTATTGGAGAACAAAGATGAGTGATTTTTCCGTCACTGCTGAAAGCCCAGTGCAACTGGTAAAGGGAAAACAGCTGGGGCTCTAAATTTAAACAAACTTTGATCCATCTTCAACTGTGATATTTTCTTACGAGCTCAGGTATTTATCTGAACCATATTTTCAGTTTTTAAAATGTAGATAACATTTTCTCCTGCATATCAGTGTTGTTACAATTAAATATTGTGACAGTCTTAGGTAAACAAATCCCAGTTTAGGAAGACCATGTTGTGGGAGGGTTAGAAGGAACATAGGATCTGGAATCAGAAAGCCCTGGGTTTTAATCAAAGTTCTGCCAATTACTAGTTGTGTGATATGGGAAAATGATTTAATTTTCTAAACATCAGTTCAATTAGATTGGGATAATAACACCTCATAGAGATATTGCAAGAATTAAAGAATTATCTGAGAATATACAAGTGAAATACCTTTCATAAATGCATGATGCCTATCAACTACTCAATAAATGTAAGCTACTAAGTGTTTAAAATGGTTTACATATCATTCCTAAGACAAATGTGTCTGCTACAAAATGTACACTATGAATTCCATAAATTAAAACATAGAAACAATAAAATGTTCCCAAATATAGAAGTAACAACTGTAGTAATAATTATCACTGCTGTTATAACTAAGGAATGAGATTAAACTGCAATTCAATCCAACTGTTCTCTTACCATTTACAGTGTCAATGTTTATAAACAATTTTTTTATCTAAGTTACCTTGATGTCTTTATCTTAGAAAGAATTAATAATTAAATGCCATACCAATGTTAAAATAAGCTAATAGAGTAGAATTTCTTTATTGTAATTTCACTTTTAAGTGAATACACTTTTCCCTCACCACATATTAAGGTATCTTAGTAGATAATGGTTGTTTCCATACCACATCTCAAGTTTAAAAGACAATGTTCATACTATCTTTCATGACCATGAGGGTTAAATTTTCTCTTTGGAAGCATGTGCCTAGCATGTGCAAGGTCCTAGATTGGATCCCCAGCATTGCAAAAGGAAAAAAAAAACACAGTTAAAGAGTTAAAATTTAACTCTTTTCTAAAAATGTCTTTTAAATAGTGCAAAGATGGAATTATTTTATATTTAAGTAGCTCCATGTATGCACATTAAATTACTTCACAGAAAGTACTTCAATGGTTTTAAACTCTGTTTGAAAAGCCTTGAATGGTAAAAGGAAAGATTTTTATAAATTGGTTGATTTGTGGCTTTACCACCATGATTTTCATATGGGTAGATTCTTTAGAGATAGTATTTAAATTTTATACTTTCACATTACCATTTTAACCTATAAATCTTTTATACTATGTGCATTTTACTAACCCTATTGAAATGTGTGTGTATTTGTGTGTGTGCACATATGGCTTGGAGCAATGAAGTGTATACAAAATATTTAAATGTGAATGTCCTAGTAAAAAATCTTAATAATTATATGCTTTATGTAGTAGAAATACTTAGAGTAAAAGATAAAAGCTGTTAGAAAACATAGAAAAATTTTACCAGCAAATACGTGCAAAGTATTTGGTAGAGTATGTTTACAATTGTTAAGTGACTACTAAGTCATATTTAGATAGAAGGAAAAAGTTTTGTGTGTTTTTGCACAGCAGCATTCCTATATTTAACAATAATGTTCTGTACATTTTTAAACTCTAGAAAAAAGGATTTGGAAAGCTTCACCATAAATGACAAATATCTGAGAAGATACATGTGTTTAATATGATTTGAGCAGTGTACTACGTGTACATGTACCAAAACATTACATGATAACCCATTAAAATCCATGTTCTTCATGTTTTAATGTGTAAGTTAAAAATAAATTTTAAAAATACCATTTTAAATTCCATGTCTGTTTGTTTTTGCAGAAAAGAAAAAAATCTATGGTGCTAGCAATTCAAAATAGCCGTTTCTAGGTTGACTCCCATGAAAATGAGTCTCCTGGCTTAAAGTGTTGAGAATGCCTATGTTTAACATCCTGAAGAAAGGGCTGAAATGAAAGATAACTGCTGCATTAAAACCCAATTTAAAGCTTTCCAGAGCTATTATTATCATGTTTATGGTATGTATTATTAATTTAGATATGTTTCTTCATTCAGCAGTCTTTGATTAGTTTATGAAGATATGTCATGTTTAAGTACAGAAAATGACAAGATTTTCACAAATGTTTATACTCATCATTCCCAGATCATATTTATAAAATCCTGCTCTTACCATTTTTTTCAGGTTTGGAAAAAATATTGAAGTACTCTTAAAAGGCAAAGGAGGCAGATTTCATAAAACATTATTTTTTAGCTAACTTTTCAAAAAAGATATAAAAACTGAAATAAACACGTAAAATACATGAGAAGATATTAACTTTCGATAAACTAAAGCTACATAGGAAAAATAAAAATTGAGGCAATTAATTGAATATAGCCATCTGTTGAATATTATTTGTGTCCAAGCCCAGGTGTTAAACACTGTAGTCTAAGCAATGATAAACAAGAAAGGGTCCCAGACTGTAAGAAAATAGTCTAGAAAGGGAAATAAGACATGAACTTAGGCAATCACAAAAGGGAATGGCTTTTTGTAGTTCATATGAAGAAAATACGCCTAGCTGAAAGAATCTGAAAACACTGTAAGCAAAGTAGAATTTGTGTTTGAAGGACAAGAAACTGTAAGGGAAACTTACACAGAAAGTCATGGAAGTGGTAAATGCAAGACATGCATTGATTACAGGAACTGCTTGAGTTTGTTAGGAACACAAGATGTGCAAAGGAGAATGTTTGGTGATAAACATGGGAAAATAGCCATTGAGCCAAGATCGTAGAGAACCTGAATGCTGACAACTGTATGGAATAGACAACTGAGACTAAAATCATTTTGATAATGCAAACAACAGAAGCAGTACTTTTGTAAGACTAGAAGATTGAAATAAGAGGAGATTAGATGTTGCAGCAGTCACTTTCCCATCATTGGGACAAAATACCTGACACCTACAACTTGAAGAAGGAGAGATTTGTTTCACAGTTTCAGTGGATTCAGTCAATGGTCAACTGCCTCCAAGGTAGAAACAGAATGACAGAAATGGCATGGTAGGGGAAAGCTGTTCAGGGCATGGAAGCTGGGAAGCAGAGTGAGAAAGGAAGAAAGGAGGAAATGGGATGAGAATACACCCTTCCATATCACACCCCCAGTGACCTCCCCCCACCTCAGATCAGGAACCACCTCTGAATGTGGGACTCTTAGGGGATGTTTTAGATCTAAATAATAACAGATGTGGAAACTATTTGGGTGATTATGCAATAATCCAGTGGCAGGATGAAGAGCTCCTGCACCAGGGAAGAGTAGCAATGACACTGAGAAGGTTGATAGGAGCTATGCTGTACAGACAGAAACCATGATACTTGGCAAAGAGAGGTAGGTTGTAAAGGAGAGAACATCTAAGGAAATCTGAAAATTTAGACCTGAAGTTTAGGAGATGCATGTAAATAGAAAACTGAGAAATGTAAAGATTGTGGGAATAGATTAATGTGCCAAAATTAAGAGTTGAATTTTTGTTCGTACTTTTAATAAATACTGTATTTGTTGATATTTATTGAGTGAGAGATTAATTTATTCAATGGCAAGATAAATTTATTTGTTGTTAAAATACTGAGCACATGCAGATCAATTATAGTCAAGTATAGAAAAAAGCTATGCTGTTTGAAATTGCAAACAAATATGAACTTAAAAGTGTAACAAAAGTGACAAACATCGTAAAGGCAAAATATCTAGTTACACTTCAGACTCCAATAAAAAGTGTGGTTCTAGTGCTGTTAAAGGGAGCGTGTCTCCACTAAAATGGTTTTAAACTGAATTGTGGAGGATAAGAAGAAGGAACCAAACATAAGCAGAAGGCAGCAGAAGTTCTTCTACAATAGGATGTTATATGTGATGTAAGAACAAGTACATCACAGATACAGCTCCTTGTGGAGAGAAGGAAGTTTTCACTGTAAGAAATATAAAGATAGAAACGTGGCTGAGCAAAAGGGTGAGGGAAGGTGAAATGTGATTCCAGAAAGAGGGACAAGAAAGATCCAAACCATGAAGTCATTCTAGTTTATGTCAAAGCATCCCTTACCCTGAGAACAATAAGATGACATTGAAAACTTTTAAGCATGAAAGTATCATGCAGGATAAGGTGATCATGTTGACTAGTATGTGGTGGGAGACGGGAGAAATGCACCTGTTTAAGAATATTTCAGAGGTAAAAGAGGACAATTTTATGGTGAATTAAACATTAGAGAGCAAAAAATCAGGGTAACTTCTGCATTTTTGTATTACTTAATGGAATGCATGAGGTGAGCATGAGCGGGAAAAGTTCATGCAAGAAGAGGAAGCTATGAACTGGGTTTGACATATGAAGAGGATGCCAAATACATGTATCTATTGCTATTAAAAATGAAGAATAGATGTTTCTGAGGTTGGTAAAAGGTGGAGATAAAGACTTGAAATCAGAGAAGTGGTAGATGAATCCACTAGAGCAAATGAAATCTTAAAGTTGATTACAGAATGAGAAGAGAGAGACCAAAGACAGAACTGAGAAATATCCACATGAAAGACCTTCCTGGGAAGGTGGCAGGAGAAGAATAATCACAGATGTAGGAGTAGAATCAGTAATAAAGCATCAAGGAGTTTCACGTAGACTTAATTAGCCATTTTGTTTATGAATGATCTTTGGTATTTATTTAATAATATGAGGAACATCAAGATGTGCAAACACTGCCATTGTTTGTCTTCTGCACTGCCACAACCACAACACACACACACACACATTCACATTTTTGTAATCTCTGCTGTATTAGGTAATACGAGGTGATACTTATGAAAGTTACTCTTTATAATCATCAGTTACATATATCTCTATTTAGACAAGTTTTTGCTACATTCTATTGCAATTTAAAAAACATTAGAAGTGAAAATTATCTCCTACATTAAGTGTCAAGAGACTATTACTATTGTTTGTATGAACCAAACTTGATGAGATATTGTGGCCTGGGGCCAATTTAAGGCAGCAGTGACTAATGTCAGCAATGCAACAACAAAGACACCGGCTTACATGAAAACTATGAAAGGATATTTGCTGTATTGTTCTTGCCCTTGGAATGCTTCTTCCTTTCTTTCCTGTTCTGTTGCTGCCATAGGATGTCAGCTCAAATTTACTGTCATTGTTGTCATTTGGCCAATGAATATCACAAAATATAAGTAGTCATTTAACTTTGTGTGAGTCCATGAGCACACTGACTGAAGTTTGACTCCTCCAAGGAGGCTATCAGATTGGCTGAATGTTCTTGGAATACAAATGTGACAGTGAGGGTTGCTTTTTATCCTCTAAGTGAAATGAGTTCTTCAGAATTGCTTTGAATTTCACACAAAGTTATAGCCTTTAAGAAATACAATCTGCTGTCTCATACATTTTCAAACATTTTCTAAAGATTTAGGTAGCACTCTATATTCCATGAGAATTGCCCTAAAAAGGAACAACAATGAAAGGAAAGATCTATTTTCATGGGCAATAAGCCTGAGGTAGGATATCTTAATCTCAGCACTATTTTGAATAAGATCCTTCTTTGTTGTGGGGCTATGTCTTGTGCACTGTAATATACAGAATATTCCTGACCTCTATCCACCACCTCCCAGTAGTACGCTCTCCTCACCTTGGCAAGTGGTAATAATCAAAAATTTCTCCAGATATTTCTAGTTGTTACATGGACAAAATTAACTTGACTAGAGTACCATCGGTTTAAGAAAGGTTTCTTAATGTAAAGCAAAAATAAATAGAATTTGTAAAATATGTACAATGTAATCACCATTCAAATTTCCCTTTGTACTTTTTGTCATTCTGTAATATAATTGTACCTAAAGAATAAATGAAAGCTTTGAAATAGTAAGAAATCATCTGTTTATAGTAGCAATTTTCTAATCTTTGTTATTCTAATGAAAAATTAAGTAGATTCTCTAAAGTAGTGTTTTAATTTTTTGTAGTGTTTTGAATTTATATACCAGTTTTATTCCTTAATTTACTCATTCATTAAATAAGTATTTCCCTCTCTGCTCTAGGCTTTAGGTGTTGGGAATAAAATGAGTGAGATAAGTGAGGTTACTGCTGTTCCAATGGAATATAAATTCTAATGAAGGAAAATATAGTGCATGAATAATTCCGTAAAGCAGAGGATCAATAGAGTTTGATGTTATTGAGTAGAGATTGGCAAACTATGTTGGCTTGTTCTCACAAATAAAGTTTTAGCAGAACAGAACCACACTCATTTACTCACATATTATC
Source organism: Erethizon dorsatum (assembly GCA_028451465.1). Taxonomy (NCBI): domain Eukaryota; kingdom Metazoa; phylum Chordata; class Mammalia; order Rodentia; family Erethizontidae; genus Erethizon; species Erethizon dorsatum. The sequence continues at coordinate 75,481,464 of CM051831.1, forward strand.
TGTGTTGCTTTTCTGAAACAACATCAGAGTCAATTAGCTGGGACAGAGAATCTAGGTGTAGCTGTAAGGCCTAAAATATTTGCTATTTGGTGTTGCAGAAAAAGTTTGCAGACTTCTCTAATGGAGTGACGTTGAATGGTCATTTCTGCTTCAGTAATTGGAGAACATTCTACACAGATGACATTCAAACTGATAGCTGACAAAAAGGAATCAGGATGGAGAAGATAAAGGGCTAGGGAAGGCAAAAGGAGATGCTGGCATGGAACCCCTTAGGTAAGAATGAGCTAGTGTAGGTGAAAGACAGGGATGGCCAGAGAGGAGATAGGAACATAACAGTGACCACATCATGTAGGCCTTTCAGACAACACCATAGATAAGGACTTTCACTCCAAGTACAATGTGAAGTTGACTAAGATTTGACAGTTATTTGCAATGCGATCTATGTTACATTTTATCAGGAATATTCTGGATGTTTTGCTGACAGGATGATATAGGAAGACAAGCAAGATAAAATAGGAGGCCAAATGACAAGAGATAATAGTTTCTTGGACTGGACTGTTAATAGTAGAGATAATAGAGAGTAGTAGAATTACCAGAATTTGAGAGAAGTATTGAAAGTAAAAATTGCATAACTAATCAATAAGGTAGATGTGAAGGATAAAGAAAGAAACAGAAACAAGAACAATTCCTACATTTTTGTCTTAAGTATTGCATATTTGCAATGTTGTTTATTGATATGAGAGTCACATAAAAGGAAGTGAGTTTGAAATTCTATGATATAACAAGTTCTCTTTGGGTCTATCAGATATTCATGTGGAAACAAGAAGTATTTATTTGGACCTGTGATCTGGAGTTACAGTGGGAAGTTGGACTTGGAGGTAAGTGTTCAGAATGGATCTATAGATGGTATTTAAGACGGTAAGAGTGGATGAGCTTCCTTAAAGAAATGCCATAGATGGAGAAAAGCTGATCAAAAGATAGGTCCATTCCATATGTAGGGATAAAGTACAAAAATATGCATTGGAAAATAAGGAGTGCCTGATAAAGGAAACCAGGAACATGTGTTGTCTTGGAACTTTCATTTAATAAATCGGTCATCATATTTTCAGAACAACTGTTTATGCTCCCATTTAATAAGAAACTGAGAGTTAATGAGATTAGGTGACTAGTCAAAGGCGGTAATCAGTAGAGACAGGACTACACTCAGATCTTTTCATTTGTCTTACATAGAGAGCTCTTGCAAACAGATATCTGAGGTTGATGCTTGGATTTTGTGTAATTAGTGAGTCAGGAATTATTTCTTCATTTTCTTCTTATTCTGCACAGCTACAATAAAGTTTCCTATCAGCCCATCAACTTTCTGATTCTGGTAACTCTTTGTACATAAGCCAAGCATGGGCATTTCCTCAAACTGTTGATTTTCATAGGGGTAATAAGTCGGGAGAACAGTGAAAGCCTAAAACTGCCAATGGTGACCTTGTTACCTTCTGCATGAGAGAGATTGCTTAAAACCAGAATCAATTCAGAGGCATCATGATAGATGCTTGAACCCCTGTCAACTAAACTGGGCCTGAAGGAAAAGTACAACTCCCTGAAACTCCTTGCCATTATTTTACTTCAGCTAGTTGAGTTGGGAATTAACCACATGAACTCCAGAATTTCTAGTACCATCCTTTCTTGGTTCTAATTGTATACAAGTATACTTCCATGTGTACATAAAACATTTTCAATAACTATTAATTAAATAGAATTGAAAAGTGAATGCTTAATAATAATAAGATACATTGATTTAAAGTTAAGGAATCACCACATATGAAAAAAGGGCCGGTGATATTGCTCAGCGGCACAGGCGCCTGCTGGCGCACGAGGTCCTGAGGTCGACCCCCGGTACCCACCAAAAAAATAAATAAATAAAAATAAATAAATAAATAAATAAAGTTAAGGAATCAGGCAAGGGATGTAGCTCAGTGTAGAGTGCTTCGCTAGTGTGTGCGAGGTCCTGGATTTGATCCCCAGCATGGCAAAAAGCACATATATGTAATTAAATCAAGCAATCAATTTAACTATTGAACATGGAAAAATTAAATGATTTAAATATATATTCCATCAGTTTTCTAAGAAAAAAAACTTTCAAAAATTTTTATTCTTTCCAAAGAATAAACACTCTGAGAAGCCAATACTGTAACTATTTTTCTTTTTTTTTTTTTTATGTGGGTACCGGGAGTTGAACTCAGGACCTCGCGCTTGCCAGCAGGCACTTGCGCTGCTGAACGATATCACCGGCCCTTTTTTTCCTTTGTGTGGGGACCGGGAGTTGAACTCAAGACCTCGTGCTTTCCAGGCAGGCACTTACACCACTGAGCCATCTCACCGGCCCCAATACTGTAACTATTTTTAAAATTTAAGACCACTCTCTTTTTTCACCTCCATTATTTTCATAATTTGGTGAATGGACAAATAAATATTTCAGAACAATATTTTTCCAATGGCTTCATTTGCTTATTTTCAGTCTTTAAAGCACATTGTCATATTTACATTTGTTTTTACCCTTGCTACCCCTAAGATCCAATTTAAGGGGCTAGTGAGATGGCTTAGCAGCGTAAGCACCTGCCTGGCAAGTGCGAGGGCCCAAGTTTGACTCCCAGAACCCACATATGAAAAAAGGGGCCGGTGATATCGCTCAGCGGCATGGGCACCTGCTGGCGCACGAGGTCCTGAGGTCGACCCCCGGTACCCACAAAAAAAAAAAAAAAGATCTGATTTAAGTTGATTTTCAATCTTAGTGCTTACTGTAACACTCTTTGTATCCTTAAGTTACGAACAATATAACCAGTTTTGCCATTATTGTTTTAATTGCAAAATTGTTCTCTTCCCAAATTCTGCTTTTTAAAGCCTATATTAATATTTTTTGTGAGTGAAGATACTAAGAAGTGTGAGTCCATCATTGTGTCATATAGAAAATAGGATTTTTCAAATTCTTCTTATTGCACTGGAATCATAATGAAAAATCTGACCTCTATATACAGATGTAAATAATAATGGTCGTCATCTTGGTCACATTTTTCCCTTTCTGCAATTACTTGACATTATTATCTTTTTTAATATCAGAGGGAAATTAATGGCCTCTTTTCTGGGACTATCTTCAGGACAAAAGTAAAGACATTTTAGCACCCTACAAAATCTTCCTTTTAATGTCTAACTCTAGATCCTATAAATATTCTCATTCTACTCAGCACAATCTCTGCCCCCTCAAGTATCTTTACATCAGAAACTGTCATGTTGTGGTTTTGAAACAGGGTGGGCTCACTGAAATTCAGGACCACCAACCTTTATAGTTAATTTTAGTCACTGTACAGTTCATTTCCTCTACTTCTGTGCCTTTTCTGCTTCAATAAATTTATTATTTCAAGTTTTATTTGTACTTTTTCTAGTGTATTCTGACCTAGCTTTGTTTTGTGACATGTCCAGTTATTAATCAAATTTATACCAATATTAAAGCAGTTTCCTTCACTTCCAGCATCCTTCCCCAAGTTTTTCCCTTTTCAGATCAAATAAGCATTTACTGAATACTTACTTTCACACATTGTGCTTCAATGGTTATATTTGTCTCTTTTCTATTTTTAATATAGATATTATGATACAAGCACTATTGAGGACTCTGGAATGAATACCACCCAGTTTATTCCGTTTCAGACTTCAAGTAAACATTTTTGTGTCCACAGTGATAAACTTCCTTATTTTGTTAATATTTACACATTAAAAGCTACTGTATGTATGCAAAGCATAAGCCTAAAATCCTAAATTGAAGAACAGTGTTCTCAAATCCTGGTTCAGGATTATGAGTTATATGTGAAATTATTGTAAAATTTCTTCTTTTCTTAAATTTCTATTAAAGCTTAACCTTTGAAAGCTTCAACACCTCAAGGAAAGTGTTGATCCATTCTTAACAGGCTTACCTATCTAAGGAATTAACTAAATGTCATCTGATGTGAAGTGATCTGAATCCTCTTCCTTGATCCTGGTAAGGACTTGACAAACTTTCTTAGATTTAGTTCTGTTACTGTGAGAAATGGTCCTATTAATCACTAGGATTTGGGTTTGTGTGTTTATTTTTGTACACGTTTTAATTAATGGTCATGTGACGGTTATAATTAATAGCTTTGTTTAAGCAATTGATGCAATTGGCTAAAAAAACTGAGAAGCCTTTTTTTTTTTTTTTTTTTTTTTTTTGTGGGTACCGGGGGTCGACCTCAGGACCTCGCGCTTAGCCAGGCAGGCATTTATGCCGCTGAGCCATCTCACCAGCCCAAGAGAAGCCTTTTGGATGAAACATATTTAAGCTTAAACAAATAAAGGAGCTGATTGACTACACTGGTGGCGTAGAAGGCCACCTTAATAAACTTGCAGTGTGCAAAATGACCAAGTTCAAATGTGGTCTGTAATGAGGTCATATCTGCAACAATATTTAAATCGAAAAATCGTATTTGAAGAGCTACAAACAAATTGAAGTATGGCCAGAAAAGAAACAACAAAAGCAAATAGCTTGAAGATCGGCTTAAGAAACTAAGGTAATTTATCTAAGGAACAGAAGGTTCAGGGGAATATATGCTGTCATATTAATATATTGTAAAGAATTTAATACCTACAGGAAGATTGTGTTTTTCTTTATGGCCCCAAGTGGGAGAACTAAGGTCACTGAAGTATCTCCAAGTACATACATATTACTTCTACACACGGAAGAGTATTCTTACAATCGCAAGTAGAATGACATATCCACTTAGTATATTTAAGTAAAGGCTGTTACACCACAAAGTTGGTTGTATTTGGAATTGAAACATTGGGTCTTCCCTACCTAGAGATTTTATTCTATGCTAGAATATTTTCCCATTTATCAAACTGGTGTTTATTTAGCTGGTGTTAGATATTGTAATATAGAAGAAAACAGTAAATCTCTATGAAAAAGTACACGTTTGTATTTCATGCAGTTTACGATCATCTTGGGGTATGGTTACATGTACATACCACGGCTTGTTTCTTTTTTTAAATCCCATTCCCCTTCCCTCCCTTTCCCTCCTTCCTCCTCCAATTCCCCTATGCTATTTTTCATTCTTGTTGATATTATTAATCTTAGCTCATGTTATGGCACATAATATTAACATTAATTGAAGTTATTAGGTTCCCATACATGGCATATATTTATTCCACTTATTTCCCCTCTCCCTCTTCACCCTTCATGGTGGTTTTTCCCTTGGACCACTTCCCTAGAGATCCATCTCCTTGTCCCCATCTATCCATCCTTATTCTTCTCGTTCAGTTTTACTTTGCCTCACTCAAATGAGAGGTACCATACAGTATTTAAGTTTGTGCATCTGGTTTATTTCACTCAACTTTATATTTTCTGGGTGCATCTATTTTCCCACAAATGTCTCAACTTTGTCATTCTTTATAGCACAGTAGTATTCCATTATATATAGATACCACATTTTATTTATCCAATCTTCTGTTGATGGGTACACAATCTATTTCCAGGATTTAGCTATTATGTTGTGCTATACAAACATTGGTATGCACGTATCGCTGTACTATGATGTCATAAGCTCTTTGAGGAAGATACCTAGCAGGGGTATGGAATTGTTGAGTCATATGGAATTTCTAATTTCAGTTCTTTGAGAAATCTACATACTGATTTCCATAATGGTTGTACTAGTTTACATTCCCACCAACAATGAAGGAGGGTTCCTTTTTCATCACAGCCTTGTCAGCATTTGTTATTGTTTGATTTTTTAATGACTGCCATTCTTTCCAGAGTAAGTGGAATCTTTGCATTTCTCTAGTGGCCAGAGATGTTGAACATATTTCTATATTTGTTGACCTTTTGTACTTCTTCCTCTATGAAGTATCTGTTCATTTATCTTACCCATTTCTTAACGGGGTCTTTAACTTTAGGTAGTTTAATTTTTTTGAGTTTTTTTTATATAGTCTAGATATTATTCTTGTCTGAGTAGTAGCTGAAAAAAATTTTTTTCCATTCTGTATGTTGTCTCTTCGCTCTACTAATTGATTCTTTTACTGTATGGAAGCTTTTTAGTCTGATACAATCCCATTTTTTGATTCTTGCTGTTATTTTTTGTGCAAATGAGGGTCTGTGTAGAAAATCCTTTCCTACAACTATGTCAAGTGTTTTACCTATTTTATCTTCCAGTAGGTTTAATGCTTCTGTTTGAATGTTTAGATCTTTGATCCATTTTGGTTTTAATCTAGTATATAGTGAGAGATAAGGGTCCAGTTTCAACTTTCTGCACACAAATAATCAGTTTTCCCAGCACCACTTGTTGAATAGGCTGTCTTTCCTCCAACATATGCTTTTGGACACTTTATCAAAGATCAGGTAGCTGAATGTGTCTGGGAAGTTTCTATATCCTCAGTTCTGTTGCACTGATCCACATACCTGTTTTTGTTCCAGTACCATGCTGTTTTTATCACTATTGCTTTGTAGTATAGCGTGAAGTCAGGTATGGTAAGGCCTCCTGGTTTCCTCTTGTTGCCCAAAATTGCTTTTACTATTCTGGGTCTCTTCTGGTTCCACATATATTTTAAAATTATTTTCTCCAGTTCTATAAAGTATGCTGTTGGTATTTTGATTGGGACCGCACTGAATCTGTATAACAATTTTGGGAGTATGGCCATTTTGACAACATTGATTCTGCCTATCTAGGAGCAGGGGACATTTTTCCATTTTCTGATGTCCTCTTCAATCTCTTTTGTTCAGAGTACTGTAGTTTTCTTTGAAGAGGTCTTTCACTTCCTTGGTTAAGTTAGTTCCTAGGTATTTCATTTTTCTTGAAGCTACTGGGAATTGTATTTATTTTAATAACTTCCTTCTCATCCCATTCCTTGTTGGTGTACACAAATGCTAATGATTTTTGTGCATTGATCTAGCATCCTGCTACATTGCCAAAGTCTGTTATTAATTCTAAGAGTTTTTTGGTGGAGTTCTTTGGGTCTTCTATGTAGAGTATCATGTCATTTGTAAATAATGATAATTTGAGTTCTTTCTTTCCTGTATGTATCCCTTTTATTTCTTTCTCTTGCCTAATTGCTCTGGCTAATGTTTCAAGAACTATGTTAAATGGAAAAGGTGATAGTGGACATCCTTGTCTTGTTCTTGATTTTAGGTGGAATGCTTTTAGTTTTTCCCTGTTTAGTATGATGCTGGTTATTGGTTTCTCATATACAGCTTTTATCATATTCAGGTATGGTCCTTCTATATCTGTTTTCTCCAGGATTTTATTATGAAAGGGTGTTAGATTTAGTTGAAAGCCTTTTCTGCATCTATTGATATGATCATATGGTTTTTGACCTTGCTTCTGTTTATGTGATGCATTTATTGATGCATGTATGTTGAATTGTCCTTGCATTTCTGGGATGAAAACTACTTGATCATGATGTGTGAATGTTTTGATAATATGCTGTATTCTATTTGCTAATAGCTTGTTGAGGGTTTTTGCATCTACATCCACTAATGAGATTGGTCTATAGTTTTCTTCATTAGTTGGGTCTTTATCCAGTTGGGGGATCAGGGTCATACTGACTTCCATAAATGAGTTTGGGAGAACTCCATCCCTTTCAATTTCCTTGATGAGCTTCAGGAGTATTGGTGATATAACATTCTTAAAGTTTTTATAGAATTCAGTGTGAATCCATCAGGTCCTGGGCCTTTTTTTAGGTTGGTTGATTATTTATTACTGTGTCAACTTCATTTCTTGTTATTGGGTTGTTAAGCATATTTATGCCTTCTTGGGTTAGTCTTGGTAGTTTATATATGTCTAGGAATCTGTCCTTTCCTTCAAATTTGCTAATTTGTTGGAAATAACTTTTCAAAGTAGTTGCTATCTTCTGGATTTCCACAGTGTCTGTTGTGATTTCACCTTTTTCATTTCCAATTGCATCGATGTGAGTCTCTTCTCACTTTCTCTTGGTCAGTCTGGCTAGGAGCTTACCTATTTTGTATATTCTTTCAAAGAACCAGTTATTTGATTTTTTACTTTTTCTTAAAGTTTCAATTTATGATCTAATACCTAGATTATAATAATGAACTCATTATAATCCCAAATCTGGTCTCTTTTTGACTTCCTTATTTTTATCAAATATATATAGATAAGGAGGTTATTTTTGTAATTTTAAACCACATACAATTAAAGTTATAGTCCTTCTTTAAAAAGTGTTTAATGTTTATACTTTTAATTTCTGCTCACGCCTAAAGCTACCACGTAAGTTGAGACCCTAAATGGCTCAAACATAAACAAGATCAGCAGCCTTTTAACAAGAACCCTCACTGCTAGCTTGTCTCCTTGTTTTCATATTTTCTTAGAAACTGCACCATACTAATTATACATACTTCAAACATTGATTTTTATCTTTCCCATTTTCGTTAAAGAAAATTCCCCTTGACATAGAATTGGTACAGATTCCCAATTATAAAATTAAATTTCCTATAATTTACTTTTTGTTATGTGTTGTATTTTGCCATGTTCCATTTGAACTTTCTAGCATAGGGTAGGTCTCTTTACCTAGGGCATGTATACTTCATTATTTTTGTGCTTTCTGTGTGCATTACATCTTTCAACTTTTAACCCCTGTCTCTGAATACATATTTCCTTCCCTTAATACCCCTGAAGGTGTCTAATTTACTTTCTCTATGGACATTCCCTTACTTCTCTTGACTAAGTTTAGTACCCATTTCTTTCTTACTTTTACAGTGGGCAAGGCAATTGTATATTTATGATTGAATAAGCTGGTAGCACCTAATTTTCAATGTACATTAGACAACTCTAGATATGTAATGTAGTCCTGTTTTTGTTTTGTTTTGTTTTGTTTTTGTACTGGGAATCGAATCCAGGGCCTTGAGCTTGCCAGGCAGGTGCTGTGCCGCTGAGCTACATCCTTGGCCTAATCCTGTTCATTTTTTACCAATGATATTGTTTAATTGTACATAGGTACTTGCAATTCTACAATATTTCTACGTTTGACCCTTAAAAATAGGTGGCAATTCTTTATCAAATCCATAGGTAGGTAGAAGATGCATCCATAGGTGCTTAAAGGTGAAAAGGCAGGTGATCAAATATCCACAAAGGAATTTAGGAAAGAAACTTGCTTGGAAGCTGAATGAGCTATGTTGATTCTCAAACAGTTTCTTATTTTTAGCTGTGCCAAGAAATAGCTAATTTCATGCAAGAATTACCTCACACATGACCCACAGCAGAGATTCTCTGGCTATTCTTTATAGACACTGATGCAACAGCAGAACTGTTTCATGCTTTAAAAACTAAGTAAGGAAGAACATGAGAAAAAGAAAAAAAGACTTGAAAGGTACTGAACAGTTTTGCTTTTCTCTCGCTTTTTTGGGCAGACTTATTTGTAACTGGAAAAAGACTGTCAAGAGATTTAGTAACTAACAAGAATTGAAGTGGCTATTTTCTCCAAGAAATTTTATAAATCTTTTTCTCATGTTCCTTTAGGAAACTGGCTAACTTTAGATGGGAGTTAGTTCTCTCTCTCTCTCTCTCTCTCTCTCTCTCTCTCTTTCTGTTGTTGACATTGAACTCAAACACTCCCCTCATTTACCCTTGTATGTACATTAACAAAATTGATGTTCACAATTTTGATTGCCTTCTCTGCACTCTTCTTGTGACCTGAGAGAATATGATGGAAAATTAGAAAAAGGTCATTTTGAAAAACAGGCATGGGGTAAAAAAAAGAATAAAATTGATTTCATCAGCCCAGTCTCTTCCCAAAGGCTCCTTTCCAAAATGCTGCCTTTTATTTTCAAATTCATTCTTCTTCATATTCAGATGCAATTTAGCTGATAAGGAAGTCTTTGGTCTATATAAGTTTTATCCATGTCAATACTCTTTCGTTTGATGGAAAATACAAGCTGCACATATCTCTTGACCTTATCCTTCCTTTTATCCTTGTCTACTGGTCATGAAATTATATTTTAATACTATAACTCTTTCTTCATTAACAGCAAAGATTGAATAATAACATGAAGACTTCTTGATCTTCCCTTTTAATATTGGAAATAGATGTTTCTTTTAACATTCCAGGCTAAGAAGATAACCTTCTATTCCACAGGTCCATCCTGACCTATCTTGAACTTTACAGTTGATCATCTGAAATGCCAAAATTTTTATTTCTTTTATTATATTTCCACAACATTTTCTCCATTGAAATACAAACCAGGTTTAAAGCTAGACTTCCTTTTGCAGGCCCTGCTCAAGAAATTTACAAATCCTTTTGGGGGTGGGGCACCACTATACAATTCAGCTGAATTTTTGAACTCCTCTGTGCCCTCAGAATATGTTTTCAGTCCTTCTCTTATCTTTTATCTTTTCCTTTCACTCAAAACACTCACCACTCTCCTTAAGTCCTTTTTGATTTGAGAGGACAATTTTGTCTACTATTTCATCTGGCAGAGTTGTAATCCATCAAGCATGATCACCCTCAACTTCTACCCACCTCTAGAAAAGTATTTAAATATGTACAAGTACACATGTGCACATGCATGCACACATATATCCATGTATACTCCTTTTCATTTTCAAATGCCTTTTTGTTTCCATTCTTATAGGATGAGGTGCCTTTTCATCTGTTTCAAATCATCTCTCAACTTTCACGCTTAAATTTCTCTCCTTCCAAAATTTTGTCCTCCCCATTCTCCAGTCACCTGTGTTTATTTATGTATAGGTGTTGTCTAAATTTTTTTCTGTATGCTTATACAGATTTCTCAAAAGACTAATCTCTACTCATTTCCTCTATAATTTTTAACTACTCTTAAATTGACATTTTTCCCTCTGAAATCACAAACCGATTTCTCGGTTTTAGTACCTATGAGTTTTCTATGATCTTTTAAACAATTGGCCCCTGTCCCACACTTTGAAATTGTTGCTTGCTCTATGTAATACTGTTCTTCCCTTAGTTTCCAGTATGCCACACTTAACTTGTTTCTTTTATGATTATTTTGTCCTCTGGTGTCTTATCCCTTTTTCCTATGCTTTACTCTGAATAGCGATCCTAAGGAATTGACTCTCAGCTCAGTGTTCTTCTTATCCTATATTATCTCTGTGTATAGTTTAATAAGTTAGGTATTACTTGTCAATGTTGTCAAACTATGATCATGTATATCCATTCCTCTAGTTAAGATATATACCTGTTCAATCCAAAGATGCCTTAAGTTCTCCATTTTCCAAGCCAAATTCATTCTTCCTTTACTGGAGATAGATTGTCCTTTGATATTCTCTTATCAGGTTCTGAGGCTCTCTTTTACCCCACCATTAGATTATTGGTAGTTATCCCTGACTCCTCCATCTTCTGCACATCTCATATTCTAGTAATTATCAGTGACTACTGAATTAACTAATCAGTGGGTCTCAGCCTTAGTTGCTATTTAAGGTTACCCGGGAAGCTTTAAAAATACGCTAGATCAATTAAAACAGAATCTCTAGGAGTAAAGCCTGGGAATTTGTGATTCTAATGTGCAGAAAGAATTGAAAACCAGTTTTCTCAATATTTCTCAGATATAGCACTTGTATTTTACCTCTACTACCACTGCTCCATTCAAATCCTCCTCCCAACTGATACCTTGTCTTCAGTCCTACCCTTCTCCAACTCAGTATCCATCTGGCCATCCTAATGAACATTCTTAAATATAGATGTCACAATGTCACCTCCCTTGCCTCTTCTGTACCTATATAAGCTCTCCTGGCTTAAAAATACTTCAATAGTTTCCCATCCAAAAACAAAACAAAACAAAAGACCAAAACCAGGCTCTTTAATTAGATACATTAGGCTGAATTTTAATTTACTCATCACTTGACACTTTTTGCCACTTGATTACCATTCTCTACTTCCTACAAAATGAAACTACTTTCTATTCTCTGTTCATACAGAGATCTTTCATTCTATGTCCTTGCTCATGCGCAGTCCCCTGACTAATACTACCCTCTCATGAGTAACTGTTAACTTTATTAGTGTTACATGTCTTGCCTTAGTGATCACTTTTTCCAAGTTGGGTTGGCTGCCTTTCCCCAGTTTCTTATCATGATCTGTGCCTACAGAAATCAGGGCTTTTACCACGTGAGCATGTAATGATCTCTTTTTGTGCCTGATTTCTCTTTAGGAATGATGACTGGTACTTATTCATCTTTGTATTTCCTGCTATATAGCATAATTCTTGGCATATATTAGACACTCTGAAAAGGCTTAATAAATGAGTGAATGAGCAGTTAGAAATCATAGCTGAAAAAAATAAAGATAGATATATAATAGATTATGCCTCCTGAAATGATAAGGCCTTTAAAATAGAAAAGGATAATTTTTGTACATTAGAAACAGAAACTTAAAAACCAATAGGGAACACTTTCTTCAGATTTGGGATATACTATATCCATGTGGACTGACATTGTCAGAGTTACTCTTGGAAGGAATTCACCTTTTCTAATTTATATGCTCATTCAGCATCTTTCTGTGTGTCATGTCGCTTCTTGAGAAGAAAAGTCAATAAGCAACTGGCCCCTGTTAATATTAGTATGATTAGTAGATAATTTTTCATACAGTAATTACATTGCTTCATACTATAAGTTAATTTCTTGTTAATTTGCATTTTGTATTTATATTTTTCAGGCTTTAATTACCATGATTAAATTTGCCAGTTCCAAGATCTGCCAAATTCAGATATGTGATCAACACCAAGATTCCCCTCACCCTTAAAAATTATGAATTTATATTTTGATGGAAAGTAAAAATAAAAATTTAATATTGCGTTGATTTGGCATAAATAAAGATGCATAGATCATTGATAAATTTTTTTGACATATTCTTTCAAATTCACATTCTTTACTCAAACTGTTGAGGTTAAAAGTATTATTCACATATTTTTCTGAAACACGGAAAAATCTACAGTGAAATATGAAGAATGCAATGCAGCTATGAAAAAGTATGGAACCAGTATAAAGTAGTAGGAAAAAATAAAAACCTGAATTTTTAGTTGGTTATATGCTTCCCTAAACAAAAAGCACATTACCTTCCAGACTTTTTGCAGTTAAATTTGGCCATGATTCTAAACTCTGGCTTGAGCTGTTTAATAGAAGTATTTGTGGGAATTCTCAAAAGGGTATTTAAAGGAAACTGATTCTGCCGGAAGTGCGATTTGTCCTTCGGACTCTCTTAGCTTTTAGCCTGAAAATTCATGGCAATGGCGGGAGTGCCAGCAGTCATCCTGGGATATGAGGTGATTGGGAAGGTAGAAGCCCGGTACTGGGACAGTACAGAGAATGGGAACTTGAGACTTTGAGAAAATTGAGGAGCCACAATATTTATCTGTAATTCTTATCTTCAGACTTTTTCTACATGTGAGAGAAATAAGGTTGTATTTTGTTTGTCATTGTTAGTTCTATTGTCATTCAGCAAGCATTCCAGTTAAACCCAAACTAAAACTTAAGAGTTCAGTTATGTCAGTTTAGCCAGTGGATCAACATTTTCACTACCACTTATAATAGGTGTTGAAAGGATGAATGAAAATACTCCTTTTACAGAGGAATGACTTGTTAAACTCAAATATGACTAGGCTATATATATCATTTTTATTTCTTTCTGTGAATTTGTGTGCATGTTCTTTCTGGCAGATTAGCATTCTGAATTGTGGTATACATTTTTTCTTTTTTCAGGATAGTCTGTTATGACTTGAAGGCATATTTGGTATAGAAAAGGTAATATCTTCCTTGGGACTGTGACTTAAGTGAATTCCCCATTATGCAGAAATGGGAACAGCTTTGTATTTCCTACACAATTTCCTTAAACAGTCCATTCATTTAACATTTTTTTTATCTAATGTGGGTCAAATAAGTTATGAGAGGGCTCTGTCAACTCATGTCTTATATTACAGGGGCCACTTGTAAATTTTGAGAAAACAGAAAATGAAAGAAAGGAAAACTGTACAAAAGTCTAAATATTGTATCTCAGAGAGGTGACTTTCTCCCTTTAGAGATATATTTCCTATGTTTAAATGCAGGAGTATATGAAAAAATGTTCAATATCTCTGGTCACTGGAGAAATGTAAATTAAAACAACACTGAGATTCCATCTCCCTCCAGAAAGAGTGGCTATTATCAAGAAATCAACTAATAACAAATGCTAACAAGGCTGTGGGGGAAAAAGGAACCCTTATACATTGTTGATGGGAATGTAAACCAGTAGGACCACCTGAAAATCAGCATAGGGATTCCTCAAGTAACTAAAGATAGAAATTGTATCCAACCCAACTATTCCCCTTCTGGCCATCTTCCCAAAAGAGTTAAAGACATCATATTACACTGATATAGCACACCCACGTTTTATAGCAGCAAAACTCACGGAAGGAGCTTATATGTCTATCAACAGATGAATGGAAAAAGAAAACGTAGTAGTTGTACACAATGGAGTACTACTTCGCCAGAAAGAAAGATAAATGTGGGTCATTTGTAGATGAATGGATGTACCTCGTAACCATAATATTAAGTGAAACTAATCAGACACGCAAGCTTAATCATTGCAAGGTTTCTTTTATATGAGAAAGCCAAAATATGAAGAGCAAAATAAAAGATAGATAATAGGAAATATGGATATAGATATTTTGCAAAAGGGAAGGGACCAACAGATGGAGGGAAGAGAGGGGAAGTTAGTGAAAAAATAAGTGGCGTGTGTTATGTACATGTACAACTCCCTACATGTAATCATTAAGTACTCCACAAATGTACTAATAATAAAAAATATAAATTATATCATAAAAAATTTGCATTTTCCCGGATGACACAAGCCTACTGATGCACATACAATGCCAACTATTAATTCTCGGGTTCCAAGGGTTCCTAGCTGCCTCCACAGAATTTGTTAGTACCTTTGCCACAAAGTCTCTCAGTTGAGACTTTACACGGTGGCCACTCCTTTAGGTAGGAGTTCCACCATTTTGCCTCATACCAGGATATTCCAGAACACTACTGTCCCATAAGGAGGCTGTAGGCATATTCCACATCAGTTCAAATCCCCATGCCTCCCAGTGATGCTGCATTCAATTTGAATTTCATGGTGCTGGAGACTGACTTGTTCTGTAGAAGTAAGCATACTATTTCTTTAACTAACTCTGTCAGCTTGGAGGACTACTGCTTATGCATGTAGGATCACAAAGTCTCCCAAGAAAACAGTTCTTATTTAGAGCCTCTCAGCATGAAGTCTCTTATGGGGCTTTATCTCTTGTGCTTCAGTTTTTACCAGAAAGTCTTTACTGTCCTATGTACAGTAACTCATGCTAACAGCTGGGAGGGCTACTGCCTTGTTAGTTTGTCAGATATAACAATACTCTGGCTCCTAATTTGAGCTCCTGCTATTCCAAGTAGTCCTGCTACACAACATGGACTCTAGATGGCTTCGAAAAACAGCTAGTTGAGAATAAAGTCCTTGATTATATGGATACACACACATATATGTAATGCCATACAAATACCTATATGTGTAACAATATACAGTACCTAAAACTGGTATCCACATGATATGCTTGATACCACAGATAGTACCATTTTCTCATTCTCATCTTTTTAAGTTACAAAACAATATAAAGGGAATGGCACATGCATTAAAATGTATGAAAAGACTATTTGGCTAGCATTGCCACATTTATGGAGACATGAATATGAATAATACACTTATAATGTTCCCTTAAGTCACTGTTTAGTTATGAGCAGAAAACCTAAACATAATTTTGCTCTTTTTGAATTTATTTTAAAGGTGACCCAACATACTTTTTTTCTTGTTTTTTGGTAGTTTGTCCTTAGTAAATATAGCCACTATTCCCATGAGTAAGGGAGATAAAGATGGGTGGAATAGGCCAGTGCTTTTGTATATAAACACAGTGTAACACTTGGAACTCTTCCTTAATTTTTGGCGAAGAAGTAATGAAGTGGAAATAAACTTACTTCCTGAATCACATTTTCTAACCTGGCTGGTTGCAAAGAGCACATTTTGTCTTTTTTCATCAAATGAAAATCTTAACCATCCAAATTTAGGGCTGCAGAATAAAGCATGTTTATAACAACTCAGGATCCTCCAAAGTAATAATCACATTACTAAAATGCTTATTTACTAAAAATAGAACCACGGAGAACACTTTATAAGGCTAACTGGTTAGAACAAGATTAGGAATATTTTTGAAGAAGTGATGCAGAATATCACACTGAGAAGCCCAAGGTGGAAAGTATACTCAACATCTCAAGTTTCAAATCATGGAAATTCAGGGTGATTGTTGATAGCATATGTGGTAGCACAGAAACAAAGAGAAACGGGGGGGCGTTTGTTTAACGTACCATCTTGCTGAAAGAAGGGTCCTGGCACAGTAGCTTTTTCATTTTAAAACTAGCCAGATGTGCACCTTTTTATAGATAAAAAGGATGAAGCCACAGAAAGATTAAAAAGGCTGGTAGAGAACAGCGGCAGATATGAAGTAGCTTTTAAAACAGACAGAAATCTATGGATAGTAAAGACGACTCAGAAAAAAAAAAAAAAGAATAGCTGAGTTTGCCCCAGTTATTTATGCAGAAACTTGTACTGAACAACAAAAAAACTACATATACTAATATTTGCCATTGTCTGGCACTTTTACTGCTCTGGCGTGATTAGCAGAGACGATTTGGCCAGCGTTGTCGACTATTTGCCTTTTTCATTAACCCGATGTTTGATTTGGAGTCTCTCTAGAACTAATAGCAAAGGGGAAACACTAAGAAATTTAGGAAGTTTTAGTTGGCAGTCAGGTTTCACCCCTAGTCCACAGTAGGTGAGGTTTATACTTCATTTTCGAGGTTTGGTGACTGTTGCTCCTTTTTATGATAGGCAACAAGACACTGTCTGAGACCTGTCTGGCTGCTGTCCTGGACTGAGGAGTCTGGCAGCCCTAGGGAGATGAATTTCTTAAGCCTGGGACTCGCCCAGAGTAGAGAAGCAACACCCTTCCAGCCTCTACTCTGTTGCTATGAAACAAAAGACTAGGAAGGTGCGCGGAGCAGGAAGTCCCGCCTTTGAGCCCCAGTTGGCTCCGGCTCCGGCTCCCTACACTCACGCCTACCTGCCCGCCCTTCATTGGTTAGCTCCCTACAGCCTTGCTACTCTTCTTCTTCCTTTTCCACTTTGGTTCCCACGCAGCCCAGGTCCGTTTCTCTCGGAGTTCCTCTGCATTTGGGACCTGAGACGCGTGGGCCTTCCTTTGGGGCCATTGTGTACTGTAGAGGACGTGGACCCGGCGGTAGCGCCCGGAGGACGGGCGCCTCTCGCCCATTGGCTGCGCTCGCTGTCGGGCAGCGCGCGGGCGAGCGGGATTGGCCGGGCGGCGTGGGGCCCCGCCCTCGGCCCCGCCCCGCGCCCGTCTCTGTGTATGTTACAGGGGTGGGGTGGCCAGCGAGTGGTCTCCTCCTCCAGCTCGTGCAGCGGCGGCCTCCCCGCGAGTCGGGCGGGAGGGGAGAGCGGGCGTGGATTTATCTTGACGGTAATTCTTGCGTTTCCACGTCTCGGTGGCCTGAGCTGTAGGCTGCTCCTTCCCTGGGAGCGTGCTATCACGGCGATTACACATTCTCCGCCAGGGCTCCCCAGCGCCCCGGGCTGCGCGCGTGTGGAGTGGCGACCCGCGCACACGCGTGGCCCTGCGCAGCCTGGGGGGCGCCGGGGAGGCTGCCGGCTCCTCCTGCCTCGGGGCCCTGGGCAGCCCGGCGCGAGCCGCGGAGGGAGAGGGGACAGCCCGGCTTCCAGCTGCTCTGGCCGCCGCCGTCCACAGTTCGAAGTGAGGGATTTAAAGACTGGAGCCGGGCTGGCCGGGCCGGGGAGTGGAGGAGAAGGCGGGAGAGGAAGGGACGCGGGGCTGGGATTGCGGACGCCGGGAGGTGCGGAGCCCCGACGCGCGCCGCGCTGGGGAAGCCAGGGGTCCGCTGTCCTCGCGTCTGTCCCTCCGTCCGTCCTCCCGCCCATCCCCCTCCCTCCCTCACCCGCCGAAGTCCCAGAGGGGCAGAGACGTCCTGCAACAAAGCTTGGGGTCTCCTCAATCCCCCTGGGCTGAGACTAGAGGCGAGAAACGGAAAAAAAGTGAACTCAGCTTTCGGTGCCCGCTCTTGTCAGTGTCTCAGCCTCTTTCCAAAATGAGCTGTTTGTTTGTGGGTTGACTTAGCTCTTAGGAGTAACTACTCACCGGGTCGGTTTAAAGAACCGTGTGTTTGTGTGTCCCAACTTGGTGGTTTTTGCGGGGGAAATCCAAGTCCTACGCCTTTGTCGACAACAGACGTGTCCCTTATGCTCGCGTGGAGCGCTTTACGTTTATATAGTAACTCGCGAAATCTGCTCTGCCGGGGTGAAAGGGAGGTTCCCGAGTGAGGCTCCCAAATGTATTCTAGGGGTTACAGTTAGATTAGTTAGAGAGAGGGAGAACATTGTGTGCTTATCTGGTGGAGGAAACCTATTGCAGTTGTTTTTTGTTATTAGTTGGCTCTTAGTTAAGCTTTTGGCTGTTTGAAACATGAGAGGGATGAATCTTTAACTCTTAGGATTGCAAACCCAAATGTATGAACGCTGCGCCTAACCTTATTTTGTGTAAGGTTGGAGAATGTAATTTCACACAACTATTGAAAAGTTCAATCTGGGACTCCTGGTTTTGTGGTGGGTACAAGTTAAATTGTTCTGTTTTCTGTTGGGTAGATGTTTTCATATCCAACTAACTTTTCTTTTGTATTTAACTTACCTTTCAAAGCTCTAAAAATCCAGATGGCAAATTCTATGAACGGCAGAAACCCTGGTGGTCGAGGAGGAAACCCCAGAAAAGGTCGAATTTTGGGTATCATTGACGCTATTCAGGATGCAGTTGGCCCCCCCAAACAAGCTGCAGCTGATCGCAAAACTGTAGAGAAAACTTGGAAACTCATGGACAAAGTGGTGAGTTCTGAGTGCGCCTGTGCATAGCCTTACTTACCCTGGCTATGGTTCCTCCAGGTTTATTTATACATATTCTTAATTCCTAATTATTGTTATGGTAACAATCTTTTGATTTGTATTATAATTTTTCATACTTCCACTCTGCTTTGAAAAGTTGAATTCAGAGCAAAGACTTGTTTTTTTGTTCTTTTTTTTTTAACCTTTCATCATGCTCTTAAGATTCAGAGTTCCTCTATATGACTGAGATATGCAAAGTTTTTACCATTGGCTGCTTTTTGTTGCTGTATGGCAATTGTATGGTTTAGAAGTGTTTGTTCAGTCTTATGTGAGGTTGTATTGCTGTTAGATAACAACAGAGGGTACGAAAAATAATTTAAGAGAAGTCTCTGATAGAGCCCTTACAACAATCACATGTGTAATGCTGTGTTTATTGAGGAAAGCACCAAATTAGTCCTCAAGTGAGGAAGCAGTATTTGAGAGTTTCCATTTTCATCTGTGAGAATTCATGTTCATTAAGAAACTTTTTTATTGTTAATGGTATAGGTACAGTTCCTTTTATCTACTATTCCATTTTGAAACAGGAAACCTTGTCAATTGCGCATTGTTTATTGTGAAAGGAAAATTTATGTTGGGGGTGGTGGAGCTGGGAGTATCAGAAACTTCTGTGGTTTCTGCTTGTTGCTTTTCAGATGAACTGTAATTTCACATGGAGAAATCAGACTGGATGTCAGTTCTCAGAGAAGGCCAGTTAAAAAGGCAACCCAAATTCAGTAATTACTGTAAAACTAGCTGTCAGTACTAAGTAGGATTGCAAAATAAGTATGATTAACATGTAGCTTGCAGCTTTACAAACATAGTTTTTGCTTTTGAAGGAGTAGCACTGTCCTATATTTATGGCTTTATTTCATAGATATTTAGGACTCATTATAAATTTAGTCAAGATAGGACTTTTGATGTCTTTATAACTGCAGAAAGGGAAGCTTCAAAAGTACACCATTGAAACAAAGCTTTTGTCAATGGAGGGGAAGAGGGGCTAAAGGGAGAGGAGGGGACTGGGAAAAAAAGAAGCAAAATACTCCACTGTAGGGATATGCCAAAGCCTACACGATATCATATGGTGACATTAACCTTTGCTTTGATTTGTTACTGTGTGCAAATGTAGGCTACAAAAAAAAGCCATTGTCCATAGTTAGCAATACAGGAAGGTGACAAGATATTTTCATTTATCCTTACAGAAAGTACAGATAAGATAGGTGAGTGATGGGCCTGTTATTTGGTAGCCACTGGTGTTAAATGCAGAGCCAGAATATTTCTGCCAGATACACATCCTTACTTTTGGGATTCAGTGTGACCTATTTAAGGTTCTGCCAATTTATTCAAATTGTTATGTTAAAGTGCTCCAGACCGAGTGATGTCATAGTGTCAGAACATTGCAGCTTACTGCTTTGGGTCAGGTTTTGGTTTTAGTGTTGGATACTTAAGAATGAGGAGTATGCTGTTGGACAAAATGCATATATTTGGGAGGCACAATGCAAGCTGTACTTATTTTTCTACGATGTATGTATCTGGAGGTCATTCTCACTGCCTAAATTGTTACTTGGGGGTAAGAGCAGGAATTGAAGGTTTGCTCTAATTTATCTGTTACATAAGTGGGCAACAAGAGATGGATTAGATTTTACAGGGGAGCTGTTACTCTGTATCCACACCCATTCTCTGAGTGGTCAAACTTTGTATATTTGTGATTGAGGGTTAGAACATCAAATAAGAATGATTAATATAAGAAAATGCTGGGCTATAGTTACTGTGAAGTCATTATTGAAACAGTAAAAATGGTGTGCCTAATTTTGGCCTATAACTGGTCCTTAGTAGAAGTTTTATCCTTTTAATTATTTCAGCATGAGTTATGGTAAAATGGATGGTCATTTGATAGATGTCATTATTTATTTTATTAACTCTTTTGTGGGTTTAGGTTTAACTTCTACAGTTGAGGAACCTGACTCATAAGAAAATCTATTATCCAAAGTCTGTACTTAGTGGGATGTGGGTCCGGGTGTTGGCAAAGGTACATTACATGTGTTTCTCTATTTATCTTCATTATTTATTAGAGATAAAAATGGTGAATACATCTGTGGGGTTTGTGGAAAAAGATCACATAAATTATTATAAAAGAGTTCAGTATGTTTATTTTTCTGTCACATGGAAATAAAAAGGCCCTCATGGTACTAATTGGCGATATACTTTTTTGAAGTGTGTAATGCAGAAGCATCCCCCACGTATTTATCTTTTCTTATTTGTTTGTGGTGAAGGAGGTGGTTCATAATATCAACATTGTTTGGATGATTACATCAGGAACTTTATTATTAGTCCCAAAGTTAATCCCTTGACACATTACCTAACTATAGTTTTTTAAATAACTACAGTAGCATGAGTTTAGCTTGTGAATAATGGAAAATAGCAATTTTCAGGTCAAATTGGCTGTTAAGGAAAAAGCAGGGTTAAGTGTGTAGTTAACATTTTTCTTTTCTTTATGAAGCCTTTAAGAGCAGATCTTGAGCTATTACTACAAAGTAAAGTAATTTATTTTATAAGGGACAATGAAATAGTTTTAGACTGTAAAAGAAATGTCTAGTAAGTGTGTAGTGTCACCATTCCTTGTCATGTAGAATTTAAAATGATGAACTAAGATTCCTGTTTGAGCGAATTGTTCTGTTTTCGTGAGGGCAGATTTTCTCACCAAGGTCACTGAGAGTAAGAGTAATTTCTCAGTTGTGTTCCTTGTAAAATGTAGACTGTTTGTAACAATGTTAGTACCACAGAGTTAGCATGTGCATGAGCTAAGAACAGGAGCATAACCCAAAGTATCCCATCAGTGGATGCCTCTTTTGTAAAGTGATAGAACTACTGCTCGCAAATATACTTCTCGATTCAAACATACCCAGTGTGAAATGTGAAGTTTGTTCCAGAGTTAATACAGAAACAGTTTCTTAAACAATTAGTAGGCATTTATTGAGAATCTACTATGTTCCTACTCAGTGCCAGTTTCTAGGGTACAAAGCTAGCACAAACATGGTTTTGCCCTTGACTTGTAGAGGAACTCAGAGAACATTATCAGAGGTATGCATGTAGAAGGATACTTGCTAGGTGCTATGGAAAGGGCTGTAACTCATACTGAAAACAAAGTATAGTGGGAGTAGAGGAGAGAACAGCCACCTTTTTTTCCTGGCCACTGTTAGGTTTTCTGTCTTGATTCTGTTGAGCATTGCCTTTTAGGGACAGCATTATCCTCTTGTTGGAAATGCTGAGGTGTGAGGGTAAGGAAATGATTGGTAATCAGTATGGTTGAAATCATAATTTATTAATATGAGGTTCCTCAGTGTGGTTTTCACAAGAGTCTTAGCCAGGTGATAGAAGATAGAAAAAAATAATTTTCCATCTATTAGATGCTAAATGTACTGAACATGTGTATTTCTTTGGAAATTAGAAAATAATTAATTCATGCTAAAGAGCAAAGCAAGTTGAGTACTTGCCTTTATTTTTGTCTTGCTGTCCTTGTCATTTATTTGAAATTACATTACTGAAAGAGTTTTAAAAGCATTTAAAAAATGATGATGCCAAATAGCCTTTCCCTGCCTTTTCCATTAATACATTTGTCAAGGTTGAAATATAATTCATTTTCTATAATTTCACTGTGATAATGTATTTTAGAGTGTGTCAATCAAAGATGCTTAGATTACATTAAAATGATGAGTGAATTTTAAATTGAATTCCTCAGACCCCTGAAAAATAGTCCCTATGGGGTAAAACTTGGGTTTTGAATGCCAATTATTTGTGTGTTGGTTGGTTTTGAGCATCTTACCTTCCTAGAGCTTTGAAGCAGGGAATATCATTTATCTGAGTTATTACTCTTCATATATATCCTTTTCCTCATTAAAGTTGTGCCTGTGCAGAATCCTGGGTCCTAGTAGGCTTGGATAGAGGATAATACCATAGCACATTAAGTGTGTGGACGATTTTGCTTATTCCTGAGATAAATTTTGAATTTATTCTGAGACAATGAAGTGATCCCAAAGTTTGCTACTTGTAACTTCTTAGAAAAAGCTTTATTTAAATAAATGATTTAAAGGAATCCTACTAAGTTACTTTGGTTTATCTCTGTGATAAAAATTACGTATATAATGGAAGCTTCAATTAGTAATCTTTTAACTCTTACAGTTTTTATCCTTTATATTTTGAGCAATTTCTTTTTTCAAAAGTTGCTTTATATACTGTCTGTTGACCTCATTCATTTGTTAGACCCCAAATGTGGAAAGACGGGCATTTTTTAAATAAGCATGCCACACAGCTGAATGTAGTAATGTATTAGTAAAGTGCTGTGCCATAGCACAGCCTGATAGAGGCGAATTTTGCTTTGTGAGAACTGGTGCAGAATAAAGCACAAAGAGGGTCCTACTCAGGTGTTCTTAAAGGATGGTTTGGATTGCAGTGAGGTGGAGGACATATTACCCTGAAGAAATGATGGGGAGATGGTTGAGAGAGAAGGTAGAGGATTAGAGGTTCTGAATGCTTTGTCAGAGAACTTGGACCTAACTTACTTGGTAGAAAGGCAACCACTGATAGAAGAAGGAGAAGAAAAATCAGGGTTATCCCTTGCTTTAGTACTTGTTTGACTTTGAAGGTTGGATTAAGAGAAAGAAACTGAAAGCAGGAATAATGATCAAGAAGAATTAAAGCAATCCTAGCAAGAGATAATACAGTTGGCTTAGAGAATCGACAGGTATAGAAATTCTGGCTCACAGGTGGAAGGCATTTTGGAGGTAAAAATCTGCAGGTCCTTGTGAGCCTTCACCATTAGAGAATGAAAGGGAAGGTGAAATGAAAGTGACTCTTGAGGTTTTCAGCCTAGTTGACTCTGAAGGCAGTGATGCCCTTAATGAGATACCAAGCAGAGGAAGGAAAAGAGGAAGCTTGGGGGTTGGTGTATAAGTTTGTTTTTGGCCATGCAGAGTCTGACCTCCCAGGGTGAAATACATTTTGAAGTCAGAAAATTGAGTGTGCAGTTCCAGAGAGAAGTTGCCTAGAGAAGTATGCAGTATTTGGTTGATGTGTTCAGAGGGTAGCATTTCAATCTATAAAACTGCAAGAAATTTCTGACACAGAGTAGAAGAGCGCCAAAGCTAGAGAATCAAAGTTATTTTGGAGCATGGGAGTATAATTAGATGGCAGTAGAAGAAAGAGAATCTTATGGAGAATAAAGATGAAAGAGGTAGAAAAAGAATTGGAATGTATTCATTTCCTAGATGGAGCTTCTTCAAGAGGAAGAGATTCAAGTTCTAACAACATAAGTGCAAGTAGAGGAAACCATACAAGGCGAACATCTAGGAACTCATTCTATTTCATGATTAGGGATCATTGTTGACCCTTACAGGATAATTGCATGGCTGTGATGAGGCTAGATTAAAACGAGTATGTGGATTATTTAAAAATTGTTCTAGAATTGTAGCACCTGATAAAAAGGAGCAAAATTCTGATAGGTTGAGAATTTGCAGGGGACTGGCATTAACTTTGAGGGTTGTATGTGTTTGTGCGTGTGCCTGTGGTCATGCGTGATAAGAGAGTTTCAGGATTGATGAGCGGGGCTGTAGATAGAGAATGATTTAAGATGTAAAAGAAGAAATGCCTGAAGAACTGGCATTCAAGATTTTATAAGGTGGGAAGGAAAAGCTGGAGCAAATAGATATATGTGGCTTCCACTTAGACAAGAGGGAAGAAAGAGAATCTATGAGGAAGATTTGAGGGAATTTATAAATTTCATGTTACATTGTCAGGAATTTATTTAAGACAGAATTTATAATACGTAAACCGTGTTTTAAAATTGTATTTTAGGGCTGGTGATATAGCTCAGTGGCACAGTGCCTGCCTGGCAAGTGCAAGGTCCTGAGTTCAATTCCTGGTACCAAAAAATATTGTATTCTATAGAATAAACAATATATATTCCAACTATTCTTCTAGCAGTTAAGTCAGTAAATAAGTAACAAATTTGAAATGGAAATCTGTTCTCATCTTTTAAGATCATCTTAAATAATTTTTATGACTTTAATCATGCTACCACTGCTATTTTTGTGTACTATGCTTTGGCATATTTAAGATTTGTAGGTTGCTAAAATGGTTTCTAGTAATGAAAAATGCATTTTGTTAATATTCAACTAAATTTTATAGTTTTTTAACATGTTAATATTTAAATAGTCATTAAGCTCACTTATACAATCTTTAATACCAATTTTAAAAGTAGTTCTTAATGTTTAGCTGTGAAAAGATTGGATATTTTATCCCTAAATCTTTTCCTTAGAGTCTTTTGCCTTCGGAGCAACTTTCCGTGTCAGCTGACAGGATGGCTGGCCTGGAGTTAGACTTGATTCCTACTCAAAACACTCCAGACTTTTAAAAAAAGGGTTTCAGGTAACATGAACTTTATCTTACAAGAACTTCTAAAAATCCCCCAGCAAAGTGGCCAGTACCCTTTACCTCATTCTCATATCTTTATAAAACCTGCAGGAATTTTGCCTTTTTGTGATGGAATGTAAAATATGGAGGAAATAAGTACCAGTAACAAATACTGGAGAGGGGGTGCGGGTCCCTGGGGGAGGAGAGCTTCTTTATTGTTGGTAGAACTGTAAACTGGTACAACCACTATGGAAATCAATATGGAGATTCCACAGAAAACTAAAACTAGATCTTTGACCCAGCTGTTCCCCTTTTAGGTGTCTTTCCCAAAGAGGTAAGGACATCACCACAGTGATTTATGCATATTCATGTAATAGCAGTACTATTTGTAATAGCTAAATCTTCGAAGCATTCTATATGTCCATCAACAGATGAATAAACAAAATAAAACAATTATTTATATACAATGCAGTACTACTGTGCCGTAAAGTAGGATAAATTTGAAACATTAGTAGGCAGATGGATGCACCTTGAGACCATAAAGTTAAGTAAACCAGACATACAAGCTAAAACATTACATGGTTTCTCTTTTATGAGAAAATGTATAAAATTCAAAATAAAAGGCAGAGAAAAAATTATTGTAATCCAACATAGACAGTGTATCTAAAAGTGTACCTTGATTTAGTATAATTGTCTTAAGTGTTTTATGTTTTTTTAGCCTGTTAGCCTATTAATTTGTATGTGTGATAATGAACTTTTTAAGAAGTTATAAATGAATGAATCTGATGCTGACCAAAAAGGGGGGGGGGAGAGGAAAAAAAAAGACTTAAGATGTGTTATGTACCTGTACCAATTCCTCACAATGAATATAATCATTGTATACTGCAAATGTGTACTAACAAAATGATTGCTGACTAGGTTCTGGCATTGAACAGAGTACCTTAGGATTCATCTTCTAAGAATTTTAGTACCTTACAAACTTTCCAGAAGAATTCTACCCAGGGTTGTAAAGTTAGTAACTGGCAGGGGCAGATCCTCCGTTTGCTTGATTCTGATGTACATATTTCCAGTATGAAGAGAGTCAAGCACACTGACTGCTCCATGGAATATGAATCTTTTTCTTTCCATAGGAAGTAAACTTTTAAAAAGGGTATTTCTTCCTTATATTTGGTATTATCAAATTCTTCTCCAAATTTTCTTATCTATAAGGATTATTCAATAATGGCATGGGTATTCCATTTGTGTATTTTTTTTTTGTGGGTACCAGGGGTCGACCTCAGGACCTCACGCGCCAGTAGGCGCCCGTGCCGCTGAGCGATGTCACCGGCCCTTTTCTCGTATGTGGGTTCCTGGAGTCGAACTTGGGCCCTTGCGCTTGCCAGGCAGGCGCTTATGCCGCTGATCCATCTCACCGGCCCCCTATTTGTGTATTTCTTATGAAAAGTCTTTATTTTGGTCCTCTCCTCCTTGCAGTCTCTTTTCCTCTGTCACATCTGCTTTCTGCAGTGAGAAAGATAAACCAAGAGGAAAACACTGCCTTTAAGAAAGTCATGCACTCTAACTTTAAGAAAGTCGCCTTCTCCTTTGGAAGAAAGATAATGAACAGTTGAATATCTAGCTGATATTTTAATTATAACTACTTGGTTTGCTAGTGCTTCTTCTTATCTCAGGCTTCAACGAGAACCATAAAGGAATCGGTAGTCTTCTCCATGTCCTACTGTAACTAATATTGAACTCATGTTCATTGTATTCCATTAGCAGCTTGCAGGTGGTAACTTTGTTTGGCTCAGTTCAGACTCTGTAAAGAAGAGTTGTATTATTTTATACTTTTTTACATGTGTTAAACATTTTGTATTTTTATATATTTAGAGAGTTGTTGAATTAAAATGGAAAGAACCCAAAACATGTTTAGATGCTTTTTATTATAGTGATGTAGTTTTTTTGTGTGGTGCTGGGGATGTTAGACCCATGATTTTGTACATGCTAGGCAAACGCTCTCACTAAGTCGTAGCTCTGCTCTCTTGTAATTAAGCTACGTGTTTCTGTGATGGGAGCGAGAAACCTCCGGTAACATGTATAGCAGGAGGAGAAGGCAATTTAGGGCTGGGGATTTAGCTCAGGGGTAGAGTACTTACCTAAATCCCCAGTCCCAAAATATGAGACCCTGGATTTGCTCCCCAGCACTACAAAGAAATGAAAACAAAAAGTTAAATAAAATATAACGCAATAAAAATTTCATTTTGAGAGTATGTGACTGAATATAACTAAATGATGCATGAAATGAAATGTGTTTTGGAATGAAAGTCTTTCACAGTATAGACACTATTCTTTAAGTAGAAATTTCCATTTTCTATTGTAAAATTTCTTTCATATTATTTCAGGAACTGGCTTGAAGATTTTTGCAAGGAATATGTTAGTTGATGTAATACTTCATTACCTTTTGGCTGGAAATTTTAATTAAGGCACAGCCAGAAATCTCTTTAAATGCAAGATTATTCCAAGAATTGTTAATAGCTTTGAAAATTCTCGGGCCGGTGAGATGGCTCAGCGGCGTAAGCGCCTGCCTTGCAAGCGCGAGGGCCCGAGTTCGACTCCCGGATCCCACATATAGAAAAGGGGCCGGTGATATCGCTCAGCGGCACGGGTGCCTGTTGGCACGCGAGGTCCTGAGGTCGACCCCCCGGTACCCACAAAAAAAAAAAAAAAAAAAAAAAAAAAAATTCTTTTTTTTTTTTTCTTTTCTTTATGTGGATACATGGAACCGAACTCAGGACCTTGCGCTTGCCCGGCAGGCGCTTATGCCCCTGAGCTATATCACCGGCCCTGAAAATTCTTGTAGCAATAGTAAATCCTGTTTTTATATTTGTGCCTTTGTTTTGTATCTGAAACAATGCAGAGTTTGTATACAGAGAACATCTCCTTAAAAATGGTTAAATATATAGACCGTATATACAAAAGTCATGCCTGATTCTGAAGTCCGAACAGCAAGGTTCTGAGCAGTAACCTTACTTGGTAGGATTTGTTTTAGTTCTGTATTGTCATGTCAGAATGGAGAAGCTGCCCTTCATGATTTCCAACATCTGCTTTAGGACTTCAGAACCCTTTGAGTCAATGACTCTATTGGAATTTTCAGTCTAATTCTGGTACTGTTTTGTCAATTTGTTTAAAAAAAAAAAGAGTTATACGTTAGTGCCCTAAAAAGTTCATCATTGTATAACGTGACTACAGATTGATTTCTTTGTGAAAGCTGTTCTGCGTGGGAACCAGCTTTCATTCTAGGGAGCAACTAGATGTTTCTAGCAGCGGTCTCAGTCATTCGAATCTGAACTTCAACCTTGTGGTTAGCTTGATTTTTCTCCTTAATATACCTTTTTTGGAAAAGCAACTTTTGTTTTTCTGGATTTTGCAGTTCCTTGGATATAGCAGATACTCAATAAATATTTATGGAATAGAATTGAATTTGACCTGCTTAGAAATCATAGTCCTGGTGTAAGGTTATTCATTTTCAGCAGAAGCTGTCATAAATCATAGGGCTTAATAGTAATCTATCCAATGAACTGCATGCAGTAGTTGAGCATTGTGCATTACACTTGGAAATGTGTAGCCTACAAAGCCTTGATGAACCTAGTCCAGCTTATTTAGATCTCTTGTACCACTTACCCACAGCCTTGTTAAGGACTTCCTGCTTAGCCTACTACATTTTTGTATGTAATTTTAGGTATGTTTTATTGACGCTCTTGTGAGTATGAGTGAAATGCTTTTCTCCCACAGCACTTTGTAATCTCCTCCCTCACAACCCTACATCATCCTGTATTTCTTTCTTAAGCCACCAGGCTTTCCCACTGGGCAACTCCTTGAGGGCAGGTCTGTGATTTATTCCTTTCTGTATTCCCATTGACTGAAACAATGCCTGACATATAAACTTTTGTTGAATTAAGAAATGGGTCCTGAAGTTCATGTACATTTGCAAATGGAATAAAATTAAAATGGAAATGAGTTTAGAAGGGATCATTAATTATATTCCTAATTCTAATTAAATTGAGATACAGTTAGAAATAGCCTGAGATTTAGAAGATGTAGGTTTTGTGTGTTGGATAAATGATTTTTTAATAGTTCCTTAATCTTTGTAGTTCTTAGTTTTCTTATCTGGAAATGAATGGACTGGGTAGGATCTTTGCTAAGATCCCTTAGAGCAAGAATTACATCTCTCTTAAGTTAATTATAGAGAACTAGGTTTCTCCTGTGAGACTACGTAAGGCAGGAAGTATATTCTAGTTGTCTATAATTTCCTGGCACTCAGCTCAGTACCTGGTATAGAGTAGTTACTCAAGCAGTTTTACCCAATCAAGTAATACATTCCCACATGGAATTACAGTTTTAAATACAGCAAATGAGAAAAGCGCAGGTAGAGACTAGTAAATAAAATACGTATAAAACTTAAAAATATATTTGTCAAAGAACAGTTATTTGAAATGTCTTTAAAAAAAAACCCTTAAAGAAACTTTTTATTAATTAGTTAAAAAATTCACTAGTGGAAGAAATGTATTTGACACTGCCTTGTCCCTTAACTACAAGTTAATAATTTATCAGCCTGTACCGTGTTGTACAAGTACATGTTGCTGAAATTAAACTGTGCTGTAGGAAGTCGGCGGCAGTGTTCTTGAAATTTCTGTGTACTCATGAGAGTATCCTCTGGTTTAAAGAATTGTAAAACCATATTGTATTTCAAGCGGGATTTGTTAAATCATTGACATTTGGAACTTCATCAGTCTGTAGCGCAGAATAAGCATCTCCGATCATATCCATGTATCACAAAAATAAAAAAAGCAGTAGAAAAACTATCATCCCTTTTAGTTATACTTTATAAATATTTTACATTATTTAATAAATGAGAAGCCATCCTCTCTTTCCAAGAAGTTGCTTGGAGATCAAAATAGTCTCACATTTAAACCAAGCCTCAACCTTTGAGTTATCAATTTGAATATTTATAGTGTTCAATTATGAAAATAGAGGAAATAATGCAGTTGAACTATTTATGCAAAATTGTGTGTGTGTGTATATTTTCCCCCACAATCAATCAACCTACCTTCTATATGTTTATTAGTAGTGTTCCATGTGCTAAGTAGTTCCATTTTTGGCACTATATACAAATTGGAAGAAGATATAATACTTAATGTAAGAATTGGTTGTGCTTAATGTAAGAATTGGTTGTCTTAAAATCTGATGCTTGGTAATTTTGGCCAGACCTCCCCCACCACCCCACAAATTTGTACAGTGATTTCTTAAGGAAAGATAGCGATTGTAAGTGTTCTTTTTTCATTTGTTGTTTGTGTAATTTACTGTGTTTGTGGTTCTTGAAATTATTACAGTTCAGCTGTTCTTCATTTGTCTTAGGGACTTTTACGATTATCCAGGGGTAGATCCATGTTTTGTGAGACTACAAAAAAGTACAAATACAAAATATGGTATGAAAGTGAATTTTTTTTTTATGCGGGTACCAGGAGTCGAACTCAGGACCTCGCGCTTGCCAGCAGGCGCTTGTGCTGCTGAGCGATATCACCGGCCCTTTTTTTCCTTTATGTGGATACTGGGAGTCGAACTCAGGACAAATTTTCTTAAAAATGAGAAAAATTCACTATAAATTATAAATCTTAAAAAGATGATAAATCTACAAATTCCAGTGAAATAATCTAGATTAGTTTGGGGGTTTATACATTTTATTTTTGATTCTTTTCCATTACCCACATATATTGCAAGTCCTCAGTACTGTGAGATACATTCATATTGCTAGATTTGAATTGGGTCTTCTCGCTCAGCACTGTGGGCTTTTGAAGTATTCCTGAAGACATTCTTTTTTTATTGTAATTTAAAAAGAATTTTTGGGCCGGTGAGATGGCTCAGCGGCTTAAGCGCCTGCCTGGCAAGCGCGAGGGCCCGAGTTCGACTCCCGGATCCCATATACGAAAAAGGGGCCGGTGATATCGCTCAGCGGCACGGGCGCCTGCGGGCGCGCGAGGTCCTGAGGTCGTCCCCCCGGTACCCACCAAAAAAAAAAAAAAAAAAAAAGAATTTTTGTTTTATATATTTAGGATATATAGCATAATATTTGTGTATATAATTATAAATAGTGAAATGATTATATTCAAACCAAGTAACATGTCTGTTACCCTTTGTTTTGAGGTAAGAGCACCTAAAATCTATTTTCCTAGCAACTTTCAGTATACAACATAATATTATTAACTGTAGTCCTCATGCTATATATTAGATATTTAGACTTGTTTATCTTACCTAAGTGTAATTTCTTACTCCTATCCTTAATTCTCCCTATTCCTCCCCCTCCCTGCCCCTGGTATTTTGATCTTTGTTTCTACTTACTTAACTTAAAAATTTTAGATTCTATGAATGAGATCCTTTAGTGTTTCTTTCTGTGCCTTGCTTGTTTCAGACTGCTGACATTAAGTATTTACAGAAGTGACTGCCTGCCTTGCATGTAACTTCCTCTAAACACAATATAAGGATTTTATCTTTTGAGCCAGGCTGATGCAGGCCTGTAATCCCAGCACTCAGGAGGCTGAGGCAGGAAGATGGCTGTGAGTTCGAGGCTAGTCTGGGCTACATAGCGAGACCCTGTCTTAGAAACCAAAACCAGGGCCTGTGAGATAGCTCAGTGGCATAAGCGCCTTCCTGGCAAGCACGAGGTCCTGAGTTTGACTCCCGGTACCCACATAAAAAGGAAAAAAGGGCCGGTGATATTGCTGAGCAGCACAAGCGCCTGCTGGCAAGCACAAGGTCCTGAGTTCAACTCCCAGTACCCACATAAAAAAAAAAAAACATAACAAAACAAGAAGTATCTCTAACTCAACTTCCCGTCAACCAGATGTGAGAAATGACCTTGGCCACTGCAGTCCCACCCAACAGTTTTCGAGGTTAAGTGTCATAAGGGGAAGTCATACTGGAAAAGGAAACTTCAACCCATTGGGTTTAAAATATTTTACTCTTAAAACTTTTACAAAATATATATGATGCGGGCTTTCGAAGAGGGCTTCGAATCTGCTTTCATGTGTAGTTTTAGCCTGTTGTAAGGATGTGCACTGTTAACACTGTGCATGCTTTTGTGCAATTACTGAATATTTCATTTAAAAAAAATTGTTTAATTGGAGGGTTCTTGGTGCCTTTGTAGCAGGGGTAAAAGGACATGGGCTTGGTGTGTTTTTGTCTGATCACACCAACATACAGAAGTGACTACAGCGCCTAGTTGAATTGCTGTCTTTTTCTGCTGGCATAAGGTGTTTTCAGTTCTGTACGCCGTCCTGCACGCCCCAGTGGTCGAGTACCACCTGATGAACTGACTGAAGAGTTGTGTAGACGTGGGGGGAAGTGGGGCAGACTCACTGTTTAACTACTTAATAACTCTGTTATTAAAATTACACCTCTCTGTTCTGTTCTCCTGGGGGTTCAGAAACAATATGCTAACATATTAGTTAACATCTATGAGAAAGCTTTAACTGTGAGTTCAATGTTGTAAAATAATGTCCAATTGTGAGACTTTGGTTGC
Organism: Erethizon dorsatum; assembly: GCA_028451465.1. Taxonomy (NCBI): domain Eukaryota; kingdom Metazoa; phylum Chordata; class Mammalia; order Rodentia; family Erethizontidae; genus Erethizon; species Erethizon dorsatum. Next base: position 75,514,453 of record CM051831.1, read on the forward strand.
CAGCAGAAAAAGGACATTTCCTCATTTTTATTCAAAACAGACAGTGGTGTACTCTGATGCATATACAGTGGTTATCGCACGTGAGTTCTGTTAGGCTCTGCACAGTGGGACACTGTAGAAGAGACAATTAAAACTTTTTAGCTTTAAGATAAGGACGTAGTATAGAAAAGCCTGCATAGGAAGAGAAGAAAATAGGAGTTGATTATGTTAGGACAAATGTGAATATTTGCAGTTCTTTGTAATCTGGAGTTAGTAGCTTATAGTCATAATTTATATTATGGAAAATGAAAAGGGCATAATTCCATTCATTTCTCATTTTGCTGTGAAAGGAAATAGTATGGTTTATGTAAAAATACTTTATTTTTGTCTTTGTTTTTAGGTAAGACTGTGTCAGAATCCCAAACTCCAGTTGAAAAATAGCCCACCATATATACTTGATATTTTACCTGATACTTATCAGCACTTGCGACTTATATTGAGTAAATATGATGACAACCAAAAGCTTGCCCAACTGAGCGAGAATGAATATTTTAAAATCTACATTGATAGTCTAATGAAAAAGTCAAAACGAGCAATAAGACTTTTCAAAGAAGGCAAGGAGAGGATGTATGAAGAACAGTCACAAGACAGGTAAGAATATTTTAGATTTTTTAAAATTAAGGTAATTTATGTTGCGTTTTGCCTCATAGTTAACACAAATGTCACCATGTGTTTGTTTTCTTTCAAGAAAATATCATTTGCTTGATTTACTTTTCACGTTAAGTTTTACATAAATTTATGATGATGGCTCATTCATAAGACAGTGTTCTTATTTTTCTAATAGACTTCCATTTTAGGGCAGTTTTTTTTTTTTTTTTTTTTTTTTCATCTTACTTAGGGCAGTTTTAAGTTCACAGAAAAACTGCTCAGAAAGTAGAGTTCAGTGTACCCACTCTTGCTTACAAGCAGTTTCTCCAGGTCACATCTTGCTTTAGTGTGGTGTGTTTGTTAAAGTCGGTACCTTACCATCAACTGAAGTCTGGAGGTTGTGTTAGGGTTCACTGTTTTTGTTTTATGGTTCTATGGTTCAGAAATGTGTAATGTCATCTATCTACCACGGCAGTGACAGGCGAAACAGTTTACTGTCCTAAAGGTGCCCTGTGCTCTCTCTCTTCATTGTCCCTCACCGGTGCCTTTTCCTCCTGAAGCCCAGCAGCCATTGATCTTAGGCTGCGTCTGTGGATTACGTTCTCCAGATGTCCTGCGATGGGATTCATATAGTCTGTAACTTTTTCAGACTGGCTTTTACTTAACACATGTTTAAGGTTCCTGCATGTCTTTTCATAGCTTGATAGCTCATTTCTTTATGTCACTGAATAGTAACTCCATGGTATGGTTATAGCACAGTTTTTTTTCACTCATACATTGAAGAGCATCTTAGTTATTTCTGATTCTTTTGGCAATTACGTATAAAGGTGCTATAAATATTTGTATGCAGGTTTTTGTATCCACTTAAGCTTTCAGCTCATTTGGATTATATAATGGAAAATTTAGTTATCTAGGTATGTAGACTCTAAAGTTGTCAGTAAATACTGTCCAAACAAATATCCAGAACAGATAAAACTATTAAATTGAAACATAGAAAAAAAACCTTTGCTAAAGGTTAAATGCCATTAATGTTTTGCATATTTAAAATTTGCTTCTAAGTTAGTGATGAACTCTAGCATACTCATAAAAGTCTAAACACTTGTATAACTGTGGGCTTATTGCTGAATATTCTTAGACCACAGTTTATATACATCTTGAGGGTGGTGAATCTTCCTGTTGCCTTTTAGTTTTAAAACTCTTAAGACTCTCTCCAGAACCACCAACCAGAATTTGAATTGCCACAACTTTCTAGAAGTATGGTAAAAAAATATCACAATGGTTGTTTATTCTTCAGGCTGTTCGGGATGGCCAAAGTTATGGAAACCCAGATGTTTATATAAAAACTTTCTTCTCTTTGTAGTCCTATCATTAATAAGACAAGGTTTTTTAATACAGGTCTGTTACTCAACTTTAGTATCCCTGGAGTTCTTGATGACTCAGTCAAGCCATCCATTAAATTTTACTTTGTAAGGTATTGGCAACTTCTAGGTCTAGGAATTTGAGTGCACTGTGTTTTATTTATTTGTTTTATTTATTTTTTTTTTTGTGGGTACCGGGGTTCGACCTCAGGACCTCACGCGCCAGCAGGCGCCCGTGCCACTGAGCGATATCACCGGCCCCTTTTTCGTATGTGGGTTCCGGGAGTCGAACTCGGGCCCTCGCGCTTGCCGGGCAGGCGCTTAAGCCACTGAGCCATCTCACCGGCCCAGAGTGCACTGTGTTTTAGTTGGATGTAGTAAGAACTGGTAAACTTGCATCCAACTTTTACATTTTCCATAGAAATGTGAAACATTTTCTAACTCATACATGTTTTATAATTACCATTAATTTACAAATTTTAATAGTTTTGCCTTTTTATGAAGCATTTCATAAAAATGTTGATTGTGTATGGGTTTTCATAGACAGTGATAGATCATATAATGTTGGCTGGTCATGAGGAGGCAACTCTGTAAATGCTTTGTATTCATGTCTGTGACCTAAGTGTCCATGTGAATTTTGTTCATTCTCTCCTAAATTCAAACATAAGACAGAATTTGTTAGTTAGTTGGATTTTACTATTACACACTTTCTGATGGTGTTCTGTGGCCAGCATTTTTAATGCAAAGCTTACATTAAGTAATTGTCTTAGTTACTTTCCTTGTTGCTGAGACAAAATGTGCAACACCCACAAGTTAAGGGGGAAAGGTTTATTTATCTCACAGTTTGTAGAGGTTTCAGTCCTTAATCAGCTGGTGCTGCAGGGCAGGGTGGCTTGGCAGAGGGGCATCACGGAGGAGAACCAGTCCATGGCAGGCAGAAGACAGCAACAGCAAGCGAGCGAGCGAATGACCACGGCTCTTTCTATCCCTTGTATCTCATCCAGGCTGTTTAGGGGTGGGTAGCGCTCATACCCTTAATCCTAGCACCCTTGATCCTAGCACTGCACCATGAATCAGTCACACACTCTTGATCCAGCCACCTCTGAAAAAGCTCCATCTATGACCACATGAGGCTTTGAGGGACGTCTAAACATAAACCATAACAGTAATTGTCTAATCATAATTCATAATAATGCACCATTCTTGGTATAAGGACATAGACTTGGTTTGTAGCAATATAGTTGTACACATTCACTTCTGAGTTCCCTTAGGATTCTAAATGCAAACTGGCGATAAAATTTGCTATTGCACATGGAATTCTCCTGCATTTTGCTGTGTAGAGCATGACAAACTTCTTAGAATGTTCTCATGATACTTAGGCAACAGAGTATACCATTGAGTAGAATGACTGCTGAACATGTAAGTCACACTAGTTAATGGTAATGTTACAAATTCTCTGAGTAATCATTTCATTCTGCAGATAACTCAGGGTTATCAGTATCATTAAGCTAAAATTGAAGGACAATGGTAGTAGAAATAGTAACTTGGAGTTCATTGACTAAACCAGTGTTGCCTCAAGTGATTTTGCACTTTATTAGGAAAATTTTGCTGGTTGAGTAGATGAATCAAGGTGTTTAATGTTACTGCATCTATGTTATACCAATATTAAACTTCTTTCTTCATTTATTTTATAATTAAGTGTAAATGGAAAAAGTTCAAGTATTCTGAAACTGGCTGTGGTTTAATTGATTGCTAAAGAATGTCACCTAAATTTTTAAAGCTACTCTCCATAAAATTAATTTATATTAAATATAGTAGAAAAATAAAATTTAAAAAGTAAATGGCACTCAGTATATTTCCTAATTACTCAGGTCCTATGGAAGGAGTGAGAGAGAAATTATAGTTAGATAAATGTGAAATAGACAATACATAAATGCTGAAATAGACATTTAAGGCACAATGGAAACCTCTCATCTTGCACATAGGCAGAGTAATGATTTCCTGCAGAGGAAACACATCCCCAAGGCTGTGTGCCATCTTTGACTGTTAACAGTAAACCTCCTTCTGTTATAACACTTTTTCCGTATGTTTCTTACCTGTTTATTTATTTTTTTTTTTGTGCAAACTGTTGAACCTCACATTGAATTGGTGCCTCTTTAGCTGAGTGTTTAAAGCATTCTGAGCTGGCATTTCTGAGAACGGTGATTCAGTGATTTCTGGCACACACCAAGTTTGCATGTGTGGAAGGGTAAATAAGTTAGTGAATGTGTAGAAAAGTCTGTCGTTTGAAGTACAGGGACAAGTAGAAACTTTATATCATTGCTTTTTGGTGGTGAAAGTCAAAATGGATATGAAGGTAGTTATTGGTGATATTTGAGGTGCCTTTCTTCTGTCATTTGACTGGCAGTTTCATCAGTTGACCATTTTAATAGTAAAATTTATTCTTTTATCAGAAAATTATGTATCGATCACATGCTCAGCAAGGTCTGGTGGTAGACACCTGGAGATGATGGTCATAGGTTATTTAGAGTTTTCAGAGTGGCTTCAGCAAACAGGGACTGTAACTGCCTGTCCCCCACCACCCTCAACAGTTGGTTTTACCACTGAAACCAAACCAAAAGTCAACTGAGGTGCAAAAACATACCTCTGCATTTATCACGCTATCTGTGAAGAAAATGAAGGCTTTTAAAAATTTATGCTGGAGAGAAAAGCATTAATGTTGTCTTATTAATATCATTTCAAAACGCCTAGTTCTTTATACACCAGTGTTTGCAGAAGGCAAATTAACTCCTAGACAAAATGGGCTGTATGTGTGCGTGGGGATGTGTGTTTCACACAATGGTCCTCATACTGGAAAAGATTTAAGAGAAAATTATGACAGCATAAAAAACAGTCCTTAGAAAGGCCAGCCTTTATTTGAAATTCAGACCAAAAAAAAAAAAACAAAGCAAAGCAAAACATCAGGCAAAATGTTGTTCTCCCGTGACCTGGCTGACCAAAGGAAAACTTATGAAGTGCTATTTAATGAGGTCTCTTTCTCCTTAAAGAACGATACATCACTGGCTTGCTGTTCATACCTGTGTTGTAATTTATAAGATGTGAAGAAAGAATGTTTCGGAACTGATATATTAAAGATACATAGTTATTATTAGACAAGAGGAAGGGAATAAGGGGGAGGGAAAGGGCTGTAAGGACAGATAATTGGGGGATGGATGTGATCAAATTACGTTTTGTACATTGAAACTCCCCTTCCCTCAAAAATGTGAAACTAGAGGGTAGGGTTGGCAAGAATTGTGATAGGGAGGAATGATCGAAGTATGTTATGTGCATGTACCAATCTGCCAAAATGAAACCCATTCATCTACATAACCAGTATATACTAATAAAGATGTTAAAAAGATAAGTTCACAGATTTATGCAACTGTTTAAAAAATAGATGATCAAATACAAATAATTACACACACATTAATTTTTATCAAAAAAACAAAAAGCCAAAGCCAAAAAATCCCAAAAAAACAGAAAAACAAAAACCCCAGCAGGTATAAAAAACACAAAGCCACAAACCTGCTTGCTTTCTTCATGTCACTGTGTGGACATCATTACTTTGGACAGAGAATAATGTGGTATTAATTAAAATGGTTAAATCTGTGTAAACACTAATACATGTTGACTGCCTGGTAATCAAAGTAGTTTTGAAATTCCTCAAGGGTTTTCAGTTCTTCATATGCAGAGGTTGTCGTGTATATACAATTTGGACTGTAAAAAGTAGTTTAAATAATCACCAGACCTCACAGAATAATGGCCTTGCTTATCATTAAATACCACATTTTCTCATAGTCATTTCGGCATGTTGTGAGAAAAAGTGTTGCTTAACTCAGTGTAAGAATTTGGACCCACAAACTTCATGGTCTGATGCCATTTCTTCTCCCAGTATTCTTTGTAACTTTTATTGATTTCCTGATTCCAGTTTACACTTTGCAGTTTTGAAGTTACTTTCTAGCTACTCACATTATTTTCTTCTCGGACATTTCAACATGATAAAATGAAGATACCATGTTTTCAGATTTAATGTTGCTGTCGGTACATCAGTGTATTTAATCCTTTCAAACCCAGTAGTAGTTTCTAGTACAAATATTGTCTTTGTTATCATATTTGCTATTTGCAACTGAATTAATTTTAGGGAGATTTTTGCATGCCTTCCATTTTATGAAATACCTATGTGCATGTATGAATCTATATCTAGTGATACTCAAAAGAAAATGGTTTATGTTCCTTTAAATAATTTTGCAAGTGTGAAAATTCCTCAAAAAACTAGGAATACAGCTTCCATTCGACCCATCTATTCCCCTTCTTGGTATCTTCCTGAAAGAATTAAAAGGATCATACTACAGTGATATATGCATGCCCATGTTTCCAGTGGCACAGTTTGCAATAGCTGAAAACAGCCCAAATGCCTGTCAACCGATGAAAGGATTAAGACATGTTTTTTTTTTATACAATGGAGTACTGCTCAGCCATAAAGAAGGATAAACTCGAGACATTTCTAGGTAAATGGATACACCTTGAGACCATACTCTTAACTGAAATAAATTGGACACACATGTTTAAATACTACATAGTTTCTCTGGTGTGAGAAAACAAAAGTGTAAATAAGGACCAAAATGTATAATAGATATTGTGAAATAGGAAGAAAATATTCAAATGGGAAGGGGAACAAGGGAGAAGGGAAGGGGAAGGGGAAAGGAAGAAAGAGAAAAGAAAAAAATGAGAAAAGAAGGAAACAAATGGAAACAGAGCTTTTGTAAATAAGGAGAGGAACCAGGGTTGAAGGGAAGATAAGGAAATGGAAAAAAAACAAAACACAAAAAACTTAACCTGGTCTTTCTAGTTTTCTTTTTTTCTGTTTGCTAGTATTGCAAATTACAATTATTTTGTATTTCATGAGGACAAGGGACAAATTTCAATTAGTATGATTTCTCAATAAATCAAAATAGGCTGTAAATTTCTTTTGAACACAAGTATGTTAATATATTCAGCTGTTATTTAAATTGTTTTATATTTGTATTCTAGGATTTTTTTCTTTTAAATGAAGAGTAGAGGAATTAAAGAATTAAGTTTTGATATTTCAAAATAATAATATGTAACTTAGATTCAGAAGTCAAGTAGTAGGATTCAGCCTTTTTATGTAGCTGTGTGTCTGCCTGGTAGGAACTAGAATTTTGTTTTAGAGAACTTGGACATAGTTTTGCAATTGGTTTACCATAAATGAATAAAAGTCCATTTAATCTTGATGTGAATATTTCCATGCATATTTCAAGCATCTGAGAGATCTGAATAGACTTTTCTAAAATTTGAAAATGAGGGGGCTCATTTCTTTAGCATGCCATGAAAGATGAGGCCACAAGAAAGTTATTTAGACAAATGTTTTCACAGTTAAACAAAGGGCGCCTGTTAGAGGGAGCAGGTGAGGGCCTGCAGACTCTTTGACTTAAGGACTTTATGGCCCTGTGTATTTGGCTAACTGCACCCCTGCTGCTTTGTTAACTAGATATAAAGTCATTTTCTTGTTTTTGTTTAAATGAACAATGAAAGGGTTTTGTTTTAGGTAAGTTGTTTTCTTTGGGGTATATTTTTTCAAAATACAAAAGAGAATAAAATTAGGTGTTATTTAAAAAATTAATAAAATGATTACATGTACTCCATTATTTGCTGTTTATTTTTTTACTTAGTCTTACCCTCCCCCAAAGAGATTCAGCCCCTAACTCCTGGTTTCTTAGTTATTAAAATTTTGTTAGCATTTGTTTAAATTTCTTCCAAGTAATACATCATGCACACATAGTATTTATATTTTGAAACTAGCCAAATTTTATACAGATTATAGTTTATTAAATGTTTACAAATTCCCAAGATAACCATTACGTGATAAGACAGTATAAGTAAACTCACAAGGCTCAAGTGAACTTGGCTTTATGGATGAATACCTTTTATGTTTTTCAGTCTTAAAGCAGCTTATTAAAATTGATGTTTTCCTTTCAGTAAATATCTGTTGACATTCAAATTTGATAATTAAAATTCAGAAGCACTTAGGGAAGAATGCCTGTTTTTAGTTGCATAATAACAATTCTCCCACAAAGAAGGTTGATGAATGATGTCTTTCAAGTGGCAGATTTGTTATTTAGTTAGAGAAAGCTCCTTTGGCAGTTTCTTATAAAAGTAAATTAAAATCTGTTTATAAAACGCACAACCTGCAGGAATAATTCTATAGCCTGGGATATCTAGCCTGAGAAGAGTCTTTATTTTTTAGTGATTTCATAAAGAAGTGAAATTTCCAAGAATACAAGCAGATTAGCATTCAGCGTTAATTGGGTAGGGTGTAAAATAGTACTTCTCTCTGGCAATTTTGAAGTAGAGTATTTCTGAGGTAGTTTTTAAATTTTTTGTATTAATCTTTGTCTACTTAAACTCATTGAGCGTGAGTTTTGGTTTGAGTAACATTTGTATGTCACTGGTTTATATATGTGCTAATTATAGCACAGTACACATATGAGGTCCTTACAAAAAGTACCCTTTATAGATTAAAATAATAGACATTGAAGCCTATCATGTTTCGTAGAACCACTGAAGAACTTATTAAACTAAAATATAATTTAGACGTATTATTAAAACATATTATTTTAAATACCTGATCATGTGATTATAATACACCACTTTCACAAATTTCCACAAATGCGTGACTGTTTCCTCAGACCAATATAACAAAATATTACCAACTGGATGCCTTATTAAGCAAGGGAGGTTTATTCTCAAGAGTGCTGGAGATCGGAATTCTGAAGTCAAGGTATTATCAGGGCCATACTCCAAACCCCCAAGGGAAGGAGATGATGCGTCCCTTCTTCTTTTAGCCTCTGGCAGTCCCAGGCATTCCTTGGCTTATAGCAATATGACTGCAGTTTCTGCCTGTGTTACCACATGGTGTCTTTGACTCTGGATGGGTCTGGCCGAATTTTTCTGTCAATAAGAATATCATTTATAACCTCATCTTAACATCATCGTATCTGCAGAGACACTATTTCCAAATAAGGTAATATTGACAGGTAGGGTTGAAATCAGAACTTTAACATATCTTTTTGGAGGACACAGTTCAACTCATAGTAGTGACCAATTATGGTAGTATAAAATTTATACTAGGGAGAGGAAGAGGATTGAAACTCTATTTAGAGTATATATCATTAAAGTGTGAAAAATTTTGCTTGGTTCAGTATAATGCCAAACAAAATTACTTAAAAGTATTTTTGGAAAGGTTTGTGAGCTCAAATTTTTATAGTCTTTTTTGGGGGCTTTGAGTTTATACTGGAACGAATGGTGGATTTATTAATGTTTATGTATATATTGAAAAATATGAATTCAACAATAGTAAATTTTCATATATATTAATAATTTGTTATAACATACTAATTTTAATGCATAAAATGCTATCTCTTTTTAGAAATTTTCAATGATATATATATATGCATATTTAATTAAAATTGATAATATGGGTAGCCCTTATTATCCATGGACTAAGAATTCTTATTCTTTTATTTTGTGAAAAGCTCTGGAGGATTAATTAAAATAGTTAATTATGAGTTACATCATCATCATTAAATCTGTTTACAGAATTTTTTCTTTTGCAAATGAAGTAGGAATTATTTTTCATGTTGGTGGCATAGAGAAAACTACCACATTCATACTGTAATATTTTAATATTAAAATATAAATATTATAATAAGTATGATTTCAAGGCAAACTTTAGGGACTCAGTTTAAGCATTTTAGTTTAAACAGGTGTAAACCATTATTTCTAAAAGTGGCCTGTCAGATGGGTTAAACCAGACAGAGGTCGACAAACTATACAGTCAGATAATAAATATTTTAGACCTTGCCAGATGGTCTCTGGTAACCTGTCAACTATGTCTTCGTTATAGGAAGGAAACAGTGTGTGTAAACTAATTGGCGTGGCTGTGTTCTGATAAACCTTTATTTTCAAAAACATGTTCCAGACTAAATTTGGCCTGTGAACTATAGTTGCCAACCCTTGGCTTGTGGCGCTAATTCGGACAGTAAAATGTTAAAAGTTTTTTTTTTTTTTTTTTTTTTTTTTTTAAATCAACACAGACAGAATATGAAAGTTTCATCAAGACTATGTTTGCAGGCCAGTGAGATGGCTCAGCGGCATAAGCGCCTGCCTTGCAAGCGCGAGGGCCCGAGTTCGACTCCCGGAACCCACATACGAAAAAGGGGCCGGTGATATCGCTCAGTGGCACGGGTGCCTGTTGGCGCATGAGGTCCTGAGGTCGACCCCCCGGTACCCACAAAAAAAAAAAAAAAAAAAGGCTATGTTTAATAGTAATACTGCACAACTGATAGTAGTTTGTGTAAATACGGATACACACCTTTCAACACCACTGCCAGAGAACCAAGGTTTTTCTGGCTTTATAAACCTTGCCTTAGCATGCTGGGTTTTTCCCTTGTTCTGATTTATCAAGCTGTACAATTCCTGCTGCGGTTCCATATTTTTTAAAGCTGCTTGACAGAGGAAGGGGGCAGTACGCAGCACGCATGTCTGTCCTCTTTTTATTTGGGTCGCAAAGCTGTCCCAGAGCCCGACCACCCATTTGCTGGCTCTAGTAGATCCCTTAGGTATGCACCCTTAGTTGCAAAGGTGGCTGGTATGTGGCAAATTTTAAATGTCCGCCTCCATAAAAAAGGAAGGCAAGCGGGAGAAGAGAGTGAGAAAAGATGTTTAATCAGTCCACACAGAAAAATTTACTTAAACATATCTTATTGGCTAACTTAGCTTTAAGGCTTATTTCTTTAAAATATATTTATTGTCAAGAATTGTGAAGAACTTGAAGTGTATTTGCCATACCTTCATAGATACAGCCAGAAGATAGGAAAATCTTTTGATGAAAGAAAAAAAAGATTTAGTCATAGAAGCAGTTTCAGAGCCTCATCATTTTTGTCCTGACCCTGAGTCTGGAGGATGGTAGGAAGGCCAGGTGAGAACTGATGTGCAGTGACTTACCTTGCAGAAGAACCACAAGCCTGGGGAATCTCAGTCTTTATAAAGGGCAGTAAATCTGCCTGGCTTTGGCCCTGGAAGGAGACATCATATTTACTGCACTGGACAGTAAACTTTCTCTTCATTCCGGAGGGAGACACTATTGGAATCATCTTAGGCTGTTTGCTGTATAAATGTTCCTGAAAGGATAGTGCTAAAGCAGTCAAATCAGTCATAGAAAGCAGAAATGTAAAAGACTCTTCTCTGAATATGTATATTCATTTCTTCCTTAAAAACCATAATTGTGTCTTAAATTATAAGTTTTGATTACTAGTTAACTACAGGCACTATGAACACTATTTTGTATTGTCAGTAAGACCTGTTATGGCTTATGTCTAACTGTCCTCCCAAAGCCTCGTGCAGTCATAGGTGGAGCTTTTCAGAGGTGGCTGGATCCTGTGTGATGCTGAGATGAAGGGTGTGTCCTAAAATTGATTCATGGTGTGATGCTAGGATTAAGGGTGCCCCACCTGGGTGTGAGTGCTGCCCACCTAAGGGCGTATAGCCTGGGTAGAATATAAGGGACAGAAAGAGGGCTGCTGTTGTCACTGCTTGTTGCTTCCTTGCTGCTTTGCTGCCTTCTGCCCACCATAGACTCTTTCTCCTCTGTGATGCCCCTCTGTCATGCCACCCTGCCTTGGAGCCAGCTGACTGTGAACAGAAACCTCTACAAACTATGAGCTAAATGAAACTTTCCTTCTTTAACTTTGGGTGTTGGGTATTTGGTCTCAGCAACGAGAAAAAATAACTTAAGACAGACCAGAATTTTGGATCTGCCGTTTAATATATAATGAATTGTCTATGTATATAACACATCTAATATTTATTGAAATCACATGTATATGAAATAATATGATGTTCCGGTGAACCCAGTACCTCATACTAGGCAAGTGCTCTACCACTGAGCTACTCCCCCAACCATTGGAAATGTTTTAATGTAAATGTTTTCATTCTTGTTTATTTTATTGAGGGGGGGAGAAACAACTTTAATCATTTAATAAGTAAGGGTACTAAAAGTACAGAGGTACTAAGACTGGTTCATCTCAAATTTATCCTATAAAAGAGAAGATAACACAGTTGTCTTCTATTTTTCAGAGTATATTTCATTCTTTTTTAAACTTCAGATACTATCTACTTATGCTTAGATCCAAATATTTGGTTTTAATAGGTAAGGAAGATTGAAATATGAGATATTATTTATCTTAGTTGTATTATTATTATATTATTTATCTTAGTTATCAATATCTGTATCGCAAAGATGAGTGTCAAGTACTCCAATTGCACTTTCCATCTGGAAAAGCAACAATGATTGGAAGTTTAATACCTTGATAGGGGAGTATGTGTGTGTATTCACAGGGGATGTATGTTTAAGTGATATCGAATCTGCCAGTTGGCACGTCTGAGCCTGCATCTGTTAGCATGCCAAGGCTATTTAGCATTGTAATGCCTTTTTCAACTTTATTTCGGAAGGACTTATTTGAGCAATTAGCATGTAAAATTTTACAGTTGTGAAAATAGCTCTTCTCATCCTCCTCACACCAGTATTAATACTGGGGGTCAACTGTCAGTGTTAACTTTTTTTTTCTTTTAAATGACAGTTTGTATTCATTGGTTAAATCCAGATGGAAGGACTTTAAAGCTGTATTCTTAAGCTTTGTACATATCTGTACTTGGATATAGGTATGGGAAATGTTGCTTTTGACTTTTTAGGCTTTTGCTTTGTCTAGATAAGCAAAGTTTTTTTTTCCCCTCAGGAAATCGGAAAGGTTAACTATTTTTCTAAAAGATATTAATAAAAATAAAATTTTAGATCATTTTATAGATGCTGGAAACATTTCAGTTTTTATTCTAAAATTTTTGTATGGGATATTTGATTTTCTGCAATTGCAATGACATGTGGAGCTTGTAAGTTTATTCTTATTCCAGAAATATTAGAAGACCTTAATTAGACTAAAGATTTCCATACTGGTCAGCCAGGTCTCATTTATTGGTTTGAAATAAATTTTCACAGATTCAAGTCCTAACGGCAAATTATTATTACAAAATGTGTAATTTTTGCCTTGTATAATTGTTTTCCTTACAAATATATGTTTAAAAGTGTGCTTTTATAAAGCAATAAAGTCTTGAAGTTGATAATTTTTTCACAGTGCTTTTTTCTACTGTATCATTCCTTGGGAAGCAGTAGCTACAGGCCCCATCTATCCTGTGCTACTTTCTGTATGTACATTTTCAGTGATGCACAGCCACACTTGTTCATTTATTTCATGTCTGTGGTTACAATGGCTGAGGCTAAGTAGTTGTCACAGACACTCTACGCCTACCAACCTGAAAATATTTGCTATCTGGGCCTTTATCAAAGTTTGTCAACCCTACCCTATTGGTAAGGTCTTCTATAACAGTCTTGGAAAGTTGACATTTTACAACTTCACTATTGTATTCTCTTTGCTGTTTTCTTTTCTCCTTTATTTCTGCTAATGAGGCTTTCTGAATAACTACCCATTGCGGTCTTTTAAGGGCAAAAAAGTGTTAACTGTAGGTAGTCAATGATTGATAACTAAAGCACTGTTAGACTAGCATGTCCTATTTTGTGTCACTAGTCTGATGTGAAAAATAGTTTTAAATCATAATTAATTTAGACTTTTTTTCTCAACACAAGATGTGTCAGGCAGACATTTAACCTAGAGGCTTTCCTAAATGTTCCATGGATGAGATGCACTCTAGTCATCTGATATAATTATTAAATACAGATCTCTAAACTTTTGTATGATAACTTCTGAATTTATCAGTTGTGATCTGATCATCTGCCTTTTTTTAAAGAGTGTCCTAGCAATTTCTGATACTCTGCCTGCTCTTAGACTCCCCTTTACTCAAATTATCTTATTTTATGTATGCAGCTCCTGAAGAATGTTGAGCTGCAACAGGTAGGAATAGAGTTCCAGGTGTGTCCAGAATCTTTTCACTTTGTTATGCTTTCTTTATTACCACTGTAGGAATCCTTCTGGTCATAAGTCGCTTAAGGAATCCTCAAGAGTGGTAAATTTCTGTAAGGCTTTTAAAGGAATTTTGTTGGAAAGGAGGATTAAAACTCTTCTATGTTCTTTTCAGATTTGCCTCCTCACTAGTTGTAGTGAGTTGTATTGAATGCCTGCCTTTTATTTTGACATTTTCTCTCCCTTTCTCATTTCCTGTTTATTCAAATCCTCTTTCCTATTACTGCTAGAGCTAAAGCTCTCACCCTACTCCCACCCACACCAGGGTTCAGCATTTTCTGACCACTACAGCACTTATCAAGACCTTTAGTGTGACAGTTAACTGCATATTGTCAAGTATTATCTTGGTTAAGTGGTGATAAGACATGCCATTTTAACTGTCTCGTACATTTTTAAAAGGGAAAATCCCTCTTGTGTATCTCTTACAATATTTGAAACGGTGCTTCATACCTGGCAAACAACAATAATAATGATTATACCACCAGATTACTGTAAGATTATTTGAAGATCCTGATTTATTCCCAGATTAAGAACTCCTTGAGTGCCGTTGATATAGCTCAGCAGCATAAGTGCTTGCCTGGCAAGTGCAAGGTACTGAGTTCGATTCCCAATACCCACAAAAAAAAGAAAAAAAGAACTCCTAGAGCCGAGAGAGAGGGAGAGAGGGAGAAATTTAACATGGGAATTGTTTGATGAACAGGCTTAAGGCTGCCTTCTTGAATTTGTATCACCACCCTCTTCAGATTTCCCAATTATCAGTGATTTTTTTTTAAGGAAAATAATGTGTATAAGTATAGTAATACCTTTATGTATTACAGAATAATAATATTTTAAAGCAACTATATATACAAATGTCTTTAGTGGAGTAAGATTCTTAGATAGAGTTCATGAAATTTATGATTTGGAATCAGTTCTTTAATGGTGTGTTGTTGTAGATACCTTTAATACTTATAAATCCCTAAAAAAACCCCATTAACCATTGTGTCTGCACCTTCAAACTACAGTGGTGATATTCCACAGCTTTGCTATTGACTTACTAGTTGTATGTGTGAATGCCAGTAAGAGTTTTTCACTTCCTCTTATTCTTATTTTAACATTTCTTCAAAGACTGTTTCTGTTTATGTGCTGTATTGTATTCATAACTCTGAATACATAAGACTTTTCAGCAACTGGGGAATCCTCCAAAAATCTTTGCTTTCGACATGAGTAGTCCAGTTTTGTCGGTTTGGTCTATATTATTGACAGCAATACTTCATCCTCTTTATAACTTGCGGTGTAGCAGATGGTTCTGTTCACAGTTCTTGAGGGAGTGCATAAATACACACGCCCAAATAATGAAAAAAAATTTTGTCCTGGGAATTGTTTTGTGTTCTTATTGATGGAGTTCCTTGATACAGATAAGGATTTTCAAACTTGAAAATTGCATTTTACCTTTCAGCTAAGTTTCTTTTTCTTTTTTTTCTTTTTTTTTTGTGGGTACTGGGAGTCGACCTCAGGACCCTGCCCCTGAGAGCAGGGGCTTGTGCCGCTGAGCGATATCACCGGTCCCTTTTTTCCTTTATGTGGGTTCTGGGAATCGAACTCAGGGCCTCACGCTTGCCAGGCAGGCACTTATGCCGCTGAGCTATCTCACCGGCCCTCAGCTAAGTTTCTTTTGTGCTAACTTCTATCACTCTTTCGGACAGTTGGAGCCAGCATTTTGGGCCACCCCTCTCTTCTTTGTGCTGTGTGAGTAGAGCAACTCTGAGATACATCTGGGACATTTAACATGTAGACAGGGTTTTTAAAGGAAGGAATAGCTGTTTTCTTACATCAACCATGCAGACTTAGAAACAGATTTGAAAGGAAAACGGAGCATGTGTGTTCTCTCCATGTCGTTGTTGCGCCCCTCACATAGCTGTTGGGGTTTGTCAGCAGTTTGTTTTGCCTCACTGTACCCCAAGGTGGGGGTGGAATTGTGTGTTTCTGTAAGTTAACTAGTGTAGGATGTCAGTTATCTCAACTTTACCATTTTCTTTGGCCATTTTCTTCCATGTAAAGAAACAACCACATTTGCTCTGTTTCTCAGGCCAGCTTTTGGTACTGAAACTTGCCCTTAAAATCTTTCCAAATAGATTTTTCTTTCATAATGATGGTGGTCAAAACCCAGCCTCTTTTTTGTTTCATATTGCCTCTATGACGTGTGTGATGTGTTCATGGTATTTCCCGAGAGTAATTTGAGAACCACCTTGAGTTGTCCTTTTCTTATTTTGTTTTTATTTATTTATTTATTTTGAGACAAGTTCTTAGTAAGTCAGTGAGTTGTCCAGGCTGGACTCCCATTTGTGATCCCCCTGCCTCAGGCTCCCAGAACGCTGGGATTACAGGCGTGCACTGCCTTGCCTGGTTGATAATTCTTCTATAATAAAAATTAATTTCATTTATTATAGAGATATCAGGAATACTCCTAGTCCCATTTCATTTCATTTCATTTCATTTCATTTCATTTCATTTCATTTCATGGGAGGTAGTTTTTGAAACAGCCAGACTAGATTATTTTGACCTGGTATGAGCAAGTTTGTTGTAATTTTATTGGAGAGAGGGAGTAAATGGAATCCTGCACTTGATTGAGAAGGTCTTTTGATTTCAGAAACTATTAGTAAAGGGAAGGTACCCTAGACAGATCTGTCTTGACCTTTTACTCTTTCCTGAGAGAAATAGCACCTTTGGGTATTGTGCAACATGGTAGTCTTCCCATGCCTTTGTCAGGACATTAAGCTTGGGAAGGAAAGCTGTATAGATGAGACTTAAACAGCAAACAACATTTACCTCTAATCTCTCAAGGTTCCTCTTATATTTACAGATCTGTGTAGATGTCTGGTGTCCCAGGTAACTTTCTCGTATGTTAACTATTCTTTATTTACTTCTGTATGGCATCATTCTAGCAGCAAATTGAAATCTTCTCTGTGTGCTTTTATTGTAAACTTTTCGTTTATGTGGGTTTTAACTAACTGGAGAACTTAAGTGGAATTCTTTTAGTGTTTTTAGTACTTGACATTTGAAGAAGCCACAGACAGCAAGTAAACAAGGTGAGAGCAGACTATTATTTGCTGTACTATAATCTTAAACTACTGTCAAGAATTTTAATTAGTTATTATTTTAGGATGTTTCCAATTCCTTGCAGGTCATTGAAGCTTAAACAGAAGCTGAAAATGTACATCAAGCATTTTAATATATTAATAATCCACTGTGCTTAGTTTATCTGGAACCAATAGGTTATTTATTTTTTTCAGTGAGTTATATTTTTAAGAGTGTAAATATTTCACAGAATCTCCATGAGCCTTAGAATAAAACTGATTTTTCTCTTTAGTGAAAAAAAAAATACTATTTTAAATTTCTAGTTGGGATATAAAATCAAGTTTGTTGAGTTTAAAGATTTAAAATTTCTGATGTCTTACACTCTCCTCCCTATTCACTTTTTCATTTTCCTTTGTGACCATTATTTCTAATTTCCCACAGCTCCACTGGACATTTTTTTTTCACTGTGTAGTGTAGTTGTTACAAATCATTGGAAATTCAATTCATAAAAGGATTTCTGTGAAATACAACTTCAAAGTTTGTTTTCAAATTGAAGTTAGTTTTCAGAATTATTCATGGTACAGGAAGATAAATTCATATGTGAAAGCCTTCTCAAGTTAATCTTTGTACTATTACATGTTTTCTTTCACTAGCAGAAATAATTAAGGTTTTAGAAAAGTAGTTTTTTGTGGCCATTAAAAGTAAACAGCCTTGGGCCGGTGAGATGGCTCAGCGGCTTAAGCGCCTGCGCTGCAAGCGGAAGGGCCCGAGTTCGACTCCCGGAACCCACATACGAAAAAGGGGCCGGTGATATCGCTCAGCGGCACGGGCGCCTTCTAGCGCGCGAGGTCCTGAGGTCGACCCCCCCCGGTACCCACAAAAAAAAAAAAAAAAAAAAGTAAACAGCCTTGAGAAATGACAGCCAGTAGTTCATAGAGTTTAACGAGTTGTATGTGAAAAGACACATTCTATCCTTCATGTGCAAAGTGTTGCTTAGTGTGTATGGTTCATCAGCTCAGGGATAGCAGATACTCATAGTTTAATTAGTGTACAAGAAAAGGTTCCAGGGCCGGTGAGATGGCTCAGCGGCTTAAGTGCCTGCCCGGCAAGCGTGAGGGCCCGAGTTCGACTCCCGGAACCCACATATGAAAAAGGGGCCGGTGATATCGCTCAGCGGCACGGGCGCCTGCTGGCGTGCGAGGTCCTGAGGTCGACCCCCCGGTACCCACAAAAAAAAAAAAAAAAAAGAAAAGGTTCCAGTGAAAGGGCCTATTCCTGATTTTTTAACCTTTTACGATTGCAGCATTTTGAAAAATACTGAGTATTTTGAGATATGGCAGTACTAAAATCATAATTGAAAACCAACTTTAATTGGTATAAATTTAGACAAAATAACATTAGAATTTTTAAAAACTCTGCACATGTGTGCATTTTTGAACATGGATGGATTTTTTCTTTGCTTTTGTGGTCATATAGTAAACTTTATGCTAAAACTTGTGTAACTACAATAATATCCATGTTACATAGTTATCTCCGTGTAGTTTCAGTCATGCATGCCTTACAGACTGGGATAATTTCCTGCAGCTACATCCTTAGGTAAGATTATCATTGTGCAAATTTCACAGGTAACTTACATAAACCTAGAGAGTATGGATCAGCCACTTGACGTGGCTACTCACTGCAGTCCACATACAATAAACACAAGATGTATGAGGCTGCTGCCCATAGAAGGAGCCATACTATTTTGCAGTAAACTTTGTATGAATAAGTAGAATGGAGTATACTTTACATAGTGATAAATGTGTAGTAGTAAGTACATTAACCAGTAACATAGTTGTTTATTATGAAGGTCAAGTGTTATGTACAATACATATTGTCTGTGCCACCTCTTATACAAGTAGGAGGGCACTGAGTGTGTTTACACCTGTATCGCCACAGCCACAAGAGTAATGTATTTCTGTGAAGTCAGTAGGTGTTAGGAATTTTTCAGTTCTCTCCTGATCTTATGGGACCACCTTCATTTGTGAGGTTTGTGATTGACCTAAATGCCCTTATGCAGTGCATGACTGTGTGTTAACCTGGTTTCTCTTCAGTTTTTAGAAGTACGTGTGCTTCCTTCAGCTCTTTTGTTGGGAGAAGTAGGGGTTGGCATTGTTTAATTGGAATAATACCACCTATTGTGCACAACTATCTAAGAAGGAGTTTCTTGGATTCTGAAAGTTTCACTGGGTGAAAGCCCAGTGTATTAGGAGTTTTAAGACATTTTCAAGATGAAGTCAGAAATGTAAAAAGTGTAGAATTCTGATATTACTAATTAGGCTATATTTTTCCTATGTAACCTGGTATTGCATACTCAAATTCATTTTTATGTAAAATGGGAAAGTTATTGTTTTTCAACTTTTTGCTATGTGCTTTTTAAGTTAATATGTAAAGATTGTACTTTGATATATGTATGCCTACATGCTTTGATAGATGTACACCTTGTGGAATGGCTCAATCAAACTAATCAACATCTGTATTACCTCACAAACTGATCTTTTTTTATTTTTTTGTGGTGAGAACATTTAATATCTAACTCATCATTTATCAAGAATACAATAAATGCATTATTATTAACTATAGCAAGTTGTACTGTAAATCTCTTAAACTTGTTCCTCAGGTTTGACTGAAGTTTTTATCCTTTGACTAACATCTCCCCAGTCCTTCACCCTGCTCCCTACCTCCTTGGGAAAATGTTTATTGATACATTCTTCAAGAATGTGGAAATAATGATCTCTTTTACAGTTAAATATAAAGTAAAATAGAGCAGCTAGGTAGTGATTATTTTAAGAAGGCAAGTTAATTCTGGACTCGCCAATCTTAAAATCTTGAAAAATATTTTCAGTTTTTGAAAAGCATTGAAGACTGTACTTAATTATGAAGTTCCTTTGAAATACTGATCTTTAGTGATTTAAGTATCTCAGGACATTTTCAGTAAAGTTGAAAATTTCTGTTTTAA
The DNA here is from genome assembly GCA_028451465.1 of Erethizon dorsatum. Lineage (NCBI taxonomy): Eukaryota > Metazoa > Chordata > Mammalia > Rodentia > Erethizontidae > Erethizon > Erethizon dorsatum. The sequence continues at coordinate 75,534,582 of CM051831.1, forward strand.
AATTTATGCTACTGAAAGATTTCAAGAAATGCCTAGATTATTTGTTATTGATGATAAGTGAGTTAAAAGAAGAATATTAAACTTGAAGTTTTGATAAATAATAAAATTATTTGAGTTATCTAGGAATGTGATTCTTTTTAAGTAAGAATGAAACTCAACTATTACTTAAATAAGTGGTAACAGCATTTCTTATAGAAGGAAAGGGATAGTAAGCAGAAAGAAAAAATATCCTACTGAATTAATACTTTGGAAACCAAATTACCTATAAAAAAGTAAAAGTTACTAATTTTTATATTAAGCCTTTAATTTTGTCTTTACATTTAACTTGTTGTGGTCATTGTTAAGGCTGTGTCTATCAGAGAAAGACAGTTGGTTTGCTTTGATTGTTCTGCTTGAGGCAAGATTCTGGAATGTTCTCTAGAACCGTCATACCCCATTGAGTTGTAGTAATTTGCTACAGAATGAGTTGTATTATTTGCCAGCATCTAAATCTGTTCTCCTTATTCAAGATCATGTGGCTGAAACGAATGGAAATTATGATGTCCACAACCTAGAGAAATAATGAAACATAAAGCATTGTTTACTTACGTGAAGAATTTTTCTTTAATATTTTCTCATAATCTGCCAAAGATTTCTAGCCCCGTCTTGAGACACTTTCCCTCAGGTCTTCATGATCCCAGCTATTCATCATTTGTCAGTTTTTTCGGGCCTTCAGGACTTCCACATCTGCAGCTTCAACTGCCTGAAATTTTTTTTTTCCAGCCATGTCATCCTTCAGATTTTAACTTAAAAGGCAGTTCCTCAGCAAGGTCTTCTTTGAGTTAATCATTCCAAATTTTTCCACATTGTTTTCTCTCCTGGTACCTTCCTCTTATCCTTCTGGAATCCGCCACAATTTTTCTTTCTTTCTTTTCTTCCCTACTCTTGCCCCAGTACCTAGTATGTATTGAAGGGATGATGGATGAGTACACATTGATCTTGAGCAGGGTACTACTTAAGAAGCAGCATAAAACTTGGCAGGCATTATTAAAATTGATGTGGGCAGGAAATACATAGCAATACAGCATTGTTAGACCTATAAACTTTTATATTAATTCATTTTCTGCTTGCTATCACAGAACACCTATGACAAGGTAATTTATAAAAAAAAAAAAAAGAGGTTTGATTAGCTCGGAGTTTAGATCCCAGAGTCTAAGATTGGGTGGCTGTGTCTGCTTGGCTTCTTGTTGAGAGCTTCATGGCAGAAGTCATGTACAGAAGATAACACACATTGAAAGAGGAAGCAATGGAAAGGTGAGAAACCAGTAGTCTCACAGGAGCTATTCCAGTCCCATCAGAGTGGGAGCTTGCAGCGTGAATCCATCAACAAAAGCAGAGCCCCAAGCAGAGCCCCAGTGACCCGAACACCTCCCACTAGGCATCATCTCCCTATCCAAGACATATGCAAATCAGCAGGAGGTGTTGTTGATCTGTTTTGGTTTTGTTCAATTTGTTTTCCTTCTGTGGGTGGAAGGGGAAATTTAATAGTGCATAAGCCAGACAAAGTTAATTAAATTGGGCATGTTAATCTTGTATGGTCTAGAAGTATTTCTTTTAATCAGTTGGGGATTATGTTTTCATGTAACATTTTAGGAACGATAAAGGCCATGCAGCCACATGCATAACTTTTCTGCCTGCTGATCTATAATTAGAACCAGTGTTAAGAATCTGTGTTTGTGTAGAACTGAAACGTTAGAATTTTAAGTGAAACCACTTTCCACACATTTAATTATTTGTTATATATTAGCTATTCAGGACTATCATATTTAAACGTTTTACTGAGAACCATGAAATTGGAACCTTTGCATCTGTGTTACTATTTTTTTTAATGTAAATTAAAGTAGAATTTCAAAATCCCTGTAACAAAGATACTATTGAGTAGTCTTGGTCATAATCCTAGGTTAATGAACATATTAGAATAGTGTTTTGCACACAGGAATCTTTGTATGGTGCGCATCTCTTTTCTTAACAAAGGATTGCATTTTGGATGTTTCCTAAGTTAGCTGTTTCTTATCAGTTAAACTCTAGTCATTTAAAGTTTGGTGCTACTGATTCATAATTTTTCCTTTCATATGTTTTGGCTTTATACTAGACCACATGCCACATATACACTGGGTAGTCCATTAACACCTGAGTGAACTTTTGAGGACACAGCTTGACTTTTAGTTTGGTAATTTTTTTTTTTTTTTTTCATTTTGCCTCGTATTAGCTTTGTAGTACTACAAAACAATGTACATCTAACTTTACAAAGCGAAAGGGCTTATTTAGCTTCTAGCTTCCAGGACATTGCTGTTGCACCTCTGGTGAGGACCTCATGGCAAATGGTGGGTGGCAGTGGTGGGATCCCTTAGTAACAGTCCTCTCATTAGAACTCATGAGGTCCTATACAGTCTACCTCATAACCCCAGTGACCTGAGGAATTTACAACAGGTCCCACCTCCCGGAGGTTCTACCACAGCCTAATAGCACCATCCTCGGACCAAGCCTTTAATCACAATAGACTCTTGGGGAATATTCAGTCCACACGCCAGAACCATAGCTTGCCCTTACTGAAGTAGTAGGAGACATTATGTTGCACATGAAGCTTCTCTGAAGCCAAGGAACATTCATACCTTTGTCTCTGAAATAGTATAATCAGGTATTTTACTATATTTTAAATTTAAAACAGTATTAGTGACAGGTATTGATTGATTGATTGATTGGAAAAACAGTTTAGAGGCACAGATGGTCATCTACAAAAAAGCCTAGTTTTCATCTGTAAATCACAACTAAATCTGATTTTTGTTATATGATACTTCATAAGACAGATACTGTTTCAGGGTTTTCCATACTTCCTATAACAGAAAAAAAAAAACAGATCTTCATAGTGCTGAGTCTGGGGAAGTATTTTGTACAACAGAGGAAAAATCTGTGGTAGGAAATACTACTTCCTGTAGGAAATAAAGTACAAGGATCTAAATGTCTCATATAAACAGTGAATAGCCTTATTAGGCCATTTTGGATACCTATTCAATAACTTTAATTAGAAAGCTTTTCTGATCATGATATATAAGGATGTGTAAGGTATTGATACTATAGACAGTCTTACAAGTTGTTTTGATGTTGACGGCAAGGTTTACAGGGAAAGGAGACAGCAATTGCAGCCATCACTGTACATCATTTCCTTTTTGTTACTGTCTTGTCTCTTAACATCTAAGGCATCAGGATTTCATGTTCCACCGATAGAAGAGGCAGATTAAGTACATGTACATGGTAATTGGGTTTCATGATTTTACTAATTACATATAACCTGAGATATCCCTTTAAATGAAATGTCAGTATGTGAAAAGTTTTTTTTTTTTTTTTTTGTGGGTACCGGGGGGTCGACCTCAGGACCTCGCGCGCCAGCAGGCGTCCGTGCCGCTGAGCGATATCACCGGCCCCTTTTTCGTATGTGGGATCCGGGAGTCGAACTCGGGCCCTCGCGCTTGTCGGGCAGGCGCTTAAGCCGCTGAGCCATCTCACCGGCCCTGTGAAAAGTTTTAAGTACTGTTTTAAATTAGATAGTCCACAATAATAAATAATTTTTTCTTACAATGGCTTTCAATAGTAGACATTGTTCTTGCATTCGGGTAATCAACAAGAAATAATGAAGAAGTGTTTTTGAAAATTAGTGTATCATTTTATTTTTAAAAACCGGGTGATATTCTAGACTAAATGATATGACATTTTCAAATTAAAGTGAATGCTAAGTAACTTCGAAAGGATTTTCTTCTTGGAAATTTGGAGCATCCTAAAAATAACTGGAGGATTTGTGAAGTGAATAGAGTTAGGAATTATGGATAGAGGGTCTTGCTCTTGCAGAAAAAAAGAAAAAAAAAAAAGATGGGAGAATTGATTCTAGAGGAGTTCTGTACAATAAATAGTTGTAGTTTTGTGTGTGGGTGTTGATTTGACTTCACTGTGGTAAAAGGTCTTTATGGAAAGACAGCGATACTCATTATAATTATTTTATCCCTTTGTTCAATCATAAAGTGTTTACTTCATCATAAACTACAAAAGTAGATAAGAAAAATAACCCGTATTTCCTGAAATAGACATATTTTATGAGCTATGTAAAATGGTATTTTTAAATATTATTTTTTCATTACATTAGAGAAATATCAGTGTCTTTTCTGCAGTTACTACACAATGAATGGAAGAGGAAAAAACAAAATGGACTGTTACTCAAATTGTTTTAGGAGGACAATAACTTAAGAATTATGGCAAGTTGTACACGTTAAATTTTCTAGTCTAAAAATGTGGCATAGAAGTTCCCTAGAAGCTTCTGTTCCATTGTGGTTGAAATGTTTTCTCACCTTTTTGAACTGCCTCATTACTGCTGATGTAGGTGGCATCTCGAAATGTCCTTAGAGAAAGTTGTGTAAAACTTCCTTTGACCTTTCTGGACTTGTGGCTAACCTACCTTACACCTGCTGATTCTCTTTAAAGTCAAGTAGTGTTCAGAAGCTTTCTTTTTAAAAATACTTCAGTTACATTCTCTATATAATCATTTCTCAGAAATATATGTCTCAAAGAAAGGTGGAGAGTGTTTTGCGTCAGAGTCAAGACTATTACTACTCGAATTTATTAGTGCATATTCATTTATTCTATATTCTGTGCAAAAAAAGTGGGACTGAAATGGGGAAATACTACTTTTGTTCTTAGTTTTTTTTTTAACTTAAGTTTTTAATTCTACTTTTACAGTATGTGGCATCTAAATATTTTCTACCTTAAGGAGAGATAATTAAAATCCTTATTTTTATTTTTTTTTGGCTTTATTCTTTCAGTGAAAAATCATTTAATATCTAATAAAACTCATTTTGTAGTTTCTGTTGTTACCTGTATTAAAAGTTGCTAGTTGCCTCTAAAATTCACTTTATCCTTTTCCTGTGATAACATAGTTCCCCATTTTTATCCTCCCATAGTAAAGATAGAATTTCCCAAGCTCACAAGGAGCTGATGTGGCCCTGGGAGTACATTTTGACCAACTGGCTGCAGATAGAAGTGAGCTGTGCATGCCTTCCTCTTACCGTTTTGCCTGCTTTCTGCTGGCTAGAACAATACTAAAGTGAAGATACTTATGAGTTATCTCTGGCCGTGTGGAGGAGGATGACACCTCAGGGATGGCAGAAGCTCCATGGAGAAGGAACCTAGTGTTCTTAAGAACCTCCTAGATTAGAGCCTGCCACTCTTTAACCACAAAGGAAATAAACATCAGTGTCAGCAGGTACTCCCTGTATTTGTCACACACAGTAAAAACTATATGCTGAAATCCATCATCGTGCTGACAGTATCCACCATTTTTGGTATATCTTCTTGAGATTTAAGTTTCAAATTTTATGAAATACAGATTCATTAACTGTGTCTTGACTTGCAGAAAGCAGACTAAATTCATGCTAATAATGTTCTTCAGTATTATCGGCTTGTGATTTATATTATGTAGTTATTCTATGGTAAGCCATTTTGCTCCTCTCTGTTGGATTTCGCAAGGGTTAAACAGGGCGTTGCCTATTGATAGTCCAGATTTCCTGGGTTTTCAGTCTTTGTGTCACCTGTTACACGTCTTCCTTTCTCTTTCTCCCTCTCCTATGTCTTTCCCTTCCCCTGTGCGTTTGGCTGGTGTCTGTGTCAGTGCTGGTGCTGCTCTGTGTGGCTAGATGACCAGAGCCCGTGGTCCCTAATAAAGACCAGCCGCCTGGCCTCTTTCCTGAACACACACATGCTAGTGAAATTCAGTTCCTTGCTTAGGGAGTTTGTGGGTTTATATTATAATGGATGGAAAAATGCGCTGTGCTCTGCAACCTTTTAAACTAAGTAGCACCATTTACAAGAAATCATGAATGTTATGGGGATGGACTTCCATGTGGGAGACGAGTACTAGTGAAAAAAAACAGTTTCTTAATGATGAATGAGAAATTTCAGAAAGCATTGTATTGTTCCTCATTTTCAGTCCAAAAGGTGACTTGTCACATCATCACACTAGGGATGGTGATAGCTTCACTGAATGACAGGGTTTGGTTCCAAGTTATTTAGTTATGTTTCATTATGTTGAAATACTGTGTCCTTGGCAGAATCATTGTAAACTATTCTTGATGCTGTAGGTGGGAAAAACATTGAAAGGATGGCCATAGTATGGGAGCGATAGCCCTCCTACTGGAGTCTTTCCTAAGCTCTGTGTTTGTGGCTCTGCCAGATTTCATTACATTCTGTATGTCTAGCTATAAGTGCATACAAATATCTTGGCATTTTAAAGAAAACTGGAAGTGAATATATGTAATCTTTCTTGCCTCTGATTCATTTATAGTTTAAAATTCATTTTCTATAGAAGGGAAAAGTAGGGAGAATGTTTCCTTTCTATCAATATATATATTAAAAAGAAAACTTCTAACATCATAGTTCCTATCACCTGATCCTAGAAGCAGAATTTACTTTGGTGCACTGGGGTCGCCTGCATGCTACCGCTCTTCTGTTCATTTTTTTGGAACCTTTTTTTATTAAGGCTTCAATAATCCTCTGCCTTCATTAGCAAGCATTCTTGTAGATGCAGTTATCAGTCTTCATCGCAAACTCCAGCATTTGAAGGAAACTTTTCCCAGTCTTCCCACTATCATCTTCATTCTGGGCAGCTCTAGTACCCACCCAAATGACATCACTATCAGGAACTCGTACAGTGTTTCTGCATAGCCATATGCGTACCTGGCTATATCATTCTCAGAGGCTTTTAATTCTCCTCAGGCCTCACTCATATCCATACCTAATTGGGATCCCGTTAATCAATAGCTGGGTATATAAGAGTCCAAGCCCTGGTTTATCATATTACTGTGTAATTTGGGTAATCAACTTAAATTCTCTGAACTCCAACATCCTTCCTTCTAAGTAAGGTACCGTGAGATACGCCTAGTTGAGGTGTTGAGAGAAATTAGAAAGATATTGGGAGAGCTGCTTTTATTTTTTATAAGAGGTGTTTGTGAGAGAATGATAAAAGATGATGGAAAGGTAGGTAAGTTGGTAATGGAAGGTAAAGAAATAACAGGCTTGATCTTATGAAAGCTGTGAGGAACCATTGTATATATATATATTTTTTTTTTTTTTTTGTGGGTACCGGGGGTCGACCTCAGGACCTTGTGCGCCAGCAGGCGCCCGTGCCGCTGAGCGATATCACCAGCCCTTTTTTCATATGTGGGATCCGGGAGTCGAACTCGGGCCCTCGCGCTTGCCAGGCAGGCGCTTAAGCCGCTGAGCCATCTCACCAGCCCCCATTGTATATTCTTAAGCAGTGACATGGCACCATGTAAAATGCACATAAAACGTTCTTTTAATACATGTTACGGTGATAAAGATTGGTGAACAGAATGGGAAATTTAGATTTTATATTGAGAAGTTATTCCGTTTGCAAGCTGTGTCTAAATATTTTATTTCTTTTTAATGGAGAACATATTTTATACTGCATTGTTACACGATTTTACTTTATGAATGACTTAATAGAGAGCATTTTATGTATGTAGTAGATGTGTGTTCATTTCTTTGATCAAGGAGACAATGGATTTCTTTTGAAATATGTATTATTGCCCTGTAGTAATAAGACAGTGAACTTGAGTCTCCATAAATAAAACTGGGAATGTTTTTATCTTGGGGTACTGAAGCCATTAGAAGCCCAGTGTGTTTCACTTTAAATTTCAAGAATGTTTGGATTTGTTTTTCAGGTGCTTAATGAGAACAGTCTCTTAAAATTGTAAGTCTCATTAGGTTACTTTTTTTTTTTTTTTAATTTCTAGGAACGTTTATGTCCTAATAATCTCAAAGATAATGTTCATGTTTGAAATGAAATATGAGAGGAAAGATTGGGGTCTGCCTGTCGATGGGATGCATTCTTTATTATTCTAGACCTGAATGCTGAAACTCAGCCAGTGATAGTGATGTCATCCCTTTTTATAATATCCTTCACATCTTCTTACCAGGAAGAATTCGTTAAAAGCAGATCAAAATATCAGCTGATAGCAAAGTACTTTGTACATTAAAAACAATGTATTGAAAAAGGTTTTTTTTACTCTAAAAGTTGAGAGACAAGAGACAGGTAGTGCAATCTGTAATCGTTAATTTACCTTAATCTCAAATTTTCATTAATTCATTAACTTGTTTGTCAGTTATTTCAACAATGTTGAAGGAGGAGGAGGAAACAAACCACAAGGAAGTCAGCATAAACAAAAATGCGAAATTTCAGTTAGGGGTAAGTTCTATAAAGAAGAATGCTCTTCTTTACAAGAGGAGAAAGAGAAGATACCACGTAGTAATGCTCTGGGTACTGTCTGGGTTATTATGCTGTGGCACTGTGTGCATGCTTTTGTCCTTCCCTAACATTTTTTGTAAGGAGGGAGTACTTATTTCTCCTTATAAGTCTAAATCTAAAAGAAAGAAATTAGAATGGTGAAATCTGCCTCTCAGTGGCTGGAGAGAAGTAGAAGGATGTGGGAAACTCCCCTGCCCTGAATCCCCCTGCTGCCTAGTCAGAGTCACTGGATGAGGCTGCCCTGTTGACTTCCTCCTTCACATTCCACCTGAGATCCCGCAGAGGGAGTCACAATCCTATTTTAAGACTTCATTACCATGAACCAGTTATAAGTAGGTGTAAACATGAGATGGGTAGTAGGGAAGGGCACAAAGAAGAAAGGGACTTAGGGAGGGGAGATGAGAACTCGCCCAGATAGGCAGACTCAGCTTCACGATTTTCCTGAGCTGGGGCTATGTCTGTGGTGTTCACTCCTTTATGTGACAGGAATATGTGGCATTTGATTTAGGTTCCAGGTGCGTGTTTGTAAACTTGCTTGGATGACAGAACACCAACTTGTAGTCTCTTTACATGGATAGACATAGGAGGTATTTGATCTTTGAATTTGAGTCCCTGGTAACACACTTCACAGATAATATACCTTACAAGCCCCCTTCACATGAGATTGCAGTGCAGAGAAAGGAGGCTGCAGCAAGTCACCCTTGCCCTTCTTGTCATAACCCCTCTACAACCCCGGAAGAGTAAACAGGGCTACAGAGTGAACTCTTATAGATTTAACAACTGGTAAATCTGGAGTTTGGGGAAGGCTGAGGATATAGGAGGAAGACACCAGGAAGGGTTATTATTCCTGATTGACTGCCTGCTTCTCAGGAGGACTGATGGTGAGGAGAAGGGTTAAAAAAAAAAGAAGAGTTTTACAGAATCCACAACCACAAAAGGTAAAGTAGGGATGGTGACAATATGGTGGGAATGGAAAACTGCTTATTTGGATTTTTTAAAGAAGAAAAGGGAATTTGGTAGAGAGATCCAGAATAAGCTCTTCAGCATTAATAGTAGGGCTGCATTGGATGGGGGGTGGCATTGGGGGAAAAACGTAATGGAGAAATTAAGAAGGAAAGAAGCTTTTGAGCCGGTAAGGTGCTGTATACTCTGTAGAGAGTTTATGTGCGTAGAGTTCAGAGTTAGCTCAGCACAGGAGATCAGCTGCAGTTTGAAACTAAGAGGGTAGTTGTGGCCTAGACAGAAAAGCAGCTCCTTTTCAAAGGTCAGGGTTGTTGAGGTGCATGGCTCAGTCTATGCCTGACGGTAAGGGGAGGAACCCAGGAGGAAGGTGATAGCTTGTGTAGCAAAGGGTGCCGGTGACTGAATTGGGAAGGTTTGGAACAAATTGTGTGATTTGAAGTGGATTAAGCTCGTCAAGCAATGTAACATGTCCTATACGTTCCTTAAATACTAAATTCCTTGAACCTTAAGTTCTCTCATAATGTTATGAAAATAGTTTGTGTGTCCGAAAAATGTCTATGCTTAACTGCTGTGGCCCACATGGGTCTGGACACATTGAGAAAGGCAGATCTCAGTGGGTTAACGGGGGGGGGGGGTGCTCTCCTTACCCTGAGTTGTATGGATATAAGGGCTCCAAGCCAGGCAGAGATGCTATCAGGCCAGGGAGCCTTCTGTTTCAGGGCCGCCCTGTTCTGTGTGGTTTTGTCAGTGGCACTGATCGTAGCCAGAAACAGCTGTTTCAGAGAAGTTCAGACTTACCATCTATTTTTGGTAGAAGCAGGAAGAAGGTTATAAACCATGTTTCAGTTTTAGGGCCTTTTGTAGGGGCCTAAGATAAAGCAATTGAGACCTTCTGCCCTCTTGTCATTTAACTTAACAAACTTAAGCACAGCCTTTTAATTTCAACACACTTCACTTCTGGGGATGAATAGAGCATTGAGCGGATTCTATAAACAAATACTTTTCTGAGCTATAAATAGGAACACGAGCAGCGCACAGGCAGCATGTCATCCAGGAGCTGGTGTGTGGAGAGAGGCCAGGCCCAGGAGCTCTGTCTGCTGCACTCTGGGAGAGCAGTTCTGCTTGCTTTGATTTAAGAAGTGGTAAAGTTGTAAAGAACAGACAATGCTGATTACCTGAAGGCAGCTATAGAAAAATAATTTCACTTTAAAGAAACCACAAGATGTAAGAGCAAAATAATGGATAGAATTGTTTGGGTGCAAAGGATAGCAAAGGAAAGTGAAGAACATTTTCATGCAAAGAGGTGTTTTTCCATCCTTATGTAAAGGGTCCTAGTGTTATCCCTTCACTGTATTTTAGATTTAATTTGTTTGTTTAGTTTTGCTCTGAATGTGCCTGAACAGATACTAACCTCCCAGCAGATGTAACTGCGTGAGAACATTATTTTAGTTCACTTTCAAAGGGAGGAGGTACAATTCACAGTACTCAAAATAGAGAGCACCAGTTAGATCCAGAATTGACTAGTTGGAGAATCTTTGCCTGCTCATCCTAAGAATAGGACCTGAGCTATTTGAAGTGTTAAGAGACCTAGCACATGTGAGAACTGGTAAGGGACTTTATTTCTTTCGCATTCAGCTTGACTTTTCTGGAGCAGCTTTGCGGTGCTTCTCACTGTGAGAGATTACACGTGTTATCCCATTCAGAGGTGGAACGCGCTGTCAAATAGGTTAAACGCTTTTACGTTATGCCCATGCACATCATGTACATACGAATGCGGATGCATAAAATACAATTTTATAAATAGAAATATGAATTGTAACTTACAGTTGTAAGTGATAAATTATACCACCATACAATGAGACAGGTCCTTTTGTAAGCTGTATCTGTGTTGGTGTGGATCTATCCTGAAGGAATTAAACAAGTAAAAAGAAAATGAAACAAGGTGCAGGACAGTGTGTTTAGTGGGATGACAATGAGGTGAACAAGGATATACAAAGTCATGGGCGTTCGTACCTGTTTTTATTTGGACCATGAAAAAGAGTGGGAAGACATGAAATCATGATCTTGGAAAAGAGAAACTCCTTTTCTTCCTCTGAGATGCGAAGAAGTTGGGTAAAGGTATGGAGAAACACTGAAAGGATGAACTAATTAAGAAGGAAAGGGTGGGAAATCATTGAAACACATCTCAATACCTGGGAATCTTGAGAAAGCCAAGGTCACAGATGGTGGTTGTAGTACTTTCTAGTCTGTTCAAGGAGTTGTGTACAGACGCACATTTGGCGTTAGCACTTCTGAAAGGCCCTGCCATTTGTAATCAAGTTCTCTTTCTACCTATTTTCTAGAGATTTTTTTGGGGAGGGCAGTAATATTAAGTGAATCTGTACTCATTGTGAAATTTTAACATCCCATCTATGGATTGGTTTTTGTGGTGGGATACTATTGTATCACTAGAAACTGCTCTGGCACTTGACTTTTAAGAAGGTTAAAATATAAACCCTTGAATTGTTTGTTCAGCATTGAAACATTTGTAGATTTCTTAGGCCCATATGTCTCTATTTAAATAGAAGATTAGCTGTATATCTGATCTTTGATGGACTAGGATTGTAGAATAATGTTAGCTAGGCATCTAAATTCTTTTGTGTATTGATGTGTTTTGGTGTTGGATATAAGACAGAAGTACCTAGATCAATTTTCTTCATCTTATAAAATTAGGAAAATAGAAACAGTATGACTTGCTTTTCATTTGACATTTGCATAAAAGTGAAAGTATGAGGAGCAAGGCGTCTTGTGGAACCTCAGAAGCATTAGAAACAGCTGACATAGTTCCAACCTTGCAAAACCAGGTGGTTGTCCTTCAAAGTAGAAGAATGAAATCACAAACAAAAAGGAGGTAGTTAAGGAGGAGTGTTCATTGGAAGAATAGCAAGAAAGGAAGCTCCTGGTAGCTGGAAGGGGCCTTCAAGGTGGCAGATACGTCTGGGAGAGTCTTTTATGGATAAGCATAGCATGGGAATCTGCCCAGTGCCCAGTGGTCACCCAACACAGGTGGGTTGGTGGGCACAAAACAGCCAGTTGAAATTCAGGATTTTCCAATGCAGGGTTCAAAAGAAAGAGTTACTCAGCATCCCTGAATTCCTGGAAACCAGCCCCAGCACTGGTGTAGGGAGTGGCTGCTACCTTGGTGCCTTCCATTCTGACCAAGAAGATTTTTGCCATGGAGTCAGAATCCTTAATTGCTTCTCCTTATTCTAACTCCTATTATTTTCCCTGTGTTTGCTTTTACATTCCTGAGCCTAGCAACCTGTATAGCTTGAGTTAACTCTTAACCTGGAGTATATGTATGTGTGTGTGTGTGTGTGTATGTGTGTATATGTGTATATGTATATGTATATGTATATTTTCTCTATAAGGCCAACCACCAGATTCCATCTTAGGCACTGTCCTTTGCTAGCTGTCTACTTATAAGCTGAAGAGTTAAACCGTCACTTCATATCCTGACTTCAAGGATATAAGTCAAATACTCTTTTTATACCAGAACTTAAGAACTTTCATTAAAAATGTTAAAGTTTTAGTTTTTATAAAGTTAAAATTTCACTTTTCCTAATATCACAGTGGAGAAGGAAGCAACGAAAAAGATAAGCTTCCTAGAACTTTTGAAGCAAAATGAATACTCTCACTATCAGTTCTGTTTGTTTCCAGTACAGGTGCAGAATCTAGTTTCTCTGTATGTATTTTCTTGATTATTAAGGTATGAAATTCTTAAAGCATTGCTCAGAATTTCTCTGAAAGTTTTACATTTCAGTTTTGTGCATCGTTTTGAAATTCATAAAACTTAATTATGAGAGGGATTTAAAACCAAATGTCTGCTGTTCTTCCTCTGAGTTGCAGAGGGCTATTTTCTGTTGGCATCATAAGAAGAAAGGAGATGAATGGTTTGAGGAACTCCTAATTGATAGCCTTGAACTTCGGCCCCCTCATGCTTTGTGCTCATTTTGTATTACAGTTTTTTTCCTATATATAAATTAAATCTTGTTTTTACTGCTTAAACTGTTTCTGCTAACTTCTTTCCTAACTCCAATACACTTTGGACTAGTGGGATTTTGTTATAAAGATAAATTTTTATTTTAGGAATGTATTTTTTTCTGTGTAATAATAGAAGAGTGATGTACCGGGGGATTTTGCAATTGTTCGATTCTGCTTATGTAGATGAAGTAAAACTGAAAGAAAAAGTGGCATCCACTTAAAGAATTACACTCTATGTCAATTTGTGCAAAATTCTGATGATCCTTTGTTGCTATACATGATAGCTGGAAGTTTTCAGGAGCACAGTAACAAATCCAAAAGAAAAAAACCAAAGGCCATATTATTGATTATTTTTGATCAGAAGTTGAATTGTTTCTGTATAGCCTGCTTTTATCCCATGTATTTTGATGAATCATTTAATTTGATTTTCAGAGAAACTTCTTGCTCTAACTTAAATATTTATGGTGTTCTCTTCAAGTGGTTTTTTAGTGGTTGACCATATGTAGTTGATATATGAAGCTACATTTAATCAAATTATATTTAATATTTTACCAAATGTAAAGCACAGTGGAGTTATCATGTAACTATTTGTGAGTGGAAGGATTTCTGTTTTGCAAAATAACAGGTGCAGTTGTGAAATGAATTCAGAGAATGTTGGATTGAAACAAACTTCTTTTTTTCACTCTACCTACTTTTGCTGTCAATCATTTTCTCTTTTTTCTTTCATTCTTTCTTTCTAAAACAAATTAATAGCACAGGAAGTAGCTCACTTTTCTAAATTTAAATCTCTGGAATGTATTTTTATATCCTGTAAACTATACATGACTAACAATTTTGAAGTGAGAAAGTTAAAAGGCTGTATACTCTGTTTATAATTATTTAAATAAATTAAACTAATCTTCACAGTCATCCAATTTTCTAAACCTCAGTACACTTTTCATGTTTTAATTTATTGGTTGAATAATTCTTGTAGTGTCTGTTGTGCTCAGAATTATTTAGAGAGAGTAAATTCAGTAAATACAGTTATGGTTATGATAAGTCTATCATCATGACTGATCAGAGTTACCCATGATTTTCTTTGCAGTTAAATTTATTGTGAGACTATATTTGTTGCCCCATTTGAAAAATGCCAAGGTAATGTTTCAGAATTTTGATTGATGTGAAAAGGCTATGTTGTCATTGTGCTTTAGTTTTAAAGTTCTTTAGTACTTTTAGTAGATAATACTCTTAGCATTAACTCACTTCATTACTTTTAAAATGTTTTTCCAGTTGTCCTACCTGTATTGGAATTTCTTTTTATCAATGTGGAAATATAATCTCAATAGATGTTGCTTATAGATGATTATGATCTTGTCTTAGTTACTTTTCTATCCTTGCTGAGACAAAGTACCCAACACCCAAAGTTAAAGAAGGAAAGGTTTATTTAGCTCACGGTTTGTAGAGCCTCAGTCCATAATTGGCTGGCTCCAAGGCAGGGTGGCTTGGCAGAGGGGCATTGCAGAGGGGAAACAGTTTATGGTAGCAGAGGACAGCAAAAGCAAGTCAGGGAAGCAAGGGACAAGCCTCTTTCTGCCCCTTTTAGCTTATCTAGACTGCTGGGATCAGGGCAGTGCAAATCCAGTCAGTGGACTGATCCAGCAATCGCCCACTCTTAATCCCAGCACCCTTAATCCCAGCATTGAACCATGAATCAGTCACAAATTAGATTCTGCTACCTCCAAAAAAACCCCATCTAAAAGTGCATGAGGCTTTGGGGGACATCTAGACACAAACCATAATAGATCCATTAAAATTAATGGTGTATTTACTAAGTGGAATTATCATGAGATAGAGGACTTTGTTTTTAATGTCTAGAATCTGATTCTATAATATTTGACCTGTAGATGCATTTTATTATTACTAATTTATTAATTTACATTGTTTGGAATTATCGTCAGATGTTTAAGATAACTTTTCATTAATTCTGATGAAATTTATGGTATTTTTGATAAACCATTTTAGTATTGATTGTAACATATATAAAAGAAAACACATTATTTTCTAGAAACCAGAATATTTAGAGTTAATATCATATAGAGATACTATAATTAAACATTTAAAAAATATTTATTTTTGTAAATATACTTTGTTCTGGGAAATAAATTTCAACATAATGGTTTAAAATGCTCAACTGATAGACATAAAACTTAAGGCAAGTTAGGTTTTATTAGTTATGACAATGTTTCTTGCTTTACATGTTGTGTATAAATACCAGAGACGTCTAGAATGCTTCTTAAATACCAGCACAGTAACCTGAAAACTTGAAGTAGACTCTCTTCCGTGTGTCTGTATAACTTAACTAATAGAGTACACAGCTCTTAAAAGTCTTCCCTACTAATGCCTTCTGTTGCTTCTTAGATTTTGGAATATTAAAGTTTTTAGAACTTACCCTTTTAGGATTTTTTTTGGCATAATTGTTCAGCTCAGTGGCTTGACCTTTGCTGTACCTTCCACTGCTTTTTAAAAATACTCTGGTTTTTAGTAATGTTATCTCTCTCTTTCTCTGTCTCTCTCTTTTCCCTCCCCCGTTCTTTCCTTCCTTTCTCCTTTCCTCCCTTCTTTCCTTCCTCCCTAACTACTCCTACATTTTTCTTACTGGGTCCTTTCCCTCCTACATGCCTTTGTTCCCCAATAATTCTTCTGTTAGTGTCACCAATCTGCACATCACCTGTTCCTACTCATCCTTTAATTAATTTATTTTTACCTTTTTCTGCTTCACCTCTTTATTCAGTCCTGAGCTGTACTGACTCCTCTCTCTTAGCAGTAGTAATCTCTGCTCCTTCTTGCCCCCATAGTTCTTGCAGCTATGTTATACTTCAGCCTTCTCTGTCACGGCAAGATTACTGTAAATGTCTGTCCTCCAGTATCTTTTCCCATTCTGCTAAAGCTAGAGAAGTCTTTAACACGTAATCTCATTGTGGGCATTTGCTTTTGTTGGAAAGATTAAATACCTTCTTTGTAGTTTGGTTTATTTTATATACCTCATCTTACATATTACTACTTCTGACTTGTCTCCATGTTTATTTCATTCTTTCATAATCCAGAAACATGTCATAATGTTCCTTTAGGTATGATTTCCTTCCTTCTCATCTGGAATCTGTTCACCCTACCTACTTCTGTCTCAGTGTTGCCAGTCAGCCTAGGGTACTTTTGCTCCATTAATATGAAATTGTGAATTGGCAAAGTATAGCTCTGCTGGCGGTCCTAATGTCACCAGAGGTCACCAGGTAATGCTGGATGCTAACAGTCGACATAGCCAACTGCTGGTCACTACTGCTGCCTGCTGTCACCGTCCATTGCGAGCTTGAGCTGGACACCACAGGTTGACTGTACTGGGTGCTGGTCTCTGCCACTGGTCTTCTTTGCCTGCTGGTCCTCTGGAGCTCTTTATTGCTAACAACTCTCAATGTTTATTGCTCTTCCTTTTGAAACAACTTCTCTGTCCACACTACTCAGGATAAAAAAAATCCCAAATAGGTTTACAGAACTTTTGGACCCCATACTACCTGAGAAATAAATCATGAGCATGTTTACAGGAGCACCAAAGTGAGTCTTTATTCTCTCAGGGCTTGTGCTGCAGTGCAGGGGTGTCAGTACACAGGAGGGAGCCCTCATAGACCAAAACTGGAGAAGTGGCTGCAGAGCGCTGCATATTTAGCACCTGCAGATCCATTTCAGTAAGGGGCAGAGCTGAAAGTTTGGTGTGAATGTTGGGTAAGCAAATAAGGGCCCAGATCCAGGGAGGCCTTCCTGATCTTAGCTACTCCAGGGCACCTTCTTCCTTCTTCAGAAAGGCAACAGCATCCTCTTAAGTGGCAGGAGGGGGAGAGGGACGCTAGGGTACCTGTCTGGCTGCACTCATAATGGAGAGGAGAATGGCAATTTGAGGATACTGAAGCAAGTTGGCCCAGTGCATTGTGGGGGGAGTGAAAGGGGGTAAAGAGATGTGTGTGGGGGGGTGCGCTGGCCAGTGGCCAAGCTATGTCCCCTCTCTAGCCAGTACGGGGAGAAATGAGAGTCAGGCACTTTTCGTATTTCTCACCAGCTCTTCCATGAGGTGTTAGGACTTGCGGTTTTCTCCTTTTTATGAACTATCTTACGTTCTTAGAACAAGGATACCAACGTGTGTCAAAGTGTGCTTTGTTTTTTATTACAGTAATTTCCCTCATCCACAATTTTGCTTCCTATGATTTAGTTACCTATGGTCAACTGCAGTCTAAAAATATTAAAGGGAGAATTCCAGACATGAGCAACCTAGACATTTTAAGTTGTGTATGATGAAATCTTCCATACTGTCTCATCTGGGATGTGAATCATCCCTTTGTCCATCAGTCCATGCTGTATACCCTACCCACTTCTTAGTCACTTAGTGGCCTTCCTAGGCATCCTGTTAACTGTTGCTGTATTGCAGTGCTTGTGTTTAGGTAACTCTTATTTTATATAATAATAACCCCCAAGTTCAAGAGCAGTGATTCTGGCAATTCCTTTATGCCACCGAAAAGCCGTGAAATACTTCCTTTAAATCTTTTTTTTTTTTTTTTTTTTTTTTTTTTTGTGGGTACTGGGAGTCGGACTCAGGACCTCGTGCTTGCCAGCAAGCACTTGTGCCACTGAGCGATATCACTGGCCCCTTTTTTTCCTTTATGTGGGTACCAGAAGTCGAACTCAGGACCTCACGCTTGCTAGGCAGGCACTTACACTGCTGAGCCATCTCACCGGCCCCTTCCTTTAAATCTTAAATTGAAAGTTCTTGACTTGAGGTTACCCAAACCTAATGTCAGAATGAAACGTGTATGTAAGGTTTGCTACAATCTGTGATTTCAGGCATCCACTGGGTATTAAACTTACCCCCATGGGGAAGTGGGAACTACTGCACTTGAAATTTTGGTAGACTTGCCACCTAATTGAAATGTAGGTTCCTTTGGCAGGGACCATTTTTTTGGTGCACTACATTGCAGTAGTACTAGGCCCATTTTTTTGGTGCTAAGTAAAGTTGATGGTTGATTGAATTGATTAAGGAGATGTAATCAACTTTCAAACAGAAAACTGTTTCTTAAAAATATTGAGCTTTGCATTAGGCAAATAATATACGTGGACAGATAAGGTACAATTCTGTTTAGGCACAATTTCTTTTGTTCCCTTGTTTTTCTTCCATTGTGGGGGTGAGGATCAACCCAGAGCCTTGCAAATGCTAGGAGAGTGCTCTACCACTGAGCTACATCCCCGACCCTGCTCTTCATTTTTATGAACTTCTTTCTGGAGTGCTTTTATTTTTTCAGTGTAGTCTTTAGCATAGGTAATAATTAAAAAAAAAAATCTGTGACAGTTTCATAAAGGCATTTGTAACCTTGGGCATACATAATTGCTTAACATTGCAAAATGAAGCTTTTGAAGAAGGAAATGTGTACATACTAAAATTAGGCAAACCTGCCTAGGAGTTGTCTAAATGGTTTAGAAAATATGACTGACAGGTTTGTTTCATGTGAGTTTGAGTCAGTCAACTTATTTTTTAAATTAATAGTAATGATAGTCAACTTACTAATTTCATAGTTTTGCAAAGTGAAAAGGTTAAATCAGATGACACCATGCGATCTTTGTAACTTTTATGGGATCTGATGAAAGTTGTTGATATTCCATTGTAATATAAAGGTCATTAATGCTATTCCGTGGATTTTGCTTGTCATTCTTTGAACCAAATGGATGCTTTTATTTTATCTCTACTTTCAGTACTACAGTCTAAGAGAATAAAGATATTCTTATTATCCATGCAGTAAGGATGTAGGTAGCTATAGGTATGTAAAGCACTCTGTTGTATATATAAAGCTCAGATTGCCCTGAAGAAACAAATTTCCTATACTAGGAAAGTAGTACAGGAATACAAAAGACAGTATGGTTTTGCATTAATAGTATGCTAGGAAATGATTTCAGAGTAGTATAAGCAAAGAACTTCTGAACAGGGAGAAATTTCTTATAATAGACTGAGCTCCTGACAGAGAATTTTGTGGTTGAAGCAGCATTTGATTCCATCTTCAAAAGCAGATGGAGTACTGGTGGACTGAGGATGGGAGATGGAGGGACTACACGGTGCAGGAGATATAAGGAGATGGTGATACTGGGGAGGGGTAGAAAATTTGGCTCTGGATGTGGGTGATACTAGATCATGGAGATACCTGAATCTTAGACTACAGAATTTTTGCATATTCATTCAGGCATGATGAATAATTGCAGGTCCATGACATGATCAAAGTTTTGTTTATGCAGATTGATAGCAATGTGCAGTATAGATTGGAAATCGATGAAGTTGTAGTTGGGATACCCCTTAGAAGCTGGTGAGGTCCTATTAAAAAAAAATAATTGAAGCCTATAATTAATGTACTGGGAACAAATGAATAGGTAAAAGAGTGACTTCAGAGTAGTCAGCAAAAACTTCATGCGGTATTCCTTTATTCCGTTAACTCTTTTTAGTTATTCTTTCAGCTTTTATGCACTGAGAGTATTCCACTCCAACGTATGCAGCGGTGGAAGACAGTTAATTAAAAAATTTGTTGTAGCATCAGAGTGTTTACCGTCATGACAAATAAGTTAGATCAGATTAGTTACAGAAATTAAATAGAGTTAAATATACTATTTGCATAAAACAAAAGAAAATGAAAGCAGTAGTCTCTGGAATGAAGATTAATTCATTTAAGTGTGTCTTAGTTACTTTCCTCTCTTGGCTGAAACAAAATACCCGACACCCAAGGTTAAAGGGGGAAAGGTTTATTTAGCTCAAGTTTATAGAGGTTTCAGTCCATAATCAGCGGGCTCTAAGTCAGGGTAGCATGGCAGAGGGGCAACAATTCGTGGTGGAGGAAGACAGCAAAAGCAACTGGAGAGAGGGGAGAGAACAAGCCTCTTTCTGTCCCTTATATTGTATGTAGGCTACCCGCCCTAGGGCAGGTGTAGCACTCACACCCTTTATCTCAGGACCCTTAATCCCAGCATTGCACTACAAATCAATCACACACTCTAGATTCAGCTACCTTTGAAAAAGCCCCATCTAAAACTGCATGAGGCTTTGAGGGGACCTCCAGGCACAAACCATAACAAAGTACATTGACAAATCATTGTATCTGGATTCTTTGTATATTTTTCATCATATTGTATTTTCTTCATTATCTTTGATCCATTTATAAGCATAAAGTAGTACATAGAAGGTTTGTTTGGGAGAATTTAATTTTGTCCAAATTCTGTTCAGATTTTGGGTCTCCTTAATTCTGCAAATCATGGGGTGGTGTGAGTGTTTGAGCATAAAAAACATATGTTTCTTTTTATTTTTGTTAAAAAAGTAAAAAAGAATAAAGCCATTCAGTCAAAATTATTTAGTTAAATTACATTTGAATCCAGACCACAGATGTGGTTTCAGTGCCAACTTTTCCTATTTTAGCAGTCTTTCTGCGTGGGAGTCTAATAGGCTTTGAAGGCAGTGTATTCTATAGATTTTCATCATTGAAATGCTGCCTGATGTGAAGGAAGAGGGGAGTGGAAGTTCCAGAAGCTGGAAAGAGTTGGGAAAAGCCATGCTTGTCTGATCTTAGTTGACACCATACTGTACTTGATGTCCTTGTTATTGAAGTGCTAGCCTCCCCCCAGTCTTACAATATTGGTTCCATGAGAGTAGTAGTTTCTTGTGCCTCATATGTGAATCTTTCTGCACAAGATTCTATATTCTGCATATTTCTGTGATAAATTATAAATGTAGTATCGTTTTGTCCTTTGGTAGTATAACCATACAAACCTGAAAATACTTAATTCCCTTCCCCTTTATTAAGGAATAATTTGTATTTGTAATTTGAATTAATTTTCACAGTGAAAAATGCTAATATTTATTTATTTTTTTTTTTTGTGGGTACCGGGGGGTCGACCTCAGGACCTCGCGCGCCAACAGGCACCCGTGCCGCTGAGCGATATCACCGGCCCCTTTTTCGTATGTGGGTTCCGGGAGTCGAACTCGGGCCCTCGCGCTTACAAGGCAGGCGCTTATGCCGCTGAGCCATCTCACCGGCCCAATGCTAATATTTAGGCGTAGGAGAATTGATGAGTGTTTATCACTTCACTCGAAATGCCTCTGCATAAAAATTACGTTGTAAATACAGTAACGTGACTAAGGAGCCACCCACTTGTATGTAATAATACTTTAGAATAAGCAATAACTATTCTCTGTAAAGTAGATTTTCCTTTTTTGTTTTTGTTTTTGTTTTTCCTTTCTCATTTGTCCATGCAGGGTCTCCCAGGATTAACTGCTCAGGAAGCTGGGGTTGAAATTTGCAGTCCTGCATCAGACTCCCACAGTGCTGACATTAGAGGTGTTATCTTAGCAGTCTTTAAAATATTTTCTTCTCTGAAGCACTGCAAAATAGATATATCAGCCCCATGATACTCATATTAGAGGTTTTGTTTGATCTGTTTAATATGACTTCCTCTGGTTTTATGTTTTCGTTTGTTGCTTAGAAAGATTGTGTTATTATAAGGTGAATATTAATCATTTTATCGTACTACTTCTGTCTATGGAAAATAATCTGCCCTTGTTTCTATTTTACATTGCTGTGCTAGCTGAATTTTACCCATCTAAAAATATTATTTTGGCAGGTTCTCTTTAATAGTATTTGAAATACTGTTTTTGAATTAATATATACTATTTTATTCCTTGCTTTATCCTTTAAAATGCACTTTGATACCTGATAGCTTTATAGCTTTGAGATGTAAATGGGGTTGATGATTTGATTTACATTTTATAGATAAGAAAGTTGATAGACTGTCTGTTTAAATAACCCCTATAAGATGACTAAGTTGAAATACGAAATCAAGACTTAACATAGTGAAGGGGAAGCTCAGCAAATATCCTGCATAAAATTGTACAGAAATAAGAACAAAGAACAAGCTTTCCACATCTTTGATAGGTTCACATCTTAAACATAACCCGTTTACAGTTGTGGCAGACCTGTGGCATGTGTGTTGTTTTTCTTTTAAGACAAAAGACATTAATGTGTGAGTTGTATTTTCTAAACTAAAACCTCAGTATTCAGGTTTAATTGCAGCGTTGGCACTTTGTGATGACTAAGTGGGTTTTGTGTTGCAGTTTGGACGTTCCTCTCCGAGAGCTTCGCCGTCACTGATGGGCTCCTCTGGATCAGTTGCTTGCTATCTCTGTGCCTGCATCTCACATCAGGGTTTCCTGCTTTCACTGTTGCATCCACGTGGACCCTTTTTTCACAATCCTTTCTAATTGTTCCACTTTCTTTCAAAACAAAGCTTTTGCCCATGCTCACTTCTGCCTGGAGCTCTCATTTCTTCCTTTTAGTTCCAGTAACTCCAATTTATTCTTAGATCTCCTCTACCTTAGGAAGGATCTTGACTTCACCGGCTCACATTCCTTTGCTTTGCCTTTGGCAGAGTGGCGATTACTCCTTTTGCACGCTGGCGTCCTTGCTGCCTTTCCTCCTCTTTTCTGTGAATCCTGTGTTGACCTCCACATACCTGCTGTATTCACCGTTGTCTCCATAGTGGTGAGCATAGCCATTGAGGCATAATAGGTGTTCAGGAAATATTTGTTGGATGAGTGGATGGATTTAATGATGATTTGATGAAATTTGTCTTTTAACATTTAAAACCAGCAGTTTTGTTGGTCTTTTTCTGCATTAACCTATCTGTCCTCTTTTACTCTGTGTGCCACTAGTAGCAAGGCAGAACTGTGGGTGTTACCTGTAGGCTTATGTCATCGAAGGTTAGGTTAAAAGGACACATAAGTGTAAGACTAAAATGAGGAATGAAGAAAGGGACAGAGACCAAGTATTAAAAGAATGTGATTTACACAGGGTTACAGAATTTTAAATCTGGACAAATGCTGTGATTTATCTAAAGAAATTCTCTCTCTCTCTCTCTCTCTCTCTCTCTTTTCCTCTTCCTCCCTCCCTCCCCTCCCTCCCTCCCTCTCTGTCTCCCTTTCTTCCTTTGTCTCTCTCAAACTTTATTTTTACAAAAGTTAATATGTATAGCACAATATCAATAGCAAGATATTGTTGATGTCATCCAAAACCTTATTCAGATTTCTCCTGTTTGCATGAATTCATATATTCATTAGAGAGGGAGGAAAGGAGGGAGAGAGAGAGCAGTCTTTTTTTTTTTTTTTTTTTTTTTTTTTGGTCTTTTTTGGTCTTTTTGAGACAGGGTCTCACTGTGTAGTTCAGGCTGGTCTTAAACTCACTCTAGCCCAGGCTGGCCTCGAACTCACAACAATCCTCCTGCCTCAGCCTCCCAAGTACTGGGATTACAGGTATGGGCCACCACGCCCTCCGAGAACAGTCATTTTTAAAGTGAGGAAGTAGAAGTTGATGTTCAAGGTCTTCAAGCCATGAGGTGAGAAAAATGATTCTCGCACTCCGTATTGCTGTTTGCCCACCAGCCAGCCATGAGCTCTATCATAGAATTTTAGAAGTATCAGGGATTATTCATTAGCATTCGTGCCAGAATTTGACTAATCTTCCTATATTGAAAGATACTAATTATGCCTCTTAGCCAACTGTGTTTATACTGACTCAGTGTAGTTTTATCAACTTGAATCTGTATCAGAAATTGGAACGAAAGCCCTACTTTTGTTTTTGCACAGGAAGAGTTCTCTACTATTTAAGGAAAAGCCTAATTAAGGTTTCCTGAAACTGCCTTTTAATCACTTGGATTAGAATAAAAAGAAATGTTTTTAATCACATACTTATCTGCTAATGCTTTTCTTTCGGTATCTAATTGCGCGGATAAATACTGGTAATAAAAGTGGAGACTTAATGGGACTTCAGACGTGGTTTCTGAACTATGTATGCTACATAGTACATTAAATAGTGTTTTAAATGTATAACTATGAAGTACTCTGTATTTAAAATTGACTACCAGTCAACTTTAGCATTTCCTGGAAGTAGCAGCCTCTCACACCTAACAAGAAGTATACAAAAGTTTATGTACAGTTTGATTTTTGTGTTGGAATCAGATTTTTTAAAATTAGCCTTTTTTTCATATTGCAAATAAAATGAAAGAAAATGATTTATAACTAGTTATAACTGTAAATTATTTTTTCAGGCTTCATAGTGTCCCTGAGCTTAAATATTCTAGCATTTGACATTACCAGTACAGTTTGTAAGTTTCCTCTGACTTGTAATTTTTAGGTGTAGAAATAATGTCTTATGCGTACTGGCTGTTTATCCTGTAAGTGGTTCAAGTTTACATTTTCTGACTTTTTTTGGTCATTTTTCTAAGATAGATTAGTTGATGAGCTACAGAATACAGCTTGTCTTTTTAAATGTGTTATTCTTAGGCACTTAGAGTAACAAGCTAAATGAATCTGATTTACAAAAGAATAATTCTAGGTACATTAATTATACTCTTCAAGTTTCTTTAACAAAGGAACTTTTGTTGTTGTTGTTGTTAAGATTTAGGGCCAAGAAACTTTTGCTTTAGTAATAGTGCTTGTTATAGTGATTACTATTAGAAATGTAATTACTTTTGTGGAATAAAATGAAGGAAAACATTCTTCAATAAAAAAAAAAAATCTTTGAACTGACACTATTTCCAGGCCAGCTGATTTTAAATTAACATCAATCCACAGCAGAACCAGTTGAGCTTAATTTGTAGAGCTCTTGCTGAGAGGTGAAAGCATGTTTCCGCATGTGTACTTCTTGTGCTTGAATTGGACATTACCTTATATTTCTTTAAATCAGTGAAGAGTTTAATGTTGCTTTCTTCTCTTCTGTCTACAAATGTGTTTCTTCAGCAATTTTAGGCTAGCTATTTTTGTTACACTAGTTGATAAGGGGGTGCTGGGTCCCTGTTTCTAAATGTCTCATCTTTGTTTCTCACTGAATTTCAGAAGCAAGATTCTGGGACATTAAAGCCACATGTGTAGTTTATCATTGCCTTATTACTTTGTTACATAGTATTAAACTGTTTACGTGACCTTTGCCCCATTTGAACCTTCATTTGTTACAGAAAGTAGTTAACCAGCCAGGGTTTACAAAGGAAAACAATAAGAACAGTGTTTGGCATTCTCTGGGCCAGCCTGGATTGGTATGCGTTCCTATCTCCCAGTCTTTGCGTTTATGGATATAATGACAGTAAACAAAGTGCGCATAAACAGACTTTTTATTAGTTACATTGGGATTAAAAAGGAATCCCAGGGGCCGGTGAGATGGCTCAGCGGCGTAAGCGCCTGCCCGGCAAGCGCAAGAGCCCAAGTTCGACTACCGTATCCCACATACGAAAAAGGGGCCTGTGATATCGCTCAGCGGCACGGGTGCCTGGTGGCGCGCGAGGTCCTGAGGTCGACCCCCCGGTACCCGAAAAAAAAAAAAAAAAAAAAAAAAGGAATCCCAGATAGTGGTGAGGTTATTCTTTTGGTTGTTATTCTTAGCAGACTATATGCATGCTTAAAAAATAAGGGAAACTCTGTTGCTAGGGTGTGGGACAGAGGCATTGTGTTGTGTTGGTTGGTTATAAGGTGTCCTGTTAACCCTCGCTCAGCATTTTGGCTTTTGGAGAAGTTGGATGACTGCTGACATTTTCAGTTGTGATATTCCGCTCACGCCATTCAGCTGACTGCATCAATTACCTCCTAGGGTTAAACTCCTTGTCGGTGGAATACATGTTGCTTCTATGCTTATTTCTTTCTTTTAAACTACTTCTAATTTTATTATAACAAGATGACGTATCATGAAACCAAAGGTATTTTGTAAAGATTTGGTTTATGTTTATATTTGTTTTCATCTCTCCAGTCATATATCAATGTAGGCATCGCTCTGTGCACTCTGATGCATAACTGATGCTCAGAGAAGGCGTGGTAGATTGCTGGGCTTAATAGATACTCAGAATTGAAAATGAATGAACCCATCAAAGTGGTGGGTTATTTTATGTTTTCATTTAAGCAGCTGATAGATAATGTTTGTTTTCTGACTTTCAAAGTTATAATTAAAGCTTATACATTACTTAGTGTTAGGAATTTCTCTTATTGTACCTGAAATGTTCCTAGTTTTGGGGTAAAATTTACCTTTACATTTGTTCTAAGATGATTTTCTTAAATTGTCACAGGAAAGCATTTTCAATAATTCCTGTTTCAATAATTACTATTATCTATAAACAAAATAATTTCACCAGATGAACAAAATAAATGTATGTGTTTTTGGAAATATCAGCGATGAATAACATGTAATGCTATCCCATCTTCAGCGTACTTTAATCTGAATGTGTATTGTTGTTGGTGGGTGCAAGAGTGAATTTTAGGTTGCAAATTCTGTTATCTTTAAGTACAGTCATTAAGCCGGCGTGGTGGCACATGTCTGTTGTCCCTACTGTTGGGGCAGCTGAAGCGGAAGCATCGCTTGAACTCAAGAGTTAAGGACTTGCTTAGGCAACACAGTGAGAATCCATTTAAAATATATATACTGTGTAGAAAGCATGCGCAACTCAGCAAAATACAAAATATGACCCCTACACTCAAGAAATTCAAGAATATAGATACAGTGTAATGACATAAAAGGGTCCGTGTGAAAGCATTAAACTGGCATATTGTTTGTATTCCAAAAGCACAGAATTTGCCCTAAGGTAGTCTCGAATGGATGACTGCTGTACCTGAACAGCTTATCTCTAACAGAAAGACTACAAAACAAATACACATACAGGTCCTTAGAGAAATATTACTCAGTCATGTAGGACAAAGATCAGGTATGAGATTGGGAAGAAGAGAATAAAATTAGTAATTTAGTTTGGTCTTTTAGTTTTGATGTTCAGCTAAGGATGTTTAAAAATAAATTTTCTTTTTGAAGGTCTTTAGGTATTTTTTAAAAGCACCATTTTACATGAAAAAGTTAAATAACTTTGTACAAGGTAGGAAAATTATCTTAATATTTTCATCTTAATATTATATGACCAAATGCCCATCAACTGAGGAATGAATAAAAAAGATGCGGTATTTTTATACACCGAAGTACTACTCAGCCATAAAGAAGGATAAACTGGAGACTTTTTTTTTTTTTTTTTTTTGTGGGTACCGGGGGTCGACCTCAGGACCTCGCACGCCAGCAGGCGCCCGTGCCACTGAGCGATATCACCGGCCCCTTTTTCGTATGTGGGTTCCGGGAGTCGAACTTGGGCCCTAGCGCTTGCCAGGCAGGTGCTTACACCGCTGAGCCATCTCACCAGCCCCTAAACTGGAGACTTTTATAGGTAAATGGATACAACTTGAGAGTGTATTCATAAGTGAAATAAACCAGATGCACATGCGTAAACATCGTATTGTGTCCCTAGTGTGAGAATCTGAAAGAGTAAATAAGATCCAAAATGTGCAATAGATACTGTAAAACGGGAAGAAACTGATCAAAAGGAAAGAGAAACCGGGATGGGGGAATGGAGAAAAGAAGAAAGAGAAAAGCAAAAAAAAAAAAAGTATATATATATATATATATATATATATATATATATATATATATAAATGATAGTTAAGATAGATACACTACTAATTTCTCTTAGCTCATTGAAAAGAAAGTTTGGTGGTAATATTGTTTGGACAGTTGAATGCCCATATCTTGTACTCTGAGTAACTAATTTAAAGATAACAATACACAATGAATTAACCATTGTTGCCTTCCTATTATGTTGTTTTGAAATTTTGTTCTATTTTTTTCCTTTAAAATTTAAAGAAAATATTATATGAAAGACCTGTTCACATTAGTTTTAGAAAGCTCAGTTGAAATATGTTCATATTGAAGCTTAAGTAGCCAAGTTGGCCAAACAGCCAAAGGAAAAGTTCAACATCTTTTAGGAAAAGTTCTATAAATACAGTTTTCATCTTGGTGGCTTGTTTTCTAATTACACAGAGCAGTGCTAAATATTTATTGCCTATACTTTGTAAGTATAATGACTGATTACTGACAGAGGCGTCTGCAGACTCAACTTCTAACTCCTTGGATGGCATTGAGCAAGTTTCCTGGGCTGTTTTACTTATCTAATAACTTGTGGCGTTGTACTATATCATCTCTAAATTCCTCTCCAGCTTTTCAGTGATGTGTTGGATTCTACTTTAAAAGCAGTAATGCTGGATAATCTTTGAACCAACAAAATAGTCTTGAGAAGGATCCCAGCTTTCATTCATGTGATATTTTTATTTTGTTTTTTTAAGCAAATAAGGTGTTTTGTGACTGTGAATTCTTGTTATTCTTTGTGATATATATCTATGTAATGTCACATTAAAGTCAGAATTAAACATGTCTTCAAATCTGAACCTACAGCAAATTTTATTCACCTTGTTCTTTATTTACTAAGCATTTATTCTGTTGAGGTTCTGCTATGTGGAGAACATGAGAGTGAGTCTGGGGTGTGTGTGTGTATGTGTGTAACACCTTCTCTAAAGAAATTATATTTTCACATATTCTTCTAAATGCATAGCTATGTATTGAATTGTTAAAAATGATTGCTGGGCACATATCAAATTCTTAGGATTATTTTCGAGGTTATATTGCCGGGTAGGCATGCTGGTGCATTGCTCTAATCCCAGTACTCTGGATGCTGAAGCAGAAGATTTCAGGTTTGAGGCCAGCAATGGACTACATAGGAAAACTCTGTCTGAAACAAACAAAAAGGGAAAAGGCTCAAACTTTAGAAAAATTATATTCCTGGTAGTGTGATAATTGAATTGCTGATAATGGAAGATAAATCTACTTATCTTGACTTTTTTGAGGAAAAGTCACATATTCAGGAAAAGAGGTTATTCATTTACCTGCAATGTTTTTGGTGATACTTATTTCAGTGATATCTTTATCTGTAGAAATTTAGTGAAAAGCTAGTTTTTCTGTATAATGGTCTTTCCAGACAGAATATATTTACCTGAGTGAATATAGACGTTTATTCACTAATTTATTAGTTTAACACATGCTATACATAATGTCACACGAAATTGAGAGGGAAAATTTCTCCAGATTTCTAGTTTTTAAACCCATAGCAAGTTTCATTCGCTTTGTTCTTTGTTTAACAAATATTCACTTTATCTTGTCCTTGCTATGTGCAGATTTTGGGAGTGGGTACTGTGGGAACATAGTGGTTCATGTGATTTGCCTCTTATCCTAAAGAATCACTTTTCTTTTTTCATCTTTCTTTCCCTGTCTTCCATTCTTTTTTCCCTTAAATATCCTGCAATGGAGACAGTTATTTGAATATAATTCAAAGGAAGAAATAACAATGCCATTGATACTGGCAAAATGGTATATAGGCTTTCAGAGAATACAGTGATTAATTCTAGCTTCAGGGAGTGGAGATAAACTTCACTAATAGATGAGTGAGATTTGATAAGCACCAAAAGGAGAGAAGGTTTTGCAGTCTGAAGCAATAGCTTGTGTTAAGATAGGGATTCTAATATATCTGACATTCCAGGGAGTATCATATTAGCTTAAAATGTTGGGTCATATGTTTTACTTAATGAGGGATGTCATGAAAAATGTGACTAGGCTTTTCAGTCCATGTCAGAATAAATGCCATGCTCAGAAATGTGGACCGTATAAAAATTAGAGATCATGGAATGAGGTGATCTGACCCCTGCTTTAGAAAGGATCATAGGAGCATATGGAAACTGTAGAGGTGATAGCCTGGAGGAGAGGAATCAGTAGGTGGCCTCCACCTACGGTTGTTTGGATGAGGTGGTAAGGGCCTGAGCCCAGAAACGGCAGTTACTGCGCTGGTAGCTGTGGAAGTTAGATGTGCAGTGAGGATGTGGAGCTGATGTATGTAATGCTAATTTTTTGACTTAGTTTGTCTGGAGGAGTATTAGAGATGGGGTGCTCTCTCACTGAAATGGGGGAAAAGGGAAGACTGTTCTACCACAGGAGACTATCTTAGTGAATTCAAGTATTTAAAAATACTTGAGATTAAAAATGAAAAAGAGGGAAAAAAGCACTAGATGTAACAGAAGGTGCTAGCTGATAAGCTCAAAGGACAATACTGTGCAAAGAACAATGCAAGCACATGCCATTTTATGTAGTAGATGTGTCAAAATATAAAAAAGTTAATGAAATTATTTTTAGTAATGTTTCATTTAACCTAAAGTATTTAAAATATTTTGTCATGTAATTAAAATGATAAATTCTTATTGAAATATTTCATGTTCTTTTTCCCATACTGGTTTTTTTTTTTTTTTTTTTTGGTATTGGGAATTGAACTCATGACCTCGCACTTGCCAGGCAGGAGCTGTGCCGCTGAGCTATATCCCCGGCTTCCCATACTGTTTTGAAGTCCAGTTTGTATTTGCACTTATAGCACATCTCCGTTTAGGGGCCTGCATTTGGAGTGCTGAGTTAAATGAGTGCCTAATGACCTTGTTTGGACAGTTCATGTTTAGGAAGCCATTTCTAAAGTTATCTACAATTTATATATATGCAAAATATATACTCTCTGTGTGTATATGTATGTATTGGTACACAGACATAAATATACAGAGTTTGCAAAAAAATGTATATATATTTAAGCAGTTTGCCATACTAATAATTGGAAGCTAACAGCCACCACTTTGGGGACCCCTTACAATTGTAGAGGCCAAGGTGTAACTTGTATTAATCTCATGATGTCTCAATAAATTTAGTATTAAAATATTCATATGTTTTTCTTTTCCTGATGTATACATTTTTTCTGGTGGACTCTATATATGGCACTTAAATTGGAGTTTAGGAGGAAAGTACACAGGAATTTGGGTGAATGGAAGAAACTTACGCTCAACGTTATCCAAAAAGCACTCCTATATTTGAATGCCTTGGTATTTCTATGAACTCTTCTTAGATTCAAACATAGTTAAGCTGAAATACGTTTTTGAGAGGAAAATGTAATTTCAAAAAACGATACAGTAAAAAGGTTTAGTAACCTCTTCAAAGGGGACTGATACAACATTTGATTTCATCATTCTAAATAATATTGTTATATCTTGTGTCTAGATGTCCCCCAAAGCCTCATGGGGTCATAGGTGGGGCTTTTTCGGAGGTTGCTGGATCTAGAGTGTGTGACGCTGGGATTGATTCATGGTGCAGTGCTAGGCTCAGGGGCACCAGGATTAAGGCTGTGAGTGCTACTGCCCTGAGTAGCCTGGATAAGACAAAGGGGCAGACAGATAATGTTAAGGTTCCTTGCTTGTTTTTGCTACCCTCTGCCTGCCACAAACTCTTTCTCCTCTGCCAGGCCCCCCTGCCATGCCCCCCTGCCATGCCACCCTGCATTGGAGCCCGCCGATTATGGACTGAAACCTGTACAAACTGTGGACTAAATAAATAAAACTTTCCTCCTTTCACCTTGGATGTTGGGCATTTTGTCTCAGCAACGAGAGAAAAGTAACGAAGATAAATATGTATCAAGCTTTTTAAAACTTTGTCATATTGATCAATCCCAAGATTATTTTAATTTGCTTTTTCACTAAGGATGGGGCCTCCCTTACCACTGCTTGCAGTTGGAATAGTAGAACAAATAAATAAAATACTTCAGAAAATTCTAGGATACAGTGGAGGGAACAAATGAACCACAACTCCAGTGCCTCACTTTGCCTTACAGCTTGACGAAGATGGAGGTGTGGGCAGGGTGCTTTGAGGTGGTTCCTTCTTACTGTGCTTCAGGATCCTGAGGTGGTCCCTTCTGTAAAATCCACTCTGAATGTCTTTACAGTTTCCTTGATCTTTTGGAAAGAGCTGCACTTAATAGAAAAGAGCAGTTGTGATGGAGAATCTGAGACTTAAAAACCTTTATATAACAATAAATCAGCAGGGGCTTGAAAAATAAATCCCAAGCCTTCTAAGTTCACAGCCTCTTCTTATATACTGAGCCTAAGGAAATAGAGGTTCTGTCATTATTCTACAAATTGTGTATTCTAAATCTCTTGGGTAATTATCACAACTAAAAATTACACATTACAATAATCACAACTAGCAAATTACCTGGAATTGCTTGTTCAGTGAGTATCTTTCAGCAACCAAAATTTGTACATAAAATGACTATGCATGAGAGCTATTTATAATGGAGTGCTTGTCAGCATCGGCAGTTAGAAGACTTCCCTGATTTCTCTAATTTAATTTTCATCAACACTGCAGCGTTAAATGTTACCTGGCTCAGCATTGAAGACAAAAAAGTTCTCCTGTTTTCAGGATAAAGCAGTTTAAATTATACTGGCAAAATGGAATATTTATACGAAAACATCTATGTGTATATTCTGAGAAAATATTAAGTCCTCCATATGTTCATCTTCTTGCTAATTTTATTAATTTTTCCTATTAAGTAAAATTCTACATGATTTAGGAAGCAACTAATTTAATAGTACAATCTGCTAATGCCATAAATTGTCTAACTTGCTTCAGTAACAGTTATGTCCTGAAGTACCGAATGAGGGCGTGTCTGGATGGGCCAGTTACATCTCTTTCTAATCCCTTCTTCTAAGCATCTGTTGCCAAGCAGAAAAAACACGTAACTAATTTTTATGGGTAGACAGTTCTAGGATTTGAACATTTTTGTCATATATTGGTCTTGTTTGTGAGCTCCTTGCCCACCCTGGGTGACCTGAGTTGTGGAGAACACTAGTGTCTCAGGCTTTAATTAGGTATGTGGCATGCATGCGACTTCCACTCTTTCCTTTGAGTTGGCAACTCTGGAGAAACTGGTTCCTTGCCTCTTCTGGCTCAGATATCTTTAAGAATCTAGTGGAGACTTATGGATTCTTTCTATCAGAAAGATGCACATAAGCATATGAATGATTTTGATAAGATTAAGGAGGAATCAATAAAACTAATATGCGAACTGGGACCTGTTCCCAGCTGGAGAGGAGTAGATGTGGGAAGGGACACCTGTGCCTGTAAACAGCACCACCTGCCTAGGTAACTGCGGCTCCTAGGTGTTGCAGTTGCAGGAAGGAGCGAGACTGGAGTCAGCAGGTGAGGAAGATCAGAGGGAACCTGCTGTCCAGCGTGGTGTGGGCTTACTTGGGTGTGTGTTTCTCCCTGAGGTATTTTAGGTTTATGTCCCAATAGTGAGAGACTTGTTTTTGAGACTTAAATCTTAAAAGTTAACATAATTATTCCAGTTTTTGATGAATTGATGTTCTTTACCGTTTCTGGTTCAAATTTATTTAATTTACCTTCATTTTATGTTTAACAGATGTCTGTTCCCCAAATCTCTTGGAACCAATTCTACTTCCTAACCCCTCACCCCTACCATCCCCTGGCTCCTTCAGGGTGTTTCCTAGATTACCCTGCAGAGTATCATGTTGCCAGAGGTGGGGTCCTGAGCTTGGCACCATTTCTGAAGTGTGTTTTTGAGTAAATCCTACTATTAATCCTCAGTTCTGAACCACAGCGGGGTTTTTGTTTTGTTTTTGTGAGGTTTTTTTTTTTTTTTTTCTTTTCTTTCTTTTTTTTTTTTTTGTGATACTAAACATTGAACCTGTTTCACACTGAACTCTATCCCCAGCTCTTTTGTATTTTTTATTTTGAAATAGGGTCTCACTAAATTGCCAGCACTGAGCTCAACTTGTGATCCTCCTGCCCCAGGCTCCGTAGTGCTGGGACTGCAGGTGTGTGCCACCTTCCCCAGCTTGCAGAGAGTTTTAAGAGATGTTGCTGCTGCTGTTAGCCGTGGGCTTCGCTTTGTGCAGGGCCCACCCAGCCTGTTTTAGGAAGACCCGTGGCTGTTTACTGCCTGGAAAGACTGAGGGAAGGAGACCATTTCACACGAAGGGACGCAACAACACGGTTAAATACATCTGAGTTCTTTGTAAAATGAAAATTGTTTGGGCCTGTCTTAATGCTTAATGCTTGCTTGAAAGGCTCAGTGACTAATTTGACTAGCCATTTGTTAGAAGATTACTCATTTTCACCTTTGAATTCATTATATTTTTAAGAAGCTAAACACATTTTAAATAATCTTTAATACATTAAAAATACTAAAAATATGATATGCTTTCTCATTAAAAATTCTATCTTTTGCCACTTTTATATGTAGACTATTTATCACAGTGATTAAGTATCATTTTAGTCTTCTGTACCTTTGTTTGCCAGCTATTAAAGTTATAAACCATGTATGTGCTCATGTCTACTGCTGCTTTTCGTTGTTTTCCTGAGTGCTGTAAAACTGTATTAATAAGCTAATATTTCAATCCCCCCAAAAAGGTGAGTCCTCTCTGAAGTTTGGCTTTCAACCTGCTCATGTCACAAATGATTAAAATTCTTTTCTGTGAAAATTTAACAGGCAGATATTAATAAATGTATTTTAAGGCTCGTCCTAGGATTTTTAAAAAACCTGCTGAGGTAGAATTCTCTTTCACTCAAACCTTCAAATGATAGTATTAGGCAAATTGATCAAAAAGTCTTTTGACAAAGTAAGCATTGAACTGTTTTTCTTTAGTTTGTTTTGTGGTTATTTACTAAATTTGGTTTGTATAGTAGTTCTTTATACTGTGTTCCTTTTTTCCTCCTAGGCTAATATAAAGGTATTACATGTACCTGTATTTTCCTAATAAGTAAGGTCACATCAGGGCTTTGTTGCAGAATTATCAGTAGCTAGTCTGGGAGTATTGCTTGGCTAACATGTTGGTGGGGCTGGTGGCATTGTGCTAGTAAACAAAATTTATTTTTCTAGAAAATTTTATATAAATCTAGATTTTTGCAAGCAAACCTACTGTCATTAGATAAAAGCTCTCCATTTAAGGAATTCCAAAGTAAATTTTTCAGTTAAGCATGTGAATTTTCACAGTGATTTCCTGTCATGGAGATGGTGAAACATGACAACTATGTGGGGATTTTTTAAGCAAGGGGATTTTTAAAGCAACACCCAGACCTTGATACTCTCCGAGGCTCTGACTGACTTGGGCAGCACTACACCTGGCCATGGTAGGCTCTCCCCCCCGCCCCCCCCGCCCCCCGTGTACTCTGGGTGGAATGCAGCCCTACATCTTAACCCTATCCTTTTTTATTTTGAAGCAAGGTCACACTAAGTTGCCCAGGCCAGGCTCAAACTTGAAATTGTCAGCCTGTTAGAGTGCTCTGATTACAGGCGTGCACCACCATGCCTGGCTCACAGCAGTATCTCAGGTGACTCTGACATGCAGCCCACTTTGGAAACTGTCATGTGTTTGAAGGTATCTGGAGATCCTTCTACACTGAGGTTTCAGCCTTGGGTTCATGTTGAAATTACCTGGGGGTTTTAGACAACTCTGTTATCTTGTCCACAGAGGTTTTGATTTAATTGCTGTAGGATTTTACTGTGTGTGGCATTGTAACATGCAGCCAGGGTTGAGGACTGGTGACCACCCATATCTTTTCATTAGACGAAGAATTTGAGGCCTAAACCAAAGAAATGATCTGTTAAAACAGAATTCTTATCTTCAGACCTTGTTGTGGAGTGTTTTTAGCAGGACACCCTACATTTTGATTTAAGTGTGCATTTTGGTATGTCAGAAGTTCACATAAAATTATGGTCCTTCTCTGTTTAATTCAGGAAATGACAAGTTTTTTCTTTATTTTAATACTGGAAAAGTAAAAGTTCATAGCTGTAGGCAATAGTAGCATGAGTGAAATAGAGGCTAGAAATTAGAAACATTCATGTATCCTATAACTTGTCTGCATTCTCTGGAAGCAAATCAGGCAAAGAAGTAACCCAGAAGAGATTGTGTTAGGCTAGGTTAGCTCCATGTTATTATTTGTACAACAGAAATTATAATTACAGGCAGATGTAATCTTAGATACCAGGCGCTGTGCTAGGTGCTTTTACAGATGTCCTTACAGTGCTCAATACTTAATGTTCATATCAGTTTGCTCTTGTTGCACAGTGAATGTACTTGCTTTAAAAGGTCAATTGCGTATTATTTTTCATAACTCTTTAGATTGGCTCAGTGTTCTGGGATGCTTGGCTATGGCTGGTGGCTTAGGGTGGCATTACTCTGTGTAGGTGCCCCTTAGCTGGATGGCTGGAGCTTCACTCCATATGTCTCTCAGTTTCAAGGAGGATCAGTCTCGTGTGTTCACACTATTGCGTAAGGCTTCTTGGAGAAAGAGAGAAAGGGCACACAGATACACAGGACCTTCCCAGCCTCCTTTTCTGGGGTCTCCCTAATCAGAGGAAGAAGTTACACAACGAACCCTTGATTCAAGGGAGAAGCAGTAGACTCCACTTCTTGTTGAGAAGCAAAGGTTCTTGCAGACAGGCAGTGGGAGAAGTTTGTAGTTACTTTGTAATTCATTCCATAAATACTTGTCTATGCACTACAACTCTTTATTCTTCAAAGAATGGTAGTGGTCTTAAAGTACAAGGTAGCTGTCCTTTGAAAACAAAAAGGAAAGACATTTTATGAAGTTTACCTTTCTGATTGTTGGCACCTTTTGATTTTTATCATGGAAAATTGTTCTATT
Source organism: Erethizon dorsatum (assembly GCA_028451465.1). Classification (NCBI taxonomy): domain Eukaryota; kingdom Metazoa; phylum Chordata; class Mammalia; order Rodentia; family Erethizontidae; genus Erethizon; species Erethizon dorsatum. Next base: position 75,571,386 of record CM051831.1, read on the forward strand.
CCTGCCTTCTGTGGAAATAATATCTTTGGAAACATGATTTAAAAAAAAAATTTTGTGGGGCCGGTGAGATGGCTCAGCGGCGTAAGCGCCTGCCTGGCAAGTGCGAGGGCCCGAGTTCGACTCCCGGAACCCACATACGAAGAAAGGGCCGGTGATATCACTCAGCGGCACGGGCGCCTGCTGGCGCGCGAGGTCCTGAGGTCGACCCCCAGTACCCACAAAAAAAAAAAAATAAATAAATAAAAACAACTTTCAAAAAAAAATTTTTGGGCCGGTGAGATGGCTCAGCGGCATAAGCGCCTGCCTTGCAAGCGTGAGGGCCCGAGTTCGACTCCCGGAACCCACATATGAAAAAGGGGCCGGTGATATCGCTCAGTGGCACGGGTGCCTGTTGGCGCGCGAGGTCCTGAGGTCGTCCCCCTGGTACCCACAAAAAAAAAAAAAAAATTTTTTTGTAGGTCTATAGCACAGATGGGAACACAAGTGACATGTTCAGATTTTGAGATGTTACTGCATAGCATATTTCTTTTAAAATATTATAAATAAATATTTTGATGTCTTTTTTTGGAATAGGTTTATCAGTTATAACAATATAAGTCTACTCTAACTTGAGTGTGTGTATTCTGAGTTGAGAGGGTTTAGGGGCAAGTGTGATTGGAATAGACAATAGCTGAAAATACTTCATAGCTGAATCCCAGTAGCCAGGAAAATATTCTTTCATGTTATGTCCACTTCAGATCCCCAAACTGAATTTTTAAAAAAATATTTTCTGAAGTACCTGTTCATTTCTTGTTATATTGGTCTTTAATTGTTAATGAGACTACTTTGCATGTAAAAGACAATAAAATGTCATGGCAATGTTGTCTTACCTTTATTTTAATATGCCTGTTTATTTTATTTATGCCTGTTTACTTGTATTTTACTTTTGGTGCCAGGTATTGAACTCAGAGCCTTGTACATACATTCTTAGCCTACTGTTTATGGATAATAAAAATGTAAAATAGCTGGGAGGTAGCTTTTCCATACTTAAATGTCCTCTTATATAACTTCTGCAAAGCATCCTTGTCTTTTCAAATACATGTCCTTTGTTAATGCAGCTCCCTGTATTTTTTTCCTTTTTTTCATTTTCTTCAGAGGCATCTTCTGTTCTTTTTTTTTTTTTTTTGTGGGTACCGGGGGGTTGACCTCAGGACCTCATGCGCCAATAGGCGCCCGTGCCGCTGAGCGATATCACTGGCCCCTTTTTCGTATGTGGGCTCCAGGAGTCGAACTCAGGCCCTCGCGCTTGCCGGGCAGGCGCTTAAGCCACTGAGCCATCTCACCGGCCCACATCTTCTGTTCTTTCTCATTATTTGTCATGTATTCTTATCTCCTGTTACTACTCTTCTTGCCTCCATTTCCATTTTACTCACTCTGGTCATGTTGTGGTCTGCATCTAGATGTCCCCCCAAAGCTTCATGCAGTCATGGGGACAGGCTTCTAGCGTTTGTGATTGATACATGGTCCAATGCTGGGATGAAGGGTGTGAGTGCTACACTGCCCTACGGCCGGTAGCCTGCATACAACGTAAGGGACCAAAACAGGCTTCTCTCTCTCTCTTAGACTCTCTGTCTCTCTCTCACTTGTTGCTTTTGCTGTCTTGCACTGCTATGAACTGTTGCCCCTCTGCCATGTGCCACCCTGGCTTGGAACCAGTTGATTATGGACTGAAACTTCTACAAACTATGAGCTAAATAAACCTTTCCTTCCTTAACTTTGGGTGTTGGGTATTTTGTCTCAGCAATAAGAAAAGTAACTAAAACAGAATTTGGTATTAGAGAAGTGGGTTAGTTGCTGTGACTATACCTGACTATGTGGTTCAGGAGCCTTTCAGCATGGTTTGTGGGAAGAGTTTGGAAAGGTTCAGAGATGCCCGCTGAAGAAGTAGAGCTGGAACACCTTAGGCTGTTCTGTATGGGAGATTCTGGTCAGAGCTCAGAAGACCAGAAGGCTGATAGAAATTTTGCTCAGGAGGTTTCTGCTGGGAAGAAGGACTGCATCAGCTTTAGAACTCCAGTGTGTGTTATGGCTTAGCAGAAAGTGTATGCATTTCCCTCATATCCAGAGACTTTGCCTGGGGCTGAGATTAAGGGCAGCAGACAAACTAATCTGACACAAGAAATTTCAAGGCAGTCTAATGTTGAGGCTGTGGCATGGTTGCTGTTGGGGGCTTTTAGCTAGATCTATGTTTAGACTCATGAGCAAAGAGCCCAGCAGAATGATTTAAAACATTGTAAGGTTGGCTAGAAAGGAAGCTCCAGAAAAACCGTGGACTGCAAAGATAGAACAGAGGAGATCTTGGTTGCTGAGAAGGAACAGGAGAATAGAAAAGATACCCTGAAGGCCTCACAAGAAGTAGCAGGACTCCACCCTTTGCAAAAATCACAAAAGTGACTTTCCTTTGAGAAGAGAGCCCCAGAATTCCAGAATGGTGGCAGCATAGAGAATTTGTTTCTTAGAACTGGATTCAGAGTGGTCAGTGATTGAGGCACTGGACCCCTACAGCCAGGAAGAAAGCCTGGCTACTGTTCCAGCTGGCAGCCGACCTTGGCATCATCCACGTGGCGCTGGTTTTAGGTGCACACAGAATGCAAGAGTTGTGGGGTTAGGAAGGCTTCTACCCAGATTTCGGAAGGCCTGGGAGGCCAGGCAGTGTGCTCCTGAGAGGGCAATGTGTGAAGCTGTGAGCGTGAAGCCAAAGGTGCAGTGGAGATCCCAGAAGTTTGGAGAAGCCAGGAATGTGGATTGTCTGAGGAAAACTGCAAGGAAGGAGCAGAGTGGGCCCAAGAGAGAAGCCATGGGAGCTATAACCACTAGCAGTACCATAGGGGTGGAGCCATTCAAGCTATTTGGAGTTCACAACTTGCCACAGTTTGCCTCGGATGCTGCACATGGAACTACAGGATTTAATGTTTGCCCTGCTGGATTTTGGACTTGCTTTGGTCCCATTCCTTTGTATCCCCCTGTGCGTAACTTTTGGAATGGAACTGCTGTCTATCTTGTGCCCTTGAATCCTGGAAGTGTGTAACTTTCTTTTCATTTGTACAGGGGCTCACAGCTAAGAGTTTGCCTTAAATCTCAAAGGTAACCTGAGAATTGGACTTTTCAACAATGTTGAAACTGTTAGGACTTTGGCAACTTTTAGAGATGGACTAAATGTCTTTTGTATAAAGGAATGTACATGAATCTTTGAGGGGCTAGGGGCGGAATGTTATGGTTTGCATCTAGGTGTACCCCCAAAGCCTCGTGCATGCAGTCTTGGGGGCAGGCTTCTAGATTTTGTGATTGATTCCTGGTCCGATGCTGGGATGAAGGGTGTGAGTGCTACACTGCCCTAGGGCGGGTAGCCTGCATACAATATAAGGCACAGAAAGATGCTTGTCTCCCTCTCTCCTCTCTTGTTGCTTTTGCTGTCTTCCACCACCATGATTTGTTGCCTCTTTGCCATGTGCCACCCTGCCTTGGAGCCAGCCAGTTTTTGACTGAAACCTCTATAAACTGTGAGCTAAATAAACCTTTCCCCCTTTAACTTCTGGTGTTGGGTATTTTGTCTCTGCAACAGAGAAAAGTAACTAAGATGGTCATTTCTATTATTTTTCCATTATAGACATGATATATTTTAAAAGATTCGTGAGTGGTTATCCCCTCTGAGATCTCATGTTATCTTTTATCAATACTGATATTTCCATTAAAAGGAATGAGACTCTTCATTTTGCTGTTCTGATCAACTCTTGGCTTTGTCTGTGATGCCTGATGATCTAAAGCAACATCAGTACCTTCCTAAATGTCTGGCTCCCCCTTTCAGAATCTCATACCAGCAGGCAGTTAGGAGAGTTCAACATGGGGCTACAGCTCTTCATTTGAAATCATGTTTGCATAAACTCTTATCACTCAAAATAAGCAGCAAAGAGGAAGAAAAGGGCAGTTCTTGGGTTTTAAAAGAGGAAGTCTCCTTCCTCCACCTTTCATCTTGAACATCTGGTCTGCCTAAAGATGGGGGGAACCCCCAGAAAACAAGCTTAACTCTCCATTCTGCCTGCTCTTACCCTAAATAATTTGATCTCTGATAATGTTTCTATTTTTATTGTGGTCTGGAGAGGCAGATGTTTTTGTTAGTGATTTGTAAAAGGAGATCAAAAAACTGTATGTAAAGCCATAGAGTTCCTTGAGCAGTTACAGTGTACAGTAAGATGCCAACATTTCACATCTCTACAAAGGGTAAATCATTTTAATGAAACTTTGAAGGAAATAAGATTTGTATTTCCATCTTATTTTAGAGACAAAACAAAATCCAGAAACTGTTATTTTACTTACTGTGCTTTATTTTAAAGTTTTAATTTATTTTAACTTTTAAATAAGCAGTAAGTTCACATGTGTAGGAATCAAACAGCCCTATAGGATCTACGTGTCTTTTTTTAGCAGTCCACCTTTTAAAAAAAATTTAATACATGAGGCTTTATATCTACCTGTTTGTTCAATGTGATGATTTTAATGTAGCATTTAAAAACTAGATGCTTTGTTATTTGCTGGAAATTAGCTTGTCTCTTTGGAAGAGCAAATCAGTGCCTACTTCTGATAATGTGTGTCTACTTAAAAATTGAGACCACCAGGTTGAGTTGGTTTGGCAACTGGGCACACCTCAGTAATTAGCCCTTGGTGTTCTGCTACCACAGTGGATGTACGACCGAGGGAACTGCCCTGCTCTTGAGCTTCGATGAATTGATGGAAACGATGGAGATTCTGCTTTCCACTTTTCTTTCTGCTTAGATGTACAGAGTTCGGGGATGCCTATGGTAAAGAAATGCAGACACTCACGAAAAGAAGGTGGTCCTGATATCAGAATCAAATTATAAACCTAAATTGAATCAGGTCTAATTTTATCTACATGTTTTACATATGTATATCATAAATTTGAAAACATTTTTATTGGAATCCAGAGTTTGTCATATGAAGTTGATAGTTGAACTTTTCCATGAAGGAAGATGATTTTTTTTTTAAAAAAAGTAACTTATTATGGTATGGACAACTTAAGGAAAACAGAAAAAAAGAGCCAGCCTTTTTTTCTGTTACCCTCAGTTCATAGATTTTGGCTAAATGTGCAACTGTGTCAGTTTAATATTCAGCTTTAGGGGGCAAGCTTTGGTAGAACAGCAGCCAGGGGAGGACTGTCTCTTCAGATCATAAACTTGTGTTTCAAGGAGTTAAGGTTAAAAAAGAAGTTTCTTTTTCTTTCTTAACTCAGAGAAGGGGGAAAATAAATACACTTTACTCATAGACATGCACATACATATATACTCTCAACACATATCTGCTCACGTGTTATATACTTTTGTGTCTGGTTTATTTATTCAACATTATGATTGTGAGACTCATCCCAGTTGTTGTACATCATTGTAGTTTGTTCATTTTCGTTACTGCTTAGTAGTCTGTTTTGTGAATGTCTCACAGTTTAATCTCTGTTGCCTTTTATTTTATGTGGTACTGGGGATTGAAACTAAGGCCTTACACATGGTAGGAAAATGCTATACCACTGATGTACATCCCCAGCCTTACCTCTATTCTCTTGGTGGACATTTGTCATAAGCAAGGTTTTTATGAAAGTTCTTGGACATGTGTGTTAGTGAATATATTCATGGATATTTGATGGAAACAAAACTAAGAGTAGGACTGGTGGATTTTGGAAAATGTATATATTCTCTTATGGTAGAATATATGAGATTTGGTCAAAAATATGGTGAATGTTTAAAAGTTCAAAAATAAAAGGAACATTGCCATTAACCCCCCTCACAAAACACTTCCCCTGGCTTCAAGAAAATGTATCCCATCATTCTTGCCACTTTCTGAAGTTCTTCTGGAAATACTCTTTTGTTAGTATCTTTACAAGGTGTGATCTGCCACTGCCACTGCCAAATGCCATCCAGAAGGAGGCAGGCTTATCAAAACATTACTCCCTGTCCTCATTCACCTCACGAACGGGATCTGGCACCATGCAATCTGGAACCGTGTGACTTCCTCAAAGTCCAAATGACCATGAAAGGTAAACAGTTTGAATTGAGTGAAGACATCAAGGCCATCACCACAGCCCAACTAAAGACACTCATGAAAGAGGACTCCACAGCTGCTTCAGAAAGTGGCAGGAAGATGGGATAGGTGTGCTCCAAGTGAGGGGGAGTGCTTTGAGGGGGATGGATGGCAATGTCTTTTACTGTAAATTTGTAAAACTTTAAATATTTACCGTATGTTTCACACATCTCATGCATATATTTTGAATGCATTTTCACTTATATGGTATCTGTTAACATTTTAGTTATTTAAAAATGAATTATGGCTCATTAATTGTTTAGCCCTCCAGAAAGTATTGCTTATTCGTCTCAGAGGGAAAAGGATAGGGCATATAATTTCACTGTAACAAGCAGCTCAGAGACTAAAACTAGCCCCTAGTTGGCCATTGACATGGGGCCTGTTACAGCCTCTTTGAGTTTACAACTCCAATTCTAGAAGTATGAAGATAGAAATATATGATTTCTTTTTGTAATTTTTATTTTAATTTTATTCGTATATGTTTGCCGTACATATACATAATATAGTTTATTTCTTTTTTTAATCCCCTTCTTCCCAATCATCTCCCCACCTCAGTCTCTAAATCCCCTTTCCCCATTTGCATTCCTGTTACCATTATTATTCTTAGCTCATGTTTATGACATATAGTGTTTACATCCATTTTAGGTATTTGCTACCTGCATATCACACATGTTAAATCTTATTTCCCCTTCCCCTCTTTCCTCACCCTCAGTCTCTTGGACTCCTTCTCATTTACAAGGAATCTATCCCCTTGTTTCATTGTATTTATTCTTTATTTTGCTCTGTTTGTACTTTGTGTTACTCAAATGAGAGATAACGTATGATTTTAAGCTTGTGCTGTGTCTGATTTACTTCACTCAATATTATATTTTCCGGGTGCATCCATTTTCCTACAAATGTCTCAAATTTATCTTTCTGTATAGCCAAGTAATATTCCATTACATGTATAGATGCATTTTCTTTATCCATTCATCTGTTGATAGGCATACAGGCTACTTCCAGGATTTAGCTATAATGAATTGTCCTGCTATAAATTTTGGTATGCATGTATCACTGTAATATGATGTCTTTAGCTCTTTTGGGAAGATCTCCAGAAGGGCAGTAGCTGGGTCATACAGAATTTCTAATTTTATTTCTTTGATAGATTTCCATACTGGTACATAGTGGTGTACCAGTTTACTTTCCCACTAATAATGCAGGAGGCTCTTTTTTCACACTGCTACACCAGCGTTTATCATTCTTTGACTTCTAGACGATTGCCATTCTTTGTGCTGTAAGATGAATCTTAGTGTTTTAATATGTAAGAAATACATGATTTCTAAGATGCTTCTTTCTCTACAATTCTGTTACTATGTTGAAATGTCCCAAAAGAATGCTGCAGAAACACTCTTTTGTAAATATCTGCTCACTGTGTCAGAACTAGAGTACCCAGCAAGTTTAAGTCTGATTGTATCATTTTTACAATAATTAAGTAGTATTTGGACATTAAGATATATATTTGAAGTTTTCAGCAATCAAGCATGACTGTTAGTAATAGGCTAATTCACATAAGACCCATGTTAAAATGATGATTTTTCTTTCTTTGCATGGTAACAATTGTCAGATAATTTAACAGAGACTAGTCAAAATTTTGAAGTAATAAATTTTTACTATCAAATAATTTGATAACTTGGAATTTTATACCCCAAAATTCTTTGTAATTTGTGCTAAGCGTCCAGTAGCCGGAACTATTGTCTCTGGTCTTATTTGGAGTGTTATCTGGGTATATTGCAGTAGTCCATTTTCCTCATGGCCTTTTGCAGTTTTTAACAGGCCAGTTTCAGAGTTGCAAACAATGAACTAATCTTTATAGGTAAGCAAAAAGTAGTTGTTAACAGGCCATATTTAATTTGGTTTTAGAGGAAATTTCTCCTTGTCACTTTTTGGTTCTTTTTCAAAGCTTGTGTTGTGACTAACTAAATCCCTCCCCTGGAATTAGGCCAGTAAAGTACTGCAAGGTGGAACCTCCCCACCCCCATGCTGGGGATTGAACCCTTCACATTGAGCTATAGCCCAAGCCCTTTATTTTTCTATTTTTTATTTGAGAGGGTTCTCGCTAAGTCCTTAAATTGCCTAACCTGGCTCGAACTCATGATTCTCTAGGTCAATCTCTGGCTTGGAACTGGAAGTTACAGCAGCCTAGTTTCAGTGAATCTTCCATGAATTTAAATTTACCTATTTAAAAAAAATACATTGTTTTTTTTTTCCCCTGGGATTTTTGCCCTTATTTTTGTATTTGTTAGTGACGAGTAGATTACAGATTTGTTAATGCTTTTATTGGTGAAATAAATAGGAGTCCTATGTCAGTTTTCCTTATTTTTGTTGTCAAACATTTCAAGGTTCTTTGAAGAAAAGCATTTGGAATCCAGTGGTTTATAGAATGCCTTCCTCTATCAGTTACATGATATTGAAAGTCTTGCTTCTCTGCATGGTAGATTTTCAGAGCTTTAGTTAATTTTGCCCTTGATTTATTGCTCTAAGCTAGCTCTGCCAAGAGAGTCTCTTCCTGCCTTTCACTTTCCTTCTTCCAGGTGCCAGAATGCAACAGCAACTCCCTTAGGATTCTGCAGCTGCTACTTTCAAACTTGGCCACTCCCTGGCCTCTCCACCCTGTGGTGTTGTGATTGTCACCCTACCACAGGCTGCGCTGATCAGTGGTTTTCATGACAAAATAAGATAGTAGAACATATTTGCAAGAATATTTATGCTGGTGGGGTAAGCAGCCAGGCCCCTGGTTGCTCTTTAATTATTAAGTTGGAAGGAGATATGTAGTGGAAGAATCAGGTCTAGGGAGAAAGTACTTTAGGGGTGCATCTGCAGAAGATATTTTTAATTTCCCTGTTAGCACAGCTTCTCTTTTTTTTTTCTCTCCTCTGCCGGATTTAAGGATAGAACCGGACACAGCTGATGGATGGCTTGCATTTAGGACTCTCAAAGGTTAATGGAGGTTAAGGTACTCATCTTGTACTTCCTGTAGTAGGAAGAAGCAAGGAAACAGCAGTCCTCTCTGTGACCCCTGGCATTATGGTAACCTGTCACCAGAGTTTAATTTCTCTCCCAGGAGAGAAATGTAGGGGTAAACTTGGGTGTGGTGATGAGGGCATTATTTGTCTGAGGCTGATATTTATGAAAGTGAAAAGTACAGACTGTCCCGAGACTCCACCTTGAAGGACAAGGGGTGATGTCTTTAGGGTTATTGAGCAAGAGGGATGACAACTGGAAGTCCCATAAGAGTTGTCCTTGAGGTCTGACCTGAAAGAGGAGCTGAATCACTCTAAAACAATTACATTGCCTGCTAGTGACTTTAGCAGGCTCTCAGTGCATTGGCAGCGCCATGAGAGGGACTGATAGGGACTAGGTTTGGGACAGTCAGTATAGTCTTTTCATGAAATCTTTAAGTGCTTAGATCTTGAGAATGTTTTCAGATGCAATTTTACCTAGAGGAAGAGCAATGACAATGAAAGGTTCCTGCTGAACATTAAACTTGCCCGTGGACCACCTGGGGATCTCACTAAAGTGCATATTTTAATTCGGTAGTTCTGGAGTCTGGCCTAAGATTCTGCATCTTTAAAGCTCAGAGGTGAGGAGCTTTAAATGCTGCTGACCTGAGGACCAAATTTGGAATATAATTGTTACCCATTTAAGCTAATACTATTGCTCATGCTTCTGCATAGTTTTTCCTTCTATGCATTTCACTATGAAAATGTTATTCACAATGAAGAAAGTACTCTTTATTATTCTGTGATAAACATCATTTAGCTATATTTTGGGAAGATAGTAATGGGATCCAAATTAAATCCTCCAGGGAACGTACTGTAAATACATTCTGGTCAGAAATGAAGTATCGGGCTACACTTTGCTATTTGGAGACATCTCCGTGTGTGTAGTACTATGTTCACACATGTGTGACACCAAACAGCTGTCTGAGAAAAAGATTTTTGTGACAGATTTTGACCCAGGAAATATATCCATGCTCCATAAAATTTAGTGGAAAACTGCAATGCTGAGCTGCAGTCCATTTAAAAAACAACAAACTGCAGTATATTGCATAGAATCAATCAAGGTTTATTGCTTAGCCCTTCCAGGAGTTTCCCTGACCAGGGAATTAGCTAAGACAGTGTCAGATGGCAACATGGTATTTGATTGGTTATTAATAATGTGTGTTTGGATATGGTCAGATTCAGCTCGGTGTTCTATTTTTGATCATGAGAAAAGGATATGTTCCTTCACTATACTAAGTGCATCTGGTGACTTGTATCTGGAAGTGCGGGAATTACTGTGGTATTTTGAATGGAGACTCTTCTTACAGAAGTGCTTCAGCAGTGAGATCCCTGAGCTCGTTTCAGATGGTTATATTCCAGGGGCTCAGACGCTGCCAAAGCAGAACATCTGCTTCGAAGACCTTGGCTTCTGGTGCATTCCTTTCTGGGTACCGTTGTTTTTTTGCTTGTTTTCTCAATTTGTTAAATTTAGATTATATTCTATCAAGGACACAGGGACAAAACTCTCAAATTTTATTACCTAACAATAGAGAAAGCGTCAACAAAGTTTTAAAATTTGATTACAGATCTAAAGATCCCTAATAATTCTATTATTCTTTGTGACACATTTGATTAAAAGTGATTTTCTTTTTTAACTTCCTCCCCTCACCTCTTTCTGCCCTTTTCCTGCCATGCAGTCTTCCCTGATGGAAGCGTGGTTGCAGACCTCGACCTCTGAATCCTTGAGCAGTTCACATGATACTAGATGTGAGCCTGTGCAGCTAACATGGGAGGCCTGGGCGGAGAGGCATTGTCATATCAATGTTGTGATCTGCTGCCCTCTCAATCTCTTTCCTGATTGCCCATCACTGTCTGCATTTTGTCATATCATCAGCATCGTCTCCACCTGCATGCATTTATCTGCTAGCCTTGCAACTTCCATCTGCCATGTTCTTCTGTCTGGCTTGGCACCTCTTAAGGGTCTCTAGAAGGCCTACAGAGTTGAGAACTTTTTCCTTTTAGGTCATGTGCTTTGGAAGCATCCCAAATCTACCTCGATTGTATAATAGCACAGTATCGTTATGTATATTTCTTTAGATAGGACCTTAGGGAATAAACTGTTCTTTACTTTGTTTTTCCATTGCATAGTATAGTTGCTGGGCAAGGCACATCTTCAAAATATATTCATTGAATGAATAAAATTCCGCTTACTGGAATTTCATATATGCAGATCATTATTTACATGCATATAAAACCATTTTGAAACCAGGCAAGAAGGGCAGTCTTGTAAGCAGACCTTTTAGACAGGCAGCAAGCTGCTCGGGAGTAAGATGTGTGGGAAATGAAAAGACTAACAGATGCTGCTCTACATCGTGACCTTTGTGGATTTTTATAGTCTTTTTTCTCTTTTAGTATTTAATCCCTTAAGAAATAATTAAGCAGGAAATAACTAAGCAAGAAATAAAATTTTTATAAATTGGTACACAGACCTCCTATCATACCATTTAACTGAAGTATTAAAATTATTTGTAAATATTCTGATATTCTTATCTCTGTTGAAATTTTTTTTTTTTTTTTTTTAATGTGGGTACTGGGAGTCAAACTCAGGACCTCGCGCTTGCCAGGCAAGCGCTTATGCCACTGAGCCATATGACCGGCCCCTCTCTGTTGAATTTTAAATGAATGGTACCTTGTAATGATTGATTTTGGTGGTTAAGGTACAAATTAAATTTAGCAAGTCTTGAGTACAGCAGTGTATCTATTGAATATTTATTTCACTAAAAGCTTTTACATGCATAGATAGGAATAGTGGTCTATTCAGAAATATTTTTAAATGTCTTCTCAAAATTACTGCAAAGATGGTTCAGGTACATCTGGGAACAAAAAAAAATAATAATGCAAAACATCTGTGTCTTTATTGTTGATAAATCAGAGTTTATTAGTAGTCCTTGACTTATAAACAGAGACCCCTGTGAATAGAACTAGACAAGTCAACATCCAGGATAATATCTTATCTAGAAATACGTCAAGTCTAGTTACGTTAAATTGTTTTCAGAAAAGACATGATTTAAATGGCAGCTCAATTAAAAGATTGCTGTGACGTTTATGAACAGTCTGTGTCTTTGCTTACATTTTACCTACATGTAATGTCAGGAGGTTCTCTACCTTTGAACACTTAAGACTTGTAGAAATTAGGTCTGTTGTTTTGTCAGCATAAGTCAGTGGATTAGCTTAATGATATTTTCACAGGTCAATTCATTGTGTGTTTATCTAAGTAAATAACCTTTGGAAATTAATTGCAGTAAGTTTCTTCTGATTGAAATCTGGGTAGGCTGTTTTCCAATTAGAATAGTCCACATTTCTTTTATAAACCTCCTTTAGTTGATTGATTTTAGAAATAAAAATGTTCATAGGAATAAATGTTACAATAGATACTTTATCCACAGGCTACTTAATTATTTATATATTTGCAGGGAGGAGAGTGCCCTGTCCTTTGAACTGCTCCTGTTTTGATGTTAAAATAGACCTCTCCCCCATTCACTTTCTGCAATTTCAGTTACCTGCAGTTAACTGCAATCTGAAAATTAAAGAGGACATTACCAAAATAAGCAGTTCATCAATTTTAAATCGCTTTTCTAGGTAACATGATAACAACCTCATCTGTTCTCTTCCATCCTGCCCAGGGTGTGAGTCATCTTTTGGTCCAGTGTATCCATGCTGTATATGCTACCAGTCACTTAGTTGCTATCTTTGTTGTCACATCAACTGTTGTGATACTGCAGTCCTTGCACCTTTATTTCACTTTATCGAACCCCCAAAGTGCATAAATACTGATGCTAGCAATTTGAATACACGAAGAGAATCTATAAAATGCTTCCTTGAAGTGAAAAGTTGAAAGTTCCCAACTTAGGGAAAAAAAACTGCAGTATATATAGGGTTCAGAGTGTCTGAGGGTTCAGGCATCTACTGGAAGTTTTGGAAACCTATACACTTGCTAACACTGGTAGCATATAGGTTGAACAGCCACAGTCTGAAAATTCAAAATCTGTAATTATTTGAGCCCTGACATTTTGCCACGGGTAAACAAATTCCATGCTGTGAAACTTTGTTTTATGTACAGAATTATTAAAAATATTGTATAAAAGTACCTTTAGACTATGTATATAAGGTATTTATGAAATGTAAATGTGAGCTTCATGTTTAGGCGTGGGATGTGCATATGGGCGTGTTCCGAAATATGAAATGCTTCTGCACCAAGCATTTTACATAAGAGATGCTGTCATAGCAATTAAAATTTATCAAATCCTTACTGTGTGTCTGTTTTCTGTAGGGAACCACTCTAGAGTTAGTAGTGTGGATTAACAGTTATTGTTTGGATGCTTTTGCGGTTGGCTAAATAGTTCTGCTTCCTGCGCTGCCAGTGGGGATGCTAATTGAGCTGGATGGTCCAGTATCCTCATGTGCCGGCATTTGATGCTGTCGTGCAGCTGGGATTTGCTGGGGCTCCTTCACCATGTGGTAGCCAAATCTGAGATCATTTTCCGGGAGGCAGAGGCAGGACTGCACATCTCACAGTGTCATTCAGCTATTTCTACCATTACAGTTATCATTATTCTGTTGATCAAAACAAGTCTTGGGATATTCCACATTGAGGGGAGGGAAAATAGACATCTCATGCTGAGAAGAATGACAATAAGTTTTAGCCATCATTTATTTATTTTATTTTATTTTTTTTTTTGTGGGTATGGGGGGTCGACCTCAGGACCTCGCGCGCCAACAGGCGCCCGTGCCGCTGAGCGATATCACCGGCCCCTTTTTCGTACATGGGATCCGGGAGTCGAACTTGGGCCCTCGCACTTGCAAGGCAGGCGCTTACGCCGCTGAGCCATCTCACCGGCCCATCCATCGTTTATTTTTGGCCAGTATTGTAAGACATTTACTTTAAAAAAAAATTTTTTTTACTTGATTATAAGCCTGGAGAAACATCACTGATGAAAGATTCCTTATGGAATCTATAATGCTTGGGATAGTTGGACACCGTGGAAGAGAACTTTTTTATTAGTGCTTATTAGTTGTACAGAGTAGAGGGCGTCCTTTTAGCACATTCATCTAATGTATTTTCTTCATTCATCCCATTAATCCCATCCCTTTATGTTTCCCCATTCCCTTGCTCTTCTCTAATAGTGTCCCTTCTACTTCCATGTCATCTTTCCCACTCTGTTTTTTCTCTAGATCCCTCATATTAGAGGAAACATGCAGTATTTGACTAAGCATGGCTTATTTCACTTAACGTGATGGTGTCCAGTTCCACCCAAATGATGTAATTTTATTCTTTATGGCTATATCATAGGTACAGATAGGTATAATCACATGTTTTTATCCATTAAGCTATTGATAAAACCTAGGCAGTTTCTGTAGTGTGAACTGCACCACAGTAAGCATGGCTGTGCAGGTATTTCTCTAGTATGCGGATTTTAATTCTTTTAGGAATATACTGAAGAACGGGAGAGCTAGATCAAAGGGTAGCTCTATTTTCAGTTTTTTGAGTAGCCACCATTCTGAGTTCCATAATGGCTGTATTAATTTGCATTCCCATCAGCAGTGTGGAAAGAGTTCTTCACCAGCATTCATTGTATCTTATATTCTTAATGATAGCCATTCTTACTGGAGTCAGGTGGAATTTCAGTGTAGTTTAATTTGTGTTTCCCTGATGGCTAAATATTTTTAAATGAACTTTTTAAAATATACTAAATATTGTATAATTTATACATTAAAGGTGAGGTAATTAAGACTTAGGTTAAATCAGTGCCCAAGATCATCCAGTTACTAAGTTTTTTAAGCTTGAAGTTAAGTGCACTTTTGATTTTTGAACTGGTGCTTTGTAACCATTGTAACATTCTATCCGCAGTGGTGTTGGCAGATGAACTGTGTATGTGTTTTTCCATTCCAAAGCCAATATCTGAAGATGGTTTGCTTTATTGATGTGGGGAGTTTTTTCTTTTGCAATCAGACTGAGATCATAAAGGTATTCGGGTCATATTTTTGAGCAGCCATCGTAAAAATAACAGATTATTCAAATTTGGATCTTTCTGAATCATTGAGTAAGATGAAAAGTAATATTCTAAGAGCTGATAGCATCCTATGTTAACTACCTATATTAGTACATTTTCCAAGAACAAATAAATAACATCAGCTTTTTGAACCAAAATGTTCCCAGCGGGCATATTTTGTTCTACTGTAGTCTACATTTTTTCATATGGTTTCAATATTCTACTGTTTACTGTTCATTAACATGAAATACAAAGATTTTAAATTGCCTCTTTTTTTGTTATTTCTGCTGCTTTGCGGTTTTCTTTGTTTTGAGAGACAGTGTTTTTCATGGACTTTTTGTTGAAAAAAGAAAACAGAAAAGAAATGTGATGCCTGTGATGGTAAAGAACAAAATAAAATCAAGGCTTCCAAATAGACTAAGGAAAGCTTTTTTTTTTTTTTTTTTTGTGGGTACCGGGGGTCGACCTCAGGACCTCGTGCGCCAACAGGCACCCGTGCCGCTGAGCAATATCACTGGCCCCTGTTTCGTATGTGGGATCCGGGAGTCGAACTCGGGCCCTCGCGCTTGCAAGGCAGGCGCTTACGCCACTGAGCCATCTCACCGGCCCCAAGGAAGGCTTTTTGTATTTACTCTATTTTCAGTTTTCTATGTTACATTCTTGGTATCCTGATTTCAAGATTTCTGCAGTCTAAGACTTACAGAGGAAAGTTAGTAAGTTGAAAACATGATACAGCATGTTGTACTTGGATATTAGCTATAAATTGTGAAATGGAGTCACAAGTTTTGCCAGTAGCATGTGGACTTCATGGAGCCAGAGCTATCTAGTTACATCATATTGACCAGAATATGAGAGTGATGGCCCTCTGGGATGTTATGGGCCCTACCATTTATGTCCCACAGCTCCCTCAGTTTATAGAGGAAGATGTTTTGGATAAATGAATTTTCATAGCAGACCCATATCTGGAAGCCAAGGGTACCAGTCCTATGTTTTCATCCAGTATATCCTAATATTTCCGTAATGAGTTCTGTTACTAGAATTAGAGAATACACTTATCTAAGAAGGTCCTACCACCACCACTCAGCTGCATAGCAAATTACATCCACCGTAACTTTTGCCAGTTTAAGAAAGTTTTGGCCTTACCAAAAAAAAAAAAAAAAAAATATATATATATATATATATATATATATATATATATATATATATATATACACACACACACACATATATATACACACACACATACACAGACACACACACACACATATATATATACACACACACACATACACCTGTCTTCTGTTTTTTAATTCAAAAAGTCTAAAACTTTTAGAGTAGTCCATAGAAATGTTATTGCTAAGAGCTACTAGATTATCACAGCCATGTTTTGCTATGATTGCTTTACCTTTTTATTTTTTTCACTTTGAAACAAAACAAAAGGAAAAGGAAACAGTCCAGAATGTTCTCACTGCTTTAAAAACGCAGCGTATGTCTGTGAGGCCATCACATGTAAATTAGTTGCCTTCTCTTGAACTATTCCTGTGTATACATATCAAGCATCTGATAAACAGAAGAAAAATGTGTTAAGTGGAATCATCTGGTCATGTGTAGCTGTATTTCTTTTATGATATTATACGACAAAAACACATATAATATGCTAATTTATCAAACTTTCAGGGGCTTCTTGTCCCTAAGAATAATTTAATTGGAGACGCATTTCTTGGGAGATAATAATAATGGTAGGAGGATAAGTCATCAGTTAGACTTAAGGATCCGTACTGTTCATCCAGTTTGAATAGTTCTTAGACCATCAGCTGAAGTATTTGTCTTTTATATTCTGTGCTTTTTATTTTAAAAATATAAAATAAAGTGTCCTTCTTTGGGGGATGGATTTGGAACAGTACCTGTGTGCCTTTCGTGAAAGTTCTATGGGGAAATACATAACTCTTCAGAAAATTTGGATTAGTGGTCATGTGAATGGTTCAGTGTCTACACCAAAGATGGCTCTGTGATTTTTACGATGAAACAGCATGGCTGCCAGTGGGGCCTTCCGAAGGATGGAAGATACTGCTCTGAGTCTCCAAATTCACTCTTCTATAGGCATATTCGGTTTGCCTGAGAAAATCAATGAAAGGACTTTTCAGTGACATTTTTGTTTCTTGTTGAAAGTAGGACAATTTAAAGAATAAAAGAGAAAAAAGCATTTAAAATAAGTCTGCTAGTTAGAGATTACTATTAATGGTTTTTTTTGTGTGTGTATGTTTGTTATTTTTCCTATTCATTAATTATTTGTAACATATTTAGCCTTTCAGTAGAACCAAGTTTCTATCAGGTTGGCTGCACTGGTGTACTGTTTATTATCCTGCTTTTTTTTTTTTTTACTTCACACTTTCATATTATTGTCCCACTTTTGTACTTCATACTTTCATTTCACTCCCCCCCCCGAGTATTATGATATTAGTAATATCCATGCCAGATTACAGCTAAAATGAATGAGAATTCCTTGGTAAATTTGTACTTTTTTGCTGGTATTGTTATTTGGGGCAAACATTTGAATAAAGGTAATTTTAGCCCCAAGGGAATACATAGAATAAATTTCATGATTTTAGTTTTCTTCTTTCAGGATTTCTCAAAATGGCATTGGAGAGATAAGCCATCTCTCTCATTATGTGGTTCAGTTTTCTTTCCACTCATTCCGTTCTAAGACAGCAAGATTGAAGTGAGTGAAGTGTGGTAAAGGCATCCATAAAGAAAATTTCCAGAGCCCAAGTGGAAAGGAACAGTTAGTGTGATGGGAAACTGTGGTATGCTTCCTCAGAAACTGTGGCAAATGTGTTCCATTTACTTGAGCTTCTGCAAACTACACATGAGGGATAGAGTATTTGTTTCCTTTTGTCTTTCTGATATTCCGGTTTTCCATGCATGAAGAAAGAAGAAAAGGAAAAAAAAAAAAAAAAAAAAAAAAAGCAAAAGAAGGCTCTGAGAGCCCAAAAAGCAAATATTTTTTTCTGAATTAGAGTGAAACCCCAGATTTTTTACTTTATTTGAGCAAAAAATTTTTATTTGATTAAAAAAAATTCCTTTTGCAAAGCTTTAGAAACTTGAAGCCTTAATCTACAGTTTCTATAAACTATTCATTTATACTGCTATTATTTATATTTTATTAGTACTATTTTGGGATCAGGAAATTTTCTTATTTAGGATTAAAAATATTTTAATGGCCTCAGAAATTATCAAACATTTATTGAATATCTACTACATGTAGGAAGTGAGTACCAGTTTAGGCCTTGTGAAATGATAGAAATGAAATGCAGTGTGTATGTAAAATAACTATGTATGCCCTTCAGGGAAAACTGTTTTGTGGCAGTGAAAGTGGCATGGCATTTAATAGCCTGATATATCACATATGGGAAGGGGTGGGGAAAAGATAATGTAATATTTTGACATAAAACAGGTACAAATGAGAGTTCCAGCAGGCTAAGGTACAGAGATATTGGATTCGAGGAAGAGGAGAGGCTGGCTTAAAACCCAAATGGTAGGTTAGGGAATACAGAGGAATATTCTAATATCTGGGGGAAAACTCAGACGTGGTATGAGAAATGGTGGAAAGATAGCTTGGTCCTATAGATGGTAGACATTCTTTTTTGGTTTTGGTTTTATGGTTCTGGGGATCGAACCCAGGGCCTTGTGGGTGGAAGGCAAGAGCTCTACCACTGAACCACATCCCCAGCCCAACTGTAGACATTCTTGATGAAAATATTATTTCATGAAAATATTATTTCATGAAAGTTTTTACCTATAGCCCACTGAATAAATACGAAAAAAAGCCATCTGTATTATTCAGCTTCCCATTGCTGGGATGCAATACCCAACACCCACAAATCAAAGGAGGAGAAGTTTAATTAGGCTCACAGTTTCTGAGGTTTCAGTCCACAGTCAGCTGGCTCCAAGGCAGGATCATGGCAGAAGGGTATTGTGATCAAAGCTGCTTAGTTCATGGTTGCCAGGAAACAGAGTAGGGGAACAGTGCCAGAGAGGAGGGGGCCGGGGCACAGATATAAACCTCAAAGTCATACCTCCATGACCCATCCAGAAACACCAGAGGCATGCTTTACTAATGCCCTCGGCAATCCCCAAGCCAATCAAGTTGACAAGTTTAACCATTGCACCATCCTTGATTGTGTCCACAATGATTTTAAAATAAAAATGCTGAAGTAGGGAATGAGACAGTTAAAAAATGAAAAATAAAGACTTTTCCTGGTGAGTTTGAGGTAAGAGCTAGGGGGAAGAAACTGACTATATCTTTTTATTTATATGTCTAAAATTCTATGAATAATATCAATTTTTTTAAACGGTAGAAGATCAAAACCAATAAATACAGACTAATTGACATTATTCAGATTATTGATTTACTGTAGGTTTTTTTTTTAGGGGGAGAAGAAGGGTATGAGAGACGCTTGGGAATTGCAAATAGCAAAAAATTGAATCTAGATTGCTGTTTTTTCCCAAACAGTTGCTGCTGTTCTAAGGTCAGATTTGTTTTGTTTGTTGATGAGACAGATTCATTTTATAACACAACTCAAGTCATAAAAGTATAATCTGATTTCTAATGTTCCTTTTTGTTTTAGTAAAAAGTACCAAACAAAATAACACGGTTCTGTATTCTCCTTGTTTTTATATGAATCTTACAGTAATAATGAATTTCTAGTTAATTTACAGAACTTTCATTGTATTTTATCTTATAGGAATGAAAGAGTAGTTTTTATTTTATAAAAGAATGCTTGTTACAGATTATAAGAGTTTTCTTTATTGAAGTAGACATTTATTAAACTTCTAAACCCAACAAAATTATGAATGACCGTGTCACACATTAGTAGATTTTCATAATAAATTTTCCAGATTAAACTATTTGTAGAAGTCATCAGTGAGATGTTGTTTAATCCTGCTTCAGCATCCCAACAAAGTTAAAATAACTGACATTTAAAAAAATGTTTGAGAACCTTTCTGGAAAATATCAAGACAAGATTTATTATAGACCTACTCCTAGGATATTTCAAAACACGTTAAGGATCATTCAACCACAGAACTATTTCCTGGCCTCATTCACCTTCTCCGCTGTAGCTACCCAACTGGGGGCTCATCCCGATCAGAACTCCTCATTTTAGGATTCATAAATACTTCTCACTCGTGGTATCACTTGTTCTGGTTCCATTTCAGCTTTACTTTATCTTTGGCAATCTTTGAGCCCTTTAAATAGAGTAGATTCTGTCATCTTTATCTTTGCATCACAGTGCCTAGATCAAGTCTGGCATGAAAAGGTAGTGAATAAAGATTTGTAGAGTAAATGACAGATTGGATGTTTCAAGTTCTTGCCTTTTCTTTGCTGTTTATGCCGTTATGAAAGACCACCATGATTACTGATGATCTTAAGGTGAGAATGATTCTCAAGATATGGTCATCAGTGTAGTGGATGATAATGCTATATGGAAAAAAGAACAAAGATTACTCTGGTAACTATGTATAATTTCAAACAAATGGGTATGTAGGATTAATAATAAATTTATTCAGCATATCTTTTTTCTTACTTACATTTATTAGGCTCTTGTCTACATTCCTTATTTATTTTTTACAAGAACCCAGTGAGGAGCTCGGCAGGATGGCATACTCCTGTAATCCCAACACTTGGGAGGCTGAGGCAGGAGGATCGCTGTGAGTTCCAGGCCATCATGGGCTACATAGTGAGTTCAAAGCCAGCCTGAACTACAAAGCCAGACCCTGCCTAACAAAACAAAACAAAATAAAACAAAACACAAAACACCCCAGTGAGGTAGTCATTGTGTTTAAAATTTTTGGAGTTGAAGAAACTAATTCAGAGAGGTTAAGTATCTTGTTCAAGACTTATGGACAGAGTAAGGACATAACTATTCAAACTTCAGAGCCAAACTCTTTAAGGCAGGATACTTGAAAAATTAAGTAGAAGGTATTTTGAGTATCTTTTGGAAGCTTCACTAAGGACATTGCATTTCAACATAACATTCATCATTTCATATTTGCATTTTAATAGGACATTTGTAAATATCCACTTATATCTGCTTACTAAAATAAATAGCTATATTTGCCTTGTAAACAGATTTCTTTTGAGGGGTAGCTCCTTGCTTCTGATAGATAGATAACATGTTCAAGTGTTACAGTTTGTATCTAGATGTCCCCCCAAAGCCTCATGCAGTCGTAGTTATGGCTTTTTGGAGGTGGCTGGATCAAGGGTGTGTGCTTCTGGGACCAAGTGTGTGATGCTGGGATTGATTCACTGTGAGTTGCTAGGATTAAGGGTGTGAGCACTACCCGGCCTAAGGGCGGGTAGCCTGGATAAAATACAAGGGACAGAAAGAGAGCTGTCATTGTCACCGATGGTCTGTTGTTGCTTATCACTGCTCTCAGAGCTGGGGATTGAACCCTGGCCAGGCAAGCACTGTACTCCTAGCTATACCCATAGCTCAGTATTTGACTTTTAACATCTTTTCACTCCCCTTAGAGGTACTGAAAACTTTAAAGCATTTGAACAGGGGGAATGAGCAACAGTCTAGTTTTATTTAAGACTGTCTGGACCCATCCTAAAAATAGACCATTCTAACAAGGGAGAACTGAAAAGCAACCTTTACATCAGTTTAGTCTCCTCACTTGGGATTGGAAATGTTCTCAAGGTCAAAAACTGTGTGATATAACTCTCTAAACGCATCTTGGAGGGCGCTGCATCACAGGTAAGTGGAAATTGCTCTTCTGCTGGACGTGAGTCTCATTTTAAGTGCCAGCGTTTATATTTTTATGTCCTGCCTTTTGTCTTACGTTGAATTTGTTTCATCTTATAAAGATTAAGGAGAGCATGTTCTACTTTTCAAAAGTGAGATTTGAATTATTAATGGTTTCTGAATAAAAAATGAACCTGCATTTCTTCTACCAAAAGCAATACAGTATATTCTCAGAAACTTGGAAGCTCATTAAAATCAAGTGTCATTTTAAGTTTTTCCCTAATTCATCATTGAGAGCTTTTTATTTCCTTTGTGATTTGTGACAGTTGTTTCTCAAATGGAGAAAATGCAGGGACCACACATAATCTACAGTAAGTTGATTACATTCTTTATGTGTGTCTTATGTCTACTGGTTGCTTCCAAGCAAACCTTGATTTTTTAAAAAATTTTCAAATTTAATGTACCAAATCATGATATCTATAATTAGGGTACACGTCCCCCTCCACACTGTATTAAACTCTTCATGTTGTTTTGTACCAGAATACGTGATAATTTCATTAAGATTAAATAACTAAGATTATTGAATCTTTGTAGACAGATTTTGATTTTTTTTCATTCGTTTTAAGTAGAGAAGTTTTAGTGACAAACATATTCCTAATTAGTAAGCGCTGAATCTTTTTTTTTAAGTAGTCATCATTTCTCATCATGTGATGGGAAATCAGATGGGCTTAGGAAAATTGGCTAACTATGGAAAAATTAGGCAAAGGCATTTCATCTATAAAGAACATGTGATGTGTAATTGTTGCCTTTTCCCCCTATGTCCCTATAGTTAGATGTAATTATATTTCTGGATTTTATTTTCAAATTGGAGGGCTTTTTTTTTTTTTTTTAAATGGGTGTCTAGGATGTGTCTAGGGTAGAGGGGTGGGCAGTCAAAGAAAGCACATACATACTATCAAAATATATCACAAGATCATAGAACAAAACTTATTTGCTCTGATAATAAATCTAAGTGGCATCAGATAGTAGATTTATCTTTCAGTTCTTTTGATATCTTAATGTGGATTTCAACCTCTATAAATCAGTCCCTTCAATAATGAATTTCTAGAATAATTTACATAAATTTGTACAGTGTGTGTATCTGAGTGAGTGTAAATATAAAAGAAATATGTCATAAATAAAAATATACCCTGCTATATTGTGAAAACAATATGAAATCGATGCATTCAAATATTTTTAATGACATGAGCAGGGTTTTTTTCTAGACTAAAGGCAAAACATGTATTTTCATTATCTTAGTTTATGCAAAAAGTTAAATAAAAATGTGATATACTTGTAGGAACAAGAAAATGTAATTATATGCCCATGTTGTGATTAACCAGTGGTTAGCTATGATTATCAGAGCTTCTAGACTCTAAATAATAAAATGTTACTATTTCCATTTTTAAACCTATGTGTCTGTATAGCCACTAGATCAGATATCCAAGATGGGTATCATTGGCTTTGTGCTTTAAACCTTAGATCTAACAAGTAAAAATGAAAAACATTTGGATATGATTAAAGAACAAAGAAACAAGGGGATGGAGAGTAACCAATTCAGAAAATAAGGAACAGTTGGTTTACTCTAATTAGAAACATCTTGATGTTTCTTTTTTCTTTTGTGCCAATTCAAAGTTCGATGGAAAATTAACTGTTTATCCTAATTATAGGAATAAATTATGTGCAGATCTTCTGAGGTGACTTTATGTTTTCCTTAAACTCTATAATCTTAGAAGTTAGTTGCAGTTTATATTGGCCTCAGGTCTATCCTCTGGTATAGTGAACTAGTTCACTTTTTATTTCTTAGAACTGAGTATCTTATTTCTGTTATCTACCTACATGAGACGATCAGGTCAATAGCAGAGGTTCAGCTGATCAACAGAAGACTTCCCCGAGTAGACTGAGTTGTGCTTAGATGTGGCTGGAGCTAAGAAAATGATGGAGCATTGTGTGTGACTGTGATGAGTTTGCAGGGTGCCTATCATTCAAGCATTCAAATAATGCTTAAATTCTGACCTGACCCCCTTTTAAAAAGTATCATCTCATAGATAATACTTCCAGGTTATGGAATTAGCTGATATTTTCAGTTTTATAATGATGAATTAAAATTATAGAATTTATACTTTATTTTTTTCTCTTCATATTTACTTTCCCTGTTTTTTAATAATGATATCCTTATTTATTCTGTATTCATCTTATAGAGGAAGTTATGTTTCTTTCGTAAAAAGAAACTTCTTGTGAAGACTGACACTCACTGACTGTACTGACGGACATCTGTTGCATAACCAGTGCCAAACCTGTATTGTTGTTTGTTGAGTCATTAAACACGCATGCATTATTAAAAATGCAGCAGAGAACCACAACTTCCAATGACAGTGACATGTCGAAACATTATGTGGTCTTATGTTAATTTTATCTTTGTTTTCCTGTATATTCTGTTTGAGTCCTAAAACATTTGCCTCTAACCCAGCCGGCAAAACCCGCTCATGCACAGACATGCATGTGCCTATTGAGTTACGGTGATTCTGAGTAAACGTGACTATTAAAAAAGCAAGGCCAGGTTAAGCCTGAAAAGTTCTTAGTATTTTGTGTTGTACTTGCTTCTCTATTATCTAAAATGAACAGTTTATGGCTCATCAACATAATTAATACCATAAATTTAAGAAATGGTAGAATGATTCCAGGTGATAGTATTATTTTGCAAGATGAAACATTTTAAAATGTGTCAGAATCCCAAGAAATGTGGAACTTAATATAAAGGTGATAGCTGCCTTTTCCTCTTTTCTAACCCATTTTCACATACTACTGTAACATTTCTTCTGAAACAGAGATACCATCATGCCTTTAGTCTTTATTAATCCACTTCAGTTCCCCATTTCTTATACTGCTTAACAAGGGGAACACATTAAAATTGCCCTGATAGCTTTAAGAATAAGCATATATCTGGATTACATCATCAGAAAATCTGATTTTTAAGTAGGAGTAGTAAGTGTATTTGACAAGAAGTTCGCTCTTTGGTTGAGATGCCTTTTTATGTCATATCCAAACCAAGTTTTCTGATCCTGTCTCATGGCGTTTCTTCCTATTATTTTTGTTCTAGTGTAGTCATGCCAAACACAAGAATTACACAAATCCATAGTTCTATTTCCTACCTACATACTTTTTATATGTAGTTCCTAATGCCTGAGATACCTTTTCTTGCCTTTAACTTCCATCCCCTCCTCTCAGTTCCAGGTCTTTCATCTGTCAAACAACTACTCATCTTTCTAGATTGTTCTTTAATGACAAAATCCTTTACTTTCCCAGGGAGATAGTCATTGTACCTTTTTTGTTTTGCATTTATATTCTTTTTTTTTTTTAAGTGTTCATCTCCCATTAAACTGTGAGCTCACTGTAATTTATATTGTTCATACTCATGGAATTAATGCATGGATAAATAATAAAGTAAAAGCTCATTAGGAATTTAAACGTATAGTGCTTTCTCTGAACATTATTTTCAGGAGTATGATTAATTTGAGATTCATGATCAACTACCAAGATCTACTTTGCTATATACATAATTCTATTTTTCTTAATGTAGATTCTCATTAAAACTTATGTGCATATATATTTATTTTGATCTTTATTTTTTCCTCTTGTGTCTTAAGGCGGAAGCTCACAAAACTGTCCCTTATCTTCAGTCACATGCTGGCAGAAATCAAAGCAATATTTCCCTCTGGTCAGTTCCAGGGAGATAACTTCCGTATCACAAAAGCAGATGCTGCTGAATTCTGGAGAAAGTTTTTTGGTGACAAGTAAGTAAAACTTTTTTTTTTTCTCATTTGGATCCATCTTTCAAGGGTGATATATCTCTGCCTCCAGTTGCTTATAATATAGATTTTATTGAGTATTTTGAGAATGTATTTGTGTATTTTGGGGGAGTGATTTAATTAATTGGTAATATTTCTGATGCAGCCATCAAAAATATGCCTCAATAATGGAATGGTTTTGTTATTACAAAGTAAATGTCAAGGTGCAGAATATTACATATTTTGTGAGAATTCACTGTAACAATTTGCTTGGAGAAGCAAAAGTATATGACAGAAGCAGATATAAGATACTGTATCAGAAACATTTATCATGATACAGTATCAGAAGCATTCTGTATTATATACAGAAGCAGAGGTATATAAGATACACTTGAGAAACTAGTAACTTCTTATAATTTAGTACATACCTAAGACCATATGTACAACATAAAAGCTGGAAGGGAGTATAAACCATGAAAATAGCATAAATAAGTTGCTCTGACAATCCAGAGAGAGAAATAGTAGCTTTGATATTGCAGAAATCAGGGACTGCTTCCCAAAGGAGGTGGTCTGTGAAGCTTGTTTAAGATCTGAACTGCGGTATGAGGAGGTCCTAGCACCCTGGTCAGTCCTTTCGTGTGTGTGAGTGTGTGTGTGTGTTATTGAACAAAAAGTATTATGCGTGAACAAGATAATTTTCATGACGATATCATAAAAATAATCACATTGTAAGGTCTTTAGGTAGAGTTGCTTTCCAATAGATTCCACCCAGACACAAATTCTATTGAGCTTGGTAAATAATAGGAATTGTATGTTTAAAGTCAGAATAATTTAGAAAAGATTATAACACTTTTATGAGAGAGCTCTTCAGTGATCAAGTGGGCATCAGGAGGCAGATGTTTTCCTCAGTAACCTTTTAAGGGTCCCGTTAATGAGAAAGCACCCTTGTGATGTTTCTGAATGTTGGCAATACTTTGAACAGTAAGGAGAAAGACTGTATCCTACATAGATTACTGTTTTAATTCTCTGCTTAGAAGTCCATATTCCATAGCTGATAAGACTAGATATATAGAATGTTGCCTTACACTTTTGATAATTTTGGTGCTTTGACACTGCTGAACTACATGTAACATTGATTTTCTATCTTTTTTGTTGTTGTTGTTACAAAGTGCCATATTTATTTAAAGTTGCCAACATGACTATATTATACTTCCATAGAGTAATTCATATTTTAATATATACATAATTTTTTGGCTTCAACAATGTGAAGGTCTATTTTTTACTTTGAATAATTTTTAGGCACTAGACGAGAAGATACCATTATTGCCATTAAGGTACATTCCATATTCTAGAAATCTAGCTATTTATAAAGTTCCTGTATCCAGTCACAAATAAGAAATTAAAAAAATAAGGGGCCGGTGAGATGGCTCAGCGGCGTAAGCGTCTGCCTTGCAAGCGCGACGGCCCGAGTTCGACTCCCGGAACCCACATACGAAAAAGGGGCCGGTGATATCGCTCAGCGGCACGGGTGCCTGTTGGCGCGCGAGGTCCTGAGGTCGACCCCCCGGTACCCACAAAAAATAAATAAATAAATAAATAAAAATGAAAAAATAAGATCTTCATGTCTTCATCTGAATTAGAATAGCCAAAAACTAATTAAATATTTGTGCAAGGTGGAAAGCAGGACAGGCTTGGCAAGTTTGAGAGGAAGAATGGGTAGATTTGCAATTGTACTACCACCCTAAGCCTAGAGCAAATGGTTGGTAACCTTCAAAATAAACATTCTCATAAAATAAGAAATATATAGAATAAATTGTTCGTGGTATTTCTTTTTTGAAAACTGAAATTTCTGATGAGGTCTAAAAGTGTTCACTTATAAGGTTAATAAAAAAATGGAAAGATTGTTCACAGGTCTTTCAAGAGAAGAGTTTACTTTGCTGGCCTCTTATACCGCAGAGAACTATGCATTTGAGACACCTTTATTTCCCTTTATTTATAACCACAGACCTCAAGGGCTGAAATTTCTGTTCAGCTGCTACATGAGAGAAATTACTAGTACACCAACTGGGAGGTTCTTGAATACTGGTTAAGTAGTCTCTCTACCTTCCAAACCCTTTTACCTTTGTCTTCTGTTTTCTCTGATTACAGAAAGCTACATAATTTGGCTTGAACATTTTTATTTTCAGAATGAGAGCCAAATTTCAAGCTGCTTTTGGTACTTATACATATGTCCATAGTCATTCAAATTAATGATATTTTGATGAGATTATTGGAAAAACTATTTTTATATTCTCCCAGGGTTTTCACCTTGTAGTTCCACAATATTTTATTGAATTAATGAACAAATAAATAAATGGGATAACCTTTCAGTGGGTTGAGTTCTTTTACCTTCGTTATGCTGTGATACTAGTTTGCAGATTCCTTTAACTTGGTTTTTGCACTGAATCGTCCCTGTCATTTATCTCATGACACATTTGTGCTGTATGTAAACACTTTCATTTATCCTAACCAGTGCCTTTAAACTTGAAAACAGCTTTATTTTCTGAAACAGAACCATTAAGACGTTGGTTCTAAAAACAGCCAAACAGCATCTAACTTAAGGATTATTGTGATTTGCTTTCCATAAAGAAACAGAGTCAGCAATAACAAAACATTAAGATGAATTAAAAATTGGTAACAGACTGTTGTTCATAGGACTTTATAAAACTCCTACAGACAACTTCAGGATTTGGACCTCATAAAAACAAGCAGTAGAAAAATAGATGCTGAGTATCTAATGATTTATTTCTGTGCTTCCTAATCTTTCTGAAATCACGGCAGGTTTACCTCTTTGCTGAGGACCTACACCTGCCAGCCAGCAGGTTCTGTCTGCTCAGAGGCACAAGAGAACTAATAACACAGAATGTGTCATGGCAACCTGATTGGGAAACCCCATCCCACATTTGATACATTTTATGCAAATTTACATAATATTGTAACAGTTCAATTCTACTGTTTCTTTGTGGAAGAAAATAAAAGTGACAGTATTGAATAAACATTGTCTAACTAGGTTATGCAAAATAAGTCAATACTAAACTGATTTTCATAATCTGGAATAGATTTATAGTCCAGAAAATTTAAGTATTTAGGCAGAAGGGGCTCATAAAATGCATCAGTAGCTGTTAGATAAGAATGAAAACAAAGTGAAAAAGAGGAGGAAGGAAGGGAAGGAGGGAAGGAACAAAGAGAAGGTAGGAAGAGATAAGGAAAGAAAAAAAAACTGAAAAGAATATTAATGTATTTGGACTTTGGATGGCATTTATTTTGTAAGCAAAACAGGTAGCAGTTGGAAATTAATCTTGAATTGCTAAACAAATTATAATTCAACAAGCATCACTGGATTGTATTTCTTGAATCTTCTTAGATGTCTCATTCTTTCTATACTGACTTTACTTGAGATTCTCTTCTTCAAGTTCAAGGTCATACTCTTCCTTGGATTAATCCAGCAGTCTTTTGAGTAATATCCCCATCTTCAATAATACTTTTTCTTCTGAAATCAGTGAGCCTTCTAGAAAACACAGCTAATCATTTCAGTCTTTTACCAGAAGTGCTCCTATGAATGTTGGCTTTAGGGTAAAATCCAAATTCCCATTAACATAAATTTTAAGAACTGTTTTTATTTCTTTGTTTCCTGGCTTCATTTCTTTGTACCTAGCTCATCTGCAAAAAAAGTATTTAATCCTCTACTGATGTTTCCTACCACTGCTTGAGTAGCCAGTCACCCATGCCCCATGCATTACTGCCACTTTAGAAGCTTTCTCTGGTTCCTTACCCTAAAGTGAATATACATACTCTTTGTGGCCAGGTACCTGGGCTCACTTCCATCTGACTAGATTACAATGCATTGCTAACATGTTTAATATCCCAATTGAGAAGTTTGCAACAGATCAGAAAGTTTCTCTGAAGGCAGAGGAGACTTTCTTTCTCTCTTACCTCTGTTTTTCAGAGCCTGGCACATTTCCCGGAATGTGGGGGTACTAATACTTGTTAATGGATTATATGAATAATTGGATGGATGTTTGATGATGCATGCCTCTTCTCTGCTGTCACTTTGCCATGACTTTACTACAGACTGACCTATTTACCATCAGTTCCCATAGTTCTACTCCATGGATGCCTGTCTTTCCTTTTCCTCCTTTTTTTCCATCTCAGAATTTTGACGTGTTTCTTAAAATCCAGTTTAGAAGCCCCCTTTTCTGTTCAGTTCTTAATCATATATGCCTTCTCACACAGTTAACTTTATTCCATTCTTTGTATTCTTGTTGTTTTTTAGACATCTTTATATTACTGAGTTATGTCATGACTTGTATCTAGATGTCTCCCCAAAGCCTAATGCACTTATGGGTGCAGCTTTTCAGAGTTGCCTGGCCCTAGGGCAGTGGTGGCAAACCTATGCCATTCGTGCTGCAGCGGGCTGTTTGTATCATTGAAAGCTCTAAAAGGTTCACTGTTACTGATCTAAGGCTTGTGATACTGGGCTTAAGGGTGTATGGTGTGAAGTTAGTCCCCTGATAGGAATTAGCATCGTTCTGGGTGTGGACAATGGAAGCCCTTCCCTGGGTGTGGGTGGCAGTGATAATAGGCTTATAGTTTCGATAGGATATAAAGGGAGGCAGGGAAGGTAGCCTTGCTGCTTGCTGCTTGCTTCCTTCTACCTGCCGTGCCATGAAATGTTGCACCTCTGCAATCCCCCTCTGTCGTGAAACACTGCCTTGGAGCCACCCAACTATGGACTAAAACCTCTACAAACTGTGAGCTGAAATAAACGTTTCCTCTTTTAACATGTGGGTGTCAGGTATTTTGTCTCAGTGAGAAAAACAACTGAGACAGTGTGTATTTGCTGTGTGGATTTTACTTGTTTGATTTTGTGGCTCTTTGATGAATTTTTACCCAAATTTATTAAAAACAGACATATTTGTTTGAGTTGTCATATGTCAGGGTTTATTGTCAACGCTTTTACAAGTGGTAGCTCCAGTATAATCTTTAAACTGTTCTTTAAATGATTCTTGAATGAGTGCTTTGTGTACTGTATATGTTGGAGACATTCAATAGTTGTTGGTTAAATATATTGAGTACATGATGTAATAGTTCTACTACTTGCTGTCTCTTCCTTATGTTCTGTTTTTCATTCTCGTTGGCTTATTTGATTCTCTTCTGATACATCAATTACAGGTTTCTATGTCTTTGCTTATATTGTTTCTTCCATTTAATGATTTTTATAATCTCTGGAAAAAGTTTCATACTAATCCCTCAAATGTTCATCCACTCATCTATCTTTTTATTGTTATTATTAGATATCTTAATTTTTAAAACTTCTAAGCTATGGCTTATCTTCTGCATTTATGATTTTTATTGTGTTATTACAATTATTTGTCCACGTTATTTCAATTAGACTGTAGTCTTCTTGAATGAGGTTTATTTATCTTGTGTTTCTAAAGTAAGTTAGCATAGTAGGTCATAGACTTCTAGAAACTATTTTGCATGCGATTGGAATGAGTTGAGAAGAGGAATATACATAAGTCTGTGTATTGTGAGACGGAAGGATGTGGGAAGCAGAGCTTGCTTGCTTCTGGGAGAAATATGGTTAGGGTCAGACGTGCCAGCTCTGGAGCCAAAGTGTCTGCTCACAGGTTCTGCCTGTAACTTCCCTGTTTTGTCCTCTGGGGGAGCTATGCAGTCTCCCCATGCATCTGTTTCCTCTGTTATAAGGTTTGTATGATACTTGTGCCACCTATTTCCTGGGGTATAATGGGAGATAAAAAGGCTAAAACTTTCTAGAGAGTTCCTAAAACCTGGCACAGGTTTAATGAGCAATCTGTATTATGATTAATCAATTTAACTCTTTGTTATTATACCAAATATATTTTATTAGTTCTGTAATGAATATAATAAATATTTGGTGGAAGTTGTGTCCTCCGTAGCAATCTAAAAGCAAAAGCCAAAAAGGAATAAAAATGAAATTATTCTAATATTGTATGTATCACTATATAGAAGTGGATTGAAGCCGGGGATATAGCTCAGCGATATAGCACCTGCCTGGCAAGCACGAGGTTGTGAGTTCGATTCCTGGTGCCAGAAAAAAAAAAAAAGTGGATTGAAGATAAACAATTTTGCTTACCATGGGGGGATGATCTATTTGTAGCTCAGTTTATTTCTTCTACCTTTGTTTTCCTGGGGCAGTGGTATGGACTGTCTTTGTTTTCCTGTATTTCCTTTCACTTTTAATATGAAGTAAGGGAAAATGATTTTTTTTTTTTTTGTGGGTACCGGGGGTCGACCTCAGGACCTCGCGCGCCAGCAGGCGCCCGTGCCGCTGGGCGATATCACCGGCCCTTTTTTCATATGTGGGTTCCGGGAGTCAAACTCGGGCCCTCGCACTTGCCAGGCTTATTCCGCTGAGCCATCTCACCGGCCCAGGAAAATGATTTTTTATCCTGTCCATTGAGTAAGATGCATGTTCTTCTAGCCCACTAACTAGATCAGTTTTCTCTCTAGATAAAGAAAAGCCAGTCTAATTATTTTTAGTGAAGAAAGAGAGGTACACAGTAGAAAGTAAGGACTTATGCACAGAAACTTCGAGCAGGTTTTCTATAAAGAAAAAAAAAATTCCAATAAAACTCAAATTATAGATAGTTAATATTTCTGCTGTGTAGACAATCTCATTATTGTCCCTTAAAGAAAATCAACTTATCTTTGTGAATAGGAAGATAAAATTTACATGCTTTTTGCAGACTTACTTTGTTCCACTCATTGTAGAAAGATCCTAAATACAAAAAAGAAGGAAGATGCCAAATGTAATTTTCTAGCTATAAGCTCTCTGTTTTCCAGTTGGGTAAGAGTACAGAGAGAGGATAATGTTTAAAACAAGTGTTTATACCGATAATAAGTGTCTAAGGAACATCACACCTTGTAGGTTAATTTACCAGTAGTTATTCACTGCACTGCGCAGTGGAGCGCTCAGCCGTGGTAGGCTGTGCATACCAGGCTCCTTTCAGTCTGTTCTGTGGGGAACTGGGAGTGGGACGGAGTTGCTACGGTGTCTTCATCATTCCAGAGAAGGGTGCACGGTAACAGAGGCTGCATATGCACGTGCTTTGTTTCTTCTTCTTTTTCCCCCGTTTTTCCCCTGTACCCCTCAGTGGAATTACCATAATTTAGGTGCAGCTTCTCATGCAAATATATGTATTTTATATTGTACACATAAGACAAAAGACATATTATAATAGTTTTTAAAAATTACATAAAATGAACATATAATTTTGATGTTTTCTTCCTTATCCTAGAAGGTATCATCTGTGTTCTCCCTTGAGTTCCTGGCTGTAGTCACATATACACGTTAGAAACTGATAAATAAGGTGAAAAAAGGGATAAAAGTGGAGGCTATCACAGATGATAATGGGTAAATTAAAATGTTCGCGAATCTGAAAATTGTCATGGTTTAGATCTAAAATGCCTCTCAAAGGTCTCGTGTTTGGAGGTAGGGCCTATTTGGAAGGGCAGGTCACGGGGGCGTGGCGCGAGGGGTGTGTTATTGTCACAGGCTGCTCCCTTCTCTCGCTGCTTCCTGCTCTCCATGAGGTGGGCAGCTGTCCTCCCTTAGGCCCTTCTGTTACAGTTTCAGCCTTGGAGCCAGAACCCAGTGAAACCGAGAGCCAAAATAAACCCCTCCTCTTTTAAGTTTCAGGTGTCCAATATTCTGTTCTTGTGATGGGAAAGCCCTTTAATATAAGAATGGTATGAAGATAAAATTAGTAGGACTTGATTATTAATGAGATGTTTGAGATAAAAGGAGTCAAATGTGAAGCCTCAATCTGCTTTGATCAACTGGTAATTCACTAAATGAAACAGTCATTCACTAAAATAGGACAAGTAGGAAGAAGAGATTTGGAGATAGGTTCAGTTTGGCAGATGTTCCGTTGTGTATCTAAATAAATCCACATGGAGGTATTTATTAGTAGTTTTAGTGTATGGCCTTGAGGTTGTGGAAAATACAGAGTAGAGATAGGGAGAGACTTTAGAATGACGAGTACGTTTACGAGTGTGCAGAATGACAGCCTATGGAATATTTTCTTTGGCTTCATATTATATATACTTTTTAAAAAATTGGTTGCTAATTTTAAAAATTATTGATTTTATATGAAACGTGTTGAATTTCATTGACAAAGGAAAAGAAGCGATGGCAAAAGCAGGTTAGCATTGTGAGAAGACGAATGGCTACATCTGCTGCGAGCTGTGCTCCTCAGATGTTCTCTCTTCCATTGGCACAGCCCTTACCTGGACTCTGCACATTTCCACTGTGTCCCTGCGCTGAGATACCCGACTTTACAGTCTCTAGAAGATCTGTGAAACCAAGGCGTAGGACTAATTGATATGGACCATGGAGATCGTACAGAAGGGATGAAGAAAGCAGATACATATAGAATTCTGATATATTAAATATGCACAGGGAAAATTTAAGGAATTTTGGAGGAGTCACTGGAAAAGTAGATGGGAAAAAAATCATGAGAATGTAGTGTTGTAGGAGCCAGAGGAAAGTGAGATCTAATGAAAGATGGAGATGAACCAGGTGATAGTAGTGAAGGCTCAGACTAGATTAAAAGATAAAAGTTTTCATGCATATAGTAACAAAAGGCATTAATAATCTGATTTATCTTCCCTTTAAAAACTCTGCAAGTCTCCTTTATGCCCAGAATGTTAAAGGGCTCTAAGTATTGCCTGAGCGGGTGTTTGAGTTTTCTATGTATTTTGGGTATGCTGAGTTTTTGGTGTTCACCAAGTTTGTTAGATTTTTTGTGTGTGCGCACGGTGGGGGTTTGGTGTGCACTGAATAAGTGCTCTGAATTTTGCTGCTTAGTGAGTAGGCAGAGTCTTTTGTCTGGCTCTCTGTCAAGATCGTTGCCAGCCATAGTGTGAGGTAGAGTCTGAGAACTGTCTTTTCTTATTTTGAGCTTTCTCAGCTTTCTAATGATAACGTTGTGATCTTGTCTTCTTACATCTAATGTTTATACATAGATTTTTGACTACTTATTTTACCTCTCCATCTTGAGAAATAGCTTTCTCCTTTTTGCTTTTTTTCTTTTTGCCCATTCTACCAAATGAAAAAAAATATTAATACCACTTGCTGAAGCTATTAATGTTTCCTGAATCAATTCTCAAAATTAAGCCAAAATTGTGTTTCTAAACGATGTTTCTGGAGTGTAATTTAAAAACTTCTGTGCGGGGCCCTAAAAAATTAAAAACCAAACTTCATGTTTCCCATTGCTTCTAGTTAGCCAGCTGATCAGTTTTGAATTAATTTGTTACAGCAATTCTTAAGCGATTTAAATTCTCATTTTCAGTAATTCTTCTTGTAGATTTTTATTTTCTGAACAGTTAATTTTAGTGAAACTTAAAACTCAACACTTCAAAAAATGTTTTAATGTTTTATGGTTCTATTATAATGTTAAGTTTATTTCAAATTAGAGTAGAATTACATGATATTTTATTGTTTATTGCCCCTTGTGAAACATCTGGGCTCCTTAAGTTCTGAGTTCTACTCCATCTGTGTAGATCTCTCTCCTCTCTTTTCACTGTCGGAGGAGGAATAAAAGGTCAGAGAACAAGCAAAGAAACAGCTTGTACTCTGACCACTACTCTTTCTGTGAGTAGTAAAGTCCTTTGAATCTGCCTTAGAAATCTGGTGTCTTCCAATATCCATGAAACTGAAAGGCTAACTTGTGGGCTTGCTTGCAAGCAGGGAAGAATCCCAGACTGCTGTTCTTCAGAACCATTTTCTGCTGGTAGGGAAGATGTTTGTGATTTAGTAGCAAGGCAATTAAAACATTTTACAGTCATTGTGTAGAGATACATTTTTCATCAATAGATTGCTAATGATTGAATGTTATTCTGTGAAACTTAATGACTGCTTTTCCTCCATAGTTTTTTTTTGTTGTTGTTATTTAATAACAGTGTAATTATTCAGAATGTCATCAGTAAGTTTCTCTTATTAAAATGACATTTTGGTGGATCTTGTTATGCAGAGTATGTGCAATTTCTCCTGAAAAGGTTTCAGAAGTATTGCCAGAAATTACATATTTCTTTTGCCTCAATTTACTTTATACTTCTACCAGACTTCACTCATTGCATGTTGACTTATCTATGTTGAGAATTTTATGAGGAATTTTTTTTGTTATCGACTATATTTCAATTGTAAGACTAAGTTCTTACTGCTAGATGGAAGATCATTTTAAAACCTTACTTAAACCTTTCCGTGGGAGGACATTCTAATTTTAATATATGTAATTTCCTAATTTCATTTAATCTGACCACAGCAAATCAAAGGCATCTTTCTGTAACCAGTGAGCTATTGTATCTCATGAACTTACCAAGTATTACTGAACTTTAAGAGAAAATATAATGAAAAACAGTTATGCCTTAGAAAGAAAAGAACAAATATCCACTAAGACAAGAATTTTTCTGTTGTCTTATGATCAATGCCTAGTAAGTGGGAAAATTAAAACCAGAATTTTTACATATTTTGTAGATTATGTTCTTGCATAATCCTATCCCATTCCACCCATAAATTATGTCTTCAAAGTCAGAAAATGAAAAGAATTATGTGTAATTTTATAGCGACAGTAAATTAGTTTTTTATTTCCAAAAGTTAGGATGAAAGACCAAAGTTAGAAAGCACCAAAATCTGTCACATGACTGAAGTTATTGAAAAAGTCAGGAATAAAGCTAAGAAGCTATTTTCTTGTTTTTGAAATCTTATAAGAACTTTATGTTTTTAGATTTAGGTTTCAGGCTATGGAAATGAGAATAATTGTCTACTATTTAGAGATATACTTGTCTGCGCTATATAGACAAAGTATTGTGAGCTTTTTGATGAGGAAAAGATACGTATTCCAAACAGTGTCCGTAGCTTTGTGAAAGTCAGGAATTTTCTTTATTGACGAAGAATGATTAGATCTAATTATGACTGTTCTTGGTAACCATGGTTACCATCCTGTCAAAGATAAATTGTTGTAAGGCAGCTATTTGGCCAGAGTGATTTTGATGTGCTCTTGTGATAGGTTGAAAATAGCTGTTTCCTCTTATTGATGAAACAACAAAAGCAGTATAGCCAGATAAGAATCTATTTTCATATCCTTTAACAAATAGGGTCATTACAAAAAAAGATTGGATTTAAGTAATAACTATATACAAAGTGTCAGCAGACTTAGGAATCACAATTCTAATGTTTTGTATCCATAATAAAAAATCAGAATACATCAAATATCTTATGTGTACTCTGTTATCTTCTAAACAAAGCTGGCTGTCAATTTAAAAGTACTGACACTGGACATGTCTTTGTTGATCTTGGTGAATTTTCTAGAAAAATAAACATAACATTGAAAGTAGGAGATGGCTTAATGGAGATAGAGTAGGGTTTTTTGTTGGTTGGTTGGTTGGTTGGTTTGTTGGTTTGAAGTCCAGGTGACACTGTCCTTAAACTAGATGGCATTTTAAACAACCACCATCACCACAGCAGCAAAACTGACAGTGAAACATGCTATTCCCTTGATTGTATTATGGACTATATTGTCCATTCCCATACTTCTTTCTCTTTTCAAACTGGGATTTTAATGTAATATTTTAAAAAGTTGAATATATAATTATAGTTTAATGTACATAGAGAAAAGTGCACAAATGATAAACATAAGTTGAGAAGTTTCACAAAATGAAGCTACCAGTGTGAATGAGGTAGCGGTAGATAAGCTGCAGCTCAGAGACCCTGCTGCCACCCCAGTAAGTCCCATATGGTCACTGCCTGCCCACAGTCTCTTCAGTCGCAGCATAATGAAATCATATAAAGTTAAAATCATACAAACCATACCGCTTCAAACTGAAAGTGGCTCGACTCTTTATTATGTGTATGGAATTCCACTCTGTTCTTTTTTTTTTTTTTTTTTTTGTGGGTACTGGGGGTCGACCTCAGGACCTCGCGCACCAGCAGGCGCCCGTGCCCGCTGAGCGATATCACTGGCCCCTTTTTCGTATGTGGGATCCGGAAGTCGAACTCGGGCCCTCGCGCTTGCCGGGCAGGCGCTTACGCTGCTGAACTATCTCACCGGCCCTCCACTCTGTTCTTGCATGTAGCGCTACTTTATTCATTCTCCTTTCTCCATAATATGGCAATTCATTCTGCTATTAATACACATTGGGTTCTTTCTCTTTGGAATTGTTATTAATACTGACATTCTCTTGTATCTATTTAAGTATATCTCTCCATTTTTGATATATATGTATGAGTGCAATTGCTGACTTCTAGTTTATGCATAGTATTAACTTGTGTAGACCTCCCAACAAATTTCCAAAGCGTTTGTACCAATTTAGTCATCTCTGAGCAGTCTGTAACAGTTTCTGTTGCTCCGTATCTTCCTCAATGCTTTTAATATCATTCATTGCTGTCTACTAAGTCATTCTTTTGGGGTAGAGTTGAATTTCATTGTGTTTTTAGTTTGTATTTCCCCGATGACCAGTGAAGTTGAGCACATCTTTGTACATTTATTTAACATTTTAATGTCTTTTAATTGCACATGCATAAAAATTGCTCAATTTTTGTTTGTACTTATTTTTAAAAGTTTTTATACATTATGAATGTGAGTTTTTGTTTTCTTTAAATACCTTCTCTTTATGTGTGACTTTCTTTTTTCAGTTTGTTAATGATATCTGCTCTTGATCATAGGCTTTTAAATGACCTTTTTCCTTTGTGCTTTGGGTAGTATGGGTTATTTTTAAATTTTTTGCCTGCTCCAATGTAATGCTGACAGAGTCTTATATAGCTCCTTAAAAACCTTTGTTTTTCTTTTCATTTTTAGTTCTAAGATATGTCTAAGATTGAATTTGTTTAATGCATCAGAAGGTAGTGGGCAAGATTAAATTTCTTTCATGTGTATATCCATTTGACCCAGCAACATTTATCGAACATCATCTTTTCACCACTGCCATTCATACATAAGTAATGTTGTGTAGCTATTTTCCATAGATCGGTGTATTTGATTATAAAATTTCAGTTCTGCTTCACTTGTCTATGTGTCTATCCATGTGTCATCACCATGGTCTTAATGTAAAAGTTGTAAGCTTGTCAGTGTTGTTCTTATTGAAGATTATCTTAATTTAGGCTCTTGGCATTTCTCTATAAAAGTTTAGAGTCAGTTTATTCCTACTATCATAATGCCTTCTGGGAGTTTTAATGAGGTTGTTTTAAATCTATAGGTCAATTTGAGAAGAATTCACATCTTTACTGAGCCTGCTGATCTGTTGAAGTGTTGTATCTCTTTATTTATGTCTTTTATATCTGAATATGTATGTGAGTGTGTTTGTGTTGTGGCCTTACTGATCTTTTGTTACTTTTATTTCTATTTGTTATGGTTTGTGTCTGGATGTCCCCCCAAAGTCTCAAGGGGGGATTGGGCTTTTCGGAGGTGGCTTAATCCAGAATTTGTGATTGATTCATGGTCTAATGCTGTGATGAAGGGTGTGAGTGCTACACCTGCCCTAGGGCAGGTAGCCTGCATCCAGTATAAGGGACAGAAAGAGGCTTGCCCTCCCCTCCTCGCTCTTCCTTGTTGCTTTTGCTGTCTTCCGCTGCCCTGAACGGTTGCCCCTCTGCCATGTGCCACCCTGCCTTGGAGCCAGCTGATTATGGACTGAAACCTCTACAAACTGTGAGCTAAATAAACCTTTTCCCCTTTAACTTCGGGTGTTGAGTATTTTGTCTCAGCAATGAGAAAAGTAACTAAGACATTATTCATTTAATATTTATACATGGCACTGTAAAAGAGTTTTCAAAGTTTTTATTTATAGTTATATATTGCTGACATGTAGAAATATGATTTTCTTATATTGGTCTTCAGCAACCCTGTTCAGCTCTCTCATGATTTTTCATAGTTTAACTTGTGAATTTTGTGTGTGTGTTTTTCTATGATAACTAAATACTGATTCAGTTGATTCTGTGATTAAATAATTTTTTAATGTTTTAGTATATATTTTATTTCTTAAATCCATTAGGTGACACTAGAAAGATAGAAGCATTAAAAAATCAACAAACCCAGAAAACGCAATTCCAAAAATCACTTGTAGTTCTTTCCCAATCCAGTTATCATCACTTCAGATTCGTGACTTCTCTGGACATTATAAATAGTTTTGAACATAGGATCATAATGCATGCAATAATGTTAAAAATATTATTGCCATTTAGTAGTATGCCATGGATATTTTTGCATGATTAGTATTTTTTGTATAATTTTAAGTGATGTAACATTCTTATCAATGTTACCTTCTGTTGTTACTCAGAATTTACTTGTTTTTAATGCTTTGCTATTATAAACAAAACTGCTTGAGGAGACTTTTGAGTGAATTTTTACACTGCTCTGTACTTTTTGGACATAATTATCTTTAGACAAAATTCCTTATAAGTAGACTTTCTGAGTCAAAATTTATAGGCTTTTGAAACTTGTCAGATTGGCTTCCAGAAATGCTAAATTCTCATTCACTCCAGAATTATACATAAGTTTTTGTTTTCAAATGCCATAGTTTTTGTTGATAATCACTTTTTGTTTGCTTGCTTGTTTTACAGTACCAGGGGTTGGACCCAGGGTCTTTGCAGTCAGCTGTCTCCTCAGCCTGTATTTTTACTCTTTGTTTTGAGATGGGGTTTTCCCTGTTGCTTAGGCCAGCCTGGAACTTGGCGTGGTCCTACCTCAGTCTCCCAGAGTGCTGGGATTCCAGACATGCTCCAGCACACTGGGCAAATTCACACCTTTGTTTTGTGGAATAGTCCTTTTTTTTTTTTTTTTTTTTTGTTAATCAGTTACAAATAATATCTGTAGCCTTTGAGGAAGTAGAGGCTTCAAATAAATTTTTTAAAAATGAATTTCCTAGTACTTTCTATTTTTTATTCCTTTTACTTTTGTCTTAAAAGTATGGGATTTTCAAATTAGGCTGTTGAATACGCTTTCCATTTCTATCCAGGAGAAGAAAATACCAGAAAATTGCATGATCTGTGAACTGTTGCCCCAGTGACACCTTTTCAGTTTCATTTTCCTACATTGGATTGATCTTAGGTTCTGATTTTCTTTGAAAGGATACTGTATTTTTCAAGACATGCTTCTTGATTGTTGGTGGGAGAGTAAACTGGTACAACCACTATGGAAATCAGTGTGATGATTCCTCAAAAAACTAAAACTAGAATTTCTGTTGGACCTAGCTATTCCTTTTTTAGGTATCTTTACCAAAAGAATTAAAGTCATCATACCACAGTGATGTATGCATACCCATGTGTATAGCAGTACAGTTCATAATAGCTAAATCTTGGAAACAGCCTCTGTGTCCCTTAAACAGCCTAGATGTCCATCAACAGAAAGTGTGATATTTGTGCACAATGGAGTACTACTCTATAAGAAAGAAGGATAAACTTGAGTCAATTGTAGAAAAATGGATGCACTTTGAGACTATACTGTTAAGTGAAGTAAATGAGACACACAAGCTTAAATATAACAGTTTTTCTTATATGAGAAACTCAATATATATAGTACAAAATAAAAGACAGAATTGGAAAAAGAGAAAATTTATTGTAGTCCAATATAGACAGTATATCAAAAAGCATACCTTGATTTAGTAGAATCATCTTATGTGTTTTATATGTTTTTTGGCTTGTCGGCCTGGCTATTAACCCGATAATTAACTTTATAAGGAGTTATAACATAAACAAATGAATTGTATGTGCCCAAAAGATGGGGGTTGGAGGAAGAAAAAGAATTGAGATGTGTTAGGTACATATACCAATTCCCCACAATAAATATATTAAATCGTACTGCAAACATGAACTAATACAAATAACACATTTTCAAAAAAAGTTCTAGAAATAAAGTCTTCTAAAGACAATTACTTTTGCTATTTGGTCAACAGATTAGAATTGATTATATAATAATAGAACTATAATAAAGCCTTATGTATGAAGTTCTTATGACATGTAAACAAAATGTCCCTTTTTTCCAAGTCATCAGAAGACTTCTTTGTAGCAGTGGATGATAGTAAACCAATGCATGGCAGCCGTGCTCTTACTGGAAGTCTACAGATCTTGAAATTGTATTATCCTAACAAGTGCCTAGCTCCCTATTGGCCTTGTATTCTGTTAGTTGAAGATTGATAGTGATATGTGCTTTTCTGTATATTTTAAAGGTGATTCAATTTGCAATTTATGTATTTTATAATTGTGTGGTAACTAAAACACTTCAAATTTCTGTGATTTGTGAGAGCTTTAAGCTTGAGTTGGCTCATTTATGATTTTTTAAATTCTTTTTCTTTCTCATCCCCCTGTCTTTTGCTAGGTTGCTGCCACACTTAGGTTTCTACATGTTTAAAAGCAATTTGCCATTAATATATTCTCTTACAGGCTTCGTGTCTAAGGGAAGAAGTAGTGAGAAATACCACTTTCTTGCTGCAGTTTCATTAAAAGCATGAACACTTATTCTCTCCCTATCCCCTCCTGCCCCCTCAATTCAAGAAAAAAAGTGGTACCCACTTGCGGTTCTCTGTGGGAAGTTTAGGTCCCATGTGCAACAGCTTTAGAACAATCTATTGTTTTGTTTGTTTGTTTTTAAAGACATATTCTTCACTTGGGAACACCCTCCCTCACTAATTTCCCCTCCTACACAAGTGTGTTCAGCTGACCTAATCAAAGGAGGAAAATCTGTTGTCTTGATAAGGTAACCAAATAATGCCCTAGATTTTTATTCCTTGTTGCCACCCTTAATTAATTAAGATTTGAGTGAATGAAAACCTCTGTGGGCTTTAGGTTTATGGTAAGTGAACTGCGACAAAGTTTCATTAACACGATACTGGAGAGATGGAAGTTTTTTGTTTGTCCCTTAGAAATTTGTAATTTTATATAATGTCTGGGAAGTCAATGGGTACTCAGTTATCTCCATCCACCTTAAATATTGAATAATAATATTTTTATGGCAACATATTAAGATGTGTATTTAACCATTTTTTTTAACTTCTATAGTGAATACACAAAGCAAAGCTCCATAGTTTTCCATATAAAAAATATCTGTTCCATTCTTAAATTAGCAGTTCTTTGATCAACTCTTTTCCCACTATGGTTTATGTTCTTTGTGTGTGTTGATTATTGGAAACTTTAATTTGGAAAAGAAAAATGTGCCTCTTAGGCATTACTTTCATGGTCACTGTAATGAAGCTGGACATAATTCCATATTTATACATCATGTTGAATCAATAGCTTTCTAATATTATTAAGCATTTCCCTTGTTCTTTTACGCCAGCAGCATTTTGTTAACGTTAATCAGAGTCTGACGTGTTACTTCTAAATGGCATCTGATGTGGTGTGTCTCTTCAGTTCTCTGTGGTTTCCTGTTTTTTTCATACATAGAGAAAAGCCTTTTTAGGTATTAAGCCTCATATTTTTCTTCTTGTAATGGTACATCAAACCTTAACTTTTTTATAAATGCAGTATCTTTTTGTTTTGTTTCTTTTTTGGCACCGGGAGTCAAACTCACGACCTCGCACTTGCCAGGCAGGCACTGTGCTGCTGAGCTACATCCCTGGCAAATGCAGTGTCATTTTGTAAGCCTGTCCCATCATTCATTTATGCCACTTCCCACAGACTTCTTCTCTGGGATTCTTCAGTCTTCACTGGGCATCCATCAAGAATTACTTCCTTATAGAGATTCTCTCTCTGCATTCTTTTACCACTGCAAAGCTTAGTTCTGGCCCAAGAGCATATATTCTTCAAGAACAGAGATGGTATCTTTACCTGCGTTTCTATAGTTCTCCTCCCTGAAAGTGCTTGCCTTAGCAATTGATGCATAGTAGGTTCTTGTACTGTCTCAGAGTGTGGGTCCCAGCAGCATCTGCGTCACCTGGGAACCAGTTACAGGTCATTTCTCAGCTTCCCCCCAGGCTACAGAATAGCTTGGATTGGCGATGAACAGTCTCTGTGTTAACAAGCCCTGGAGATGATTCAGATGGATGCTAAGGTTCACAGCCACTGCCCTAGATACTCAGTCATGAATATTAAACTTGAAACTTAGTCATAATTCTTCTCTGGGAGGATTGGTGTACAGTGAGGCCAGGCAAAATTTTGTCCATTCTGCTTGAGTCTTTTATTTCTTAAGAGGCGATAGTAAAGAAAAACTTAAGATTTAAATATTTGTTGTGTTTTAAAAGAGTGCATATTAACTCATATGCTATACTCTTTTGAAAACTACCATTTACATTTTTAAAAATATGAAAGGTTTCTTCCTTCCACTGATTCAGCAACAGGCAGTTGACGTTCTAAGAGGAGGAATATCATTGAGTGGTATATAAAGGTTGTTATTAATTTTCATGAGGGAGAGGAAGATGAGTACATGTTGGAAATTAGTCAGGGGTTTGGTGGAGATAGAATTTCCTGGCTAGTATTCTGTGTGCTTCTAAACTTTTTGAACATGTAAATGCACTACTTATTAAAATTTTTGATATATGATTTGTATGAGAATGAATTAATGAATAGATGTTGGATAAATAAATTCCCATGAGATAGCAATTGTTACTTTTTTAAAAGTAAGATTTCTCATTGCATTGAAATGAAAAGTTACATGTGTTTTTCATCTCCTCCGAAACATCAGGAAGGTGACAGATAAATCTTTATGACTTCCCACCTTATGCTTATTGAAATGGTATATATGCGTGACTCTTTTGTGCAGTGAATAAAGATTCCTGCTACTCTATGGATCCATCCTCTTGTAACTATCTTAAGAAAACAGAAAAGGAGAATTTAGTATTAAACC
This sequence comes from Erethizon dorsatum, assembly GCA_028451465.1. Lineage (NCBI taxonomy): Eukaryota > Metazoa > Chordata > Mammalia > Rodentia > Erethizontidae > Erethizon > Erethizon dorsatum. The sequence continues at coordinate 75,616,006 of CM051831.1, forward strand.
ATAGCTAAATAACCTTGTATGCACAAATGAAGATGTCATGATGCATGGGACTTTGACCCTAATACTTCCTTTTTTTTTTTTTTTTTTCTTTTTTTTTTTTTGTGGTTACCGGGGCTTGAACTCAGGACCTCGCGCGCCAGCAGGCGCCCGTGCCGCTGAGCAATATCACTGGCCCTTTTTTTGTATGTGGGTACTGGGAGTCGAACTCGGGACCTCGCGCTTGCCAGGCAGGCACTTACGCCGCTGAGCTATCTCACCGGCCCCCTAATACTTCTTTTGAATGTGTTTATAGAGATATCTTGAAATCCAAGGTCTACTTTAAGAGAGAAATTGTTTCTTTTAACTTTCTTAGTAAATGGAACATAACATAACAAAGTTAACATTACCTGTGATCTGAATTATGAACAATATTCTCATATATTTCTTTTACTGCAAATGTAATTATACTAATTTTATGATTTAATTGTGCTGTTTCAGTGGAATATATGTGTTCAATAACACTTGATTCAGTAATTAATTTTGTTTTTCCCTTGCACAGAACTATTGTACCATGGAAAGTATTCAGACAGTGCCTTCATGAAGTCCATCAAATTAGCTCCGGCCTAGAAGCAATGGCTCTAAAATCAACAATTGATTTAACTTTCAATGATTACATTTCAGTATTTGAATTTGATATTTTTACCAGGCTATTTCAGGTAAGCTTTATACTTGCTTAATCTATCAATCCTTTCCTTTCTATCCTCTCACCCTTCTTTCCTGCCTCCCTTCCTCCTTCCTTCCGTGTGTGTGTGTGTGTGTGTGTGTGTGTGTGTGTGTGTCCACATACACAATGGAAAAGAGTTTCATTCTTGGTAGTTTATAAATTTATGCCTGTAAACGTTTGGTCATTCCTCTAAGTTTAGAGTGAGCTATTTGGTATTGGAATATCAGGTCCTGTGAGCCTGGTGGTTGGTTGTTAGTTTTGGGAAGACTCATGCAAAGGAGTTCTTTTGTAAACTCTCTACTTAGATTCTCACTTTGTTCTGGCAACACCAACCTGATAGAATACCATACTTACAGGTGGGCATTTGCCAGAGTTGGGTCCCAACTCTTTTTTTTTTTTTTTTTAATGTGGGTACCGGGAGTCGACCTCAGGACCTTGCGCTTGCCAGGCAGGTGCTTATGCTGCTGAGCTATCTCACCGGCCCCCAACTCCTCTTTGACTATAGCATTCATTAGGTTAGAAGGGAAATAGTAAAGTTAGAAATAACGAACTGTTCTGCACAGAAGTATCTTTTGGTTTTATATTGTTTTACACATTGCTTTGTTCATTCAGTTGTATGTAATGAATATTTTTTTCATGTCGATACTCTTCATCAACATAATTTTTCAGTTGTCAGGTGCTATACAATATTCCATTAAAATTATATGTCAGTATAAATTTAACAAAGTTCTTTTTTATAACATTTAGATTTTTTTTTCTGCTTTTTCCCTACCATAAACAACTTTGAGATGGGCAGTTTTATTTGGATTTATTGTTTTTGTCTTTTAATCAATCCCCCGTAATTGTTTTATTCAAAACCAGGCAGTATTACATGGAGATGCTGTTGTTTTGTTCTTTTGCATATCTTCGTGGGATTACTTTAAACATGAATACTTAAAATTTGTGTTATCATTTTGGTTTTACCATTAAAAAATGCATGTTATCTATTGGATTCAATTCAAATAGTCAGAAAATAAAAAAGTTTTGTAATTTAATAACAAATTATACAGTGATATAAATTGATCAGATACCAGGTTTATTTGTATTCTGAAACAATTTTTATTATTTTAATCTGCAGTATAATTTATTCTGGTTGAAACTTGCAACAAATTTTTCAGTATAACTTTAGTTTTATGTTTTCCATGTTATATGAATTTTACTTCTCTGATACATGATTCTGCTTATGACATTAGCCAGCAAGGATAGGGTGACTGATTTATGTTTAAAAAAAGGAAAAAAAAATGGACACATTGGAATAGCTTCTAATTTACTAAAGAACTTTTTAATAGACAAAAGGTCTTATATCAACAATAGGTATAGGGTATTTTACTTTATTACAATTTTAAAATCATAATTCTACATTATAGGATGACTAGTTGGATAAATTACAGCAGAAAGTGTGCTTTTGCTTATTTTACATTTATAGCAGTTTCATGTTTGTTCCACTGGTTCATATAAATTGTCAGTTTATGTTTAAAATTGTTTTTCTGGTACTGGGGATTGAACCCCAGGGCCTTTGCACTGAGCTAAATTCTAGCTAGCTAACTTTCTTTCTGTATTTCTCTCCCTCTCATGTCTTCCCCTCCCCACTTTCCTTCCCCCTTCCTCCCTCCCTTCCGTGATTCCTCCCTTCCTTTCTTATTTTGAGACAGGGTCTCACTAAGTTGCTCAGGCTGAGCTTGAATTTATTATCCTCCTACCTCAGCCTCCCTGAGTGTTGGGATTACAGGTGTGTGGCATCATACCTGGCTTGTTTTCTATAAGGATTCTAAGATGCATTGTTGTTTGTTTGTTGCTATTCTTCATTTATTTTTTGAAACAGGGTCTTGCTGTGTAGTCCAAGCTGGCCTGCACTTGCGATCCTTATGGCTCAGCCTCCCAGTTGCAGGGATCACAGGTGAAGGGCGTACACCACACACCTGGCATCTAACACACACTTTAGAAACAGTGGTGTTACCCGGTACTGAGTGTTTTATAGTGGAAGCTCTCCTTTCTTTAAAGGTTTTCAGTAACTTTTCAGAATAAACACATCCTTTGTTTAACATGGTACAAGAAATAAAAATAAGAAGAGCTTTGCATCTTTACCTTTAGAATTAAAAAAGCAGAAGCAATTTTCACACATTAGACCTAATTGCTTGTTTTAGGAAGTATTTTTTTTTCTGTGTGTGGAACTTGGATGACTTTTCAGTGTGGGTATTAAATGCTAGAATGCTCTAGAGTAATATATCAAAGATATGGGGGCAACTTAATTTTGGTTAAATTCTTATCCAAACTGCAGCTTTAATATGTGTACATATTTTCTTATAAACTGTTTCACTTTAAAACAACACTAGAAACTTTAACACTCTAAAGTTTATATATCTTATTTATGTTTGCTGGAATGGAAAAGGAAAGGGATCTTTGTAAGCAGAGCTACTGCTAACTTTTTAAAGTTAAAAAAACTTTAAATAATAAAACCAAAATATTAACTGGGCCAAATGCCTAATCTCTTTTAAAACACACAGAAGGAGCCGAAAAATTCTTGGAGATTTTTTTATTGTCTTGAGTTTCTATAATTATTCAAATGCTTTGACAGTAATCACGTGTGTGCCTTAAATATGATCTTCTGCTTTTACATGACTTTAAAAATCCAGTGTTTTCTTAAATTTATTGTATTTGTTACATCCTTAAGTTTACCTGGTCTGTGAAGAATGTAAGATATGTTAATACTGTAACCGCATGGACATATTTTGCTGTAGCATGGTACTGGTGTTAGTAGCTCTGAATGACTATGGGATTGGTATGGGATTGGGCAGAGTGGGATCTGAAAGTGGGTAAGGTACACTCAGGATTTGGGGTCTGAGGTAGACAGAGTAGCATAAGGATTTGAGGGGAGGGGTCACCAGAGACTAATATGAGATTAAGAACTGAATAGGGAAGGAAAGAAGGCAGCCTGTTCCTCGTGTCCTTCACCCTTCTACCCAGGTAAAAATTGAACAAACACTGGAGGGTATTTAGAAGGATCTTGGTGTGGTTATGCATTACCTTCATCACATCCTTTTCTTTCTTCCGCTTTTATCCTTGTCTTTCTTCTCCAGGTAGTTAAGAGATTTTGTGATAGGCAGGTACTAAAGTCCTGGTATGGAGTAGAGGGATTTTTCTTCTCCCTTTCCTTTCTTTGGAGCTGCTATTTCCTTTCTCCTATTTTCCCCACAATTAGGGAAGACTGGGTCATTGAGAAATGGGGCACTACATTTGAGGGGTGCCAGGGTAAGGAAGGAATGTTTGGGGGAATATCCTAGTTATTACAAAATAGAGATCATTAATGGAAAAAAGAGGACAAATGAGGACAGTCATCAGTTATAGCAAAAAGTTTATAAAGAGTATGTGGCCAGGCTACTTAAAGCCTTCTCTTCTAACCTAAGTTTTAGGTCAGTAATTGGTTCTTGAAAATAGTGGCATTTGGCATGATGGAGGGACTAATTAATTCATGTCCTTAATTTCTGTAGTTCAAAAATTTTCAAGTGATTTTCCATTCATGTATATGAAAAAAATTTCCTTTGATCAATGAATTATTCTCCAAAACACTTTGTTTTGCCTTCTTTAAGCCATTAGTTTGCAAGATACTTTAAAGGAAAAAAAAAAAAAAAACCACGCACACTTAAGTTACATGTGTTTTTGACTGTTTTGAGTGGGTTGCAGTCAGTGAATAAACAGCACACAGACTCATCCTATTACATAAATATTTTTGCAATTAAAAGCTGGCCCTCTGGATCATGCACTAAGAAATGATTGCTAAATACTGCAGCAGTTGGCTCTAAAACTCCAATTTCATTTTTTTTCTCTTGTATTTTAACCTATGCATTGACACTTTGTGAAATTTAGCATTTTAAAAAGCAGTTCTTCCAGCTGGAAGCAGGAGCTGGGAAGGCTGCGCCAAAGGGAGGGCTGGGAGGTCACATCAACATTATTATTTGCCTGATTTTAAATTGTGTATTTATATATATGGGTATCAAGGGATTAAGCCTAAATAAATATCCTTTGTCACCCCCTCCCCCCAAAAGCAGTTCTTCCATTAATGAGTGTGTACTTTAGTGCAAGTATCCCCAATATTTGTTTGATATTGGATCTATCCTTTTCCTTTGTAGATGAGGAAGCAAAACAATAAACAAAATGTCTGGAATAACAGCTACTTCTCAGTTGTTTTTAAACATATGCTAATATTTCCCCAACTATGTTTTATGTAATTTTTAGTCATACCTTAGGACAAAATTAAAAACATGTTTTTTTTTCAAGTGCAGATAGAACCTCTCATGTTAGTATTCTCAGGATCTCCTTTTAAACCCAATTAAATATTTTAATGTGGTGAGGAAATACCCTAAAGATTTTTCTTGTTATGTCAGAAAAGGCTAAATGACTTATCTATTACCAAATCATTCTTTCCCTTGTTATTCTCATCTCAAGGGAAATAATCCTTGAAGAATTCTGCCTTGTAAATTTGAAACTTGATTTACAATAATGAAGAACAAGTTTCAAAACAAACAAAAACAGGAACTCTATCAGTAATCAAGCCTCTGATACCTTTTTCAACAGTTTAACTTGGCCACATAAATTACCTGTTTTTTTCTTTCATGGGGAAGACTTGAGTTAAGAATCTGGCACATTCGATGTAGTATGCTGCCAATTCCTAGGAATAAATGTAGCCTCAGCCTGAAAAATAATTGCAGATGATTCACACACACCCTCAAGCAAAGTTGTCTATCTTTGACTGCCTTTTTCTCTTGCCATGTTAGCTGGAGGGACAACTAATCAGATTAAAGAGAGATTGATATATTGATGCAAACCAGGTATTTTGTGGAAATTTTTTTATATAACTCATTTTTAAACCCTGAACCTTTCCTGATTTTATAATTGTTTAAGCCTACACCAAGAGAAAGTACAGTAGCATGTTACCTTGGAGGAACCATGGAAGTCACTGTTCAGGGGATCTGTACAACAGCGTGGTATGTGACTCTGTGTCTCTCACTATCCATGGATGAGCAAGACAGTCGTGTTCCTTGCCCTTAGGTAGCTTATGTTAATGTGCAACTTTTGCCAAACACTTTCTGTGGTGCACTTTCTCATTCTACAAAATGCAGCACCTGAGGGCATATTAGTGGAGAGAACAGACACATAGCAGATGAGGAATGTGACAGGAGGTACCTGTTTTAAATATGCTGGTCTTCTTCATTGAGAAAGGGACATTGGAGAAAGGAATCACATGACATGTGGAAGGGGAAAATTTGGGTAAAAGAATCAACAAACAGGGCTGGTGAGATAGCTCAGCGGCATAAGCGCCTGCTGGCAAGCACGAGGTGCTGAGGTCGACCCCCGGTACCCACACAAAAAAAAGAATCAACAAACACAAAGACTGTGGTAATGGATGGGCTTGTGTTCAGGCCAATAATAAAGAAGCCAGTGTAGCCAGAGAAGAGGCAGAAAGTGGAAGTGTGATGGAAGGTTGGGGCAGAAAGTCACGTGAGATCAAACTGTGTTAGGCCTGTTGGAGTCCTTGGAGGCCATTTAGGAGGACTTTGATTCTTGTTTAAAATTAGAAAGTTTTAAAGAGAACGATTATGGTGGTTTATGTTTCAAAATGATCACAAATGCATTATTAAGAATAGACCATGTAGAGATTATGAGGTTTTGCTTCTTGCTCTTCATATTCTATTCCTAAGAAATCTTTTTTCTGCCTAATTACATTTCTCCAAGAAAGAACAAACTATTGTGTATTTGCTGTTAACAAAGGTTAACCCAAGCCACGTAAGTAATACTAACTTTAAAAATATCCAGTAGAATTTCATTTAAGTGTATGAAATAATGAGTTGGTATGTAATTAGTGGTCAATATAATCTAGATAATCTCTCAATTTATTTGTTTTCAGCCTTGGGGCTCTATTCTCCGGAATTGGAATTTTTTAGCTGTGACACATCCTGGGTACATGGCATTTCTCACCTATGACGAGGTTAAGGCACGCCTGCAGAAGTACAGCACCAAACCTGGGAGGTAGGGCGTTGCAACAGTGATGTTGTACAGCAAATCTAAAGAAGAGGAATCTTCCCTGGTTCTTATCTGAGTAAATCAGTAACTCTCACTAGGGGTGGCATGGGTGAGGAAGCTAATAGAACAAAATTGTGACCTTTAAATTGATGCATTCTGATTGTTCTTAAATTTAGTGTTCATGAATTGAAAGGGGATGTGCTACTGTGTAATGTGATAAGCTTAAAGATTCATTCGTCCTTAGAATTCTGCTTTTCTCATTGGAGGAGGATATTAACATGTATTGATTATTTTATAATTCCTGTATCTGTATACAACATTATATGTGTATATTTGAATACTTGAATATCATGCCAGAGAGAAATGGATCAGTTTACTTACATTATTGTAGGGTATTTTCAAGACATTCCTTTAAGCTCTATGATAAATACAAATAAATACATATAAATGCATTTAAATTCATACTTGTACATGGCAAATACATACAAACACATAAATATAAGCCCATTGATTGTTACCATCCAAATCAACTTCCTGTCCCTGAACCAACTTGTATAACACCTCAGACCTTCTTACAGCTTCAAAAAATGTTTCATTTTGCAAATGATGTAATAGATTGAGACCTATTGAGGTTGATTATTTAGTTAGCCCTTTGGATTTGGCCGGAAATCACACCTAATTAATGACAAATGTAAGACCAGAAAATCTGTCCCTTCCCTTGATAACTGCATTTTCTACTATGTCCCATCTAGAAATAGAAGTAGTAGCCATTTGAGCAGTGACATCTGTGTTACGGTAAGCAGTGTTCTGAGTGCTGCAGCAGAGATATTAGAGGCCTGTGCTCAGAGTCGTCACATTTTGGTCGAGTACCATTTCACTGTCCATTAGTGCGCTGATTTTCTTATAGAGATGGTTTCTTTTAAGAATGAATTTGTTGTTCTAGCCCAACTTTTGCTTTTAAGGTCAATTTTATTTGATATATAGTAGACTTGGTGTTTATCCTTTCATACTCTTCTAAGATTTAAACCAATAGTTTTTTGATTCTTGTCTGTCGCAGGGAAAATTTTAATACAGCACATAAAAAGAAGCTGGTGGTATAGGAAATAATTAGGCTGCTACTGAAGTTTCTGTTTAGGTTAAGGAGAGTTTTGTGTGTTGACAGGGACTTAGATGATTGTTTTATTTTGTTCAAGGATTTCTTATGATTAGGTTTTCCATTAGCTAAAGAAGAGATGGGTAGTTGTAGTAACTTGTATGTACAAAGTATAATGTGAGAATTTAAACTATGTTTAGGAAAACTGAACAAAAAAATCAAATAATTTTGTTAAATATTTGCTTTGCAGAATAAAGAAAATACTTGGATCTATTCCAAGGACACTTCCATTCCAACTAATGTGATGTGAAATTACATTTGAGGGCTGGGGGTGTAGGGTTTGATCCTCAGTAATCCCCCTCACGCACACACGCAGGCACACACGTTTGGATGACTTAGTGTTACAGTGGTTTGAACCAAAAATGACCCATCAACATGAAATATATTCTTCTGATTATGTTAATTATGCCATTTTTGCAAAGCCAGGTACCAAAAATAAGGCAAAAATACATTTTATAAAGCTCAGAAGTAGCTACCAACAAAAGGGTCAGCAGCCAATGATAGAAAATGTTATGCAAATGAAATTGAATAACAAAAATGCACGTGAGAGGAAAAAGTTGTTGTAAAAACCGTATTGTTAATTTTCATCAAATACTGCTGATGCACATGAATTGGACCTCCTATGTGAGAAGCAGTTTTAGAAACATCATCTTAAAGCAGTGTTTAAGAAAACAGAACGGGATATTAGTTAAAAACTGAGCAATTTCTTACAAATTCTTTTCAGTATTTATTAGGATCTTTTATATGAATAAATATGGAATTACTTTAAAAATATTAACTGTAGATTTATAATATTTTTATTTTCATATATTCTACAGATTTTTAAGGTTTCTATGTTTGACTTTTATTTGAAAGAATTTATCATATATATTTCTTAATGTAACAAGTTAATAATGATCTTCTAATTAATAACTCACAGTGACTTTCTATTTTTATACCACTTTTCATAACATCACAGTCTTCGGTCTGTAGAATTATTTTCTCTGATACTGTTTAAGGATGCCACTAATTCACAGGCTAATATTCCTATTTTCAGTCTCTCTAGGGCATTATGTTTTTAGATTTCTTTGAAAGGTCCTTTAAGATAGTTCTATCACCAGTATGAAGATCTTAATATTAAAATTTCACAAATTTTCCATTCTTACAAAAACTAATTTTCTGATAGATAAAATCACATTGTAATACTTTATAATGTAATACCTGTATTATTCAGGTTAATTAAATCTGGTGACTGTATAGTCATTATATGTGCTAAATTATATTTTGCAAAGTTTTTATACAGTGCTTGGTTTGTCAATAACTAACATAAATTAAGAGATACTCATTTCCCTTGTTTCTCTCTTATTTCTTACATTCATATAAGAGCTCCCTTGTAGCCAACAGACTTAAGTTAACTTACTTTTGCTCTACTTAATGAGCTGTAAAATCCAGATATGGATATCAGTGATAGCAAAATTGAGTGTGATACACTTAGATAAAGAGAAATGATCTAAACTGAAATAGACAGCTAAACGAATTAATAAATGATGATGCATGTAAAGCCAAGTCAATGTCTCCTTTCATTGGAAATTAATTTTATGGGATTTATCTTTCATTTCATTTATGTTTGGAACAATTTTGGCTTAAAAGTGAAAGATGTAGTACTTAGTTTGGCAGGTTTAAATGGCAAATATGAATTTACCTAGTTTGCATTCCCATTATTATAGTTCAGCTCTTTCTTTTTATTTATTTATTTATTTATTTTTGATACCAGTAATTGAGCTTAGCACCTCACGCTTGCCAGGCATGCGCTGTGCCACTGAGCTAAATCCCCGGCCCACTTCAGCTCTTTTGAGATTTATTTAAAATCACTGACTTTCTTGAAAGAAAATGTATTGCTTTCAAATAAGTTATTTAACAATTAAAATGCATAATTTTAGTATTTAAAAGTAATTTATTGAATTCCACTGTAGAGACTGGCTCAGTTTTTGAGATGAACAAATTAAATTCTTACTTATTTATTTTATTTTTACTTCCCCAAAATTATTTACATCATAGCTGTTTCATATCTGCAGCATTTTGACACACAGCATCCCTGATAGTGATGACAATAAATCATTTGATAGTTTATAACTGACATGTTTTCTCATGTAACTCTGGAGACATATATTTGTTTTACAGGTCAATAACCAGACAAGTATGATGGTGTTAAAAACGTGATAAAAATTTATATCAGGAATTCTAAGTGATTCTGTTTCTTACTTTGCTTTTAAAAAGCCTAGCAGATTATTTAGTGTCTGGCATACCCTTTGAACGTGAATGAACAATGTTTTCTCATGTTTTCCAGCTATATTTTCCGGTTAAGCTGCACTCGACTGGGACAGTGGGCCATTGGCTATGTGACTGGCGACGGGAACATCCTACAGACCATACCTCACAACAAGCCTCTGTTTCAAGCCCTGATTGATGGCAGCAGGGAAGGATTGTAAGTATGAGAAATGGGATTGAGCATGCTTATAACGCACAAACTTGAAAAATAGAGCCTGCCCAGTGATGGAGAAAGGAGATAGTGAGGCTGACAATTTGTTTTTTACCTTAAGACTCAGAAATGTGTAGTGCTTAATGCTTACTGTTCATCTCTTTAGTCATTTTAATGCAACCTAATTCTTTAAAACTAATTATATGTTATACAAAATACATTACAACAAATTACTGTATCAATTGGTACTTCTCATAGGAAAAATTAAGACCAAAAAACTCTTAAAATAATACAGTTACTTTTTATTTTGACCGAAAATGCTAAATTTTATTTTTTCCTTCTTACCCATTTGTTTCTGTACCTTTTTCTCTCCCTTTTATCTTTGCACACCTTTCTTTGGTCATAATAGTAATCTATCCACATTCCTCTCTGTGTATTTTTTCTTCCCCCTTTTTAAAAATTTTTCTTCTTCTTGGCAGTGCTAGAGATTGAATGTAGCATCTTCCTCTGAGCTGTGTCACCAGCCCTTTTTTATTCTTTGAGATAGGATTTTGCTAAATTGCTCAGGGTGCGTGCCAAGTTGTGGTCCTCCTTCCTGGGCCTCTGGAGCATCTAGGATTACAGACGTGTGCCAAAGAGCCTGGCCAACAGTACCCTTTTAAAATCTCTTTATCTCTCTGCTTCTTGAGTAACTGAGAGATACATGTAATCTAATTTGCAGGAATGGATTATGACAGGAACCTAGCAGGAGATAGTCCACCAGAGTCAGTGAAGAGCAAATAATCTGAGTACTACTCTTCCATAAAGAAGGACACCTTGAAAACATAATGTTAAGGGAAATAAGTCGGACCCACAAGCTTACATATTACATGGTTTTTCTTATATGAGAAACCCAAATTAAAGAGAAAATAAGATAGATAATAGGAAACAGGGAGATCTTTCGCAAAAGGGAAGGGGACAAAAAGAATAGTGGAGGGAGGAGTGAAGGAAGAATTAAAAAAGAATTAAGATGTGTTATGTACATGTGCCAACTTCAACTCCCTGTCATGAATGTAATCATTACATATTGCAAACATATAATGTTAAAATATTTAAAACAAAATAAGAAAGATTAAAAAAAGAAATGTGGTGGGATCTATGCGAAGAAACAGTGTATGTTTTTAAAGCTACAGCTTTTTAGGAAATTACGTAGAAAGTATGTCAAGTTTTGGAAACACGTGTATTTCTTTTTAAATTTTCATAAAATTGCTATAATTGTTTTTGTTTTCCCTTAATTTAGGTATATTAAAAATTTATATGTGCAGCTTTTGACTTATGATTGTAGGCTTTTTAGTTTTTAAGAAAAGTCACTTTAAAGTTTTACTTTATAAAGGTGAGCAGATAAACCTGTAAATAGAATGTTTTTACATTCCTGTTTCTATTGTTGTTATGCTTTCCATCTAGTTTAAAAACCAGTCAAAAATGCTAAATTACAGTATTATAATCATTGTAACAAAACTTCTGAACTCTTATGCAAAATAACTCCATCTTTACACACAGTCACACACCCACAGACTAAAGCATCTTCAGAGGGACTGGCTAGTTGAATCTGAATTTGCATAGCAGATAAGGATAAAATAGATTGTATTTGTTAAGTTTGGTGGTTTCTTCATATCAGTAAAATCATAGGGTCATCTGGTCCAAATATTATCAATTTCAGCCATATTTTCTTATAGTTAATCCAGTATTGTATAATATAGATAACTTGGTTTATTTTGGTAAACAGCAAAGATTGCTTACTCCTTCCCTGCCTTTGACAGTGGCCTATCAGCAGTATCCTGGGTAAGCAGGACAATAATCATCAGTTTGCCCCTGATAAGTTAAATGGAAATTTTTAACCTTTCCTTAGCATTAATCTTTATTTTCTTTTTTCTTTTTTAAATATCTTTTCTTTTTTCTTTTCTTTCCTTTTTTCCCCCTTCCCTTCTCCTTCCCCTTTTCCCCTCCCCTTCCCCTCCTCCCCTCCAGTCTCCTCCCCTCCTCCTCTTTTCTTCTCAGCACTGGGGATTGAACCCAAGGCCTTTGCACTGAGCTATATCCCCACCTCTTGTTTGTTTTTCATTTTGACAGTCTCACTGAGTCTCTCTCAAATTGCTCAGTCTGGGGTCGAATTTCTGATCCTCTTGCCTCAGCATCGCAGAGCTCTGGGATTATAGGTGTTCACCAGCATGAGCAGTTTAACATCCTTTTTTTACTTTTTGTAATTGTTTATTTCTGAATTTGTCCTAGAATTTTGACATATTTTTGAGGTATGATAAAATATTGCATGATAATTTTTTAATGGTTATTTTATTTCATTTTTTTTTATGTGGGTACCGGGAGTTGAACCCAGGACCCCAAGCTTGCCAGGCAGGCGCTTGTGCCGCTGAGCCATCTCACCGGCCCTTAATGGTTAATTTAGGATATAAAAAGAAATATGCTTACCAGCTTTTGCTTATTATTCCTTATTTTAATATTTATAGAATTTGGAGCTTGTCCCAATATATTATACCATCCCCATATATTATACTGTCCCCATATATTATATGTCAACTCCTTGTCCTAAGTTAATAAGGGAAATCATTTTACTGATTTTTCTCTCACTGTATAAGAATTATCTATCTTTTAAATTCATTTTTCTGAGTTTCTTGTATAAATTCTGATAGTCACATTTTTATAGACTCTTCATTTAAACATAAGTATTTTTATAAAGTTCTCTACATAGAAAGATATTAAATAGAACTAACCATAATTTACTTAGTTGCTATCTAGCAGTAATATTACCAAATATTTTTTAATTAAAAGCAGTAACTGATAAAATAATCTTGATTTTCAGTGATTTTTTTGAACAGTGAGTTTGACAAACTGAGATTTAACAGCAAGATGGCATTAGTATTGTTATAACCTTTAGTTCAGATTTCCATTCTAATAGAACTTTGCTTTGATAAGACCATTCTGTGTTTCATTAAAGTCAGTGAAACATGGAATTTTAACATTGGTGTATGTGCATGTGTGTGACTGCATATGTATGTATTAGGTGAGTGGAAAGAAGAAAGATTGGGGAACTGTAGGAAAAGAAACAACAGAAAGAAGTGTTTGAATAACTTTTGGAAAAGTTGTGTCTTTTATGTCTACTTTCCCTGTGATAATAAACATGGTATAAAATTGAAAAACATAGCCGGGGATGTAGCTCAGCGGCGCAGCACCTGCCTAGCAAGCAAAAGGTCCTGAGGTCAGTTCCTAGTACCAAAAAAAAAAAAAAAAAGTTGAAAAACATAGTAATTGGAAGTAGAAGTATATTCAGACTGTTTTGGGATACAGCATAACTACTGTAGTCAGAAAATACATTTTTAATTTTTATGAGGATCCTATATTAAAGACATTTAATTGAAAATGGTTGCTTAGTGGCTGAGTCCATATTAGTTGTATGGAAATTATTTCTATATTTTATATATCCTAAAAATATAATATTCTGAAAACAGTGAATGTGACTGATTTGTTATAAAAACTGGAAACATAAGAATATGTCTTTGAGTATATGACTCATTTTAAATCACCTTAAATGGAATTAAAACTTGTATATGGAAGGTAATAAAGTTTCTTTCTAAATTCAGTTATCTTTATCCTGATGGGAGGAGCTATAATCCTGATTTAACTGGATTATGTGAACCTACACCCCATGATCACATAAAAGTAACACAGGTAAGGACAATTTCTGGAAAATATAATTAATTATATATAATAACTTTGAAATAAATCAGACTATCTACTTACATTATTGGTAAATCATGCACAAGTATCTCATACAAAGGATAACTTCAGGAATTCTAAGATGAAAAGAAATTATATATTTTGGATAGAAAATTCTGGTCGTAATGTTCTTGCTTGCAATATAATATTGACATTTATATAGAAATTGATGAATCTATAGATAGGTAGATGTGAGGAGAAAGCCTTAGGTTAAAAAACTACAAAACCAATTAGAAGAATTTTTGCCATAGCTTTCAGAGTCAATGGGTAATTAAAGATGACGAAGATAGCATGTATGTTTTTCTAAATCTGATTTTGGCAATCTCAAAATTATGAGAATATAACTTGGCAAGGCCTTTTGTAGATTTATATTTAATAACTATAGACACCTAACTGAAAACATCTTTTTTTGTTTGTTTTTTGTCTTTTTGAGACAAGGTTTCACTATGCAGTTCAGGCTAGTCTTGAGCTCACTTTGTAGCCCAGGCTGGCCTCAAACTTGCAGTTATCCTCCTGCCTCAGCCTCTCGAGTGCTGGGATTACAGGCGTGCACCACCACACCCAGCCAATGAAAACATCTTTTGAATCTAAATTCTATATTTGTATCACTTACAAAGGCACACAAGGATCTGTCCGATAGGGTGTTCACTGTAGTGTTTGTCATAGAAGTGAAAACTTATAAAATACCAAAACGTTCACTAAGAGATTAAATAACCATGATATACTCACAATGGTTATATGAAATCATCAACCAGAGGAAGGGAGCTCTACATATTCACATGGGAGCTTCTGCATCTCGTTTTGTTTGAAAAACAAAAACAAAAACAAAAACATACATATATGTAAAGCTTCATTATGTAACATTTTATTTTGTAAATAAGTCCAGTATTTATAAATAAACATATAAGAAACCATATTTGGGGCCGGTGAGATGTCTCAGCAGCCTAAGTGTCTGCCTGCCAAGTGCAAGGGCCCGAGTTCGACTCCCGGAACCTACATACGAAAAAAGGCCCGGTGATATCACTCAGCGGCACGGGCGCCTGCTGGTGCGCGAGGTCCTGAGGTCGACCCCTGGTACCCACCAAAAAAAAGAAACCATATTTGAACAAACTGGTAACAGTATTTAACTGAGAAAGTTAAAAGGATTGGAGAAGCAGGAGAGGATGAAAGGAAATTGAATATTTTATTTTACAGACAGTATACTTTTAAAATACCTTATACTTTAGATATATAGTCATGTTTTCCATAATAAGTGATAAAAATTATAGGGAAAAACAACCAAACTAAAGAAAATTTATGTTTTGGTTATTTTGTTTTGTTTTGTTTTGTTTTTTTCCAGAAGATAATTTACTTTGTAATCATCCTGGCTTCAGTCCCTGTCTTGATAGTGTTAAGTGAAACATATTTGTTGACATTTATATTCACAGTTTGTGGATAACTTTTAAAATGTCATATATGATTATCATGTTTAAAATTTGTGTAGTGATTTCGTAATATGTGTAAAAGGTCACTGATGAGAGACAGTTCCTCTTTATAAAGCTGTTGTTTAAAAATGAATCTTGAAGAGTAGCATCTTTATCTTAAAATACTAATATTCTTATCCCTTAGGTTACATTAAGTTCTGCATCTGTGATTTTACTGTATTAGAATTTTTTATAATTGCAAATTTGTTTGCATAGTCCTAACCACTATAAATAATTATGTTATTTCAGGAAATTCAATATTTCATTATTTATTTTGAGTTATTTTAGATTTTAGTTCTTCCTTATCTTGATCCATTTACTTATTTCTTTACTTTCCTAAAAATTATGTATGTAGTCATATATATCATAGTATATAAAATTCATATATACATGTGTTATTTCTGTGTGTGCGTATGCTGTGTATGTGTATGCTTTGCTCCAGGATTGTAATATTGTAGTATCTTCTGGTAGATTATGAAATAAATTCTGTCACTTTTTCTACTCAAGGTCTGTACTGTCTGGGCTAAAACATGGCTTTATATATAAATTTTGATTTCATGATTCCTTTACTTTGTATTCCTCATAAATAGCATCTTATAAAATATTTTCTTTACATTTAACACTCTATATCTTCTTTGTGACATAGATATTTACAGTTTTGCACACTGAGAATTTTACTATACCAAACATTCTAAGCTTAAAAATACTAGTAAATCAAAGGAACAGAAGCTTAATAAATCACTTTTTGGTTACTGAAGTGATTAGTTTTCTTAACAGTGTCTGATAGGAGCAGTGCATGAACTTTAGACTCAGATTTAGAATTTGAAGAAAGTGATGAAAACTTAGATTCAGGTAATTTTTAAAAAATCCAATATATTTTATGCTTTAGAGCATATAAATAATTGATGTGGCTACAGTGTGTGGCATGCAGGAAGAACAAATGTTGCTTGTCTTCCATTGTGGGATTTCTAAAGATATCTAAGAAATAAAATTTAATGTTCAGCTAAAATATTTTCATTTCATTTCACAGTGGAATTAGATGAGCACGTGCCATTACAAAGAATATAAATTCACTTATATTACCATTTTAAAATCAGAGGTTTTGTCTTCTGAATCCCCATGATTGTTGAAGCAAGTCGCTTCTTCAGGGACTAGAATAAAACATTAAATAATCTGGTGTTAAAAAGCTTATAAATTTGCTGCTAAAAGCTGAAGCATTTCAAAAATTGATTTTATAGACCAAACTGTGATTATCAATTTAAAACATGTCTTAAATGGTAACATAATTCTGATAGGATCAAGTATAAAATATTTACTGTAAGTCACTGTGCTGGAGAAAATTGAATATTAACAGTTTATGCTAGAAATACATTAACATTGCCTTTTTTTCTCCCCATATTCCAGGAACAGTATGAATTATATTGTGAAATGGGCTCCACTTTTCAGCTCTGTAAAATTTGTGCAGAAAATGACAAAGATGTCAAGATTGAGCCCTGTGGGCATTTGATGTGCACCTCTTGCCTTACTGCGTGGCAGGTATAACCAAGGTTTAATTAGCAACATATTTGCCTTGTTTATTTTCTCTTTTAATATTTCTTTCTTTCAGTTTTCTTCATCTTAATGTTTCAGGAAGTAATACTAAAAAGTGCTTTACTTGACATGAGACCTTAAAAAGGTCTCATATTTGAGTTTATATGTAATTTGATATTTTTGCTGTTTTATATTTTGTTCCTTTGGTATGTATACCTTAACTTTACCTAAGCAGTCCTACTTTCAGTTTACTGTAAGTCAGATTCTGCTTATAATCAGCCTCTGAACCCTAAGCAAACTATAGTAGATAACTCTTACGTTGATATTTTCAACCAAATCTCTTTTCTTCTGAGATGTGGCTTCTTTCTCACATATATCTGTGGTCATTTTCTGTGGTAAATAGGAAAATCAGAGAAAAACATCTCCCTGACACAGTTCCTACCAACAGAGGTGTTAAAATTCCCAATTTACAGAAGTTGAATCTAACAAATTCCCTTCCTGTCTGTAGGAAGGCTTTCAATAAACATAAATTGATTTGATGTTTTCTGATAAGGCCTAGAGAATAACCAGTATGCCCAAAGCTTCTTATATTTCCTTTTCTGAAATATAAGTTGAGAAATTTAAAATGGATCTTTGGACAGAATTCCAGTTTGGATTATTTGGAGGGTTCACACTGAGTAACTACTGTTTATTAACATAGTCATGCTGAAACTAAAAATATGTTTGCAGAGTTTAGAAAGCAAATAATTTTTAAACCTCTGGAAAAATTTACATTTGAGAATGTAATTGACATTCCTACCCTATTCCAGAGAATACCCTGCCCTCATGCTTCTGCATTACATGGAGAAAGATGGGCTTACACTCCCGCAAAGAGGCAGCCAGCTTCGGACAGACAGATTGTTGAGCTGGTTACTTATAAAATATAACGATTTTCACATTTTCATAGTCTTTAAAAAGGATGTCTTTTTTAGGACAAAGGTCTTTTAAAAATGAGTAAGGATAAAAGGAAGAACTAGGAGATGAGCTATAATTGGTTTACCTTTTCAGAGGCCTGTCTGAGCTCACATCTGTCCTACTTCAGGAAAATTGTTTAACATCCCGCTTTTGTCTCCTCCAATATGCTTTTGTTTTATATTTTACCTTAGGTTTTTCTTGATATTGTTGCCCTTATTTTCTGTTACCCCTTCACTGTGTTGCTAGATTTTGTATAGTACACAGAGGTATTTCAGGAAGGAGGAGGCTCAGTATGGCATCAACAAAAGTAGTTCACAGCATTCAGACACCTAGTTCCTGTTTGTGTTAACAGGGATAGTTTTGCAAACTCAGCAATGCCTTTTTAAAAATGACTTGATAAATTTAGATGTGCTGGTGGAAGACAAAATTACCTATTTGCAAGTGTGTTTCAAATGTATGGGTAGAAGGTATCACAGAGATGTTGAGTCAGTCACCTTCTGACTGTTAGGGACTGCTTCGGTTGACTTGATACCTCTTCAGTATTTTAGGCTAAATCTTAATACAACAAAGAGACCAAATTTGATTTGTCATCCCTTTGACTTGACTCAGCCATTTAGTGTGGTAGTATGATTCTCATAGGCACACTGAAACTGAAAATTTGCATGTCTTTCTAATGAAAAGCAGAATTATAGGGTGGTACAGACTCCTCTCTGCCCCCATGCAGGCCCTTTATGTTTCTGTGGTTTTCTCGAGGCTCTAGGCTTGGAGCATACACATGCAGGCATGTTGCAGGAATTCACATGTTAACTTAATACTATGCTTACTATTTAAGGGTAAGTGGGTTTAAGAATCTGAAGCTCTTATTAGTTTGCCAGAAACCTTGAATTAGTAAAATTTATTATTTAAAGCATTATATAAAATATCTATTTACCTTTTACTCCAGTTTTCACATAGTGGTGTTTCTGTCAAAAGTATGGCTAAATATGAAACTGGAGAAAGTTTATGTTTTTAATTGTATGTTTTGGGCCGGTGAGATGGCTCAGCGGCATAAGCACCTGCCTGGCAAGCGCAAGGTCCTGAGTTCGACTCCTAGTACCCACATACAAAAAAAGGGCCGGTGATATTGCTCAGTGGCACGGGCGCCTGCTGGCGCGCGAGGTCCTGAGGTCAACCCCCAGTACCCACCAAAATATAAATAAATAAATAAAAAGGTTAATTGTATGTTTTTTGAAAGAAAGTCGCTTTTTTTTTTTTTTTTTTAATTTCAGGGCTAGTACTATGTATTTTATCAAGTTTGCCAACAGTTTGCAAAAGGTCTGTTAAGTAGTAAAGGCATGGAATTATTTCCCGATTACTGTTGCTATATTATTAATATTTTGCCTTTTGCCCTTCAAATCACCATAACTTTTCTACATACTGTATTTCTGTATTCTCCAAATAGTATAATTAGTCTTACTTATTGTTAATCATTTCTTTGATTCATTCTGTGATTTTTCATGTCGGTCTAGTGACCTTATGTGAGGTTATGTCCGATAATATTTATAAATTGTTAACATTTGCTGTTTCTCTTTTTTATGTTGACGTACTACTCAGTTTTACTTTTAGAAATTGAGAAAGTGCATAAATTGTTAAACATTGAAAACTGTGTTTAGTTAAATATTCACAGAAGCTATATGAGAGAAATAAAATTGTTTACTAACCAACCTCATAAAAATGACGAATTCAGAAGTATTCAGAAGGTTGAAATAAAAATATTAAATCACCACTTAATAATGTTATATTACTAATCTGATCATTGGATCTTGCATGTAAGTTATTGAAACATATGCAAGCCCTTTATTTCAGTGTTAATCTCGTATTCTTCCTACACAAAACAGTGTTCTACTAATAGTTTCCTTACGCATTTTGTATTTGTATCTGTAAGCTCTTACCTTACTATCTTGTAAATATTGACATACATAAGTATTTCTCGTCTACAATGTGGATTACTTTACCTATTTCAGAATTCTTAACCTTAGTATTGTTTCTATTGGTAGTTCCTCGATAATTAGGTACAGACTGTATGCTGGTAATGTAAAAGAAAGAATAGAGGTCTAAGATTATACAGTATTTTAAGCAAAAAGACAGTGTTATAGATCAGTGGTGAAAAGCCTTGCCTCGTCTGTGTTCTGCCCACTTCTTTTTTGAGAAGTAGCTATGGTCTTCCAGAGACCGTTTTATCACGCCCCAGATCTGAGAAAGAGTCTTAGAACTTCTAAGCCTGGGGTCCATTTTGTTCCATGCAGTAGCTATTGTGTGATTTCTTTCAACTTTTAACATTTTGATTTTTCTCTACTTGTTTTTGAACCCTGTTAATTTATTTTTATTTCTTATAATACTATCTGCACTCACCCAGAGGCAGTAAGAATAAGTTTCTTATTGCTTTTTGTTTGTTCATTTGTTTTTTTACACCAAAAAACATTTACAGTGATCCCTGATTGAAGTTTGCCTTCTGCCTAAATAAACTTGTTAGTAGGGCACTCTTTGAGAATTCTAAAGAATATTCAGGAGATCCTGTATCATGGTGGGGTCTTAGTGGTCCAGGAAGCTTTAGCTTTTGAACATTTCTACCATACTTTTGGACAACTCTGTATTTCTACATTTATATACAGATTTCACATACTGGTATTTCCTGCCACCCATGGATCTGTTTTGGCAACTTCTATGTCATTTCATGTACAACAGTATTTTATGATTTAAACATGTTATTTTAAAATGCCCATGTTATATAATAAAAATAGAAGTCTATAAAGTTAAACCACTTAAAATAAAACACAGTTGAAAAACATTAGATTTGCTAAAAATCTTGTATCTGTAGCCCCAAATCGAGGTATACTGGATTTAATCTAATTGATCGTGAATTTATGAATGAAAAGAAAAAAATTATGGTACCTTTCCTTAGTTCTGCAATTTATTTCCAAACTTTCTATCTGAACTTCTAAATGTAGTGTGAAATGTAGTAATATGTTTTGCCTTTCTCAATTTTTCTCCTATTACAAAATGGTATGTTGGTAAAGTCCATGTTTTCTGACTTTAAAGCCAGTGTCTTTGAAATTGATGATTGTTTTTATCATAGAAAAAGTTAAGTTTTCAAGCTAAATTGCACACCAGGATAATTTGTTGTTTTGCTTACCTCATCTGATTTGATAGATGAAAACCTGCATTATTTCAATCATCATTCCCCAAGATTTCAGATCCATTCATTTATTCACTTATTTAGGAACCATCATTTGAGTGGTTGCTGGGTCCGTGTTCTGTAGTAATCTTTGAGCTAAGAATACTCAGATTCAGCCCCTACCCTGAAGAAGTTGGATAAAGGGAGATGGTATAATTACTTAAAATTAGTATCCTGCTGTCCTTCATTTTTAATTATGGATGCTAGACACTTTTTTGTTACTTTCCAGTTTAATTATGGATGCTAGACTTTTTTTTTTGTTACTTTCCACTACTTTCGATGGGCATGTTGATATGAAAGTGATTTTAAAGGCTGCATGTCTGCCAAGAAGCTATGATAAATCAGTCAGAACCTAATAGGAAATATTAAACCTTGACCATAAAACATAATGTGTTCAGCCAAAGTGCATTTTTATCAAGTCATTCTTCACCAACATTTCCTTCCATCTGATGCCCTACTTTGGTTTAATTGAAATTCATCAGAGACTTAAATTGTATGTAATTAACAGAAAGCCTAAGCAATGCATAGTAGCAGTGTCAGTTGTTACAGGCTGCACGTGGTTACTCCTTAATTGCTGTCATAATGGCCCATTAGTCATGCCTCTCAAGGGGTCAGCTGCTTATTTCTCCTTCTGAAACATCTGTGTTATTTAATAAATTGAATAAGCATAGCAGAGTTTGCACAGAATACTGAATAGATCAAGTAATCACCTTTCCAGAGGCCTACTTTGAAGCGGCCTACTTTGGGTGTGGCATTTCTGTTCTACACTTGGTTAATAAAGCTTGGAGAGTTTTCTTTCACTTCCTTATATTAATAGGATATTAACAAAATGTTTATGTTCGTGGCCCTGAGCTGCCTAGCTTCCCTTGTGCGGTACTATATTATGCAGCAGTGACGCTGCGGGATCACCGCTCCAGGTATAAAGGAAGGAATTATTTCCTTATATATTTTTCTAAGGAATCTAGAAAATGACTTGAGCTTTTGAATGGCACCAAAATAAAAATGAATAATTTGTTAGTTGAATGTGAGTACATATTTTGAATTACTGCCAAGGACTTTAATCCAATAAAAGGTAAAATTAATATTTTCCTATGATTATTTTTCCTACATGTTTCTTCAGATATTTTAAAGGAAGGATATTGGAGTGTTCAAAATAATAATTTACGAAAAGTCAATAGATGAAAATCAACAAGCTCTGGTTTTAATATGATATGATTAAAGAGATTTTTGAATGTTCTATTTGAGAGAGCATTATAGGAAAAATGTGTTGATGTCTCAGAGAGGTGAGAAGCAAACTCAGATAATTAAATTTTAGTAAGAAATCATCTTTTACTTTATCTTTCTTCAAAGAAAACCAAGCTTCCAATTTCCAGCCTCGCTGAAATTTTGTTACATTAGTCCTACGAATAAAAAAAAATCTGCCTTTAAACTTGTTTTGTAACGTCCGCGGAAGAGGGGTCCGAGAAGGGAGACGCTCCAAGAACCACACAGGCTCTTATGTAAAAGGCATGGGGTTTATTGAAAGGCTACACTAGCGTAGGGTCACCCAGCGAATGTGCTAAGGCAACGACGAAGGGCAGGAGCAAGGGGTTTCTATAGGGTTGGGATGGTAATGAGGGATAGGCAAGCGAAGTTTTACAGAAGCCAATCGCAAAGAGTTAAAGGGTAATTAATACATTCATTGGTTACTTAGGGGAACCTATAGATAGGGGAGCTTAGCAAACGGGCAACCAATCAGTTTGGAGGAAAGGCTAACAAAGGAGACAAAGGAGCCCGGGCGCGGGAATGTAGCCCGCGCGCGGGCTTGGCAACCAGCCAAGTCACATGATTTCCAGGAATTTGCCCTGAGACAGAGTAACAGAAACTTAGTCTAATAGGTTAGAGCCCAATAAGTTAGAGCCCTAATGGCCATCGCATAGTTCGGCCTAACACATCAGAATTACAACTTGTATAACTTTTATATGAATCTTTCAACAAACATAACTTTATGTCACATCAAACTTCCCCCCTTTTCTTAGGAGAATCTTTAATCTTAAAGATGGGAGTCTTGTTGGAGGGATTGGTATTGTTGTCTAATAACCATAAGTTTGACTGTTGATATTTGTTGTCTAATGAAGGTAGTTATTCGATTTAGCACACATGGTCCTATAGTGACCAGGAGGAGTATTACTAAAAGGGGGCCCGCCAGCGGTATCAAGTAAGGGAGGACGCCATCCCATAAACCTCCATAGGGCGTTCTGGTTTCCCTTTCTCTCTGTCGTTGTTTTAGACGTTGGTTTAATCTGTCCATGGACTCCTTGACCACCCCTGAATTGTCGGCATAAAAACAACATTTTTCTTGTAAGGCAGCGCATAGTCCCCCTTCTTTCATAAAAAGGAGGTCTAGTCCGCGTCTATTTTGTAATACCACTTCAGACAGGGAGGTTAGAGAGTCCTGGAGGGCCTTTATGGACATTTCTAATTCCTGTAGATCTTGATCAATTACTTTTTGCATTGAATCTATATATTTAGTGCCCTGAATGAGCGCTGCAGTCCCTGTACCCACACCGGTGGCGATTCCCAGGCCAGCTAGAACAGCTAAAGTTAAAGATATGGGTTCTCTCTGGTACCTGGTTGTTGCCTTATCCATGATTTTTTCAAAAGACTCGCTAGAGTAATATATGATCCGAGGAAACAATTTTACCATTACACAATAGTGAGCTGAATTGTTAAACACCTTGGTAGAGACACAGTGGGTGATTCCAGTGTTACAGGCCCAGCGGGTCCCGTCTAGGGGGAGTAAATATCCTGTTGATGTAGAGACATTACGAGTCTGTAGGCACAACTGTCTTATACTTTTTGGAGGTGTCCCTATGCAGATCCCTTTCCCTGAGACTTCAGAAAGGGTGAGGCGGTGATTGCCATTCCAATCACAGGAATCATCTGTCTGTAGGCTTTGGTAAGTGCCATTAATTGCAATGCCCTCATAGTATGGGGGTGCCGCAGATAAGCATAGCCAGCAAGATTGTGTTAGGTCACTCTGGGTATAATTTAACATCAAATAGGCTCCCAATATAAGATTATATAATCTATCTACTGTTTCAGCTGGCTGCCTGGTTGGGAGCTGGTCTGGCTGGCGTATAAAGTCGGACTCAGTCTGTGAGGATAATGCCATAGCAGAGCTGAACACATTAAATGAG
The DNA here is from genome assembly GCA_028451465.1 of Erethizon dorsatum. Lineage (NCBI taxonomy): Eukaryota > Metazoa > Chordata > Mammalia > Rodentia > Erethizontidae > Erethizon > Erethizon dorsatum. Next base: position 75,640,485 of record CM051831.1, read on the forward strand.
GCAGTGTTCATGGGCATAGGAGTGGGGGTGGTTGTGGCCAATTTAGGGGCTCGAGTGAGTTTGGGTTGAGTCTTGGGCTTTAGGACTGGATTTGGGCCAATTGCAACCTTCGGTTTTATGTCTTCTTTTTTTATGAGAATAAGGCTTCCCCGGTTATGCCCGTAATGGTGTTGTTTCCATAGTCTAAAGCCCCATGTTCGCCCTGTTAACCAGCCAGGGTCATTTAAACTTCGGGGCTTGAGGCAGAAGTTACAATTGAACGGGCAGGACCCAGAAGTCCCTTTTTTCCATTCCCCCTGTAGATATCGATCAGGAGATGGGGGTTTCCAGCCTGTGGCTATTGTCTCACAACCCCAATAGGGACAATAATAGGACCGTATGTCGTTGCAATAGCCCCTGCCAGGGTTAGAGGCGGGACACATGTATATATGGCTGTCGTGACAGTCAGGCTTAACTGTATAGGGGCCACGAAGGAAGTGACAAGGTGACATGCACAGATTAGGCTCTCCGGGGCCCTCCCAGGCTAGAAGGGTGCGGTGGTCTTCCCAGCTAAATATTGTCCATTTCCACGGTTGGTGTATATTATGTCCCATACAGAGGGACAGCAACCCATTTAGTATTAACCAGTACATCTTAGACAATTAAGGACACTCAATCCGGTTACAGTAATCAGGTAAGTTAGGATGAAAACAACTTTTTGGGGAAATTCCCAGTGTTGTTCATGTAAAACAGTCCAAAAGGCTATAGCAAAAATTAGAATCAGAAGAGCAAATACAATTATAAATGCCAACGGATAACAATGCATGGAGCAGTCTTACGGATTGTGGGTAAGCTTGATCTTAAGAGGGTCTTGAGTCTTCTGGAGGATCCAGGAGTCGGTCTCCGACGGGGGAGCTGTGGGCTTGAGGTGTGAAGCGTGTATCCAGGAAGCAATGCCATCCACTTTAACAGCTGTGGGGGTTGTCAACAGCACCTGGTATGGTCCCTTCCAGCGTGGTTGGAGAGTTTCAACCTGGTGTCGACGGACAAGCACCCAGTCTCCAACCTGGTATGGATGGGGAACAAGGGTGTCTCCCGGTTGATAAGCCTGGGAGAGTTGCGTCCACAGCGTCCGTCAGACCTGGTCAAGAAGCAAGAGTCTATCAGCGAGGGGGGTAGGCAGGGCAGCATTATAAGGCCATTTGTTGAGGTCCTGTATTGGTGGAGGCGTCCCGAACAGGATTTCAAAGGGAGTTAGGTGTGGGGATACAGAATAGGGGGTATTTCTAGCTCTAAATAGGGCAAAAGGTAGGAGCATGGTCCAATCTTTATGACCGGTCTCTAGAGCCAATTTTGTTAAGGTCTCTTTAATCGTCCTATTCATTCTTTCTACTTGTCCTGAACTCTGGGGTCTATATGCACAATGTAATTTCCAGTTTATCCCCAGGATCTTGGCCACTCCCTGACTTACCTTGGACACGAACGCCGGCCCATTGTCTGACCCGATTACCTTAGGCAGTCCGAATCGAGGAAATATTTCTTCTATTAACTTTTTTACTACTACTTGGGCTGTTTCGGTCTTCGTAGGAAATGCTTCAGTCCATCCAGAAAAGGTGTCTACGAACAGTAGTAAATATTTGAATCTACATTTTGTGAACTTAATCTCAGTGAAATCCACTTCCCAGAATTGTCCAGGTTTAGTCCCTCGTAATCTTTTTCCTCGTGTTACGGGAGAGGGGTGAGCATTAATTAGTTGGCAAGCTTTGCAGGAGGTGGCCACTTGTTTGGCCAACTCCGAGATTTTGAACAATGGGAAATGGTTGGCATATTGTTTGGCCACCAGTGTAAGTTTCTTAGCCCCCAGATGAGTTAGGCAGTGGGCCTTTTGTAGAAATTCTCTCAGGTCGGATTCTTTTATGAGTGGAAGTGGATCAGCTTTGGCCAACTCTCCCTCTGTAGAATCAGGAGTTTTTAAAAGAAGTTCAGTAGGCCCCGACAATGAGGCTTGCTTAGCCGTTTTGTCTGCAAAGTTATTTCCTCTCACCACTGGATTATCTCCCTTCTGATGGCCATTGCAATGTACAATAGCTAATTTTTGGGGTAACAGGATAGCGGACAAGAGTCTTAATATCTCCTGTTTATTTTTAATCTCTTTTCCCGCCGAAGTTAGCAACCCTCTTTGTTGGTAAATGGCTCCATGAACATGGGCAGTGGCAAAGGCATAATGGCTGTCAGTATAAATTGTCGCCTTTTTGCCCTTGGCCAGTTCTAGGGCTGTTGTGAGGGCAATCAATTCTGCCCTCTGGGCAGAGGTGTTTTCTCTGAGTCCCGAGGACCAAATGACTTTGTCCTTTGACACTACCGCCGCCCCCACATGTCTCTTACCATTTAATATGTAGCTGCTGCCATCAGTGTACCAGGTTACCTCTGCGTCTGGAAGAGGTTGGTCCATCAAGTCGCACCGGATCCCAGATTCTTCAGCCAGAAGGTCTTGGCAGGTATGGAGGATGTGGTCGGTGGAGGTAGCGGGGAGCAGGGTGGCCGGATTGAGAGCGACTGGCGAACCAAAGGTTATTCGGTCCTTGTTTAGCAAGAGGCTTTGATAATGAGTGATCCTAGCATTAGAGAGCCATCTATCGGGTGGCTGACGAATTATGCTCTCTAATGCATGAGGGGCCACAATAGTGAGGTTTTGCCCCAGAGTCAGTTTGTCCGCATCTTTAGTTAATAGGGCGGCTGCAGCTATGGCTTTTAAACAGGAGGGCCATCCGCTTGCCACTGGGTCCAGTCTTTTTGATAAGTAAGCCACTGGTCGTTTCCAGGGTCCCAATGTCTGAGTTAAAACCCCTCGGGCAACATTTTCTCTTTCCTCTATGTAGAGAGTGAAAGGTTTGTCTATGTTTGGTAAGGCCAAAGCCGGAGCGGACAGCAAAGCCCTTTTAATATTATCAAAAGCCAGTTGTTGTTCTTTATCCCACACAAAAGGAGTCCCTTCTTTAAGGAGTGGGTAGAGTGGCGCTGCCAGGGATGCAAATACTGGAATCCAGAGACGGCAGAAGCCTGCCGTTCCTAGGAACTCGCGTTGTTCTTTGCGTCTTTTGGGGATGGGAATCTGAGCAACAGTTTGTTTTCTGGCGTCTGTAAGCCATCTCTTACCATCTTTGAGCAAATACCCCAGGAAGTGGACTTCCTTTTGACAAATTTGAGCCTTTTTTGCAGAGGCTCTATATCCCATCTTACCCAGCTCCCGTAGTAGGCCCTTGGTCCCAGATAGGCAGCTCGATTTTGTCTCAGCCACCAGCAGGAGGTCATCGATATATTGAAGGAGGGTTACCTCTGGGTGTCGGGTTTGAAAACCCATCAAGTCTCTATGGAGTGCCTCGTCAAATATCGTCGGAGAGTTCTTGAAACCCTGAGGGAGGCGTGTCCAAGTGAGTTGTCCAGATGTGCCTCCGTCGGGATCAGTCCACTCAAAAGCAAATATCAATTGACTGTCTTTATGGAGAGGCAAACAGAAGAAAGCATCTTTCAAATCCAGAACAGTATACCAAGTTTTTGTGGGACTGAGCATGCTAAGCAGGTTATATGGGTTAGGCACTGTAGGGTGTAAGTCTTCTATTCTATTATTTACTTCTCTCAAATCTTGAACAGGCCGATAGTCATTTGTGCCTGGCTTTTTAACGGGCAGCAATGGGGTGTTCCAGGCGGATTTGCAGGGTCTTAAGACTCCTAAATCCAGAAATCTTTGGATATGTACCTTTATGCCTTGATGGGCTTCTTTATTAATAGGATATTGTTTGACCCGGACTGGGCTGGCGGTGGCCTTTAATGTGATTACCACCGGGGGTTGTAAGGCAGCTAGCCCTAACCCAGCCGTCTCGGCCCAGGCCTCAGGAAAGTCAGTCATCCAATTCTGGGCTAGGGCAAGCACCTGGGGTTGGTCATGAAGTCGATATTCATCCTCTAATGACAAGGTTAACATGGTTGTCAATGGCTGGTCCACCAGAGGGTTTTGAAAAACAACCTGTGGACCCGTAGGTTCGAACGTTATCTTAGCCCGGAGTTTAGTCAATAGATCTCTGCCCATTAAAGGAGCAGGACATTCAGGTATCACTAGGAAGGAGTGCTGTACAGTTCCTTTTCCTACGTTTACTGTTCTCTGAGTTGTCCATGCTCGATATCTGCTACCATTGGCCCCCTGAACTAAAGACCTCTTGGGAGAAAGAGCTCCAAGTGGTGCTTGCAAAGCAGAATATACAGCCCCTGTGTCTACTTCAAAGTTGACAGGGGTCCCCTCCACATTGAAAGTTACCCTGAGTTCGGGGAGGGGATCCGAACCCCGTCGCCCCTAATCATCTTCTTCTTCCAGGGCTAGCAAAGTGTGCTTGGAAGTTTTTGACTTTTCTCTCTCCTGTTTTCTCATTAATTTGATACATTCTCTAATGCGGTGTCCCTTTTCTTTGCAATATGCACATTGGTCAGGGTCTAAAGGAGGGCGTCGTGGTTTTTTCTTATCTTCCTGTTCCTCACTCTGAGCTGCCTTAGTAACTACAGTGGCCAAGATTTTTCCAAACTCTCTAGCTTGTCTTTTTTCTTTCTTAATTTCTTTTTCCTCTTCTGTCTCCCTTTTAAAATACACTTTTTCTGCTTCTTTAACTAAATCCTGTAGATTAAAAGTAGGTAACCCTTCAGAGCGTTGCAGCTTTTTTCTAATATCAGGGGCCGACTGCCCGATAAAAGTCATAGCCACCGTTCCTTGCATTTGCTCACTCTGAGGATCAAACGGCGAATACCTGCGATAAGCCTCCATTACTCTCTCTAGAAATGCCGCAGGGGTCTCTGTAGGCCCCTGAATTACCTCTCTTACCTTAGCCAAATTAGTAGGGCGGCGAGCAGCCGCCCGGAGACCCGCCATTAGAGTCCGGCGATAAATGGACAGATGCTCCCTACCTTGAGGCGAGTTAGGGTCCCAGGTCGGGCGATTCAGGGGAAAGAGATCATCAATGAGATTCTGTAGCGGCGTAGGTTGACCATCGGGTCCTGGAACGAGTTTGCGTGCCTCAACCAGGATACGTCCGCGCTCTTCTGTCATAAAAAGGGTACCTAGGAGTTGTTGACAATCGTCCCAGGTGGGCTGATGAGAAAACATCAAAGAATCCATAAGATTAGTTAACTTAGATGGATCCTCAGAGAAAGGAGGATTATTATTTTTCCAATTATAAAGGTCGGAGGTGGAGAAAGGCCAGTATTGGAGAGCTGGCATTTCTCCCCCATTACCATCATCTATAGGTGGCCCATAGGGCCGGAGGGGTAGGGTAACGGCTACGTCTCTATCGCGGGAGCGTGTTCTTCGCGCCGGTCCTTCGTCATCGGAATCCAACAGTGGTGAGGCTGGAAAAGGAGGGGCTGATGGAGGCGGATCAGCCACGGGGGGGTGGAGGAGCCCTCCTCGGCGGGACATAATTAGGGAGGGGGTCCATGTCCCAGCCAATCAAGTCACCCTGTGACTCGGGCAAAACCGCAGGGCGTGTATGGGCGGGAAGCGCCTTAGGTCCCTCCGCCAGCAGGGGGGACAGAAAGGGTTTTACCCAAGCGGGCGGATTTTCACTGAGATCTTGCCAAACTAGGATGTAAGCTTGCTGGTCAGGGTGCCCCCGAGGGCCTTCTCTGAAGATAACTTCTTTAACTGCTTGGATCAGGTTTGGATTGAAGGAGCCTTCAGGCGGCCAGTCAACCTGAAAAAGAGGCCACTCGGAGCGGCAAAAAGTTATCCACTTCCCTTTATTCACTAGGAGAGATAAATTGTGAGCAGCTTGTTTGACCTCTGACCAGTGGGCCAGTGTGAGGTCTAACGGTCCGGAGACGGTTTGTCCCATTGTTCTGTGGAGAGAATGTAATGATAACGCTTGCGCCAGGGAGTGAAAGAGAGAACAAAAGAGCGAAATGACTCCGATACGAAACACACTCAGCAGTGACTGCTGAAACTAACGGGTCTGAGACCCCAAAATTACTCTGCGGAGTTGGGGCCCAATTAAGGGCCACCCCAAACGAACGGAGAGAGAAGGAAAAGGAAATTCTCTCCCAAACGACACTGCAGCGTCAGGCAAATGGAGTCACGAGCGAAGTCAGAACAAAAGAACAAGGTATAGTCGAGAGGCAGAAATATAAAGAAACGGCCGTACTTACCCCAAGAGGCGCAGTGTCGGCCGTTGAAGCCTCTCCCCTGGCCCCTCTTTAATCCTGGACAAGCCCCCAAATGTAACGTCCGCGGAAGAGGGGTCCGAGAAGGGAGACGCTCCAAGAACCACACAGGCTCTTATGTAAAAGGCACGGGGTTTATTGAAAGGCTACACTAGCGTAGGGTCACCCAGCGAATGTGCTAAGGCGACGACGAAGGGCAGGAGCAAGGGGTTTCTATAGGGTTGGGTATGGTAATGAGGGATAGGCAAGCGAAGTTTTACAGAAGCCAATCGCAAAGAGTTAAAGGGTAATTAATACATTCATTGGTTACTTAGGGGAGCCTATAGATAGGGGAGCTTAGCAAACGGGCAACCAATCAGTTTGGAGGAAAGGCTAACAAAGGAGACAAAGGAGCCCGGGCGCGGGAATGTAGCCCGCGCGCGGGCTTGGCAACCAGCCAAGTCACATGATTTCCAGGAATTTGCCCTGAGACAGAGTAACAGAAACTTAGTCTAATAGGTTAGAGCCCAATAAGTTAGAGCCCTAATGGCCATCGCATAGTTCGGCCTAACACATCAGAATTACAACTTGTATAACTTTTATATGAATCTTTCAACAAACATAACTTTATGTCACATCAAACTTCACAGTTTTAAGATAGTACTTCTTGGGCCGGTGAGATGGCTCAGCAGTGTAAGCACCTGCCTGGCAAGCGCGAGGGCCCGAGTTCGACTCCTGGAACGCACATACGAAAAAAGGGCCGGTGATATTGCTCAGCGGCACGGGTGCCTGCTAATGCGCGAGGTCCTGAGGTCGACCCCCAGTACCCACACACACAAAAAAAGATAGTACTTCTTTTATTGATTACATGGTATATCTTTGTGCATAAATATGATGAAATGAAATGTTATAGCTTCATTTTCATTTGGGGAGTAATGAAGAGACTGCAAAAGTTTGTTTAAAAAGTTATAATGCTGAATGAGTAAATAAGATCCAAAATGTACAATAGATATTGTGAATTGAGAAGAAACTGTTCAAAAGAAAAGAGAAACTGATGGGGGAAAGGGGAAAGGAGGGAAAAGAAAAGGGAAAAAAAATATATATATATACACATACAAGATAGTTAAGATAGTTATACAGCTAGTTTCTCTTAGTTCATAAGAAAGAATTGTGCTAATATTGTTTGGACAGTATTTCATGCCTATATCTTGTACTCTGAGTAACTACTATGAAGATAACAATACGCAGTGTATTAATTATTGTTACTCTCCTATTACCCTCATGTGAGACTCTATTTTATTTGTTTTTCTTCTTCTCTTTAAAAAAAAAAAGTTATAGTGATGTCTTCAACTAGAAGACTACAGTAGGAAGGAAAAGGAGGAGGCAAATCTGAAAAAATGATTTTCTTTACAGAGCAAATGCTTGACTCTGAGTTTACTCTGACACTTGGAGACATTCTTAGTTGAGTACAATATGGGCATTTTCTAGGAGTTTCAAAGTTGATTCCATGAAGCAAAATGTCTTTGTAGTTAGAACTCACTAACTTCATGCATTAATTTTTTTTTTTTTTTTTTTTTTTAATGTGGGTACCGGGAGTCCACCTCAGGACCTCGTGCTTGCCAGCAAGCGCTTATGCCGCTGAGCTATCTCACCGGCCCCATGCGTTAATATTTTACATTGTATTTGAGCAACAAACATTTTTTAAAAAACTTTTACTGTGTTAAAATATATCCAAAGGAATGCTGTCCTTACTCAGACAAGTTTTGCATCCTCCTGTTAAAAAACTGGAACTTTTAAAGAGTTTTTATTGATTGTTGTAATATCTTTCACTTTGAAATTTGCAGTTGAACAAAATAGTTCAAAAATTTTTTCTATTAAAGAGTGATTAGTTGCAAAGATCTATTTTTGAATTTTATTTTAATGTAGTCTGTAAATCTGAGATTGACAAACTGCTGCATCTGATGTTACAGTATAGAGACGAAATAATTAGGCTCCTGAAACAGACCCCCCTATGGTTTCCCTCTCAGCATTGCCAAGCCGCCTAGCTTTCATAAATTATGTACACTGTTAATTTTCTTATTGGTAAAATGGGAACAGTAATTGTACCTGTGTCATAGGATTAAATGAGGTTAGTGCTTTCAACAGTGCCTGGAAGTTTAATTTTTACTGTTCCAAATATAGTAACTAATGCAGTCACTTAGGAGATATCTTAAATTTTCAGTTATGTTTAAGCAGTGTACACCAATGACTCTGAAGTTTTTAAATCATATTCGTTGCATTACAACATGGAATTGCTGTGGAAATAGGAGTTTTGTTTCAAAGGGTAAGGAAAGTTCTCTCGGTTTTCTTATTATATTTCCTCGTATTTTGTAGTAATTATGCCAGCTGGAATGTGGATAGCACTTTTTAGTGCTTTGAGCTAATCTGTCTCTTAGTCTTTAAAATGCCCCTTAAGTTGTGCATTATCTCATTTTTCCTTGCTAATAAGACTGAATTGTCCAGTGTCACATAGAGTAATTGGTAGAGATTGAAGTCCAGTCCCATGTCTTAATACACAGCATCTCTCTACTTTTTCTGACTCACTGTATGTTTTTTATGAGCCTCCCAAATCAAAACAAAAAGAGCCCAGATTCATTAAAGTCTTGTTTTATCCATTATAAAAGGGGACCAGCACTAGAGGCTTTATTCACTCTGAGGCATTTAGTCCAATATTGCTATTAACTATCTTCATTCATTCTTTCAACAAAAAGTTATTTAGTATCTGTAGGAGATACTATGATCTGAAAATACCTCATTTAGACCCAGTTTGCTCTTAGTATATTTATTTATATATAATTATTTCAAATATAATTACCATATTTTAAAAAGATTGTAGGCTAATCTCAAAGCTACATGAAAGACAGTAAGGTAATATAAATTAGATGTTACCAATAAGGGACAACACACACACACACACATACAGGGTAGAAATAAAATATAAAAAATGAGTCTCATAAGGCTGTGTTTATTCCCCAGGGCTGTCCACGTGTATTGCGTATGTGAGAAGGCTTAAAGTGGTTGACCAGAAGTCAGAGTGTGCCTCATTCTGAAAATGAATAAATTGTACTTTGTGTAAGGTTTACCTTAAAAATATTTAAGAGAAAACATATATAAGATGTTTGTGAGGAAAGGGGAATTTGTTATTTGAAGTTTACATTTTTTTCTACTTTTCTGACATTGTTAATTTATTCCGAAGTTACCTAAAGTATATCATTAACTTTTAGTATTAGTCATTGGAATGTGAGTCTGAATTACTCTGTCAGTATATCGCAGAGGTGAGTTTCAGATACGTAGAGTAATCACTGATAATTTCTGTATCCTTTGATTTTGGAAGTGTTTCTTATTTGAAGAAGTGAAATCTACTGAGTCAATTAGAATAGAAGAATTTTCTAAGTACTTCCTCTTAACATTCATGTAATATGAATATTGAAGACTAGAAAAGGAGTTATTTATTGGTCTTCGTTAAACATAACTTCTTTCATCTTCTATTAAGTATATATTGACAGAAACATTATTTTAATTACTGAGGGACAATCCTGATGAGTTATATGTCTATTATAGACATTCTTCATGTGTATTCAGTCACCCATATGACAGGAACTAGGGCAGAGTAACCAAAGTAACATTTGAGAATTTATGGTTAGACTTAATTTGCATATGACTATAGTCAGTTTATAAAGGAAGAGTGATGGATGAAGTCATGTTAGAGTGAGTACCAGTAGGGAGACAGTCTGTGTGATCTGTTTGCAAATCAGAATGGCCATTGCATTTATCCAGTTGATCTGTAGTAGGAACTTTCATCAAGTAAACCTGAACAGAAAATACGTTCTGTGATGTCTTTGTTATAACAACTACTCTGACACACATTAGTAATTGGTGTTACATTAAATTTTAAGGTAGGAAGCTTTGAGGAAGACCTAAATTCATTTTTACATAAACGGTGCTAAGTCTTTTGTATTGTCAAGAAATTACCCTTCCCTTTCACTTCCTTCTCCTTCAAAACTGAGATCTTTTCAGTTACCCTTATGAGGAAAAAGAGCCCATAAGTCCTCCTTCACCAAAACCACATGTGAGTTGACCTTGAGGGTTCTAAGAGAATCCTTTGTAGCCTGACAGAGCAGGCTGCATATTCTAGGCACTGCCATCAAAAATGTTGTGACTTTAATGATTTAGCTTACATTGTAAATTATGATAATTATACTGTAGTTACTACTTTAAAAGATTTGCTATTTCTATTTATACATATTAAAATATTTATTGATGACTTGTAATGTGTAGGATGTGCTTCAAAATAATCCAAAGGTAGAGGGAGCAGGGGAAGTTGGTGGGTGTGGGTACATAGAAATTCATCATACTTTTCTCTTTATTTTTTGTATGTGTTTGAAATTTTCTGTAATAATTTTAGGTGTACTTATGAAAGAAATGTCTACTTAGGGTACAGAGTACTACTTTATCTTCTTTTTCCTTAAAGACAGAGCAGGATTTTTGCATCTATGTTCATTAGGGAGATTGGCCTGTAGTTCTCTTTCTTAGTTGGGTCCTTCTCTGATTTTGGTATCAGGGTAATGCTTGCTTCCAGGAATGAATTTGAGAGTATTGCTTCCCTTTCAATTTCATTGAAAAGTTTGAGAAGTAGGGGCGTTAGGTCTTCTCTAAATTTCTTGTAGAATTCGGCAGTGAATCCATCAGGGCCTGGGCTTTTCTTTGTTGGGAGGTTTTTAATTACATCTTCAATTTCATTGGCTGATATTGGTTTATTTAGGATTTTTAAATCTTCTTGATTCAGCTTTGGTAATTCATAAGAATCTAGGAATCTGTCCATTTCTTCTGCATTTTCCATCTTAGTAGAATATAAATTTTCAAAATAGGTATAGATGATCTTCTGGATTTCTGCAGGGTCTGTCGTGATATCACCCTTTTCATTTTCAATTGCATGGATTTGAGTCTTTTCTTTTCTTTTTTTAATAAGGTTGGATAAGGGTTTGTCAATCTTATTTATTCTTTCAAAGAACCAACTTTTTGCTTCATTGATTCTTTGTATTGTTTTTTTATTCTCCAATACGTTAATTTCTGCTCTGATCTTTATAATTTCCTCCCTTGTACGGGCTTTTGGCTTAACCTGCTCTTCTTTTTCTAGAAGCTCCAGGTTCACCCTTAAGTTGTTTATTTGCGCTTGCTCTATTTTCCTGATATAAGTGTTTAATGCTATAAATTTCCCTCTTAGGACTGCTTTCATTGTATCCCATAAGTTCCGGTATGTTGTACTGTCATTATCATTCAGTTGTAGAAAGTGACTAATTTCTTCTTTAATTTCATCTGTGACCCATTGGTTGTTCAGGAGGATGCTGTTTAATTTCCATGTGTTTAGGGAGTTTTTGTGGGATCTTTTGCCATTGATTTCCAATTTCATTGCACTATGGTCTGATAATATGCATGGGATAATTTCAATTCCTTTGCATTTACTTAAGCAGGTTTTATGAGCTAGTATGTGGTCTATTTTGGAGAACGTCCCATGTGCAGCTGAGAAAAATGTGTATTCTGATGTTGTGGGATGGAACACTCTGTAGACATCTACTAAGTCCATTTGTTCAAAAGTTTGGTTCAGTTCTACTATTTCATTATTGATTTTCTGTCCAGTTGATCTATCTTTTAATAAGATACTGGCAAACAGAATCCAACAAATCATCAAGAAGATTATACACCATGACCAAGTTGGATTCATCCCAGGGATGCAGGGATGGTTCAACATACGTAAATCAATAAATGTAATACAGCATATTAACAGAACCAAAGACAAAAATCACATGATCATCTCAATAGATGCAGAAAAAGCTTTTGACAAAGTCCAGCACCTTTTCATGATAAAAACCCTACAGAAAATTGGAATAGAGGGTCTTTATCTCAATCTGGTAAAAGCTATCTATGACAAACCAACAGCCAATATTATACTAAATGGCCAAAAACTGAAAGCCTTCCCTCTAAAATCAGGAACAAGACAAGGATGTCCACTGTCCCCACTCTTATTCAACATAGTTCTGGAAACTTTAGCCAGAGCGATTAGACAAGAGAAAGAAATAAAAGGAATAATGATTGGAAAGGAAGAAGTTAAATTATCATTATTTGCAGATGACATGATACTCTACACAGAAGACCCCAAAAACTCCACTAAAAAACTGCTAGATTTAATAACCAAATTCAGTAGTGTAGCTGGATACAAAGTCAATACTCAAAAGTCAATAGCCTTCCTGTACACAAATAACAAACTTACTGAAAGAGAAATTAGGGAAACAATACCTTTCACAATAACATCCAAAAAAATGAAATACCTAGGAATCAACCTCACGAAGGATGTAAAAGACCTCTATACTGAAAACTACAGTACTCTGAAAAAGGAGATTGAAGAGGATATCAGAAAATGGAAAGATATCCCTTGCTCCTGGATAGGAAGAACCAATATAGTGAAAATGGCCATACTTCCAAAATTGTTATACAGATTTAATGCAATTCCAATCAAAATTCCAACAGCATATCTCACAGAATTAGAGAAAACAATCCTAAAATTCATTTGGAATCAGAAGAGACCTAGAATAGCAAAGGCAATTCTGGGCAACAAAGGCAAGGCAGGGGGCATCACAATCCCCGACTTGAAATTATACTATAAAGCTACTGTGATAAAAACAGTGTGGTACTGGCAAAAAAACAGACCTGAAGATCAATGGAACAGATTAGAAGATGCTGAAACAACCCCAGACATACTAAGCCACCTTATCTTTGACAAAGGTGCCAAACACATTCGCTGGAAGAAAGATAGCCTCTTTAATAAATGGTGCTGGAAAAACTGGCTCTACACATGCCGAAGATTAAAACTAGATCCATATCTTTCACCATGCACTAAACTAAATTCAAAATGGATCAGAGATCTAAATATTAAAACAGAAACATTAAATCTGCTGGAAGGTAGGATAGGTAAAACCCTTGGAGACATTGGTGTAGGCAAAGACTTTATGAATAAAAACTCAACCGCACGGGAACTATCCCAAAGAATCAATAACTGGGATCTCATCTTATTAAAAAGCTTTTGCACAGCAAGAGAAACCACCAACAGAGTGAAGAGACAACCCACAATGTGGGAAAAAATGTTTGCCAGCTGTTCCTCAGACAAAGGATTACTATCGAGAACATATAAAGAACTCAAAAAAATCAGACCTCCCAAATTTAAAGACCCACTCCAAAAATGGGCATCTGAGATGAATACACATTTCTCAGATGAAGAAATACTAATGGCAAATAAATATACAAAAAAATGTGCAACATCACTAGTCATTCGAGAGATGCAAATTAAAACAACACTGAGATACCATCTCACCCCAGAAAGAATGGCTACTATTAAGAAATCAACTAATAACAAATGCTGGAGGGGCTGTGGGGAAAAAGGAACCCTTCTTCACTGTTGGTGGGAGTGTCGACTGGTACAGCCACTGTGGAAGTCAGTGTGGAGATTCCTCAGAAAACTAGGGTTGGAGGTCCCATTTGACCCAGCTATTCCCCTTCTGGGCATCTTCCCAGAAGAATTAAAAACATCGTACCACAGCGATATATGTGCACCCATGTTTATAGCATCACAATTTGTAATAGCCAGATCTTGGAAACAACCCAAATGCCCATCAACTGAGGAATGGATAAGAAAGATGTGGTATTTTTATACAATGGAGTACTATTCAGCCATAAAGAAGGATAAACTGGAGACTTTTATAGGTAAATGGATGCAACTCGAGAAAATACTCATAAGTGAAATAAACCAGAAGCACATGTGTAAGCATCGTATTATCTCTCTAGTATGAGAAACTGAAAGAGTAAATAAGATCCAAAATGTACAATAGACATGGTGAATCAAAAAGAAACTGGTCAAAAGGAAAGAGAGACTGGAATAGGGAAAAGAAAGAAGGGAAAGGGAAAAAAAATTGTATATATATATATATATATATAAGATGGTTAAGATAGATACACTACCATTTTTACTTAGTTCATTGAAGAGTAAGGTTTGTGCCAATAATGTTTGGACAATTGAATGCTAATGTCTGGTGTCCTGAATAACTAACTTAAAGATAGTAATACGTAATGTATTAACCATTGTTACCCTCCTATTATGTTTGTTTGAAAATTTGTTCTTCTTTTGATTTGTTTTGTTTTTTCTTCTCTTTAAAATAAAAAAAAAAAAAGAAAAAGAAATAAAAAAGACAGAGCAGGAGTTCTTTTGCAGCTCCCTCCTGTATAGTAAAACCAGCTTTTTAAAAGTGCCAGGCTGGTGAGATGGCTCAGCGGCATAAGCACCTGCCTGGCAAGCGCGAGGTCCTGAGTTCGACTCCCGGATCCTACATACGAAAAAAAGGCCGGTGATATCACTCAGCGGCACGGGCGCCTGCTGGCACGCAAGGTCCTGAGGTCGACCCCTGGTACCCACAAAAAAAAGAAATAAAGATGGGAGGAAAGTTTAGATTTCCTTCAATATTTACTCCTTAGAAAATATCAGTGTAAAGAGATTATCCAAAATAGAAGAATTAAATCTTAGTTTATGCAGAATGAAGACTCAGAAGCATTTCGGTAGACATCAAAGGCTTCTGTACAGACGTATCTGTGTTTCTTTTTACCACCTTTGTGCACAGTTATCATTCTAAGTGTTTTTCAAATTATGTAAAAGCAAATAAGTAGGGGTGTGTTGTAGTTTATTTTCCTTAAGCCATCCCGAGAATGTTCGTTTTTCTTTTTTTGAGAATTTATGTGGCAAAGGAGGTACTTAATTTGTTAATCCAGGAGAAGTTTAAAGAAACTGCCTACCATAGGTTTCACCCAGATACTTGGTAATTTTCTAATTGGAGTAAGGCTAGAGAATTACTCCACCACTGACCTGGGCATTGCTTTGTATAGATAGGTCATCAGTCTCCCGCTAAACTGAGCAGGCAGGACAGTCTAAAGTATTGAGCAATTTCTCCATTGTTACCTCTTTGCGCATCCTTGTCTAATCTCCAAAACGATGCTGATAAATGTATCTTGTTTTTCCCTTACAATGACTTTATAATTTTGATTATTTTTAAAATTACTAAAGTCGGGGTATAATGCAAAAACAGAAATAGAATGGTGAATTTTGTATACTGTGTATCTGTGGAAGGCAAGGTGAAAAAAGTCTTCTGTGATAATTCTGAATTGTTAATACAGTTAGTTTAGAGAAGTTAATTTGGGAAACTTTTAGGAAATCTCCTAATAATTAACAATAAATGCATCTCAAGCCCTAGAATATTTGAAGAAATCTTTTAAAATGTACTTTAGTACATGCAGATGACATACCTATAACATATTTTGGTCATATCCATCCCCCATTATCTTCTTACACCCCCCACCTTTATTTCCCTCCTCTTGTTTTACAGTAGTATCCCATTTACCTCCCTAATCTCATTTGTTTGTTTTTTTAGATTCCATATTTTAGAGGAAACGTGATACGAGTCTTTCTGAGTCTGATCTATTTCGTATAGCATGATGTCCAGTTCTATCCGTTTTCCTATAAATGACATAGTTCTGTTCTTTATCATGGCTGAATAATACCCCATTCTGTGCATTTCCTTTAGTCATTCATCTGTTGTAGGTACCTGGGCTTGTTGTATATCTTGGGTATTGCCAGTTGTGCCACAGTAAACATGGGTGTGCATGTATCCCTACAGTATGACCACTTTAGTTCCTTCATGTATATATCAAGGGCTGATATGGATGGACTATATAATAGTTCCATTTTTACATTTTTGAGGAACCTCCATACTTATTTCAATAGTGACTATACTAGTTCACATTTCCACAAATAGTATAGAAATGTTCCTTTTCCCCTATATCCTTACGCGCATTTATTGTTTTTTGTATTCTTGATAATAACTATTCTGACTGGGGCAAGTGACATTCTCAGTGTCTTTTAATTTGCATTTCCCTGATTGCTAAAGATATTGAACTTTGTTTTAAATTTTTAATTTGTACATGTTTGAAGTACATAATGATTACATTCATCATGGGGAGTTTCTACACATATGTAACTCTACTTAATTCACTTTACTTCCCCCTTCATCATCTTCCTCCCCTCTCAGATACACTTATTGCCCATTTGTACTTCTTCCTTCAAGAAGTCTCTATTCAGTTCATTTGCACATGTATTGATTGGGCTGTTTGTTTCCTTGACTTCTGGTGTTTAATGTTAAGTGGTTTTTTTTTTTTTTTTTTTGAGTTATTCGTATATTCTAGATAATAATTCTTTGTCTGAAGAAGAGCTGGCCAAGAGTTTCTCCCAATCTGTAAAGCTGTATCTTTACTGTTGATTGTTTGCACTGCTGTACAGAAGCTTGAAATTTTATTTATCCCACTTGTTGATTCTCCTATTATTTTCTGTGCTGTTGAAGTTCTAATCAGAAAGTCTTTTCTTGTGTCTGTGCCTTCAAGTAATTTCCCTATGCAGTGTCAAAGTTGCAGATCTTATACTTGGGTTTCTGATCCATTTCAAATTCACTTTTTGTACAGGGTGAGAGGCAGGGATCTAATTTCAGTCATCTCCATATAGATCCCGAGTTTTTCTAGTATCATTTGTTAAAGATGTTGTCTGTTCTCCAAAGTATGCTTTTGGCCCATTTCTGAAGAATCCAACAGATGTAGTTGTGTGTCTTAGTTACTTTTCTCTCGTTGCTGAGACAGAATACCTGACATGCAAAGTTAAAGGGGGAAAGGCTTATTTAGCTCACAGTTCGTAGAGGTTTCATTCCATAATGGGCTAGCTCCAGGCATGGTGGTTGGCAGACAGGTACCGCAGAGGAGAAACAGTTTGTGATGGGCAGAAGGTAGGAAAGCAAGCAAGGGACGACCACAACTCTTTCTATCCCTTATATCTTATCCAGGGTACTTAAGGCAGGTAGCACTCACACTCTTAATCCTAGTGCCCTTGATCCTAGGATTGCACCATGAATCAATCCCAGTGTCACACACTCTAGGTCCAGCCACCTCTGAAAAAGCCCCACCTGTGACTGCATGAGGCTTTGGGGGTACATCTAGACACAAGCCATAACAATGTGTTTGTTTCTGTGTCCTCTGTTCTATTTCATTGGTCAGCATGTCTATTTTTGTGCCTGTGTTGTGCTATTTTTGTGACTGTGACTTTGTAGTATGTTTTGAAATCATGTATTGTGATGCCGTCAGCATTGCTCTTTGTCCAATAATTAGTTTGAAAGCAAGATTGGAGATAAAAATTAATATATAAGGAAGTATTATATTTCAAATATGCCTCATCAAGTCGTTAGGCTTTCAGGATAGATAACAATTTCTTGAATATAAATTTATGTATTTTCTCTTATTAATCCCATATAAGTCAACATTTTAAAAGACCTAGAAAATGAAAACAAATATTTACCATAGTTATATCTGCAGGAACTTCTCCAGAATGAACTTTGAAATGGAGTATTCTTATTGGTATTACTGTCTTACCTATTATGAATATTTTTTACCATAATGTCCTTCTTACAGAACAGAGGTGGCAAACTTATGGCATGGTTACTGCTCACCATCACTGTTGTACAATGTTTAGTTAACTTTGTTGCCTTTTCATAAAGAAAGAAGTGATACAGTTTTCAACATTCTGTAGGACTGCAAAGCCTTGGTACCTTAGAATTATAAGTGAACAGTCAGAAAGCTGAAGGGGAGACTCCTTTTTTCTTCCCCTACTTCCTACCCATAAACCTTTTCTTTCTTTTTTGGCAGCGTGTTATTACAGGTACGATATTGACGTGTTTTTGGATCGTTGCTTATTTACCAAGACTGACCAGGGCATTTTCCGTGTCTGTTTAGGAGTCAGACGGCCAGGGTTGCCCCTTCTGTCGTTGCGAGATCAAGGGAACAGAGCCCATAATCGTGGACCCCTTCGATCCCAGGGACGAAGGCTCCAGGTGCTGCAGCGCCATCGACCCCTTCGGCGCGCCCGTGCTCGACCTGGATGACGAAGACGACCGCGAGGAGTCTTTGATGATGAGTCGCCTGGCAAACGTCCGAAAGGTAAAGCTAGAAAACCCGGGTTAGGATAGTGAGAGGACGTGAGGAAATGTTGTCGCAAGTGGAATATGACAGTACATCTGGGCTTGGGAAAGAAAGATTCACTAGTAAGGTGAGAAATGTAATTAATGTTGACAAACTTAAAAAACCATAGACTGAAAGAAAACCTACTGTATTCTTAGCACTCACATTTAAACCTTACAATGACAGATGGTGAGAGTTTTTGTAAAGAATTAAACATCTAAGCCTGGCATAACACTTCTGTGAAGAAAAATTTGAGAAAGGAAATTACTGCATTTGGAAATGATCGGTATTCTTTGTTATGTGTGAAAGTGTCTGATGGCATGATTTTCATAAGAGGAGGCCATCCTGTTATTTTGTTTCTAAGAAAGAAGTCACATAAAATTTATCATTATGAATTTGCTGTAGTCAGGGTTTGCTCATCAACATAGTCAATTCAGAAAGTTCATTTTAAGGGTTCACTACCAGAAGGTGCTACTGCCCATTGGCGTTTATACAGCCAAGTTCATAAAAGACAATTCAAGAAACTAGAATGCTAATTGAATGATTTACAAATCAGAATTATAGGTCAGGAGAACTGGGTTCCTGAATTTACAGAAAAATAAATAAAATCCAGAGTGCATTCAGAAGTTTTGTGCTGGGGCCAGTGAGATGGCTCAGCGGCATAAGCGCCTGCCTGGCAAGCGCAAGGGCCCGAGTTCAAGTCCCGGAACCCACATACGAAAAAAGGGCTGGTGATATCGCTCAGTGGCACGGGCGCCTGCTGGCGCGCGAGGTCCTGAGGTCGACCCCCAGTACCCACAAGAAAAAAAAAAAAACGTTTTGTGCTTTAAAAATCAGAGATGTGAAAGCAAGTGTTATGCGGCTAGAATGTCTTTTGTTCTCCTGATTGGTGCAGGCAGGCCCAGTCAGTCATGGAACTCATTCCTGCAGAGTTCAGACTTGGCCTATGTAGCCATTCAACACAATCCTAAAAAACTTTCACTGTAGTTCATCAGATTTTGACATGTAACACAAAAATTATTTGCCATCCAGGTGGAGTGATGGTGATACTTAATCACATCAGACTTTGTTCACTCTGTGCTTATCTTTGCAGTCAGAAAATATTTGGTGCAGAGAAGAAAACCTAAGGCATTCCTTAGGGTTACTTCCTGGCTGTGTCAAACTTTGCCTATGGCAAAGTCCAGCATTTTCTCTGTTCCATTGTTCCACGCTGACCAAAGACGTTCCCTTTTGCATGAATATTTCTGCATAGGAAGATAAGTTGACATTACCAACAAGGTACTCTGTGAATTTGCTTTGAGCTAGGGTGAATTGTGTTCTTCACGTCATTATTTTTTCATAAATTTCATAAGTTTACTCAAAGAGAAACTATACTGTATTTCACCCTTTAATACCAACAATTATATTTAGTTTTTAGTTTTGAATTATGTAATCTCTGACTCAAGAGATGGAAGACAGGAAGTCGTTACATCTTAGCTACACTAAAGGAGAAACAAGGCAGTAATCACAAACTAAAACAGAGAATTGAGACTTGAATCTCAAAACAACTAAAGTTCTGCTTTTAGAAAGACCTGGAATGAAGTTCTGTCTCTGTTAAAGATTACTGCAGAGATCTGAGGTAGTTGTTTAACATCTGCCTTCTTCAGCTTCCTCACAGTAACAGTGACTTCTGCAGTGAGTGCTGTGATGATCAGATGGCACCAACCCATGACAGTGTTGGGTCACTGAAATCACACATGTTTATTGTTTTATCACCCGTATCAACTAAAATTAATATTGTAGTGTTACATGGTACATATTCTAGGATGTGCCCCATCATCAGCTTTTGTAGAAATCATTTCATCTTCTGTATGAGAGTGAGCCTCATGTGGAGTACTGGAGATACTGTTTGCTGTTGTCACGCAGTCGTGACTTTGAATACTGCCTCTGCGATCATCAATACGAAAGTCACATATCTAATCTGAGCCTCCTTTCCATATCCTACCTTCCAAGTTTTTAAGAGTCAAAAATAGTATATGCTGTTAATATCAGTTCATGGATATATTGCTTTTTTTTTTCTGATAATCTCCTTGGTTTTATATCTTGTCTGCAAAACCTAAACCATCTGCTGTCTGTCTCTTTAAGAAAATATTTGCAATCCTAGGTCTAGGATGCAGTATGCATTTAAAGGGTGTTTATTGAATGCACAGATAATAGAGAATGGCAGAGAAGTAGTTGAGAAACATGCAACAGCTTGAGCGACCCAGGTAGTAATACTTCCTGGCTAGGAAAAAGCTAGCATTTCAATTTTCTTTACTAAATGGTTTTCTCCTTTCAGTGATCACGTATAGGCCGGGGCTGAGGCTTTAAGAGTAATTCTCTAAAGAACTTTGTGTGCCTTGCTTGGGGGGAAAAACACATTTGCCCTCTATAAGTTTAGGAAAAGTTACTGTTTTGGCCTGTTTTATGTTGGATTAAGTTAAACTTGGGCCTCTTGCCAGCAGTGGCACTGACAGTCAAAAGCAAATGCTGGTGACATAGAATGAGAACAGAATGTCCCAGGGCTTCCCCAGGATCTTTTTTCCAACTCTACCAAGACCGTGCACGCCTTCTTCTCTCTGGCACACTGTTGAGTTTTCTGTCAGTGAGCTGAGAGCTTTTTACATTAACCCTCTCTGATATCTACTCCACAAAGAGAAGGAAGCTCTCAGGCTTTCAATGGCCTGTGTCATTTAAGTAAAGTTTTCTCTACCATCAGTATTACACATTCCTATGGCCATTAGGTAGTTTAGAAATTTAAAGAACTTTACAGGTATTTGTTTTTAATTTAAGGAATTATATTTTAATTAAATGTCTATGTCCACTGATCTGCCTCTATTTAAACACATTGTAAATTTTGTACAATTTCATCAATTTCTGCCACTTATTTTTCAGTAAAACATAAATTTTTGTGCAAATAGGAGCATAAATTCTTTCTGAAAATTGGAAAAGAACATTACTAGGACATTATCTTCCTGTAGTACTTCACATGTAGTTCTACTTCAGGAATTATACTAAATTGTTATATTTTATTTACTGTATTGTCTTGTGTATTACACTACTAATTCTTAACCCATAGTCAATGTATTATAGATCTTGAGTTCCCTGGCACATAAATGTAATCAGTAAATATTTACTGAATAAACTAATAAATGTATATACAAGGATAATTGGTCTTTGAGAGCAGTGACCTGATCTCATGCATCTTTTTTATCTTTGTTCCAGTCTGAACTGAATACATATGTGTATAACATAAATTCTAGTAAGTTTTATCCAGTTTTGTATTATAGGAGAAGTTATAAACAAAGATCACATGATGTATTAGCCTTTCATTGCTGTGACAAATACTGAGATTAAAAAAAAAAAAAAAAAAACTAAAAAGAGAAAAGGTTTATTTTGGCTCACAGTTTCAATGGTTTTGGTCCATGGTCAGCTGGCTCCAGAGGCAAAATTACAGGGTAGAGGAAAGGTTCTTGCCTCATGGCAGCCATGGAAGCCAGGAGAGAGAGAGGCAGAGACTGAGAGGAAGAGGCCTGGGGATATATTCTTCGAAGCCACATCCCCAGTGACCTACTGTCTCCAACTGAGCCCAGCTCCTCACAACACATTCAGCAGTGACCTTTTCAATGGATTCATCTGTTGATAAGGTTAGCACTGCCATGATCCAGTCACCTCCCTAAGGCCCATCACTGAACATTGCTGTATTGGGGAATCAAGCCCTCAGTATTAAGATTTGGGGGGCAGTTATTTAAACCTAACACATGGCCATTTTGACACAGTAGATCTTCCATCTGAATTTTTTTCCTCTGTGTTTTATAATTGTTCTATTATCTCATTTGTTTTGTTTTGTTTTTTTGAGACAAGGTATTGCTATGTGCTATGTCTGTCGTCCAGGCTGGCCTTAAACTCGCTATGTAGCCAAGGGTGGCCTTGAACTCATGGTGATCGTCCTGCCTCAGCCTTCCAAGTGCTGGAATTATAGGCATGTGCCACCATGCCCGGCTTCATTTCTTTTTAAAACATTACATTTTCTCAACTCTTAAGAGTCACTGTTAGTTATTGTGCAACAGAATGTTTCTGTATTTTTGTGTCTCAAATACCCATCTTTTTCTTTTATTAGCTGGTTGATAACTATATTGTGAAATTATTTCTGCCTGTCTTAATTTTACTGCATTCTTTGAATTAGTAATGCTTCCATCATAGCATTGAGGACCGAGCTGATTGTATATTCCTATTACCATGGTGATATCACATGGCTGGAGTTTATAAATAGTGACATAATGATCATCCAGAATGTATTTTTAATATTTTTTTATAAATTAAGTATACTTAGCACTAATTTTTACAGAAGCAAATAGAACCTACAAGTCTATAACACTGAGCTGGTTGCCTTCCTCAATAGAATGTATTTTATGCTTTTAATTAGAAGATGTTTTAGATTTTTCCTGAGTCTGT
Source organism: Erethizon dorsatum (assembly GCA_028451465.1). Lineage (NCBI taxonomy): Eukaryota > Metazoa > Chordata > Mammalia > Rodentia > Erethizontidae > Erethizon > Erethizon dorsatum. Next base: position 75,663,246 of record CM051831.1, read on the forward strand.
TTCATGGCCTGAATTCTTGAGCTGTCCCATTTCCAGGATAACTGGATCTAATGTGAAACCTCAGAGGAAATCCAGGTATAGATTGGTAAGGATATCATGCTCTCTCTGACTTTGGTCAGATCAGAGGCAGAAGAGGAATCTACTGCTACATAGAGATTTGCTTCAGTTTGCTAAAGATGTAAGGGAAGTCTTAGTAGTTTATTAGCATGTGTTGATGGAACATACTAATCAACAAATATGTAAAGTCACATATTGATGGACTGACCAAGTGAATAGATCTAGATTCATTGCTGTTGTCTTGAACAGTATAGTCTCTTAAAATAGTATTTAAGAATCCTAGTAAACGAATGACTAAAGTACTGTAGAACAAAAACAGGGGTGATCAGAGGTCAAGGGAATTCTTTTATCTTTGCTTTAGATCCTTCTAGTGTTACTTTTGTTAATTGACATATATATGGCTAACTAAAAATGTATTAATCTCGTCATTGCTTTTTCTAATAATATTTTATGAAAGGCTCTGTAAAATTTCCGATCCGAAGGAAAGAATTTATGTATATAGATTACAGAGTTATTGCAGTAGTTTTAGGAAGATGTTACCTTTTTTGTTTTTTTATTTACATCCTAGCCACAAGGCTAGAGTCCGCGTTGGAATAGTAAGGACAAAACTTGCAAAAGTGAATGCAAAGTTAAAAATAGACATTCAGAATGTGTAGCATGGCTTTCAGCTGGGGCCAGTTCCACCTCTTCAAGGTATTCAGAAACATATTGAGACGTTTTTTGGTTTAAATAATGACAGAAGGGTGGACAATAATGCTGGCACTGAGTGGGCAGGGACAAGAGGTGCTTACCTTCAGATGGTCCTACCCAAAAATTATTCTGACCATGTGCCAGTTGTCCTGGCCTTTCCCCTTATGCCATCCTCATGTGACGATGCAGATGACAGAAAGCCATCTTAAGGTACAGGTTCATTGTTGACATTTATTTGCATTCTCTTTACTGATTTTTCTTAAAGCTCATCATGTAAAATCATGGCATTTTCCATATTTATGAATGAAGAAAGCCATGCCTCAGCTAAGTGCTGTATGATGCTGTAGGTGACTGTGAAGACATTGTCACATAGTCCTCAAAAAATCGAATGTGAGGCATAATAGGAAAAGCAAGTCTTGCATTGAGTGGAGTCCACCTGTCAGGTTTCAGAAGGCTGGGGCTTGCCTTACTCTCCCCTTCATTCAGAGCCTCGTATAATGCCTGCCTGCAGTGGGCCCTTGAAAAAGACTTACGCTGAATGATTAGCGGTGACACACTGTTTACCATTCTTAGTTAGAGCTGTCTTCCCTGGAGCTGTATTGTCTCAGTTAAGGCTTTAGTTTTGCAATTAGTATCTATGTGCTTTACATTATATTTGAGAAGAATTAATATCAAAACTGTATTGAATTTCATTGCATGGCTACATAAAATAATTTACTGCAAAACCATGTTTCATGTTTGAAATTTATGGAGAATGCAAAGTTGCCAACATGTCAGGTAAAATAGTCTTTTAAGGATTAAATAATTTAAATAAGCTGACAGTCTCCTTATTTTCTGTACTAAAGATAAATTAAAATGATTAAGTATTCTCTAAGATGGGGGGAAGAGCTCCAGTAACCAAATAGTAATTGCCTCTTGTGCAAACCAACTTTACTTGTATTTTGGGAGCAGTAAGGATTTCACATGAAGGCATTATTTCAGTGACTGAAATTTACTCCTTTAATTCCTAGAATGCTCTTGTTTCTCAGCCATTTTTATGGAAATGTTTGTGAATTATATGTCACTGTTCCCTGCCTTCTCAAAATTGCTTGTGCAGCTGACTGAAGCAAAGGGCATAAAAAGCCACTACAGTCAACATGACGTATTTCTGGAAGCTTACATTTTGCTGTAAGATTTAAGGATGAATTGCATGAAGAAAGTGGAACCACACATTTAATTTAAAATCACACATATATTTGGGTCGGGATGCAAAATTCATATAAATGTTTAAAGTAAGATATGGAGCTTCAAAGAAATTTCAAGGTTATGGTAGTTGGTCACAGGCCAGGAGATCATGTCTCTCCCATTAGAGGAACTTCAAGGGAAAGCATTATTGCGCTGTGTAGTTACCAGTGTTTATTATTTTAACAGAGCAGTGTCCTTGGGGTTATTGCCATGTGTGAAGCTCTTCACACTATAAAATAGACCCTATTTTGTTGATCCCTTCTCTGTCAAACCTTAGAGAGAACTCACTTCCTCCAGTGAGTATTTCTCTTTGTATGAGTTTCTGTTTTCCTCTTCTTTTCTCTTCTTTATTGCTTTTAATTTGTAGTGTACGCAGATTTCTAGAACTTAGTTATTCAGCTTCATTTTATACACAGATCAAATACTCATATTCTTAGGTAGCAAGGTTCCCTCTATTCTCTTTCTATAGAAAAATACGGAACAGAATCTTCCCCTATTTAGAGAACTTTCATATTTCATGCTGAGTCTCTCCCAAAATTCCTATTGATTGAGGCTTCTGGGAGCATGACCATGAATAAGCAGGAAATGATTGTATTGCTTTTGCACCACATGCATCAGATGACTTTTTGTTTAATGTCTAAAAGGGACCAAGTGGTAGAGGTACTCCAAAATGGAGAACATTGGACACTTTCACTTAGGCTGTAAACTACATTATGTGATATGTTTGTAGATGTTACTGAAGTGTATATCTTCTGAACAATATCTGTGTGGGCTATTTCAAATACTCTTTGTTATGTTTACAAATTAATATGAGAAAGAACCAAGACAATAGTTAACAGAAAGGAAAATATACTTAGATTATTATATGTGATAAAATTTTGTTAATGTCCTTCATTGATTGTCATGCATTAGAGAAAAACATTGATTTTTGAGTCCTTCTCATCCTTATTATACTGCATGTATCTTACTTTATTCAGATATGAAAGTTTATTAAGTAAAAATCTTGCTAGAAGTATTATAAAATTGACTTTATCTCTGGGATTGTCAGAACTCTCATCTTATTAGTAATTGGAAAGGTTTTCTACTGTCCTGTTTTTATAATAGCCTGACTAGGCTTGATGTTTCTTAGCAAATGTTTTGCCATTTCCATAATAATGGATCTTATTAAAGCTTTTAAAAATCATTCTTTAAAGGTGTGGATAAAATGAAGAGTGACTAAAATACATTGAGTCCCCCATTATTAGTAGTAATTACTGAGTGTTCTGTGATGGGCTTTTGACTGCTTTACTTATTGGGCTTTTCTATCAGGATTTTATGTTAAAATTGCAAAGGTGAACCCTTCTATTCCTTGTGGTAATTATTTGTATTTCATTCTAAGTGCCAAGAAGATTCTATGAATTTTGTCAGAGAAATAAAGAATAGCATTAACTTATTTCCTGAATCTAAAGGCTAGAGAAATATCCTGAGTATAGAGCCATAAAACAATTCAATGTGGTCTTTACATTTCTAGAGACCCCAGGTTCCAATTAGTAAAAGATGTACTCATTAGCTAGCAGTATGAAAGAATTTAAAAGAAATCGATAGACTTGTGCTGGTGTGACAGACATTAGTCTATAGATAGACATACGATTCTACAGACAGAAATCAAAGCAGGTGCAGCCTTTGGACTTTGAAAGGAGTTAAGACAAAAAAAAAAAGATAATCTATTTCTTAAAGGACTTAAAATTCTAGGATTTTAAAAAGTAAGGATTACTTCAAATCAAAGTGAGGACAGAATTATGCTAATGAGTATCCTGTAGTTTGAAAGGATAGTTTCATCTTTCTCAACTTAAATGATTTTGAGAATTGTGTAATAAATTCTGTATAATGAATTTTGTGTAATTCTATTTACATGCTTTATTGTTAATTTATCCATAGTTTTCTTCTATTTCTTGTCTTGTGTTCAGAACATCCTATGATTATTTGCATAAAACTAAAGTATATGTGCTTAAAATCTTTGTGAAATTGCTGTATAATAGTGAAAAATTGGGTACACATTGGTGTTCATGCCAAGAGAATGGTCATATAAATGACGGTCCTGTATAACGCACCCTTTAAAATTTGTTTTTTTTTTTTTTTTGTGGGTACCGGGGGGTCGACCTCAGGACCTCGCGCGCCAACAGGCACCCGTGCCGCTGAGCAATATCACCGGCCCCTTTTTTGTATGTGGGATCCGGGAGTCGAACTCGGGCCCTTGCGCTTGCCAGGCAGGCGCTTATGCCGCTGAGCCATCTCACCGGCCCTAAAATTTATGTTCAGGGCCAGTGAGATAGCTCAGTGGCGTAAGTGCCTGCCTGGCAAGCGCGAGGTCCTGAGTTCGACTCCCAGTACCCACATACGAAAAAAGGGCCGGTGATATCGCTCAGCGGCACAGGAGCCTACTGGTGGGCAAGGTCCTGAGTTTGACCCTTGGTACCCACACACACAGACAAAAATAAAATAAATAAATAAATAAATAAAATAAAATTTATGTTCATAAAGAAGGCTTAAAGACATTCTTTTCCTACAATGCTAACCAGTATAGAGTAGACTCAAATTAGTATTTGGGATTAGTAACAATCATCAACTGTTATATGTGGGTCTTTTTTTTAAATATATTTTCTATAACTGCAAACTATAGTGAAAGTATGTTTTATATAATGAATAGAGAAAAAGCAAAGTGAACAGAAAATTGAAAAGACACAAAGAGGGCTGGTGCAATGGCTCAGCGGCATACGCGCCTGCCTGGCAAGCGCGAGGGCCCGAGTTCGACTCCTGGAACCCACATACGAAAAAAGGGCCGGTGATATCACTCAGCTGCACAGGCGCCTGCTGGCGCATGAGGTCCTGAGGTCGACCCCCGGTACCCACAAAAAAAAAAAGAAAAAAGAAAAGACACAAAGAGATCGGTATCAAAAGCAGTGAAACTCATCTATTATGGTAGTTTAGTAATAAACTTTAAACTTATGAGCACAGATAGTTCCTAAACTACTTTTCCCATTATAACTTAATATTTCTGTATCTGAGACACTGTCTACATTAAGAACAATACAGAAGCAGTTTGTGGCAAAGTCAATTCTACATTTATTTTTTCTAATGGTCAGTATTAGTAATCTCAAGTAATCTGATATATTTCTGTTTGGCTTTGAATGCTCTGTAAGACTTCTAATTAAATTAATTCATTTGATTGTATTATTGCTGCTTTGTTAAGTATGATAGTGAGAGTAACTTTGGGGGACAAAATAAGAAACATCAAGTGTGGGGTGTCATTATAGCTTATATCTAGATGTCCCCCCCAAAGCACTCATAGGTGGGGCTTTTGGGAGTATCTGGATCATGGATCATGGGTGTATGTTACTGAATCCATCCACTGATTGGTTTAGCATAGTTCTGGGTGTGGGTGATGAATTTACTGAAGAGAGAAGACCCACCCTGGGTGTGGGTGGCACCAACCAATAGGCTTATAGCCTGGATGGAATAAAAAGGAAGAAAAGAATGGAGTCTTACTCTTTTCCTGCTATCCTGCCATGGACTGTTTCTCCTCTGCTGTGCCCCTTTGCCATGCCACCCTGCCTTTGAGCCAGGTAACTACGCACTGAAACCTCTACAAACTGTGAGCTAAAACAAACCTTTCCTCCTTTAACTTTCCGATGTTGGGTATTTTGTCCCAGCAATGAGAAAGTAACAAAGACACACTTTTTGTTTAAAAGTATCTCTGCTGGAATTATTCTTTTGTAGTGAAGGAACACCGTGACTGGAACTTTGGACATGTTATGTTATTTTTGTCCCTTCCTCATCAAAATAGTATTCCTAACTACTTCATCCAAATAAAAGTTAAATATGCTCACTGCTTTTATTTTATAATGCATCATTCAATTTTATTTTCCCTACTAGCTCCACGAACTAGATTATCCTTCTTCTGTAATCTGGTAGCAATACGAATAGTTGGTGATTTTAATAAGGCTACATAGTATTTTAAGGCTTTAGCAACAATTTAAATATTATATGTAGAAAAACTATATGTAAACTATGTGTATATTCATTTTTGTTTTCTTAAAAAATCGTTCTTTATAATCAGTTGAGATTGGAAGTTAGTTTGGTAGTTAGCACCACATAAAATTCACATTCCAATCTTTTTTCCTAATGTTGACTATATAATATGTATCAAAAAATTCTACCCACAAGTTGTTAAAATTTAAATAAATGTCTTTTTACTCTGTATGTTACATACTTAAACATTAAGTTTGCACTTTTATACAGAATGGAGATGATAGTGCTTGAAAGAAATACTGGGCAAATCAGTAGTGATCAAATTAGCCTATTTCAGTCTTAGAATTTAAAACTGAGCCAGGAGATTGGTTCCATGTTCATTGGTTGTGGTGGTTTTTCTCCAGCTGCCATTATCACCTTGGGCTGAATGACTAGAACAGGGATAAAAACCGTGAAAGAAGCAGTCTGAGAGGATTGGGAGAAGTAGCTGATGCTAGAACCAATTTAGGGATGACGTAAAGGTAAATTGCAACATCCTTTTATTAGGTCCTGGCTTTAGAGGCGTTCCTTTTACCTGAGGACTGCCTGTATCAGGAAAATTCTGTTACCTTAGAAATAAACTCCTTTAAAATGCCAATAAAAATTCAAGCAAAGAAGAAATCATTTCTATCTTTGTTCCTTTTTTTTAATCTTCGGAAGAAAAAAAAGGTCAAACCTTTATTTTCTTTAGAGAGAGCTGGTAAATCTTGATGTAATGAATTTTTAATATCTAAGAAGTTAATTATATGAAGTGGCTTATTTGACATTGTACTAGGTTTCTTTTCTCTTTAGATTTTTTAAATAGGAAGGACAGAAAAATATAATTTGTGCTTATTCAAGTCTATTCAAAATGACCCTTTATGTGAAAATCATCTGCTAATAATGTTTACAAATTTTCTTAGTGTTTAAGTTTTATCAGTAATAAAAGTTAATGCACAGGTTTTATACCTTAACTATAGAATTGTTTATAGGAATAGCAAAAGGCTCAGCAAATAATGCATTTCCTTCAAAAGGACCTTGGTAAATTATACAGTCTTGCATGGGAATTTTACTATAACTTAGAACTCAGGAAAATTAATATGGTCTGCTGTATTTATTACATATATCAATAAAGATAATTTTTTTTTTTTTTTGGTGGGTACCGGGGGGTCGACCTCAGGACTTCGCGCGCCAGCAGGTGCCCGTGCCGCTGAGCGATATCACCGGCCCCTTTTTCGTATGTGGGTTCCGGGAGTCGAACTCGGGCCCTCGTGCTTGCCAGGCAGGCGCTTACGCCGCTGAGCCATCTCACTGGCCCCAATAAAGATAATTTTTGTTCCTTCACATAACTATTCCTTTCATAAAATTCTTCTAACTAAGCCTGTTTAGAGATACTATAATTATTGAAAATCAGTTTGTTTTTCAGGAGGTATAAGCACTTTTAGAAGACAGTAGGAATTGTGCAAAGCAAGATCTGCTTTCCAATTATACTCACAAAGTTTCAGAGTGTCTTCTGGTCTTCAGTGTCTAAAAATTCAAGGTTATTACGTTACCACATAAATTGGTTAGTACCAGAAACCCCAGGTGTCAGGCTAACCCACCCAGCAATATGGCACAGGAATTCAAAAGAAAGAGAAAATGTCCTGCAGTTGAGAAGCTCTGGGATGACCCAGTGTTCTCTGTGGAACAAAAGGCCCCATGTCCAAAAACTCATGGCTCTTACTGGTATCTGTCAGGGAAGTGGGTGCAGGTGGCTGCAGAGTGCATAGGGAGAAGAAACTTTGTAGCCCTGCCAGGCACAGAGGCCTCCAATTAGCAATGCACAGATAGATTGACGTATGCCAGGGAGGTATAATTCTTTGAGTCCCAAGGCCTCTGCCAAGATGTTACCCCATGTCTCAGTCTGGAGTCTCACAGGCTCTTGCTCCAGCCTCCATTCCAGCTGTCAACACGGAGGCTATTTTCGCCGGTCTGTTGCAGCTTTGCTGTTAATGAGACCACCGATGCCTCTGCCAGACTGGATGACATTCTTTTAGCCAATTAAGGGAACATTTGTTTCAATGTAGCCAGCTCTGCATATCTCAGTGAATAGGGTGAAGGAGAGGTCAGGGACGATTGTGGCAAGGGCTTCGTTTCTCAGGAGAGAGCAGCGTTTCTCAGGAGAGAGCAGTGTGGCAGTCTCGCACAGGTTAGAGTATCTGTTCTAGGATTTTCATTATACTCGTGCAGTATAATAGGGACTATGGAAACTGCTTAAATATGAGTAATTGACCCAGTCTGGGGCAAACGTCAAGTTCTAACGGCAATGGCGGCTCTTGGTTCCGTAAGAATTCTATGTCATGTTTCAGGTAATGAGAAAAGTGGAAAAATATTTGCAGAGAAAAACTGCTTGAAAGAGTTTAGGTTCTATTTAGCACTCTGCAATTTGTGGGTGTATCTACAAGTAACAAAAAGAAGTCCTGTGTATTCTTAATAAAAAAAATAGTTTTGGGGCTATTTCCTGAAGAATAGCTTTGCTTTTTTGATTTTCTTTATAAAGGATAGTAGCCAGATCAACAGAGCATTTTTATTAAGCAACAGTTTTGCTAGTTCTCAGTGTATGTAGTTTATTTTGGGGGGGATGGTAACCCCCAAAATCATCATCAAAAATCAGATAACCCGTGACACTTCCAGTCTGCAGTGCTACAATCTGTGATGTGAGTGACTTTACATCACAAAGCCTTTCTGTTCTGTTTTTGACTATTTGGGGACTGATGTAGCTCCAGAAGATTCAATTTTATGACTGTATTTATGACTATATGAGGCCCTTTGACATTTTGGCTAGAATCACTGGCTTACATTAAAACAGTTTAGGACTGAAGATTGAACTTTTTCAGTTTGGTAACAATAGGAAAAATGTTATAAATGTATCATAGCAAGCTAAGAGCTAGATGAAGAAGAATCAAGAGGTTACTAAGAGATGATTCTTAAAATTGTAGTGTAAAATTGTGTCTAATTTTATTGACTTCAAGTAATTTGGCATCAATCATGAGAGAGAAAGACTACTTTTTTAGCAATGCCATAACATTGGGACATTTGTGAGGCATGTTTGAGATAGAAGTTTCTGTTTGCCCACTGAAATTTATTAATTTTTCTTTTGCTTTTAAAATTAATTGATAATATTTGTACACACATGTAGAGTATAGGATAATAATTCAATACATTTAGTCAATATGCAATTATCAAATCAAGGTAATTAGCATTTCTATATCCTCAAACATCTGTAATTTCTATTTGTTGGTAAACCTGGAATTATTCTCTTCTAGTTATTTTGGAATATATAATTATTGTAGCCTGTGTTACCCTATTGAGCTTCAGAACACTAGAACTAATTCCTTTTATTAACTGTATCTTGGTATCCACTACCCAAACTCTTTCTGTCCCCTTACCCTTCCTTTCCTCTAATGACCACTATGCTGTGTTCTACTTATATGAGATCAACTTTTTTAAACTACTTCATGTGATTAGGAATATACAGGATATGTCTTTTTTGTGTCTATTATTTTGTTTAAATGTCTTATCCACGGTGCTACAAATGAAAGGATTGCATTATATATTATGGCTGAATAATATTCCATTTTGTATTTATACTATTTTCTTTATCCATTCATCTGTTGATAAACACTTTGGTTAATTCCGTGTCCTAACTATTATGAATAGTGCTGCAAGAAATATGGGAATACAGGTACCTTTTTGATTATAATGCTTTTTTTTTATATATACCTCATAGCACAAACATTTTTAAAAGGCCTTATGAGGGGGAGTGTAACTCCTCACTTCTTAAACATGGGCTGTCCAGTGACTTCCTTGCAAAGATTATACCATGCAAAGGAGGAGAAAAAGGAACTTGACAGTAAAGAAACCTATAATAAACAATACTACCCCAGGCAGATAATCAGTGTTAACATCAACAGTGATAAATCATGTTCATAATGTGGACGTTTGATATGGTACAGTCCAAAGGGCAGTTTGCTCTTGTGTTCCTCTTACCCAAAACTTACAACCCCAGTCTAAACACAGAGAAATATCACACAAATGCCAATAAGCAGACAGTTTACAGAATATCTCCCCCATACTCCAAAAGCTGACAAGGTTATCAGAAATAAGGAGTGTGTAAGAAACTGTGAGAACTAAGAGGAAACTAAGGGGACTTGGTGACTAAAGTGAATTTAGTATCCTAGGTGCGATTCTGGAGCACAAAAAGAACATTAGATTAAAAAAAATAAGGAAATCATTATAAGTTACAAATATTAGTTAATTAAGAAAAAATATTGAACAATATAACAATATGGATGTGAATACAAGTTACTGCTGCATCTCAGATAAAGACAGAATGGCTGAATATTTGACAGTGTTGCTGGAATTCAAATTAAAATGTCATATTATAACATCAACTACTTTTTATAAAGTTGAGTAATGTTAGGAGGCAAATGGCTTAAGAGCAAGCAATCAAAGCATGATAGATGAATGTAGTAAGTTATAAAAACCAAGCTTAATCTTCAAAGAGCTAATAACTTGCCCTTGAAATGGAAACTGCCTGGTATTTCAGAACAGAATGTCGTTTGTCCTAGTAAGGCTTTTATACCAAATAGCAATTAGGTTATGTACGTTGTAACACATACACAAACCAAAACTTCCAAATTGGGAAGTGTTGCATATACATAAATCAATTACCAGACAAGATGGAAAACTTACAGTAGCATAGAAACATACCAGTTTGTAGCAGAATTACATCCTTTCTTAGGCTTAATTGTTTTTAGGAAAAAACATTTAACTTGAGGATCTGTTTTCCATGTGAAGATGTAAGAAAAATCTTAAACTTATTTTAAATGTACAGTTATTTTAATTGGTTTGTAGGAAAACAGACTGTGCACTAGATACATATTTCATACAGAACAAAGAAATTTCTAGGTTTTAGAATGTACAATGCTGTAAGAAAATTTTATAATCTAGATAAGCAAGAGCAATATGCTTTACTACATTGTGTATTCTGGCCTCATAAAATATAGACCAACTTCTTTAGAATGTCTGCATTTGACTGTGTGCATTCCACTTTGCTGTTCTCTTTTCCTACACCCTTTCAGCAATGTGTGGGAGAAAGCTATGGATTCTTTTCATAATCCTATCCTCAAGGAGTAATATGAGCTCCCTGCATATATTACAATTTACTTTCACAAATATACTATAGTAGATCCCTTACCTACACTGGACACCTTCCTAAGAACTGAAAGATGTACGCTCTGCGTATTAAATGACAGCAGCATCGTTCTTGTTTTCTAGTGCACTGACCGGCAGAACTCACCAGTCACATCCCCAGGATCCTCTCCCCTTGCCCAAAGAAGAAAGCCCCAGCAAGACCCGCTCCAGATCCCACACCTCAGCCTGCCACCCGTGCCTCCTCGCCTGGATTTGATTCAGAAAGGCATAGTCCGGTCTCCCTGTGGCAGCCCAACGGGTTCACCAAAGGTAAATCAATTTCATTAGAAACACCATATGTGACAGTTATTAATTGCTCAGGCTCTTTTAAGTCACATTACTCAATTCCTTGTGCTTTTTCATTGTTTATGAACAACTTCGATGGGTTTATCATTTTTTATGGTGATCTAGCTATCATATTCCTCACTTTTATAAAAGTTGCATAATTGTTCAGGAAGAGCACATATCTATGGCCTCCTGATTTGTTAAAATAAATAGCAGTATATGTGTAGTCATTCTGTAAAATGGATTTAAAAGGTCATTATATGCATTAAAATAATTTGTATGCTGTTATCAAATGATATTTTATGCTCATTTTCATCATGTCTTGACAAGAAAAATGTAATGGGAGTATATTTGCATAAGGGCTTAAGGTATGATAAATTATCACCCATGTTTCAAGGTGACTCACGAGAGAATTATACGTACTTTTTAAACCTAGAGGCATTAATTACAAGGAATTACAATATTTGCAAAGTAATTACATTACTGTTTAACATTAAAGACATATTTCTACCTCTGTAAATTTAAGCTCACACTCTGTTTTAGTTTTACGTGTATTTTTTTTCCAAATTTGATAAGGTTTTATATAATATTTTGCTTTATTAAATGAGTTAAAAATTAATTCCATTTAGTAATATGCTTTATAGCCTAAAATTAGTAGGAAGTACAATATATTTAGTAGTATTCGTTTTTCCTACCTTATAGTTACTTTGACTTTAAGCTCATATGAAGACTTACTAGGACGTGACGTAGAATTACATCAACATACAACAGATTACTTTTTCTCTGATTTCTCCTAGTATTAAAGGCTCAAATCATTCATCAGATGAACCATGTAAATAAAAATCAAAGCTAAGCAGCAGGGTGGTGTATGCATGAAGTCTGAGAGGCTAAGGCAGTAGGATTGTAAATTTGAGCCTAGCTTGTGCCCCTTAGTGATTTAGGGAGGCTGTCTCAGGATAAAACAATAAAAAAAGTCCTGGGGATGTAGCTTAGTGCGAAGGCCCTGGGTTTAATCCCCAGTAATACAAACATGCGCGCACACACACACACACACACACACACACACACACACGCAGTAACTATGAAAATACATAGGTTCAGTTTAAAAATACATACTTTCATATTTCCATGTAAAAAGCAGACTTTATATATAAAGTTTATATAATTCTCTAAATGCTGCTATATTATTTGTCATTTTTCTCTATTCTTGTAATGACTAATAAAGAATCAGAATAAATTTGTCCCATATCTGTTTTACTGTACTGTAATGATGAAAATGAAAAATTTTTAAAAAACTTTATCTTCCAGAAGTATTACTAATCTAGTATCTGTTTTAAAAAGTAAAGCGATGGCAACAACTTCCATAAATTTCTTGTCTCTCCTAAATCAAGGAAACGTACAAAAAATAAATTATCGTTATGATATTGTAAAGTCAGTTATTTAATTTGGGTTTTCTGTTTTTTTCTGTATACATAACATACCATTTGCATTTACATGTTCATTTCTACAAAAAATACTAATGAAATATATGTAAATATTTCGTTAATATTTTAAACTTTTCATTAGTTTTTTTAAAAAGCTTATTAAAAGATGACATAGAAATGTAGTAATGCTCCAATATGGTTTAGAAAGTACATTAATATATTGGTGTGGAATCCTCAAAGCCTAGTGCAACTTTTAGTTGGTTTTATTTTGTGTTTTCTTTTGTACATCTGCAGTCCTCTCCTTGCATGGTGAGAAAGCAAGATAAGCCACTCCCAGCACCACCGCCTCCCTTAAGAGAGCCTCCGCCCCCTCCACCTGAGCGACCTGCCCCGGTCCCTCCAGAAAACAGACTGAGCCGGCACTTGCAGCAAGCCGAGGGTGTGCCTTCCAGGGACCAGCCCATGCCTCTTGAAGCCTGGTGCCCTCGGGATGTGTTCGGGACCCATCCGTCCTTGGGATGTCGCATCCTGGGGGACGGCTCCCCGAAGCCCGGAATCACAGCGAGCTCCAATGTAAACGGGAGGCACAGTAGAATGAGCTCTGACCCAGTGCTGATGAGGAAACACAGACGCCACGATTTGCCTTCCGAAGGAGCCAAGGTAAGAAATATGCAGAGCGCAGGGTGGAGGCTGAGGAGCCTGCTTACAAGCTGTTCTGATAGGAAGTAGCAGAAAAGGCTGGGCAGTGTTCTTCCCGTGGCTCTTTAATTATCTCTAAGTTATAAATAATCAGAAGCTCATTAAAACTGGAATTTAAAGAAGTCAGTAAGAAGGTTCTAAGTAATGATTTAATTTTAATATGTATACACTAGACAATTTGCCAGAGATTTATCTCACCTTATTGCATCTGCCAAAGATTTGTTCCATTAATAACTGAATAATTTGATGGTAGAATCAGCAAGCTATTTTTTTTCATTCCCTAGTTCTATCAAAGTTGAAAAGAGCCGTGTGTGTGTGAGCGTGTGTGTGTGTGTGTGTGTGTGTGTGTGTATGCATAAGACAGTTATACTTTAGGCAGTGATGTTAAAAATTACAAAACTTGGTAGGGCATGGTGTTGCACACCTGTAATCCTAATACTCTTGAGGCTGAGGCAGGAGGAGGGTCACCACCAGTATGAGGCCAGCCTGGGCTAATACAAGGTTACCCTGAGCTACCTAGCCAGACCCTATTTCAAAAACCAACAGCAACAAAATCTCAAAACTTGTCTTCACTCTTAGAAAGTAAGCTCTTTCCCCCTGAAACTGAGATTTTCAAGCTTAAGTTCTGACTTGAAGGGTATCTCCACTATCATATGTACAAGTTGGAATTTAAAGGTCCTGCTAGTCCCCTAGGCAACGATGGGTTGTACTGTAATAATTTCTGGTGTTTGCTTTCATGTTTCCGTGTGTGCAGTTAGACCATTAGTATCTCCCTTTACTGCAGGAAGTTTTTCCTCTTTGAAAATTGTAATATTAAAGGGATCCCATCTCTAACTGCTCTTAAATGGTCATTTTAAGATGTTATTTTGGTCACTTAATCTCATAACACATGCAGGAATCAAAGTGCTCTGTTCCTGTGTGTGTGTGTGTGTGTGTGTGTGTGTGTGTGTGTGCGGGCGTGCGCGTGTGCAGTTATGGTGATAATGAAAACTTTGTATAGTGAAGTAATGTAACAGTGTATCAGTGATATTTGAGGGCAGCCAGATAGGAAGAGTGAGAACTCTCAAATGCAGCATTCCAGACAAGGAAAGAAGGGTAGGTTTGCTGTGACTGCCAGTGACCCACCTCAGTACCTTCATTTTTACCTACTACAAATAGGAGGATCTCCAGAAGTTTCCTAGTGGTCACCTAAATATGATTGTAAATGTAAGAGAAGGAAGTAAAAAAGCAATTTGATAATGTTCTCTAAAAATGGAGAGCCTGTCCTCAAAAGAATTTTTCTACAACCTAGAATCCTGACTCGAAGAATTTGCTGTTTTAAAAGCCTTTTCTCCTTCAGCCTCTGTTCGTTGCTGCATGATCACACTTGAGTAGAGCTTAGGAACAAGCTCTAACATGAGCAGACTGATTAAACTTCAGCAACATGTTACAGGACACGAGGTGTAATCATAAAATACAGTGAGGGTTTACATTTTTAAAATATTGTTACAATAAAAGACACATTGCCATTAATCCCCCTCAGATGTCCCCCTTTGCTTTGAACACACTTACCCCACATGCTTGCCACTTTATGAAGCAGTTCTGGAAGTCCTCTTTCATGTCTCTAGTTGCTCTGTCTTGGTTGCCTTGATGTCCTGAATCAATTCAAAACATTTACCATTCACCGTCATTATGACTTGGCGTAGGTCCAGAAGTCACATGGTGCCAGCTCTGGTGAATAAGGTGGATGAGAATACACCATAAAGTTTTTATTTAATAGAAATAGCCCCACCAGAAGTGATATATAACAGAGCATTTTTATAATGGAGGATGGAACTGTTTCTCAGGCAGTTTTCTACACACATCTTTCTTAAAGAATAGACCCTTGTAATATTCAGCAACGCTATCGTGTCGCTGGGTACAAACTCCCACAATCCATCAGGGTCAAAAAACACAATATTGTATTGATATTGAATCTTGATCTATGCACTCACTTTATTTGCACAAGAACTGGGTAATTTCCGTTGAAAATTCTGAACTCTAAGGATCATACCATAGACCCAGCTTTTATCTGCCATGATGATACTTTTTAAAAAGCTGGAATCTGAAGCAGCAGGACCACGCTCTCCGAAGAAATGGGTTCATGATCCATGATTTACTGCTTTTTTTTTTTTTTTTTTTTTCCTGTACCAGGAATCAAACTCGGGACCTTACACTTGCCAGGCAGGCGCTATGCCACTGAGCTATATCCCCGGCCACATTTTAAAACGCACAACCAATTTACTGTACCAAACACGTTGAAACCTGTCATACATTATTACTGAAGTTTGACATGCTGCTTCTCGTATCAAACATCGCTGCCTTTCCATTGGATGGCACTCAGCAGCAGCATTCACCCTATTTTTTAAAATCACACCTTGCATTTTCTGAGTGAACTTCAGAAAAACTTAAAATATTATAATTATTATAGTTCATTGAAGGGCTCGGTTTCAGGGTTCTGTTAGCAAATATGGAATAATGTATCCCTGTTAATATATGACTGCCCTTACAACCCCTAGAACACTGGCTGTTAACTTTTTAAAAGGATATGATAGTTTCAAAAATTGGGGTGACAATTTCTTATATGTATGGATTTTATTTTATTAACTAAAATTTTGTTTAGTTCTAAGTTATCCTCATTAATTTTCTTAATGTCTAATCTCATGTGTTGTATTAATATTGCAATGCTCATGTCCTAAAAGTTAATTTCATATTACAACTAGAATTGGCATTTCAACTAAATTAGACTTCTTCTAAGATATCTAATTTTAACTTAGTTTTTTGATTTCTCAGGTAGGTTACAAAGAAGGATTTATATATAGTTAATGCATTTAATGCTATAAAACAGACTGTGTGTTCACCTTTACTAACTTTATGGTGGAAAAGTGGTTCTACTTTAATAGACCATAGGGACTATCACAATTTACATAAAGCAGAAAAGGCCAAATTCCCCTTCTCATTTTGTTGTTAGGAGACCTAAGAAGCTAGCTTTAGGTAACAACGGACATAGCACCAAGTCCACTGGGGTGGATCTGCAGTTCTGTTGCTGTGGTTTTGGGGTGAAGTTTGGGGTGAAGTCCGGGCTCTGGGATTAGACCTGGATTTCATTTCTTGCTCTAGAATTTCCGGGTTTTGTGAATGTGAGCAACTTATTCCATCCTCACCTACCACTAATCCCACTTATTTTCCTTCCTTTACAAAATTGAATACTGACAATACCTGGTATCCACAAGACTGATGAGCCTCTAACTACCTTACTTACCATATCTCTTTATTTGTGAATAATACCAAAATAACTGTCAGACCTGGGGCATCAGAATAAGTTGTAATCGCTGATATTTTCATTCAAAGTTGTCTTTAAAAAAAAAACTTAATTTCTCTTTCCCACTCTCCTCTTAGCATAGTTCCTGATGCATCCTTGGTAAGCATGCAATAACTTGGTTGCTTTTGTTGTACTACTTAAGCCAACAATAGAGGCAAAAGCATGGATATGTGCTGGAGTTGGAGTTGGTAATAGATAGGTCAGAAGAAGGAGGAGTTAGAGGACGAGGTTGCCTATGAGGGGGTGCAAACACCCAAGTTATCTTGGCAACACTGTCTTTAGCTGATGGAAAAATATGATTTTTCTGTTCAAAATATGTATTTATTTTCTCTTTAGAAGAGTATTAGTTTTAGATGGTGAATCACATATAAGTAAAGAAAGGATGAAGAGGAATGGGAGATGATTTGGGTTTTTTAAAAAGACTGATATTTTAGTGAAAATTGTAAATGGTAACAATCTTTTCAACCTTCATTCATAGTGTCCACTTTGTGGCTTTGATTTGTTTTGTTTTAATTATAGGAACAGAGGGTGTGGAGATTTAAATATGTGGAGGTGGATTTATTATCCTTATATAGACTATCAGTTTCTCTAAATATAAGCAAATGTACTTTTGGGGCAAATAGTAAAAGTGCTACGGTTAATAGTCTAGGATTAGTTGTTTTCATTAGAGTTAACACTTCATGATAAATATCATCTTCCCACTTTAAAGAACACTTAGGTAAGTTGTAAAAGGTTAAATAAAAATGAAATGTGCCTATGGAACAACACAAGGAGAGTTTATGAAACTGCATGTTCTATAAGTGGGGTGAGACCTGCACCTTTCATTGTCTGCCCTTTGTATGCCAGCTCCCATCATCCTCTAAAACACTGGCCTTTTTCATTTACATCTTCACTAGACAAACAATAAGGGAAACAAGAACAAATTAAACTCTAATTACTCCATTTGCTAATTGTACAGTGCTTTCAGGGGAGACCCCTAATTCATAGTTAAAATGAAGTGTAAACATTTTTCATGCTGTTCTTTTACTCCCTTTTTTCTTACCTCTCCAACCTAACATAATCAAAAGGTAGCTAAGGTGACACCTTAATTTCAATATGAATCTATAAGCTAAGAGTTATCAGATTTATTTGTCTTCTTGTATTGCTGAGAAGTTTCTTTCTTACAGCAATGTTTCCATTCTCTAAAATTCTCAGATTCTAGCCACATTTCAAATGTATTACTTAGTAAATCCCTCATTGGGTTGATATTTATTATTATTAGTTTGAGATGAAAATATTTACACTAAAATGTTTTAAAATATGAGTAAAAACTTGAAAGTTACTTACTTCTGGATATACATTGTACCCAGCTATCTATCATTAATTGTTCCCTTCGAGAGATTAATGAGACTGCTGTTCCTTATATGATAAAAAATTATCTTTAATTTGTCATGTTACTGACACTGACATTGTTTTCAGCATGACCTTATGGATAATAATCTCTTGAAGATGCTGCTAGATAAGTTGGTCACATGATCTTCCTTTCTGAAATTGTGGCTTTTGCACTTTTGGCAAAGAGGAGATACATGTTTGTATGAATGACCTTAAACTAATCTATAAATTTCAAGAACTGTCTTTCAAAAAATAAGCCTTCTGTGTACCCTGGTTTCATGTCCAATCTTATGGTGAAGGACAAAATATAGGGATACTTTTTGCATAGTGTGGTGTTGGGGAGGGTTACGTAGAAGGTAGGGAAAAGATTTTTATTTGGAGTTTAGTAAAATAAAAAAAATCTTAATAGTGATAAAGTTTTCACAGAACTATTTGTTTTCTTGATATTTCAGAGATTCCAAATGTTTTAACCTTCAGTTTTTTAGGTAATATCTAAGTCATAGGAATGTATTTCAAACATCAAATTAAGGTCTAGAATAACATAAATTTACAATAAATTTTGCAACCCAGATGGCATTTTTTCCACTAAGCTAAACCTGCAATAAATGTATTATCCCTTCAACCTGATCCCACAACCTGTCCCTTCAACCTCTCAGTGCTGACTGGTCAGGACCCTGTGGGGAATACACGTGTGAATAAAGCAGAGTCTGGTGAGGATGAGACAGGCACGTGATTAATTTAAGAGGCAAGGCATACGAGAATTATCCGGAGAATATGATCCCCAGAAAGAAAAATTCTGAAAGGCAGGGTGGAAGAAGGAAAAAAGAAAGTCATGCAAGAGGGTCACTGGCTATAGACATTTAAAGATGGGCAGCTGTGTTTTTTTTTTGTTTTGTTTTGTTTTGTTTTGTAGGCATGACAGGAAGGAAAAGCATGGAGGTATGAAAATACGTATAGTGATAGGAAGTCAGTTTTGGACAGAAGATAGGTCTTTAGGACAGGTAGAGAGAAGAGGCCAGGGAGCCAAAGTATGGCAATAGGTTGAAACTAATTAGGGAGTGCCTTGAATTTTAAAGGAAGTTATATTGATTTTGTAGGAAACAGCTTTTAAAGTCTTTTTTTCCTCCTTCAGAGGAATGATAGGATCAGTGTCATAATTTTAAAGGGTTGTGGCATTAGCATTTTCAGTGTAATTGTAGTTTGGAGACAGGCAGCTAGGAAGGTGGAGGGCAGAAGCATGCTTCCTAGTTGCCTCAGTGAAGCTGCAGTGTGAACTGTTTTAGTTGGTCCTTACACTTCAAAAACTACTGTTTTCTACTGTTTGCAAACATGTGTTTCAAGAACTTTCAGTTCATAAATTTGTGTTGTGTTTCACCCCCTCGAAGTGGCAGCTAAAATGATGCCTGGTCTGATGAAATGAGTGAGATGGGAATGTGGGATTGAGAATGATGTGATGTTAAATTTCACCCTCCAGCCACCATCAAGAAATGGAAATGATCACTTCAGACGAACAGAAGTATGATCATCACTTTAGTACCTGCACATTTAGATGCTATTTGAACAGTTGCGTAGTCTCAGTCTACTAATTAGGAAAGAACTATTAATGAATTTCATGTATAGTATTAGGTGTATTTTTAAGCCTCAGTACATATTTCAGAATACTTAAAGCCATGTCCAACTTGTGGCCAACCCCACCCCCTTTAATGTTAAAAAATATAAAGGAAGTTTTGTTACTTACGTACATTAACTATATTATGTATTTTGCATGGGGCCAAGGACATTTCCTCTTCACTCAGAAAAGGGGGGTGGGCAGAAAGTATGTTGGACACTACGGGTAGAAAGATCAGCCATTAAACAAATTATATACAGTTGCTAAGAGTACTCCAGCAAACTGTGAGTATTCCAGTTGTACCAAAGGAAAGTCATTTCATTGGTTAATGCCTTCTTCAGTAAGAAATCTAAGCCAAGCAGCAGTCAATATTCATATAACCCTTAATATATATAAATCACATGAAGGAATGTGGTATAAAATAAATTTAAAAGCATCTTTGTTCTGAAAGAGGTTCAATATGGCATGAATTCTCCATGATGGAGCATGATTACATGGATGGAAAATAAGGGAAATAGCTGTAGATGGCGGTCACCAAATGAGTGGTTCAGAAAAGACACTGTGACATTTCAGAGTCAGCAGAAATCTTTTAGGTACTGTGTATCAATAACAGTATTAAGGAAGCAATTAGAGAATGTGTTATTTGTACTTTAAAGCGCATTGATTGTTTCATAAAATTAGGAACAAGTTCCTTAATTTCTTCAGTTTATTTCCTTCCCAGAGAATGAGTTACCTCGTTAACTGTGCTTTGTGGCTTTGTCAATGGTACACTCCATTGCCTGTGTGACTTCTCTCTATGTAGTTCAGTGGTAATATATAAAAAGGTTTTGCCCAGTTACCTAATGTGTGAGATGAAATCATTTCCAATATTACTGGATGTTTGTGCATATTGGTATTCCTTTTCAGATATGTTCTTAATGTCTTGGTTATAAAATTATGATTGGTTTATTGTGTTTTGTTTTGTTTTTTGGTACCAGTAATCAAACTCAGGACCTTGCACTTGCCAGGCAGGCGCTTGTGCCACTGAGCTATATGACCGGCCCCCTTCTGTTAAATTAGAACCTACAATAAAATTTGATTGTTACTGAAATGTTATTAAGTATCTACCTATGTTAGATACTTTTTCCTAAAAGAACAAATTATTGCATATAAAATCCAGGTTTCATTTTCAAGAATGAATCTTAAATGTATTTGTGATAGAAACATTAAGGAGATTTGATTGCAGATCTGTTAACATTGTATATACTCCAGTAGCATGCAAAGAATTCCAATTAAGAATGACTTCAAGTGCTCATTATGATAATGAACATTTGTAGTTTGATAGTATTTGTCAGTTAAAAGGCATTTGTATGCTGAAGGATTTCATTGAACTTTATAGTGATTCATATCTATCAGAAAATTTTTCATCTCTAGCAAAGTTCAAAAACCTTTGCTACATTGTTATTTAGCCCATAGTAAAAAACTCATAATAAAAATTAAAGATAATATTTTGTCTTGATGTAACTACAGTGTGTTGAAAATAATGAGAGGAGACTTGAAAAAGAGAAATTGAACTGAAGCCTTGGACTTAGTGTTTAAAGTGAAACTTTAATACCATAAAATGAGGTTTTATAGCTTTGAAATGCAAACATTGATGATTTTCAGATGTGTTCTTTAAACTTGTTTCCATGTTTATTTTTCAGTTGATATATGAGGGTGTCACCTTTTCACTTTTGCATTTTAAAGCTTCAATACCATTTTAGGAATGTAAAGGAGGAAAAGTAATTGGTTGGTCCTTGATTTAATTATCTAGGACTGTTAGTTACCTTTCATCAATTTTGCCCCAATAGCAGTCTGCTTTTAAATATGAAGTAATAAAAGTAGACAAAAGAGGTCTATGATAAAAATCTAGTGGTTGCTTACAGATCTTAACAGGTATTCAGTCTGTCCTTGTGATTATGCCTTTGCAAAGTGATTCTCTCATTTCCGCCCTTTTAATTTGTGCTAATTTCAGGTTGTTGGAAAAGCAAAGAACAGTTGTTCAGACCATTCTCGTAGTGTGACTGAGAAACCTGGAAATCAGAATTTCCTAATTCCCCGTGGTTAAATGCTGGCTTTCTTTGATACCATATGAGCAAGTTCAGAGTTGTGGTTTGTGGTGCTCACCAACTGAAATTGAAGACTGTGAGAGCCAGACAAATATCTAGTAGTTGATAGCCCTGAAGCTTCAACCTTGAAAGCACAAAACATTTCTCATAATGCTCCTAGACTATTATAGCAGGAAGTTACTGTTATATTTAGAAAGAAATAAAATAATCATACCAGTGCTGCTTTTTCCTTTACCTAATGCCTATCTTTTCCATAAAAACTGATCACAGTTGAGAATTTTTACTAATTTGATTTTCTATATTTAATTTATATAAACCATAGTATTACCTCTCAATTGTGTTTAAGGGTTATTGTATCTTTTCTTCATATAACCTGCTACTGTTTTACGTAGTGTTAAATCATCACTATAGTGTTTCTGACTCTTAAATAAATTGTATTACATTTAACTATTTCAAATAAACTGAAATTATATAATCACTTCTAAATTCCCAGAGCTCTTATTACCTTCAGAGCCTCCAGAAGTTACTGTCTTGGAAAGTAACCATTGGATTTATTTGCAGGTCTTCTCCAATGGTCACCTAGGAAATGAAGAGTATGACGTTCCTCCTCGGCTTTCTCCTCCTCCTCCAGTTACTGTCCTGCTCCCTAGCATAAAGTGAGTTTTACTGAATTTGGAGATCATTTGTTGATGCATAACAGTATGGTGAAGAATAATTTTGAGGTTATCAGTACAGAAACTATAGGGTTCGTAGAGAGGAAGCAATGAAAAACCAAACAATGCAGTCAAATTTAGAAACTCTAGTACCAGAAATCAAGATCCTTCTCAGTTCTTTGCTGGTAACAACAGCTTCTGTGAGGTTTATCCCAGCTCTCTGAGATTACACATGGAGCAGGAAGGTGAAAAAGCTAAGCATTCCCTGTCCACAGTGAGTGGGTGGAGCAACGCAGCAAGCTCTTCTCTCAACTGGCCTCTCCACTTCAGGTGTCACATTTTTTCCCCATTGCTCTGTTGACATCACAGAGTAATCCTTGCTTCCTCCAAGTTCCTTGTGTCCCAAATCCATGCAGCCCTTAAGTATTGTTGACTGCTCTTTTGAAGTTTTTTGTATTTAGCTAATCTTTCAGTTGCCTAGCTTTGCCTCATAGCTAGAATCCTGAAAGAGCCGTTTACTCAATCAGCTTCTAAGATCTCAGAATTAGTATCAGTGAATTAAAAGCTAGAAAATGGGTCAACTTGTGTATCTCATATGAAAAATGGGGACATAATGGCACAGTGGACAGGCAAGTGATATCTACCCAAGTTAAACCAGGTTAAAGCCAAATATCCCAGTTCTCATCTTCCTGCTCATTAAGCGAATCAGGCTGCTGCCTTACAACAATTTTGTTTACTACAGCTGAGTTAATTTACATTCTGCTTTGCATAAGTCTCTTTCCCACTCTAAAACCAGCATTGCTTTCTCTTTTCTACTTAATTCTGTATTTATCTGCTAACAATAAGATCCTCTAGGATTTTATCCATGTAAAATATTTTTCAGTGATTCCTAATATTTGCTCTTTACTCGTGTCTGTATATATTTTCTGGCTTTGTAAGTTTTCCACTTTGTTTGCTCCCTTGCTCTACTTTCTCAGAAACTTCATGCTAAATGTCTGTGTCTTAGGCTCTACTCTTTATGAAAACATCTATGATTTCTTCTATTTAATAATTAAGACTGATATGCATTACTGTTCTTAGTTTATTTTCTGCTATATAGTTTTCTGATTTTAAAACAGTTACAAGGTCTTAAGAATGTAGCTCAGCAGTAGAGCACTTGACTAGCCTTCCTAAGACCTAGGGTTCAATCCCCAACACTGCAAAAAAAAAAAAAAAAATTGAGGTAAACCACCTTGTTCCCCGATTCTTTTCTGCAGAATTATTGATTGATTGATTTTATCTGCTAATCTTAAAGCTTTTTTAGCCTCTGTAGGTCACTGAACTTCCACTGTACATTACAAAGAGGGATAAACTAAATCTCAGCTCTTAAGAAGTTTTCAGTTTAGGGAATAAAGTTAACATACAGGAAATCACTAGAGAATATTCAGCATGAAATTGTGCAGTGCTATCCTGTTAGTTTTATGAGTTGGGAGGAGAGGGCTGTTAGAGACTTTGTAATTTGAGTATATTTCAGGGGGAATGGAAATAGCCTGAATCACAGGATGGACACATTGGCTAAGTCAGTACATGAGGAAAAGCCAGAGTCTGAAACTTGACATCATTCAGAGCCAGTGGACAACTCAGCTAATTGGACCATCCTTTAGAGGGAACTTTTCTTGGAACTGCGTGCCAGACATGTAGCAGAAACAAGTTGGAAGCAATTACAGGTATCCTTATGGTAGACTCTACCAAAGTGAGAACATACTCATACTCTATATGTATATGTAATAAAACACCTAAGCTCAGTTACCTATATTAATTCAAAGAACTTTAGAAATGGAAATAAATGAAATTTTGCTAATTAGAGAATAAAGTTTTGAATTCTGTTTATTAAATCTATATTGGCAAGTGCAATGAGAGATAGAGGTTGCACTTTGCTTCATTAGTACTTAATATCAAGTACTCACTTCCCCTGTAAACAAAGCAAGAATAGGAAGATTATAGGGAAGTGTATTTTATTGATGTCTTTCTAATTTTTCAGTTTGTAGGAGCATTTAAGATCAGCCATGTGGTTATACTTTCTCCCCATTTGCCCCTGATTTTTCTCCTCAAAGATAGTGCAGTTGTTTTACTTAAATAGTAAAATATTTTAACAATACCTGCTTAACAGCAAATTAATTTTGTAGCTCTCATGCTGCATATTAGCCATAAAAGAATACAATTGTTAGATTTTAATGGCACATTTATGTTTCTATTTCCTTTTATTTCTGATTCTGTAGGTGGCAGTCCTTCATTGTAGAAAATATGTACATAAATTAAAGAAAAAAATAACATAACCTATACCCTAAAAACACTATGTATATCTTAATGTGTGCTATTTTTTCATTTAAATTTTTTAAACAACATTTAGATTGTAGTATAGACAATGTCATGCCCTTCTTTTTCACTATTATCATAAACATTTTTCTTCATACACTGTATTCACTATAAAAACAGCATGCAATTCTGAAGTGCACAGTAGAATAAAATCAGATTGGATTCTAGACTTTAATGCAGTAATAAGTATATGTCTTATTTTGAAGAAGGTAACTTCTCTAGGATGGTCACATCCCATTGCTGAAACCAGTATAAGTTGGACTAATGTCCTATAATACTAACTATATAAATGTCGGGTATTATAATAGTTATAACATCATGCTGTATATTATTATTTTTGGTACTTTGGCATCTTTAAGAGTGTATAGTCTGAGTATAATGGATGCAGAACCTCAGCTCTGAAGGGTCATATACTGCAAAATTCTGAGAAAGACATCACTGATTGAAATAGGGATGTTGAGGCTCAGGTGTCCATTGTCATACTAGACTCGATGCATATTTCAAAGTTAAGATAATGCAAAATTACAAATTTCTACCTAACATAAACTTTTGCAGTTCTCAGAAATGTTGAAAATCTTAATGTCAAGTTCAAGATTGTCAAAGTTAGAGGTTAGCTTTTTATCTATACTATGTTAAAAATATGTGATTGTTAAATATTTGATACTACTCTAATCCCCATAATTTTAGGATAATCCTTTGTCAGTTATTTTATATGTACTTGAAATTAAATATTCACTAAATTATATTGAAGTAATTTATTTTTTAAAACTTCCAATGAACTCTAAGTAGTTAAAATATTTATTTTATATCACATAATATATTGGCAAATAAACAGAGATGACATTTCAGCTAATAATGGAGTAATTGCTTCCATCTAAGATAATGTTCTCAAATTATGAGAAATATCATTTCATTAGAATAGTTTTTTTATGCACCATCATTTAGAATTGGACCTTTCATACATTTGGCATACTAGTCATTGGTTTTCAAACATTTATGAATCAATATTACTTCATTCATATTTTTGTAAAAAGGTTTTTTTGTCATTGGAGGTAGTGATGTTCATTATTGTCATAAATTCTTCAAAAAAGATTATACTGATACTTTAGTTTCAATCAATAGAACATCCAAACTGTGTCCACCTGTCCTATTTTCATTCCGTTGCTATATTGTCTTGAGAATCGACAACAAGATAAAATCCTTGTCCCCTTTGGAATTTATGCTCTGAAAGAGAACAGAATGAATATAACTATATTATATATTGTCAGGTAGAGGTAAGTGCTAGGACGAAAACTAAGTAGGGAGGGGTATAAATGGGAGAGAGGTTTTTAATTTAGATGAGATACTTAGGAAAGACCTGTCTGAAAGGGTAACATTTAGGCAGAAACATGAAAGAAGTAGGGAAGCAAGCTGTGAGGTTATCTGTGTGAAGATCATGTATGCAGGACAGAACACAAGTACAGAGCAATTTCAAATCTGTGTTTGCAGTGAAAACAAATCAGTCAAGTACCTTTTATTTATTTTTGGGGGGGTACCGGGAATTGAACTCAGGACCTTGAACTTGCCAGGCAGGCATTGTGCCACTGTTATCTCCTCAGTCCAGTTGCATCCATTTAAACACTTTTTTTTGGGGGGGGGTACCGGGGGGTCGACCTCAGGACCTCGCGCACCAGTAGGCGCCCGTGCTGCTGAGCGATATCACCGGCCCCCTTTTCGCATGTGGGTTCCAGGAGTCGAACTCGGGTCCTCGCGCCTGCCGGGCAGGCGCCTAAGCCGCTGAGCCATCTTACCGGCCCTTAAACACATTCTTAAAGCTTAAGGGCATACCACTATGATTGTTCTTGATATCATGAAAGAACTTTGAAAAATAGCTTGTAAATTATAAAACTCTGATGTTGGGAAGAAATGATTATATGTGGCACAATGCAATAATCACTTCTAATACTATGCCATTTTTTGTTTTACCTTTTCTCTAAGCATGTTCCTTGTTAGGATTAGAATAGTGCAGCACAGGGCCAGTGAGATGGCTCAGAGGCTTAAGCGCCTGCCTGGCAAGCGCGAGGTCCCGAGTTCGACTCCCGGAACCCACATACGAAAAAGGGGCCGGTGATATCGCTCAGCGGCACAGGCGCCTGCTGGCGGGCGAGGTCCTGAGGCCGATCCCCCGGTACCCACAAAAAAAAAAAAAAAAAAAAAAAGAATAGTGCAGCACAAAAATATGGAATAATATATAGGGTAAGCTGTGACGATTCTGTTTTTTAAATCGTAAATTTATATAAACATCTTTATTATTAAGTAATGAGAGAGTCTTAGAATATATGTAGAAAAGAAATAAAGTGATATATTTAAAATGCTTTCTGGCATACAAATAATTGATCTCTTACCAGCTTGATCATTTATTTTGCTAATAAACACTGTTTTTCTCTAAAAGCTTGTAAGTAAGCAGTTACATGCAAGCACTTCTACATACCCTGCCAAACCTTGGTGGAGTATCTACCCTTTAACATTTTCCAATTCAGAACAGAAATAGGAGACAAACATAGTTGAATTTATAGACAATACAACATCAATGAATGGACGTTTTCTTAATACACATAACAAGATTATTTCAGGTTCAAAGAAAATTATTTAAAATTAGAGGGCCATATCATAGGAGTTCCATATGTTCACAATGAAGGTGAATATTTCTGCCCCCCTCTCCTGGGAAAGTTGATGGAGTAATTAAGGTGTCAGATATTGCTCAAGATCGGGAAAGAAAAGAGCTTGGTAAGGGTGGTGTTTGAGATATAAGGGTTGATGTTAATACAGTATGCAGAAGGTCACCCCTCCACCAAGAATGTTGAATACTCCAGAGGACTGCATTTTTGAGCCTTCAGTTTTGAAATCTGAAAGTTACTGATTAGGTGTAGCATTAGAAAATACCACACCTGTGCCAGCGTAAAAATTTACCTAGCTTTTTTTTTTTTTTGGTTTTACTTCTAGTGTGTATATGTAGAAAATTAATATATCTCACACAAGGCTCAAAATAGCTAATGCAAGGTGAATTTAACAAAATGTGCAGGTCAGGGGCAGGATGGTTTTGCATCTTTTGGAGCATGTGTCCCAGTGCATTACCAACTTATTAACTCTGAAATGATAACCACAATGGGAATGTATGATGATAATATAAAATTGATGAAGTGGCAGGCATAAGTGGTGGGATGTTTTACTTGGCACTTAATTTGGAGTTGGCCAAATAGGATCTGTCCTACTTTATCCCACTGGTATCCCAAAACATCTCCACGGGTTAAATCAGTGACTGGAGTTGTCCCATGCCCCTGAGTTAGAATTCTTCTTAGAATACTACCAAAAGCAACGTACATGAAAAGAAACTAATTCTAAACCTAATTATTCTACCGTTTATTTAGTTGCAAGTAAAATTGAGCCTACTTTTTGAATGATTTTATAAAGGGAAAAAAATCCCACATATAATTACAAATAGTTCAATTATTCACATGAGTTTAGATTTATCTTTGGTATTTTATACAACTTCATCTTACTTGTACCTTTGTTGTTGTTTTTCTTTTTGTCATATAAATTGCTTCTCTTTCTTTTCGAAACTGGACAGAATCATTTCTTAATAAAAATGTATATAGTGTTGAATAAAATGTGCTAAAATATTTTCACAAAGTAACTATTTTTAATCAAAGAATATTATACAGTAGTTGAACATTTTAAAACAGGAAACAAACTAGAATATTATAAGGGTGAAAAATGGAACATAAAAGCATATTTTTCATATTTAGATGCAAAAACCATTTGACTTTTTTCCACTTCTAGATGTAATTTACCAAGATCCATTTATACTAACAATCTGCAACTAGTAAATTTTAGCAGTAATCCCTTATTCCATAAAATATGAGACAAGTTTTTTCATTTTATTCAGAAATAATCTATTGATTAGCAGCAAAACAAAAGAATGAGTGAAATCCACCCCATCAAAATTCTCTATAAATGAAGATGAAATACAGAATTAGGCACAAATGTGATTTTAAAACTTGTTCATTCACAACTAATAATAAAATATTTCCTTGGAAACTATTAAAATCTTTGGAGGTAACTTATAATAGATATTGGACATCCCTGACGTTGATGTGGATTTTGAGTATTTGATCAAAAGTTTGTTGGGTTTTTTTTCCTTTGTGTAATATATTCTTGAATTGCATTTTTTAAAAAAAGGATATATTGTAAGTAAAAGTATGTTAGGGAATAGAAAGGAGGTATATAGTTCTCATTTCGTTTGGTAATAGAACCCATTCTGGTCCTTGAGTTTGCTAAATTGATTCCTATATTTATAAGAATGTATGGAAAATGTTTTAAATTCCTGGTGTAATGTCAATACATCACCATTTTGTAGCTGATGCACTTACCTGCCTCCAGTTGCAAAGTGAATCTCCCAAGGTTAAACCATAGTAAGTTTAGCTTGTGGTGTGGGCTTTGACATCAGACCCTCTACCACTGTAGCACTGTTGATTTTATTTTGCCATTAATGGTCACTGGAATTCTATGGTAGCTCTAACAAGAATTCAAATATCAATATTGAAAAATTCTTCAGAGGGAAAAACCTTTGAAAAATCTTGAGAGGTTTTTCTTTAATCTCTAAACTTTCTAGAAACTTAGATATATGGTTGAAACTCAGAAACCTTAGGCTTTTCAAACTATCTCCTTGTAATTAGCATAAAGAAAAACCTATAAAATTGTTTTCATTTTAACTACAGGTTGGGCATCACTAGTCTGAAAATCTGAAATCGCGAATGCTCTAAAATCCAAAACTTCTTGAGCATCATGTTAGGATGCTTAAATGGTAAAGTTTATATAGATATTCCAAAATTTTAAAAGAGTCCAAAATCTGAATCATCACTAGTTCAAGGCATTTTGACTATGGAATACTCAATCAAAATGAAAAGTTAATTTAAGCTTGATGACTTTATATACCAAAGGCCTCTTGCTCCCTCTACAGAAGGTGCTGCAAAATTGCAATTAGTTAGTTTTTTTTTTTTTTTTTTTTTTTTTAAGTGCAAAGTATTTGCATTTCCAGTGTCTTGCAAACTAATTGGTTGTCTTACAGTCAGGTTGGGTTTGTGCATTTCTGGGTTAGCATTTTTCATTGGCATCAGCAAGAGTGAAATTCCAGTAGCAGTAGCTGTGAAAAATATGAGGTTTGTGCTTGCTTGAGTTTTTTTTTTACTTTATTTACTCAAATGAGTAAGTAAAATACTTGAAAATTTCTTCTGATGTTAGATGATTTATTTACTCTTTTCAGTTCTCTTACCAGCCTGGGAATTTAAACTGTAAAAATAATGTACGCCAAAGACTTATTTAGCAAGTTCTTTTATTGTCTGCTTCTAATTATTCCATTCATTTTTCATTCTTAGTTTGTGTTAAAATGGAGAATGTAACAACTTGAATTATCATTTCACAGACGAGTTAAATTTCAGTGGAATAAACTTAATTTTTTTCAACTATAGGTGATATTCAGAAGAAACAAAATATTTGACCTTTCTATAAAAACTTTTTTTAACATAAAACTACTGCCATACATTGCCTTATTTAAGTTAAACTGAAACAAAATGTTAATATTTTAATAGCTTCCATTTGAATACTTTTATATATTTTCTCTTACAACTCCAAGACCTTTTCATTTTGTTTCACAGGTTACTAATTTTTTTTCTCATCTCATCATTTAAAATTATGAGAATTCTTTTATCCCATCAAGAAATTCTTAAGACTGAAAGCTTTTCCATTTGTTTTTACTAGAACAGCAGAACAGCCCCTTTGATGTTATCCTGTAATTGAAAAATGAAGATAAATGAAAAGTAGTCCTTTGGTTTGAATGTGTCACATCAGACTTTCCTGTTCAAATATGTGTGATGCTTAAACTAGATTGGATTTTCTTTTTCCCTTGGTAGGTGTACTGGTCCATTAGCAAATTCTCTTTCAGAGAAAACAAGAGACCCAGTAGCGGAAGATGATGATGAATACAAGATTCCTTCATCCCATCCAGTGTCCCTGAATTCACAACCATCTCATTGTCATAACGTAAAACCTCCTGTTCGGTAAGAATCTGGACAGCTCTGCACCATTTACATCTGCATAAGCATTATCACCCGTGGGGTCTATTTGTATGTAGTTGAATCACATATTTGGCTAAACATCTTTGATTTTCTATTCAAAGTCTTCCCTTCCTATATGCTATTTTCTGCATTGCTTTCACAGGGAACTAAAAGTAATGGGATTTTTTTGTTGTCTTCCAAAAATCTCCAACTTATACTTTAACAAAAATGTGGCTGTATAATACATATAATCCTCATTAATTATACTTTTTAATAAGCTATTTTAGTGTATTTTATCACTTCCAATCACACATATCATGAAGAAAAATTAGTGTGGAGAAACTACAGTGTTACAAACTTCCTTAGAATTTTTCTTCATGATGTAAAGACTAGTACAATTTATTTTCATTTCCCTTCTTGATATGCCACCTGCTTCTATTCAGTTCTTAAACTAAAATAAAACAACAAAGTTCTTTCTCTGAACTGATTTTTTATCAAGTTCTATTTTACCTTCTGTAGGGTCACATAAGCATGTAAGGTACACTGGTTTTTTTTCCTTGTTTGTTCTCACTCTAATGCAGACATCCTTGCTCTGTGGAGTGGCAGCCACATTGAGGTATATAAGTGTTATCAATAATGGATGGTTATGTACTGAAATATCATTTTGTTATTAAGTAAAAGCATGAATCTGCATGTATATAATTGAATTAGTAACCTAATATTTCTTTTTCTTTTTTTTTTTTTTTTTTTTATCTTACTGACATATATGAGCCACTTTACGGTCAAATCTCAGCTTCAGAACCATCTTTCTGAGCTCTTGTTTCCCAAGTGTCGCAGCCCCGAGGCTGCCGGTGGCCTTCCCAACCAGCATCTCCTGACTGAGTGCTTGCCATTTTCTTTCTAGGTCAGATCAGTCAACTAAAAACATTTTATGAGTGGAGAGTTTCCTTCTTTTCATATGAAAAGACTAACTGTGGCGTTTTGTTTGTTTTTGATACTAGGGATTAAACCTAAGATCTTGTACATGCAAGGCAAGTGTTCTATCACCGATCCAAGTTCATAGCCCTTTTTTTAAATTTTTACTTGGAGACCGGGTCTCACTTAAGTTGCCCAGCCTGGTTCCAACTTGCCTTAGCCACCTGAGGAGCTAGGATTACGGGTATGTACCACCATGCCCAACTGAACAGCGTTTCAGTGCCTCTTCTCAAGTGTCTCACTGAGGCAGAAAATGAAATACAGTACTTGGAAAAGAAAAAATCTTTGTTTTAAGCAGAGGTCTGACTTAATAACTGATGCTGCTTAGAATTATCAACACCGCAGAATTATTAACCAGATTAGTAAACACTACAATCCAAGACTTCACGTTTCAAAGCAAGAACCAACATACTGCTAGCTAATTGCTGGTGTTAAGACATTTGTTGATGGAATAGTATCATTGAGAAGACAAACAACTGGGAGGCAATTTGTTATATCAAAACAACCAAGTGTCTACTAATCTATTAGAGAAAAAACTTATTCTTTGTCATCAAATATAAATTGTTACACTTGTTCATCCCTTTGGCTCTTCCAAATGTATAGTAATTTTTAAAATCTGAAATAGGATAAGCCCTTGGTCTCCTTGGGAGTCTTTTATGTTTTTATTGCTGGACGAGTGAGGTGTATAATTTTAATATGTTAAATTTTAATTATCACATTATAGTGGATGAGATTTTGGTGGCAGGCCTCCTGAATCCTGAAAATAAATTTGAATTACAACCACCATTACCATCTTTCAACTGTTATATAGAGAAGTAATAAATGTTGATCATCCCTAAACTTAGTTGGAGTGAATTCTTTATCTATTTCTTTTTTTATGTTGATGGTTATAGTGTCATCTTATATCCTCTCTAAAGCACTCTTCAGCCCAAACAATTCCTTTCCCTGTGTGTTTTTCCCCCTTTAGAACATCAGGAGAAATAAATTGTCAATATGTGGAAAAAGTGTAATGGTAAATGAATAATTCAATTCAGTTGCAGTAAAAGAAATCCATCATTATTATGAAGATTCAATACATGATAACTATTTTTAAATGAGCCATGTCTAGCCCCTTAAAGAGAAGTGGCCACCAGAGAGAATAGAAATGAATTTCATATGAAGCAATCTTGCAATATCTATTCAAATATCCATGGTCTCCTCCGTTATGTATGTACTTTAACTTTGCTCTAAGAATTCAGAGTAATTCAGAGAAGAGTAAAATGTAAGCTTTACTATCTATGCTCTTTGTTAGATGATTGTTACACAGCTAGATGCTGAAGGCAAAGTATGCTCTGCACCTTCTATTCCTACTGTTGTTTTCCCATGCGTTGATTTTATTTATTGTGTTCATGGTATGGTTCCAAAGTATCAGTGCCAAAAGCAACATATATACTTTTTTTAGTAAATATCATTGCTTTTTACAAACACCAGGGTTTAAATACTTGTTGTGTACTCAAGGCCTTTGGTAAAGGTGTATCTCTAGAGTGTCAGAGAGTCAAGAATTTATTCAGGTCCGTACCAAATGTAAGCAATAGTTTTGCAGGCTCTGGGTCTTCAAATATTTCTGTCAGAATTTTAATGGAATTACTGAAAGCTTAATAAATTTTCCCTTTCATGGGATGTAATTTATTTTTTATTAAAAATCTTAAGTTACATAAATAAAAATATTAATGCCATCAATGAACAGTGAAGTCACTGCCAGTGTTGTGTATTCTTTGCCTCAGCGCATATTTCCTTTTCACTTGAAAAATTAGGCTAGGAAATGGTTTCACAGAAGTGTTCAAGGTATCAGCAATTTTTGTGGCCCTTGTAATTTTTGGTTTCAGTTTAAAAAATGAGGAAAACTATCTTTTTTTTTTTTTTTTTTTGTGGGTACCAGGGGGTCGACCTCAGGACCTCGCGCGCCAACAGGCGCCCGTGCCGCTGAGCGATATCACCGGCCCCTTTTTCGTATGTGGGATCCGGGAGTCGAACTCGGGCCCTCGCGCTTGCAAGGCAGGTGCTTACGCCGCTGAGCCATCTCACCGCCCCGGAAAACTATCTTTTACAAGATATTTCCTTCCGATTTTTAAAATAAAGGGAATACCACCTAGATACTATCAGTCGTACTTTTTCCAGAGAAAACACTATATTTATTTTCAAACTTTACTATGTATACAGGGATGCTAGGCCCCTCTACCCACCTCGCTCAAGGGACTTTAAAATAGACCCTTAAATATTGATCCGATTTTACCTCTGATTTTTGTTTTAGGTCCTGTGATAATGGCCATTGTATATTGAATGGAATTCATGGTACGTCTTCAGAGATGAAGAAATCCAACATCCCTGAATTAGGCATATATTTAAAGGGTAGGTATAGAATACATTTTCCTTTGTGGTCTACATTGTAATGGTCAGAATTTAAAGGCAAAATTCTGTGCCATTATTGTACTAACAATACAATAAGGTTTTGTGTTATCCTCTAGGAGATGTTTTTGATTCAGCCTCTGATCCAGTACCATTACCACCTGTCCGGCCTCTGACTCGGGACAGTCCAAAGCATGGCTCTTCACTCAACAGGACGCCCTCTGGTTATGATCTTCTCATCCCTCCATTAGGTTAAAATCTTTTAAACACATTTTAAATACCTCCTTCCCCTGCCTCTTCTCTCCACATCTGCATTATGAGAACCCAGAGTTCAGTTCCCTGGGTACTGAATCTACCTGACATTAGGATGGGGTCTCCAGGTGATGATGACTCCCAAGTTCATGTGACCATTACTCTACTTAGAAGATTAAAAGGATTACATATGAAATGGTTTTCAGTAAGTCATGAAATTATAGGTGATTTTTATGGTATTTTTTTATACTTTTGTGTATAACTGATTTTTCTATAATAAAATTCTTTTATAATCAGAACAAAACAAGTCGAGATAGATTGTAGTTAGTTTCTCACTATGTAATTCTTTTAAAACTAAAAAAAGTGACGGTATAAAAACTGGCCGACAATCAGGGTTTTATAAAGTTCTGTCTTACGTAGTAGATGAACCCTAAAAACACAGGAGCAGGTTCCTTCCCCTGCCCTGTGTTCTCATAGTTTTGAAACAATGATTTGAAGATTTAAATGTAATAATTCTTAATAAACATGAATTTACCTTTATTTCAGCATGAAGTGACTAACTCTCACTTACGCTAACTAAATTATGGAAAATGTTACACGTATTTGTAGGAAACTGCAAATAAATTCTGATTTGTTCTAATTACTAAAAATACAATACATCCAAGGAAACTCACTTTCTTTGATTCAAATTACAAAGAAACAGTGTGTATTTATGTGTGTATGCATGTGAAGGTACAGTTAGGTATGTATCTGTGCTTTGTGATCAAAAAATAAGAATTTAAACTTTTTCAAGTTTATTACAGTGAAATACACATTGCCATTAAGTTCCCTCAGAATACGCCTCTTCTTGTCTAACACCCTCATCCTTTTCTTCTTGCTACTTTCTAAAGCACTTCTGGAAGTCACTTTTTGTGAGTGTCTTTAGTTGCACTGTCACTGCTGCCTTGATGTCCTAAACTGATTCAAAACGTTGAGCTTTCATGTTCATTTTGACTAGGAGGAAGAGCCAGAAGTGTGCCAAATCCTGTGAATAAGGTGGATCAGGACGCACCGAAGTTTTCATAAGCCTTTCCATTGGGTGGCGCATGGTGGCAGGATTCACCAATCTCAATCACAACTTGTAAAGATACTCATAAAACAACTTCAGAACTCTTTCAGAAAGTGGCAGGAACCAGGAAAAAAGTGTGTTTGAAGTGAAGGGTTGTATCTTCAGGGAGATTAATGGCAGTGTAATGTGTCTTTTACTGTAATAATGTTTTTATTTAAACATACGGCATATTTTTTGATCAGCCCTTTCATCTTGAAGTTGGCTGGGGCCAGTGTCACTGTTAATCTCAGTAATTTTAAGTAGAAACTTCTTTAATTTTATAAGGCACACCTATGGCTTCACCATAACATAGTACGATGTATGATGAAGGTCCATGTATAAACCCTTCTGAACTGTCTATTAGGGCACTAGAAATATGAATGAACTTCTGTATCTGCTCATAAACACTATTTTGAATTGCAGTGTCTTTTGCTTCTATTATTTCTGTAGTTTAGGGCTTTATTCTCACCTATGTTAATTACAACTGGTCCTAACTTACACTGTCTCACTTTCTGCACACCAGCTCTTGATCTGTTACCCACATCTTTGTGACCTAGGTCAGCATTTCTGTGGGGATCTAAAGGATATGTGTATTTCTGTATGGTTAAGCGAGACTGGGAACTAAATTTTTGTTAATTTAAATTAAAATAGCTGTGTGGTACCTACCTTATTGGATAATTCAGCGACATGTCGTAATTTATTGCTTCACTCTGTCCTTCCTCTAGTTTCTCTTGTTTAATTTTTTTGTTCATAATATTCACTCAGCTTGGAAGACCCCATCCTTATAGTTCATGAATACATGTTTTGAGCCCTCTGTTAGTCCAAGTTTTCCACTTCTTCAGCAATTCATGGAATGCCACTTGCCTGTATTTCTCTTTCTTCCAGTGTTTAGATCTCTTTCTTTTATGGGACCAAACACTTTCATCTGTGAATCATACCTATGTGTGAACATTTTCTTTAGCTTCTTTAATGGAATCTAAGTTTCTTAAATCAGAGCCTTATGATTTTGATCTTTGTATCACTCAGTTACCGAGTGTAATGGCTGATAATCTAGATTTTGAATATGGTAAAATGACAGCTAAAGGTGGAGTGGTAACAAAGCTCTCCTGTATCTTCAAGTATTTTAAATTGGAAAAGTATTTGTGAGGCTTAAAGGGAAATATTCTGCATGTTTTTGCAAGGGACGCTCAATGAATGGTAAAACTATTTTTTAATTTGTCTTTATGCTTATGTCATTCAACTTAAATACATATGAATTTTTATTACCAGAAGTAGGTATTTATGTATACCTTGTCTCATTTATTGAGTATTTAAGGCAGTTTTGAGAAACTGGTATTCAATGTTCTTTATTTTTTTAAAGAATCAAATTATGGCCAAAATAGGAAGGTGTAACAAGGGGACATAAAACCATAGTATAATACTCTATACTTATTAAAACTGAGCTAATCAAATATAAGTAATTAGCTTTTCAGACCACAAAAGGGAGATTTATATTTAACTGTTCTTTAGAAATAACAGTTAAATAAAAAAATACATTCTTATGCTCTAGGAGCATTTTTTTGTATATTTTCACAATAAATGTAATATTTGAAACATTAGTTTAAATGAATTAAAATTCAATGCAAAAATTTTATGGGCTAATCTAAGCTATTCTTTGACATTAAATTATACGTGCATGGTGTGATTTTTCTAATTATAGGCTGTGAATTCTTTCTGTTACACAGATAACTCTGTTTTGGTGGTGGGACTGATGATAATTTTTAGTTCAGTGTTCCAGTGCACTAATAATACAAAGATTGCAAATGAACTATGGTATAACCTGTTTCATAACTTTCAGTGCTGCTTTTTATAGAAAGACATGGGAGATAGTGACAGTTTAAAAGGGTGTGTTTAAATGTGTGTTTCTCTCCAAACACACCCACAAAATAATTAGATCTCATTATCAAAGTCAGTGAACTTCTGGAAACCCTGGCAGTGAAGTTCTTTATAAGCAGCAGGAGAAAGTCACTTTATTGCTTTTGCTTGATACTGAGTGTTTCCATTCATGAAGTTCTGCTGCTGATATTGACCTTTCTTTAAATGCAGGTGAAGATGCTTTTGATGCCCTCCCCCCATCCCTCCCTCCTCCCCCACCTCCTGCAAGGCACAGCCTCATAGAACATTCGAAACCTCCTGGCTCCAGTAGCCGACCATCCTCAGGACAGGACCTTTTCCTTCTTCCTTCAGGTAGGGGAAAAAAGCCAAAGAAAACTATTCACCTACAGCAAAAGTATTTCTAAAATCATACTGTCAAATGCTTGTTTGTGATTCCTGAGCCTTTACCACCCTAGAAGAAAAGCTTGCATTTGGGTGGGTTTGTTTGTCAATTCATTGATTTAGCGTCAAAAAATATTAGGAAGGTGGCAAAAGCAACAGGGAATCATAAGATTTAGAAACAGTGTAATAGAGAACATCCAGTGCAAATAATACCTTAGTTTACAGAAGGCATCCTGAAAAACTAGAATGGCTAAATGATTGAGCTAAAAGTAAGAGGAATAGAATTTAGGCTTTCCATCCCCTTACCAAGTATAATTCTTTTTCTAATAATAGTCTTAAAATTTTACAAGATACACCTTACTGTCATAATGTTATTTGAAACAAAGATATTGGTAAAATACATTATTATAACAAGAATAGAAAGTTTCTCTGAAATACCTCCATTTTATTTTGTTGCTATTTTTAATGATTCTTATATCTGCTCAAATTATTGGTCTTCAAGGGCAATGTAATACATTTTTATATTAATACACTTAAATTTATTGAGTTGTACAAATAAAATTGAAGACAGTAAACTTTGCATTAGTCATAATAACCAGGAAACAGTTAAAACATTTATACAGTTAGTTACGTTGCATCTGCTGATATTAAATGTCCTATCTGTCCTGTTAGTGACGCTGTGATCTATGCTCTGAAAGGTTTTGCCTCTGGGATGTGGTTTGGTAAAATGTAAAGTTTAAAAAAATGTGCTTTATATTTCTATATGACATCAATCATGAAAAACCTTTAAAAATGCTATTTTTCTTTTAGCTACCTATATGCCTCAGTGAAAATTTGGGAGTATTAACCATAATTATTTCCCTTAAGTAACGGTTAGTCTCTTTTAGCATTCATTCTTCACAGTTTGTTTTTTTTTTTCATTTGGTGTGCTAATTTAGAAAGTTGGAAGATATTTAATGAGATGCAAGTTATGGTCGTATAACTGTACATACAGCTTCAGTTTCTAAGTTGTTTATTTTGGTGAATAATCTCCAGTTTCATCAGTAAATATTGAGGCTGCCACTGCCTCACTCACTGTGTTAGATGCCACCTGCCCTCACAGAGCTTATGGATTCGCTGGATGCCACCAAAGAGTGAGCTTCATAACTCCATCTGGTCCAAGCAGAAAGCGTGGTTAACTTACCTGCTAGGCTTCACCGTGTGGCTTCATATAAACTGATACATTTTGCTACTTTTTCACTTATTCTAACTGAAACCTTTGCTTTTACATGTCAACTTTGATTTTTTAAATGAATGAAATAATTCTGAGTTACTGAAGCTTTTCTGATGTTAAGTTCTCAATAGTTTCTGGCTTGATTCCTACAATGTCCTTAGCACCTTTTATAGATGTGACATTGGCCCCAGTAGATGAAACCTCGGTGTAATTATTTCTTTTAAAATAAAGTCAGTCTTTCACTGAGATAGCAAAGAACATTTTATGCAGATACCCACTTTTGCCTATTTTTTTTAAAAGAGTTTTAAAATGTTTTAAATCTTTATCATAATTATGTTGCTCATTGACTTATAAAAAAACTTCATAAATCACCTCTCAGGATTAATTGCTAAAAAAAATTAGTACTTCAAAATGAAGTCTCCCCCTGCTGCTTTAGATAAATGAGAGTTATGGAAATATTTTATTTCATTTGTGCATTTGCTTGTTTCACTTTTGGTTGGTTGCCAAGGAGCTCAACAAGTCAAGTTACCCCAGACTGTGAGGCTGGCAGTGTGAACGTGTCTCTCACTCATGGCCCTACTTTCTGTGTGGAAATGTTGTCATTCTGTTCCCAAGAACATTGATATGCCTTCCTATTCACACTTCTAAGAAATATGTGAAACCTTTTTCCTTTCCAATCTTTCATGCCATTAACAAGACAAATTTCGAGTCTAGCACCGGATCCTGTATGACTTTCATTGTAGCAATTATTTTTTATTTAATTTAAAATTATACATATTAGCTCTCCTACTTTTCAAAATAAATATTTTAGTTATTTTATACCGTAATATCATAGAACATAAAGGTTTCCTTTGGCTCATAAACATTTGAGTATATAACTTTGCAAAAAATTAATATACTATCTAAAGAAGTATAGATTTGTGACAGCGGTTCCTTAACTTAAAAATTAAACTTCATGAAAGAATATCCCATTGCTGCTAGAGATTCAGTAGATTTAGAATCTTAAAGGGTAAATAATGGATGCCAAACTAAAACTGAGCATTTGACTGCTAGTTTTCACTGATGTTTAGTCTGTGAAATCTTACTGTAGCACAGTGATAAATGTTTCCTAAGCATTATTGAGATTTGGCTTCCTTGAGGAAATAATTATTCCTAAAGATATAGGATAGCTGTCTTAGAAAAAGTGGTTGGATTTTCTCATGATAATATATTAAATTCCTAATCAGATCTGCCCGCTGACTTCTTTGTAGTTGCAGTTTTCAAATGGCAGGGCTGTGTTTCTATAAAGCAACCTCCTGACTTGCGTAGGATCAAGGAGGGGAAGCCAAGCAGGGCCATGGATGTGGTCCTTCTTTTAGCTGCTTTCTATTTTAGGCTTTCATACAAGATTTCTTTTGGCAAAATAGCAATGCCCGTTTCTGTACATGAGCCGTTTCTTCTGGACAGGATAATCATATCTTAACAAAACCTGGAGTTCTCAACAAAAGCTTCATGCTTTTCTGTCATTTATAGGTTTTGTTCTGTAATACAAAAAAGCATTCCTTTGTGCTGGTGGGTTGAAATAGGAACCTCTCCTGCCATTTCATGCCAGGTCTTGTGCTTGAGGAACAAA
Organism: Erethizon dorsatum; assembly: GCA_028451465.1. Taxonomy (NCBI): domain Eukaryota; kingdom Metazoa; phylum Chordata; class Mammalia; order Rodentia; family Erethizontidae; genus Erethizon; species Erethizon dorsatum. Next base: position 75,704,173 of record CM051831.1, read on the forward strand.
ACAAGGACCAGCATTTCGGCTTGCTTCTCCTCTTTGTTGGATGTCTCTGTGAGGTGTACAGAAATTGGACAGCCCGTGTGGCAGCCCTTACGCCACCTTTCTTTCAGTACTCCTCTAATCCGAGAATCTCTTTGAAAGTCCTTATCCAATCATAAAGTCACAATTCAACTCTTAATTGACTTTATTAAAGATAAATGAAAATTTCTCAAGTTGAACCCAGAAATGCAATTGTATAAGTAAAACACAAAAGCCAAGTCATTAGCAACAATTGGAAAGGATTTAGAGCATATTGTTGACTACAGCCTTTCTGAAGCACTGTTGGGTGTAGCCACCCAAGGAGCTCCTGCCATTTGGGGGTTGCACCCACAGAATTGAAATCGGGAGTCAGGCTGCAGTGCTCAGCCTGCTGTGTGTAGACCGCTGCTTGCAGGTGTTGAAGGAGGAAAGGGCTGGTGCAGCAGAGAGTCTCAAACTGTAGTCTTCAAATCAGCAGCATCTGCTACTAGGAAGGATCTTATTTGATATGAAAGTTCAGGACCTTAAATCAGAAACTCAGGGCATAACACCCAGCAGTATGTGTTTTCACAAGCCCACTGGCCTATTTTGACGGTGCATATATTTTAGATATGCTGGGCCAGGATGTTCCCAAAGACATACAACTAAAATGGCAAAGGAAATTCATACCACCCTTAGAAAACTACAGTGAATTAAAGTAACTCGGATGTTTGGCCCAAAGATATATATTAGAATTTTCTGCAGTTATACTATCTGTGAAAGACGGGTTGTATTTCTCTCATATATCATCTCAGAAGGTAGAAATAACTCGAAAGGCAGGAGGATTGCCACAAGACCAAGACCGACCTGGGCTACCTGAACTGCATAGCAAGACTGTCTTTAAAAAGAAAAAAATCACTGTAGCTTGGGTAGTGAGGTCTGAAGCAGTAAAGGATTTTAGTCCAGGGCTACACCATTGCATACTGGCGATTTTATGAATGTGAGTTAAAAAATAAGAGCAGCGAAAACAAAACTTTTGTGTTACCTAAATGGCTTTTCACACCCCCTGCGGCAATAACATTCTACATTGGTGTACTCCTTTAAAATCTTCCAAATTATAAATAGGCACAAAACAATGTGCTGTTGCTTTAACTACTCAATTTTGACTCTTCTTTTACACATGAGTAAAAGTTTAGAAGTGCTTCAGGCCACAGTATTTTTAATTTATATATTTTAATTCAGATGTTAAACTTTAATTCTTCAGCAATTTAATTTAGAAAAGCTTTATTGCTTTTCAGATTTCCCTTATTAGAGGACAATTAGAACTAATACTCTGTGTAGCGGTTGTGTTGTATTTGTTTTTCTCTTCGGAACACAAATTCTTCCAACTTTAAAACTGCTAGTGATTTTTTAGAACGGAGTCTTAAGTATGGCTGTCATTTATAGCAATATTTTTAGTGTACCTACCTAGTGCCTTTTTAAGGTATTTAAGTGAAATACCTTAATGGAACAACATAGTACAATGTGTAGTTTATAGTCTGTCTACTTACGGCACTGAAGTATATACAGATTTTACTTTTTAGCCTTAATGGAGACTATTTAAAGCTTTGGAATATTTCAAAATTTATGCAGTAACTACATATTTGGGTCTTCTGAGAAGTCAAAGGCCAACATTTATTGCATGGAATTTGACTTATCTCATTCCCTCCTAAAATATTTCAGCAAAATTCATGTGGTGGGATCATCAGTCTTCAAATACTGAAAGCTCAGGCCACAACACAGTGGCACATGCCTGTAATCTCAGCGCTCTGGGAGACTGAGACAGGACGATTACAAGTTCAAGTTCAGCCTGGGGAGCTTAGCGACTCAGCGCGACCCTAACCCTAGCTAAAAACTTGAGTTAATTAATGCTGAAATTAATGAGAGCAAGTTAAGTCGCCTTATGCCTCAAAGTCCTCAGCAAAGCTGGTGATGACTACTGTAGTCCAAAATGAATAAAATAACTAATGATTTTGCTCTTGCCTTACATTAGCTATATAAAAATTAGTATACAGTAGGCAATTGTAAACATTCATTTTCTTCCTAAATTCTCAGACTCAATGTCAGACTCAAAAGTTAAATAAAACAAAAGCTATTCTTAATATTTATAACTGGTTTTTGTTAGCAATTCAACTTTGACTTATTTTGATGAAAAATTGGAATCTGTGTGTATTTATTTTTAGTAGCTAAAAGAAATATTTATTAAGTGGAAGCTGTTTGCCAAGCGGTGTGACAGGTGCTGTATTTGAGTTAGGAGATATGATTTAAACAGTACGAGGCAATATCCCCACCGCAGGAACTTGTACCTCTGGAGATCCTGCCAACAAGATAAAGTAGTGTGGGAGAGGAATGCAGAGCGGAAGTGACAGCCAGAGAAATTATTGGTGAATCTGTGATTTCAGAGATAATACTTAATCTACTTAGAAAAGGAGTCAACTCTAATGATTTAATCCCACGTTCTACTAATTTTAAACCACTTAAGTTTATAGTCCTAATGATTTAATGCAGAACGCTGAAAGCATCTTTTTCTTCCTTTAGTGCCAGTTAGTAAACATCATTTTAGTAAAATAATTATAATTTATCTATAATTTATATTTTTCACAATTTCAAATGCCCTATTCCTAATTTGCCAAAGTGATAAAAAAGTGTATTTTAATATATAATCAAACCTCAATGTTAGTAAGGGCATGGTTTTTAACAAATGACTTTACTCTTCATTGAACCAGCAGACAATTCGGATACTTAGCATAGGATATCTGGCATAGTAACGTTAATATAAACACTTTATATGTATAGAAGATTTTTAGATATATAAATTCATTTAATCCCCACAAATCCCAAATTTCAAGTCTTACAGATTTTTGTCTGCCTAATGCTTAGAGAGATTAAGCAGTTAGATAATACTCTAAAAGGAAAGATTGAAACCCACTCTTTTCCTTTTTCTTTCAAAGAGCTTCCATTCATTGCAAAGCATGGATTGGGACAGAAACTATTTTTATCAGCAGCAATTTTATAATTAAGTGAGAAATCTAATGAGTATGAATTTTTAAAAATGTTATAAATACAAACTTACCCAGAAATAAATGGGAAGAGCACATTGGAGCAAGTGAATTCATTTAAGAATATGCATGCAGAGTAGAAGGTGGCTCATATTAGTCATAAGATTCGTTTTCTAATTTATTTTTGAAAGCTCTAATCCTTATAAAAGATTATAAGCCAATCAACAGAGATAATCTCTTTAATTTCAAAATTATCTTTCTTTTTAAGATCCGTTTTTTGACCCAGCAAGTGGCCAAGTTCCTCTGCCTCCTGCTAGAAGATTACCAGGAGAAAATGTCAAACCCAGCAGAACATCACAGGATTACGACCAGCTTCCTTCCTCATCAGGTGAGCTGGCTATTGATAGTTCTAATGACATGTACTATCTTTGCTGTTCAGAGCACCTGTTTTTTTTCTTTCGTATAATTTAAAGAGTGCTGCCTAAGTATTTATTTTTATCACCTTTGCATTTTGCTCGTGAAGCTTCTATGAAAGGAATGCCCGCAAAAGTACTTCAGGGAAAAGAGAAAAGCAGGCTTAATATTATCTTCAATCAGTCAGTACAGCCACATTCATTCACTCAAGATTTATGTATTCACCTTATTTTGCCTTAACACATTTGAGAAATAGGGAATGTCTCTTGACAGTGAAGTGTTGTGTTCCCTTATTTTTGCATTCAGACAGAAATCTCTTTAGAATAACACCAGCACAAAACTAGCATAAAACAAGCTATTAATTCACGTGGCTTATTTGGGGCTACAGTACTGTGCTCCAGTGTCAGCCATCAAATAGGATGTTCCATAGCAGTAAATATAAGTCAGACTCACACCATTCATAATGAAATGCCACTGTTTTACTTCCAGAAAATTAATAGTAATAAACTTGTAACTTGTGAATCAAGAGAAATAATGAGCTTCTTTGAGAGGTATCAACATAGGCATTCTTACTTGATACTATGCATGGAAAATGCAGAATTCCCTCTATAATTTTATAAATTTTAACATTCCAGGAAAGCACAAAAAGTATTGTTAACCTTTTCAAATTTTGTTCCTTGTTCTTTTATCACTTTACTTTGAGTAGCACAAAGGTTTCAGATATCTATGGGCAGCTTGTACTTCTAGTTAGTGGTATAACAAGACAAAACATGAAACCAAGGAGAGAAAATATCTGACAGCCTCCATACAACATAAGGAAACAACTCCTTTAAGAAACAAATGTTAAAATATGACTTTGAGAAAAGTACCATGACTGACTTAAAACAATATATTCAGTACCACCAATTCTTGATTTAAAGAAACATATTCAAGTTATGGGAGGACTTGCAGCCAAAACACTTTTTACAGCTTATTGTTTGATCTATATATAAGACGTGGGTGTTATAGAGCCCAGAGGAACATCAGTCGCATATATGATTGCAAGTTGCATGAAGTTCAGTTAGCTCTTCACTAGAAATTTCAGAACTGTAACAAACTTTGCTGAAACATCCCCAAATAGCTATTTACCACAAAAGCCTAAACTACTCTTTACCTAAGTGATAAAATAGTACTGATTATTACTCTGAGAGTCTCTGCGAGCTGTAACATCAACTATTTCAACATACTCCCTAAATTCTTTACAAACACAGTTGTCTTATTACTTTCTCATTGCTGGGACAAAGAAGAAGAGGTTTAGTTTGGCTCACAGTTTGTAGAGGTTTCAGTCCATAGTCAGCTAGCTCCAAGGCATGGCGACATGGCAGAGGAGAAACAGTCCATGGCAGGACAGTAGGAAGCAGCAAGACTTCCTCCTTCTTTCTCTTTTTATTCCATCCAGGCTGGAAGCCTATTGGTTGATGCCATCCATACCCAAGATGGGTCTTCCCTCTTCAAATAAGTCCATCACCCACACCTGGAACTAGCTGTCCAGTATCACACACTCATGATCCAGTAACCTCCCAAAACCCCCACCTCTGAGCCATGAGGCCTTGGGTGGACATCTAGATACAAGCCATTAAAAACAGTAAAACCACAGAAAATATGATATTGTATCTCCAACTTATATTTGTTCATGTGCAGCTATGAGGGCTTCCTGGCTGTGCACTAGTTTATTTCACACCAGCAGAGAGACTGGTCTGGCCTTCTGGGGTATGTCTTTCCACTGAAAACTTGGTGCTTTCAGGATTAGTTTCTGTAAAATAAGGGTTATGATAATCTGTTTTTATTAAAGCCTTTAAAAAATTACCTGATAAATTTGCTGATAAGATTGCTGCTACACCTTATAAATTCAATTTCTTTTAACTTTCATAGCTAACTGAGTGATCATAACTTATTTATGGACAAGCTTTCTGAGAAACGAGTATTTTAAAGAATTCAAAAATACAGTTTCATTGATTTAAAAAAAAAGTCTTTGTTATGTTGACATATACAGTAAGCCCTTCAAATATTTTGTTCCTCCCAAAGAAAATATTTCATAATCTACTTGTATCTTTACATGAGTGTATTATTCACATTAATTCATGTCTACAATAGCTATGGCTGTTTACAAATTTTTCATTTGCTTCTCTCTTATACACTATGCTACAGTTTAAATTCTTTTTAAAAATGTAATGCTTGTGGTAAAATGCAGCATTAGCTTTGGAGAAGATTTTAGTAGTATTTAGAGGGCAGTTCAAGTTTACACTTGAAAACAGTGCTCAAATTTTCCATAACTTGTTTTACATGGGTCTGTAATTAGGAAAAGATCTTATTGCCAAATATGTCAGCAAAATAAAGATCTTAATAGAAAAAAAGAATTAATTCTAATGCTAGTTTTCTTCTATTAGCTTAAAGGAAAATTGATAGAATGTCGAATTAATTTTATATTAGGACTAAGATAAGGTAAATTATTTAAAGATTTTTTTTTTCATGAAAGGAAATTGAGGAGTTGTTGAATTTTACCACAGTTCAACTACACGTAGTACATTTTAGATACACTTCAAATTTAAAACCACAGACTGGAGATGTTTTCCTGCCAAATCTAATACTAATATAGCTCTTTCATAACCATTTTCTGGAAGTATTCAAAATACAGTGTATGTAAAGTTTCTCATTTATCTGTAATTTAATGAAAACTGTATTAAATCATGCCCTTTTATAAATAGGCCATGTATCTAGGGTAGTAGTAATTTGACTTTATGGCTAAGTGGGTTTCAGAATTGAACCAACTTACAGTAGAATAACAGTGTCATAATGTATCTGAGATTTCACTTATCTCTCAATCAGTTAAATTCACATTTTATTCAATCATCAGCTGTAATATGAGAAAATTGGTAATCTAGGAATTTTAAGTCTCTCCCAAGAATTATCACTTATTTACTAAATAACTTTAGAAATTATGTCTCAGATAATATGTATAATATTAATACTTTTGTGGTTGTTTTATTGTATTTTTTTTTTTAGTGCTGGGGATTGAAGCCAGGGCCTCATACATACAAGAGAAGCACTGTACCAATGAACTACACCCCCAGCCCTGTACAATATTATTTTATATAATAAAATTTTGAAATTTTTTTAGGCATTTACTGTGGCCAAATGATCTGCTAAATATTTGATATATGTAGATATATAAAAGATATTTAAACCATCTAATATGTATCTGTTTTTATATACTAACAGGAACATTTGTTACATTGTAAAGATACATATTTTTTATATATTTATAATCACACAATATTCATATATTGAATATTTTATAAGAATATATGCTTAAAATACATAAAATATAAATTTTTCTAATATGAAAATTTTATTTCTCAAACACTCTGAAACAGATATTATTAATCTTAATTCATAGAAGAGAGTAAGACAGTGAAGTTCAGTAATCTCTCCAACATGTCACATCTAGTATTAGTCTGATAAGATTTAAATCAGTTCTGTCTTTTTTAATAAGCTTTGCAAACATTTCTTTTATTTATTAATAAAGCTTGTGTTGTTTTCCCATCAGTAGCCAAACTAAAATTAAGTCAGAAGATGCCACACATGTGTGTACTGATGTTGCTGAACTAAGTTTGGAGATGCTTAATGATGAGAGCAGAGGAGCAGTGAGAGAACAGTAGAGACAACAGAGCGGTCGGAGGGCATGAGGAATGGTACACCTGGCTTCTGATGGTTCTTCCCATGGCCTTAGGAAAGCCTCTTACTTTGTACTTCCTACATTTCTTTTTTTCACATTAGTAAACTCCATCTCTGGTTCTCCATCATGTATCTTTGAGTGGCTCAAATCTATAAATCTAACGGAGGGGATCTAAGAAGACTTTATTGTTGTGGTTTCTTTCTGTTTCCAATGAGCTGCATCCCAGCCCTGTTTTATTTTTGTTATTTTGAGACAGAGACTCACTCAGTTGCCCTGGCAGGACTTGAACTTGTGATCCTTCTGGGATTACAGGGGCATGCCACTTTGTCCAAGTCTTGCGGGTGTTTTATGAATTACACAAGTAATGCATGTACATTAGAAAAAATGGAATTATAGAAAAAAATAACAATCCTCAGTAAAGAACATTATTTCCCTTTTTTTTTTTTTTTTTTTTTGTGGGTACCGGGGGTCAAACTCAGGACCTCGTGCTCCAGTAGGCGCCCATGCCGCTGAGCGATATCACTGGCCCTTTTTTCATATGTGGGTTCCAGGAGTCGAACTCAAGACCTCGCGCTTGCCAGGCAGGTGCTTATGCCGCTGAGCCATCTCACCGGCCCCTTATTTCCATTTTGAACTGCTTCTAATATTTTGTCTGCTTATTTTTACATAGTTAAGATCATAATCAATGTCAGTTCTATCTTAATTACATTTAACATAGTATCACAAATATCACATCATTTTTAATAAATGTCATTTTATATTATTGTATAATAGTTCATCATTTTTATGTGCTATTAAATACTTTTTAAGTATTTTAAAATCTAATGGAAACTAACTTTATATGGAAGAAAGCTAAGCCATTAAATGTCTTTTCTTCTGTTTAGAAATATAGAAACTGGGTTGATACTTACTGAACAAGCAATAAAGTAAAAAAGTGGGAAATGTGTTAATTAGTAAAACAGTATTTCTTATTAGACATATCTTTCAAAATATGAGAGGAAAAACCCAAAGTTCAGATGATAAAGGAAGAAATAAGGACTTTTTGTGGTAAAATAATTAAATGCTAGTAAGGTGGAAGTATCTTTGTATTAGCCAGCTTTCCATGACTAACAAAATACCTGACATAAACAGCTGAATAGAGAGGAAAGATGTATTTGGCTAATGGTTCAGAGGTTTCCAGTCCATGGCTAGGACTGTGGCGGGGCTGCAACATCATACACAATGGTGTGGTGAAGGAAGGCCTCTCTCCTCATGGTGGACAGGAGGCAGCAAGAGAGGGTAGAGCACACAAGAGTAAGGGGTTAGGGACCACATAATAGTCCCCAAGTTTATGACCCCATGGGCCACTCCTTTCAACTAGTCCCCACCTCCTGGTTCCATCACCTCCCAGTAATGCCACCAAATTATGATCTCATCAATGGATTACTGCACTCATGAAGTTAGAGCCCTCATGGTCCAGTCACTTCTCCAAAAGCCCATCAGTTGGTGACCAAGCTTTTACCATGTGAGTTTTTGCTGACATTTCAAATCCAAGGCTTAATCATCATCAACTACTATCAATGTAGATTACATAGATACACAGTGATGTGCCTGACTTTTATTTTTAGTTCATCATCTGCCTGTGGGAATCTTTTGGATAATTATTTTTCCCTGATTGCTCATTACTCCATGTAACAATGAAAGTTGGATATCAGACGCACTTTATGTCTCCATGTACTGTGGCTCTATTAGAAGGATAGAAACCATTTTAGCATCTAGAGTCATTTTTGTTTATCTGAAAATAACCATTTTTTGTGCCTGTGAGGGCAATATTGCTCCTGTCTAGAATATAGGACTTGTCTGGAATCACTCTAGGTGTTATTTCTGCCATGCTTTTATCAGGCTAATTCCACTGTCATTCAGGACTTTTTCCCTTTGTTCTTCAGTATGTGAATCAAGACTTTTAAATCTGGACTTTGCAACTCTTCTTCCTAAAGAAGATTTAACTCTGAACAAGTCTGAAAAACACAGGCACCAGCTAAAAGTAGACAACCACATGCATGAACTTATTTTGAAGTCTATTTTATCTGAAAAACCTTTATGTAAACCTTTCATTTTACACCTTTATATATCTGTATTTCGATAATTGCAAATATTCATGTCCCCACATCTTTGAGTAAAATTGGTACTCCAAGAAGATGTACCAATGTATACATCCTATGTGCAATTATGTGTGCTTTTGGTATTCCTGCACTTATTTTGATAACACTGCTATTGTTCATAGGAGTGTAAAAATACCACAAGCAAGGATATCAACCTTGCAGCATTGATAGGATCTTGCTTTTTTAAAGTAACACTTATTAATGGAGTTTGGTATGTTTTCATACGTATGTGCAGTGTGAACTTATCAAATCTAGCCTCCTTTTTTTCTGTTGACTCCCGCTGCTTCCAATCTCTAGTAATCACTATTCTACTTGTCTTTCGTTTCCACATATAAGAGAAAATATGTGGTACTTGTCTGCCTGTGTCTGGGTTATTTCACTTAATATAATGTCCTCCAGTTCTCTCCCTTTTTTGCTGCAAACAACAGAATCCCTTTCTTCTTTGTGACTAAATAATACTCTGTATACAGTATATACGACAGTGTCTTTATCCATTCATCTTTTCATGGTTACCTAGGCTGATTCCATATTTTAACTATCATAAATAGGCTGCAGTAATCATGGACATGCTGGTATCTCTTTGGTACACTGATTTCATCGCATTTGGTTATAAACCCAAGAGGGTGATAGCTGATCATCGTATTTCTATTTTTAGTTTTTATTGAGGAACCTCCATACTCTTTTGTATAATGACTATACTAATTTACTTTTTCACCAACGGTGTGCAAGAGTTCCTTTTTCTACTTCCTCCCAGCAGTTATTTTTTGTTTTCTTGATAGTGTCCTTTCTAACAGTAATGCGATGATATTGTGGTTTTGATTATTTCCCTGATTGCTGATGATACTCTTTTTCATATATTTATTTATGTCTGTATTCTTTTGAAAAGTGTTTATCCAGATAATTTGCAAGTTTTTTTCATTGGATTACTTCTTTTTTTCACAGGTTCTTTCTGTATTCTGAATATAAACCCTCTGTCAGATGAGTAGTTGGCAACTATTTTCTCCCAGTCTGGAAGTCCTGTCTTCATTCCTTGCTTCCTATGTTTTTCAAGTCCTATCCAGTAAACCATTTCTCTGCCTTTAACAATGTCATGTTTTACCTATTTTTTTTCTAGTAGTTTCAGATTTTACACTTATATCTGATTCAGTTTGAGTTGATTTTTGTATACAGTAAAAAATAGGGCACCTCGTTTCTTCTATATTTGGATACTGGTTTTCCCATTAGCACTTGTTGAAGAAGCTTTCCTTTCCCCACGGTATAGTTTTGACACTTCTGTCAACAACCATGTAGCTAGAGATGGGTGGGTTTATTTCCGGGATCTCCATTCTGTTTTATTGGTGTGTGTCTGTTTTTATGCCCGTATCATGTTATTTTGGTTGCTGTGTCTCTGTAGTATGCCTTGAAATAGGTATCATAGTGTCTCCAGCTCTGTTCTTGCTCAAGAATGCTTTGGCTATTCAAGATCTTTTCATAGTTCCATATGAATTTTGTGACTGTTTTTACAAGATTTGTGAAGAATTTTGATAGTAATTGCATTCTGTAAATTACTTTGGGCAAGGTGGATATTTTAACAGTGTTAATTCTTCCAATCCATGCACATGGATCTGTTTCCATTTTGGGGTCCTCATCAGTTTCTTTCTTTAATATTTTGTGATTTTAAAGGTCTTTCACATCCTTGGTTACATTTATTCCTAGAGATACTATTTTTTATACCTTTTGTGAATAGGATTATTTCATGATTTCTTTCTTATCAGATTCATTATTGGTGTATAGAAAAACTACTTAACTTTTGTACACTGATTTTGAGTACTTCTGTTGAATTAAATTATAATATTCATTTCATTCATTCACACCTTGATATTGGGGATTGAATTCAGGGCCTTTGGACTGAGCTACATCCCTGTCCCTTTTTTGTATGTTTTAATTTTGAGAGTGTCTCGTTAAGTTGCTCAAAGTGGATTCAAACTTTTGATCCTTCTGCCTCAGCCTCCAAGGATGCTGGGATTGCAGGTATGCACCACCAGGCCCAGGTGTTTAAGTCTTCTGTTGGTCTTTAGGTCTTTCTGTCTACAGAATCCTGTCATCTGCAAATGTTGAGGTTCTGTTGAGTACAGTCCTCTACTTTTTCTAAGTTGTTATTGTAAAGTGCCATCGAATTATGTCAAATTCTTTTTCTGCCTGTATTGAGATAAGATTATTCTTTATGATGTATTTATTGATTTGTAGACGTTGTACCATCCTTGTACCCTTGGAATATAACCATCTTGATCATGGTGAATGATCTTTTTGATGTGCTGTTGAATTCCATTTGACAGTACACCACTGAAAATTTTTGCCTTTAAGTTCATCAGGAATTCTGGTCTATAGTTCTCATGTCCTTGTCTGATTTTAGCAACAGTCTGGCTGTAGCTGGCTTCATAGAGTGTGTTTGGAAGGCTATCTGCCTTTTCACTGCTTTGCAGTACTTTGAGATTTGGTCTTAGTTCTCCTTTAAAATTTTTCATAAATTTCAACCGTGAAGGAGTCTGGTCTGGGGCCTGTTTTTTTTTTGGGGGGGTCATTATTTAATTAAATTTTATTTGGATTTTCTCTCATTTCTCATTTGGATAGCTAATGGTTGGTCAACCAACTCTGTTTCATTGGTCTTTTAGGTACTTGTTCAGTCTCTGTATTGTTTATTCTGCTCTGATCTTTGTACCTGCCTTCTACTAAACTTGGGTTTGGTTCTGCTAAGTACGTACAGGAAGCCCTTCCCGGACCTCATCGCAGTCCAGTGAAGTTTATATTTGTAATCCCAGGGAAAAGTTATTGGAATTCCAATAAGTTAATTCCAATCTACCACTATCAGTGCAACCCACGGTAAGAATAAAGGCACTAAGGCATATGTGTAGTTGTGGGGAGTCAGGGGGATTCTAAATACAGTCAGAACAATGGCTAACCAGAACAAAGGCCAAACCTGGATTTTACTAATTTGTGACGAGGGGAGTGGCTCAGGGATGAGTGGCTGAGAGAAAGGGAGGTAGTATAGGAGTGCTGTGAGCTGGGCTAGGTAGGAGGCCTGAAATCACATCTACAGTACGCAGATAAAGATATGCAGAAAGAGTAATCTGCATATCACAGGCTGGGGCAGTATCTAGTGCTTTGGGGTCATATCGTCATGCCCTGAGACATCATAGCTTCTTACTCGAAGCTCAATCTCAGCCTACATTGTGGCATCTCTCGGTCCGGCTCACACATACTACTTGGGAGTTGTAAGCAGGGCATCACTGACCTGTCACGTTGCTTCAAATACTACACACCAGCACCTCCGTAGACCCATTTGCATTGCTTAAAGCCAACTGAGGGGATAAAGACAAAACTTAGCCAGCTCTGCACATATCAATACATGGAAATAGGGCCAGGTTTAGCCAAAATGGAGACAATTTCTCTTCTTTCAAGGATAGTCATCCTGGTGGTCCTCCACACTAAGTACTTAAGCTACATTCTTAGTGCTGCTTTTGCTGTTCCCACAAGTTTTCATATATTGTGTTTCCATTTTCATTTTGAGAAATTTTTAAATTTCCCTTCTCACTTCCTTGATGACCCACTATTCATTCAGAATTGTTCAGGCTCCATACATGTGTATAATTTCTAAATTTTATTTTGTTGATTTCTAGTTTTATTCTATTTTGTTCAAGGATGTATCTTCTCCAGCTGTTAGACTGTTCTCTAAAAGTCTGTTAAATCCATTTGGTCAATTGCAGTGGTGGTGAACCTATGGCATGCTTACTGCTGCCGGCTATTTGGTATCATTGAATGCTCTAAAAGGTTCATGATCACTGATCTATAGTATAGTCTAATTTTGATATCGCTATGTTCTTTTTGGTGGGGTCTGGGATAAAAGTGCAATGTTGTAATTCTCCACCATTATTGTAATGGAACCTGTCTGCCTTAAATTGTAATAGTGCGTATTTTACACAGTTGGGTACCCTGACACTAGGTTCATACAGATAATTGTTACATCTTCTTGTTGAAATTCTCCTTGATCATTATATAGTGACCTTCTTTGTCTCTTTTTACAGTGTTTTTCCTAAAGTCTATTTTGCCAGATACAAGTATAACTACTCCATTTTAGTTTTTCATCTACTTGGCATGTCATTTTCCATGTCTTACTTTCAGTTGTATATGTCTTTACTATTCAAGTGTCTTTTAGGCAGCACATCCTTGGGTCTCGTTTATTTTCCTAATCTATTCAGCCAGTCTGTATCTTCTAACTAGAAAATTTAGTCTGTTCCACTCAAGGTTATTATTCAGAACTCAGTCCTGTCATTTTTCTGGTTTTCTTCTAGTTGATTTGAATATTCTTTGTTCTTTTCCTCTTCTCTCGTTCATTTTGTGGTTTGATGGCGTGCTGTGTAGAAAGTGTTTGATTCTATTCTATGTCTTCGCTACAAGGATTTATATTCTCACATGCCTTCATGACCTTAGTTATCCTAATTCTTTTATTTCTGGATATAGAACTCCCTTAGGTTTGTTTGATGGTCATGCATGCATTCAGTTGCTTATCAAGCAGGTCTTTATTTCTCATTGACTTCTGAAGAATAGCCTTGCTGGGTACAGTAATCTTTGTTAGCAGTTATTTTCTTTTAAAATTTGGAATACATCCTCTATCCCTCCTGGCTTATACAATTTTTGTTGAGAAATATGCTATTAATTTAGTGATATGTCCTTAAATGTGTCTTCATGCTTTTTCTCTTGCATATTCTAAAATTCTTTGTATTGTAATTTTTTACAGTTTGAGGATAATATTCTGTGAAGATCTTTTGTGGTTGTGCCATTTGTGGTTCTGTAAGCCTCCTGCATGTGGATGTCAGTATTTTTTTTAAAAGATTAGGGGAGTTTTCTGCTATTATTTTATTGAATAGGTTTTCTATGCCCTTAACCTTTATCTCCTTGTCTTTGAGTGTTCCAGAAATGTGGCTCCTTGTTCAATGGTGTCACAAAGATCTGGAATGCTGGCTTCATTTTTCTGTTGTTGTTAGTCAAATGGAATATTTTAAAAGATGTTTCAAATTCAGATATTACTACTTCCACTTGATCTAGTCCATTGTTGAGGCTTTCCATTGTATTTTTTATTTTATTAAATTCATTTCCAAGATTTGTTTGCTTTTTCAAAATTACTCTCTTTGTTCAGTTTCTTATTCATATTTCTGGAGTGTCTTTCTAATATTACGACTGTTTATCTATATTCTCTTGGATTTTATTGAACTTTTTATTATAATCATTCTTTTAATTCTTTATCAAGCATTCTGTCCAGTTCATTTCTTTGCAGTATGTTCCTAGAGGGTTATTGTATTCTTTGGGGACATATTACCTTGTTTTATGTTTTTGTGTTGAGATTTGTGCATCTGGTGGATCAGATACGTCCACTACTTTGATAGGGCGGCCTTCTTAGCGAGCAGTTTCTCCGGAAGGTGGGTCTTAGGATCTGTTTGTTGCTACGCAGTTTTACCATCACAACTGGGCATTGGAGTGTAGTCCCCCATGGCTTTTTCCGTTACGATTAGTGAGTGTTAGAGTCAGAGACCCACTTTCTCTGTGGACCCACAAGAGTGTAGATGCCAGCAGCTCAGGAAATTGTGGTGTCCACAGACGTGGAACGTAAGCAAGCCACATCTCCTGCAGTAGGAGTGCAGGCCTTTTTGGAGGGCAGGGTTTCCTTAGGTACTTCTGATGCCATCTCTGTTACTAGGGGTTGATTCTGGCAGTGGCAGCACCAGCAATGGTGAGGATCTTGAAGCACTTGTCCTCTGACCAGGTGGTGGTGAGGGCCTGGATGCTGAACAGGGAGAGGTGGTGATGGGAGCTGCATGACTCCCTCTGTGGTACTCACAACCAGTCCTGACAACAGTATCTGGTGAGAGGGACACCGGTAGCTGCCTCGGTGGGGTGGCAGCAGGAACTGTGGTGTTCTTCTCTGCTGTTCCTATGGCATTACCCCCACAGGAGTGGAGCAGAGAGTCGCACAGAGCTATGCTTGGCTCCCCTGTATGCACCTGGGGTCCAGACAACAGCTGAAAGCATGGAGGTTCTCGGTGCCCTTAGCACACCCCTGTGGGGGAGCAGCAGTGGGAACCATGGTATTCCCTCCCTGCCCAGTCAGAAAAAGACACATAAGTAATACAAGCAGGGTACCAGGTACCCCACTGCCACTTGGCTTCAATCCTGGCATAGTTATGAGTCTCCATGCAGCTTGCTAGTTCCATGGTCTCAGAGGGCAAGAACACTGATCTTTTGTTTCTTGAGGACAGTGCTATCTGTCCCCTTCCATATCACAGTACCTGTCTCCTACAATGCAGGGCACCCAGTGGGGTTGGGTGACAGTCACTCTGCTTGGCCAGGTTGGGTTACTGGGCCGCTATCCCCGGAACCAGCGCAGTGGAATGTCTGTGGGGTCCCATGTTTGGAAATGTGCAGGGGCTTCTGACTCCTAGATCAGTCCAAACTCAGATGGTAGCCCTTTCTCAAGATGGCTCCTAGCCACAGAACCCTGACAGTTCATCAGGAAATGTGAGAAGATCCTTTTCCAATTCAAGACTACCATTGTTACTTTTCTTGTTGCTGAGACAAAATACCCAACACCCAGAGTTAAAGATGGAAAAGTTTATTTCAGCTTACACTTTGTAGAGGTTTCAAACCATAGTCAGCTGGCTCCAAGGCAGAGGCGTATCACAGAGGCAAAACAGTCCATGGCATGACAGGGCAGGCAGAAGGCAGCAAGCAGCAGCAGCAGCTTGCCTTCTTTCTGTCCGTTTATATTCCATACAAATTGTAAGCCTATTGATTTGTGCTACCCATTCCCAGGGTGAGGCTTCCATTATCCACATCCTTAATCCCAGTTTCACATCCTTAATCTACATTCACACACTAATCCAGCCATCTTCAAAACTACATGAGGTTTTTTTTTTGTTTTTTGGCGGTGGGGGGGGCTGCATCTAGACACAAGCCATAACAGCCATGCAGATTTTAGGTCATTTACCTAAGTGGGCTCCAAACCACTGAGGACTGTGAAACTTCCCAGTAGCTAGGATTGCTAGCATCCACACTGAAATAGCTTTTTCCTTACTCCTGCAAAGGGGAGGCTTCCTTTCCCCCTGGTGTGGAGTTAGCTTGGCAGATGTTTATGTATTTTCTTTCTCTTGTTAAACTATTGTACCAGGTTTTTGAATCTTAACAAGGTTCCAGTCAGTCTTTCTGAGTTCCAGTGTTCTCTATAGTAACTTCAAAATGCAGCGGTGTACCAGTTAATTTGGTTTTTGTTTTTGTAGGATTATTGAATGATAAGTACTTGTCTTTGACTGTCTTGTCCTTGGATTGTTGCCCTTTTTATGAGCTGGTGATAGTTTCCATGTTTTTTAGTGTTATCTGCCAAGATTAAAGATACATATGTTTATTAAAACTAAAAGTTCTAATTCTTTAGAAGTAAGTACCAGTTGTGGCGGGTAGTGAGGAGTTTCAGCTTGATTGGCTTTGGGATCTACCCCAGGGATTGATGGAGCACACTTCCAGGAGTGTCCAGGTGGTTCGTGGGGACATAACCTTGCTTACTCTTCTAGTCCCCAGCCCCTCTGGTCCTCTCTGGTATTCCTACCCTGCTCTGCTTCATGGCCATCGCGAACTAATCAGCTTTGCTTCACCACACTCTTCCACTGTAATGTCTTTGCCTTGGAGCCAGCCAATCATGGACTAAAACCATTAGGAAATCAAACCTCTCTTCCTTTAAGTTATGAGTGTTGGTTGTTGTGTCTCAATAACAAGGAAGCTAGTACACCAGTTGTACTATTAGCTATGTCCCTGGAGGTCATAATAACCTTCTCACTTTACTTGAACACATAGCTATTCTTTTCAAACATGTGTAACATTCATGTGCCTTTCTCAGTATTTTGTACCAAAACAAAATAACATTAGAAATCTTAGAAAATTATTAGTAGAAGGTGTTTAGATTTGCATTTAGTCTCTGTACTTTTAATTAAAAATAAAAAATAAAAGAATATTAAAAAGTACCTCAGAACAGATGATTAAAATGTATGCATTTCATAGTAATTGATTAAAGAAAAACTTGATAGGATTGCTAATAGTTTTTGCAAATTATTTGAAGCCAAGTATAATTTATTCTCCATCTCTGCATAATGAAAATACTTAATATGAAAATAGAATCTCAAAACATACTAAAAATGCAATTTTGTAGACTATAATAATTTCACATGTTTAATTACAGGTACAAAAATAGTATGAATTTTAGGGAGACCCAGAAATTATATGTTCTTGTATATGTACGTACATCAGTATACATTATCTACAGGTATAATTTTTTAAAAACTGGACATTATCCTATAAAAAAGTTTGAAATAAGACTATCATTGAATTTGATGTGGAAAGAAACATTTTTATCCTAGATGTTTTTATGTGCGTGATCATTTTTATCACCAAAATTGTGAATGGGATGATGTTTTTTACAAGTTACCTGCTCACAGAAAAATATTTTATTCCTCTTTGTTTAAAAAGAAAATATGAAATAAGTTTTGGGGGTTTGAAGTTTATTATTATTGAAAATATAAGCTTACAATAGCTCCTGACGCCACTGAAGAATCAGCAAGGCAGCAGGAAGCAGGGGTCAGAATAGGCACATTATGCGGCAGACACTGGCTAGTGGCTTCACTTTTTCACTTAAACATGACTTTAGGTTAATCGTTTGACATTTGCAATGGTTATTAAGAAAGCTGTTAAACAAATACTGTTGTCTGGATAGTCTTAAGTCTATAAATATGTTTCCTGGCATGAATTTGACATTCTTTAGAGTTTTCTTTCTTAATCTAGGCTTTCAAAATACAGTGCCACATGTATGGTTGTATGGGCAAAAGTAACCTGTCCAGTTGCCCAACCCATGCTCTGTATGGACGGTTAATTTTCTTAAGAGTACTGGGTAACAGAAGCATTGGTTTTGCTTTAAGAAACTTATCATCAGGAGACTGATCTAGAACTCAGTTCTCCACTCCTGATGTTTCTCCTAGGTTTGCTTTATCTCATGCAACACTTCTACATTGGAACCCGTAAAAAGTGTTTGAGCAGAGGACTACATATAATTCTGTTTATCCTCTTGACTAATAGTGTCACATCATACACTGTTTTCTTTTTAATTTCTTATTCTATAACATCAGTAAGATGTAGCATTATTAACTTCAAAAATAAGATAGGAAGAGACCCTAGGAAGCATATTTCTCAGAGTAGTTGTGTTGTTACATAAATACAACATAGGACATTTTGAGGATGTTGTGCTGTGAATATTTATGAGAATATGTAGTTTCTTCTAATAAAGATCTCCCAAAACTATAGCCTATGCCATATTGAGAAGGATGCAAGATACATCTACAAAAGCAAAAGCCTTCCTTGTTTAGACAATGGTTTTGATTTTTTTCTGTGTCTCCTTTATGTCATATGTCTTAAAGAATATGGAATCAGTAACTAAATCCATTAATTTCTCATTTGACCTACTAAAACATTCTACCACAACTTTAATTTTCAAAACGGAAATAATATTGTGTTCCATGGAAACATGGATGAGTTTATTTGTAAAGACAATGAAAAATAGTATTTTAGCATAAGATGATATAAAACTATTTTGTTTTGGTGTCTTCATTTTTACCTCACTGTCTTAATGGTCTTTCTCTTGTGAAATCTCCACAGATGGTTCACAAGCACCAGCCAGACCTCCTAAACCAAGACCCCGTAGGACTGCACCAGAAATTCACCACAGAAAACCCCATGGGCCCGAGGCAGCATTGGAAAATGTTGATGCAAAAATTGCAAAACTCATGGGGGAGGGATATGCCTTTGAAGAGGTGAAGAGAGCCTTAGAGATAGCCCAGAATAATGTTGAAGTGGCCCGTAGCATCCTTCGAGAATTTGCCTTCCCTCCTCCAGTCTCCCCGCGTCTGAATCTATAGCAGCCAGAACTATAAACGCCAAAATGCAGAGCAGTTGACAGCTATTCCAGGAGTATGGAAAGAGAAGATTGAGATGGAATTCGAGAGGGCAGCCACCTCCTCATTCAGCGTCTTGAGAAGGGGGCTCAGGAGCACAGCTCCGCAGAAGAATGCTGCGTCTCAGGATGTCAACACCGCAACCCCCTTGCGTTGCTAGCCATACTTTTAAATCAGGGTCGAACTGACAAAAATAATTTAAAGACATTTACTTCCCTTGAACATTGAATCTGTGAAATGCTTTTCCTTGTTTACAAGTTGGCAAAGTTGCAGTTTCTGTTTTTGATACCCGTACTGTGTTCTTGACAGACCCTTGGCAGGGTGGTCCCGTCTGCTGTAACATTTCTCATCACCGTAACCTCGTTCGCTGTCCATGTCAACAGCAGAATCACCTCTTCGTGTGATCTCCACTATCTACATCATTCCCCAGCCCCCAGGTCCAATTCCATTTCTACCATTTACAAAATGCTTTAAAGGTTCTGATTTTCAACATATCAAACTAATGCAAAAAAACTGTGTGTGTGGTCTTCACTACTGAGTCTTTTCTTTGGAAACCATCACTTTTGAGAGCTGAGAAAAAACCTGAATGTATAAAACATTTATTTGTTAATAAACTGCCTTTTATAAGGGGTTTTTACTTAATATAGAGGAGCTTGCCTTGTTAGTTTAAGTTTTATAATCTTTCATTTTCCCTATTGTCCATCTCTGTCGTCCCAGGGGCGCCATGGCGCTGTAAAAATCTAAAATATTAGAAAGCAACTACTGCGATATCAGAGAGATACACTTGCACAAGAATGTGCCACAATGAAATAATTTAGTGAGGTCCTCGGGTATTTATATCTGATTACTTTCAGGAATGCCGAATAAGAGGGCCACCTCCCTGAAATATATTAATAAACTTCAGCTAAATCATGGGCACACTGTACCTTTTCCAAGGTGGAATAGAGGTGCTTTCCTATTCGAGTGATTGTACCGTGGTTCATAATGGTAGCCCCTTCCTATTGCAATGGAAACATTAAGTCTGTAATGCACTGTTAAGTGCTGATGCTACTGTGGCAGTTTTGGGTTTTTGGTTTTTTTTTTTTTTTTTTTTTTTTTTTTTTTTTTTTTTTTTTGCAAAGATCTTAGTAATTTTCTCTCCAGTTAAATTAGGCTTCATATTTAATTTGTAGATTCTCTCATTAGTCCACATTGCTCCATCCAGTCAGGTGAAAGTAATATATAGTCTTGCCTTTTTTGCAAAATTGCAGTTGGTTCTTCAGAAGCTGTTATTACTTTGAATAAATTACAAATATTGTGCATCTGCAGTGTACTTGGCACTGTTAGGCACTGTGTTTTTTAAGCACAAACTCTCACGAGCTGATTCCAGCATAATGTATTATTATTTTTTAAGATGCATTTTGATGGTAAAAGTCTCTGGTGGACAAAACCTAGAAGGTTGGCACCATAGAATTTTCCAGCAATTTATTTTTTTCATTCCTAATGAGAAGTTAGTGAAGAAATGAGACAAAACTCTAAAATACTTGAACCCACTAGTTTTCTAAATATGGTCTAATTCTTCACACCCAGTGTGATGTAAAAAAAATGCATTAGTTTCAGGGCAAGACTCAAGAGAACAAGACATAAAATTGGGTAGATCTGGTGAATTTAATATGCAAGGCTTATGTTGACCCAGGGAGGGGAACGAAAGCATTTCTTCACAAAGTGACGTGTCTGTTCTTACAGTCTTGCTCACATGGGAAGAGAGGATACTTAAGGATATATGCAGGCCTTGGATAGTTGTTGCACTTAAATGAATTTCTTGTGATTCTGAGCTGGTTTTGTCCCTTTTAAAGGGGAATTTTTAATTTGCTTTATATA
This sequence comes from Erethizon dorsatum, assembly GCA_028451465.1. Classification (NCBI taxonomy): domain Eukaryota; kingdom Metazoa; phylum Chordata; class Mammalia; order Rodentia; family Erethizontidae; genus Erethizon; species Erethizon dorsatum. Next base: position 75,725,354 of record CM051831.1, read on the forward strand.
TTTTTTCTGTGAGTAGGTATGAGTATAGTTTTGTATACTTTGAAAATTGTATTGGGTAATTTTTTATTGCTTTCAGAACTCCAAGTTATGTCATCATGATTTTTCAATTGTTTTATTAGTTTTTGATGTCACGTTGCCTTTGTTATGGCTTGGCAATGGTAAGTACAATCTAAAAGCCAAAAAGTTTCCACTTCGTTGTGATATTGCCATAACATTCTTAATAGATTAGGGAATGATGTAAAATAAGAATGTCAGGAAGCATAGTACATTCTCATTCAGTTTTCAAATAACACGTTAAAATTTTCAGTAGGAAGTTGAAAAGACAGTGTCATAAATTTGGACTGGAAGTTCGGGGTAGGGGGCAATTTGCGAGCATTTTTCTAGCACCCACCACAAACTCTGTGCATCTTGTACTCAGTAGCACTCATTTCTTTTGTCTTTAACAATAGCGAATCACAAAGTCATACAGAATAGAAAGGAAACTTTCTCTCAAACACTGCCATGAAAACTCACAGCTACCTATTGCCTATGACATCACTCTCAGAATATTTTTAAAGAAATATTTAAACAAAAACATTTTTTCATTATAAAAGTAACTACCTATTAGTGCTTGGAAATGATCCAGACTTGGTTTCACTGTGATCCAGAAAGTTAGACATTCCTAGTTCTCAAAATTTGCTAATATAATACATTTTAAAACCAGTATTTAATATCTGTAAGATTAAAAATAAATCATGGCCAATATTAACCCTTATCCCCCCACCTGTTCTAGGGTTAAAAGGACTTATCTTCATCAATATTTCAGTAAATTTATCTCCACAGTCTCTCTTGTTTTGCCCTTTGGTAGCTGATACACTATAGCCAAATTTTCTAGAATAGAGTCAAAGCATTTTATGCTTAACTTGACCTTCCACAGATCTGACCTTTAGCTCGTCCCTATCCATTTCCCCTGCCCACACTGCAAACAGACTTAACATTAGAGCCCTACTTGCAACCTCAACGGCCCACTCGTTAACTCAGTGTTTCACACACCAAGAACAATTCCCGAAAGTTTCTTCATAATGTGAATTTTCTTTTCAGTTCTGGAAGTATTTCTTGTACATTACTTTTCTGATTTTCAACTTGAAGTTTTAATTTGCACTGAATTAACTAATCTGGTTTAAAAATGCCTCTCTTAAAATGACAGATCTGGAAGCAAATTACAGTATATTTTAAATAATACAGGTACTGCCTGTGAACCTGGAATTTTAGTGCTTCTAGGAAGTTTCCAGCAAAAGACGGCAATAGAGTGAAGGGTTTCCTTTCCAGTTACTATTATATTGTTTTTAATGCCTTTTAAAAATGTGTCTAAAGTGACAAAATAGTTATGTGTTCAATTAATTTATATTCATTCTTTTTCAATTCTGGTTATTATGTAACCTCAAGTATTTTTTTCTGTTCTTTTAAGGTATTTTATAAAACGAATGTTAACAAAATGCAGAGTTGGTACTTTATTTTTCAAATGAACAAAACTATCTTTCAGAGTACTTCTATGCTGTAATTTTTCTCGGTGTTCATAACCAATTGGACAAATGGTACAAAGCAGCCATCGTAGATGATTTATTTATTAAAACCGAAACCACATAACGAAGTCTTACATACTGCTCTCATGTCATAGAACTGAAAGTCAAAGTCATATTAAAGGTGAGGGAAATAATACCATTCCCAGAGAAGGCTGAAGGTCTTCAGATGATACACTAGATACCCAATTCCCCATCAACAAGTGTCTGGTTTTTTTTTTTTTTTTTTTTTTTTTTTTGTGGGTACCGGGGGGGTCGACCTCAGGACCTTAAAGGGTGCGCCAACAGGCACCCGTGCCGCTGAGCGATATCACCGGACCCTTTTTCGTATGTGGGATCTGGGAGTCGAACTCGGGCCCTCGCGCTTGCAAGGCAGGCACTTACGCCGCTGAGCCATCTCACCGGCCCAAGTGTCTGTTCTTAAAACGCCTGATTTTCCTAATCATTACTGGCCAATATATACAAGAGACAAAACAACAGATTTTTAGAATATTAACATTCTTTTATATCAAAAACATAAGAGTGCTGTAAAATTAATTCAGACATGTGAAGACCTATGCATAGCAATAAATTATTCCCTTGAAGCGCACACAATGAAAAGGGAGAGATTCATAAGCAACTCCAATACAATAAATGTTGTGGGTAGGTCCCCATGCTGCTATTCCATGCGATGGTAAATGCTTAAGAACTCATTGGCCCCTTAATATGTGTGAAGAACTTAGTATTGAACCATTTAATCTTTTTAACAATCCTGTCTCTTCTAGAACTGGTAGAAAAGTTAGAGTTTGAGGAGTCACAGGCTGAATAGCATTTGTCAGCCTTAAAAGAGGAACAAGTTTTATTTTTGTTAAGAAATTCAGAGAGCTAAAGCTTTCCAACTGGGAAGCCCACACATGATAAAATACTGTTATTTAGGCAAAGGCAAGTGGTAGGAGGCCTGAGGAGCACAAGGAGAGTGAGGACCAGGCCAGCCACTTTGTCCTGGGATCAGTGGGAGGAGCCGCCTGGTGGTCAGGGATGACAGTAACCATGGAAATGGGTGGAGACCTTCGGGCACAGAGGAATTAGGCTGTTCCTCATAGGCCATACCAAGGGACAATCAGGTAGCAGGCTAAAAGGAAATTTAATTGTCATGTTTTTTCTTTATGTCCTTTTCTTCGGGTTTTAAAGAGAACCTGGGAAATGACTCATAATTAGCTGATTATTTTTGCTGATTTTTCATCCCTACCACCATATCTCTTTGGGCTCTGAATTGTAGGTCCCCTGGAATTTTAAATTGCCTGGAATTGGCCTCTGTAGCGCTAGAGGAAAGGAGAGTGGAGTTTCTGAAATTCAAGTGTAACTTTACTCCTTTTGCCAGCCCCCCGTGGCTCTCGGAGGGATTCCACGTCTGCACACTTGGTTATACTTCTCGCCCACGCCAGCCGCTCATTTCTGTTCTGCTTTCAGTTGTCCAAATTTCCCTATGTCTGTTCATGCTCCTCCTGTACATACCTCTTTCCTTCCCCTTTTCCAGCCTAGCAAAATCTTCCTTATTCTTAAAACTCAGCTCCAGTACCACCTCTGTCAAACATTTGCTGTCTTATCCTACACGTTGAGCTGAGGATGGCATCTTTAAGTCTCACACAGCAACCTTGTAACACTTGCCTGGGTTTGCAGAGGAAGCTCATCTACTTTGGAGTTTTTTTATTTACTTTTTTTTTTATTAGTACATGTTTGCGGTACCTACTGTTTACATTCTTTCTATGGAGTCAGTACATGTACGTATCACGTCTTAATTCCTTTTTTTTTTAAATCCCCTTTCCTCCTGTATCTCAGCCTCTTCTATTGTAAAGCCCAGCAAAAGTACACAATAAAAAGTTCCCAATAAGTGAACTGAAGCTTTGAGCAGCCAATGGCAATTCCCACCCTCTGCCATTTCCAAGCTGTGTGACCTTAGGAAAGTGTTCTGTTCTTTCTGTGCTTTAGTTGCCTCTTCTGTAAAATAGGGGTAGCAACTATATCTACAGTAAAGTTAATAAAAGGACCCAATGTGTTAATAGAGTAGTGCCTGGTACTGAACAAATGTTTAGTAAGTGATAGCTTTCATTACTGTAGACCCATGATGGTGAACCTTTCGGAGCTTTCAGTGATAACAGCTGGCTGTGGCATGTGTGCCATTGGTTCACCACCACTGCATATACCCCACCCAGAAACCTTAAGACACTTTTATCTCCCAGAGTTGATGGGAAGGAGAAGCATGTCTGATCTGTACTATTAGTTCACAGTCAAGGGTTGTTGGGGTAGTCTTAAGACAACAGTGAGCAAAAATTTTCTGGTTGAACTGAGGACAGTGGAGCTACACATCTTGCCAGCCAAGTCCACAGTCTTCTTGACATGGTGCCTGTATCCCCACTGCACCCTCGCTCATCCTGTTTGCTATTCAAAACCGAGTGCAAAGTGCAGAGCAGAAAGAGGTGACCTGGTGGAATTGTTAAGGGCAGTCTGGGTTCCTCAAGAGCTGCTCTCCAGTTTAAAAGCTAGTTCAGGTACAAACAATAATTTGTCCTAAGATTATAGAGAAAAATAGCAGAACTAGTGGGTGCTTTTAGGTCTCTCAACCAAAATATGGCAAGATATTAAAGAGCAATTTTCCTTTATTCCTAGAATGAGGCTAAAATCCCAACTCTGAAAAGAACACTTGATAACTAAGTGCTTCCACATTCTGAAGGAGGCCTCTAGTGAATGTCTGTAGGAGTCACACAAGGCTAAGGGCAGAACCCATCAAGTAGAAATGAAGCCTCGAGGGTTTATGCATTGAGTCCATCTCCTCAATCCGAGTAATGATAACTACAGACACCAGGAAACCGGCATCTTATTCCATTTATGTACACACACAGTAGACGTATTCATCCTGCATCTGTATTTGAGCAGAGTCAGTCGTGATTCAGCTGAGAGAGTGCCACCCCTGGGAGCACAAATACATCATATTCCCCAGGAACAAAAAGGCCCTGTCAACGCAGCTGAGCCTCCAACTGTCTTGACAAGACCCAAGAAGGCTATTTGCCAGTGCAGTAACTCAAGCAGCTCTGGGGTTTATGCATCTGGACCAGGCACAAGGGAGTTGAGTTAGAGAAGAACATGCATTTGACATGAGTGACAAAGTCAACATTCGGAAGCTCACATCACAGATGAAATAGAAAATCAAAGACATACTAGAATGGCACCTTCTTCTTGCCTTGTCCCAAACCTGAGGAAGCAGAAGCCTAAGAATGAGGAGGAGTGGTGGAAAACAGCAGATATTGCTCTCCTCTTAGCTCCTGAGATGGAGGCCTGGCCATGCCCAGGAGACAGCGTACAGGGGAGATGGAATTAAAATGCAAGTGACAAACAAGGAATAAGAAAATCAATAATCAAAAGCAATAATTCAAAAACAAACATCAATTTACCATGTTAGCAGCTATCAAGTCCGAAGTGTTTGATAAACTGTCAGTTAAAACAAACATTTCATTTCAAATGGACTTTTCTGGTTTTCTTAGCTTATAAAAATTATCTAGTCAGAGAGCCATGAGGAGAAGTTCTTCTCTGGAAAGTGCTACGGATTGGACAGATCCATTTTACTTCAAAAATACTTCTTCCCTGATAAACTCAGTTCTGCCCAAGCCTCAAGCTGCAAATACTGGTTGATCCATATCCTCTATAGCAGAGACTCGCTCCTCTGTCAGCCAAGATTGAAGGATCCCACATCACTAAAACTCTCCTTTCTTCATGGGTACTTCTGTCTTGGTAAACCATTCACACCTTGTTGGTTTGTTTATGAAGAAAGTATGACAGGCATAAAATAAAATAGCTGGCAGCAACTTACCTATAACATCAGTGACTATCCTGAAATTATCCTGAAAATGAATCAGTATCCCTAAAGAACCATTCCAATGTAAGGTGAAAGGTATTTTCGCAGAGAATTAAACTTAACCACAAGTGCCCAGGCCCTAGGCTATTCAGACATGAATCAAAAATAGCAGTGTGAAGGCATTTATTTATATAAATGTTTAATCAAGAGCAATGTGCAATGTATTTATCTGGAATTTCTTGCAAAATAAGGGAGAATAAAATGTCTAGAGCAAGACTAATGCATCTCTACTGGACATTTTAATCAGTACTAACATAATTAAACATTTATATAGCACTTTGGCATTGGGAAAGTGTAGATTTTGTTTTAAATGCTGTATATCTTAAAACTTTTTTGAGGTAGATTCATTACACTTGATATCTTCTCTTTGCACATAGAGAAAATTATAAGCCAAATAGCATGAATAAGTTTTCTTGGATTGCTCAATAATTGACAAGAGCTAGATTTATAATTTATCAATTAGTCCCATCTCACACATTAGCTATGAAAATTAGTCCTAAAAACAGGTGAAATTTAAGCAATCCTTTCAATGGTAAGAAAAGAAATTTAAAATAAGTGATTTTCACCTGTTACCATTATTGCATATAGCACCAGGTGTGACCCAGAAAGATAAATGTATGTTTATTTATTTATCAGTGTTTTTTCAAGAACGCTTTGGTAATTTGTCAGTACCATTACATAAAGAAAACAGAACCACATAATTGAAGCTGAATGCCATACTACAAATTTTGATCAGCAACTTGAAAATATAGATGAGTTAAGCAGTCTTTATTCCAAAGTGGCTTATTATTGTGGATCTATTAGATAGCCATTTCCAATGTGTATGAATACCTATTTTCTAATTAATTTACTCTTTATTAAAAAGGAGGAAAGAAAACCTTCATTGCAGCCCACCCTCTCTCAGCAGATGCAATGTGATCTAATTGCTTGATTTAGTGAAAAGCTAATAGAGTTAGGGAAAATAAGTATTCTCACAGTTTAAATTTAACAAAAAAAAATCTGTTTCATTTGTGAGGCATCACAGTGTAGGCATGGAGGCACTTTTGGCAGCTGTGCTATTAATCTCTAAGAGGCTATAAATTTATCATGGTAAGGACACTGCAAATTCAGCTTAAATACACTTAGCTTTTCAAATTAATGACATGTAAGGACATTATTCCTCTCATCGTCACTTCAGTGCCTTTAGAAGACCAGGGTTCTCATTCTCATCTGAAAGGACCACTAACACTTCAGCACATGAGTTGTTGGTCCTTTGTAATATTAACCCCTTGAATTAAATTTATTTGAAGTTGAAGATGACAACAAGAGCACTTACTCTTTTTAAAGATCACATACTTCTATTACACCTGGAAAAGTCTGAAGCAATCAAATCCTTCACAGTTGACTAAAATCATTCAAATATCAATAAAGAGATTCAAATTAATTTTCCTTAAGAATAGGCAGTATGTTTGAGAAAACACACTACAGAAAAAAGCGCCAAATCACAGAGTAGATTTAGCAAAGCTTAATGTTCAGGTTAATTTTGTATATAGGACTTCAAAGTCACAGACAACAAAAGCCAAAATAGACAAATGCAAATCTATCATACTAAGAAGATCCTCCATAGCAAAGGAAATAATCAACAGAATTAAGAGTATCTACAGAATGAGAAAATACTTGGAAACTACTCATCCAGCCAATGGATTGATATTTAGAATATTCTATTTAGAATTCAAATACCTGAACATACACACAATCCAATTAAAAAATGGGACAAAGAATGAAACAGCCATTTCTCAAAGAAGACATAAAAATAACGAGTATATGAAAAAAAAATCCTCAAACTAATCATCAGGGAAGTGCATTCAAAACTATAATGAGATATCGTCTTACCACAATTAGAATGGCTGTCATCAAAATGATAAAAAGTAACAAATGTTAGTGATGATGTGGCAAAAAGAGAACTCATACACTGTTGATGGGAATATAAATTAGTGTTGTTATTATGGAAAACAGTATAGAGATTCCTCAAAAAACTGAAAGTAGGACTACCATATGATCCAGCAATTCTGTTGTTGGATATATACCCAAAGGAGAGGAGATCATTATACCAAAAAGATTCTTGTAATTCCCATGTTTATTGAAACATTATTCACAAGAGTTAAAATACAGAATCAAAGGATAAAGAAAATGTGGTACATATACCAATGGAATATCATTCAATCATAAAAGGAAGAAATAATGTAATTTGTAGCAGCATGAATAGACCTGGAGGTCATTATGTTAAGTGAAATAAGCCAGACACAGAAAGATAAACACCGCATGTTCTTACTCATTTGTAGACAATTGAGTCAATCTAGAAGAATGTAATGGAATTCTGGTCCCTAGAGACTAAGAACAAGGAGGAAGGTCAATAGAAAGAAGTTCAGTAAGGGGCATCAAGACACAGAGTGGAGGAATTACTTCTGTCTGTTCTTTAGCACAGGAGGGTAACTACAGGTTAAAATAATCTATGATATATTTGACGATGACTAGAAGAGTACCAAATTCCTAACACAAAAATTATGATCAATGTTTGAAGAGATAGAAGTACTTACTATCCTGACTAGTATTATACCTAGTATACATGTATTGAATTATGACAGTGTACCCCACAGAGAAAAATACCATGTCTCCATAAAATAAAGAATGTATTCCTGGACTCATACCTTATAATAGGAACCAGATCTCTCATCAATTATTTCTTGACTCATTTTGCCTTTCTACACTGCTTCCATGTATAATGATATCTCATGCAAATTCTTAGAGGAAAGTCCTAAAAACTTAGTTGCCACAGTGGGAAAACCCCTAGAAAACTAGCCTCTAACTTGTTTACTCATAACTTTGGAAGTGATAGACTATAATATCATTCTACTATTAACTTCACCTTCACAAAAGTTACAATATAAATTTTATATAGTGAAGGAAGTCAGATCAGTGACTGTCATTTTTATTTTTGAACCCAGTAAGTAATGTCATCTAAGAACCAGTTCTACACCTACAACATATCGTTTTGACTAACAATTTACTATAGATCTTTTTGAAAAACAGATCTCAGAAAATGTTCTATATAAAGTAATCTTTTGATCATAATTGTGAAGACAATCAAGCTCCACATTTATTTAAGTTTTAAAACTAGTATTTCCCCCAAACTAGAAGACTGGTGGGGCTAGCCCAATGACATAGGAAATGTCATATGACATAGGAATCTGATTTTTGGTACCCTTGCCAATAATAATTCAGAAAGGTGATTTAAAAATCTTTTTAGACAAGGGTATAGTTTCAATGGAATTTCAGTAATGCAGGAATTTCTAAGTCTACACAATTTTAGGGGAGAATTTCTGACAGGCTTCTGAACCATCTTTTTGCTCACAATGCTGCTGACTTTGTATGTTATTAGGAAGATTAAGCACTTACTGGTTTAACTCGGAGCAATAGGAATGACCTTCATTTTCACCAAGGCAGTGGGTTTGCTGTAAATCCTTCATTGTTAAATTCTGGAAAATGAGAGATTAGGAGGAGTTGAGGGCTTTGCGTTTTCTCCTGTTACCTTAAGGCACTGACAGGATAGACTACAAAACCTGCTCACTGGAAGAAACCGTTATTTAAAGTCCAAGTACCAACTTGGTGAACTTACCTGGGGCATTACTGATGAGGCATTTTCATAGACGGATAGACCTAGAGGGGTCCTGGAAAGGTCATGCTGTTCATTCTCCAAAGATCATGCTTTGTCCTTGTTTTTTTTTTATTTTTATTTTAAAGAGAAAAAACAATAAAAACAATGATACAAAATTTCAAAACAAGATAGGAGAGTAGCAATGGTTAATACATTGCGTATTGTTATTTTCAAAGTAGTTGGTCATATTACAAGATATAGACATGAAAAATTGATCAAACAATATAGGCACAAACCTTTCTTTTCAATGAACTAATAGAAATTAATAGTATAACTATCTTAACTGTCTTGTGTGTGTGTATATATACATATACATATATTATATATATATTTATTTATATTTATTTTTCCTTTTCCCTTCCTTCTTTTCTCCTTTACCCCATCCCAGTTTCTCTTTCCTTTTGAACAGTTTTTTCCCATTTCCGAATTTCTATTGTATGTTTTGGATCTTATTTACTCTTTCCGCTTCTTACAGTAGGGAGACAAAATGAAATGCTGGTGGGGCTGTGGGGAAAAAGGAACTCTTCTCCACTGTTGTTGGAAATGTAGATTTGTACAGCCACTGTGGAAATCAGTGTGGAGATCCCTCAGAAAATGAGGATTAGAGGTCCCATTCAACCCAGCTATTCCCCTTCTGGGTATTTTCCCAGAAGAATTAAAAACATGGTACCACAGCAATATATGTGCACCCATGTTCATAGCAGCACAATTGGTAATAGCTAAATCTTGGAAACAACCCAGATGACCATCAGCTGAGGAATGGATAAAAAAGATGTGTTTTTTTTTAATATAATAGAATACTATTCAGCCATAAGGATAAACTGGACTTTTATAGGTAAATGGATGCAACTTGAGACCATACTCATAAGTGAAATAAATCACTCCCATATGTGTAAAAATCGTATTGTCTCACTAGTGTGAGAAACTGAACAAGTAAATAGGATACAAAATGTATAATAGATACTGTGAATTGGGAAGAAACTGTTCAAAAGAAAAGAGAAACTGTGATCAAGGAAAGTGGAAAGAAAAAGGGGAAAAGAAAAAAAACATGTATACACAAGATAGTTACACAGCTAGCTTCTCTTATTCCCTTGAAAAGAATGTTTTGTGCTAACATTGTTTAGACAAGATATCATGCCTATATCTTGCACTCTGAATAATTACTATGAAGACAACAATATGCAATGTCTCAACTATTGTAAATTTCCTACTAACTTGTTTTAAAACTTGGTTTCATTGTTTATCTTTTTTCTCTTTAAAATTAAAAAAAAAAAATCTGAGAAACCACTACAGGTTTAGCTGTAATATTAAGTCCTGCTCCAAGGTGAGCATAAGTAAATCTAGTGGGTCTCAGTGGACCAAGGTAAATTGGTAAACATCCTTTTCCCCTTACTTCAAACCTTCACATTACGCTGTGCTTCTAGAATCATGAGACTGAAAAAAGAATCAAAAGACAAAAATTGTAATCAAAGAGATCGGAGAAGAATTTATTGCAACTATGTTTACAGCTTTCAAATAAATTTAGGGGGAAAATTTAACTTGTCCTTTATTTTAAGTCAGTAATATTGTTTAAAAATATAAGACTGATCTTGCTCCTAATAAAAACTTGAATAAACACTGATAACTTTTAAACCTGTGACCGTGAAGAGCTGAGAAGAGAGCAAGACAAGAGAGCTCTTAGTTTCTGCCATCTCTCCCGTTTAATCAGACCGTTTCTGCTTTTATATGTACATTAAATATTAGCTTTCCAGGTAAAATTTGATAGTGTTTTAAAAGAAATGCTTAAAGTTTAAGTTATTTTCTGGAAGTCTGAATACTTTTTCATGGAATCTTTTTACTACATGAAGCATAGTGATATTCAACCTAATCTCGAATTTAAAATACTTGTCTGTCAATTCTCTTCTGATATGCCCCTGCTATTTTTCATATTTTTGTTCCCAAGTCATCTCTGCCTTGCCTGTCATGAAGCCTCCAAATTTAAAGACCCAATCTAAAAATGCACATCTGAGATGAATATGCACTTCTCAGATGAAGAAATACAGATAGCAAATAAATATATGAAAAAATGTTCAACATCATTGGTCATTTGAGCAATGTAAATTGAAACTGAGATTCTATCTCATGCCAGAAAGAATTGCTATTATCAAGAAATCAACCAATAACAAATGCTGAAGGGGCTGTGAGGAAAAAGGAACCCTTCTCCACTGTTGGTGGGAGTGTTGACTGGCGCAACCACTGTGGAAATCAGTGTGGAGATTCCTCAAAAAACTAGGATTAGAGGTCCCATTCAACACAGCTATTCCCCTTCTGGGTATTTTCCCAGAAGAATTAAAAACATGGTACCACAGCAATATATGTGCACCCATATTCATAGCAGCACAATTGGTAATAGCTAAATCTTGGAAACAACCCAGATGCACATCAACCGAGGAATGGATAAAAAAGATGTGGTATTTTTATACAATGGAGTACTACTCAGCTATAAAGAAGGATAAACTTGAGACTTGTATAGGTAAATGGATGCAACTTGAGACCATACTCATAAGTGAAATAAATCAGACTTGCATGTATAAACATCATTTTGGGGCCGGTGAAATCGTTCAGTGGCACAAGTGCTTGCTGGCAAGCATGAGGTCCTGAGGTCGACTCCCGGTACTCAAGTGAAAAAAAAAAGTCACTTTGTTCTTCTTAAGAGATATGCATACCTTGTACAATTCAGACCCAAGGTGATCTGGATTTTGGATGAAGAGCTGTTTACTATTCTTGGTGAATTTCACAGCATCCCTTACAGTTACGAAGAAGTATGCAAAAAATCCCAATGTTTTTAGTCATATAAATTGAAAGCAAGGACAGGTTCTGGACATAATGTGAGACTAACCAACATTCAAGTCCTTTTGGAACTTTGTAATGCATATTTAGACACAATTAACATGGTGTTAAGAAACACAAGTTAGGCTCAAACATATAATTCAAATGGTATCCGAAAACATTTAAACCTGAGTTCAAACTATAAATGCAACATGATGACAGTTACAATTTTATGCTTCAAGTTTTGCCAATGCAACATGTACCATTGGAGACTCCAAAGGCAACTGCTTCACTCAAAAGTATCTGCTTTAGGAGCTAAGTGTCCAGTGGAATGGAATGTATGCATTAGCCTGACAACTGATAAGCTTTGATATTATTAGAGATATATAGTCTAAATTATCTTTACTTTATTAATGATTGCATTAACTATATGCATGTATATATTTTGGGGTAGATCTAGCATCTGAACTTGGCTTAATAGAATACCCTTCAATTCTAGTTTGGACATCATTAATGATTCTTCACAGTTACTGTGAGAAAGATAATTGAGCTATTTATGACCTAAGTTTCCTTATCTCTAAGAAAAAATAGTAATAATTTCTCTTCTTTATTTAAAAGAACTTGGGAAAATCTAAATAAACTTTCTCTTGAAAAGTTCTGAAAACATTACTTGAAGCCAACTAACAATATATTCAGACACACAGCTCTGAGCACTGTGAATGAGGGTTCTAGAGCACGGTTGGTGATTCCCTCGGAGAGAGGAAAGGAGGCTTTTTGGAGGAGAATCGCTTCCTCAGTGGAGGTGCACAGCCCCAGTTAATCAGCACATGGAGACTCTGCTCCAAGTCAGTGTTAAAGTTGTGGCATCCAGCTGTGCCAGCTGTCTTGACGCAGCAGCTATAGTGCAAGAACAAGACATTCTTAATGGTCACTAGATGCTGAACCAGTGACAAGCCCCATGAAAGAGAGTAAATCAGAGGACATGGACGCAAAAGACAGGCAGACAACTGCGCAGGGAGGAAGGGAGCAGGTGGAAGCAAGGAACAGAGAAAGCAAAGCTCTGGAGGAAAATAAAGGACAGAAATAGTATGGCACCAAAATTTCACTGCTGGATCACATTTTATTTTCAATAGGCATATTTGGCAGATTTAACATATTTAATTAGCATTAATAAATAAAACTAGTACAACTCAGAGAGCAAGATGTGAACCAATAATTTATTTTCCACCATTAGAGGTGTGAGATGGCAACAGGACTGGTTGCAAGGAAAAACATGGTGAATAGGACAAGGTCATTTTATTTTATTTCATTTTATTTATTTATTTATTTTTGTGGGTACCAGGGGTCTAACTCAGGACCTTGCGCACCAGCAGGCGCCCATGCTGCTGAGTGATATCACCAGCCCTTTTTTCATGTGTGGGTACCGGGAGTCAAACTCAGGACCTCGCACTTGCCAGGCAGGCGCTTATGCCGCTGAGCCATCTCACCAGCCCGACAAAGTCATTTTAAAAGATCTACTGGTTCTTTCCATTTAACTTAACACATATTCTTTGAGTGTCTTTTCAGTGTCCCATGTTAGCATATGTGCTGCCGAAGCGAGCACTTAATGTTTCACGTGGCCTTAGCCCATTTTCTGTTGCTAAATCGCAATCCCACAGACTGAGCAAGAGTTAACAAAAGGAGATGTATTTGGGCTTAGGGTTCTGAAGGCACTAGGTTGGGGCCCTACATCTAGTGGTAGCATTCTTGCTGGCAAAATCCCAGGTCAGCACAAGGCAAGGTATGGCAGAAGGCAGGGAGTGCATACGTATTTGTCTTCTGGTCTCTTTCTCTCTTCTTACTCTAATGGCCTTTTCTATTCCTAATCTCCTCACAAAGGCCCAGCTCTAAATCCAATAGTTGGATAAGTTCTAATATATTAATGCCTTACAATGGGTATTCAAAGACAACAGGAGCTTTGGAGGGGATAAATCATATTCTAACACATAGCATATGTAATAAAGGATAATGAAAATGAAATAATTCTTGTCTCAAGAGTTCAGGTCAAGAGCCGGTGATATAGCTCAGCGGCATAAGCGCCTACCTGGCAAGCGTGATGTCCTGAGTTCGACTCCTGATACCTGCATAAAAAAAATAAAAAAAAAGAGTTCAGGTCCAGAGTTATGTTGTATCTACATGTATTTGTATCGACATGTCTCCTCAAAGCCTCGTGTGCTCATAGGTAGGGGTTTTCAGAGATGACTGGATCTAGAGTGTGTGATAACTAAATTAGCCCACTCACTGGTTTAGCACAGTTCTGGGTGTGGATGATAGAAAGGCATACCCTGGGTGTGGGTGGCACCACCCAATATCCTTAAACCTGAATGGGAAAAAAGAGAAAGGAAAACTCACTATGGCTGCTGCTTCCTGCCTGCCATGCTATGGACTGTTTCTCCCCTGGCATGCTTCTCTGCCATGCTGCTCTGCCTTGGAACCAGTTGACTATGGACTGAAACCACTAAAAACTCTGAGCTAAAATAAATCTTCCCTCTTTCAACTTCTGGGTTTTGGATATTTCATCCCAGCAATGAAAAAGTAACTAAGACGAAGTATGAAGGCAAACGTTTGTAATTACTTAGAATGAAAGAGTCACGTGTCTACTTAAAAGTGTGAACTTTGGGCCGGTGAGATGGCTCAGCGGCTTAAGCACCTACCGAGCAAGCACGAGGGCCCGAGTTCGACTTCCGGAACCCACATACAAAAAAGGGGCTGGTGATATTGCTCAACGGCACGGGCGCCTGCTGGCGTGCGAGGTCCTGAGGTCGACCCCCTGGTACCCACAAAAAAAAAAAGTGTGAACTTTTTTTTCTCCTCTTTATTGCTGATACCTCACGCGGAGAATTGGTGCTCTCCAGGTACCCAAACTCACCCACACTCTTAAAGCAAGAGATCCTCTCAAATTCTATTTTTTTTTTTTGTGGGTACCGGGGGTCGACCTCAGGACCTCGTGTACCAGCAGGCACCTGTGCAGCTGAGCGATATCACCGGCCCTTTTTTCATATGTGGGTTCCGGGAGTTGAACTCAGGCCCTCACACTTGCCAGGCAGGCGCTTAAGCCACTGAGCCATCTCACCGGCCCTCAAATCCTATTCTTTTTGACAACACCCAACACATATCCAAGAACTTCCCTGGCAATGTCTGCAGGGCATTGGTCTCTGTTAACTGTTCAATAAAAGAACCTGAAAAATAATTATAAACTAGAAATTAAACATATGAACTTTGGAGTAAGACAACATATAATTAAATCACTATAGTACATCTCAACACCTTTAACAAACTTTGACAAGTTATTATTCCTAAGTATTATCCATAAAATAAATATAAAAATATTTAGTTCATAATATTATTGAATGAGTTAAATGAATACAGCTGACCCTTCATATACCTGAGTACCACATTTGCGGCTTCAAACAACAGTAGATAGAAAATTATTTTTTAAAGTTGTATCTGTACTGAACATGTACAGGATTTTCCTTGTTTTTTTAAACAATACTATTTATGTTGCATTAACATTGTATTACAAATAATCTAGAGATGATAAGCTGTAGAGGAGGATTGATTAGTTTGTATGAAATATTATGGCATTTATATAAGGGATTTGAGTATCTGTGAATTTTGGTATCCACTGGGGGTCCTGGAACTAATCTCCTTAGGGAATGTGGTGGATTAACTAATAGTCAACTTGTAACACCCAGCTGAACTGAATCAGCGTGGTGCTGGGTGTGGAGGGCCCACCTGAGGATTGTTGCCCACAGCATAAAAAAAGAACTGGAGGGGAAGATGGTGCGCTGTTGGTTCTCCTGGAGAAGCTTGTCACGCTGGCTTTCCTAATACAAACTCAGCTGTTCTCATTGTTGGAGGAGCTTGGGTCCTCACTGTTGCTGAGGATGGCTGCATTTTTGTGGGAGCTCTGGTCCTTACCTTGAGCATCACTTCCTGGCTCCAGGGCAGATCCCTCAGCCTGGTGACACAGATCCTTCATCCCACTGGTGCAGCCTTTCTAACTTCCACCACTGACCTTTGGGCCTTCCCAGTGCAGATCCTTGATACAGACTTGCATGAGACATTGTCCTGGGCTCTAGGCCTCCAGCTGGACTCATGGAGGACATTGCCATGGGCTCTAGGTCTTCAGCTGGACTCCTGCAGGGCATTGTCATGGGATCCAGGCCCTCGGCTGGATTCTTTGGGTCTCTAGTGCATGGACAGATTTCCTGCACTCTTTTGCATTTGACTCTTTGGCTGAATATTATAAAATAATCCTATAAATTATGTGTCCTGTATTAAATCCTCTCCCTTGTAAACACTAACTACAACAGGGAACAACTATGTATATTAAGCACTTAAAATATTAGTATTTTTTATTTGGAATGTTCTGTGAGATTTCCAGAGACAGCGTAACAAAATACCACAGACTGGATGCTTAAAGAACAGAATTTATTTTCTCAGTTCTGGAAGTTAGAAATCCAAGGTCAAGGTGCCACAAGGTGGATTTCTCCTGAGGCTCTATCCTTGACTTGCAGATGACCACTATCTTACTCACTGCCTCTTCCCTGTGTTTTCCCTCTGCACTTGCATATCCCTGTGTCTCTGTGTATTGAGAATTGCTGTTATGATAAGAATATGAACCAGATTGGACTAGAGCCCATAAATATGATCTCATTTAACCTTAATTGCCTCTTTAAAGGATTCCAAACACAGTCACATTTTAAGGTTCTGAGGGTTAAGACTTCAACACATGAATGTGGTGGGCACAATTACGTCCCTAATGGGGAATATGACATACTCCAGTAAATTTTACACACACACACACACACACACATGGGAGAGACACTCATACTTGTGTAACCATATCCTAGAAGATGGTGTTAGAAGTCTTCCTACATCTCAAATACTGCCTCATATGCCTTCCCAATCAATGTAATCTTCTCTTCCAGAAATTCTCTTCCATTATTTTGACTTCTATTATGAGAGAAATTTTACCTGACCTTGAACTTCATACAAATGAAATCATTCAGTATATTCCTTTTATGTCTAGCCTTTTGTATTCAACAGTACATCTATATTATCCTCCCATGTACTTCCATGTAGCTATAGTTATTTCTTTTTAGTTGTTATGGGTAAAACATAATTTGTTTATTCATTCACCCAGTGAAAGGCATTGTGCTCTTTCCTTTTGAGAGTATGATGAATAAAGCTGCTATAAGTGTACTTACAATTTTTGCGGACATATACATTCATTTCTCAAGTGGAAGGGGTATGTTGGTTAATTCAAAAACAAAATGAAATTTTATAAGTATGTCTTATCTGTTGTTTAATTTCAATATGGTCGGAAACATACTCTGAATTTTTTCAGTGCTTTAAATTTGTTCAGATTTGTTGATGTCTGTGTAAATATGCCTTGTACACTTGAAAATAAAGTCTATTCTGCAGTGGTATAATAAAATGTTCATAAATATAATTGGATCAAAGTCAATTTGTTCACTTTTTCCATATCTAAAATGCTTTCATCCTATTGTGAGCTGTTAAAGTCTCTACACCTGATTCTATTGCTTTCTATTTACTTTTAAAATCTGATCTATATATTTCAAAAGTCTGATACAATTTGGACTGTTACATATTCCTATTAAATTGACTTATTATTAAATATCCCTCATAATCTCTATTTTTCCTTAAACTTTATCATTCTTATATTAATAAAGCCACACTGACTTTCTTTTGAAGTACATGTTCATGGTATATACTTTTACTTTCTTCTTTTTCCACATTTTTAAAATGTGTTTCCTGTAAATACATGTAAGTATCATCTACTATGATGATCTTTGTCTTTTAACTGTAATATTTATTCTAGATGAATACCAAGTAATTACTTACACTGTCAGGTTTAAGTCAACTGTCTTGCAATTATTTTTGTTTGGTTATTTCCTTCTTCTCCTTGCCTTTCTTTGTAAAAATAAAGCCTTTTATTATTCTATTTCCCCCTCCATTATCATCTTAATGATATAATCATTGACTATTCTCTTGTTAGTTAAAATAGTAATCAAAAGATTTTAATACATATACTTTATAACTATTGAATAATTAAATTTTGTATTTCTATTTTAAAATTAAATTTCTCTTGCTTTTATAAATCTTGGGAATCTTCTGAAATAAGATATATTCTACTATTTTCTTGAATTTATCACCTGTATTCATTGTAAAATTCTCTTCTGAAAA
This sequence comes from Erethizon dorsatum, assembly GCA_028451465.1. Taxonomy (NCBI): domain Eukaryota; kingdom Metazoa; phylum Chordata; class Mammalia; order Rodentia; family Erethizontidae; genus Erethizon; species Erethizon dorsatum. The sequence continues at coordinate 75,743,556 of CM051831.1, forward strand.
TACAAATATCTGAATCACCTATGTGTCTATTCCTATAATGATTATCTTGATTTTCTTTCTTTTGCTTACTTTAAAATTTCTCATTGGATATCAGAATTGTCAATAAATTGTGGAGGATATGGATATTTTATTTCTCCCAAAGCACTAAAGTATTTTTAATTGTATTTAGATGGATCATTTATTGTTTTAAAACTTAGCTTTTTTTGTGAGGTGTGGGTTTCATTATCAATCTCTGTTTATACAGTTTAGGAGTCAATAACATGAGAGGAAATTACAAATAGATTTTCTTTTTTTCTTTGTTTCTTTGGTACCAGGAATTGAATTCAGGACTTCATGCTTGCCAGGCAGGTGCTGTGCCTCTGAGCTACATCTGCGGCCCTTGCATAGATTTTCATTCTGTCTTCCTTGTGGCTCCTTTCTCATCAGAATTTTACCTCTCTGTCAGTCCTGATATCAACCTTCAGCCAAGTAAAATGGATACTTTTAATTTAAGCAGTATCACCCTGTGTTATGGCTTGAATTTACATGTCTTCCCAAAGCCTTATGTGTTTATAGGTGGAGTTTTTGACTGGTGGCTGGATTAGGGTGTGTGATACTGTGATTAGGGGCCTATGATAATTAAATTGGTTTTGCATAGGTTTGGGTGTGGATAATGGGAAGGTCCATCCTGAGTGTGCCTTTGGAATATCATAGATTGTTATGGCCATAAGGAAAGTGTTCAGGTGAGACATGTATGAAATGACCTCTTGATAATGATATATCTGGGCTCTGACAAAGTTACAGTGAGAGAAAGGATGAATGAACAAACTGAGAAGAGAACAGAAGGTTATTTATTGCATGAAAATGCATGTCAAGTAAAGATCACAGAATCAATTAAACATTTATGGAATACCCATATATTAAATGCTATAGTAGACATGCTGGTCTGGTAAATAAAAATACTAGTCATCGTGACCTAAATAAAAATGTTATGGTTCTAATGAATATTTTTTGTTTTGTTTTTCTTATTTCCAAATTGTAGGGCTAGCTGGATGCTAGTTAACAACATTTTAGACTCAGTGAGGCATAAGACATGTTAGGGTATGAGGGTTTCAGCATATGTTACTTGACTAGCCTGAAGGTTAATTTCATTTATGCATGACAATATTCAAGACTTTACTGAGTTAATTTCACACTATTCTCACCAAAATAAAATATTTGTGACATAGAACTGGGTTTACAAACCACTGTTTTACCTTAGGAATTAAATTATCACTCTTTAATTTGCACAGTAGTGTTAAAAAATTGAACACAGAACATCATTACCTTCATAAGATATTTTATTCAACTTCAATTTTGTTCAAATTCATAAGATATTTTATTAATTAGAGAACACATTGAATTTTTCCTCTCCAAATAAAATTAAGTAGGCAGAGTTAGGGCATCTTTCTTGATCATTGTGAATCTCATATTTATATTGATTCATAAGAGAAGCAATGCTCATTTTTGATTCTTTACAAAATACAGAATCCCTGGCTAGATAACATGATTGTCTCTGAAGTCAAAACATTTCCTCCTAAGCCTAAACAGAAAAGCTGAACACAATAAAAAACTAATTTGAATTCATAAAAGAACTTGGAAGAAAGAAAAGAAAATCTCAAGATGCAGCAAGTAAAGAGTGAACTAAAACCTAGAGCAATAAACATGTGAACTCATCTTGTCGCTGCCCAGGGGGCTATTATTATTCTGAATCATGGAAGCCCTTGTTTTACAAAGCTCATGCAAAGAAAGCCAGTAAGCTGGGGCCATGTATATAAAGCAAGAGCTTAAATAGACTCATACAGAAAATTAGCTTGCCAAATGGTTAAAAGAAATCAATAAAAGGAAAATTAGGAAAAAGCCTATGGAGAAGTACAGAGAATTGAAAAGGAATCTTACCTTTCTCTACCTACACAGTGAATAGAGACAACAAATTTCCCTTGAAAGTCTCAAGTTATGAAAATTTTACCTATTTAGATCTTGAAATTAACACCCTAGAGTCCCACAACCAGTAGATTGATCAATTCATCAGAAGTGGCTGAAGACCAGTAATAGCCCTGTAAATCTTTACAGAAACTTTAAGCTCCATAATGCAGGCCATACAATCTTTGTACAGGAAACAAAATTTCTTTACATGGAAAAAGTTATAAAACTCACAAGAAAAAACAAAACTCATACAAGATTAAGTGGTATAGCAACATAAAGATTAAATACTCATGCATTTGAATTGATAGAAAATAATCTGATAACACATATATGGATAGCAATTATTGAGGTAAAAATAAAATTCATAAAGGTGAAAAATAAATATTTTAATTAAGACTGAATAGAATATTTAGAAATAGAGATTAAATAGCAAGATAGATTTGAGAAAAATAATCAAAGGCAACAAAAATGATAGATTAAGAGAACCAGGAGATATAATTAAAAGATTGAACCTAAGCTATAATGAATTCCAACTGTAAGAAATAGAATTTTGGGAAGTCAGTGTTTAAAATGTAAGTTTGTAAGAATATGATAGAAATGGTGAAGTAAATGAAATCTTCTATTTGAGAAACACAACAATCCCAAGGCAGATAAATAAAAGCAAGTCCATATCTAAATACATTATAGTAAAATTCTAAAAACCATGGAAAAGTATTGAAAAGCAAATACAGTAGAAAGACGGATCACTCAAGTGTATAAGGAAATATAGAAATTGCCTGAAGAGTTGAGTTCTGCTTCCGATCATGAAGACATAAAAATAAGACTGAATCTACAAAAAAAAAAAAAAAAAAAAAAAAAAAAAACAAGGAAAATAAGTGCAGGATATAAAACCTTTGGAAAGTTACTGTTTTCAGACATTGAGGAGCAAGAAGTTTCCAGACCATGGACAGAAGGTGGAAACTCGATAGAATGTGGTGGTGTTACGCAGTTGGAGAGTTCGAGATCAGAGTTAAGGGGACCAATGCAGATGAAATGTGTAGGGCAGATTTCTAAAAAAGGAGAGAGTTATGCAGAAAATGAAAATGTGCCATAAACTATTTGTGTAAGCTCCCTCCTGAGTCTTTACAAAGGACTATGCCACATATGCATAGAGTAAACTCCACAAACCAGAATGAAGAATGACTAAGTAGTTGAAAAAAAGAGCAAATCCTAGAGCTCACGGTGGCTCAGGGTTATGTGAGTTCCAACCAGAAAAATGGGAAGTCCTCAGAGGTCATCCGTTCTTCAGTGGAGACCCAGCTTTACCACCATTCTTTAGCAACAGGCTCAACTGCTTGTATTTATGGACAATCCATCCCGTGTACTCTAGAACCCTTGTAACAAAGCTTAAAAACCAGACTCAGAGGGATCAAACTTATCTGTAAATAGTTTAATTCCTTGTTAAAAGATGTCCAGTATTCTTTAAAGTTAGACAATAAAATCCAGACCCTCAATAAAGTAATCATCGTAATGTCCAACATTCTGTCCAAATTTCTGGATAGGTCAAGAAGCAAGAAATTGTAATTCATAGCCAAGAGAAAAATTAAATTAATGCAAACAGACACAGAAATGCCTGAAATGATGCACTAAGATGGTAACTGTCCTAACTGTATATATGTGTATAAAGAAAATATACATAAAATTAGAGAAGTACTAGCCATTTAGAAAATAAAAGAACCAAATGGAACTTCTAAAGATGAAAGACAGAATGTCTGAAGTGAAAATTTCAGTGGATTAATTTACAAGAAATTAAGCATTGTTTGAAGATGTATTAGTCACGTACCCAAATGAAAGAGGGAGATAGACCGAAGAAGTGTCAGTGACTTGCAGTCTAATAACAAGTGTTCTAAGGCTTTTATATGAGACACAAAAGGAGAAGAGAGAGGCCACAAATATTTGGGTAAATAGTGCTGGAAAAAATTGGAATTTGATGAAAAGTATACATACTGATTCAAGCAGCTCAAGAAATATTAAGACAAAAATAATTTTTAATTCTGAAAAACAATACTAAGATAAAATCTTATGGCAGCTTCCTGCCCCCCACAGAAATATGTACAAAGAAGTGATCTTAAAGGGATAAAAACTCTCAAGCTAGAATGTAGAAGACCGATACAATGGATAGATCTATACATCTATCTAACCAAACGACATCTTCTTTCAGACAAAAATCCTAAGACAATTCAACTTAAGCCCAAGATGTCTAGGTTGATATAAACTTCCAAAAGATTGCCCAGGGAGTAGAAAACAAATTCTATATTCCTATTTTGAAACCATTTAATTTGTTGCTCCAAAGACAGAATGATCTTACATTATTCTGGAGTATATAACATTATAATTTCAAATAAACAGGAATCAGCTGAACTTTTTAATAAATGGCTTTGAAATAACTAACGGCATTTTGGAAGAAGAGAAGTTAAATTGTCATTTCACACAATAATTTAAATTGAAGTGGAAACTTAACATGAAAGATGAAAACATACATGTTCTTTAATGTAAATTACCTTGCTGTGAGGAAGACCTTTTGAAAGAGGACAGTGAAACCAGAACACGTACAGGATAGAAATGAGAAAGTACATAACTTCCCCGTCTTTCCTTCCCAGTTTTAGAGCTATTGGAGAAATAAGGCTTTGATTTCTCCATCCAGGTAAAGAAGACAGCAGACACACAGTCTCTTTTGTTACTGATTCTATCCTCTTTCTAGTTAGTATGGACGTGTACTCAAAAGTTAACACACAAGAATACCTTCAAAATATTACCATCTCTGGGTGGTAAGATAAAGTTTTATTCATAATTCCTCCCAGGTTCACTTTTCTATCAACAGAAGTTAAGAAGACCCTCGGAACACACAAGCACTGAGTCTCATGGGTTAGAGTAAAGTCACTACTCCCTGCTGCCTCAGGGTCATTTCCCTTCATGTTAAATACGCTAGGTCCGGGATGACCTCACATATCATTCTCTCACACACCATGACTGCTGTGAGTCTCAGTAAATCTAATATATTAAGCAGACATTCCTCCCTATACAGTGGCCTCCTGCCACTTAGTCCTGTCTACCCCAGTTATCTTGTCTTCTATTCTAACTCAGGCTCTCTGTCCCAGGGTTACACTCTAGATCCGATTAGGGACAAATGCAGCCTTCTTGCAGCAAGTTGTCTGACAATGTCTCCTCTGTTTCCAGGTCACTCCCTCAGCATCCTGACTCCTGATCCCTCAGCTCTATGAATGTCCCTAATCTAGTGATCCTTGTCCTCTCTCCTTCCTTTCAAGCTTAAAGCTTAAAGTCAAACCAACCATTATAATCCCACCATTTTATCCCATCATTTTCTTACCACGTTCTCGTTATATTTGATGATTGGCAAAACTAACCCTGATGAATTAAGTTTAACCACTGGTTGAGTCAGCCAGTTGAGGTGTATGGCCATGTCACTGAACATGAGAAAAGAAAGCTGCAAGCATGATGCTAACTAGTCTTACATTAACAGAATAAGCACAAACTCAAAGCGGGCCTTCAACGCCAGTGAGAAACTCTGCCTTATCACCCAGGCTATTGACTCTCTGTTCCCTAGATGATTTATTCACATACATCCTTTTCTCTCCTCAAACTTCTTGCTGCACTTTAACTCTTAGCTGATTATTTTGCTTCCACTTCACTGAGGAAAAGAATTAAAGCAATTGATAAAACCTTCCTAAAACTGCCACTATGGCATCTACCCAGCTCTGAGCATCTACTACCTATGTGATACTACTTATCTATAAGCAACTGCATTCTTAGGCTCAGCCTCCCCACTGACGCCCTAGAAGAGGATGTGTCCTTTCTCCTGTGTAATGTCAGGCCCTGCACATGGTCCCCATTGTCATCCTCTCTCCAGGCTTCCTCTGACAATGGTAGTGAGCAGGGCAAGAGAACAAATGGAAACCTCTGCCATGACTTATGTGCATATCATATTGCATAGATATAAATATACAGCAAAATAATATACTGATATATACATGATATATTATATATTTAATAGACACACACATTTATATACATATATGTACCTATAAACATATAAATGTATAGTTGTAGCAAGGAAGACACAAACATGAATAAGAAAATAAACTTAAGAACAGTTGTCCCTTAGCAGCCACGGGAAGTTTTTCCAGAACCTATGTAAGATACCAAAATATGAGGATGCTCAAATCTCTTCTATAAAATAGCATATAATTCGGATATAATCTGTGCATATCCTGCCATTAACTTTAAATCATTACTAGACTACTAGTAATATTCAATACAATGTAAATAGATTATTAGTAATGTCCAATACAATGTAAATACTATGTAAAAAGCACTTATATCATATTGTTTAGGGACCAATGATAAGAAAAACATTTCTCTACAGGCTCAATATACACGCAATTTTTCCCAAATATTTTCAATGCTTATTTGGTTGAATACGTGGATATGGAATCCAAGGATAAGGAGGGCCCACAGTAAAAGAAATGGTGGTAAGAAAGATACAAACATTAAGAAAAAGAATTTAACTGTATTGTGATGTTTAAAAACATAGGATAATTTTTCTAATCAGTAGCACAAGAAGAAAACATACATTTATGTTTCCCAAGCACCAAGGTCTTAATCATCTCGTTTGCTACAAAAATGATTGTCTATAAGAAAAAAAAATTTGAACAGTTGAACAATCTGCCCAAGGTCACATAACTAGTAAATGGCCAAACTCATTTTCCCCAGGATCATCTGAATCCCAGGCCCATATTCTATTCATCATGTCATGGGAGAGAAACACCATGATTTCCTGAATGGCTGATCCCAACGTAGTTTCCTAAAAAAGTTTCTTTTTAAGACCTTGCTTTTAATGCACGGGTCCATAGCCTCGAGTCAGGAGCTGATGTGTGGTTGGTTAGGTTGGTCACCCTTCATATCTGTCAGTGTATCTTTTCCTGGAAAGCTGCCAAGATGAACCCCAGAGGCAGCAGCATTTCAGTTGTGGGTGAGCCGATTCTTACCTGTGTGCTTCCTAATTCATTTACAAAGCGATTTGGGATCCCTTGGGAGGAAATTTGTCCTGTAAATGTAATTTGTAGTTTCATTCGCCCTATAGTTTGGAGCTGCCTACTGATTTAATTCTTAGTTGTATTTTTAAAAGTGTATTTAAAAAGCATCTTGTATCTAGTGATGAACTTTCTAAACTGCTCCTTCAGAAGTTTCCAAAACAAAGGGGAAGTTTTACAGAATTTTTTACACATGATCATTTCTTACCTCTGGACTTACTTGCGCTTGGTACTTGACATCGCCATCCTACTCCCACCTTTCCTGAAATTGTTCACCGAAATTGCTGTTCAGTGAACCTTTCAGCATAATGGAAGGTAAAGAATGTTTGCCTTAGTCTAAATTTCTAATTTCACAGCTGTTTTCTGCAGTGGCTGGAGGGCCAAAGCCCAGAAAGTTAAATAAACATGGTCTCTTTCCCTCAAGGGACAATAAGATAACATGCAAAGCAAGGTAGTAGCAAAATTACACTCAAGTTAGTATTGGGAGATCTGGTCTATGGTTCTATTATTTTAACTGCATATGGTTTTATAGCCCTAAGCAAATCACTCCAGCAATTTGACACACCATCAATGTGGTGATATGAGGCCAGAACAGTTTCCTTATATGTGAAATGAGTGTTAGATATCCCATAACTCTACGAAGCTTATAAATTATGTCAAGTTTTGTAGATAGGTAACTTTATGGTACACTTGGGTGGATACTATTAGACAGCCCACTGACTGAAACATATCATATCTGTGTGGGACTCTCTACATAGATTTTAGTGCATAAAGGGCCACACAAATAATTTCATCCAGCCTCTAATCTAATACTTGAATTGCCCCCATCCAGTAAGATTCCAGCCTAGTTTAACATGATTTTTAATGTAAGTCAATCTTTTTGTTGCATTTTATCTGACTTTTATACATTTTCCATAATCTGAAAGCTTTTTAATCAATTGTCTTTTACATTACTACAACAAATAGATTTTTGAGCCTACAAACTGTGTTACTTTTAGTTTATAAGACTGATTTTACCCCATTAATGCTTGAAATTTTATGTAATAATTGATGAAATTGAAAATCATAAATATATCATCACCAGCTCTTGTATTCTTCATAACTTTTGGCTCTTCACACTAAATATTTTTGAAATTAATTTTCAGATGGCATTTGGTTAGAATTTTTTCCATCTCCCTTGAAAAAATTCACAGTCCTTTCTACATTGTAAAGTTTAAATGTGGACAAAGAGAATGTCATCATATACCTTTTGGAATAAATTATCTCAGTTGTAGGTATGAAATCAGCAGATTGATTTAAAAATAGGGGCAGAAAGTTATTGAAGTAAAAGATTTCATCTTCTCAAGTTCAGGGTCTCACTGGGATACATCCCGGATTCTTTCCATAAATGAATTATCCAAAATACTGCTCGTTTATCTTAGTAACAATACACTCACTATGATTCATGTGCCTCCTTTTGGGGTTTTACTGTGTTCTCAGATGTGAATAACATGAAAGTCTTTATCATAAACAAAAGACGGAAATGTTACTATATGAAGATGCAGGACAGATTTCTTTGTATTCAGTATCTGATCACACAGTGTCTGAAGAGTGATAAACGTACCTGACTTATAAGGAAGAGTTAAGAGGCAAATTTTTATTTAATAAAGCAAATGGAAAATACATCTGTATTTGAATATTTCTCACAAAGAAGAAAGAAGAATTATTATTATAACTCAAGGATATCTGGGGCTAGTTCATGGGTATTAAGCTGTATTAATTAATTGATATGCATAATTATTTATTCATTATTCAATAAATATTTATTTTTAAATTCCCATCATGTATCAGTCTGGGTGAAATTACCAGATATCAGGAATATGCTATGAGCAAAAGCACATAGGGTTCAGATTTCCATGAATCTGTCACAGAAAGACACTATTCAGATAATCATGCTAATGTATATCAATAACAAATAGATGGAGGTTGTGAGGGAAAAATATCATAGTTCTAGATTTCAGGATAATCAGATGGATGCTCAGTAGCTTTCCAAATGTGCCCAATTAAGCAGTTTGAAAATCCTAGACTGATAGGTCTTTTATTCCTTTGCAAACAGAAGCCACCAGAATGAATCAAGCACACTGCCTTGCTCTCTAACCCTCTCTCAGTACTTCTCTGAGAAAGAGGAATACTGACACCTCAGTTGGCCTCTATGGTGAAGCACTGCTGCGGCTAAGTGAACATATCTTTCACTGTTTAGGAAGCCGTAGGTCTCATGATGAGCCCACACTTTTTTTTTTTTTTTTTTTTTTTTTGGTGACAGAGTCTTTCTATGTAGTTCAGGCTGGCCTAGGACTCTATGCAGCCAGGCTGGTCTCAAACTCTCAATCATGCTCCTGCCTCAGTTCTGAGTGCTGAACTGGTTATATAAGTGGGGTTATAGGTGACACCATAACCACAACTAGTGAGCCCACTCTTGAAGGATCCTAAGAGTTTGTTATTCACATCACTTCCTTTCTTTAATTATATCATGGTGGTAAAGAGAAAGCAGTCACACGTTTCAACCCTAAAAACAACACTACAAATCAGGCAGCTCTCCTCCCCATCAGAGGGCTGTTTCACTACTTCACCACTGCAGAGGCCCTACAAAACTTAAACAAAACTAGAGTCCTGCAAGAGAGACTATCAAATATGAAGTATATGTAGATAAATGTGCAAGCTCTGTGGGGAATATTCCTACTTTCACAATAGGGAAGCTTGTCTTGACCAATCAGTTCTGAGAGCCACAATATATCCCAGCGCAGCCCCTGAGAATGAGCTCAGTGCCCTGCAGAGCAGTTCTTTCTTTGTCTACTGCTTGTACTTTCTGCGAAAGTATTGAATTGGAATCGTGATCAGAATGAGGGCTAGGCATCCTGCAACTCATTCAAGAAATTGTAGGACATTACTTAGAACTCTGACAAAGGTATCAAAACAATCAGGACAGGTGCTTGGCAAAACAACTTCAAAAGGCAGCACTGTATTTCATAAGGTTTTACTTCTGATAAAGTCTTTGGAAGGACTCATTCAGCCTCCAGTCTACCCTCTATTGGTGAGATTGGGAAGTTGAAATTTTTTCCTCAGAGTTCTGTGTAATTTAGATTAGTTATATTAGTTAATTCTGCCCAGTAGATGAACCTCCATTAAGATTTAGAAGCCTTTTGACAGGCAGGGTTTATGGAAAAGTTTTTCCAAAAATAATATCTCAATGTCTGATCTCTTTCTTCTGGTATTAAGAAGCAGTTTTCAGGAGAATTTACTATTGATAACTTTCTGAGGCCTGAAGCAGAGACTCACAGTATTCTTTTTTTTTTTTTTTTTCCCTTATGTGGGTACCAGGAGTCAAACTCAGCACCTCGCACTTGCCAGCAGTGCCTGTGCTGCTGAGAGATATCACTGGCCCTTTTTTTCCTTTATGTGGGTACCAGGAGTCGAACTCAGGACCTCGTGCTTTCCGGGCAGGCGCTTATGCCACTGAGCTATCTCACCGGCTTGAGTATTCTTGAACTAGTAATGGTTTCCAGTGAAATAGGTTATCTGAGTCATTCACTACCCATCCATCCATCATCATCATCTGAAAAATCATTCCTATAAACTAGGCCTAGGCTATTCTTCTTAAATCCTTCCAATGATTTTCATTACCCTAATTAACTGTATTAATTTTTTCTATTGATTATAATTAGAGTGGTTTGTGTTTCCAATACTGATGAAATATTTGTGGCAAAAAGATCACACTCAAGACTCTGAGGGACGGTGAGATGGCTCAGTGGCATAAGCGCCTGCCTGGCAAGAGCGAGGGCCTGAGTTCGATTCCCGGTACCCACATATGAAGAAAAAGGGCACGTGATATCGCTTAGCGGCACAGGTGCCTGCTAGTGCGCGAGGTCCTGAGGTCGACCCCCGGTACCCACACACACAAAAAAGACTCAGGGATTGTCTGCCCTGGTTTGGATTGTAGGTGAAGTGATTTAATACCACTGGAAAATGGGATGCACAAAGCAAAAAACGACAAAAAATGTTACTTAAATTTATATCCCCATCACTGGGAATAAGCAAGTCTTATTAGAACAATGGATTTGTAAAATAGGGTTCTATGGAGACAAACAAGAATACATAGTCTGTAACTGGTCTGACAGTTTGTAACTACATTGTATATAGAAGATAAAGGAGAAGAAGAAGAGGAAGAAGGGAAAGAAATAAGAGGGAGAAACAGGAGTGATGGTGATAAGGAAAAGAATAAGAGGACCAAAGAGGAAAAAGACAATAAAAATAGGAGGAAAGAAAGAAAAAGGAAGTGGAAGGGAATGATGGGGGAGAGGGCAGAGGGTGAATGAGAAAAGAAAGAGAAAGAAAAAGGAAAGGAGAGAGAAAAGGAGGAAGAAATTATAAAAATGTTTTAAATTCTTAGCTTATGGTATTGTCAAGAGCCGGAGTTTTGTGAGCAGGAGCTTTTGTTCTCTCAAGTTAGTAAAGCTAAAAATGCAGGAGAATATGACCAGGTGAGCTGCTGAAATATGGCAAAGATGAAAGTACATCTTCAACAAACCTCTTATATAATATGGGACAATTTTTCAGAAAATCTAGTGTTTCCATTAGAATGATAATTAGGAATCATTTGCAATGGCTTAAAATATTTGGGTAGAAGACTGTTCCCGTACAGATTTGTTTAAAATTAAAAACAAAATCTGTAACCCTGGTCTGTGTGTACTTAATTTCAACTGTTATCACTGTTATGGTTACTGGTTCTCACCCATTTCCCAGTCCTGCTACAATTCCAGACCAGTTTTTCTATGGACATTTTAACCGAGAGACAATGTGTCCCCTCTGAGGTTGCTACACATTTGTATCATGAAGTTCTTTGTGGCATTCCCCTCAAATGTCCAGCAGCCATTTAGGACCTCTGAGTGTGAGGTTAGGAGATAAATGGAATTTCAACTGAGTTCCAGTAAAACAGATCTTGTGAATTTGCAAATGAACCTTGAGGTTATTTTCCTTATTTCTGAATGGGCAGTTGGTATATACATAAACTATAATAACTACAAATTTTAATATTAGCTCTCTGTCTTATACAATAAAGGCTATTTAAATTAAAAGGGCATATTATATGCTCCTGAACCAATTCTTTCCCCTAAACTCAATTTTTGGACAAATTGCAAAAGCAAACACCATTGTCAAAGTCTTGAAGAGACATCAAGTAGTGTTATGGCTTAAATTGTGTCCTCCAAAGAGGTATGTAGATGTTCTAAGCCCCAGTATCTCAAGATGTGACCTTATTTGGAAATAAGGCTGTTGAAGATATAATTAGTTAAAATAAGAAAAGATCACCCTGGAGTAAGATGGACTCTTAATCTAATAATGCAATATAATTAGTATTTCTGTAAGAAGGAGACTAACAACAAGAAAAGTGCCATGTTAAGACACAGAAACACAAAGGTAGAATGCTTTGTGCCTACACAGGTGGTGATATGGAATGATCAACTGCAAGCTAAAGAGAACCAAGGATAGATGGCCATGAGCAGATGCCAAGAAAAGATGAGTATTTCCTGCTATAGGTCTCAGAGGAACTACACACTGGCCAACACCATGAGTATGGATTTCTAGCCTACAGAACTATAAGATGGTAAATTTCTTTTTGTATGCCAATTTTTTTGTACTTGGTTACAGCATTCCTTGGAAACTAATACAACTGTTATTCCTTTCACATCTTCATTTAATTTTCCTTTATCACTAGTGAAAAGCTTAGTTCTTGGAGAAAGATATTGGAATATATTAGCCTATCAGATAGTATCCTCCATTGAAACTGCTTTATCAAATATGGATCCTGGACTAGAGCATTCGACAAAGATTTTAGCAAGCAGTATGAAGTCCCTGAGATGGCAAATTATTTTTAATGGCAATGAATCAAGATTATAGAAATGAATTTTTGTGCACACAGGAGAGCTAGAAGTATCTTTTCACAATCTTATTCATTCCTATGCTTACTTTCTAGTTCTTGATCCTGAGTAAGTCCACAGGGATTTTGATCATGTCACATTTCCACAACACATTACATTTCTGCACTACACTGAAGACATTAAGCTTGTTGGATTTTGTGAGAATATTATGCAAAATACCTTGGCAAGAAAAATGCATGCAAGTTAATAAGTAATAAAATTCCCTTCCCCTAAATTTAAAGGTATGCGAGTTCAGTAAACCTTCTGGATGTCTGCTTTTTTGGGACATGTCAGTTTATAGTTTCCAAGGAATGACACTTGCTACACCTCATACTACCAATGTGGAACTAAGTCATTTTTGGATATGGGGCCCTGCCCTTTTACCAAGTAACCTATGTAACTTACAGTATAGCCTAAGACTTAAATACAGCCTAAGACTCTCACATTTCCTAGTCTGCATTTTAAGTACTCTATCACTTGAACTATAACATTTGGCTGGATCTTAAAATTTCTGTGAAATACTGGATGGGGGCTACAAAAAAATCCATCATACGAGTATTTTGGAGTTTTGAGCAACAGAACACTTTGATCATCATTCACTCTCCACTTGAGATACAACTCTGGATTCTTGCTGGTTCTGGTAGGACTAACCATGTTGGTCATCGTAGAACAAAGGAAGAGGGATTCTACTCATTTTATGTTGAGTGTTATTGATTCCACTAGGACAATTATTAGCATGCACAGTTGCAGTTCATTACCTAGTTGCAGTGGTGTATCTGAGAGTGGGCATAAGATGTCCTAAAGACAAAATAAATTTACATGAGCAAGTGATTAATACAGCACACTGAAACCTGTCTCCCTTTCCAGCCACACTTTTTGTTTCAGGAGAAAGCTTTCTATGACAGATTGTCTGAAGAATAAAAATTTGGAGCCAGGTTTGTCAATGCCCTCCTAGAATATTTGGGATATTTGCTCCTTTCTAGAAATAGATTATTGTTTCTCTTACAGAGTTTTCATAAAAATCGGTATTGTTTATATTTGAAATAAGCAGAATCCCTCCCAGAGCTAATATGGGCCATAACATACATATATAAATTCATAATTTATGTCTCCTTTAAATGTAATATTTTGGTTTGGTTTGTATAGTTGCAGTTGGGTAACTAAAGTCATGGGGCTTCATTTTCACAAATTCACAGATTACTCACAAGGTTGAAGGGATCAGAGATACACTGGAGAATACAAAGTTTGAAATAGCAGTGTAAAAACAAATTTTGAAATGAAAATTATTAGTAGGTAACAGAGACAGTTGCAAAATAGAGATAAATGCCGCAGATGTTCAAAGCACATAGGGTCAGTGTGGCAGATTTACAGGTGTCTTCAGAGTACAGTAATGGGAACTTCGTGACAGGTAAGGCAGAGTTGACTTGGGAACAAAAATATGAAAAATAGCAGGGACCTTTCAGAAGAGAATTGACAGACAAGTATTTTAAATTCGAGATTAGGTTGAATATCACTACGCTTCATGTAGTAAAAAGATTCCATGAAAAAGTATTCAGACTTCCAGAAAATAACTTAAACTTTAAGCATTTCTTTTAAAACACTATCAAATTTTACCTGGAAAGCTAATATTTAATGTACATATAAAAGCAGAAACGGTCTGATTAAACGGGAGAGATGGCAGAAACTAAGAGCTCTCTTGTCTTGCTCTCTTCTCAGCTCTTCATGGTCACAGGCTTAAAAGTCATCAGTGTTTATTCAAATTTTTATTAGGAGCAAGATCAGTCTTATATTTTTAAACAATATTACTGACTTAAAATAAAGGACAAGTTAAATTTTCCCCCTAAATTTATTTGAAAACTGTAAACATAGTTCCAATAAATTCTTCTCCTATCACTTTGATTACAATTTTTGTCTTTTGATTCTTTTTTCAGTCTCATGATTCTAGAAGCACAGCGTAATGTGAAGGTTTGAAGTAAGGGGAAAAGGATGTTTACCAATTTACCTTGGTCCACTGAGACCCACTAGATTTACTTATGCTCACCTTGGAGCAGGACTTAATATTACAGCTAAACCTGTAGTGGTTTCTCAGATTTTTTTTTTTTAATTTTAAAGAGAAAAAAGATAAACAACGAAACCAAGTTTTAAAACAGGTTAGTAGGAAATTTACAATAGTTGAGACATTGCATATTGTTGTCTTCATAGTAATTATTCAGAGTGCAAGATATAGGCATGATATCTTGTCTAAATGTTAGCACAAAACATTCTTTTCAAGGGAATAAGAGAAGCTAGCTGTGTAACTATCTTGTGTATACATGTTTTTTTTCTTTTTCCCTTTCTTTCTTTCCACTTTCCTTGATCACAGTTTCTCTTTTCTTTTGAACAGTTTCTTCCCAATTCACAGTATCTATTATACATTTTGTATCCTATTTACTTGTTCAGTTTCTCACACTAGTGAGACAATACGATTTTTACACATAGAGACTGATTTATTTCACTTATGAATATGGTGTCAAGTTGCATCCATTTACCTATAAGTTTCCAGCTTATCCTTCTTTATGGCTGAATAGTACTCCATTATATTAAAAAAAAACACATCTATTTTTGTCAATTTCTTGGTTGGTGGGCATCTGGATTGTTTCCAAGATTTAGCTATTACCAATTGTGCTGCTATGAACATGGGTACACATATATCGCTGCGGTATGATGTTTTTAATTCTTCTGGGGAAATACTCAGAAGGGGAATAGCAGGGTCAAATGGGACCTCTAACTCTAGTTTTTTGAGGAATATCCACACTGATTTCCTCTGTCTACACTCCCACCAATAGTGGAGAAGTGTTCCTTTTTCCCCACAGCCCTGCCAACATTTGTTATTGGTTCATTTCTTGATAGCAATTCTTTCTGGGGTGAGGTGGAATCTCAGTGTTGTTTCAATTTGCATTGCTCAAATGACCAATGATGTTGAATATTTTTTTCATATATTTATTTGCCATTTGTATTTCTTCATCTGAGAAGTGCATATACATCTCAGAGGCCCATTTTTGGATTGGGTCTTTAAATAGGGGGGGTTGATTTTTTTCAATTCTTTATATGTTCTAGATAGAAGTCCTTTTGTCTGAGGGACAAGTGGCTAAATTTTTTTTCCCACTCTGTGGGTTGTCCTTTCACTGTGTTGGTGATTTCTTTTGATGTGCAGAAACTTTTTATTAAGATGAGATCTCGGTTGTTGATTCTTTGAAGTACTTCCCATGCAGTTTGTTTTGTTCATGAACTCTCTGCCTATCCCTATGTCTTCAAGATCTCTACCTACTTTGTTTTCCAGTAGATTTATTGTTTCAGTTTTAATATTTAGATCTTCTATCCATTTTGACTTTAGTTTTGTGCATGGTGATAGACATGGGTCTAATTTTAGTCTTCGGCATGTGGAGAGCCAGTTTTTCCAGCACCATTTATTAAAGAGGCTATCTTTCTTCCAGTGAACATGTTTGGCCCCTTTGTCAAAGGTAAGGTGGCTGAATGTGTTTGGGGATGTGTCTACATCTTCTATTCTGTTCCTCGGGCCTGTTTTTTTCCCAATAGCATGTTGATTTTATCACAGCAGCTTTGTAGTATAATTTCAGGTCTGGGCTCGTGACGCCCCCTGACTGGCCTTTGTTGCCCAGAATTGCTTTTGCTATTCCAGGTCTTTTCTGGTTCCAAATAAATTTTTTTTTTTATGTGGGTACTGGGAACTAAACTCAGGACCTCGCACTTGCCAGCAGGTGCTTGTGCTGCTGAGTGATATCTCCGGCCCTTTTTTTCCTTTATGTGGGTACTGGGAGCCAAACTCAGAACCTCACACTTGCCAGGCAGGTGCTTATGCCGCTGAGCTATCTCAGCGGTCCTGGTTCCAAATAAATTTTAGGAATGTTTTCTCTAGATCTGTGAGGTATGTTAATGGTATTTTGATTGGGATTGCATTAAATCTGTAAAGCAGTTCTGGGAGCATGGCCATTTTCACTATGTTGTTTCTTCCTATCTAAGAGCAAGGGATATCTTTCCATTTCCTGATATCCTCTTTGATCTCCTTTCATAGGGTACTGTAATTTTCACTGTAGAGATCTTTTACATCCTTTGTCTGATTGATTCCTAAATATTTCATTTTTTTAACATGGTACTGTGAAGGGTGTGCTTTCCCTAATTTCTCTCTCTCTGTGATTTTGTTGCTTGTGTACAGGAATGCTATTGACTCTTTTTTTTTTTTGTGGGTACCGAGGGGTCGACCTCAGGACCTCGTGTGCCAACAGGCACCCATGCCGCTGAGCGATATCACCAGCCCCTTTTTCGTATGTGGGATCCGGGAGTCGAACTGGGGCCCTCGCACTTGCAAGGCAGGCGCTTACGCCGCTGAGCCATCTCACCGGCCCTGCTATTGACTCTTGAGTGTCGACTTTGTATCCCGCTACAGTATTGAATTTGGGTATTAAATCTATAAGTGTTTTGGTGGAGTTTTTGGGGTCTTCTGTGTAGAGTATCATGGCATCTGCAAATAATGATAATTTAACTTCCTTTCCTATCTTTATTCCTTTTATTTTTTTCAATTGTCTAATTGCTCTGGCCAATGTTTCCAGAACTATTTGAATAGGAGTGGTGATAATGGACATCCTTGTCTTGTTCCTGATTTTACAGTGGAAGTTTTCAGGTTTTGACCATTTAGTATGATATTAGCTGTTGATTTGTCATAGATGGCTTTTATCAGATTGAGGTAAAGACCCTCTATTCCAATTTTCTCTAGGGTTTTTATCATGAATGGGTGCTGGACTTTGTCAAAAGCTTTTTCTGCATCTATTGAGATGATCATGTGATTTTTGTCTTTGGCTCTGTTAATATGGTGTATTACATTTATTGATTTGTATAAGTGAACCATCCCTGCATCCCTGGGATGAATCCTACTTGGTCATGTTGTATAATCTTCTTGACAATTTGTTGCATTCTGTTTGCCAGTATCTTATTAAGGATTTTTGCATTAATGTTCATTAGGGAGATTGGCCTATAGTTTTCTTTCTTGGTTGGGTTCTTCTCTGGTTTTAGAATCAGGGTTATACTTGCTTCCAGAAATGACTTTGGAAGTACTGGTTTCCTTTCAATTTCTTTAAAGCGGTTCCGCATTAGTGGCATTAGTTCTTCTCTAAATTTCTTGTAGAATTCAACAGTGAATCCATCAGGGCCTGGGCTTTACTTTGTTGGTAAATTTTTAATTACATTTTCAATTTCATTGGCTGATATTGGTTTATTTAGAATTTTTTTATCTTCTTGATTCAGTTTTGGCAATTCAATTGTGTGTAGGAATCTGGCCATTTCTTCTGTGTTTTCCATCTTATCAGAATATAGGTTCTCAAACATTGATGATCTCCTGGATTTCTGTGGGATCTGTTGTGATTTCCCCCTTTTCATTCCTAATTGCTTCAATTTGTGTTTTTTCTTTCCTCTTTTTGATGAGGTTGGCTAATGGTTTATCAATTGTATTTGTTCTTTCAAAGAACCAACTTTTTGATTCACTGATTCTTTGTATTGCTTTCTTAGTCTCTATTGCACTAATTTCTGCTCTTATTTTTATAATTACCTCCCTTGTAGGAACTTTGGGTTTGATTTGTTCTTTTTCTAGAAGTTTGAGGTTCAACATTAAGTTGTTTATTTGAGCTTATTCTGTTTTCCTGATGTGTGAGTTCATTGCTATGAATTTCCCTCATAGGACTGCTTTCATTGCATCCCATAGGTTTCAGTATGTTGTGTCAGCGTTATTGTTTAACTGTATATACTTTTTAACTTTGTCTTTAATTTCCTCTGTGACCCATTGATTGTTCAGAAGGGTGTTGTTTAATTTCCATGTGTTAATGTAGTTTTTGTGATTTCCTTTGTCACTGATTTCCAGTTTCATTGTGCTATGGTCAGAGAGTATGCATGGGATAATTTCAATTCCTCTGCATTTACTTAAACATGCTTTGTCAGCTAATATATGATCTATTTTGGAGAATATCCCATGTGCAGCTGAGAAGAATGTGTATTCTGATGTTTTGGGGTGGAACACTCTGTAGACATCTACCAAGTCCATTTGTTCACAGGCTTGGTTTAATTCTAATATTTCTTTGTTGATTTTTTGTCTAGTTGATCTATCCCATTTATGAGAGTGGGGTAAGGTCTCCCCACTACAATTGTGTTAGTGCTTATTTGGTTTTTCATGTCTGTTAATATTTGTTTTATGTAGTTGGGTGAACCTGTGTTTGGTGCATAAATATTTATGATTGTTATCTCTTCTTCTTGGTGTTTTCCCTTAATGAGTATGTAGTAAACTTCTTTGTCTCTTTTGATCAGTTTTGGCTTAAAGTTTGCATTGTCTGCAAATAGAATAGCTACCCCTGCTTTTTTCTGGGTTCCTGTGGCATGGAGAATTGTTTACTGTCCTTTAACTTTTAGTCTATGAATTTTTTGGGGGGTTAAATGTGTTTCTAGAATGCAGCATATTGTTGGATGTTGCTTCTTGGTCCATTCTGCCAGTCTGTTTCTTTTGATTGTTGAGTTGAGACCATTTACATTGATGGTTATAACTGATATGTATTGGCTCTTCTTTTTCATGTTGTTTCCTTATTGTTTGTTCCCTGTCTTTCTGTTCTGTTTAATTGCTTGCCCTGCCTGGCAGCTTCTTTCTATTGGTGTTTCTGGGCTTGTGGTCTTTGTTATCTCTAATATGTCTTTCAAAACTTCTGTAGAGCTGGTTAGGTGGTCATACATTTCTTTGGTTGTTCTTTGTCATGGAAGTATCTTATTTCTCCATCCATTTTGAAAGATGGTTTTGTGGGGTACATCAATCTGGGTTGAAGATTGTTTTCCTTTAGGGCTTGAAATACTTCACACTCTTGATTTTAGTGTTTATGTTGAGAAGTCTGCTGTGATTCTGATGGGCTTTCTTTTATAGGTGATATGTTTCTTTCCTCTAGCTGCTTTAAATATCTTGTTCTTGTGCTGAATTTTTGTATTCTTGATTATTATATACCTTGGTGTAGATTTAATTTGGTCATGGCCACTTGGAGTTCTATATGCCTCATTTATTTTATTTCAAGTTCTTTCTCCATGTTTGGGAAGTTTTCTGCCATTATTTCTGTGAAGGGGTTTTTAATGGCTTTTGTGCTGTCTCCAGCTTTCTCACTGATTCCAATCAATCTTATGTTGTTCTTCTTTTCTTTGTCTTATAGCTGTTGGATTGATTTTTCGTGGTCTCTTGAGATTTTTAAGATATCTTTCTGGGCCGGTGAGACGGCTCAGCGGCTTAAGCGCCTGCCTTGCAAGCGCGAAGGCCCGAGTTCGACTCCCGGATCCCACATACGAAAAAGGGGCCGGTGATATCGCTCAGCGGCACGGGTGCCTGTTGGCACGTGAGGTCCTGAGGTCGTCCCCCCGGTACCCACAAAAAAAAAAAAAAAAAAAAAAAAGATATCTTTCTTTTCCCGGTCACTAGTTGCATTCCTGTCTTCTAGATCTGATATTCTATCCTTGCCTTCATTCAATCTGCTGTGCATACTTTCAGTGGAGTTGCTAATCTCCTGCATTTCTGTTTGGATCTGTTTCACTGATTCCATTTCTTGTCTATGTTTGGCATTCATGGTTTCCATCATTTTCCTGAGCTCCTCTATTTGTTTATCTCTGTCTGCTTTAATGTCTTTTATTTTGATCGTCATTTCTTTTTGCACCTTAGATATTATTTTTTCTATGGCCTCTTCCATTTGTTTTTTCACTTCTGCTGCTATCATTTCAGAGAGTTACATTTGTCGGCTTCCAATTTCCTCTATCTCTTTGTGTTCTGGACTTGTCCTGGGAGGGCTGGACATTTGGGATTGTACTGTGCACTAGGAAGAGCTTAACAGGAGCTCTCCAGGCCAGAACCCACGTATGAACCTCTGGAACCACACTAGCCAAGTGGCCCAGGGTCTGCCTTTACCACCCTTCCCCAGCTTTAGGCAGCCAGCATGGAGAAAGACTCCACCTATTTAGATACGAGGCAGCAAGTGAGTACAAGACTGGACGTTGCAGAGCACACAGATACACAGTGGCCTTATAAAGAAAGGAAATAAGCACGAGCATTTTTCATTCCATCTGTGGAGATCAACCCTTAGCCGAGAGGAACTTTGCTAGGAGGGCAATGGCATCACCTCTAATGCCACAGACACCTGAGGTATGTAGTGCTGGAGAACCCTGCAATGCTCACAGAACCCGAGCCTAGTTTGGGAAGCTGCTGGCTTAGTGTGCTACGGCATTGCCTAAAAGAAAGCACACGGAACATGCTGTATCCTCCCCAGCCTTCTCTTTTGCTACATGGAGCCAATCTTAAAACCTTGCCCATGTAGGGTTCTGGGAAGCAGTCAGGTTCTGCAAACAGTAAGTCCTGCAGACCAAATCCCACAAGACTCAGTCAGTAACACAAAGTCTCCCAGCAAAGAAAGCCCAAAGAGATGATTTCATGGCTGAATTTTGTCATAATTTTGAAAAAAAAATTGTTTTCATGTTGTTTTGAAATACTGAGAGGGAAGCATTCCACATTCGTTTTACAAGGCTAGTATTACCCTAACACCAGAATCAGACAAGGACACAATGAAAACAAAAACAAAAACAAAAAACCCAGCAGCAATAACAGCAACAACAACAAAACTACAGACCAATATCCTTAATGAGCAAGATGCCTAACAAATATATTAGCAAACTGAATCCACTTACACATAAAAAATGTATTTACCATGAGCAGTGAGTTTTACTCTAAGGGTGGTTCAACATATGCAAATCAATTAACATGATATGGCACATCAACAAAATGAATGATAAAACCATATGAAAATTTCAAGAGATGCAGAGAAAGCATTCAATAAATTTCAACAAGCCTCCACCAAAAAACTTTTAGAACTGATAAGTTCAAAAAGGTTATAGGATATTAAAAAATCAATGAATAAAATTCAATAGATTTTTTATACCAAAAAACAAAATTGCTAAAAAAAGTAATCAAGAAAGCATCCCATTCACATATCTAATGAATAGATAAAATATCTAGAAATAATTTCAATCAATGAGGTAAATAATCTCTATAATGCAAATTATAACACAAGGATAAAAGAAATTAAAAAGGACACACATGTGCACACACACACAGAGTCCATGGTTAAGGATTGGAAAAATTAATATTAAAATGCCCAAAGCAATTGCACAGATTCAGTGCAATTTCTGTCAAATTACCAGTGACATTCTTCACAGAGCTTGAAAAAACAGTCCAAAATTCCTATGGAGCCAGAGTGGATCTTGAACAGGTAAAACAATCTTGATCAAGAACAAAGCTAGAGGCATTATAATATCTGGCTTAACATACTGCAAAGGTACAGTTACCAAAACAGCATGATGTCAGCATGAAAACAGACACATAGGCAATGGAACAAAACATAGATCCCAGAAACAAACCCAGATATTTACATCAAGTGATTTTGACAAAGGCATTAAGGATATACATTGGCGAAAGGAAAGCCATGTTGATAAATTGTGCTGGAAAAACTGGGTGTTCACATGCAGAAGAGAGACACTTAGACCCTTCAACATATTAAAAAAATGAAAAAAATAATAGATCAAACACTTGAATGTAAGAGCTGACACTCACATTTCAAAAAGAAGAAAAAGTAGGGGAAATGCTATAGGACATTGTTCTGAGCAAAAGTTTTTAGACGTAGCCCCCAAAGCACAGGTAATAAAACCAAAAATTGACAAATGAGATCACAGCAAACTAGAGTTTCTGTATAGCAAAGAAAGTGATCAGCAGAGCGAAAAGATAATATGCAGAATTTATAGAATGGGAGAAAATATTTGCAAACTCTTTGATTAATTTCCAGAGTATATAATTAATTTCCAGAGTATATAGGGACCTTTAATAATAGCAAACAAAATCAAGCAATTTGATTTAAAAATGGGTGAATTATTCAAATAGACATTTCTCAAAGAAGAAATATGAGTGACCAAAATGTATATGAAAATGTACTTAGCATTATCAACATTACGAACCACCAGTGAAATGCAAATCAAAGCAACAGTGAAATGGCAACTCACCCCAGTTAGAATGGCTACAATGAAAAACAAAAATTAATGGCTGGTGAGAAGGTAGAGAAAGGGGAACTCTCATACACTGTTGGTGGGAATGTAAGTTAGTACAACTAGCATGGGAGATACCCTCCAAATAAAAATCTAGAAAAAGAACAATGATATGACCCAACAATCCCACTATTGGATGTATATCCAAAGAAAGTGAAATCAGTATATCAAATAAACATCTGTGCTCACATGTTTATCGCACCACTATTCACATAAGCCAACATATCAAGTCAACCCCGGGTCTACCAATTTATGAAGAAAATGTGGTATTTACACAGAATGGAATATTATTCAGCCACAAAAATGAAATTCTGCCACTTGCAACACATGGATGGTAATGGAAGACATTATATTAAGTGAAATAAGCCAGGCACATGGACACAAATACCACATGTTCTCACTCACATGTGGAAGGCAAAGTTAAGAAGTAGAGAACAGAATGCCAGAGCCTCAGAACGGTGAGGGTAAAGGAGGGATAGAAAAAGTCTGGTTAATGGGGTGCACCTGGAGTTAGGAGAAATAATGTCTTATGTTTTATAGCTGAGCACAGTAAGATAATTATAGTTGGTAGCAATTACTTCAAATAGCTAACAGGAATTTGAATTTTCTCTGTACAAAGAAATAAGTCTGAAATGATACATAGGCCGATTACCCTGATCTGGTCAATCACACATTATGTCTAGTGGTACCAGCCTTCACGAATGCTTTTGTTTGGAAACAATTTGGTTCACAGACAGAAGCATTTAGCAAAATTTCATTTTTGTTTGCAAACAATGCATCTGGTGACAAACATGACCATGGCCATCTTTCCCACACAAATACAAACATGGCCATCTTTTCCAAAATTGTAGAACAAATTAAGTTCGCAAACTGAGGTTGAAATGCCATGTTGTAACCCTTACGTATTATTACTGTGTGCCAATTAAAATGCATTTATAAAAAATAGATGAATGTTATTTTCCATAGCCTTTTTTTTTTTTTTGTGAGTACCGGGGGTCGACCTCAAGACCTCGCGCACCAGCAGGCGCCCGTGCCGCTGAGTGATATCACCGGCCCTTTTGTCGTATGTGGGATCCGGGAATCAAACTCGGGCCCTCGCGCTTGTCAGGCAGGCGCGTACGCCGCTGAGCCATCTCACCGGCCCTCCATAGCCTTTTGTGCTATGATCTCTCATAATTTATCTGACGATCACCCAAAACTTTGAATCCTCATTATCTCTCTCATAGCCTAGTGACAGTAGCTTCCTAAATAAAGTGTTTCTGATGTGTAACTTATCTAAAGTACAAACAAGTTCATATTTACGTGTCATTGATACATAAGCTTTCACTGGAGACCACTCCAAAATTTAGCTATTTAAAATAATGATTTATTTAGCAGAGAGACTCTTGAGAGATCTACGTGACTCTTGTCTGAGCCAGTTCTGTTAATTACTGCTGGTGTCTCATGGATTTGAGGCCACAGGCAGACCATTTTGTGGCTGAATAGCTTAGGGTAGCCTCGCTGGCTCTCAGCCGGGGCCACCAGAATAACTGGGCTTCATGCATGGTGATGCATCAGATTAGCCCAGGATATTTCCCACAGTGGTTTCAGAGCTTTAAGAACAGAAGGAAGGAAAGTTTTTGTGTGCACTTGTCATACTTCCTAATGAGTCCTAGGCTAAAACTTGTCAAATGATCAAGCCTGGCTTTCGAGGGTAGAGAAACAGACATCATATTTTGCCAGGAGAAGCTACAGAGTCTTTTTATTGTGACATGCATGAATATTCATGCAGCTTAATTCGTAATTACCAAAATGAGTTATCAAACGATGAAAGAAGTGCAGGATTCTGAAATGCAAATTGCTAAATGAAAGAAGCCAATCTGAAATGTCCTTATTACATATTATATGATTCCAACTATATGATATTCTTGAAAAGGCAAAAAAAGTATGAAACCAAGTAAAGATCAATGGATATTAGGGATCTGGAAGAAAAGAATGAAGAATGGGGAAATTTTAGGGGAGTGACACTGTTCTATATGGTACCGTAATGGTGTATGCATTTATCAAAACCCATAGGATGTACATTACAGAGTGAACTCAGATGAAAACTACTGACTTTAGGCTACAGCGAGTCAACGTTGGTTCCTCAGTTATAACCAGTGTATGACAACAATGCAAGATAATAAAAGGAGAAGCAGTATGTTCTGGGGCTTGGGGGAAGGAGAAGAAGCTTATGGAAAATATAAATTTAAAATACTTTACAAAAATCTATTTTTAAAGAGGGAAGACTCAAAAGTGCATAATATTGAGAATTGTGATTACTTATACAATCTACTTTAGCCTCTAAGAGCATTCAAAAGATGCCAATCCTAATTCTCTCCAGTCCTCTTTCCTTGCCACCTGGTCCAGAGACCTAGAAACTTCTGACTGCATTTCTATGTATTTTTCCTCTCTTAGGTGGGAAACTCCAACCTCTCGTTTTCTGCACATCAAAGTTCTTTTCATTTCTTAAGCAAACTCCCATACTTTTTCCATGAATGCTTTCAGCATCTTTTGGTTTAAAGCAATCTCTTCTTCCTCTGCATTTCGGCAACCTCCCTTAAGTGCTATTTATTCTGGTTGACCTTTTACGATAGTCTTCTCATTTTTCTGTGGCCTTTGAGGGTCAGTCCCTTAATTTTCTTTGATTCCACTATAATGCTGAGCACAGTGCAAGGAATATAACTTGAATTCATTGAGCATTGATGGGAGACAGTAATTAAGTGTAGAAGGGATGTGGCAATTTAATTATGAATGTCTTGGTTTTTGGCCTTTTTCTGTAAGTAGTTTGGGCTTTCTGGCTTTCCTTCACTGCTAATGGTACAAATGCCATTTTATTTTTAAAATATAAAAATAGTGTGGGCAAAAATTTATTATATTACACAAATGATAACAGCAGTAAATGGGTTCATGTAAAGTATATGGCAGAAGGGGAATGAAATTTGTTGACTATAAAGAATATTATACTTCATTTATGACTTATAAAGGAAGGTACATATAAATTATTAGCTATTAGAACCAGCAAATTTCTACTGTAATTGACAATGCTAATCTTATCAACACAGCATTAGGCATAGTTTCAGAAGAATGAATTTAGTGGTCAATACTATGTCATTTTGGGTTACATTTTTCTTTATTACTATGAGAATTAGAAAAATGAGGATATGTGTTTCTAATTTTAATTGATAAGCAGATCACTTTCTGCCAAGTCTTGAGCTTTCGTGGTCCCAGGTCTACTCACTTTTTCAACATCCTATCTGTGCAATTGAAATAAAATGATTAATTTGTCTTTTAAGCACAGGATCTTTTTTTTTTTTTTTTTTTTTTGGTGGGTATCAGGAGTCGACCTCAGGACCTCATGCGCCAGCAGGCACCCATGCTGCTGAGCAATATCACTGGCCCTTTTTTTCCTTTATGTGGGTACAAGGAGTCAAACTCAGGACCTCAGGCTTGCCAGGCAGGCACTTATGCCGCTGAGCCATCTCACCCGCCCGTGAGATCTGTGTTTTAAGGGCACACTGAGAAGGAAAATGGAAATCAATTTCATGGATGAATCCCAGAAGGGTGCTGGCTCTTTCCCTTCAGGAAAGTTCCTATCTCCGAGCTTCAGGCACCTGGGAGAGAATGGACATGATGGATAAGGGAAATTGTGACCTGACTTGAGCTGTAGTTTTAATCTGGTAATAATAATTGATACGACTGAAGGCAAATCTAATGTTAAATTGGTTGAGAAATACACAGCAACTTAGGCAGAGTTACCCTTACTCAAAGTTACACACCTGAAAGGAAAAGGGAGCCAGGATCCAATCTTGCCACCCTGGGGATGAAGCAGGCTCTGGTGAATCTGAGGAGGGAGCAGCTCCATTGATGAGATCCCTGTCCTCCCCACCAAAGTAGCTAATAGCTTCACATGAAGCCCTGATCTTTGTACTATAAATTTTGCTGTACAAATATTTATAGGTTTGTTCTCAGTGAGTCCTGTTTATTTGTACAAGGGCCATCAAAAATATTGTATTTTAAGGTATATACATAAGACTAAGATAACTATAGAAAAAGTAATCCATAGTAATACTGTTTTAGTCAGGGTCTACAAGGGAAAAGATTTAATACAGGACACATAATTTATAGGATTATTCTATAATATTCACCCAAAGAATTAAATGCAAAAGAGTGTGGGAGATCCGTCCACACACTAGCGACCCAGAGAATCCTGCCGAGGGGCCTGAATCCCACAGCAATGTCCTACAAGAGTCCAGCTGAAGACCTACAGCCTATGGCAATGTTCTCCATGAGTCCAGCTGGAGGCCTAGAGCCCAGAACAATGTCTCATGCAAATCTGTTTCAAGGATCTGTGCCAGCAGGCTGAGGGATCTGCACTGGAGCTAGGAAGCAACGCTCAAAGTAAGGACAAGCACTCCCCCAAAAAGTACCACAGCCATCCTCAGTGACAGCAAGGACTCGAGCTCCTCCAATGATGAGAACAACCGAGTTCATATCAGGAAAGCCAGTGCAACAAGCTTCTCTAGGAGGATCAACAGCACACCCTCTTCCCCTCCAGTTCTCTTTTTATGCTGTTGGCAACAATTCTCAAGTGAGCCCTCCACACCCAGCACCACGCTGATTCCGATCAACTGGGTGTTACAAGTTGTCTGTTAATTAATCTACCACAAATACATAAGATTCTTGGGTTAATGGAGGTGTCCCATAATGCAGTAAAAAATTATTAGGAGGACTATGATACACGTAGGCTCAAGTGGCTATCCACATCCCATATGACAGCTCTACCCAATAGAGCGGACATATTCTTGAGAAAGACAAGCCAGGTTAGGAGAAGCTCCACAGATTCACTGACACAATAATTTTGGTTAAAAACATGTCATCCAATTTTTTGTCCTCAATGACAGAGCCCAGGGGCCACAGATCCATGCCATTGCTATTGACACCAGCACAGTCAACTGTATCCCCTTCCTCCTTGCACATAGAGCCTCCAGCCTTAACAGGTAGAAAGACAACATTCTCCATGTCCTGAATCACAATTTAAAATTTTACCTTATTTAGTTGTTATCACTATTAAATGAGCCAGTCTTTAGTGAGTAGCACATGAAAATCTCACCAAAATGCCTGCATCTGCTCATACTTTTAATCTACTGCCCGCCTCCAAGGTAATATATAATCCAGTACTTATGCATAATAAATCAGGTGTGGTGTAATTAAGAGCTGATATTTCAATGAGATGAGACTGGGTTTGAATGCCACTGCCTGACAACCATCAGTTTAACATCCTTGAATCTCTTTACCTGTAAAATGGGGCGGTAATATTTACCTCATAGAATTGTTATAGGGGATTAAAGTGTGTAGGAAAGCATAGGCGATGAACAAATTTCAATACCTTTTGCCATTTTCTCCCAAACCTCCACTAGGAGAGTCTGCACTCCACACACGAGGATGCCACGCTTGAGTAAGTGGGCTGCAGCTGCAGATGTCACTTCCCACCCTGAATGACTGATGGAAACTCATTATCTGCTCCCAAGCAGCAGCTGCTTTTGATCACCACACAAGTGTTCCCTGGAATGTGCTGTTAGCAGATAGCGATGCTTTATTGCCCACACTCTGCTGACTGTTTCTCTGGTTTGAAGAAACCCAAACAAAATGTCTGAACCTAAGCTGCCAGTCTATGCAGAATATGGTCCTAGATAGGTAAGAATGTGAATGAACCCCAACTACACCAATTCCAGCAAATTTATCCATTTACACAGCCCTGAACAGCAGTCATTATAGTTATATACCAAAAAACTACCCTAACATTTGGGTTTATCTTTAAAGCCAATTACAGTTTTACCTTGGTTTATGAGCATAATTCATTCCAGAAACACGCATGTAATCCAAAGCACTTGTATATCAAAGCAAATTTTCCCACAAGAAATAAGGGAAACTCAGATGGTTCATTCCACAACCAACAATATTCATATAAAAATGATTACAGGGCCGGTGAGATGGCTCAGCGGCTTAAGCACCTGCCCGGCAAGCGCGAGGGCCCGAGTTCGACTCCCGGAACCTACATACGAAAAAGGGGCCGGTGATATCGCTCAGCGGCACAGGCGCCTACTGGCGCGTGAGGTCCTGAGGTTGACCCCCCGGTACCCACAAAAAAAAAAATGATTACAATACTGTAATATAAGACAAAATAATAAAGAAAATTCAAAATATAAAAAATAAATTAACCAGCAGTTACCTTTGAAAAACTTTGTGGCTGGTGTGAGAAAGATGAGGGGAGGGTTACTGTGTAGGATGACTTTCATGGAATCATTGTTATCTGTTGGCTCAGTGGACTTTCTTTTCATGCAGTTTTAACAAGGAACCTATCCAATGACATTTGCTTTTGCCTCCTTTTGAGGATTTCGCAGAAATGTGACATTGCATTGTCATCAAACAAATTCATTGCTCGCACTGCCACAGGGTTATTCACGTGGTGTTTTCTACAAAATTTTGCACTATTTCCCACATTATACACATGACCCTAATTCATTTGAAGTGGAGGATTCCTTTGCCTTTTCCTCCACCTCCTCCTCTGCAGATGAAATCTCCTCCATAACCTCTTGCTGCTGGGAGAAGATCACCCACAATCCCACAACAAGAGAGAGAGAAGAACCATTGGCTCAGTTGTGATCATGTGATGCCCGGTGTCATGTACTCGTATTGGAAGATACTGCTTGTTTATCAAGTTAAAATTTGTTAGGAATGTTGGCTTGTCTTGCAGAACACTCTCAGTACAAGTTACTTGCATCCAAGGTTTTACTGTACATTCTTAAAGTGTTTTGCAGGTTTGTCTCCAGAAAACTTCCAGCCACTCTGAGGATATAAGCTATTGTGTGACTTTTTAATCTCTATTATTTGATTCAGCTGCTGGGCATGAAATTTTAAGTGAACACACAAACTTGCTTAGTCTATTTTCTGGATATACCTTCTGCAAAAACTTCTACTCTGAACCTTTTACCTGTTTTCCTTTCTCTTTCTGCTATTTTTCCTTTCTTCCATTGCTGGATTCTGCCTTCCACTAACTGCTACAACTTCAGAGAAGCAAGTGGTAAGCAAGTGGCCATGGAAACATCTCCAACTGTGCAATTCCAAAGTCTCAGGGCATGGTGGTGGGACATGGAGAGAATGGAGCCTTCCTAGGAGGTGAGGCCACAGTGTGTTTCTACCTTCTGGGAGACCACCGGTGGCCTCCAAACAAGAACATATTCCTGGCATGCACTGGGCTCCAGGCCCCTGATTAGACTCACTGAGATCATAAAGGAAAGAGACAGTGAACCTTCCCCCTGGAGGCTCTGCCTGGCAGCTGCTTGAGACAACAGGGGAGTTAGATGAGTTGGAGGATGTCACATCAGAATCCATCCTACTCAAGAAAAGCTCATTTTAAGCTGGCAAGTATTCTGTCTGTTAGCACAGAAAATATTCATTCCTGGAGAAATGGAATTGAGAGTTAACCAGATCCAGGGCACCCAGAGGACCTTGTAAATCACAGAGCTGCTAAGCAATCTGGAAACTGCTGAGAACAGTGGGAGATGGATTCCAGCCACAGAGCAGCACAGAAGCCTTTTGTAAGCTGAGTGAAGGTAGATGCTGTGTAATTGCTCCGCAGAGGACGAAAATCCAGGACAGCAATTAAAATGAAGCTGCAGCTAAGTCCTCCTGTTGTCTTTACTGAGTCCTTCCTTTAATTTTTTCTTTCTTTTTCATTTGAGGATATTGTCTGATCAAAAGGAAAATCCATTTCACCAGCGTGGGGGTGGGGATGGCACGGGAGGCAGGCAGCCCGGGAAGGCTCAGAGAGCTCTTGGTCAGCTCTGCATCGGATCGGTCCCTGTGTCTGGTCAGAGAAGAGCTCCGCACAGCAGGCCGTTCCACTCAGAGAGAGTGTGGAGCGTGATTTCCCCAGTTGTCGCCATTATTTCTGAAATGCAAACTTGTAAAGGCTGATTCCTGTGCTTGCATTTAGGAAAGAACCTGAGCCCTCGGACACAGTCACAGCTTTGTGGTCCGGGTTTTCTTTTGTGAGTTCACTCTCCCTGGGATAACTAGATTCTCCTAGAAACTAAACTGAAGCTGGAAGATTAGTCTTGGTGGGCTGTATGCCAGTCATTTCATACACACCTTTGAAGGTGGATGTGCGACAGGCATTTCTTATTATTTATAATAACACTTTTATTACTGTGGCTCTTCCAAGAATTTTTTGATTTCAGAGTACTTTAGAAAGCTCCTGCTACTCATCACAGCTTATTTATTTAGAAATTGGGTGAAGTAATATGCAAATAAGCCATCTAAAGCTGTCTTTTAAAATTATACTTTATCCATGTTTCCATTATTACATTTTTAAATTGCTATCAGCAATTACTTTCCTGTTTCATTGAATTATATTCATTCACTTTAAAGGCAGATTTTAAAGTTGTAACTTAAAGTATTAAACACAATACTTAGAAGCAACTTTAACATAGGAGAAAGAATTCCAGATTTGAGACAAAATTACCAGCTTCTTTTAGATGTTCGACTTTATAAAATATTGATCTTTCCAGCCTCAGTGTCCTTATCAATAAAGTGAGGATAATGTGATATTTGACACAAGGAGGGAGGCATAGGGGAAGGCATTAGAAGTAGGGACCAAACCATAAGAGCACAGGAGGAGTGTGTAGTTCCTGTGACAGGTATGGGCTTGAGGCTGCACTCTGGAGTTCTTGGGGAAGTGTGTAAACACAAACAAATAAAAATAACAGCAGCTATTTGTAAATGGATGGTAGGGACCAGACACTGGGTTTCTGATGCTCAATTATTCATAGTAATTCTGTGTGAGAGGTATTTTTGTCATTATTTTATAAATGCAGAACCCAAGGCCTCAGAAAAGGTAAAGAACTTCCCCATGAGTAGTCAACAATTCACATATAGAGAAGATTTCTGAGGTCCAGCGTCATTGATTTCTGTGCTGTACCATAGCAAATTAATCGAAGAGACTATTGCTTATGCTTCTCTAGTTAATTTGGCTCATTTTTGTGGTTTGTCCTTGGCTTAGTCAGCATATACTGTGTTCCACTGACTCACAATGCTGTCAGTTGTAGATTCAGTGTTATGTTATATACCAGAAGAGAAAAATGCTGTTGATAAAACTGTGACACATTGTTTTCTCCCTTAGACTTCTTATTTTCCATCTATTAAAAGAGCTCCTTTAGTTTTTTTTAGACATTCATTTTGTTGAGATGGGGTCTCTGTTGCCCAGAATGAAGCTGAACTCGGAGCTCAAGCAATCTTCTGGCCTCAGCCTCCCTAGGAGCTGCGACTACAGCTACACACCACTGTGCCTGGTTAGAAATTCATTTTAAATTATATGTTAATTTTGTCTTAAAATCAACAACATCAGTGAACTATGTTGGCTAAGAATTCCTAAAATTTCTCAACATCCAGAGTGTGAATTTTCCACATTATTTTTCATCAAGGTGTATGTTTATTTGAATATTTACTTTTGTCTTACCAAGGGCCAAAATATATTTGAAGTCCACTGGTACTGGCTCCTAAGTCAGCTTTACAATGATGTAGAATTATTCTAACTTTCGGGTCCATATGGAACTTGCACAAGTCACTTGATCCACGCTATTTTCACCTCCTACTACACTCATTTGTATCCTGCAGGTTAAAGTGTCCTTGATTATCCTCCAATTTGCTGAAATTTAATTTTACAAGTTTCCATGCTGGAACTTCTGATATTTTCTGATAGAATAACACTTTCATGACTCCAGGGAGACAAATTAGGTGGTCATTAGGCAGAACTTGTATCTCAATTACAGACATGTTAAAATGTAAGAAAAAAACACAGGCTTTTGGATTCCTGGAATACGGTAGGTTAAAAAGTTTTGCCTGAACATCTTCGCCAAGTGGGAACAGAATCATTATTAGACTGCCGAAATGTACATCCTGTTCTCACTCACTACGTACCCTGTAACAATTTACCTCTCTTTCCCTACTTTTCCCTCTTCTTTGGTCCATTTTTTTCCTTTACTGAGGGTCTATCTTGAACCAGATATTATTAAAGGTGTTTGGAAATCAGTGAAAAATAAAATAAAGATCATACCTTCATGGTGCTTGAGTTTAGGAAAAGGGAAACTTTTGGGTAATTATGGGGTTAAATGAAGGTATTTTAGATGAAGAGAATATCTCAAGTCAACAATGTTGACATAAAAATGTATGTGTCCTTACTATTGGTTTGGATTTTTTAGGAAGAACTTGCTGAACTTGAAATTGTTTATTTATATTTTATATTAATAAATTGTGTGTGTATGTGTGTCATAGGCTTTAAAATTAAAATACAAAGGAAGGTATTTTCTATAGAATATCATGCACTCTTCAAGGTGAAGAAGAAAAATGTCTACTTAAAATTATGATCAGTGAAATGCAAAATGGGCAATTGCGTGGAAAATGGAGCGTAAATGAGGTTTATAAAATTATCTTGGTGATATTTCTCTAAGGTGTTGTTTGTAGCCCAGATGACCCTCCCATTTAGCACATGAATTATCGGTTAAATAAGTTGCCTTCGGAGTTACTCTGCTGTCATTCAGGTGCATTATGGATGTTATTTTTTCTCCTTTAAATCCTCAGAGAATATATATCATCCCAGA
The DNA here is from genome assembly GCA_028451465.1 of Erethizon dorsatum. Taxonomy (NCBI): domain Eukaryota; kingdom Metazoa; phylum Chordata; class Mammalia; order Rodentia; family Erethizontidae; genus Erethizon; species Erethizon dorsatum. The sequence goes on from CM051831.1 coordinate 75,777,369, forward strand.
ATGCACACAGTCATTTTGAACTTGAAATATTTCCTTGGATTCTTCATACAAAAAATCTATTTTTTGTACAGGGAATATTTTTCCTTTGCTTGGTATCACAGGCTGAAGAGTGCATCATTTCTCAGAAACTTACATTTAAATGAATCAGTGTGCTAAGTTTGATTTACCTCTATCCCTCCACAGCCACATATAGGAGTTTGCATTAATCAGATTAATTATAAAGGGATTAAAAGTGCTAGCCTCTAAGTGAGGGGCATGTTAGTGGTATTAAACATTGCATTTGGAGTGATCATCCTTGCATATTAATTATAAACTGGCTGAGACTGCAGACCAAGTTCAAGGAAACGATACTCTAACAATGTGTTACTTCAATTTTGACGATATTGTGAAGATGGAATTATATTGCAAAGTATTTTCATATCAAACCACACCTTAATTTAGACTGATGATTCCCAATCCTTGAAATCCACTATCACTGATAGTAACTGCAAGATTCTATAATGCTGTTTATAAGTTACATATTAAGACAGCAGAAGATGGATTTATTTACAAAATTGAATTTGTAGTGTGTGTAACAGAAAGCTCATGTCATTAGTTGTATTGGTCATCAGACAATTTATGTCATCCTCTATCTGTTGTGTGAATAAGACTTGCATTAAGAGTACAAAAGTGGAAGGGAAGGTAAGAAAGCAATTACCAGTAACATAGTTCTTTGCTACAACTACTTTTTTTTTTTTTCCTGCAGCATAACTGATGTCACTTATGGACTTCATACTGCAGATGATTATTTTTCCTTTGTTAAACCTGGGTGTAAAAGTAAGAATGTGGTAAAACTGGCAATTGTTTTGTTTGTCATATTGTTCATCCAATGACTTTTGAGCCAAAGAATCAGATACTCAAACAGAAAAAGAATCTTAAAGTTCTCTGCCTCTGGATGGGAACTTGGGCAGAACACATAAAATTTTGGCTCTCTCATAGCTAATAAATAATCCTAAAGGCACAGGAAATCATAGTCTCAATTCAGTAAGTGTCCAGTCCAATACAGTAACCCACCAATTCAATCTTTATTGTAAAGAACATATTTCTTTTTCGACTTTGCTCTAACTAAACTTTGGGTACAGAAATGAACCCTGATTGCTTTTTCTCCAATTCCAGCTCATCCTTTCTGTCTGTAGCTTCGATCTTTTAGGGTTTGAGCAGATGGGAAAAAGAGAAAAGAGTAAGGAAGTAGGAAAATTCTTACTTGCTGATGCCTTCAAGGTCTCTGGCCTGGGAAGATGTTTAAATCTTTTTCATTTAATTATTTAAATTTTTCCCAACATAGCTTATCAGGTCATTTAGTTGCAATATGCAAAGTACAAGGGAAATGAGTAACTGAATTGGAAGAGATAATTTCACCTGAGATGTCCTTCCATCAGTCTTCCTGTACTGTCACCTATGTCCACATTACTGTTAATTACAGTGGACAAGAGAAAAGATAAATGCAGATATAGTGAATAAATACGATGAAGGAGATTGTATGATCCTTTTGCCTATGGCAAACCTTGACATTAGTATCAGACATCAGTCCAGGCCTGACTTCAGCTGAAATTAGCAAAGTCTATACCTGGAGATCATTTCCAGGAATAAGCACAAACAGCTAGGCCAAGATTTTCGCAAGGACTAATCTATTAGACTAGATACTAACAGCAAGTCAGCAGCTCTCAGCTACTGTTTTCCCAGAATGAGAAAAGCTACTGTTTGTAATTTTCATATATTTTTTACAAGAACGTATTTCTTTTATTACTGTTTCCATCTTTTAACTTACCCTCTCTATTGGATTGGGTTTCCCAGCTCTGTAATAATCTAATCTGAGCTCACAGTGAGACTCAGTCATTTCCTCTGTCATGCGTGCATTGTATTCTTTGAAGGACAACTGCTGTAACTAGTACTGCCGCCATTTTGCAGATAAGGTCACTGAGGCTCAGTGGTTTAAGTGATGTGCTCTAGGCTGCACTGGGAATACACAGCAGATCCATATTATTCATTTAGAAGTTCAAGTTTTGCTCATTTCCAAGGGCCATGTCTTTTCATTAAAATCAGTTTACCTGTCCTTGAAGAATGTCCTGTGCTATTGGAGAACACAAAAATGCTGTGTACCCCCTACCCCATTCCTCCTCACACCATCGCCGCCATTGCTTTATTGAGAATGTGCTGGATAGTTAGGGCATGCAGAGCTTGCAGGGAAATTTGGTGAGGCATGTCACATGTGTAGGTAAGTTACATATCTCCTTCACAACAGTTTGCAATTTAAATAGTCCCCTTCATTTCATTTCTGACCCTTTCTACTGAGCCTTTCTGTTAAGCAATTTTATAGGTCTAGAGAGCTGGTGCCTGAAATGTGAAAACATAAGGAAAAGGTTAATGAAAGCAATGAGAAAACTTTTTAGATTTCTTTTAGGATTGTTGACTGTGATCTTTTAGATTCATGTCTTGATTTAGTGCCTGGGCAACTGCATGCTTGCTGATTTGTCTGATTGTCCTAATGACCAAGAATATGAATTACTGAAAACCTAATTAGGCCTTTTGAGCTGAGACTATTTTTTAAGAGACTCTGACATTTAGCGAGGAGTATGTTGTCAGCAGAATATTTAAGCTGAATATAATTTCTAATTTGAGGAAAGGTATTGATGTGTAATTATGTGGGCATTACAGAGACAGCAATTATACAAATCTATCTTCAGTGATGAACTTTTGGAACTATGTAAAAGGACAAATGCAGGCCAGAGTGAGGCAAACATGCTGCACTCAGTCTACCAAGAGACTCACATATGATTTATATACTTCAGAAAGATTTCTAAGTAGTTACCAGGTATTACTATAATGTTAATACCAAAGTATATTTAATAGCACATTGTGGGTTGAGGACCCAGGAAGTAAATGTCAGTTCCAGAAATTTCAGGAGAATATTTTGAAAGCATGACAGGATTAATAGGACATTAATGAAATGCATCTGAATTGTGAAATGGATGTTCCCAGTATTATCCTACCTTAGAAAGTAGAGAAACTTGTCATTCCTGAAAGTGTGTACTAGTTAGCTATTGTTGAGTAACAATTTAAAAACACCATGGTCTAAAACAACAATCATTTATTAGTGTAGTCCCTGTGGTCATCTGTGGGTCACACAAGAGACTGTTGGTCTGGATTCGGCGCAGGTGACCCTGGCTGGGGGTCTCATGTGGCTGTGGTTGGCTAGGAGCTCTGCTCTAACCCAGTACTGACTGCTCTGTGTCTCTCAACGTCTTGGCATTAGCTGGCTTGCCGTCGTTTGTCCTTTTTGTGGTGACGACAGAAGTACAAAAGGGCAAGAAGAAACATGGTAGTTGCTTGAAGGCTAGACTCAAAACTAGCAAGCTGTCACTCCTACATGATTGTATTGGTTCGGGAAAATCACATTGTTCAATCTTTTGAGAAGGACTGGGTAAATATGCTCTTACCTTTTTACAGGAGGACCTGCAAAGTCCCATGGCAAAGAGTATGGACACCGGATAGCACAAAGAATTAGAAAATGAATGCAACAAATGGACCATTAAAAAGATGATTTTGCAAAAGTATCTAATTAGGCATCTTCTGATATATGTACAGAGGGGGATGGAAGGAATGACTTATAGTGCGGTAGCTTCTAAGAAGCAAACGTAGCCAGGGACAAAATCAAAGACTGTGTGGACTGGTGCTGACAATACAGCTGCATGCTGCATCACACACAGGCCTCTCACAGCAAAAGCTCCGCGAACTGCAATTAGAAATACACACGCTTTACATCCCAGGACTCTAGCTGCTTGGGAGACCCAAACCTTAACTGAACAGCACGCTGTACTCATAGAAGTTTCTATACCGCGGCTGTCTATTTTGGTTCTTCATCTCTAAAATGCAATGCAAACTATTTTGGTCAAGCCCATTTGACTTTACTCCCAACCATGATTTCTCCATTAAAGCAAAAGCTTTGAAAAATCATTTTAAATGAGAAATTGAGAGTCAAATTTCCCAAATTATTCACATATTCATATTCTATTTCCATAGCCTGCTTCCAGTAATAGGTGGGCAAAATGAAAGGGCTAAACCAACACAAACTGCCCCCTCTCTGGGATCTTGTCAGTGGGGCGCTGGGGTCACTGAAGAGTATTAACAGCACCAATATAAAATTCACTCTTCCTGTGCTGCAAAAGCCCTACAAAGCAAACAGTACTTTGAAATCTGTGCAATTCTTTGAACACTGATCACGTATATTACTATTATCAGGACAACAGAAATACAATGAGTGCTGTGAGGAAACTGTGAAGTACATATTTGATATTTTAATTATGTTATTGCATTCAAGGAAAACCAAACAAATGGCAGAGTAGTTGAACACTGCCACTGCCGTCATCCTTTTAATCACATTTCCCTGAAAACAGATTCATCAGTTAGGAATATGGGGGAAGACGGACTAGTTCTTTATGTGATGCTCTTACCACTGTGACCAAGAACACCTCATCTTTTAACAGCTTGTCAGCATCTATTAAACATGAAAACAAAGCTCTTTAAATTAAGAAAACTTACAAGAAATTCGTTCCGCAAACAAACCTGTGAATGCTTAAAATATTGGTTTTTCCCCCTTGAAATCATATTTAATAATAGGTCATGATTGTTTTTCCATAATAGCCTATTTAAAAACTGGTAGTAGACAATACTAATCAAGCTATGAATAAGGAACTGAGACAGGCATGATAGCACACATGTATATTCCCAGCACTCTGGGAGGCTGAGGCAGGAGGATCACCAGTAAGAGCCCAGTCTGAGCAACTTAGTGATTTAGTGAGACCTATCTCAAAATAAAGAATAAAAAAGGGCGAGAAATGTACTCAGTGTGAAGGCCCTGAGTTCAAGCCCCAGTACTGGGGGAAAAACAAAACAAAACAAAAAAAACCCAAAACAAAAAACTGATCGACATTGTAAAAGCCCAGAATCAACTGGGTTATAACGAATTTTATTACTTAGATATAAACCTTTTCTTAAAAGAAATATTCCATTACCTTAATAAGTCAGTCCAGGGGAAATGCTGTGAGCCAATTTTCAAGCAGTAACTATCTTATTTAACTTATAATTTGGTTTCCTTATTTCCTGGTCAGAATCCAAAAAACTTTACAGGGCTGTCTAAAGTCCAACTGCTATATCTGTGCAAGTGAACTTCTTAGATATTATGTAAATCAAGCCTTTAATTTAAACTGCTAATTGAAGGTCAGTTTTTATCTGGCTTACCTTGGAAAGCAGAATCAAAAGAAAATGTTTACAGGAAGATTTTACATTTTGATTATTTCGCACCCAAAGAGTCCAAATCCAGTTGTAGCTGCTTCCAAAGGCACATTTTTCTCAAGAGCTACACTTTCTGGAAACTATATGTTCTATTCTCTGCTGATACAAAGTTTCTCAAAGAATCTAGAAACTCATTTTTGTCTCTATGACATTGAACGCTTGTTTCTAGGTGGTTTCCAGTTTATACAATTAAGCTGACTCACACAAATGTCCCTGCAACCACTGGTCTCTTGTACCTGTTAGACTTATAAATGCCTCCAATACACCATCATGAATATTCCACACCTTAGCTTTTCTGACATGCAAATCCTTTGTTTTTTCATCCAGGAAAATGGGATAAAATGTCCCTTTGTGCAAGTGTGTGTGTGTGGTGTGTCTGTTTATGTGTATGTGCATGCACCTATGTGTGTAATCAAAGATCTTATCTCTCCTTCTGCTGCTTAGCCTTTACAAAGTAAAACTTTTCCTAGACATAGCTAAAAAAAAGAGAAAGGACAAATAACTCAATAATGGGGTCTGCTTTTGGAATACTGTCCCTATAAATGCATTTTCCAATGAGAATTTTTTTCACATGAGAAGAATTCATAAGGAAAAATGGAGACAGAATTTGGGAAAATATAGATTTGAATGAAGATGAAGAATGGTTGAAGACAGAGTGCTAGGGAAAAATGAATTCAAGTTTTCTGTCTGCAAGTTTCTCTATTACATTGCAATTTAAAAATAATTGCATTAAGAAGTCTAGATAAGAAATACATATTCTATGTTTAATGGAAGTTTTCTATTGTGAAAGTATGAGTCCTATAAAGCAAAACACACTGCAGTGATTTTTGAAATGGTAGTTAGTTCGTATTTGATTCCTCAGACCAAAAATTAAAAGGCAACCAACACTTATAATTATTTTTGAAGTAATTTCCATATATTTCTTATTTATTATCGTATTACCTTGAGTAGGAATGTCATTAGTTACCAGAGAAATGAGTAGGCTATCCAATGCTAATCCATCTTCTTTTTGGTAGTTCCCTGAGCACATCCCTTTTATAATAGGGACAATAAGCAATAAAATGAATACAGCCTAAACTTTGAAACTCTCATGTATCTGTGACAGTACACAAACCTATTTGGATCATTTTTTTATGGGGGTACCAGGAGTCGAACGCAGGACCTTGCGCTTGCCAGCAGGCGCTTGTGCCACTGAGCAGTATCATTGGCTCTTTTTTTACTTTATGTGGGTACTGGTAGTCGAAATCAGGACCTCGCGCTTGCCAGGCAGGTGCTTATGTTGCTGAACTATCTCACCGGCCCTTGGATCATCTTCATCTATGAAATGGGGATATCATCTTCTCTACCAGGATATTGAGAGAAATAAAATGATGTAAATAATACATTAATATAGTGTTTGTCTCATTGTAGGCACTTAATATATGATGCAAAATATGAGCTTAAAATGTGATATAGAATGTAAATATATTCTAAGTGTGCAATACATTTAATCCACATATAACTTAAAATTATGCAATATTGTTTTATTATATAATTTAAATATTTTGGAACAATCTTTTCTCTATGGTATGCCAACTCGTGTGTCTTTTCATATTTTCCAACTTTTTAAATTAGGAAAAAGAGTGTTTCATTAAAGGAACATTTGGAAATATATCTGACTGTGACAAGGAATAAAATGTGGTTTGATAGCCAACATATAAACTTCAGTCAAGTGTATTTTGGGGTTAGGGAGCTTGGTTTTCAGCTGTCAAGGATGTTTAGCACTGTTTGCAACTTTTAATGATTAAATAAAACAATGTATGAATGTGCCTAGCACATGGTGTGGGCTCAGTCAACATTTCACCTCAGGAATTTCCACCCCTGATGTACACAGCTAACTTTTTCTTATTTTGAAGGGAACACACAGGGCACTCACAGGAAGTATGATCCTATCACTAAAGACACTGTATAAAACCAATTCCTGGTGGAATCTGGGAGCAGGCAAAGGTAAGCCTACCTGACATAGTAGGAAGGCACAAGAAGTTTTATTTTTCTGCACTCCCTCTGCAGAGGGAAAGACGATCACAATGGAGTTTTCACTCTTTATTAGAGACAATCACTTTCTATACATGAACATCCTAATGTAGACAAGAGACAAACAGCTGTGAGAGATATGTGAAGACATATTTCATTTTTATTATCTTTTAGGCATAGACGGATATGTTAATCCATTTCCACATACAATTTCTATAGTCACATATAGGGAACGATTCTTGAACTGGTAAAACCTGTATCCTCTTGCCAAAGAGTTAAACTGGAGATACAAAACCTCAAAAGTTGAAGATCGTGAAGTATCTTTCTTCCTGGTATCACTGTGCAAATGGCTGCCGTTACGTAAGTAAGCTTTCCTCTTTATCCGGCATTGATTCAATGAGAATAATGTTGTCCCCTCTTTTCCTGGCAAATTTCCTGCTCTTGGTCCAGAGCTCTGGATTTCTTTCTAGTATCTGACAACTGTTTTTGGACTTAGTTAATCACTGCAAATAAAAGCAAATCCATAGTTGAGGTATAACCCTGTCTCTCTATCGTCCTGCTGCTGCTTTCTGCAAACATATCTTAAAACTTTCAACCTTTGATCTCCCACACCAAAAGAAAAAAAGAAAATAAAATTAATATGGAAGTAATCTAATTTCTTAGTGTTCATGGTTTATTGTGGAAAGCAGGTGCTTAAAAATTTTAGAATTTCTTTAACAAAATTCTAAAGAGAAAAGAAAAAAATAGATCACAGTATTTACAGAAGATAACAGAATGGCTTAGCCATGCAAAACAAATAACTTTGGTTTTTTTCCCCTTTTACTTTGGTTTCAATATTGACCAAGATTCAATTTTTTTTCTGCCAAATAAAACTTCAATAAATCAAAGTTTAGAGGCATTTAGAAAATAATACATTTTCTTTTTCCCATAATTTTTATACAGCATTGAGTCTAACAGAATATTTTATGTATTTAATCCATACCAATGCACTACAGGAAGCTTTTGTTAAACTGAGTCACTATTGCTCAGACGATAAATGGTTTATGAATGTACAATAACATGTGTTCCTAAATAATGCAGAAGTGGCAAAACATTATTCCTAATCTCCATCTGGCTTTAATCATCAATTAATTTTTCATTGCCTTCATACATTTTTATTCCATGAGTCTAAAAAACAAACATCAGTTTTCCTCTCAAAGAACGTAGTTCTGTATCTGGAAATCTAATGTTCATTTTATTTTTCAGTTACAGTTATGTAATTTCTGGGATAAAAATGGCTGTGCAGTGTTCTCCCAGAAACCAGGCATCTGCCTGAGAGAGCGAAGTTTAAAAGTCTAGTCACAAGGAGCTATTGGCCCATATCCAGTCTACTTCAAAAAGTTTCCATTTGTACTACCACCTTAAAAATTCCTCAAGCATAAAACATGTTTATAAAGTTACAAATTTGAATGTAACTAAAGATACATAGACTTTTATTATTACACTTTCATGTACTGCTTGATAAATTATGTACCAGTTAAAAACACTAAATTATCTCAAGGTGCATTCAATATCTGTAGCATAGTTAACAAAAACACACGAAAAAAATATATATTCTATATTCTGTGGAAAATAACACAGTTTTGATAATGACCACTGTTAAAAATCTCCAATTCTGACTGATATCCTTTTTTAAAAGGAAATAGGTATAATTTTAAGGCAGTGGATAACCCAAAGGATTTAACACCAATTTTTAATTACAGTGATTTACATTGTGATCTGTGAAAAATGGGAATGTTATCCATGATTTTTCCAAACTATCTTTCACACATGGGTTTGTTTTGTTCATTCACAAAAAAATAATGTACTAGCAGGTATCTGAAGGTAAGTGTTACCCAAATTTTGTGTTATGTGTTTTTCAGAAAAGGCAAATTACCAGTTCAGGAGTACAGCATTATCGTGGATGTGCGTCCATGTGTGTCTGGATTTGTTAGGAGTCAGCTGGTGGCACAGACACAGAATCATCTCAGACACCGCTTATCAATCTGTCTGCCTCTCCCTCATTTGTGATAAAAATCAGTTTTTGAATAGGGCAATGTGTGTGTCCTAATTGTCACAAGCTGCTACCTTTGGGTTTTAGGTGCTTGTGAGAAAGTTTGGGGCATTCCTGATAGCAATCAGAATCAGAAATGTACCTGCTCAGATTATCCATATAAACAATTGAAATAAAAACATTACATTATACATCAGATTAACAGCAACTCCCAGAACAAAGCTTACAGTGTATAAAAATAGCTACGTAAAAAATTTACATAAAAGGCAAACCAAAAAGAAATCCTCAGTGCAGACATTTACAGAAAAAAATTCAAACCAAACACAACATATGACCTATAATCATGGCTGCCAAACTTGTTATTTTTTAAAATTTCATTTCATTGTTTTACTTGAGATAATTCTCTAAAATTTTGTGACAGCTTCGTAGAATGAACTGTTTAATACTTGAACCATGAATTGCTGTCAATGTCTTTGTTTATATCTTAAATACAATCCACGTTCATGCTTCAATTGGTTTATATAGTTTTTTTCTGTGAAAAGATGAAAAAATATAAGTTAGATAAGTTACCATAGCAATCACTTTCCACTATTAACAGACGCTTTGTACTAAAAGTGATAGGTCTTACTTCATGGGAGGAATCTTCTATTACACTCCCTGCACCCCTCCATAAACACAGCCATTCCTACTGCACTTGTACAAATATTTTTTTGGAATTGTTGTGAGATCTTTTTTTTTAATATTGGTTAGATCATACGAAGACTATAACGTGTTTGGAAAATATTTCATTCCATTTTTTTTTCAATTTATAAAATATACTCCTCCCTTCAAACTACACTCTGTTCATGGGGTTTATTTTTAAATTCCTTTTTTTTTTTTTTTTTTTTTTGAGAAATTACTCAACACAATATTGATGAAAACAGAACGGAAAGTCTACATTTACAGAGGGCTAAGGAAAGAATCCTAGAGTGATGGGGAAAAATGTGAGAATGCTGAATATTTGGCTCTCAGTGGGAGGCCAAACAGGAGAAGGAATCCAGTTCTGATACTTTTTTGGGGACCCAGTTTAAGATATTGATTTTGAGGGGCCGGTGAGATGGCTCAGCGGCGTAAGCGCCTGCCTTGCAAGCGCGAGGGCCCGAGTTCGGCTCCTGGAACCCACATACAAAAAAAGGGCCGGTGATATCGCTCAGCGGCACGGGTGCCTGCTGGCATGTGAGGTCCTGAGGTCGACCCCCCGGTACCCACAAAAAAAAAAAAAAAAAAGACAAAGATATTGATTTTGAGATTCAAAAAGTAGATTTCACTTTAACTATTCTATTTTTCTCTCCTGTGTACATCCTTCCAAATACAATTCTTTGCCACGCCCCTTATTAGCACTGTGAGATTAACTTGGATAACCCACTCAAATCATGACTTGTGGCTTATTTCTAAAGCACTCAAGGTTTAAAGTAGTTATCAGGGCTTTTTCCATCCCATTAGTAAGCTACAGTAACAGTAATTCTCAAGGACAAAGTAATTACTCCAAATAGCTCCTCTGTTTGGTTGGCTTCAGGGAACACAAAAAGAAAGAAGCTCAAACTGCAACTGGCAAGGCCATGGAATCATACAAATTTTGGGGATTGTCTTAAAAAAAATCATACAAATACAACTATTACATATAAATATACATAATCTATGCAACATTTGCACATACATTATACATATTTACATGCATACATAGATATCTGCATTTAGGGAAGATCAAAATATAGAATGAGTGTTTAAACTTTTAAAAATTTATTACAGTAAAAGTACAGCAGCATTCAAGGTATTTTTGGTCATATTTCTCAAAGATACAAAAGAAGACTTCCAGAACTGATTCAGAAAGTGACAATAAAGATAGGATAAGTGTGTTCAAAAAAAGAGGGAGTGTTTTGAGGTTGATTAATGGCAATATATCTTCTACTGTAATAAATTTTTAAAAAACTTAAACTCACATATTTTTGATCAGAAGCACACATATGGATATACATATACTACCTATAAAAGTGTGTATATGCACATATGCACTAGTTTGTCAACCTGTTCTCTAAAATGATTTGGGAGGTGATAGTGTAAATACATTCACTTATAATGTATTCTTAAAGTACTTTTATTTCTAAATTATCCTTTTGTGTGTGTGTGTGTGTGGGTACTGGGGGTCAAACTCAGGACCTTGTGCGCCAGGAGGTGCCCATGCCGCTGAGCGATATCACTGGCCCTTTTTTCGTATGTGGGTTCTGGGAGTCGAACTCGGGCCCTCGCACTTGCCAGGCAGGTGCTTATGCCACCGAGCCATCTCACTGGCCCCATCCTAATTGTTTTTAAAAATAAATTGGAAGTCTCACACTGAGGGAGGCTGAGGCAGGAGGAATGCAAGTTTGAGTTCTGAAAGGGGAAGTTAATGAGACTTTGACTCGAAATTACAAGAAATAAATTTAAAAAATGGCTACTGAGGAAAAGGGTCTATTCTTATTGAAGCCAGATACCAATTCATAATATAAATTTTCTTCATTTCTTTATACTCAGTGAAATTTTTGGCATTAGAAAACAAAATGAAAACTGGATGCTAAAATCTCAAAAATTATTTTTATTATTCAGAAGATAATGATTATTTTGGGGAGGCAAAGAGATGAAAAATTCCATTCTTCTGAGAGCACTGTTTGAGTTATCAAATTTCCCTTTTGCAAACCTCTCTCCCTGTTTTGGAAGCTGTAATTATAAAGCAGCCGAAAGCCCAGACTTTCCCTTTCATTTCCAAAGAGGCTCCACATTTTCCTGGGAATTGTGTCTGTGAACCTCATCCAGCCTACTTACCTGGACAGCAAGAACTGTTTCTCTCTTAGGCTTCTGTTTTGTGATTGTTTTCTTCTAACTTTTTGTTTTCCTCTATATTACCCAGGTCCTTGTTTACATGTTTTGATGCAGTCCTATAAGACAATTAGATCAACACCCCATTGACACATGAATTAAAAATTTTAAGGTTAAAAGTAACATGTCTCTTAAGAAGGAAATGTTTTATAGGCTACTGCCCAGAGCTAACAAATCCACATCTGTGAGCTTTGGCTGATGGAACACATTCCAGTAAACACCAGCTTGGTAGGGGGTTGCATTAATACACAATGAGAGAAAAGTAATAAATGATTTTTTTTTTGTGGGTACTGGGGGTCGAACTCAGGACCTTGCGCACCAGCAGGCACCTATGCCGCTGAGCAATATCACCGGCCCTTTTTTCGTATGTGGGTACCAGGAGTCGAACTCAGGACCTCACGCTTGTCAGGCAGGCGCTTATGCCGCTGAGGTATCTCACCGACCCAAGTGATTGTGATAACAGTCTGCACATACTTTTTTTAAAGCCATGGTTTCAGCTGGATTTTTTTCTCTCTCTACTCCTCAGAAAAGTAATTATTACATTGGATGGTCAATATTTTCATTCTAGGAAAACACTTTCTGCAAAAATGCTCTGAAGAAGTTTCATTAAGGTCTGTTCCCATTTGGTGTTCCCCATCATGCATCCCAGGTGAACCAATGCTCGTGTCTATGTTTATGGATTGTTTCAGCAAATAAATCAAAAGCAAGATTACAAAGGCTCAAGTTCGTAACAGAACATGGTCAGGAGAAGCTAGAATGGCTCTGACATGATGGTCCTCAAACTGCAGTCACCACACCAGTAGTATCAGCAACCCTGTTACAGAGGCAGAAAATCTGGGGAAGGGGCCCCCAGCCGGTGTTGAACAGGACCTTTTGGTGATTTTGGTGCCTGGAGTGTGAAAACCAATGCTTTACTGGCTGCTATGGTTACACAAATGCCTAGGCACCATCCTTCAAGAATGGAAATCAGGTTTTCTTAATTACACAGGTAAATTTCTTGATTGACAAATAGTAATTGTATTAACAAGACTGTATCAGTGTATCCTCTCCTCCCTCCGCCTCCTCCATTCTCTCTGCCTTTTCTCCCTCCTTTCTTCCCTTCATCTCTCCATTCTTTCTTTACTTTCTTCTCTCCATTCCTTTTTTCTTCACTCCCTTCTTCTATTCCTCTCTTTCATAAGCAAAACAGGGACTATAGTAACATAGGACTTCAAAACAGTATTGCCATATAATTCCTAGTCATACTTTTAAGAATTTAAGTGATATCAGATTTGCCTCTTGGTTAATAAATTGGGGTACAGCATATATTTTCCACTGTAAGTATCTCTATGCTTTATAGAATTACTTCACTCATTTTCTAAAAATTACAACTTTATTAGAAAAAGTGTCGTAATAGATATGAGACATGTCCATATAAGGTGAAGGCATGTGGCTCATTCAAATAGGAACATTCATCATAACAAGCACAAGTGGAATTTAATTTGTGATTTTAAAATGCTTAAATTAACTTAAGCTACAAGCTCTATCTTCATTCTGTGTTAGAAAAGCAACCTCAAATCTGCCAATGTGACCAACTCCTATGATATATGGTAATATTTTATGAGATAGAAATGTTAAAATGTAAATGAAACACTGAGTTATACTGTATTATCACATAAATATTTTCTATCTTGTACTAAAATTATACACTGCAGGAAAATAAATAACTTCATTTTCATGCATATGTTTTCAGATATAGATATAAAACATATATATATACATATATATACTATATACATATGTACACCTGGATACATGCAGGTGTATATGTGTATATATGCAAACATATATGTGCATGTAGTTGTATATATGTGCAGTTATTCAATGAATTTTCAAAAAAACTACATACATGCATGCAACCAGAACTGAGCTTAGGAAACAGTCACTACTGCCTTTGCAAAGGTTAATCCAACCTGCATTTTCACAGAACAGTTTTATCTGTTTATATAATTTATATATAAATGGAATAATGCCACATGTATTAATTGGAGTATTTCTTTTACTTAAACTCAACCTTAAGTTTTGACATGCAGATGTAATGACACTTGTAGGGTTAAACCTCAGTTTATTTGGCTATTTTCCCAGTGATGGACATCTTGCTCTTTGTTCTTTTTGGGATTCCCATTAAATATAACTTAGGCACTGTGTGTTACACAAATCTCTTATGCTCTTATTTCTCTTAAGAATTCTTGGGCCGGTGAGATCGCTCAGCGGCTTAAGCGCCTGCCCGGCAAGTGCGAGGGCCCGAGTTCGACTCCCGGAACCCACATACGAAAAAGGGGCCGGTGATATCGCTCAGCGGCACGGGCGCCTGCTGGCGCGCGAGGTCCTGAGGTCGTCCCCCCGGTACCCACAAAAAAAAAAAAAAAAAGAATTCTTTTTCCTCTGTGTGCTTTGTTCTGGGTGTTTTCTGCAGTGACTGACCTACTGTTAAATTCATCCACTAAAAACTAAGTGTATAATATTATATTTTTCAGTTTCAAAATGTCAATTCAATTTTAAAATCTTTTAAAAAGGGGCCGGTGATATAGCTCAGTCGTGCAGCACCTGCCTGGCAAGCACAAGGTCCTGAGTTCGATTTCCGGTACCCTTTCCCCTCCAAAAATCTTTAAATGCATTTCAATTCTCTATTCCATTCATCTCTTTTGATCATCTTATACTTCATTTAGTGTATTATTTAGAATAAAACTAATTTCATCTTTTAACTACAGTATCTACATATCCATTCATCTGCTCTGTTGTCTTTTCCTCATTATTGATTGTATTTTCTCTTTGCATATCCAATCACTTTTAATTTTGCTTATATTAGCTATAAAAACACTGTAGAGGTTTCATACAGTGTTATTGTGCATTAAGTAAGCCCCCCCCACCTTTGCTAAACAAATAAGTGTTAGGGCAATTTCCCCAATTTATTGAGGGATTGCACTAGGTTGGGGCCTAGTTTACTTTTGGTTTGCCCTTATCCTGAGGCCCAACTCTTGCAGTCTTCTGATGAAGATTCTGCTTGTATCCCTTTCTTTTGTCCTAAAATACAGAAAAATTCAGCCTTTCCCTCCAACGTCTTAGCTCAGTTCTCCAGATATCAGCCCACTGAAGCATCAGAATGTGGTAAACCTGTTTAGTGTCTTTCACTTCACCATAAGCTCCTTGAGAATGAATGTAGTTTTTTATTTATATTTTACCCATGAAATAGAAAACAATGACTGGACTGTGGTAGGAATCCAAAAATACTTATTTTACTAACTTGAACAAACCTAATTTGTTATACTTTGTATCTATTTCCTTCTCCTGTTCCTTATAATATTATTGTTCATCACTATGAAGCCCATACAAACCCAGCTGCTTGTTTCCAGAGAGGTCAAATAGAGCAATAAATTGAAATGACAGAACTTTAGCACAGGCTTATTCTGAACTTCTCAGATAGCACTGCACAAAATCTATGCAAAAACACACTTTGATTATTCTACTAGCTATATATTCTAATAACCCTAATTTTATAAATCATTAAGATATTGTGGCAATTAAAGAATGACACTTAATTCCCAGAGCTGCTTCTCTTCTTTCTTCTTTCTCTCACACCTCCTCATTTTCCTCTATTCCTCCCATTCATTTTATACCTAATTCTTTTGCTATATCTCTTTTTCTTTCTCCCTTAGTCTTTTTTTCTCTCAAACTCATGCCATTAACCATCATTGTTTGCCTCTGAAGTGAAAATCTTAACTGGGAGCAACAAGAAAATGACTGATAGAAGCTTCAACATTCTGTAGGCAAATACTAGAAAACAAAATACAAATAATCAGC
Organism: Erethizon dorsatum; assembly: GCA_028451465.1. Classification (NCBI taxonomy): domain Eukaryota; kingdom Metazoa; phylum Chordata; class Mammalia; order Rodentia; family Erethizontidae; genus Erethizon; species Erethizon dorsatum. The sequence continues at coordinate 75,793,477 of CM051831.1, forward strand.
AATGGAGTAAGTTGAGGAAGTTATTATCTTGTGAATTATAATCTTGCTTTTTGATTTCTTTTTCAAACTGGCATCCACTATGTGGTACCAAGGCAGTCATTTTCAGGCTGAGTACATTAATGATTTTACAACTTTGAAATAAAGCATGGAGTGAGTTCTAGCTCTAGGAATGATTAAAAAACCAAGCTATATATTTTATTAACCCTTAAATTTATAACAATTATAAACCCATAAAAATACAAATAAGCTATTTGACTGTACTTAAGAATGACAAAGAGAAAGTAGATACTGAAGGAAATTTTTGCATGGCCTTTCCATTGAGGGTTTTTCCCAGTTTGGAAGGTACGTGCTAATTAGAACGAAAGCTGGAAATCGGGGGTAAAGATTCATAGAAAGGAGGAAGCAACTTCTTTACATGTTTGTACAAACTACAATCATTTCTTTGGATAATCCCTAAGCTCCATATGCATGGAGAATTTTCAAAGAGCCTGGTAGAAAGCTGTTGGAGCTGGAAGACTTAAAATCCTCTATGTTGAACTTCACCAAATCAGAGGTCCTAAGCAAGCACATTGGCCTTTGTATTACAACTCATGAAAAACTGAGAAAAGACCATATGTCAGGACTAAGTATTCATCCTAAGACAGATGTACAATGTAAAATTAACTTTCACAATATCAAGGTGAATGTCATTAATGTAATCATTAGGGAGGAAAAGTCTACATCTTGGGAACATAACAGAATGTAGGCTTTCCAATATCCCACCCAGCGTAGCCCCTAAGAAAAAGACCAGAGAATGTCTTTGAATGACACAGGCTTTGAGATAGTAGGTAAAGACTTTGAACCAGTTATTACAACACCTCATCCATGACCTAGAAGAAAATACAATTATAATGGGAAAACACAAGTCAATCTAGACAGCAAAAAAAGGAAATAGAAATTTTGTAATTGAAAACTACAGTATTAAAATGAACGATTCGGGCTGGTGAGATGGCTCAGCGGCATAAGCACCTGCCTGGCAAGTGCGAGGTCCTGAGTTCGACTCCCGGAACCCACATACGAAAAAAGGGCCGGTGATATCGCTCAGCGGCATGGGAGCCTGCTGGCACACAAGGTCCTGAGTTCAACCCCCGGTACCCACAAAAAATATTAATAAATAAAATAAAAATAAAAGTAAAATAAAATGAACAATTCACAAAATGTCCTTAACATCAGATTAGAAGTGGCAGAGAAAAGCATCAGTGAATTTAAGAACAAAAATATAAATTATGCATTCTGAAAAATAGAAGATAGCAATATAAATCAAACAATCAATCAATCAATCTTTAGTGGACTGTGGTACAATGTGTGATTAGAGTCCTAGTAGAAGAAAAAGAGAATGGGACAGAAAATACATGTGAAGAAACAACAAAAATACTCCAAAATATGATGTATTCCATTAAAAGGTACAGACTGAAAAATGCTCAGAAATTTCAAAGCAGGAAATAGCAACATACATCTGAGCATTTCATACTCAAACTAATCAAAAGTAAATATAAAGAGAAATCTTTGAAAATTGCCACAGAAAAATTTCCCAGGGGCACAATGACATAAAAAACAAAACAAAACAAAAATCAGTAATGATGAGTACAAAAATAAATGCAATCGAAAGATTTGATAATAATTTAATTGAAAGAACCAGGCAAAAGATGCAATGAGAAACAGGATACTATTTTTCATTTCCCATCTATTTACTTTCTAGGTGAATACAATTGTGTAGAATTTAAAAGTAATTGATGGGGTCTCATAATGTTATTCAAAACAGAAGAAGAAGGTACTGAAAAAAGGGAGTAACTAGAATTCAACTTGGGAAGTTGTGGTTTTCAGGATAAATCACAACATCTTTCACCATTTCAGTACAGCTAAAACCAGGCTGAAAATATGACTGTTCACAGTGTGGAACTGTAAAATAAAGGTTAAGTATAATATGAAATCTGGAATGTATTTACAGAATTAATTTATATTTACAGATAATGTCAAATTATTTTATTTTAAAGCATACAAAATGATAGGAAGCAATATAATAATTAGTGATTAAGGGTTAAAATTAAAATATCTCCCCTTTCTTCTTAACCCCACTCTTCAAAGTAGTCTGAGAACACTCACTCTGCTTCCCCTCATTTACTCAGATGCCTTAGTGTGTCAGACACTGTCCTAGGGCTTTATAGATATTAAAATATTTTATCCTTGTAACATCTCCATTTTACATGAGACTAATTAAACTCGCCTGTGGACACACAGCTAGGAAGTACCAAAGCCAAGATTCCGACTCTAGCCATGCGGCTTCCGTCCCTGTGCACCGAGTCACACAGCTGCACAAATGTGTTAAGCCGTTAACCACTCTGAGCTCCACTAAACAGAAACACTCGCTGCCATGGGGTGGGTATTCACTGACTGAGAGTAGAAGGTTTGCGTGCATTAGATCCTGAATTTCTCCATTTTAGTTACTAAGAGTCCTCTTTGCCTAGCAGAGAAAAACATTTAAAAATTATCCTGGACATTCTTGTATTTGAGACTGATGTGGTAAAACATAAATATAATGTTATCCATTGAGTTTTTATAATTAAGTTTATTGGTGCAATTTAGAAACGCATAATGATCACATTCATTGTAACTACACATGATATAACTTAGTTCCTCTTTTTTCCAATCCCCTCCCTTTTCTTCAATCCCTCTTTCCATACTTATTTACAAAGTTTTGCTTCCATTTTATCCTTTTTTTTCTCATTTTTTCTTTAACCTCCCCCCCAATATTCAATGACTTTTGATTGTGGACACTTTTAGACATCTAAAAGAATCATATAGCTCAGAAGTTCACCAATAACTGCTAGATTATCTAAATCATTCCCTTTAGCAAAATGATTTTCAGCCAAATTTATGTGAAGAATAAAAGCATTTAAAAAGCATTTATAAATGGGTTTATAAACATAGATTCTGATGGCTACTTATCTTACATTTTCTTCAACAGTGCCTCTTTTTTTTTTTTTTTGTGGGTACCGGGGGGTCGACCTCAGGACCTCGCGCGCCAGCAGGCGCCCGTGCTGCTGAGCAATATCACCGGCCCTTTTTTCGTATGTGGGTTCCGGGAGTCGAACTTGGGCCCTCGCGCTTGCCGGGCAGGCGCTTAAGCCGCTGAGCCATCTCACCGGCCCAACAGTGCCTCTTTTTAGTAACTTTAAATATCAGTGAAAATCTGAATCACAGAATCATAAATTAATGTGGAAAGAAGCCCTAGCAGTGACCTTCTAGTCCAGTGGCACAGTGGGCTGTTTGTATCACTGAAAGCTCTAAAAGGTTCTTTGTCACTGTTCTAATGCATGAAGTAGAGATAGGGGTTTTCACTTGGAGGTCAGTAGGTCTGGGTTTTCATCTCGTGTGTCAGGTCTGAGCTGCAAGGTCCCTCCTCTTGAGCAATGAATACAGCACTGGCAGGACCTACCTGGAGGGCTGGTGCCAGGATAAATGTTATAGAATATACGAAAGCACCAGGCAGGATACAGGGACTCAACAAACTGAAGTCAGGGGTCTGCTGCCCAAGGCCACATGTCAGGTGTGATCAAAATATCCAATGACATTTAAATTTTAAAAAATTATTACGGTAAAATAGACATTGCCATTAATATACGGTACTTCGAAATACTCCACTTCACTTCAAACACACCCTTATTGCCACTTTCTGAAGTAGTTCTGAAAGTCCTCTTTCAGGTTTTTTTAAACATTTTTTAAAAATTGGTTAAATAGATTAGTACATCTCATTTTGGCAGATAAGTACATGCATATAATATACTTTGATCACTTTCACATATCCACTGTGACCTCCTCCCTTGGTCACCTCCCCCCTAGTTTCACATGTTGGAGGGTTAATGTTTAAAAGGTTGGATAAAAAATATAGTGAATGCTGCTGCCAAGTCCACTCAATGGAAAGGAAGGTTTGTAAAAACATTACAGTTTGTTCTCATCTACCTTATTGACTTTATTGGACCTGGCACTATGCAACTTCAGGATTTTCCCTCAAGTCAAAATAACCATGCAAGTTACACATTTTGAATTAATGCTGGACATTGGGGTCAGGCAGGACATTGCAACTGAAGACACTCACAAAACAGCACTTCCAGAACTGCTCCAGAAAGTGGCAAGAAAAATGGGATACGTGTGTTTGAAGGGATGGGGAATACTTTACAGGAGATTAATGGCAGTGTGTCTTTCTTTTTCTTTTTTTTTTCCTTTATGTGGGTACCAGGAAGCGAACTCAGGACCTCGTGCTTGCCAGGCAGGCACTTATACTGCTGAGCTGTATCACTGGCCCGGCAGTGTGTCTTTTACTACAATGAATTTTTAAAAAAGCATTTAAATATTCACCTTACATTTTGGTCCTACCTCATAACTACCTAGCAGCAGCAAGAATTAAACGTGAGTTTCAGTTCCTCATTTTGTGTTATTTCCATAAATGCAATGCTTCTAAAGTGCTAGTGTTGCTTTCAAACAACTTCTCAGAAGATTTAAAAACATTTTCTCATGAAATTTTCCAAATATTATATTCTTATTATGAGTTATTTTGGGACACAGGTAGGGGACTCCTCTGATGGCACTCACAAAAGATGCCTTTATTTTAACAATAATTTATCAGGGGGATGGAAGAGGTAGGAAAAGTTAAAGGTGGCAAGAATGGTAGGCACAGCCAATATATCACAACTTTGGGAGGTATCATTTAAAAAATAGGACAAAATTACAGAATTCTATATTTGGAAAACAAAAAAAAACTACTTAAAATAATTCACACATAATAAAGCTCATGATTTTAGCTTTTTGTAAAGTAGGCATGTGGATAACAAACTAAGAACTCTGTTAAGAGAGTGTGAGGAATCCTTACCTTTTTCTAGTTATAGGGCTGATTGCTAATTTATGGCATGCCCTATTCATACCACAAAAGGCTAGGACAATGGGTATTCAGGATGGGGACTTTGACAGCTGGAGTTGCCGCTTCCAGCAGACTGGCCATTGACGTCTGTGCAGGTAACTGTGGTTGTGTTCAAGACAAAGTTATCTTTTTCCTTTTCTCTGGTTAAACATGTTAGCAAAATGAGTCTTCTCCTGGGCCCAATTTAAAAGCTTGAAGTGGGGAGGGGAGCTCTAATCCCTGCTAACAACTGTCAACAATTTCTTGATTTGAAGAAAGAAATGGAGAATAACTAGTTGGCCTTATTACTACAACTTTTAGTTTTATATTCTTAGAATTTCTAAGCCTCCACAGTGAAATCTCATACTAAGTAAAAATCAGATGTCCTCAGTAAAAATCAGAAAATAGCTTTTCTATCTTAGCAAATAATGAGTATGGGGTAAAAGATTCATTCATTAGGTAAAAGATTGAATCATCAAAATAAATGTAACAATACTGAATATACATGCAAACAGCCTGCATACACGCTATATCATGGGTTTCCTTAAGATGCATAATGCAGGGTGAGCCAGCCATGGTGGTGCACACCTGTAATACCAGCCCTTGGGAGGCTGAGGCAGGAGGCCCACAGCAAGCTCAAGGCCAGCCTGAACTACATAGTGAGACCCTGCCTCAAAAAACAAACAAAAAACAAAACAAAACAAAAAGGTGGACTAACAAAACAAAATGCTGGGGCAGAAAACAGCCTAGCTGAGGGCAAGCAGGAAGGAAATAGAGCTTCTTTTTTTTCCCCTTTCTCTTTAAAATGGTATGTAAATGTGGTTTTTAAAAAATAAAAACATTACATTTTGATAAAAACTCTTTCCTCTGAAACCTCTCAGGTCACATGCCATAGGATCAGCAAGGGCCATGGATGACTCTCCCCTTTGAGTGGCCAATGATCCTGTAATTAACTACAAGGAATCTGGCGTTTGCACATTATCCTATTTCCCCTCTAGTCTATTATTTATGATTTTATAGAATAATGGATCGTTTTCCTTTTTTCCTTCTTCTGGCTGCCTGCCAGACTTGAATACAGAAAGAGAAGGAAGCTGTAACTTCACAGATTAGCCTGCTCTAATACAAGCGGAAAGACTACATCAGCCCTCGGCCTACAATCATAAGCCTTCCTAGGACTATAACATTACATTAAATGCCAGGAAATAATCAAATTCGGAGTTGAAATTTTGATTCCTACGAAGTTTCAGTAAGACAGCAAAATATATTTGAAAATATGTAAGATTTGGATAAAATACTAATGATAGTTTGGGCAGGTTAATCCCTCTGATATATAGAAGCTATGAAATGAGGTTAACCGCATATGCCTCATTAAACTGCTGAGAATTTCAGTAAAAGTATGCAACGAAATGAAAGAAAAAGAAAAAAATGATGCTCATGTAGTGATAAATGAGGAAATAATTAAAAATTTGCTATACACGGTCCACCAGCAATATCTTTCAATTTATTCAGTGAGGAGTCCCTCCCCGCTCATGAGGACATTGATTGATTTTAGAATATTAACTCAAAGATAAACTTCAAATAAAATTAATCTTCTTGCAAGATCCTGTTCTATGTATCAAGACACACCGATAAGAAGGGTTCTACAAAGGCTGAATGTAACAGTTTCTTGAGGTTTCAGCGTTATAGGAGGTCCTTGTTAGCTCTTCAGCTAATTTTTCCCGGAAGGGTACTGGAATAATACAGCATTATATGAAGCAAAATTCTTGTATGATATTTGTGATTTTTAGATTTCTGAATTGTCTTTAAATTATACAATAATCTTCATGAAACCAACATTCTGCTCTAGAGTTATAAAGGTAAATCCCTTGGTAAATTTCCAAAGCTCACACAATGAGTTTTGTCAGATCACAATATCTGGTTTATGCTTGATACCAGTTCAGTGATAATAAATATGGGTCAAATGTCTCTTCAGCGCAATCAACCTGGAAATCATGGTTTCAATAAACTGAAGAAGTTCATGGCTGTATCATGCTGCCTTTCCACTTTTCCTTTATCTTGAACTCTTAATTTTTCATTAGTTCTTATACAATGCAATAATTAAATGAGGATTTATATCTTAAATAGTAACATTTACCTTCCAAAGAGCTGAAAATGATGCTTAGAGGATGGAATAGAGAGAAATAGAAAAAAACAGTAAAATATAATCACTGAATAATCTCTTATTCCCTAACCCCCTTCTACCTGTTAACCAACTAGAGTAGAGTGAACTCACACAATGAATGTCTTTTGCTTGATGCTGTCAGTTAACACTCAACAGACATGGGAAATAATCAGTATATATTATCACTATCAAAACTATCTCTAGCTTAAAAAACGTTCTTTGAGAATTTATGTCAGTTAAAGCAGCAAAAGTGATGAGTCCTCATTCTTTGATGAATGTACCTTATCACAGTCAGAAGAGAACAGAATTGCTAAATACGTCTTGCTGTAGTTCTCCATATTTGAAACATGTAGAGCTCCTTACAGTGGAATGGGAGTGCAGTCTACCTGAGTGCCACTAAGTCGATCAACAAATATATTCTTACAGAGTATTTAGGAGTAAAAAATTGTTTCTCATTTCTCTTCAACAACTTTAAAAATTACCAAAGTGAAGAACTTTCCCTAAGTGCTGCTAAAACTTCACTGCTTTGCTAGCTGTTTCATAATAACATGGCCATAGAAATTCTTACCTTGAAAACTCATACTATGGATTTGCACTTACTCTGGCCAAGTGGCTTACAGCGTTAAGAACACTAACTCATGTTGCAAAAATGACAGTTTATTTCAGAGAGCAAAGGCAAAGAACAACTAATGAGGAGTGCAAAGCACATAGCAAAAGTGAAGCATTCTACACATTCTTAATGAAAACCCTTTGGTGCTTGGGATGAGAACTACAATTTATTACTTCGATCACCAATAATGTTGACACTATAAAATTTAGTGAACTTTTCAATTAAATAACAGTTATTTAGATTAGTGCTCATGTCTCTTTAAGTGCAAAAGTTGCACTTAATGAGAAAATTGAATGGAAATGCTTGACTCTATGAAAGTAAATGTCCAATATTTACTTACCCATAATTGCAATTTGGGTCACCATGTGGTAATAACTAATGAAGAAACACACATGTGCACCCACAAACATACACAAATGCACTTCTTTTATTCATAAAAGGACAAATGATGAGATACTGGCTATTTGGATATTATGATTAAGATGCTAGAGATGCTCAAATAATTTAACATTCATTTGGCTATTATGTAGAGGACCACAGTATTTTTGAGCTGATTTTTCAGTACACAGGGAAATTTTATTTTTAATTTTTTAAGAAACTAAATTATTTTGGAATGTATTACAAATTCTAGTAAAATGAAAATATCTTAAGAGTTCAAGCTATTAGATTTGTGGCTTATCATGGATTATAAAAGGAGGATAAGATTCAAGAAATTTGTGTATACAGAGGGAGAATTTTTATAGGTATACAATTCCTCTGGGCAACTATTTGTGTTTTCTTTCACTTACAGTATAGGCCACTGGTGGCAAAACTCAGCACTTGTGCCACAGCGGGCTGTTTGTATCATTGAAAGCTCTAGAAGGTATGCCATCACTGGGGGCAGTCATCTAAATTTTCAATAGACACCAAGAATAAAGTCATATGTGATATATTTGTAGGTAAAATGTTCATTGAGAAGAATATGTGTTACCATGTATAAAGGTTAATTTTATGTGTCAATTTGACTGGGACATGTGGTACCCAGATATTTGGCCAAACACTATTCTGGCTATCTATGGGGGTATTTCTGGGTAACACAAACATTTGAACAGGTAGACACACTGCCTTCTTTTATGGTCATGGGCCCACTCAATCAACTGACAATCGGAATAAGATGAAAAGGCTTAGAAAGAAAAGAGAACTTTTCCTGCTTCACCACTTGATCTGGAGGGTTTTTTACTGATTTGTTTTTCCAGTCTGTAGACTCAGATTGAAACACTGGCTCTTCCCAAGACTCTGTGCTGCTGGATTTCAGATGCAATTTACACTATGGACACAGACTGGAACCACACATCAGCCTTCCTGAAGAGCGTGAGACTCCCCTGCCCACATAATCGTGAGAGGCATTTCTTATAAGTCTTTCCTTACATACACGCACACGCACCCATGCACCCCACGTGTGATTCTCTGGAGGTCCCTAATACAATATGCGTTGGTGAGAACTGCAGAACACGAAGGAGTGAAGCACCGAGGTCAAGTGTGACCGCGCCCCCTGTGGGAATGGACATCCTGTACATCAGTGGCAATGCAACAGAAAACTTTCTACTTTTTGCTTTACAGTAAAAGGAAGGAAAGCAAAGCACTGTGAGAGAAAACAAGGCCTAGTAATCGAACATAAGGGTTCTAAAATAGCATCCCCTTAAATCAGTAACAATTCTGTTCCTCACAATCATATAACTTAAAGAAAGTTGTTTCACTGTTTTCTATTTTAGATTTTTAAAATGTAAAGTATAACTAATAATAGTGTATATTCTTCATAGATGTGATATGAGAACGAAAGAGCTCAGCGCATGTTTCTATTGTCACGTGCATCCCTCAGGTGGTGGCTCCATTCGAACGTTACTTCATTGGAATTGTCATCTTCACAGGGTGAGATCATGTATTCTGATTTGAGTCTGCTTTTTTTTTTTTCTGGCATTTTTAAATGTTTGAGAGGTTGTATCAGCCGTAAAAATATAAAATTATGGCCAAAGTTACTACTACCTGTGTATAATCCACTGTAAAAATTAATTACTTTATTTATAAGAAAAGGGGTTTAAAACCCATGTTTGAAACCAGGAGTATGCCACACAATCACCAATAGAACTTTTATATACAAATGCTAGAACTTCACCCCTGTTCGATCACATCAGAATCTAGGTAGAGAAGGAATACAAGCCAGGCAAATGTTAAGAATCATCATTAGTTAACTAGATTTTCATTATAAGCTATCAGATGATTTTTATGGTGCACAGTGTGTGTAATATTTTGTATTTCTAAGCATTTTTATCTAACATCTAAAGTATTTTAAAGGAGTCTTAGTAATTTTTCTAATCAATTTTTAAAAACTAAAGCAAAAACAATAATAACTTTTATTTCCCTTAGATTTTTATATGGAATAAAGTCAACTAACTAGAATAGAGAGATCCAAACAATGAGATTTCCCACCATCAGCAATTTCATTCTGGCTAGACTTGTCATGACAAAGACACCTGGCAGTCTCTAAAAGATATCTTAGCTTCTTTTAATAAATCCTCACCAACCTCAGCAAAAAGTTCAGAACAGTTGACTTTTAAAAACATCTGCCCAGGCACTGAAGAAATAAATGAGTTCAGAAAATTCACTAACAAAAATGAGGGGACACACATAAAATCATACTCAGGCCACATCCTTCATGTTAGCAACTGGGAACTGAGACAAAATATGGTATCAGCCTGATTTAGGGGATATTATAGAAATTATATGTACAGCTGGATTAAGCATAATAGTACTTGTATTTTCTCCCAGTGAAAGTCAATGAACAATGATCTTTTTTCTACAACTTACTTTGATTTCTTCATGTATAACCAGTAGACAACACCAGCAACAAGGGCAGCGAGGAGGAGACCAACAACAATTCCCACAATTAGCTTTGCCTGGTCATTCACCTTCTCTCTGTTTTCATCTACAACAAAGAAGAAAAGTCCGTGCAATTACAGACAGTGCTAAGGGTTTTAAAAACAGATAAGTCTATTTACTACTTCATGTTAAAAAGAACTATGGCTCACTATTATGATTAACATGCAAACTTGTGATTTTAAAGGATAAAATTTTAGCATTCTTGCTATCTTGTCTCATTTTGTATTTTAATTCAAGTCCAAATTGTGGACTGATAAAAAATTACTTATATGATGACACTTCATAAATTTTGAGCTGATAGTCAAGAAAGGAAGTGGGCAGCATAGTACCTACCACTTATCTCGTCTGCCTCATCGTGTTCTGGAATACTTACTGAAATGAAAAATGTTAATATGAAATTAAAACAAAATTTGTTGATATATGAAAGTCACCTTTACCATTATAGTATGATGTAATAACAGTCAGATAAAATGTCTGTTCTACAGCTAAGGGTAAAAAAAAAAAAATCATACTTAATAGAGCATGAACTTCCCTACAAAGAAATTAGTCTTAAGGAAAGGAGAGTAGCTAAAATGCAAAGTTATTAATCTACCATGGCAAATTTCACAACTGACAAGCTGTAGTACTAATGTGAAATCCATATTAATTGTGCACTATCTACCACCTTTTAAGTTCATTCTTAGGATAAACGTGTTGGTAACTAGGAAATCTAGGATGCCGCATTTCTATTCATTTTGAATTTTCCTACCCCCACACAGGAGAATTAATTTTTATCCTCTAGTGTCAAGGACTTACCACCAGAGATGTTTTCAAAGTGGGGGTAGGGTGGAGGTCAAAACTGGGGATGCCCTAGAGATTAAGAAGCACATACGGTATGTGATTTTTGCCAAAGCCCTTCAGATAATTCTGATAGTGCCATGCTCTTGGTCAAATTTAAGAATCACTGCTGTTTCTGTGGGTTTTTATCCAACTATATCCAACTATAATATTTGTGATGGTTGACTGTGTCAATTTGAGTAAGAGAAGTTTAACCAAATCGGCTCAGCAATTCCACACCCTAGGAAGACCCCCTGGGGCTGCTCCTCATCGCCTGGACGGTGTAAAGGGGAAACGAGGAAGGACGGATCTGTTTCTATTTCTTCACAGGAGCTCCAGTCTTCAGCTTCACCTTAGACATCATCTCCTGACTTCTAGTGCAGACTATTTGGCTTCCGGTGCAGATCCTTTAGTCTTCCGGCATAGACGCTTCAGCCCTCCATCACAGACGCATCGGGCTCCTGATAGAGTCTCGCACAGGACACTACGGTGAGCTCCAGACCTTCAGCTGAATCTTTCGGTCTCCAGTGTGCAGACACCCTCTGCACGCTTCCTCATCTGACTCTGTGGGTGGCCACTGTAAGCCAGTCTTGTAAACTCTTACATATTTATGTATCTTGTGCTGTATCTGTTTCTGTAGTAAACACAGACTGATACAATATCCAACTGTGAAACTGTTCTTCGGCGTGGATGGGACTGCATCAGCACCGCCTACAATGACTGGTAAAATGCAGACTCCCAGGGTCCTCCTCATACATACTAAGGAATCACAGAAGGTGTTCACTGAATTTGAAAATAATTGTGTGTTGATCAAGGAAACCATTTCATGGTACAGAAAACTGAAGCAGCTCATTTGATGGGGTAGTGAAAAAAAGAGCAACTTGTGTTCAGGAAGAAAGGATAGAATCCCTTTCAAATCAATACTTGTTGAATTGCATTCTAAGAAGTCAGTGCTCCTATCTTAGAGTCAAATTTGTTTAGTTCTTTTCTCCTGCCCATTCCTCAGGCCTTTATACTCAAGTCACAATCTGTTAGGGACCATTATTTGTATGCAATTATTTTCTGCTGGCTCCCACTAATTCCTAGCTATTACATCCATCATCTGTTAATGTCACATGCAGGATTCCAACTGACAGAAGAATAAAATTGGGTAGGTCAGTTAAGATGCTGTCCAAAACTGAATCTCGCTGTAGGCCAGTCCTCATTCAAAGTTGTCATATAATGGGAATAATAACAGAATAGAAGATGGGGACAATTTCATATTATGTCATAACTGTTTTTAGAAAAATCTAATATTGTTATATTTGTATTATCCTGATTTCAGCACTGACAGGTTTTTCCATTTTCTCTGAGATAATTTCAATTATCTGATTTGGGCAATGACTCAAATATGATATGAAAAAAGCAATTTTTTAAACTAGGTTTTATGAATTCTGATAATAGTTTTGTTATTAATTAACTGAATGATATTAAGCTTGTGGTATTTCTGTATAATGCAAGGATAAATACCACAAAGAACTAGAATATAAAATAATAAACAGTTAAAAATTTACCAAACCTAAAACTTTTACACAAAATTCAAAGTTAATTTTTGAATTATTTCTACTCTAAATAAAAAGATGGATTAAATAAGAACAACTTATTTTTATTTTCTGTTGCTCTTGGGAAATATTCCTGTATAGGACAAAGTCTCTGACCCATAAAACATGAAATGACTTAACTGTCAAAACAAGAATATTATAAGAATGAAAACCAGGAAAAAAAGAAAAAAAATCTTATGATGATGATACCAAATGCAAAATAAATAAATAAAACTTACCATAATGCAGTACAGGAAGATGGAATTGAAGATTTTAAACTAATGAAGAATAACTTCAAATTTTCTTACTTTTTAATGCCAGAAATGAAATACTCACTAGCAGAGACATTCAAGGAGTTTACTGTTCTCTCCAGCTGGTTTTCTGCTGTGCAAGTTAAGGTAACATTCTCCTCAGGGGAAATGATAATTTTACTATAATACCTGCCATTGATATACGGAGACTCCTCTGTCTGGAAGGAAAGGAGGAAACCGAGTTTAGAATGGAACACTTTTAAAAGCCAGGAAAAGAGCAGCAGTGGTGAGGAGGACAGGTGTGGTGCTTTGTAGTGCCGTCTAGCGTCCAGGGTACACGTACAATATGGACAAAGACCGCTGCTGATACCTACAGCAGGCAGCAAACATTTAGGGAAGCCACGGTGAGATTTCTGTTGATGTTTCTATTGTGAATTATAATAATTAATCACTTTTCTTTTTCAGTGGATGCATAGTTTTGACAAGATGACATTTTTCTTTAAAGTAGTTATTATCTACTTACCAGTGTTCATTCAGTGAGCTTTTAAATTTAATTGTTTGTGGATTTGGTCACCGCTCTTCACCACAGGGATTAATTCCCTTAGCTTAAACCATTATAGAGCATATGAATGTAAAATTTGTTCATCGTAAATAAAACAGTTTTCCTCTAAAATTTTCTGTGCAAAATAGAATTTAGCTAAAAATGGACTGCTGAGTACATTTTATTTTTTTGAGTTGTGACTCAGAACCATGACTGCATTTAATTCCTTCTAATGTAAGAAACAATCCACTTTATTTTTATCCCCAGGGTTTGATTCTTAAACCCAACATGATTGAAGGAAACATGCACTTGCTCTCTTTTCTTGGTCATTTTCTTTGCATCCTGTCCTATTTTGTTCTCTGTTTGCTCTCTTTTTAACTGAGCTGTAAGTGCCTTGAGGACAGGGCTGGGATATCTTTTAGTCCTGGTGGGCAGAGGAGGGGTAGAGACAGCTTCTACCTACAAAATAGCACATGCATCATGTATTTGAAGAGGGAACAAATAAAAAAGACTATGGATGGATCCGTACAGACCTAGAGCAGGAAAAATAACATACCACCTAGCGGGCCAGAATCAATCCTTCTTGACGATGAAGAATGGCATTATTATTTTTATCCTTTAAGTTAATTTACCTGATATTTTTCCACTTCTCACTAGGATTTTTCATAGATTTTCTTACTGAGTGTTTCTGCTACTTTAATCTCTAGAAAATATATTTGCTTATTTCTAGAATGGCCTTCTAGAGCTTTACATTCTTTCGTGAGATATTTATTTTGTGCTGTTTTTCTGTTTTCTACATCTGTATTACCTGAAGGTCTTCTCTGCTGTACTTATCACTTGATTGAACTAGAGAGCAAAAAGAATAGAGGAGAAAAGAAACATTTCTACTCTTTTAGGGTTTGATGCTAAAAACAGGTCTGAACATTGTTAGAAATTTAGGCCTTTATTGTGAATCAAGAAAACTGCATTTCCATAGGCTTAAGGGGTCACTTGCCTCTCTGCCCTCCCTCATCTGGCATGGTCTCTCCTGTGTGTCTCCATTACACCTAAACAAATCTCAAGTTATTTGCTTTAAGTATAACCTTTCCACACCTGTACTCAGGCAACTATATATGTAAATGCCAAAATCTACCTTGCTGTACAAAATTGTATTACATGAGCTGAAAAGTGGCTCAATTTTCCAGGACAGAAGAAAAGTGGAGATTTTTACTTTAAAATTAATTTGCAGCAGTTTGCTTTATACAGGTCTTCTCAAATTTTAAGTGGGTCCAAACCTGGGAAGAAGGCAGGACAGGAGATTCAAATAATCAAATTGCATCTGGATTCTCTTAAAGAATCTTAACTGGCCACAAAAAAAAAAAAAAAGGGCCAGTGAGATGGCTCAGCGGCATAAGCACCTGCCTGGCAAGCACGAGGTCCTGAGTTCGACTCCCGGAACCCACATACGAAAAAGGGGCCAGTGATATCGCTCAGTGGCATGGGCGCCTGCTGGTGTACGAGGTCCTGAGGTTGACCCCCGGTACCCACAAATAAAAAAAACAGAACAAAAAAAAAAAAAAGAATCTTAACTGGTTCTACTAAGATACCGAGGCATGAATACTACTGTAGACAAAATGGAATTAACAAACGTGGTGGTGACCCAAGGAGATTGGCAATTTAATGGGATTACATTTCTGAACCCACATCCCATAGTGATGGGACAGATTTTATTTTGCGGGTAGGTTAAAGACAGTATTAAGAGAAAATTACCAGTAGTGTTCATGAATTCTTAGGCCTTTCTATTACTAAAATGTCCTACAAAGGGAACAAAGATTAAGGTTAGGTTTACGCTCTCCTGTCCAGAAGGGCACAGCCTAGGTGATGTATGTTTCTTGCTTTATTCTGGCCCTAGCTCTGGCACAGGCAAATCATACCATATGTTAAAAGCTGGAGCTGAGTCTGTTGTTCCCCTCCAGAGCCCAGTTTTAAGAGGAAAACTCCCTTAACATACATAAATAAGCAAAGTAATGGAGGCTACTTATACTCAAATGTATAAGTTTATAATGCAGAAAAGTATACAGCTTACTTTTTTAATCACCCAAGTTTCAGGAATTAATTAGCCCGTGGAGCAACAACCAATTAGAATTCTTTTAAAAACAGATTCTGACCACAACATAAGGCTTCCTCTATTCTCTGTGGCCCTGAGATTTAAAATTTCTCTTTGGCCCATATTCTTCTTTTATGAAAATTAAGAAGTTAGCAAAAGCTGTCTCAGACAGTAAGCTGCAAATTTCATGTGGTAACAAACCAGGTTACAATGTTTGTCTCTAAATAAAATTTCATATTGGACCAAGTGCAGCACATAACAAGAAGATAAATACTTGCTTGGTTTATGACGCTTCCGCTGCCAGTAATTGTCCACTGTATAGCTGGCTTTGGAAAACCTTCCACATGGCAGATTATTGTTTTAGACAGTCCACTGGGATCAGTTTTCTTTGTCATTTTGATTTGAGGTTTTCCTAAAATATTACAATTAAAATATGAGAGTGAATTAAGATCATCAAAGAGAGCAGGTATCAAATTTTCAAAGAAAAATTTGAATTGGTGTCAAAGTATTTCACTACCTTCGACAATAAGAGTCAATGACTCTCTTTTCTTTAGTCCTTCAACCTCTTGCAGAGCAGTTTCACAAACATAATTTCCAGCATCCTGATAATGAAGACTAGAAAATGATGGGCTCGATCGAAGCCTGATGTTGTCCTGATGAAATAAAAAGTAAAGTACTGCACAGGGCAAATATATAACATTAAGTATATTTATTATATAAAAACTAAGCTGGAAACTATTCTCCTAAATCTAGTGAAAATACAAGCATTCTTTTCTTAAGTTCAGATGCTTTTAAAGTAGATTTCCTTTTTCCTTTATAGTTTCAGAGTCAAACATGCTAGAGCTATATTTCAGATTCTTCTGTTATGGAATTGATATTTGGGAACATGTTCATAAAATTCTGAGACTCTGTTTCCTTTATTTGTGAAGTGGGATTATTTTTTTTTACCATACTGAATTGTTGGGAAGACTGAATTATATAAATAATGCAATGTGTTTACATCAAGGATACAATTTCATTTTAGTAGATACAGGATTACCAGATATGGATTTGTAATACCTACTCAATGATAGATATAAATACAATAATTTTATCTTATGCCATTAGCAACAAAGGGGATTCATTACACAGCTACAGTGATTATCATTAGGATGTTTTTTATAAGAAATCCTCTAATATCTATGAAAAGTAATATAATATTTAATTTTAATCAGCAACAGTGACTGCAATTGACACAGACACTTGTTGGGGCACAGTAAACTTGTACCAAATACAACATGCTATGGGTATTTATACAATTATTTGCTTAGAACTTATCTAACTTTGTGAGTGTTAACTGCTACAAATATATCATGTTAAATATGAAGATTATGGAGTGACACTTTAATTACCTGACTGAAAAAGAAGTTGTGACTGGAAGAGTGAAACAAGAAATTGAACTCTAAGTGTAAGACAGCAAGTAAGAGAGAATCTGGTATTAAAAGAGATCAGAAAGCAGATAAATTCATCTACAATTTTTCTAAAGGTAATTCTTGTGAGCCACCATTCAAATAGTACATTCCTGAGTAAATGGTCAAATATACACTCCTGGGTAAATGCTCCTGTCATGTGCTATGCTTTGCTACAAATACACTGGATATTTTGCTATACTAGCCAAAGATTTAAGTGGAGGAACCATAATCACACCCCTTTTCTTTATTGATAACATTTTCACATATCACCAAATATTAATTCTATTTCTTCATTCTCAAACAATCGCAGTGATTAGACTCCCAAGTCATGGTCATGATCTTTATTTCAGACAATTATGTGATCTTTATATCAGCCCTCATTCAGGAAATACTTAGGTCCTAGTACGTTCCGCTATAGCCCTGGGATGAAAAAGAACTTCTAACTTTAAGAATATGTTAATCCAGCAGAACCTGTGTTCAGAAACTTAAGGATAATTTTAATACCACAGAGGCAAAAACTGTATGACTGCACCACATGATTTATACTCAAGAAGACTGACCTTGAGCCTCTACTATCACTCTTATGAGCCTTCTGGTTTCTCTTGCCTCTATTTTTTTAATAAATAACTGGGGGAAATAATAAGTGATCTGCATATGGGGCTGTTATAACTTCATGTGAGAACAATAAGTTAAAACATTATAAACTGTTGAGTCATAGAGTAAGTGTGTGTTTGTGTTAATGCATATATGCATGTGTATCACTGTTTAGTATATACATATAAAGTAATGCACTAAATTAAGTTTCAGAAAATCAATTAAGGATGCTACACTGTGATTGAGAAACTCTAATGTTTTATTCTGGTTTGATTTGTGTGTGTGTGTGTGTCAGAGAGAGAGAGACAGAGAAAGAGGCAGAAAGAGACAGAAAAAGAAAAAATGAGTGTGAGTAGAAACATTATCCATAAATATACATATTTGGATATAATACGAAATGCAAAAGAATTCTAAAAAGAAATCATCCAAAGAGCAGGATAGTATCAAAAATATTACTTACTTTCATCCAAACTACAGTTGCATTCCTACTAGCAGATATTGTACATGACACAGGCAAGGTATCACCAATCTGCTTGGTCACCTCTCCACTTGGTTTTAAGGACAAATCCAAATCTGTGAAGCAGAAAATCTGCTTGAGATACAAACTCTAAGAAAGTGAGAGCCAAAATATTCATGACAGTGAAAGAAAGGAGTCCTTCTAACTGCATTTGAAAAATTCAGAACTGATTTATTTGACTAAAATAACTAGTTTTTCAAGCCAGTTTTGAGATCTGTGGACAAATAATGTTCAATCTAATTGATTAAGCACATATTTACATTTAACCTAATTGATGTTTTTAGAGCATATAAATATTTCTCTGGGCCCTAAACCTTAAGGAAAAAAACTTTAAATTACTTCTGGAAGAAAATAAAGAAAGATGATGACTAGGTAAATATAAAAAGAGTAAGGTATAAGTTTGGAAAATCAAATATTTTTGGACAGCAGGTGATAAATTGAAAAACCACAAGATAGTATATGTGTCTCTTTAGAGAGATCTGACAAGCAGTTAGATCTTTTTTTGAAATGCTATTCCATTTTCTCATGCTGTTGAAATTTTAAATAAGACGTATTGTTAGGTACACTGCCAACAGATACTGCCAACGGATTTCTTAAAAAAGAGCATAAACACACCTAAGGGTATACATTCTTTCAGACGGATAATAACTTTTTATAAAAATATTACCTTTTTAATATGCTCTATATGAAGAAAGTTCTATTCAACCGAACAAGCATGTATTGTACAGCAATTATGTTCCAAGTACTAGAGGTAGCTAGATGACCTTACAATTTAATGAGGGAGCAGTAATCTACACCAACTGACTATAATCCTTGCCCTATGAAATCAGCACCTAGAAGCAAACTTGCTACAGATTAGGAGCTCAATAAATATTTGTTGAAAGATTAAAGTAAGGGTCATTAATAGATGTAGGAACAGCAGTACAGAGACTTATGGGAGATAGAGAACAGAGCCAATTTGGGTTCCAAAGCAGAAATAACAGCCCTGTATTAGTGGCATTATATTTCTGTGGCCCCTCATGGTTGAGAAGGGCTTTGAAATATAGAAATGTAGGCAATAGTTTTGTCACATAAATAAAAGCAAAGAAATGAGACAGCTTGGCAGGTTTCAGGATGGCGAGTAATCTGGTACAACTGGTGCTAACTCATGGGAGGGACGTCTATATAATTAGTGACACCAGGCTACAGAGGACCAGTTTTGCTATATTGGGACTTAAGACTTTATTCTATGGTGTAAAGGTTTATTATTGTACTTCATGCTCCTTCATGGTTTTACATATTTTAGTTGAAATTGATTGATTGTTTGCAACATTTTTAATGTTTGTCTCCCCTTTTAGACTGTAAACAACATGTGGGTATCGATTACGGCTTGATTCTTCTCTAATGTATGCACAGAACCTGACATATGACAGTCACTCATGAATGAATGAAGGGAAGAAGCATACTTTTTCAGTGTCTCATTAATATTCAAAATGCACCATCATACAGAAAAGTGGAGTTTTCTCAGAATATTTAGGTGAATTGTACTGAGATGAAAACATTTTCTAGGGTAAGCTAGGAGTTTTTATTAGTTGGTTAGTTAACTTGCCAATGCTAAGATAAAAGATTTTAAAGGACAAAGATGGATTCTGAAAATTCTGATGAAGAATCTAAGTGCATCAATTGGAAGAGGAATGGTGGCTGTTTTGTCAGCAACTGGGGCCCTGTAGTGTGACAGTTGTGTTGACAGCGCTGCTCTGCAAACCTGGGAATGCAAGAGCTGCTGCTTCTCTACTCCCACTCCTTTTAGTCATCTATGGAAGGGAAACAAATTTGATTTTTGGAAAATAAGCAATCAAGGATAATTGGGAAAATAGAAATTTTATGTTTGCACGTAATGTAGACAGTAACATATCAATTGACTTGCAATACTTATTTCTGCTTTAAAGAGAAATATATGCCTTAAAAATTAGTATATAGTCAACCTGTGAAAACCAGAATGCATTTAAATCTAATTAAATGCCCCCAAATTCAATTAAACTATTATAAATACTCTTGTTTAATTTCTCCCTAACACAGCTGACTGAGACACTATGTGGGGCCAAGAAGTCAAAAGAGGCCTTGTCAATCCCTCCCTGCCTGATCCATGTGCAATACAAAGAAGAGCCCTCCCCTGTTAGAAACCTGTGTACCCAGTTTCTCTTAAACATAAGCCCTTCACACTTTCTTAAAGACATTGGGGTACTGATGCTTGGCTCCAAAATTGGAACTAGGATGTCAGAGAGCTAGTCTACAGGCAGTTCTATTCACTGGATATATTCTCTAGCTTTACTACTTGCTTTACTTTTTTTTTTTTTTTCTCCTGGAACAGGCCTAGATAAATGGTCCCATGACTCACCAGTCCTCAGAGAAAAAGTAGCACTACTGTTGCACAGATAGGTCACTGCTTTCTCCCTAACTAGCCCCTGTTGCCAAAAACACTCAAATCCATGCAGCATGAGTATGGAGCAAACAGAGAAATGGCTGGCTGTGAACATTTCTTAACAGTCCACTGTTTCTACAGGGCTCCCCCAGGGTGCACTGCTGATACCATACCATGAAAAGCAACTACCTGGTTGCTTTATTCCCTAGTACACCCCCTCCCCTTCAAAGTTTCTATCCTACATGTTTTGCAAGCATTAGGAATACAATGAAAGTTTTAGAATGAAGTGCTCAGGACAATTTTGAACAAAATTTGAATTTTGAAACAAAAACCACTTCATGCTCAATAGGTCTTACTAGATCTTGTCTAGAGGAAATCTTACTGGTGGTACTACTGGGTGCAAAGGAATTACTGCATTGTTTAGACAACATGTCTATGCAAGACTGACACTTGCCCTATTTCCAAGATGCATGAGGTGCATCAGTAATAGGACTGTTATGAATTACAAAGTGAAGAACTCAAGTTATATGCCTGTTCTTTTGTATCCTTTTTTCCCCACGACATGCATGAGGGACAAATATAACTTCTTGAGTAGCTAGAGACCAAAAGTAGGTTAAAACTTTAATAAAGAAGTATATTCAAGGTGATTTTTAAGAAGTTCTATTTCTCGAAATTCATTATCCTTCGATATGAAGCAAATTCAGCCAACAAAGGTCTTTAGTCATCTCTACTTCCTCTTACAATAGCTTAGTCTATAATTTGTAACTTTGCATTGCCTGGACTTGTGTGCTAATATTATTTTGTAATAAAAAAGATGCTCCATTTACATCTACATCATTCCAGGCCAACTGCAAACCTTGTGAACCTCATAATATCTAAATAGAGGGTGGCAGTATGTCTCAGTGTTAGAGTTTTTGCCTAGCATGCATGTGGCCATGGGTTCAAATCCCAACACTTTCTTAAAATATATGATGAATTTCTTTAAGGGTGACATGAATATTACTTATTGATTCAATGGACTGAAGACATCGAGAAAGCAGATAGAAGTTAAACACTGCAAAGGTGCAGTTACCAGATCCATGCAAGGGTCCAATACTGTAGTGTAAGCTGAGCTTATTTTGATGTCCTTTACCGATTCTATTGAAGCCAAGTTACTTAATAAATACAGTATGTAGCTGCAATTCATTTGAAAAGATAGTCACATTGTACTATTCGAGGCCTTTCAAGTGAGGCTGGTAATGATGAAGGTGACTCACAGTGAACTGTGATGGCTGTTGAAGCAATCATGCTTTTTTTGTCTACCAGGGAGCATTTGTATTCTCCTGTTGCATTGCGCCTCACATCTGTCAGTGTGTAAGTATTTGAACTTCTTATTCCTTCAGGCTGTCCCTTTTGACAGAAGCAAAATGTCAAATGATTACACTTGGTAGCTACAATGAGAACAGCTATATTTCTTCATGAAGATGGCATTTTCTCTGATGAAGAAAAGTGAATATGATTCTTTAGACAAAAACGTACAGTTCGTACAAAAAAGTACCAACATATGAGTCCTAGAGGAAAAATTCAATATTTTGATTATAAGGGATTTTGAAGAACATATTGATAACAAGTATTTCACTGAAAGCACAATGTGTTTTAATTTTAAAACAGGTTTTTTAAGAAGTTCAATATCTCATTTTTATATTTATGTCTTATCTAGTTTAACAAAATAAGTTATATATCCAAATAAAAATAAAGGAAAGAGTGAAGAGTGAAGGAAGGTCAGAGAAACGAAAAAATAAATGGAGAAAAAGGAAAGATAAAGAAAAGGAAGCAAATCAAGAACAGGCAAAACATAAGAGTAACAGGAGTACATGTTAACAATAAGATAATCAGCAGATATTGTTGCTAAAGCTGAGATATAAATTTAGCTGTGTCATCCCTGATAGCCAAAGCAGAAACTTATATAGCTTCAAAATTTCTATTTGCAAGTGAGACAAAACTAGTTTGTCAATTTAATAGGTGAAACCACATTTTACGTGAACATTTACGTTTATAAGGAATTATTTATACCATTGAGAAATGCAGTGAATGATATCCTTAAATACTGCTACATAATGTAGGGGATAAATCTGTCAGCACATCCCTACAGAAACGCAGTACTGAGTAGCACATAGCTTCCCTCCATGCAAATGTGATGGCCACACAAAGCCGTGGCACAGCCAAGTATCCTCAGAGAGAGCTCTTTCCTAATCCAGCTTCATATTACTGTGACATCCTAGAGGAATTTCTAATGAGCTCTGTCTGCATATCATTTCCTTCAGCTATGATATGGATAAAAGTTGAGGAAATTAGACTTTGCGATTATATATGATAAGAAAGAGTACATACATAGCATTACTCTAACAAACAAAAGCAGATTTTTATAGTTTATGTGGATATTAATACCTTGAGTTTTTGCAATTGTGGTTTCCTGTTTTCTGCTTTCTTTTTCTCTGTGTCTGAAATCGCTCAATATGGAGAAAAAAGGCAAGAACACTGGCAGGTGTCACACAAACAAAAGACATTAGGTGGTTGTCTGTGTTCCCAAAGATAACATTCTTTCTTACGATTCCCAAGTACATGCAGTCCTGAGTGCCAGATAGAGGCCCAACAACAGGACAAAATGATACTAGTCAAGCTTAAGTATACGTCAGCACTTACTGGTAAGTAAAACAAAAATTCCTCAGGAGGAGGGTTACCATTCCCCAAGCATTTAAGAGTGATGTTGTCCCCTTCTTTGATGGCATTTTTTGGTGGTAACACTTGTATTGTCACTTGCTCTGTAGGATCTGTAAGAGTCATAGACACAAGTTAACATTTTTGTCAGGTAACAAATTACTGTGCATACAATGTAAATGACTAAATTATACACAATTTTCTCGAGAAGCTAGTAATGGTAATTACTTAAGTGTATCTTTTTATAGAACGATTGAAGTTAATAGCCACTTGCTATACCAAGTACTAATCTTAGTTAGAGCGAACTACAAAGAGACCCTGTTATATAAAAATCAGTTTCTTCTTATAAAAATGTCTTGAACTGAGGTAGGGATAACTGTAATTATTTTATGTGTAAAAGACCAGTAGGAACAATCATCTCACTGTATGACTTCATTATGTGGAAATTTAACTATGTTATGTGAATCTTATAGTTTGGAAAGACTAAAATCAGCTAGCAAATTTCCTAAAATTATTATGTACTGTCCCACTCAATCACATAATAACATCTCAGATTAAATAAAAGGAGGAAAAATGAGCTAAACACCACCACCAAGGATTCTGCTGTGCAGAGGAGTAGGTCTGCTTTCAAAACAATGAGTCCTATGAACCGAGAAAGACTCTTAAAATAATCAACAGGACTGTAAATGTATTGTGATTTTGTCCTGTTCATTGGAGCCAAGATATAACTTGCAGTCCATTTTGGTAATTTTGCAGAGAAAATAGGGCTAAAGAGTATTCTTTAGTACAGGCTACTGCTCAACAATAGAATGCTAAATAAATTCAAGGCTAGATACAGTGGGATCAGATCAAGCAAACAGGAAATAAAAGGAGGTAGTGGTGGCAACAATAAATGACTCACTTCTCATTTATCCATTTGTTAGAGAGCTGAATAATGCAATGAACAATGAACTTCAAAATCATATCATCTAAGGTTTTAAGGAAGCTCCCAAACAAAAATTAATAACTACTCAGACATGTGTCTATATTTTCAAATTGGTGCCATTAAAGACCTATTTTATCATTAGTTGGTGTTATGGCTTGTGTCTAGATGTCCCCCTAAAACTTCATGCAGTCATAGGTGGGGCTTTTCAGAGGTAGTTGGATCTAGAGTGTGTGATTCTGGGATTAAGTGTATGATGCTGGGATCAAAGGTATATGATTACTAAATTAATCCACTGATTGGTTTGGCATAGTTCTGGGAGTGGATAATGGGAAGGCCCACCCTGGGTGTGAGTGCTACCTGCCCCAAGTGGTGGGTAGCCAGGACAGAATAGAAGGGACAGAAAGAGGGCTGCTGTGGTTGTTTGTCGCTTGTCGCTCGCTGCTGTGCTACTTCGCGGCTTGTTGCCTTCTGCTTTGCTGTCTTCTGCCTGTCATGAACTGTTTCTCCTCTACAATGCCCCTCTGCCATGCCAAGCTATCTTGGAGCCAGTTAACAATGAACTGAAACCTGTACAAACTGTGAGCCAAATAAACCTTTTCTCCTTTAACTTTGGGTATCAGGTATTTTGTTTCAGCAATGAGAAAAGTAACTAAGATAGTAAAGTTAAACAAGTAAGTGGTAGTTTGGGAGTCTTTTGTCTATGTCTTATAGTCGCACATTTACCTTTCTACAATGAACTTGTACAGGAAAACTTAGAAGGACGGTTCTAGATTGCTTCTTTGTCAGTTTTCTATATTCAGGCATTTCTGAATATTTGCCTAGAATATTCTACAGGTAAACAGTGATTACTTTAACAAACTTCTTTTTTGTTTGCTTTTTCTTGGATCTGCCTGAGATAGTTCTCCAACTAGCAGTTCCCAGTAAGTGGGAAGTGAGTACAGTTTTTGTTTATGTTTTTTTTTTTTTTATGGCATTCAAGTGACCTCCATTTCTGGGTCTCCTTCATTCTTTGTTCTGGCCCATCTCTGGCCAGCACAAAGGTTTAGCCAGTATCATGTCACTGTGGCACATCTCTGATCAAGGTTGACACAGAAAAACCAGGGATTACAACATGCCTGACTCCCTCTTCTTTTTTCAAATGGCCCTTCTCTGCATTCCTTTTTCAATAGGTTCTGTTCAGTATTAGTTACTGCAACATATTTTAATTTTTACAGTAACTTCCTGGATGGCCACTAACATGCCTACAACAAAATTAATGATCTCTTGTTCTCCCTTTGCCCCTGACTTTGAATTTTATTCTGTCCATTAGTAAGTCATTATTCTTTCCACTACTCTGGTTTTTCTCCTCCACCTTCCTTATCCACTCAATCACCAAGTCTCAGTTACTAATATTTCATGATATAGTTTGAATCAGATTCTCCCCTTCCATTCCCACTAACACTTTCTTAGTCTACGCCCCAATTAACCTACACCTGAATCACTGGCATCAATTTTCATTTGGTCCCTCACCTTGAGCCTTTCTCCTTTTCTTAGTAACTATCTGCTATAATCAGTTTCTGAAGTAGCACTTTGAATATTCAAAATCCTTTGAGGAAAATGTTACTTAACCTGGTATCCACAGTTTTACGTGAATCTAGCTAAGATAAGACTTATATCTCGCTATTCTACGTGAACCCCTATACATAATAACCAAGAGTCTGCTCAAATTTCTTCCTTCCTTTATCTACTGTCCAATCACTGATTCATTCGTTCAGCATCTATTTTGCATAAGTACTAAGTGCTGGAATTATCAAGTTTAAAAATACATATTCTTTGTCTCAATGAACTTTCACCCTATTTATGAGAGTGCTAAATTAACAATTAAGAGTTTGACATCATTAAAACTGCCTTTGATGTATGCATCAGATTCCTGGTAGATTCT
Source organism: Erethizon dorsatum (assembly GCA_028451465.1). Classification (NCBI taxonomy): domain Eukaryota; kingdom Metazoa; phylum Chordata; class Mammalia; order Rodentia; family Erethizontidae; genus Erethizon; species Erethizon dorsatum. The sequence goes on from CM051831.1 coordinate 75,819,877, forward strand.
TGAGACTAGGAAGTGTCCAGAGGAATTTCCTCTGGAGCTGGGTATTAAAGAGCAAGTTGGTATTTGTTAAAAGATGAAGACAAGTCAATGACAGCATATTGATAGGCACAGAAGGAGCAGGCTGCCCGAGGAATCTGGGAGACAGAACAGACCACAGTGGGAAGAGTGCAGTGAGAGAGGCTGAGACAGTGCAGGACTAAGGCCACAAGAGGTTCAAGACACATTGCAACTGAGAGTGTGAAGATTAATCTGAGAGCTCTGGAGAGTCATTAAAGAATTTGAATCACAGAGTAACACTCTTTCATTTGTGTTTTAGAAAGATATTTCTAGCAGCGGCTTAGAGGGCAGTTTGTCTGGGGTAGGCAGGCAGGGAGAATACTATCTTGGAAATTACTGCAGAAACAGAAGCAGTGAAGAATGGTGGCATAAATTTAGGCACTGCCCAAATGCAGAAGTCAGGTAAAACACACATTAAAGAGCTCATCTCTCTACAACTTCATTCCTGATTGAACCAGGTAAGGAAGGACTGCACTATTGCATCTTTCTTAAATTAATCAAATTTCATTTTCTTTCATTTAGTTTTCTTTCTTCTCTGAAGTCTTCTTAGGGTGGTGGTTGTCCACTCAGCTGCATTAGTACCATTAGAGAATTTGTTATAAATTGAAAGTGTCAAGTATCTTCTCACACCCACTGGATCAGAAACTTGAGAGGGGGGTCCAGAAGTTCATGTTCTAACAAGAACTTCAGGTTCTTCTGATAAACAGGAAGAGTTTGAAGTCACTGTTTTTAGATACCTGAGTTTTCAGGACTCCGCTCTGAGTTCCAGTGATGTTTACCACTTGAAACCTTGCATTGACAGCTTCTTTCTGATGTACCAAAGGTGTCATCTTTCTCTATTGCAATGGTAAAGTCCTTGAATGTCAAGACCTTATCCTAAACCCTTTTGTGTCTCTGCCATGAAATCTAGCATTGCATACATTGTCTTCTCGTAAGACATACCAAGTGCAGCCTGTGCAGCCAGCCATTGTAAAAATCATTTCCTTTTTAGCATTTTCTTTTCTGCTCACCTAGCTCTGCATGCCTGGCTATGACATACTTTCCTGTTCTTTTTAAAGCCAACTTCTCAGGTCTCCTTCCTCGGCTTGATATTCTCTCCTACTTTGTACCTCTGTGCTTATACCAAGTTGGTTTATGTATATATAACTAGAGGAGAGGAGCTCAAAGGCTCCAAACAAAAAGTAATAAGAAAAAAATGCTAATTGCTCTGATTTGATTCACAAACATTGTAAATATGTATTTAAATAGCATATTAGACCCCATGAATATGTACAGTTATTCCGTTAATTAAAAATTTTTAGAAGTCAAGAACATGAAATATTAACTACATGTTTCAAACATTACAAACTGTATATATGTATTGAATTATTATAGGGTACCTCATAAATTTGTATAATAAAAGGAATTAAAAATAAATTTTAAAAAGAAAGGATTCTGCCTTTCCTTATAGAAACAATAATTTGATTTTAGATAAGCTATGCGTGATGGACTACTCTAACTTTTGCTTTTAAATCAAGTTAAAACTTATTTATCTAGTTTAAGACAAAATAATCTTTTAAAGTTAGGGTAAGTTTCGAATTTCAGTTTTGCTCTAAGACTCTGGGCCTCAGAGAAAGGAGACATGCTGATGAGGTAAAAACTCTCCAAAGACTCAGCTGCTATTGTTGCACTCACTACGAATAAATAGAGAAGTGCTAGATTACTCTAGAAAGGATGACAGTATTACAATGAAGTTTTACTCATTGTAAGTAATAATAATAATCATAATAATACCAATAATGAAATCCTGTATTCCATTATCCTGAAAAATCTCCAGGTCTAAGTTTACGTAGTGATACTGGCTGTGTAGTAATGATAGCAGTACATTTAATGTGTGATGCCATGTGCTATTTTACCCTTGTAGTTCAGTTAATCTCCATAACACTATGAACTAGGTACTATATTTTTCCCTTTCAAGACAAGAAAATTGAAATTTAGAGTAATTAAGCAACTTTTGTAGAAATGCAATAATTGATAGCATTGAGACTGAAATACCAACATTTTTGCTCCTAATCATGTGGCTTGAAAGAGTACAGCATTAGAGGAAAAGATTACATTCCAATCTTTACTGCTAGTATAGGCCATATCTCTATGGCTCACATTACTGTTAAATAAAATAAATAGGTGATTCTATGTTTCAAATTTATGATTCAGTTGACCAAAATATTTTAAGATACAATATCCTATGTAAATTAAGCAACTGATCTCGTTACTAAAATAAATTTCTTCATTAAAATACTATAATAATTCTATACATGGAAAGCTAGTCAACCATAAGATTGTATTTATTATTCATTCAGAAAATAGTCAGAAGGCATTTTGAGTTTCTACAAAATTCATGGGAGTGTGCTCAGGCTGAGGACTACCAGAAACAACTGACCAAGTTACAGATTGTATTTTTGTTTGTTTTTTTTTGTGTGTGTGGGTACCGGGGGGTAGACCTCAGGACCTCGCGCGCCAGCAGGCGCCCGTGCCGCTGAGCGATATCACCGGCCCCTTTTTCGTATGTGGGTTCCGGGAGTCGAACTTGGGCCCTCGCGCTTGTCGGGCAGGCGCTTAAGCCGCTGAGCCATCTCACCGGCCCTACAGATTGTATTTTTAAGGAACTTAACATGTAACAAAATACAGAAGAGATGCTGCTCATAAATAATATAGTAAAAAGTGAAAGCTATTATGAATAAGAATTTATTCTGTAGGACTTCCAAGGAAGAAGAGTTTATATGGATACTGTGGATATAGGGAGAACACTGGAAGCAAAACTGAAAACTAATTGGATTGGGACTTCAAAGATTAATAGTATTCTAATGTTATTTCTAATACACTAAAATTACATAATTGTAATAGAGTTACTTACAGTAAATATCAAAAACTGCTTGTTCTGAATGAAGTGTTTTCTGGCCAGATGGTCCATAATATGTCACAGAGCAGGTAAACGGCATTTGTATATCAGCCTTGGTTGTCTTATATTCCAAGGATGAAGTCATGATATATAATTGAGTAACTGGATCCATTTCCTTTTTAAAATTTATGACCACCACTGAAGAAAAAAAACAGTAATGGTAAGACTGTTCTCTGGAAAAGCACAATCCTTAACTGAATATCATAACACTTTTCAGAAGTGGTTTTGTCCATCTAATTGTATTTAACAGGAGGGAAAACTGACATGCAGTGAAGTAACGTGTCTTTTTAAAACCATGAATCAAAGACCTACACAAAAATAGAATCATGGAATGCTCTCTCCCACTCACTTTCATTAACTTCTAGAACATACCATATACAGAAATAATTTTCTGTGCTCTTGATTCTTATGCACAAAGGCTAAAATGGTATTTTTAAAAAATCACTTAATGATTTAGTGGATATTTAAAGCAAGAAAGCATAGAATCAGTAATAAAAAGGGGACCACATATTTAGATCCTGGATAGTCTAAAGAATCCCTAGAGAAGAGAAAAACAAAACAGGTCATCTGAATTTATTGCCCACCTCATACCCACCTCCTTCAAGGGGCTGCAGCAGTTTTCCATTCCTGTACCATGTGATGTTGCCAACTGGGTAACTGTCTTTTGAAATGCAGTTGCCTAACTGCAAAACAAAAAGGAAATAATATTTCCTTATTTCAGTCAGAGGCTGTCAATTTGGAAGCCCCAGAATACTGAGGAAATGCAGTGCTTTGACCCATTTATTCTCCAACACTAAGAATGGGATACATGTTCTCTTGTATACAAACAATATAAAAATACAGTTTTGCCCACTTTTAAACATACAGTAGATACATCACCATTAACAAAATCACATTCATTTAAAGGCATTACTAAATTTGTAACATTAACCAAAGAACGTAATGTAACTACATTAACACTGACTTTTACTGTGGCTCACATGTCTTCATATGCAAGACTCATTTAGTGTAAAAATGGGGTTGCCTCTCCAGTTTCACACTATAAATAATTCAGACTATACATATACTTACTATGCTCAATAATGCCCACCTCTTTCTTCAAGTATGTTTAATATTGCATGTTTACCAAATAATATTATTCAGTAAAATTTAATCTGATTCAAAGAACTTGATCTTCCTCACCCAATACAGACACACACAGGAAAATTTTTCTATTTTAATTAGTGAAGATTAGGTAATTACTCAATTGATATGCTCAGTTATAGAACTCCAACCTGTCCACTCTCCCCTTCAATACAACTTCCCTTCATACCTTTGCTAATGTGACTGTTCAAATCTGATCTTACACCTTTACTTCAAATTTCAATAGTTTTGTCAGTAGAACAGAGTCCAAATTCCCCATGTGCCTTACAAAGCTTGTCATGATCCAGCCTCTCTACCTCTCCAGATGTATGTCTTACTGCTCTCTCTTGCCTTCTTAGCACCCAAAGTTTGAAAGGCTGAAAGTTGATATTCCCAGACATGCCATTTTCTTTCACATCTCATTTTTTAAAATATTGTGGGAGAACCCTTTCTAACTTTTTTTCCTAAAGATAAACTCATTTTTAATTGATTTCATTGAACAAATAAGAAAGACTCCTCCTTTCAGAAATGACCACAGCTTTGTTCATGTCCCCATGGCTACAAGGGACACTGGACATAGTATTCCCCCTGTGCCTTCTGCAGCTGCAAGACTGTCACCTCCACAGGAACAAAGTCCATTTCATTTGTTCTGGTATCTGCAGTAGGAAAAGGCACTTAACACTAGGCTAAGTTAAAGTAGTTAACTGAAACAAGTTCTCACCTTTTTGAGCTGCTCTGTTTCGAGAAAGGGTGCTTTGCTTACAATTTCAGGTTTAGATGGTTGCTCTGAAGTAAAGTAGAAAAAGGTTTTATGTTACATGGAAGAAAACAAATGATGTCAGTGATTTGGTTTACACAAAAATAATTCATATACTCCAAGCAGAAGAATGCACATCAAAATAAAAAATAGATTTCCTTATATAAATTGGATTTAAGAAATCGAGGTCTTGCCCCTCCAAATATTTGCTTTATTATCTTTAATATTTTTAAGTGTTTATAAATTGTTTGAATAAACTATTCTTAGTGCTTTCTGAATGTTTCATAAGCAGCAAATGTGGAATTAATAGTGGAACAGAAGCTAATGTATAAGTAGGATAGTGGGCACTTTCTACTTCTGATAACTTCTAATTCATTAGGTAAAGATGTTAATTCACACAAATCACTATCAGAGGCACTTGACTGAAGTGCACATTTCTGAGTCCTAAGCCGCTTACAGAATCAGAATCTCCAGGGGAAATGTTATCAGTTTACATTCTGAACAAGTTCCTAGGGGATTCTTGGGCACAATGAAAAGTTAAGAAACTTTTCTGTAATATAACAGTAAAGCTAGTTAGGGATGTAGAAGCCTGAGTTTCCTAAATATCTCAAAATTTATCTTTTAACTATGAACTATGGGGAAATATTTGAAATTTGCAAACTGAAATGAGGGACAGAAATATATAGAAAGTTCTATTCATTTACAGCAAGTGTAAATTGCCTCATTGCCACTAATATTTGTACCTCACTGAACATAATTATTCTATCCTCATGTACACAAATGGGAAAAATCAGCTATTTTTCTTTCATAATTTTATTTTACCATCTCCAATACTTTATATTTTGATTACCAAAGCAAGCTAAACTATATTGGCTTTTGTATAATTATTACTCAAATTGGAATTCAGTTACTGGACATATTACATACTCAGACTATTATAGAAATCAAGGACAAAGACAAAAAAAATCTCTGAAGTAGTAAAATGGCTTTGAGTGTACTAACAAAAATGTAATCATGTTTAGGTGAATATTAGAGTTAATTTTCCCTTTGCAAGTAAGTTTTATATCATAAATTAGCATAATGAATACAATAAAGCTGCCAATATATTGAACTCATGCACTTTAAATAGAAGTTCTATTTACTATTAATTCTGGAAATGCACTTTCACTAACACAATTTTTACAATGATGACTATCTAGTTTCCAAATACACAAATTTGAAACAAACCATAAGACAGAAAAATAGAAAAGAGTGTAAAAGAATAGAAAGGCACAACAAAAATAATTAATAAAAACAAGTGAACCCTGATTAACTGATTTTAGGTAGGTGAATACAAAATTATAAAAAATTTAACCACAAATTCACTAAAAACAGACACCAGTTTTCAAGAAATACATGGTGTGAATGAAGCTTAAGGCCTTTTCCATACATTGATGTTATCACTACCAAATGGAATGATACAAAAATTAAAACTGAGTTATTGATAAAACTTTGAATTCTGTTTGGAATCCATATTTGAGAGGTAAATATGTAATATATTTGAGAGAATAATGCATCCAGAATATTAAAACAGAATAAAAATTCTTGTTGCATAAGTAAGCCAAACTGGGCATTAACATCCATTTTTTAGTGACACCTCTCAGAAAGCTTAAGATACAGAGGATAGGGCCAGTGAGATGGCTCAGCGGCGTAAGCGCCTGCCTGGCAAGCACAAGGGCCCGAGTTCGACTCCCGGATCCCACATACAAAAAAAGGGGCCAGTGATATCGCTCAGTGGCACGGGTGTCTGCTGGCATGCAAGGTCCTGAGGTTGACCCCCGGAACCCACACACACAAAAAAAAAGATACAGAGGATATTAAATTAATTTATCTTTTAAAATAAGAATGAAAAGTAACAAGAAGAAAAAGAAAAATAATTTTAGTTTCTCCCTCAGTAGTGTTTTGCTGGAAAATGTGGAGAGATTTGAACCCCTCCCCCAATAAGTTTAGGATCTAAATACAAAGATTTAGTGGGCAGTTTTGCCAAGTTTTACTATTTCCAACCAAAGTAAAATATGAAGACTTTTGGACATACACTTCCCCTTACTAGACAGAATGTATACCTTGCTTTGTTCTGTAACACTGTGATATTGTATCAATATACACATAATCATAAATAATTGTGTTACAGCCTTGGTTCTTTCCACATGTAATGTATACTTTGTTTCGATAAGTACTTCCTAGAATTCTTTTTATTTCACTAGAACACAATTATAGCAAATCTTCAAAAACAATCTTACAGAAGATGTTTAATGTTTTTTTTTTTTTTTTTTTGTGGGTACCGGGGGGTCGACCTCAGGACCTCGCGCGCCAACAGGCACCCGTGTCGCTGAGCGATATCACCGGCCCCTTTTTCGTATGTGGGATCCGGGAGTCGAACTCGGGCCCTCGCGCTTGCAAGGCAGGTGCTTAAGCCGCTGAGCCATCTCACCGGCCCATGTTTAATGTTTTATACTCTTTACATTTGTATTTATGTTTCTCTTTGGAAGAGAGTCGCAGTAAGCACTGTAAAAATAATGGTAATAACTCATGCATTTCCTTGAGTTACTTTCTTCTTAAACTTTTGTTTCAAGCCCTCTATATTAACTACATATTTTGTATGTAATTTTCTCTTATATTAGATTGTAACAATCAATGGATATTAGTTGGAGGACTATAAAAGAGGACACATACTATTTTAGCAAAATTGCGTATTGATTCCAAAGTGTTTTTTTAAAAAAAACTTTACATGAATTACATCTTAATATGATTCAAGGATTCATAATCAACTATAAAATCAAGAGAAAAAGCAATGCCACATATTTACTTGCATTATTGAAGTAATTTAGTAAACAGTACTAATTTAAAAATAAGCTAAATTTTACCTCTGAACATGCATGGGTAAATTCTCTAAAAATCACTCAACTCAACCATCTATTACATGGTATAACCATGCTTTGGTTCATTTTCTTCTTTGTTGACCTATCTCTACTAAATTAGCTAGGAGTTATATTATTATGACAGGACCACCTGATAATGTAGTTCTTTATAGGGAGGGAGGGAAAAAGGGAGATATTGAGAGAGGGATAAAGGGAGAGGAAGAGGTATGGAGGGAGGTAGGAAAGGCGGGAAGGAACTAGGGATACAGGAAGGGAGAAAGAGAGAGTGCATATGGATGAATGAGAATGAATGTGTGTGCATGCTGGAGGAGGGGCAGCCAGCTAATATTCTTATCAGCATGTGTATGCACCAGATCTATAGCAATGGTATATATAGAATACTAGACTCAAATTATTTCTTTTTAGACTACAAGTTTTTCACCAATATCCTTTGAGGTCTTATCATAAATAATTAAAAGCTAAGTCACATTTACTGCCTGGTATAATTTGAAACATTTCATAAACAGAAGCCTTACTTTTCCTTCTACTTTTTCTATTTTGTATCAGGAAGGAGAAATTATATAAGTGATTACTTTGCTGGAGAAGAAGAAAACTGTGGTAAGGAGATGGGGATTGATCAAGAGTAAATATACTAAATTAGATGATCTCATTTTGTCCCAAAACACAGACTATTGCTAATGAACACTATGAACATTAGCCTTCAGAAAAACTAGAAATCAATAACTCAGTAACATTTATAGTTTTTGGCATCTAGTTATCTCAAAGCCAAGTGAAGATGCAGTGCCGAACACAAAACTGCTCTATATTGCCTACAGTGCACTAACGCTACTCTCAAAAATTATAAACAGGGGAACTTAGCTTGACATGGCAGCAGAGCAAAAAAGGTAGATGCACTGGTTAGATTGACTCGAAGTGATTTTCTCAGGCCTTGTTAGCAGTCAACTCTCACAAATGATGAGGTATTTTAAGTAAATAATTGTGTCCTTGGAATCATGCTGTATTTTCCTCATTAAATGGAGGGAAATTATGATTTACGGTGAAAGAAATAAACCAAAATATAAAGTTATGTTGTATTTATTAAACAGTCATTTTCTGCTTCTTTTCTGCCTAAAGTGTTATTTAAGATTGCCTTAACTTTCCTGGGGTTTCTCCAATTGAGAAGGGAGTTTCAGTTCTGATAAAGCATTGAAGAGAAGGATCTAAATGAACCCTATCCAGCTAAAAAGCTTTGAAATAACTGCATGAAATCAATGAGCGCCATGAAAACCGCTGATGTACTGGACCACCAGTACATCAAACCATGCCATGGGAACGGTCTTCCTCTAATGCCACAGACCACCACTGGAGTAGAGGAAGCTTGCAAGTCAGCATGGGCTGTGATGTTCAAATGCTTTTGCAGAGTTCTCCCCTTTTTGAGATGAGGACTCACTATATTGCCCAAGCTGGCACAATCCTCCTGCCTCCCCCTCTGGGACTACTTTTCCTTTATAAACAATTTATCATAAATAATTGAAAATTGAATGCACAAAATTCTAGCTAACTGAACAGAGACAGCTTCTCACCTTCTCAAACTCTTGTCATTAGCTCCCTAAGAGGATCCCAGAAAGAATGAAAAAATTCCCATCTATTCTAAAACGTTTGTTTTGTGTGTGAGGTCAGTTTAACCCCAGATTGGTGAAGAAACTTTCCCAAGGTCAGAAATCAGTAGCAGCTCCACCAAAGCGAAGTCTGGTGACCAGCTCAGTAATTTTTCCATTTTGCCACCAACAACTGGTTGGTTCTCTGGGCAACCATTTGACCTCTAAGCCTTTTGCACAACTACTGGAATGAATTACTGGAAGCTTTTAAAAGTCTATTCTTGCTTCTTAATGATTTTGTTAATCTCAAGTGTGCACTAAATGCAAACATAGTTAGATTTTGATGCCACTGAACTAAAATTAAAAAAAATAAAAGCTGATAAGGGGTGACAAAGCATGTCATTTATTTGGATCTGGGCTGGCTTCTGGTTTGATTTCTTGTATCTGAGGTATTGCTTAACATCAAACAAACAAATCTGTATTACAGGTAAAGTAAGCATTCACAGACTCTAGCTTGCACTTAAAAAAATTTGACTGCCTGTTAGGATGACAGTGTGCGGCAGGCTGATCTGGGATTGGATCACAAGAGCAACTCTCCATTCTGTGGCAGATGGTGCACGTTGCTAGGTGATTCAACAGAGGGAAACAGAGGACTGATGGATGGGCCTGGTAACTCTTAAGAGACTGCAATATGCACATGCACATAATGAAAGCTTCCCTGCCACAGCTGCTGTTTGCTTCACAAAAAGTGACCGAAAGTGAATTCAGCATTTTAAAAAAATGAACAAAGCGAAGCCCCTATATGACCTTGTAAACACTGCAGCATAAACTGTGGTGCTCATTTTATTGGATTTGGAGGGTCTCATGATTTGTAGTATAAAATACCATTTTCAAGGGTGTGTAACTAGTCTATGTAAATTCTCCCTGGCTCACAGCCTGGAATGCAAATTCTGCTTCTGAGAATCACTTTGTTTTCAACAACTTCCAAAAGAAAAGGGGACAAGGGTACTGGCAGTATATGCAGTGTGAGTTTGCTTTCACAATCATAGGAATCCTTTGTATTATAAAATGACTTACAGATTTTACTGAAAGAGACTACTGAATTTTTTTTCAGATTTAGTTATGGCATTTTTTAAAAAGTAAATTTTGAAAATGTTACAAATAATTCTTCCAAATGTACAAACCTGTATTTCTCAACTTTCTTGTATACTATTTTGATATTCAATAATTTTAACACAGTATAAAAGGAATCCAAGAACGACAAATTATTATATATGATTATCTCAGTGCTGTAACTGAACCTCTCTACCTACTACGGCACATTCTTGATATCCGATTATATTTATGAGATGATGGCCTATAATTTAAAAAGTGGGGATATTTTTTGCTCTTCTTGGAAAAAGTATCCCAAGCAATACATCATCCATCTTTCTAATGACATAAAAGTGAAAAAAAGAAAAGACGGAAAAAATTACATGGGTCGCTGGCAAATACAGAATGCCAGTTTATCAGATGTGTTTCATGGAAGTAGGCATGACTGGCAAACAACTGGCCCTTCGTTTGATTCATAAAATGATTGAGATGTGTGGATGATTTCTGGAAAGTGCTTTTGAAGCTGAAAGGTAATCAACTGAAACATGTAACATGCTTTTACAAGGTCCTTCTGGAGAATAAAGGTTTCCCTTGCTAGGATAGCACTCTTTGAATCCACATAATGAACCTATAGGAGCTTTGACATCTCTATAAATACTTAAGGGACATAGTTGCTTAGGTTATTACAAGAGGAACAGAAAAAAATTCTTGGTTACTTGCTATATTTGAGGCCTTCTGGGTTTCTTTCTTCACTATGTATTTTAATAAATTTTAGGTGCTGTCAAGGTATCAGAAAGCAGAAGGAAAAAGTTGGAAAGTGCAGTAATTTTTGCCTAATCTAAAAAGGTTGGCACTCTGAAAGTTTTGATGCTTACTTTTCCTCCTAAAACATTATGATGTAACTAAGGTGGGGCATTTTATTTGAGTTTGAAGATGAAATGCTTTAATTATAACTGCTCAAGTCATTCATTTGCAAAGCTATTTGCTCAGTAATATTAACTACATATCATTATTAGGCAAAGCAACTTTGCCACAGTGACTACAATAATTTCAAGTTTCTCTTACAATTTTTCTGTTTTCTCTTTTTCTTCCCTCCTTCCTTCCTTATTTTCCGAGATAGAATCTAATAATACTGCTTAGAACTCATGATCCTGCTTCAGTCTCCCAGGTAGCTGGAATTACAGGCATCTCCCATTGCACCTAAAGTCACAGTTTTTTTTTCCTTCAATCACACTGTATATTGTGACACTCTTCTTGGTATATTGTCACACTCTCCTTGGTATATTCATTACACACATTCAGGGTGTGGTGAGCTTTTTCATTAAGAACAATTTTATAAACCAAGTGAACACTTTTTTTTTTTTTTTTGTGGGTACCGGGGGGACGACCTCAGGACCTCGCGCACCAACAGGCACCCGTGCCGCTGAGCGATATCACCGGCCCCTTTTTCGTATGTGGGTTCCGGGAGTCGAACTCGGGCCTTCGCGCTTGCAAGGCAGGCGCTTAAGCTGCTGAGCCGTCTCACCGGCCGAACACTTTGAAGTCTGTATCAAAAAGCATTAGAAGTTTGGATATATACATATATACACATACTTATATAAATTAAAAGTTAAAAATTAAAAAATTATGAAGTGAAAAATTTAAATTAAATATAAAATAAAAGTTTAGATCTCTAAATCATAAGATACTGTCTGTATTTCTCTGCTTTAATAAATAAAAATAGCAATTTTTGGTTAAGTTTAATATATAGATACATATGTACACATGATTATATATGTGTCATGTCCATGTACACGTCACAGCACATTTCTTTGCACATATCACTGAAAATTAAGAGATCATATGCTAGTTATCACCAGTAGTACTTCATATCTCAGTAAACTGTTCATGACAAAACAACTGCAAACATCTTACTTGAATTTCAGACAGTGTTTTCCTTGCTGCCTGCATGCATGACAGAACAATCTCTAGAAATCCTCTTTATAGAGATGCCTGCTCTAGAGACATTACGGAGAACTCAGTCTTCTTTCTAAAGAACATGTTCCAGCACCAGCCATCAATCCCACTTAGCAGTTAGACCACAGACTACTTACTGAACACGTTGACTATTGTTGGAGCCTCAAACACATTGTCCTCAGTTACTAGCATGCACACAAATCTCTTTTGATCACTGATCTTTGCATTGCTGATAGACAGAGTGTAGTTTTCTGAAAGACTCAATCTGTCTTTGTATTCTGGTACATCGTCATATTGCACACTTTTCTTTGTGGAGGATCTGAAGGCAATAAATACTGGGGAGCCATCAGGCTTTTCCTAAAAATTAAAATAATAATACATTTTAAAAGCAAGCATATTCAGATGATTCAGGTCTACCTCCAGAATAACAAAATTTCTTTGGCCACATTCATCCACAAATACGTACATTCTTATTCAGGAAGAATTTTGGATATAAGCCTTACATAAATATTTGGTTCCAGAAAATGACTCTTCCCAAGACAGGTGGCTATGAGCATATTAAATATGTGAAAATGAAAGGACAGAACTTATGGAATCTCAGCTTCTCTTTAATTTGGAGGACAGAATTAATGACTATTTGAAATAGAAAAGGGGCAGTCTTACTTTTAATATGAAATAAAGAATAGCTAAGTACATGCAAGTATACAAAATGATGTTCAGATAACCATCACAGAAAGCATGTACTCGAGCTGCATATACTGGTTTAAGATATCCTGGCTTATCTTTGACATATTTTTCACTTTAACTCACATACTTTAAATGTGCACATCTTTCAACCAGAACTGATGTAGCTGACCTTTACACATGACAACATTTAATCAGTCTTCATGAAGGAACAGTATTTACCCTTGTAAAACAATCATGTGCATTAAGCAAGAGAATCAGATCAACTACTAAAATCCAGGTTTTGCTATGAGACTCATAAAACTTAATTTGATGGCTTTCATACAAAAATTTATTATCAAAATAAGATATAATCTGGCCAGGAATACTGAGACATATGATACATTTCTTCCTTTGGTTCAATAAAAACTCTGTTTCCTAATAAGCAATATATTCTAAAATAGGAGCCAATCGTTTCTCTATTTACCTAACAAGATCTTTGAGAAAATAAAATGGTAAAACAAGTTAAAATGCATGGTAAATTTTGAAATTGTACAGAAACTTATATTTGAAAAAATATTGATTTTGATTGCCAAGCTTAACTTTAGAGTCCATAAGTTTTACTTTCTTCAACATCTGAATATATCAATATTTTCCCAAAATCTCTTAGTTTTACCACAAGTTTACAATACAAATCCTTGCCTTAAATAGTTCCTTCATTATAGGAAATAGGTGAGTCCAGTACACATTTACTTTTGTATGCAGTAAATAATAGTTTGTAATTTTTGCACACTTAATTATATGGCAGATTCTTTCTTTGGCTTTCTATGCAACAATTAATAGATTTAATATTAACAACCTCCCTGTAAATTAGAGTTACAATATTAAACTCATTCATAGATTCGACAGCAAAGGTGGCTTTTGGTGAGATAACTTCCCAAGGTTTCAGCTGATAAAGCTGAAATATGAGCTCAGCAGCACAGCCCCGCTGTGACCGCACTGCACCAGCACTCCACCACTCCTCAGGGTGGTTAGAGATCTTTTCTGCACCAGGCACCTTGTGATGGGAATGAAGAGATGGAGGAAATGGGGTAGGGAGGAGTGAATGGGAATCTGTGTTCTCCAATCACAGAGAATTTACAGTGATGGGGGAAACTAGTTCATTCTTATCTATGTGCTTCCTTTCACTTTCCCCAAACCTTCCACTTGTCTTTCAGGTGGTACATTAAATTAGAGCATTCATACTATTTCCATAAAGCAGGACTGACGTTAGGGCATACAATACCTCAAATGCATCTCATCAGTTCATTGCTGGGATATTTTTTGCTTAACTAACAATTTGAAATTTACCATTATTATTTCCCAGCACTATTGTGCCAGTTCAATTTAGGTGAAAACTATTCCCAGGGTTATACTTAGAATTTTCTTTGATCACAGAAATTTTCAGTGACTTTGACTCAGTGGGTAAATTTTGTGGTAGACTCTGAGACTCTTGGAATTTGGGGGATGTTAATAGATGTTGTCCTCATAGGACTTAACTTCATATTTCCTGGTCTACAGAAAATCAGAAAGAGTTCAAAATCACCTAGATCAAACTGGGTAACAGGAGGGCGTACAGAGATGCCACGTGCTGCCTCACGCCCTTCCTTCTTCTCACATGCCTCTTACGCAGACACAGTGTGTCTAGGATTTCACAGCCCATGATCATGACAGCTTACTTGCTCAAGCAATTGGCACATGTCAAGACTAAGTAAATATTTTGCTATGAATTATTTCACTTAACCAACAACATTATGAGGAAGATATTACCTCATTTTATAGTGAGAAAATAGGGATTCATTCACTTGCTTATAATCCCTTATAATGTGGTAGAACCTGTTGGTCTGACTTCAAATCCACATTTTTAAAAGCCACATCAAAACCATGCCTTGAGATCACTCTCAAGCACTTTTCCCATAGTATGTTCTGCAGAATTTTTTTGGACAGATATTTGAGGAAAAATCTCTGTAGCCAAATAAACCTGAGAATCGAATCAAATTATGGCCTCAAAGAATTCATAATACATTTTAGCATATGGAAGGCTCTGAGAAATGTAGTAAAGAAACATTTCACACATTATTTGACCCCCCAAGTCCTTTCCCTGCACAGATGCCTTTTAACATTGTAAGGGGATGGGGAACTTTTCTGTTATTTCCAAGGAGACAGATCTACTTGAAGCCTGCAAACTGTCATGAGCTCCTGTAGTCCAGCATTGGCAAACTGTAGCACACAGCCACCTTTTGTTGATTTTGGTGATTAAATTGACCCATTTTATCAAAGCCACTTAGCCATTCCGCATCTATCTAGCAGAATCTTTACCTTCCATCTCCTGAACTGTACCTCAATATTTGAGGAAATATGATTTTGCTATATGCAAAATATTCACAATGTTAAACACAACGAAGTTATCAGGCTAAGCACCAGAAAGAAGCTTGTAATACTGATGACTAATTTCCAATGAATAGCTGACCGAGCGTCCTCACTACTGATGTAGTTTGCCTTTCCAGTGGCCAGATCCAGTAGAGCAGAAGCAAGAAGAGGGCACTGTCCTCTACAGACCTCTGCCTGCGCTCCCCTGATTATACTTTGGAATTCTATCTCTTTCTGTCTCTAACACTTTAGGATGAATCTTTCAGATTAACATGGTCTAAGAACTGCGTGCCTATTGGATTTATTGAAAATAGGATGTTATTACTGCTATTCAATACTTTAACTTTATCTTTTTATATTTGTATCCACCAAGTCATATTAACATTATGTCACTTTAAAATTTACATTTAGTTATTTAACTGTATTGGAAAACTGGAGACAATTAATTACATCCCAGAAAGGTCACACTTACATATTTCCATTTGCCAAACATGAGATTCTGAGGTACATCAAGTTGACAAGGCATGATAATGGTATCTCCATAGGCTGAATTTACAGTGTACAATCCAAGGCCTTTGGATAGAATGAGAAGAGAAGAGAGACTGAATGTGATTCTTGAAGTTATAACATAGGAATGAATTAGAATTTCAGGTGAACTATTTTCTTCACTTTATTTCACAAAAATATATTTCACAGAAATATGGGACTATACAAAGACATATGTTTAAAATTCTCAAAACTGGCTTTAAATATATTTGCATTTCTCATTTGAAAATATTATCAAGTTTATCTTCTGGAAAAAAAATTTAAAATTATTAAAACCTCATAACTAATACACACAATACCACAACTCAATTTTATTTATAGGAGGAAAATAAACATAAAAATTCTTTATTTTAAAGGTAAGATAACCAGACATGGTGGTGCACACCTGTAATCTCAGCACTCAGGAGGCTGAGGTCGTGAGTTTGAGGCCAGCTTGGCTACATAGTGAGTTCAAGGCCAGCCTGAACTACATAGCAAGACCCTGTCTTAAAAAAACAACAACCCCCAAAAACAATCTCCTCCCAAAAAACAGTAATATAGATTAACATATTAATTTAAATTTTCTATGAAGTATTAACATGGTAAATTCTGTAGCATGAAAATTCTTCATTAAGTGTTATTTATTCTGTGACTAGTTGCATTTTGGGGAGACAATTCAATTAAATCCACAATTTGCTGTTGGTACAGAAAACTTAGTATTATTTAATTCTTTGAGAGAAATGTAGATGACAATAATTAAAATGTGGAAAACAATTTTTGCATAGAGATGTTAAATACTATTCACATCTATATATATTCATGAAGTTAAATCTCAAATATTTACAGACACAGAAAGACATATGCTAAGTGTTCTCTTTCATATGTAGAAGCTAAAACCATCAGTCTGAAAGTAGAAAGTAATTACCCAAGGCTACAAAGAGAGGGGGTGGAAAGGGGTTCATAGAAACTAGGTAATGAGCACTAAAAGAAGATGAGAGGAGTAAATTCTAGAGTTATACAGCACAGTGGGGTGACTAATTCACAATAGCCAATTATAGACTTTATGAAGAACAGAAGAGAGGCAATTAAAGTTTCACAACATAAAAAAATGATAAAGGTATGGAAATACAAACTATTCTTGTTTGATCAGTATATATCGTATGCATGTATTGAAATATCACACTGTACCCAATAAATGTGTACAACTATTACCGGTTAATTAACCAAAAAGACCGCAGCCTTTACATTGGCAATGGTAGTTGAGAAATACCTCATATCTCTTTTTCACAAGGAGCTTTAAAATTTAAAACTTCTATATTTGAATATCTATTAAAATATATCAGAATTAGATACACAGCATGAAAAGGGTATTTTCAACGGTGAAAGAAAACAAAGATATTTTGTCCACCAGGTGGTGCTAGCAGGCAAAACTAAGGCAATCTGCAGAGCATAAATAAAACCATCTAAGGACTTCTGAAGAAACAGAACTGGGTGGATAGCACCTTTAACTGCTATCCATTAATCACAGTGTATACAAAAATTTCATCTAAGGGTAAAAGTAACCTTTGTAAAGAAAAAGAATAGTAAAATTCCTATTTTAAAATCTATCAATTGAGGTGGCTACTTCCTCTTTAAACAATTTGTCCCAGTGCACAAAAATATGTAAGAAGCAAAGAACACACTTCATGTTAACACGCAATAACACCTATTTGGAAAATTTTACCGTTGTTAATATAGAGACACAAATTACAAGTGAAGATGTGTTCTCACTGATGCACTTCAAACTCTTTATCTTATACAGTATCACAGTGAAAAATTACTTCCATCATTTTCATTTTGTGTTCTCCACAATATAACCATGTATAACCCCATCTAACTTCAAACCATCAGACAGCAGAAGACTATAAGTGAAGAAATTGTCTCTTCAGGTTTGCTGAAATAAAAATAATGGAGGTTTACTTTTTTATTT
The DNA here is from genome assembly GCA_028451465.1 of Erethizon dorsatum. NCBI lineage: Eukaryota > Metazoa > Chordata > Mammalia > Rodentia > Erethizontidae > Erethizon > Erethizon dorsatum. The sequence continues at coordinate 75,837,860 of CM051831.1, forward strand.
TTTTGCAGTGCTTAAGATCAAATCCAGATCCCCAAGCATGCTAGGCATCTCTACCTCTGAGCTAGACTCTCACCCCTAGAAAGGGGGTTGAGGTATGTGGTAACAGACATGCAAACCAACAGCATTTAGGAAACTGCTTTATTTCACAGTGCGGTACTAGTTTTCCTTGATATTTGGCTCCTATATGTGGAATTTCTACCATGTAGTTAAGATATGTTCACACACTACACAGAAGTAGTTCTGCCAAGCAAAAGGAACCAAGGTGTGATTTGTTTCCTCAGTCAGTTTACAGTAAGGTAGTTGAATATGTCGTAACTTCAGGATGGACTGTCTCTACACCTTACATTAAGCAAGACATGCACTTCTAAATGTGTCCTATCATTATGAACGCATGCCTTCCTTTGACAACTGATGGTGTTTCCACTGTTGGCCAATGAATGAAGACACTTCACAGAACTCAGGCATCAATGAGGTGAATCCTTTGCAAGGCAAAGGTAAATAAAAATAGTCCTTTTCCAAAATTGTAATGCTTTGCTCATTCTCAGCACTTTTCTTTTCTTTTCCTTATATAAGTTTAAAGTGCTATATATACACCAAACTTTATAACAGGGTTTAGAGCTTATGAATTTCAAATGCATAGTATATTGCTAGGATGACGAAAGCACAATTACAACAGGAAAGGGACCATATATTTTAATCTTCATATCTTCAGGGACAATGCCTGGTATTTAATGGGTACCTAATAAAACGATCTCTCATTTGAATGTTGTAGCACCCTTTCATTTTGCTTATTAAATTAATAACTCTGAAAATCATAAGGGAATTGGTATTACTGAAACCTTGGGAATCTTACTCCTACTGAATACTCTAAGTGCTGTCATATATTGTCTTGGATGTGCAGAAAATTTGGATTTTGTTCTTGGATCGCACTCTCTGTCATGCAGAGGAACAAACATAAAAGCAAGCACACTGGGCCGGTGAGATGGCTCAGCGGCTTAAGCGCCTGCCCGGCAAGCGCGATGGGCCCGAGTTCGACTCCCGGATCCCACATACGAAAAAGGGGCCGGTGATATCGCTCAGCGGCACGGGCGCCTGCTGGCGCGCAAGGTCCTGAGGTCGACCCCCCGGTACCCACAAAAAAAAGCAAGCACATTTTATGGGAGTTTGTGCATAGAACTAGACAGGAGAACATTAAAGTGAAACTAAAGATCTTAAGTGAAATTAAAGATCTGTGCTATTTTCCAAATGATACCAGGAAATGCCCAATCTTCATTTCTGTTGGCCATAAAACAACAAGTTGTTTTTATTGTTTCAAAAAGTATCTGAAAGGCATTGATTGTTTCTTTTACTGACAATTCCAAATCCAAACTCAGCCAAGCCAGGAGGCTGAAGAGCAGAACAAAGGAAATATAATTAGAATGAGGAGAGCAAGGAAAAGGTGACAGTTACAGGCAGAAGCACTGTTCCACAGACCTCTGACAGAATGAATGAATGAATGAATGGATGACCTGTTGGATGGCATGTGGAGCCATATCATGCTTATTTTAGAATCTATTTTCAAGTTTGCTATTGTCACCAACTTTCCCTTTCTGGTAAGAGTAACTGACTCCAAGGTTTATCTGACAAAGATCAAAGCTTGCATCTGTGGGAGAGCTAACATCTCGACCACCTTAGGGATAAAGTAGCTACAAGAGATTGCTGTGATTTGGTGATGAATTAGCATGCTAATTTCTAGAGATGTCTTGATCTTTGAGATGGAGTGCCAGTAGGACCTGAAGCATCTGTCAATACAAATGGTTCTGTTTATACTTTTCACAGAAGAAAAAGCTTCTTATGTTCAAATTATCAAACCTGAAAATTGAATTTAGTTTACTAGAAATCCCCTACAATTTTCTCCCAGCTGGTTAAATCATTCATGGTGTTGTTTCCTATGGATTACTGGGAATCACGGCATAGACAGAATGCCTAGGACATCCTTCCTCAAAGAGGCTAAAGGTAGAATGTAAGCTGGATATGTATGTTCTGTGTGCACAGTACATGTTACGTCTGTGTGCATGCATATATCATGGTATGTCTGTGTGTATTTGTATGTGTATATGTATGTCATAAGACATATTAATTGGCCAAGAATCTTCTATACTAAATGTATTCTATACATTTAAGGCATCATTGTGAATTATTATTACTGTTGCTATCAAAATTTCCTCACTAAAATAAGATATAAAAATGTTTATACTTATGAAGCAGTAGGTAATTATTTAAGCATTTTTATTTATTAACCAAAGAAAAGAAAAATAGAATTAGAAATTATACATAGAAAAATTGAATAGAAATGCAATAGGGTAAGCATAAGGTAAGAAAAACCTATTGACCAAATAATCATGACATACAGAATATCGGGCAAGTGACAACAAAATATAAGCCAGTAATATAGTAAACAATTTTTTAAAAGGTACAAAAAACAGACTCAGGAAAATTTTGAAGTCAGGTGAACATTATTTTTTCCAACTGAAATAATTAAAAATTAATGATTTTGGCCATTTTGTGACAAACGATTTTTCTATATAACTGGTTGCCTAGTTCAGTCATACTTCCTTTGCATTACTGTCATATACACATTTGAGTTGGGTAAGTTAAAACTCAGAATCTGCTGTCATATTTCAAGTAGAAGAATATTAAGTAGGTTAGAAAATAGAGTGAGAATTGGGCATGGTCTACTTTTACAAGCTGTAATTTAGAATTATTACTTATTCATCACAGAGATACTTTAATAGCATCATAATCCTTAAAAACATGTTTTGAAGTCTGTAGGGCTCTGCTAGATGTCATAAAAGGGTAAATTGTCATTACAATTGTTCAGAGCTTATGACATAAAAACCAAAGTTTAGTTTTACATAATTTCAGAGTCTTAGTTGTACAAATGAATTATTAGGGAAGGGATAGGTATAAATAAGAAATTCATCATTAGAAATTACTTGTACATTTATTTGAGTATTTGATAGATAAATGTGCTAATGTTCCTATTTGATTTATTAATGAATTGGGGTATGTAAAACTCTAATTGAAACGTGAGTATTTTGTAACCTTAATACATAGCAGTGTTCCTCAACTCCGTCACTGCTGACATTTTAAGCTAAATATGACTTTACTGTGAGGGTGCTGTACTATGTACTATAGAATGTTTAGCAGGATCCCTGTTAACGATTAGATGATGCCGCCACCCTTTTTTGATTATGCCAACCAAAAAGTCTCTTGACTTGATAAATGTCCCTTGGAAGGCAAAATTGTCTCCTAAATCCCATTCATTCTAAGGTACTGGTTTAACCATTCAGTTTCTGCTCTTTACAGTCAATAAAACTGTGGTTTCCAGTAAAAGAATTTTTAAGTAAAATGGAATCTTAGTGTAGGACTAAATACTTAATGAATATAAGATGGGGGATAAAGGCTAAAATGTTACATAATAATACCTGGTTACTATCCAATTTCTTTGCCTTACTAAAACATTAAACTATAATAAGGGGATTGATGGATGACTGTGGAGTGTAATTCTGAATCTCTTTTCAGAAATAAAAAGATACACTGTTTTAGCAAATTTACTGTATGTATCACAAACATAAATTATATATCCTCTATAAGCTTTCTAAACATATGTGTCACCTATGTTTTATTTAATATGATAAAATATCACAGCTCTAATGGTAGATTAAGTAGATATCTTCAAAGGGTTCTCCAAGTTGGTGGTCTTATGATGGAATTATCTTCTCTCATATTTTATTGCATTAAACAGCAGTTTAAGGTTCTCATCCAGGTCATGAAATATAAATATATATATATGAAATATAAATATATATGAAAAAATATGCTTTGCATTTATGTTTGACCATGTGTGTGAGATACAAGGGCATGTGATTTCCACATAATTGGAGTGGATGTTGGATGGGAGAAGACAGGTGATAAAATGTAATGTAGTTGGGGGGATTAAAAAAAATCTAATGTTTTGAGAACTAGAGATATAGGTTTTCTCTATTCTTTATCTTTGTCAATTTCCCTTTAACAAACTTGGATACTTAAATACCACATAGGTTATTTGCTGCATTAAATAGGAACATGTCTGTTCAAAGTTCAATTTCTGCATTGCCTTTCACATGTGTCATAATTATAATTTAGTAATGCTTACGGATAACAAAAAATAGTAATTTTTGCTTTCCCTTTCCTCTACCATTTCCTACTATTTTAAAATAGCATGACATTAGACATTTTAGATGAATGATTTGGCACAGTAGGATAATATCTAGAGGGAAAAAGACTATCTTAATAAACTGTAAATTAATGCTAATATCCTACAAACTATAAACTATAAATTGTGTTTAAGATATGTGCTTTATATTTTACTTACAAATTTTGTATTTATAATGCTCTAAATATGTTTTTTATTATACTATAGGTCAATATAATAGTCCCTATTCTATACCAGAAATAAGATCTACATAGAAAAGTTAATACATACTTTATCAGTATTTGCTTACTTTAATGAAAATTACATTCTAGATTTACCTTTGTTCATGACAATACAAGCATGGACTAATCTATGAAGCTGAATAAGTGACATATCCTCCAACAGGTTAGACTTTTTCCCTTCTGCCCCAATTTTATCAGTCCTTGGACCAATCCACTCTGGCTAAATTCCTATGTATCCTTTGGCATATCTCAAAAATCATCTATTTATACATTCAATCATGTATCATATATTTATTGAATACAACTACAGGCAAAGTGTGAGGTATGTGTTGTAGGGGAAATATATAAAAAATACTGACGCCTTTTACTCAAGGAACATAATGGAAATAATATCAGGTACATAATTGAGTAAGCTAAGTATTGTGGGAATGTATAAAAAGGAATCCTACCAATGAGACTCACAATATTGGCAATGGCTTCTTGGAGGAAATTTCATTTGACCTGAACACTAAATTAAGGTTTCCATAGATAGGAAGGTAAATAACATCTCTTGGGCGTGTCCCAGGCAAGGCCAAAGAAAAGCATTGAGGGACACTTGGATTTCTCTCTTAGGGAAAATTCAAATATTTGTTACAGTAATTTCTACAGAGCATATCTTTGATCTTCATAAGGAGCATGTCTTAAGACTGGCAGCTTTCCCAAATTCATAAATGCACATAAAATTTCTCTAATAAAATGCAATAAAATGTTAGACTTCTTTACTTTCTTTTTACTTTCATCACCAAAACTAGCATTTGGATTCTTTTTGAGAACATTATAAACAATTTTATTTAGAAATGATTAAGAAGCAATGAAATTGTTCAAATTGTACATCTTTATTTTTATTTTTTGAGAAGTTCTTCATGAACTTTAAATAAGAAAATGTTCAGACTCTATTCTATTTGCTAGAATTTCTTAGTTTAGAATCCATGAATGAGTCATCTATGAGTTCTCTAAAATTATATTTAAAATAATATTTTACCATATATAGTATCCTGAAAGGTTTGTTTTTATAGAAAGAAGATGCAAACCTTTCATCTGCTTCTCAAAGGAGAGCTTAAATACTAACTAAAAAGTTTAAGATTCACTCTAAATTGAATACAACTTACACAGCACAATTTGTTGGTATCAAATATAAAAATAATAATATTCTTCCATCCAATAGTTCCACCTCAGGGAATCGATCCTACAAGAGTTTTTGCATATGTGCTCAAAATGATCACATATAGCTCATTCTGAATACTGAAAGACTAGCAGAATCTAAATGTTCATTAATAGAGGAATTTATTCAATTCATTAACTCACTGAAAAAGAAATGAGAGTCAAATGCACTATTTTTCTTTACATTGTGCTATTTAAAATTTTTATCATTTATTTATTCATTGACTACTAAGTGCCTACTCTGTGCAAGTGCTCTTCTAGGGTGAGTGATTGCAATAGTAACTCAAAAAACTGCTTTTAAGGAATTTAGTATTTATCGATGTATTTAAAAGTTTAGGTTTTTTCCAAAAGGATTACATTGTCAGTTTAGTTCCTTCTCCATTTAGCAAGCTATTTTAGGAAGCACCATACATTTTACTTATTTTAAAATTCTTCACAGCAACATGAAGGTTACAGTAGCTCAATAATAATGGGAAAACCAAAGCCCCGCTGCGCAACACTGAAAGAACTCTGTATGATCAATTATCCCGTATTTTGTTGCTGCATTTCACATTCCAGAATATCATAAGCCATTCTTCCAAGGAATCCAGCTACAAGGGGTGGAGAAAGGAGTACTGTGGTGATTTGAAATGAGTGTTTCAAAACTGTTCCCTCGAAAAGCTGTTTTTGCTTCGAAATCAATTTAGTGGAATGTAATATATATATAAGCGAACAAGAAAGCCAACAAATTTAGACTTATATTTGAAAAGTCACTAAAAGCAGTGGACTTTTTGGGTTTCTTTGCAAACCATTTTCACATCTTTTGTTCTGAGGAGGAGAATGAGATTCCCACATACTTCCCCACAATGGGATCCCTGTGTTACCAAGTCATCATTCCTAAGAGATTACTTTTGGCTGGCTATGGGGTCTATGCGAACATGCCAAGGCAGAGGTCGTTTAGTGGTAACAAATTTAAATAAAAAATTTAGAAGTAATTTATATTCTGTGTCTTTAGGGGAGAAGGAATAATGCATTAAATAAAAAACTGGATTTTTAGTAGGAAAAGTTTGAAGTATAGTTTCATAGTAAACAACACTAGACAGGAGAAATATTTAAGCATGCCTTTCTTTATGCTATATATTAAAGCATATGTAATGAATAACATGTTAATTTAAATTGATAAGTTGGCTATTTTCTACTCTCATACTTCTAATTATCTAGGGCTTGATGCGAGATGCTCATATTAGCAGAGTCTTCTACTCAGTCAGTATAATGAAAACAATTAGCAAAGTATTATTTTCCTTATTCTCCACCTGCCAATTCTATTTCTTGTTTTAGTTCTTGCATTGACCCTATCTAAATTCTGAGGCTTTCTCTTGAGAACTAGCTTTAGTAAAGAGGTAGATGGAAGACACTAACATTTGAATATTCCCTCAGGCTAAAACAACGAAAAGGAAAAGATGAATACATTTAAGCTCCATTACTCTGACCATTTCTCAGCATGAATGTCCAGATTTAACTATTTAAGACTATGAGGGCCAGTGAGATGGCTCAGCGGCATAAGCGCCTGCCTTGCAAGCGCGAGGGCCCGAGTTCGACTCCCGGAACCCACATACGAAAAAGGGGCCGGTGATATCGCTCAGCGGCACGGGTGCCTGTTGGCGCGCGAGGTCCTGAGGTCGACCCCCCGGTACCCACAAAAAAAAAAAAAAAGACTATGAGTTCTCTTTAAGTAGATGAAAATTACTGTGCATTTTGCCAAATAAGTTGTGTTGAGAAGGTGAATACAATTCAATTGTTTGAAGAAGAAGTAAAACAGTAACACTGCATTCATGGAAACACTATCAACAGGAAGGGAGATGCATGTTTCACAAAAGACCTTAATTGCATCATCTGAAGTCATGGAAACTTTTAGAATTTAGACAAGAGTCTGTCTTAAGAAAGGGTTCATAGTTATTGTGACATTATTAAATTTGTTTTCCGCAAATAATTTAATGCTGTGACAACAGAAAGACTGTTTCATATGAAAAAACCAAAGCTGTCCTTGAAAACATTCCCAAACCCCCAGACAACGAATTCTTAATAGCTTTAGTATTCTTCAATGAGCTTTAGCAAAAATATATCACAAAGACTTTTAGCCAATAAGATCATCATTGTTCCCACAGATAGCATCTATTAAAAATATGGCATCAAATTATTCACAGAAATAATTGTATTGCTTTACCATTTAAAGTAATATTAATAGCACTTGAATAAGAATTTTATCTTATAATTGAAGTAGTATATTATCAAGGATAATGAGGTAATTATTAGGGTTACTGAAGGAGCATGTTAGATTTCTACTTCTGGACTGGTTGACTGATCTTGTCCAGCATGCTAGTTTTCAGCATATTCCATAATAAAAACCTAACTTCGTGCTGAAAAAAATGTTTGTTTTAGCTGAAATAGCTTTTTGCTCTTTTCTACACATGCATCCCAATTAGCATAGCCTATTTCTCCTGAGGATGTAGATTTGTACAATCAAACATTATAAAAAATAAAGGTTAAAAAGCTACTTAAGGGCCGGTGAGATGGCTCAGTGGCATAAGCGCCTGCCTTGCAAGCGCGAGGGCCCGAGTTCGACTCCCGGAACCCACATATGAAAAAGGGTTCGGTGATATTGCTCAGCGGCACAGGCGCCTGCTGGCGCGCGAGGTCCTGAGGTCGACCCCCCGGTACCCACAAAAAAAAAAAAAATATCATCACACGGGCTGGTGAGATGGCTCAGTGGCGTAAGCGCCTGCCTTGCAAGCGCGAGGGCCCGAGTTCGACTCCCGGAACCCACATATGAAAAAGGGGTCGGTGATATCGCTCAGCGGCACGGGTGCCTGTTGGCGCATGAGGTCCTGAGGTCGACCCCCCGGTACCCACAGAAAAAAAAAAAAAGCTACTTAATAAGTTTTCCACATATTTGGTACAGCTTGCTGGGTCATTTCTGAGGTTTAGATTCGTGTAAATTCCATGCTCTTAATTGACAGCTCCCAGAGGGGTTGCAATGTAAGTTAAGGTCATAGGAAGAAAATTATGTTTCTCTGGTCTTTAAACCATTCTTTAAAAACAAACTCAGTTTCCTATAAGATCTAATTTTCCAGCTTTGAGGAAGAAGAAATAGGGATGTTTCTCCATTATGAATTTTTCAAAGAGATTAAATTCACAGGAAAGATAAAATTTAAAAATAAAAGTTGCATATACTCAGGAAATTGGCATAATTTGTTATGTAAAGTTGAAATTATTTTCCCATCTGAAGAGATCTTGTAGCACCTCCTGGACAGAGCAATGTGGGGAGCCATTCCTGCTGTAGCATCCCCACAATGGGAGCTCAATAGGGTAACTCTGGGATGCATGAATTTAGACACACAATACTGACATCTATTAATATTTTAACAATAACTTTTCATATGTCCCATTTTCCCTGACAGTCATTATTCTTAATTGATGAGTGGGAGGAAAAGTGCGAAAGAGAACAAGATAATTTAAGAAGGCAAAGAGATGAGAAAGTAAGCTGTATTGAAATGTAGCTTTATCATTTCTAAGGGTGTCAAAATGGAGAAATGCTAGAAGGATCTGTGAAATTAGCACCTGAAAAGTGAAGTTGCCTCCACTTTTGAAACTTTCCCTTACTTGCAAAGATTTTTACTTTCTGAAAACTTCATCTTATAGCCCCAAAGGCCAAATGTAATTTTTAAATGTTGCATTATGTATGCTCCAATTTGGGAACTGGTTTAACTTCCCCCGGAAGAATTTTTGGAAACCTAGCTATCATGGACAAGGTAGACAAATGAAAACAAAAACAAAAATGAATGTGGAAAAATGTCCTTAGAATAGGCAAATGGCTTTGCTGTAGACTGATCACTCAGGACGGTCAATATGTCGACAATGTTATTAAACCCAATGTTATTACAAACCTCTCTCCTGAGAACTGCCTGCTTTCAGTTGGCTTTCTGTGCTTCCGGAACTGCATCATGTATCATCTGACTCTGCTTCACATCTTCATATCCTTATTTAAGCATCAATTAAATAAATGTTCCATCTTCTTTATTATTTAAGGAAAGATAAAATCTTACGAGTTGTAGTGGACGTAAACATACACCTCACAGGTATCTAACTGCAGGGAATGTAACTTGCCAAGGAGTCAAACACTGTATTCTATTAACAGGTTTGTGCTAAAATGATATTTTTCACCACCCTTTCCCTGCTTATGATTGACCATAGCAGAGACACAAAGGTAGGCAAGTTTGGGGGAGATGAAGTACTCCTATGAGGACTTACAGACTTACAGCTTTCGGACTCTTTAATGCCCTGAAAGACCATTTTTGGACTTCCTGAAAATAGAGGCCACTTTTTCTCAAACTTCCATCCTCTCTCTTGCACTTAAAATTACACTTCTTTGTAGCCTGATGACTCCCTCATTTTTTCTCTCATAGGTGTTTCCTCTAATATAATTTTCATGTTATTTATTTGACATCCTCTTCTCAGCAGATTGTGACTAATACATGGAGAGATTGGACAGAATATAACTATATCGATTCTCCGACATTAGTATATTATCTGATTCTGTAAAACTAGGATTGAAGCATGGATGAAACCTGTGAATTTTCAATGGGTCAGCTGAATTAAATATAAAAAAAATATATATATAAATGTATATATTACAAATATATATATATATAGTTTGCTCAAAATGGATTGAAGACTTTGGGGAAAATCTCTTTAACATTGGCCTTAACAATTTTTTTTTTTGTATATGATATTGAAAACACAAGCACTAAAAGCAAAAATAAGCAAGTAGGACTATGTCAAACTAAAAAGCATCTATAAAAGGTCTCTGCAGGGCGGTGAGATAGCTCAGCGGCATAAGTGCCTGCCTAGCAAGCACGAGGTCCTGTGTTCGACTCCCGATACCCGCATACGAAAAAAGGGCCGGTGATATCACTCAGCGGACGGGCGCCTGCTGGCGCATGAGGTCCTGAGTTCGACCCCCGGTACCCACCAAAAAAAAATGGCCCCTGCACAGTAAAGGAAACAATCAACAAAATGAAAAAGCAACCTAAGATTTTGGAGACAATATTTCAAATCATACAAAGGGTTATTATCTAAAATATATAAGGAACCCACACTACTCAATAGAAAATAAATAAGCAGATTAAAAATGGGCAAAGAATCTGAATAGACATTTTTTTTCAATGAAGATTTACAATTAGCCAATAGGTATATGAAAAAGAGCTCAATATCACTAATCACTGTGGAAATATAAATCAAAACCACAATGAGATTTCACCTCAGGACAGCTACCATAACAAAGACAAGTGATGACAAGTTCTGCAGTGGGTATAATGAAATGAAAAAAACCTTCTTGTATACTGTTGGTGGAAATGAAAATTGGTATGGCCATTATGGAACTCAGTATCATGATTCACCTCAAAAATTAAAAATAGAACACATCATCCAGCAATCTCACTTCTGGGCATATTTCCAAATCATATGAAATAACTATTTGCACTCCCATCTTTATTGAAATATTACTCACAATAGCCCAAATATAGAAACAACCAAAGTGTCTATTGAGAAATTACGATATATACATATTAATATTATTCATCTTAAAAAAGAAGATCTTGTTATTTGTGACAACATGGATAACCCGGAGGACCTTATTCTTAGTGAAATAAGCCAGACCAAGAACAACAAATATTGCATGATCTCATTTATATGTAGAATCCAAAAAAGTGGAAAACATAGCAAAAAGAGTAGAATGATGGTTACCTAGAACAAGAAAGTAGAAGAAATGGGAAGGCATTGTTACAAAGTTGTAATGACATAGTATGAGGGGATCTAGAGATCTCAAGTACAGCATGACTATAGTTAATAACACTGTATTTAAAGTACTATAAAAGTATATTGTAAAAGGAAATTTTCAAGGAGAGTAGATTTCTGGTATTTTCACCACATACGAAAATAACAATTAGGGCCGGTGAGATGGCTCAGCGGCATAAGCGCCTGCCTCTCAAGCGCGAGGGCCCGAGTTCGACTCCCGGATCCCACATACGAAAAAGGGGCCGGTGATATCGCTCAGCGGCTCGGGTGCCTGTTGGCGTGCGAGGTCCTGAGGTCGACCCCCCGGTACCCACAAAAAAAAAAAAAATAACAATTACATGAGTATATGAATGTGATTTGCTTGGCCATACTAATCATTTCACTGTGTGTGTATCAAAACCTCATGTTCTACACCTTAAAATACTTACAATAAAAACAAACCAAATAAATCTAAAGCGCATTAGAGCAGTAACTAATCCTGGAAGTTTTATGGCATTTTTATATTTGGAATATTCTTATTAATACATTGTACTTTTTTGTATTTGGCCTCCTCCAAAGTACTGTATGATGAGCAAAGAAACTTGTCTGATGAGCAAATATTATGATACTTCATTTATTAATAATACACTGTTCACCCTACAAAGCCAAGAGATTAAATCAACATCATCAAGCTAGTACATGACAGAGCCAGAGCTCAAAATTAATTGAGTCCAATTCTTATTACTATTAGAAATTAAGAAAACAATTCGATGATCTTATTTTCTTATATCGTGAATAACTTAAGAGTGTTGTTTGAAATGTATTAAACAGTTTTCTATTTGAGATCTTAATATTTTTAAAAACTTACCTAGAGGGGCTAGAGAGAAAATAAAGTATGGCATTTAATCATCCCCTTCTCCGTGGGATGCTACATAGCAATTACTGCCGGGCAATACAATTCCTACTTTGTAGGCAGTTCATCTATTTATCAAAATGAAATATAATATCATATATTAACCCAATGATTTAGGTATCTTTCAGATCAGGAAGTAGAGGAATAATAAGGCTCTTCAAAGGGGCACTCAGGAAACAATAACTCCTTATACATTTCTGGCATCTAGAACGGTAGGGGCAGCATAATAGACCAAGAAAAATGTACCGAATGACTGAAATGGCATAGTTGGGTTCACTTCAAGTATTTATGACTTCAAAATCTACTATCTTTGTTCTTAATCAAAATACTTCCCACAATGATGATTTTTAAATGAGTTTAAAAATTACATCCACAATAATCTGCCCAGAAATATTCAGATAAACTTTATTTGTACTTGTCAAAACTGGAAAGTGTCCAACTTACACTTAAATGGGTGAATTTATAAATGGTGGTACATCTAGACAATGGAATATCATTCCATAATAAGAAGAAATGAGTTAACAAGCCATGAACAGACATGGAAGAACCTTCAATACAAATTGCTGAGTGAAAAAAGACAACCTGAAAGGGCTATGTACTGCGGGATCAAAGTATATGGTGTTCCGAAAAACACAAAACTATAGAGAAAGTGAAAAGATCAGGGGTTGCCAGAGGCTTAAGCAATAAAGAACAGCATAGTTAGATGTTACACTTGGAATATTTTAGGGCAGTGAAATAATTCTGATATGATAGTGGTAGAGAAATATCATTAAATGTGTCAAAATCCATAAAAATGTTCAAGGAGGGAAACAAGCTATAGGCCTTCATTAATAATAACTGTCAATAATGGCTCATCAATTGTAAGAAATGTACCATGCTAATGTAATGATATTAATAATAGGGGAAATTGGGCAGGGTGGGGTAAGTGAGAACTCTATTTTCCATTCAATTTTTTTATAAGCACAGAATAGGTAAACAAAGTAGCAAATTAATTTTAAAAGGAATGTGCATGGTTTCTTGAGCCAATGGGATACATTATATACGTAGCCTCATCTACATTCACTTAGCACAGGGGCAGGAAAGGACTTAAACATCTTTAAGGGCAAAGTTTTGGCATTGACCAGCAAAGGTGACCCCAGTGTAGCCAGCTGAATACCAGGTGGACTCAGCAGGTGCTGACTTTTCAACAGCACCAAGACCTCTGATGAACCAAGAGTTCCCAGCAACTGCTCAGCTCAGCAATTGCTGTTTTATGATTATGTTTTTCATATTCCCAATCCCACTGAGGTGCTAATACATTTGCTTTGTCTTTGCATTTAAAAGAGACGATGTCTTTGATAATTTGTTCATGGTTACTGCTTAGGGAGATAATGACACTCAAAACTCCCCCAACTGAATATTATAATATTACCTCCTTGGCTCTGCTATTTTTAACAGCTTTTAAAGGCAATTGTGTCATTTAGGTTAAAAATAGTTCATCATTCCTACACATTCAAAGAACACCAGGTTATAGACACGAGCTGTTAAAAGTCCCAGCAGCACTTCAGATTATATCATTTATTTTGTTTATGAATCTTATTTGAGGTCCATAAGGGAAAGAACTCCTAAAGCTCCCTCCAGGAAATGATTAATTAGAAAACCAAAGAAACCAAATAGAAAAAAATGAAATTCTTTGTGTCCTGCCTAAAAATCTAGTGGTAATTTTCAAGTTAGTTCCTTCTTATGAGGACAACAAAAAGTGCCTTATAGCCTTATTCTTCAGCTACAATTCCACCTGTCAGGTATACAAAACACCTGACAACACCTCTCAAATAAATTTTAAAATTTGAATTGCAGTACATATAAAAATATGATTGTTGGCTTATGTTCAATCAACAATATATACACTAAGTCCCTTTTAGGTAATTAGCATAACTTTAAAGAATTGGTTATTCAGGAATCCATAACTCTGTACCTCTAATTTTAAAAACTGAGAGGTAGTCTACAAAAGAAATGTCCAATACAACACCTTAACTAACAGTTACCAAGGTAAATGCATATGGTCAATTAAAATAACTGATACAAATGTATTTCCAAGAGATATCATTATGAAATTTTGCTGTTCACTCTGATATCTTTATAGCTGTAAGACAATTTCTGGTGATGTAAATGGGAAAGGCAATGTAATCTACTGAAAATGGGAAAAATAAATGCGTCTCAAAAAAGACTATGATAAATATAGTTTAAACATTTACTCGATATTATTGATACAATCAAGAAACTAAAATATATGCTATTGATCAAGTGCCATAAGGTACACCTCATTAGAATTAAGTATGTTTTTAATACTGACCTATATCCTAACATTCAATATATTTCTAAGCATTTTACATCTATAAAATTTTAGAAATTAAATCTTTAATCTAAAAGTCTCTGATTCATGTTAATTCAAATAAATTAGATATGAATCCATTGATTGCTACACTATGTCATATATATAAACAAACAATCTTTTTCAAGGAGATTAAAAATCTAGTAGAAAAGCAGCACAGCACAGCAGGTAGAGCACGTTCTCTGGACTCAGATTGCATGGGTCTGAATCCACCTCTATTTCCAACAAGCTATGTGACCTCCAGAGAGTCACTTAACTAATAAGTACTCATGTTTTTCAACTATAAAATTGAGGACATTAATATTATCAAACCCATACTGTTGTCACAAATACCATAAATGAATATATATAAGTTGTTTTAAAAAGTACTTTTTATACAACAAGTGCTCAATTAATGTTAACTACATCTCTCTGGTTTTTATTTATTGCAATAATAGAGATTATGTGTAGTAGCAGAGGAGGGATTAATGAATAGGATGTAGAGGGCTTTGCTCAGAAAGGAGAGGGCATTTATCTTGCATCATCACAGATGCATATTTCTTCAAGGAAAAGGAGAACAAAGGAAAGTCCATGCAGAAGAAAGGCTGCAAACAAAAGGCACAACCATGGTCAGCCAAAGGTGGCTGGAATTCAGGGGCAGTGAGATGCAGTGGAGGGAAATGCAGCAGAGAGGAAGCTTTGCTGGGTACGGGAGAGTCCTTAAACAAAACAGTAAAGAAGTTCGGCTTCACACAGTGAAGAACGTGGAGGCAGTAAAAGGAATTTTGGTTTAAGGATGGCTGCAAAGTGGTCAGATTTTTGTGATGAAAATTATCACTGGCAACAATGTAGGAAAAAAAAAAAACAGCTGGAAAAGGAGCTAAGAGCAGGTAACCCTGCTAGAAAATGTGAAAATGTTAAGAAGGTTACACAATTGTAGAGAAATAAGGCAGTGGGAATGAATAAGAGGATAAACAGGAAGAGACAGGAGACATTTCCAAGGTGGAATCAATATGAGTTTCGGTAAGTTTGCTGCATCTTGCAACTACAAAGTTCACATTTCCCGTCATCACTAAGTACACTGCTCACGTGAAGAACAGCTAACACTTAGTCTCTGCAGAAGCATATCATACACTGTGCGTGAAATCACACACTGGCTAGGCAAACAGGAAGGCTGCCATTTTGTGTTAGCTCTTTGGGAAAGCTTGAGACTAAATAAGCAGAATGGTCCAACGCAAATATTAACTCTGTGGTGTTAGGTGGCTGGATTTTGAAACTCAAATTGTTAATGCAAAATGCAGTTTGGCTCTAATACATGCAAGCCCTTTTAGGTGTCTACTAAAAACTACAGAAAGAGAAAATCTCAAAACTAGAATTTAAATAGTCTGCCAGAAATACTGCTTTTTTCTTTTTTAAGCTTTGCGCTTAACCAATTTGGAGTTCCACAAAGAAAGGGCAAAAATGAAATGCACAAAAAAGGCAGAGTATTATGCTTCCCAGTCACTATTAATTTTTCATTTTTAGAAAAGTTTTCTGAATTTATTTGGGACCCCTGAAGTGTTCTGAAACGACTGATGGGTGAGTGAATCAAGGACCCCACACAAAGCGCTGATGGAAAGTGCAAAGCCATTGGGCAAGCACTGTTTAAACATTCCAACCCAAGGTGACAGTGTGATCAGATAGCTGCCAAAGACAACTGCTGCTAACTTTGGCTACTAGTGAATTTCAATATTGACTGGATGTTCAATACATTTTCTACACAGAGCGATTGAGAAAATTTACTTTTATATTTTTCAAATACCTCTCTTTAAAGTTATTGGTAGCTGAGTTAACAGTTTCAGGTGTTCTTGTCTTTCTTTCGCAGCTGTACAAAAGGGTAATCCAGTAACCTGTACTCTGGTCTGCTGGTAAGTCAGTCCTCCAACTAACCTGCAGCAGCCCGGCTGTGGCCTTCCTCCCATTCGCCATTCAGCTGCTTTTGTCTACACTCCTCAAATGCCCTGAGTCTGAGAAATGATTTCCAGAGGTATGGCCTCAGCCCCTGCGATCATGGACTCTGACAATCGCTCAGGTTTTCATTCTCGAAATGTTGTCTGACACTGAGGTGAGATATAAAATGATAAGATGTCTTTATTATTAATTCACCATAAAAAATCAGTTCTACAAGTCACAACGTTAAGAACACTGGCATTGGAAAATATACATTCAAATTCTGCCTCATTTTTACCTCTGAATTATTGTGACCTTGCTTTCCTGTGCCTCAGTTTATCTATGCATAATAAGAAATAATGCAAAATAATACTTGAATATCTTAGGATTCACATTCCCCAGTAAGGTAAAACACATACAGTTAATTTTCAGTTGGGATCCAAAGCTCTACTACTTTTATAACTGTACCAGAAAAAGCTGAACATAAAAGAATATGTCAGGTTTCTTATTTTCATTTTGTAAGTTCATTTGCTGTTGGAGTTTCCACTTCATAGTCACTTGGGATTGAACACACTTTGGTTTTAGTTTTTAATCATCTATCTATTAATAATTGTTTTTAGCTATAAATTTAACTTGGTTTAGATTGGTTACCACTATCACTGAATGATTATTAAAATTTTTATTACATTGCCTCAGCATGTAATTGTTTTGACTAGTGCCATACAGCATGGTTTATATCTTTCCATGCTAACCTATGAATTTAGAAGCTAGACTACAGAAAATTCAAATCCAAGTATAGTATCATTAGGTTTAAATATGGAACCAAATGAGTTAATAATTTTATATTAACTACTTCCATTATGTGTTATAAAAATTATCTGTATTTCAAAGCCAGAGTGATATTTCATGTTTTAAGATTATACAGAGATAATATTCTAGGTATTTGAAATCTAACTTATGTACCAAGTTTTCATTTTCTTGTTCTTTTAGATGGAAAACATTTGGACCATGTCGCAAGATTTTCTGATATCAATGCAAGTTATATAATAATAACTAACATTTCTATAGTGCTTAAGAACGTACTTTGCAAGTACATTATCTCTTAAACCAAATATTATTTGGAATATAAACGAGCCTTTCCTTGATAATTCAATCATTTCTATGAGCATAAACTATGCTATAATTCTGTGAAGATCTGAGGTACTATTGAAATGAACAAATCTACCTGCCCCTGCCAGTATGCTAAATAGCCCCTCCCCAACAGGATTTTGGAATCCCTGTGTTTTGCCCGAACCAACTCATTTATCTTTTTCCTCACTGTTCCTGTCAGTTGTCAGTCACTCTTGCTAATGATAACAGCACACATTTGCACAGTACTTCAGCCTGCAAAGCACTTTCCCATACATTGCTCCATTCTGTGATCACCTCATAGTCCCTTTCTAATTTGCCACTGAAGTGCCAGGGCTTTGAAAACAAGATAATCAAATTTAAAAAGAGATTCTATTTAAAGAGTAAACAGTCTCTCAATGAGAGGGCCCAAGGATTTCCTCAGAATAAAGGTTAATTCAGGGATATGGCATTTATTTTGAATGCTTAGAACTTTTGTGTTTCCCAAGGACTTTTGGCTGGGCTCTGAATGGATGAAATCTGCAGATAACAAAGAATCTGAGTCTATGAACTATTTTTGTTACTGCAGTTTCAAAAGGAAATGTGTTGTAATTTAGAGACATTATCCATTCAAATGGGAAATGATTTTACAGATTATTTAATGCTGTTTGTTTGTCATATAATTATGGTGAGGACCACAGAATCTTAAGTGTTAAAGTCAGAATTAATTTATTAAGATGACTCTTACAGTTCTCAATCCAATTTTTTTTCCATTAACACCGACAGCATGCATGCTTTAAGGAACAGTCATGATATTTTAAGTCTGCTTATCTGGGGGGAATACATTCCAAGGCCCCCAGTGACACCTTGAATGACAGATGGTACCAAACCTTATACATACTGTTTTTTTTTTCATATATACACACCAATGGTAAAGTTTAATTTCTAAATTAGGTACAGAATGAAATTAACAATGATAACTAATAAAAGTGACCATTTATAAAAATATACCGCAGTAAAATTGCCATCATAATTACTCTTGCACTTTGAGACTATTAATAAGTAAAGCAACTGTGACTAAACACAAGTCCTGTGGTACCTAGACAGCAACAGCTGATTCGATAACCAAGACAAGTACTACTGGATTAACGGGTGGGTGGTGTATACAGTGTGGATCCCTGGACAAAGGATGATTCATGTCCTGGGTGAGATGGAGTAGAATGGTAGGACACTTCATCATGTCACACTCAGATTTATATATGATTTAATTTATGAATTATTTATTTCTGAGATTTTCTATTTAATATTTTTGAGACACAGATAACCGCAAATAATTGAAACTGTGGAAAATGAAACAATGGATAAAGGGGAATTATTTTATTGAATTTTGGAAGTTTGGAACAAATAAAGAGATAATAATGGATTTCAAGTGTGGGTACTATGACTTGCAATGTAGCATGTAATAAAAGATTACCTTTCCCAGCATCAAATTGTAAGTTTCTGTCATTAAATTAAACTATATCAGTGATTTTCTCCATGGTTGCTAAAGTTGGAGAGGAAGTATTTTAAAGGAAAGATTGATTTTTTTTTAAAGTCATCTAACCACCCACCACACAAAAAACTTGCATCTTAAAAATACAGACTTCTAAAAAGGGAAAAGAAAGGAAAGAGAATGGCAGCCAAGACAGGAAGGATTAAGAACTAAAAGAAAAGTTAGTCATTCTTTGTATGGCAACATTAGGGAACCATAGCAATTTTTCATAGTTCAGTAGTTTTCTCCTGTAATTGGTTATGATTAAGCCAAATTCTTCTTTCTTGCCATTGAGGCAAGTGTGGCTAACCTAGTCACTTCTATCTAAATGCTACTAGTGTGACTGAAAAGTCCTACTACTATTCTTCCCAAATATTTCATTTTCAACTAACCAGCACAATTAAAATATTTTGGCATTCAAATTACTGTCAGCTTTGACTTGATATCTACTTCTTAGGATTTCAGAGTGGGAGGAAAGCGGTTGCCTATTAAAATCTTACTGTATTCTCTTATTTGTCAGACGACCACACTGGAACAAAAGGGGAATGGAACAAGTGTCACAAAACTACGTTTTATATTAACAAAGCACATGCACTGAAAAGAAAATTAGTTTATATATCTCACTTTATCAAAGTCGGAGTTTTAGTTCTTTTTATCTAACAACATTGCACCATGTTTATACTTGGCAAACAAATACAAAGTGAAGTATGCTATTTTCCCTTTTCCCTTAGTTAGGAAAAATTGGTTGAATATTTGCAGACTTACTTTCATGACATATTTGTAGTGATTTAAATGGGAGATGAATTTGCAACAAGAAATTCTGTCAAGTAATTTGTAAAATTGTGGTGATAAGTCACATACAACATTTAAGAAATAAATTGGGAGATTTTAATACACATGAGCCCTAAACAAAACTAGTAATGAGAACTTGCATAGATGGTTGGAGAGAAGTCAGTTCACAGCACACTGACTTTCTAGGAATAGTTTTCCGAAAATAAAGTGGGTGCCATGTAATTTGAAATAAGAAAAGATGGCAGATATTATACCAGTTTAAAGGGACCATTATACATTAAGGATATACAATTCTAAACACCCACTGGAAAGAGTAGTTCTCCCTGGAGATTTCCAGAATTAACTGGATATACAATGAGGGAGAACAAAAAAAAAAGGCAGTCATATTTGAATTTAGGTAGTTCTGGGCCAGCTGTTGGCTCTTTCTAGAAATCACACCAGCTTTCTACCAGAAGAACCATGAGAAAAGGTGTTAGACTTTATTCATCATCCCTGCTAATGGTTACCCTAATTGATCATACGTGTTTCAATGTAATACACTAATAACATTAAGCAACCACCTTTTCACCTGCAGCAAATTTTAATAAATGAATAGACATTAATTGGTATGTAAAAGAATAGATACAAACATTCATAAAATACAATTTTAAGGGCTGGTCAGCAGCGTAAGCACCAGCCTGGCAAGCGCGAGGGACCGAGTTCGACTCCCACAACCCACATATGAAAAAAGGTCCAGTGATATCACTCAGCAGCACGGGCGTCTGCTGGCGTGCGAGGTCCTGAGGTCGACCCCCAGTACCCACAAAAAAAAATACAATTTTAATGTCAAAAAAGGATTTCTTTTGTCTAGCAAGATCAGATGAAAGAATCCCCCATATATGATGGGAAATAAAAAGCCATGTTAAAGTTACGAGTGATTTTTGGAAACAAGTAATAAAACAAACATACCTCTGGGCCTATTTAATAAAATGGAAATATTATAGTATGAAAATTCCATATACTTTCCACCTTCTGTTTTAATCTGTTCTTGGTTTCTTCTTGCTTGTAAATGGTGCAAAGTACATATATATTTAAGATGGTCTTCTAGAAGTCAGATATTGAAGAAATGGGGTCTTGCTCTCTATGGCTTTGGAAATTCTTCTTTGTTGGGTTAATCTCTTTCATTAACTCAGAAATTATCTAGTTTTATTGTACTATCATATCTATTGCAATTCACTTTGCCTAAAGAAAACCAAGATAAATTGTGTCATCTTACTGCTGAACATACACATCATTTTGAACATATATCAACGCAGTAAATAAAATTCTGCATGACATGACTGTTTACCTAACAATGGAAGAAAATGTTTCACTCTATTTTAGTGGTTTATGATGAACTTAAATGTATCAGAAAACAATAAGTGTATTATATAATGTCCTGTGTTGTACTCCTATATCCCATAACACAAAGAAGATTTATCAAAGGATCATCTTAATTGTTAAACTAAATTTCTAATTTAAACTTCTGTTTAATTAATGGATGATTCTGTGCCCCTAAAAACTTTTGTGTTAGAGTGCTTTACTAGATTCGTTAATAGGCATCTGTTACTCTTTTGCAAAGACTGCGGATACCAGCAGAAAGTATTGAAGTAGGTTAAGGTCTACTGTGAGCATGGTCTATTTTGAAAGAAAAAAAGTAAATTCCAAGAATAGGGAAATCCATAAAGATAGAGAATAGCTCAGTGGTTATCTAGATTTATGGGGGAGGGCTTAGGAGATGACGGCGAGTAGGCAGAGTGTTTTGACTTAGGATGGCAAAATGACCTAAGTTTGACTGTGGTTATCCAACTCTGTCAATGTGGTAGGATCTACTGAATCTTACATTTTAAGTTCGTAAATTGTGTAGTATGTGGATTTTCAGTTTCATAAAGTTGTTTTATTAAAAAAAT
This sequence comes from Erethizon dorsatum, assembly GCA_028451465.1. Taxonomy (NCBI): domain Eukaryota; kingdom Metazoa; phylum Chordata; class Mammalia; order Rodentia; family Erethizontidae; genus Erethizon; species Erethizon dorsatum. Next base: position 75,859,879 of record CM051831.1, read on the forward strand.
TAAAAGTAGAATACTCCTGAAGTCTTCACTAACAGAATAAAACTAATATATTATACACATTGGCCTATTTTATAGCAAGACAGCTAAAGACACAGTACACTAAGAAAGAGATAGATAATTAAAATATACATTTTGCCAGCTGACAAACATAACACAACAGTAACAAGGTTATCAAAGTTAAGAAAATTTCCACTGTGATTTTTCTTTTCTATTTAGTGTTGAGGGCTGAGTCTTGTATTTTGCAGCATAGTATTCATATTTTTAATATTTAGAAGTTTTCTCACATATGTTAAAGTCTCACATTTTAGTTTCTGTGGCCAGAAAATGCAGTCTGTATGTTAAGGCAAAACATTATAAAAATGAGAAAGAAAACTCTATCTTTGATACTCAAATATTCTGGTTCTGAACCATGACATCCTAGGTGTAAAACCTTGGGTCTCTATACTTCTATGCTCCACAAATTGTAAAATAGGAGCAATTGTAGCTGTGTTTCATCATTAAGCCGACAATGATTGCAGGCTATCAGTCACTTTGATACACAGCAGGTGCTTCCCAAAGGATAATGCAATCTCCCTTTGCAAACACAGACTCAAGGAACTGTGTTGGACAACACACAGATTCAGTGACTACAAATTCCAAATAAAAAAGTGGGAAATAGTCTGCCAAGAATGAATGAATTTATGGTGACAGCAGGGCAAGATATTTGAAGTAGTGAATATCACAGCAGAACCTTCATGGGTATTTCTCATACTATGAAGAATGTGGACAACAGGAGAGTACCCAAGCACATCAACATTAAAAGGAATTTTAATAACAATCTTTAATGTTTTTAACTAGAAGAAGAAGAAAAGAAGAAGAAGAGAAACAGAGAAAAGAGAGAGTGAGGAGACAGAGTGAGTGAGAGGAGATATATTAGAGCACAACACATTGTTTGGTAAGGTATTTTCTCTGAAAATATTTATGCATTATACGTCATATGTTATAGTAGTCATGATCAATTAAAATGTACAGATTCAACTATAAAAACAAAAAGAGCTTAAAGGAGGTTCCTTATCATGTCTAGGGAATGTTTCTCTTGCTTTTATTTAATTTCTAGAAAGAAATACTTTCTTAGCTTCAATATATTCTGTGTCCTTTATAATGTCCTCCTTTCCTGGTAAGAATGATTCATTGTTGTTTAAAGAAAATAAAAAGATAATACTTTTCTGGTTTTCTGGGTTTAGGTGGAAAGTACAATTTATATGAATCCTTTTCCTTAAAGGTTTATCTAATAAGAGCAGTTAGAAGGAGGTGACTGAGTGAAATAGAAGACAGAAAAATCTCATTCAGCTTTTTCCATATTTAAGGCCGAATTTTTACTGCACTTTTCATTACTTCTTTCTTCCTTCCTATACCTCCTCTCATACACAACATACACGCACATACATTTTAATTGGACAACCACAATATCTAGCTCTATTGAACAAAGCGAGACATAATCTTGCCAGGATGGTACTCTTCTATTAATAATGAGTCACCTCACAATTTTACTCACAGATAATCTTATCTACCACAGCCACTCTGTTCTGTTAATGTGCTTAACATTGAAAATGTCGAAAGAACTTGAAGAGAATGGTGAATGAGAGGGAGCAGGCTGAGTGATGTCAGCAATGATTGCTACACCAAGTCCAACAAAACTGAAGACACTGAAGGAGATGTGAAATAGTTCTTTTCAGTGACTAAGATAGAAAGCTTTTTAATAAAGGTTATTTAATATAGTGTTTAAAGTATTAACTTTCTTCTCCTTTCCGTCCCTCTATATCCCATCTTCCTCCCTTTCCTTGTACATACAAAATAACAATCAAAGCTCTCTTGAAATTTTGGAGAGCATAGCTTTTTCCCTCCCTTTTTTGAATGGCTATCAACCCATTTTGAATGGCTTTGAGACAATGATATAAAATATTGTTATATATTAAAGATATAACAATAATGTAGTTCCATATAAACTAAAAGCACGGGATATGATATCATTCACCTAATTTTCACATGAAAATATATTTGACTCAACAAATATAATTTAACTTTAAAGAACTACAATGTGTTGTGGACTTTTATTGTCATGGGCAATGTTTCATATGTGTAGAAAACTTTTTCTGATCAAATTTATCTTCTCTTAAATTTTTCTGGTAGCCAAAAATGTGGGTATTTTTAAAATACTTATATTTACAAAGAGAGTTAAAGGGATGTTATCAGCACTTCTACTGAACATTTCAAGCTTATAATGAATGGAGGTGTTTAGGCACTGAGAATAGCCAGTTGTTGAAAGCTAAGAAAAAAACAACAAAAAGAAAGCAGAACCAGTTTGATTTCCCTTTGTAAAAAGTTTTATGCACAGTTTAACTTAAATCAAATTCTTCAATCCTATGATTTTCAATTCTCTTCCGGTTTCTTTTCCTTTTAGATTCCTCTACCAACCCTTTCTCAGTTAATCACTTATTTGCAGCTACAGGTAGTAAATGGCTCTTTGATCATGCTTGCCGATTTTAGATACAAACTGAATCTGAGCGCTTGTTGTGTAAAATGTATTCCACCCTGCTTTGCACACTTCAAGTACAGCCTCAGGTTCTACATACAAAAATAATTCTTACTTACATTTATTTTTTTCTTTTTAAAAGTTTTCACTGCCAGGCCGGTGAGATGGCTCAGCGGCTTAAGCGCCTGCCCGGCAAGCGCGAGGGCCTGAGTTCGACTCCTGGAACCCACATACGAAAAAGGGGCCGGCGATATTGCTCAGCGGCACGGGCGCCTACTGGCGCGCGAGGTCCTGAGGTCGACCCCCCGGTACCCACAAAAAAAAAAAAAAAAAAGTTTTCACTGCCAGATTTTGCCTATAATTTTTTGAATCATGGATACTAAATTCAAGAGAATTTATATTTCATAGATTCTTTTGCTTTCTACATACACATCTTCATATTTTCTTTCTCTTTGGAGAGCAAAACATCTTTCATTCTATTCATTCTCCTCTTCATGCTAAAATATGTCCTTTTACTAGAGTTCTCACAAAATATTTCCCTGCTTATGGAGAATCAGAAGCAACCACTAAGTGGTTTCAAGCGCTTGAAGCACCAAAGAATTCAAAGAGCTAAGATGCCTTCCAGTTACTCTGGCGTTCTGATGTGGAATGTGTTGTCATGTGCAGAAGCAAAGATACCACACAGATTTCAGGAATTCACCACCTAGATGACACAAAGAGGATCTATTTTGGTGAGAAGGTAAGAAAATGTTCAAATCTCCTTGGCAAAATAATCACTTAGTCACAGTGAGTAAAAAGGAAGTTGAGAATTAATGCCTCAAAGAAGAAGGAGGTATTTGGGAGTCCCAGTAAGAATAAGAAGATAAGTAGATGCAGCATGGTAGGAGTAAAGAAAAAGCATTCTTGAAAAATCATTATTGTACATGTCTTTCTTAAGAGAGAGCAAACTTCGTTTTCCTTTTTCTTAGGTGAATGAGTTGCTGCTTAACTGGAACAAAAGAAGAAGGAAGAAAGGGAGAAAGGATGGAATATAGGAAGGAAGAGAGGGAGGGAAGGAGAGAGGGAAGGAAGGACGGACAGAGGGAGGCAGATGGACCACTCAGCAAACAAAAATTCTTTTGGTACATTGAAAGTAGATCGGACTAGTGATACCAGTATTGTGCTTCCCTTATACATACTTGGAAATCACTCTGATCATGAAAAAATTGAGTCATAACTTTAGGTAGGAAAACAGACTAATTTTACATGAAATATATAACTTAGAGCCTAAAGTCCTTCCAGAAATTTTTATTGGACTTTATTTCTAGCATGAAATTAATAAAAAGAAGGTTTTATTCTATAACAAAGAAAAATGAAACAAGAAACTCTTAAATGATTTTTGAACATGGGAGGATTTTAAGCACAATGTCTTTAGTCAGACAAAAATAGTCTTGGAAATAAATGATGGTTTCATTATTTGTGAGCTTGAGAAGTATTTAAACAATCAAAACTTCAATGTCTTCACGTGTAAATTGTAGATAATTATGGTCCTTATTTCTTAGAGTTACCATGAAGCCAAAATGAGTTAAAAATGTTTTATTGCTTCTGTAACAAATTACCACAAAGAGTGCCTTAAGTAATATAGTTTGTTGTACGGTTCCTGAGGTCAGAAGTCTGACATGGGTTTCACTGGGCCCACATCAGGGTGTTGGCAGGTTTATGTTCCTTTCTGGAGACTCTCGGAGCAAACTCATTTGTTTGTCTTTTTCTACTTCTAGCAGCTAAAAATGTTTCGTGTTTTATGGTCCTCTTTCTCCATCTTCAAAGTCAGTTACATCACATCTATGTCTTCCTCACCATAGCTCCAGTGTTTCTCTGCTTTTAAGGATTCATGTGATGAGGTTGAGCAGACCCAGATATGGAAATCAATGATAATCTCCCCATCTCAACGTCCTTAACCTTAATCACATGTCAAATCCCTTGTAGTGTAAAGTAACGTTTTTCACATCCTGGGGAATAAAACGTGGGCATTTATGCTGTTATTATTCTGCTTACCAGAACAATGTGCTTAACAAATACAACTACTTTCTTACTATTATCATCATGATTACTATTCTATTGACATCAGAATGGCCATACACTTGTACAGTCTTATAGTTTAGGTATTACTTAAGGATGTTGCCCCTAAACATTCCTCAGATGAGGAACAATAGACCAAGGGATGTGAACTAATTTACACAAGGCCATTTAGTCAGTTGATCTGATTTTGTACCATTTTATAGTTTCTGATACAACACAGTGCTTTTCCTGTATTGTGATGCCAAGAACAGTAATATAAAATATATAACTAACACTTAACAACTAATCTGAAATTTAATTTGTAAAGAAAGTTAAAATTTCAAACTAAGTTAATCTGCATAATCAAGAATATAAATATCAAAACAACATCTTTTATATAGAAATAACTTATAATTGTTAAGCTACACTAAAATCACAGCAGAGTTTAAGTTCAGAAAAAGTGATCTATGTGAACAGAACTATTGTGTCTCCATGCCTACCATTTCTCATGTTTGATTTTTCATTCCTTTCCTTTTGTTTCCATAGTTCTGAGTGAATATGCTGTTCAGTAGGGAAAATCGACACTCCAAGATAAAAACAACTTATTTAATTTCTAATTTAGGACAGCATTACATTGCTAACCTATTACTAGTTTTTTTGTTTTGTTTTGTTTTGTTTTGTTTTTTGTTTTTTTCCTTCTTCTTAGGGTTTCCATACTGGTTCAAATGAACTACCCACGAAATCTTTTCAAATATGCTGGATTGCAATTTGAAAACCCTGCTAAATAGAAATGAGATCAGACTAGTATTATTTTACAAGTCTAAAATAATGTAAGCCAATATTTAAACAAACACTTTAGACTAATCTTGCCAAAATAACTATATACTATAACATACTGAAATGAAAGCTATGATAGGAAGTTCTAGGAAATTATATCTTATTCTCCAAATAAACTTAAGAACATCACTACTTTTTAGTTTTTCCTTCCAGGAAACTACAAAAATTGCTAGACACTTGGTGCATAATAATCTTCAATTCAAAGAATGAGAAACATCACTAGAATGGTTCTATTAATAGTCAAATGACTCATAGTCATTATTTCTTTTTGTGAATTCTATATCCTCCCCTTAAGACCTTAATAAAAGAGGTTTCTTCAACAGATGAAGTAGTTCTGACCAAAGCCTGTTCAACAATGAATTTAGCTATTTGAAACTTGCATCAATGATGACATTTATGGTTTAGATATAACTGATAAAGTATAAAGTATGGCAAATATTTTTTTCTACAACATTCTAGCCAAGTATATATTATCTTCTTGTGACAATGATACATCTCATAAGAATATTCTACATATAAAGAGGCATTTATGATGTTTAAAGTATGTCGTATTCTAAGTTGATTTTTCATTGGACACTTTTTCTTTATTAATTAACATTCAAATGGCAAGTTACTATTAGGTAGAAACTGGAGATACTGGAAATTTATTTCTCATATGTAGGATCCCATATAAGGTCAAAGATAATGGCTGCTCAGCTGATATCTTCAAAAGAAAGATTAATACCAAGAATATCCAAGATTTATTCAATCCAGTTCAAGAAATGAAGAATGAAGCAGTACCCCAGTTGCATATTTCCAAATTTAATTTTATGTAAACAGAAAGCTTAGAAGTCCTTAATCCTACTCTATATATTACTTTCTTCTGAATTATTCTCCAAATATCATACACATGCGCACGCACACACACAAAAACACAGACACAGGGTCACATCTCAAATACAGTACCAACAGAGAATACACAGGAAATAAAGATAAATGGGACACAAGTGTATTAAGAAAGAACAATACTTTTATGCCCATTTCAAAGGTACTCCAAGCTAAGAGCACACAGTGCCATAAAGCAAACTTGAACAAATATTTTTATTTATTATTTCTTTTGTTAGGCTAAAACATTTTGAACCAGAACAGTCACTTGACATCACTCTTCTAGTACAAGGCATCAAATGGATGTTTTTAAAAGGGTAGGGACAGAAGAGGCTCAAACTACTGGCATTTAGAAAATGTGAGATAATAAAACTTGTCTGTAGTGCCTAAATAAGGAGGGCACTTCCAAGCTAGAAACTCTCAAGAAAACTTTTGAAAGACAGGCCACTTTCAGCCTTAAATGTAATATATTTTGGAGCCTCACTTCTCTAAGGACCTTAGTTACTTTGCTAGATAAACACAATACTTTAAAATGTACATTGGAGTCAGATGTTAGTGGTAGGAACTGATAGTAGCAACACTCGATCTACTTTCTAAAGTGTTATTGGCATGACTGGAATGTGAAAAATAACACAGGTGGAAGTCATTAAATGGTGACCCAGCAGAGTGGGTTCAAGTGATGTATGGAAAAAACACCCAGATAAGTTTTATTTTTAACAGTTATAAGCTTTTTCTCTGTGCCAGCATGGTGTTCAGAGAATGTACTTCATGCTCAGTACAATGAAATAGATTGAATTATGTCTAAAGGCAGAATAAGTGTATCTACATTGACATCTCTTTTATATACATATATATTTTCCTGGGTGATAATATGTTCTGGATGAGAAAATTCTCAAAATACCTAAAATGTACCCATTTAACTATAGAATTATATTAAGAAAACATGCTTTGACATTTTAGGTAGGAATTTTTCTAAAAGGCATTGAACACTCCACTGATTTATTCTTATGTTGAGTATAATCTATTCTGTGTTGATGATGTGGGGGTCATAAGTATTGTCCTGCATTTATGAGAATGAACCTCCTATTTTGAAAGCTAGTTCTGGATAAAAATCATTGGCAGCATTGCCAAAAGTCTGACTTACAAGTAAAAACATTATGCAGGTATTTGCTTCTTTAAGCTTAAGCCACTGTAATGGTTAAGTTTAACTATGAACTTCATTGGTATGGAAGCCACCTAGGTGACAGTAAAACACACTTCTGAGTGTGTCTGTGTGGGTCATGGAGGCATCATGCTGGGTACTATATCTGGTCACTGACCCCTTCCTGTCTGGCACTCTTTCTAACATGGTCTGCTTCTAGCCAGCATGAGATAAACAGAATTCCTCTGCTGTCCCCTTCCACCCTGATATTTCTCCTTTTTTTTTGTTTGTTTGTTTTGTTTTTTTTGGTACTGGGAATCAAATTCAGGACCTTGCGCTTGCCAGGCAGTTGCTGTGCCACTGAGCTATACCCCCAGACCAACATTTCTCCTTTGTAGCCAGCTAACCGTGGACTGAACCCTCTGAAACTAAGAGCCAAATAAACCTCTCTTTCATTAAATAGTAGGTTTCAGGCATTTTGCCCCAGTGATGGGAAAGCTGAGTAATATAGCCTTCAAAATATAGTACATAGTTGGATATGAAAGCAAAGTGGTAATATTGACATCACATGGGGGCTTTGAGAAATAAAATGCTTAGCCCCTCCCTCCAAGGACTATTGAATCAGAATGTTTACAATATCTGCAGATAAACTATGTGAATTAAGTCTGACAGGCACTGATATGAAACATAATACTCCCCAGCAGAAGGCTCTTCATGCCTTAAAAAATCAGGGTTTTATTGTCTTGGATCACACTTTTCCCTTTAATAGTCTTTAGTCTCCTTTCATAAAATGTCTTCATTGTATACCATCTATAGTAAGAAGTCTGTTTTTTTTTTTAATGAAATATCACTATTTAACAAGTAAATAGATATATTAGTCAATATGGTTTACAGTTTTGAATCTGCGTCTTTAAATCATCAAAGGACATTATCATCCAGGTTCAATCTAATCCCCTCATTCTGCAAAAGCAAAAACTGAGGTTCAGATAGATGAAGTGATTTATTTGCTACATTAATAGGACATCGATATGCCATATTCTATCTAAAGCACAGGCTGACATATTCACTTAGCAATACAACTGTTTTACTCTGTTTCTTGGCTAAATTCATAGACTCGCTCTTTTACTATGTTAGTGTACACCCTGGTTAGTGGACTCATTCTCCCTTAGATTCCTCTCAAAATGCTTCTATCAGTCCTGTAATAAGATTCTCATTTATTTATGCCTTACATTTAGTTCCATCTTTACTACTTGACCTGCGTTGAAGTTTAATTGATTTCCCCTGGATCTCTCCAGGTCATTATATCTGCTTATGCCTACCTTTCTATCGATGGCCCTCTATTCAAACCCCTTGAGCATCGCTGGCTCATCTCCGAACTCTTCTTCACCTAGTCTTCTCCCGGTAAATCAGTAACTCTCCTGAGCTAGTTTTGCTTTCTGACTATAAGTCTTTATAGTCTCTTTTTTTTTTTTTTTGTGGGTACCGGGGGGTCGACCTCAGGACCTCGCGCGCCAGCAGGCGCCCGTGCCGCTGAGCGATATCACCGGCCCCTTTTTTGTATGTGGGTTCCGGGAGTCGAACTCGGGCCCTCGCGCTTGCCAGGCAGGCGCTTAATCTCATCTCTGGGATAAAGCTAAATAACTCAACTCTATTCTCCACTATCTGTTCCTACACTTACTCCTAAGAACAAGTACTGGTGTTAGTTAAAAGCAAAGGCATGATTGCTAGGATGTATGGTGAAAGAAACAAATACTTATGATTTCTTCTGTTCTAGTTCTTGTCTTGGGATCTCTTAGCGTCTCCAAATTATCTACCGTCTTTGCACTGTTTTCCTCTGTTCCTCCTTTATAGCTGACAGATGAACATTGGGGTGGCAAAATGAAATTTCCTTCACATAAGCCTACTTCATACACTAAGAGGAAGGAAACATGGCGTAGGCTTTATAAATTTGATTTTAATCTAGGCCTTATATTAGATTCGTACTCTATAAAGAAGTTCAGAGCAGCTAACCAAAGACAAACTACCTAAGAGTTTAAGATTAAACACTAATTTGCAATAAAAATTATTAATTTACCTCAAATCTTGCTCGGGCATAATTCTCTATAAGAAGCTGGGAGGTAGACATGCTGAAAGCAAGAGAATGGGAGGCGTCTTTCTTATCAAAAATAACAAGCCCCAGAAAATTTTGCATGGTTAGATATTTTTTAAAAACTGGTTATTCCATCTACAAAATTCATGACTCTTGAATCTTAGCTGTTTTCCCAAATGAAAGCTTTCCTTTTTTAGGCCCTATAGATAAAACTTTTGCAAAACTAGGCAAAAATTCTCTTCCTTCACTGGTAACCTATTTTGAATCTTAGTCTAGCAGAACAACTGAACAAATAAATAAATATGTTCTATGCTCTGTTTAGAGAGATAGTACAAGAATAATTCACTTTTAAAAATAACCTAATTTTTAATGCAAGTGTTTATTTTCAAAATATAATTCATACATTTTAAAGTTAGATCTTATGCTAACCAATTTGAAAATTAATATTAAAAATAAATAGAAGCTATTTCTTGAGGCAAGTTTTGTACATATATTTCAGGAATGCCTATGGATTGGTTAACTATCAGAAACTCACCTTCCTAAGTGTCCCCCATTTAGTGAATAAATTTAACTGTATATGCATCCACTTCAATGGTAATTAACATAGTAAAAAATGCAATTAATTATACCAGGTACAGGCTCACTAAGAATAAGATGAGAATCTAAAAAGATGTAAAACTCCCTTTATTAGAAACAAATGTGAGTCCCCCTAATGTGGACTTAGTCATGCAATTTGCTCTCCTTCTACTTTCTTTTTCTTTAAAAAGAATTATTGAATTATAGTTAAGAATAATATGAAGACACAATTGAAGCCTGTTGAATCCCCTTTGGAAGGCATAAAATATATTGGGTTTTATAAACTGGTATAATAGTTTTATTCAGAGAACAGCAATTTATGTGAAAATTCAGTAAGTGCTGTAATAGTCGGCATCCTCTATGCATGAGAGCAATTTTTTAAAAATCAAGCTGAGCTTTGTAAGTATCCATCACTATGTTAAGATCTCCATTCAATAAACTGGACTGATATCTGTCCCAGTAGGACCATCACTGTAATGACAGCCCAGTGGGATGCTATTTTATGAAACATGGGAAGATCAATGTCTCCATCTAAAAACATTAAATTTAGAGAGGATCAAATTTACTAAAAATAGATTAGCCCTTTTAATGATTTAGTTAAAAGTTACTGACACAACTGTTTAATCCCACAAGTTTTGTAGGTAATAAGTATGCAATAAAATTTTTGATTTCATGTAGTTGACAGTTGCTAAATCAAGAAGAGTAAGTCCTTGCTCACTCTCATTTTAAATATTCTTTTGGTAAATTGATATACCTTGTTCTGATCTGTATAGACAAGTCACAGCTTAATTTTGCTTGACATTACTTTGACTCATTATAAATTTGTGCTTTTCTCAAATTGCCATTGCGAGCCATTAAATTAAGAATTACCATTAGAGCATTCCGTGATAAACCAAATATTATGTTTAAAAATATTAAAGTAGCCCCTTTGGACAGAACAATGACCACTTAGAGCTAATTTCATATTGCTTAAATTAAAACCAAGGTTAGTAAATATATAATTTCATTAATATCCTGATTATCATATAATAGTATAGACAGTTGACCTATGCTATATATTTATTGAGTGAATGAATAAATGGTGGCTAAGTGATATCATTTTATCACCTTTAAGTCTTCTTTTTTTTCTTTTGTGATACTGGGAATCAAACCTAAGGGTTCACATGTGCCAGCCAAACACGACCACTGAGCTATACTCCAGTCCTAACTCTAACTTTTCTGTGCTAAGCTGTATTGATTTTTCTTTTTTTCTTTTTCTTTCTTTTTTTTTTTTTTTTTTTTTGCATTCTAGGAAGCAAATACTATTCTTGTTGTTGTGGGTATATGCAGTGGTCTTATTCTTTCTTTCTTTCTTTCTTTCTTTCTTTCTTTCTTTCTTTCTTTCTTTCACAAATACACACACATACGCACACAGAAGCCCTGTTGGTAATCTCAAAAATAAACTAGATTATATACTAGGGTTTCTTTCAAAACTATAATCATGAAATTTATTTCAAACATAAATCAATGCATACTCAAGGCAAAACACAAGGGCAATTTTTGACCAGGAGCAGTCTGTGTCTAAGTGTTGATGCCAGTACCGAGGATGCACCATCCACAGGCTTCTTTTCATGCTGCATTAGGGATGCAAGACTTGGAATTGCCACAATATGTCTACTTTTATCTATATCCCTATATGTAAAGTAGTGTGTAGTTAAATAACTCGAGGTTTGGCAGGTAAAAATTAGACAATGACTATAAAAGGTTATTACATTTAAATTTTAGGAAAAAAAATATGTATGGGACTTCCTATGAATATTTCAGAATGTTTTCAAAATTTAAACTAAAGGCCTTTCTGGTTTTAATTTTGCTTATGAGCTCAGTGAAATGTACTACTGGGTCACTAACTTCCCATTTGTTTCTCTGGCTGAGCAAAGCTTTCCTTCTAGGGGAACATATTCATGACAACTGTTTATTCCACATGTTTCTCCTGAAAGCATATTAACCCAGGCACCTGGGGGTAATTACCCTGATATACAAATGGCTTTAGATGTTAATAATTCCTCTTCTTCCCTCTCTCTTGATCATCTTGACCCTGGTATTAGTACGTTCTAATATCCTTGGTCTTCGTGGTACTGATGACACGCTGAAGGTCATCCACATTGACTTTGGTTAAGAAAACCTTGAATTTTGGTAAATATTTTCAATTAACTGTATACCAATAAATAGCCCATTCTGTCACATGGTAACATATATTAATATTGACAAGTAACAATGTTATTTGCTGACATTTTAGTCATTTAGAATCATCCAGATTAAACAGTCTTTTCTTAAAGACATAGGTGTTGTAGATATAGTATGCCATTTAGATGAAGTTGATTAAAAAATATCACCAATCTCCTAATTATAGATATTCTTCATTTGGTTTCCCAGTTGTTACTAGAATGAAAGTTACTCATTCACTACAGCAAAATAGAAATACTCTTTAACTTTCCCATTTACACTATTGCACCATTTTCTCATATGGTTAATTCTCTTTTATATAAAATGTGAATTGACATATGATGGCTATATTTATGTAATTCTATTCCCTAGGAAGTGTTTCTAATGAAGAGTGCATTCCCTCTTATTTCCAACAATGTATGTAAAATATCAGAACTAGGAGGGAGCTTTCAAATCATTTTATCAGATCTCTTCATTTTGACACATAAAGAAAAAGACAGAAAAATAGTAAGAGACTTGTTTAATAACTTATAACTTGTTAAAAAGTATTCATAACAACTAAATTTTGTAAAACTCGAGAAAACTAAGCTCTGGCATTCTGTATATGGTAAATTATAAATCTGATAAAAGTCGCTCATTATTATGTGTAGTTTGTGTAGTTCATTTCACCCCCTTTTACATAAATACACCTTGCATTCACAAGTGTTCTCTGGTAACACACTCCTTGTTTGAACACTTCGGTGTCTTGCTCTCCTACCCTTCTTCCGCCCTGAGTGACTCTACTCTTTATTTCCCCACCTGCCTGCTGAAATTACATCAACTTCATCCTTTCTTCCAGGACTTAAACCTGTAAGTCCACCCTGACTATGCTTTTGTGATCTAAAGTCCCTTTTGCAATTGCTCACAAGCCCTCTTCACCTATGTAATTGATGGACGTCTTAAATTCAATATGGCATGAACGGAATTAATCATTGTCTTATTTTCCTAACCCTATCATGTACAGGCTTCTTTTCCTTCTATATTCTCTGGTTACTAATTCAACTATCTAGAGAGGGAATTGAATATGGCATTTGGGAGTCAGCTGGATTTCTTCACCACTTGTAGTACCCCACATATAATGTCACAAAGTTCTATTATATTTTATTGGCATCTTTTATCTGACCCCTCCTCTCCTTCCCTATTCCCTTAGAGCTCATCAAATGCCACATAGTAAGAGTTCGGGAAATGTTTTATTAAGTAGAAGAAAATGAGTAAATGGATGATGACTAAGATACAGTTTTGGACTTCATTTAGCTCATTCTAATGAAGGGAAAGAGAGAAAATAATATCCATCTGATGTATGCTATCTTCCACTTAGAGGGCATGTGTGGAAGGTACTTACCCACGCTGTAGTTCAAAGAAATTCTGAGGAAGGAAACCCTAGATAATGAATACATTTGTATACTCATTTATACTATGGTTGATTGTCTATTAATCTCTTTAGATTGTTTGACGAGCAGGAGATTGGGTGGGGACAATGGGGAGTTTAGTGGTTTTTATACAGACCAGTCTGGCTTCCCTTCTCTCTGGTAGCCATTACTCCCTCGATTATCTTGCATACGGTTTTCCTGAAGAACCTCAGCGTTGTGTCCTGCAGAAATAATGACCCCTAGAGAAAGACCTGACTCCAAATTTAGTCATAAGTCATGAAACAATTAACTAGCAAATTAAGTTATTCTATAAACACTGATGTAAAAAAGTTCACAGAGCAATGTAATTCAAATGGATCTTAAGTTTTAATATAAGGTAGAGGCTGTACAAATACACTGATAAAGCCAGAGGGTCAGCTAGATCCTCAGCCTTTTTATGAGACTTTTTATGCTCCAATTCTGCCCTGGTGTCAGCTATGTGGTAACATTCAAAATGAACAATCTTTTCTGGTGGTTTTTACATGCTACACTTGTTCTGGAAAAGACAAATCATATTAATAATAATGGTAATGATGAAGATGATGATTCAGCTTTTTCTAATACATTTTTTATTTTAAAAAGTTATTCAGAATCTAGCACTCTTTTCTTTTGAAAATGAATTAATATTAATAGAAAGCTATCAAGCTTTCAGCAACATTTCTAGATTTACTTTTTTCATTTATTTACCATTAAAGTTTCTTTTCAGAGTAAATTAGTCTATAATTATGAAACTTATTAAATAACAACCTTCTTACTCTTTTTTTTTTTTTTGTGGGTACCGGGGGTCGACCTCAGGACCTCGCATGCCAGCAGGTGCCCATGCCGCTGAGTGATATCACTGGCCCTTTTTTCCTTTGTGGGTTCTGGGAGTCGAACTTGGGCCCTCGCGCTTGCCAGGCAGGCGCGTACGCCACTGAGCCATCTCACCGGCCCAACCTTCTTACTCTTGAATCACTAGGTATAATTTAGTATTGAAAAACCCTACAAATTTAATTCCTATTTTGAGGGTAAATGTATGAGCTATTTATCTTTAATATATTGGTCAAATAGCTCAAATAATACCTTTATGATTTTGTAAAGAAAATACTAAGAAGTACCTAAATGGATCTGGGGAATGTATAGGCTTATTTTGTGCAGCAAGAAAACCTCTCATAACTGGGGATGCAGCTCAGAGGTAGTGTTTGCCTAGAATGTAGAATGCCCTGAATTCAACCCTAGCCTTACACCAAAAGCAAAGAAAACCTCTCATCCCTAATAATGTGCCACTCCATGTCTTAATTCACCTCATTTAACATGTGAAATTCAATAAACAAAAATATTCCTCTATTTCAACTCTTTTTGCAAAAGTACTATTTAAAATCTGATGCAGTCTGGACTTTTTATAGATTTATTTGTGAAAAAGGTAAGAAAGAAATCTAATTTATCTTCGATTCACTTATTTTTAAGTCTTTTTAGTGCTTAACATTACATCTTTAACTCATTGACCTATCGCCAATGAAATCAATTTTCCATGCTTCAGAAAGGAAGAAAGCCATTACTTCATTGGTGTAAAATGAAATTGTTATTTCTCAGTATTGGAAAATAATTTAAGACTGCTCTTGTTCCCCTTGCAATCAATGAATAACATTTAAAAGTAGCTTTTGGTCTATAGTTGTGAACATAGTTTTTGGTTTGGGAAAACAAAAGTTTTTATGTGCCTTCTGTAAATGCTAAGACTAGTAGCATTTGTTTTTATTTTAGCTCTATTCAGCAATCTGAATTCACCAATTTTGTCTTAACTTTCTGACTAAAAGATACATTCCACTTTTCACTCTCATGGCTGCTGCTGTTTCTGCACCTTATAAGCAGTATAAGGAAAAAAAAAAAAATCAAAGCTTTTTTGGCCCGAAAGTTGTGCTACTTTCCGCCTCTCTGGAGGGTCAACAGAGAGGGCAATGAGAGGAGTTATGCACTGTCACAGCCTGGGCAAAATCTCATCAGTCAGACAATAGGATTTTGCTCTCTGGTGCCTTCTTTCCACTAGAGTGGAAACAAAGGAAAGAATCCCCCAAAAAGCAATTCTGTCAAACTAATTTATGAAACCAGGGAAACAAATGACAGTGCCTGTCCCTCTAGTAAGCATTTTCCAACATGAATACTTTGTTCTCAGGCAATACATTTTATATGAAATTTTATTTCATAAACACGAGGGGTTTAAGGTAACAGTACACAGAAGTTTAAAAAACTAAAGTAAAGCTTTCTTCTATGTATGGAGAAAAGCTGTCAACCTGACAAGATTATTTTTGCCACATGTTAGCCTATCATGACCCTCACCAATCCCAGATGACTGTCATGGTGACACCAGGCCTTGGAGGGATCTGGATCTGAGCTCTGTGATTTAGGGTTAGGTCAAATGTTCAGAATTCTGCTCCTTCCTCAAATCACTTCTTACGATGTGTTTCAGACTTCATAAACATACACACACACACAGTCTCAAGCTATATAGGAAAAGACAGAAAAAATGTTTATGAAATATTTAAAGTGCTTCAAGAAGTTAAGCATAGGACCAGTGAGATAGCTCAGTGGCATAAGCGCCTGCCTGGCAAGCGCGAGGTCTTGAGTTTGACTCCCAGTACCCACATGGGCGAAAAGGGCCAGTGATATCACTCAGCAGCACAGGCGCCTGCTGGCACGCGAGGTCCTGAGGTTGACCCCCGGTACCCACAAAAAAAAAAAAAAAAAAAAAAAAAGAAGTTAAGCATAGATTTAAGAAATTCTAACATTTAAACTCCCAATATTAGACTAGAGAAATAGTGGAACAGAAGATGGCCAAATTTTCCACAATTGGGGGAAAGGCATAAATTTAAGGATTTAAGGAATTTAGCAAACTCAAGCAGTTTTAATACAATAATATCAAGCTCAGGGATATCATAGTCAAACTTATAAGAAATTCAAAACCAAAAAAGCTCTTGAAGCCACAAAGAGAAAATTTCTCTATTACATAGAGAAAAATAATGATGAAATTACTTCTGTCTTCTAATTAGAAACAACTGAAGCAAGAGAGTGAATCAACATCTTTAAAATATTGAAAAGAAAAATAATTTCAGGCATAATTATGTATTCAACAAAAAATATTCTACCGAATGAAATGCTAAAACTTGTTCATTTGAGGAAAATTAATAGTAATAGTTCAAAACTTCAAAAAGCAACAAAGAGCACTAAAAATGTAAATATGTGGATAAATGTAAAATATAATATTTCTTTTCAATTTCTCTAATATTTATAGGCACCTGAAGAGGTTTTGACAGGGGTAATAACATTGAAAGAAATAGTAGATAGTCTGGATTTGGAGACTGAGGGACTGTTTAGTAAACAAAGGTTCCCAGGTTTTTAGCTTGGACAACCAAATGGATGGCCATGCCACTTACTGAGCTGGAGAAATAGAAGAGGTATACATCTGCAGAAGAAGATAGCTTCTTGTGAGAACACACTGTATTTTAGTGTAGAAGCTATGAGAACAAAATTTTAGTTGTACAGCTCAATTGAAAGATTTGGATATCAGAGAAATGTTTTCATATAAAAGTGTCAATTTGAGCATCAGCTCAGAGACAATGAGAGTCATGGTTATGAATGAAAATAGCTAGAGAAAGAGAAGAACTGATACAGAAATTTGCTAACTGGGGCTCAAGGAATTCCAGCTTTTGAAGGCTGGATAGATGAGAATGAGCAACAAATGAAGACCAGGGTAGGAAAGGAAGCCATACTGTGCAGTATGGAAAGGGCACCAATATATTTTTCAGTGAGATCATCAATTGTCCATAATCCATCAGAAAAGTCATTTGAAATGAAGACTTAAAAAGCCCACGGGATTAGAGTTCATATTTTTGTGGAGGGATGAAGCTTGAGATAGTATTAAACCCTTGCGCTGGAGCTGTAGCTCAGTGTAAAGCAAGTGCTTAGCATGTAGGAGGCCCTGGGTTCAATTCCCAGCAAAGGAATACAGGCAGGCAGGCAGGAAAGAAAGAAGGGGGGAGGGAGGGAAGCAGGGAGGGAGTGAGTGAGGAGGGATATAAATATAAGAAAATGGAACTAGTGATTGTAGATGGCAAATGGCAAGGAGTTTAGCTGTAAATGAGGAAGAAGGGAAAAGAAGGAAGTAGTCAGAAGAGTGACGTAAAGTTTGGTTATAGAAATCCATTTTTAAAATAAGAGAATTTTGAGCTTGAGGAAGGTGGCTAGGATCTAGTTCAGAGGAAGAGGGTGTAGACAGAAAGTGTAAAGTTCCTAAGAAATGCAGAGAAGCTAAGGCAGACATGAGTTACTTAAAAGTCCAATAATTAGAAAAAACATTTTGAGAAAAATTTTTTCTTAAATTTACTCAATCAGATGTTTTGCTGAGCATGAAATTTATAAAGTAGTTACAGTTGATGCTAAAAAGCTTTATGAAGAGGTGTGTGTGTGTGTGTGTGTGTGTGTGTGTGTGTGTGTATGATTAAGTCTTCTGTATTTAAAACTTATGCTTCAGTTAATGAAAAGTCATGGATCTATTTTATCTACTCAGTGAAAACTATTTTAAAAAGAAATGTGAACTTAGCCAGCAAATTAGTTTCAAGCAAGTATACAACTGAAACAGATGAATAGAACATGTACTGTAACTTACTGTTATTTCTGTAGATTTATCTGAGTGATTTTTTTTCTTGGAGCAATCAGAGTGCTTTAAAATCTCATTTTAAAATCTGCTAGCATATAAACTAAGTTCACATGAGTATTATTTGATTATCTGTACCATTTTAAAATATATTCATTGAGGAAATTATAAACTTAAAATAGGGCTGGTGAGATGGCTCAGCGGCGTAAGCGCCTGCCTGGCAAGTGCGAGGGCCCGAGTTCGACTCCCAGAACCCACATACGGAAAAAGGGCCGGTGATATCGCTCAGCAGCACGGGCGCCTGCTGGTGTGCGAGGTCCTGAGGTCGACCCCCGGTACCCATCAAAAAAAACCCAAAACAACAAAACTTAAAATATTGTACATTAATAGACTTTGCTTGATGATTTAAATTAAAATCCAGAAAATAACCCCCTCTGCCTTCTGACAATATAACCCAACATATCCAAGGAGAAATGTAGGTTAGAAAACACTTTCTAGGTTTCCAGCCACAGCAGATAACTAAGTAGGTGACTCTGGGTATCTCTACAGGGACAAAGTAGTACTCTACGTCTGATGAGATGAACACACCAAACTATCTCATCTGTACTGCTATTAGACAGTCCGGTACATTTTTGCCTTAATTGAGCTGCTATGGGAGGTATTCTTTAGCTGGCCGGTTGAATATATGGACCAGCTGGAACCTGTGAAATATCTTGTATGTAACAAAAATTAAAAGAACTGGGAAAGATAGTAGTTTCTTATAAATTATAGTAAATAAAATATTAGAATTTTTAATTTATAGTTTGTCTATTGTCAATGGTCTCAAATATCTTCATTATCAAATTGATAGACACTGCCTGTTCATGGATATGAAATGAAAACAGAATACTTGTTAATGTAAAATGATAATAAACTTTCTTCCTTTTTCTTTTCCTTCCTTTTTTTTTTTTTTTTTTTAATGTGGGTACCGGCAGTCGAACTCAGGACCTCACGCTTGCCAGCAGGCACTTGTGCCACTGAGTGATATCACCGGCCCTTTTTTTCCTTTATGTGGGTACCAGGAGTGGAACTCAGGACCTCTCGCTTATGCCGCTGAGCCATATCACTGGCCCTGAAAACAGCTTCTTAGCAAAGTAGACCGATTATGAATGAAGTTACATACAGTTGCTGTCATTCTCCTGGGTATTAGCCTCGTGTTCTGGGAACAATTTAATCAGACCAAGCATCCTCTCTTGTAACCAGAAAAAAATACATTCTCATAAAATTTTCCACATAATAGCTCAATCTAGTCTAAGAATTGCTTTATGGAACAAGCTACAAGACATATATAAACACACAAAATTGCTTCATGCATATCACAAAGAGAAGTTGGCATGCAGAGCATATGCCACAGTTCTATTCAGTGCCTAATTACACCTTTAATTCAAAATTAGGGAAGGGCAAGTAACAGAAGAGCATCAAGATTCTTGTAACGAAGTCTACATAATCTATTTGATGTTGTTGGAAAATGGCACATGCTGCAGGTAATTGGTAAATCCTCAGAGGATATTTTCCCAATTACTGACAGTGAAACCAAATGATCCAAAACCTCACCACTACCTGTGACCCACAGATACTGACAGAACCACAGGTACATATTCATAATAATGGAATCAGTAATTAAGCAGTCATTGATGCTTAAAAACATGGTTTCAATATTGACAGTAACCTTTTGAATAATGAATGCAAGCATAGACTTGAAGACATTTACCTTAACTTTTTACAGAAAAACTGTCTTGTTCTCCTTTATTATCCACAGCCCACATTGGCTAATGGTTAATTGAACTGAATACCTTTCCATGATTTTACTTTGAGGGAAAGGTATGGGAGACAGAATATTCTATGAAACCCTGTGGAGGAAAGTCCTGCGCACGTACTCCAGTTTTAACATGCTCAGAGGATAAAACACAAGCACGTGAGAAAGCAGCCTCCTAAGACAAAACTATAGGACTCCTGAGCAGTGGTGAGTGCTCATTTGAGATGTGTGGTTATGCACTTTGTATAAGACCAGTCTAAATAGCTGTATTATTTCTCTCCAGCTATGCTCAACAGTTTGTGTATAAATCTAGACTAGATGGATGGCTGGATTTATAGAGGTTTGAGCTTGCTAAATAAGAAAAATGGAAGAAAAAAGGGACAGAAAAGTTACAGTTTATAAGGATCTAACAACAGTAAGAGGCCATGGAATATAGTCTGGGAAGGAGGAATGAAGGATAAGATAGGAGAAGGTGAATGGATTTTGAAAAGACAGTCCTTTCCCCTTATGTCAAGAATTTCTGGGGATGAAGTAAGCTGGAAGTACACATTGTTATGGTCAGAGAATGGGATGTGTGGAACCAACACTGAAACCCAAAGTGAAATATTATTGAAACCATGCTTTGATTCTATCACTGGCTCTATCCTATTAATAGAACAGTTATGAAAAACCTATATGCTGATTGTATTATTGTTAAATCTTACATTTTATAATAACTTATATCTTATTAATCACTTTTTCACATGTTGTTCCATGCAATCATGCCAATCACAGTATGACTTAAATATTCTCACTGTCAATACAGGAAGCTTGGGAAGATCATAAGGTCGCTATAGATCCTAGCATTACTATATCACCAAGCAATGAACCAATGGTTGATTAACTGAACTTCTTACTAACTTGTCTTTTATTAAAGAGGCAAGTAAGAAGGTGGTTTTATTACATCTTTCATAATTATTTTTTTCTAGTCTATATTAACACTAGAGAAATAGAGCAGGACAGTCAAAAGTTTAGCAAAAGTTCCTTTCATTGTTTCTGGGCTAACCTTCAGGTACATGTTCACTCTTAATCAGACACCCTTTCCTAAACCCTGAATTTATTCTACTATCACACTATATTCATAGTAACAAAGTCACTGCATTATATTACAAATGTTATCTCATTATCTGCATACTACATCATACTTAAATTTTTTGAGGGTTGTATAAATTATAACTACTTTTTCATGGGGCAACAACCTAGAAAGGATCCCTTAAATTTGCTTCCTATTTCCAGGGCTTGGCAAAACTGAAATATTAAAAATGAAAGATGCAAAATAAGGAAAGATATTTTATGAGACATCTAAGGCAGCTGTGGTCAAATATGCATGATATTATAGGAGGCACATGCTATTCGGAAAAATGAGATATTTAATTTTAACTGTTTGTGTGGTTTTAAGTGTTTTGCCACAGGCCCCAAAAAGTTTGTTTCTTAACTTTATAACTATAGTTTGAAAATAATTCAAATTAAAGTTAATAAGAGTAAATGAAAAATTGCAGAAACTATACCTTACTCACTACTAATAAATTTAAATTACCTCCATACTTCTCTGAAGATCCTAGTTTCCCAATAAAACATGTTTTAAAACAAGGAGACAAATTAAGAATGTTATCTTCTAAGTTAAATCATAAGCTGCTAGCAACTAATAAAGAATACTGAATAAAAAGGATCTGCGTAGTAAAAATTTCCTTGTGTTTCTCTCATATTCTCCTTGAAAGATGATCTTTAAAGCTATTGTTAAATATTAATCATCTACCCAGAAATATTCCTAGTTCAAAGAAGATCAATTCCTTAAGCTTGTACTAGATGACAACATCTCCTTTGTGTAAATCCATGCTCATGAAATAATTATTTAATCTGTAGTCTGACATTATGAGGGAGTCTATCTTCAAAGGCACCAAACTTTTACTAGGTAAACATTTCTGTTCTCAGCAGGACTGAAGAAAAAGAAACTAATATTTACTTATCACAATATATTCCAGAGAGGTTTGTATCTACTTTTCGTGCGCAGTATATGGCAATTCTCACCAGAGTCTTGAATAAGTATTATAAGCATTTTACAATGCTCAGAAAGATTAAACTGCATCTCCAAAATTACACAGTGATTAGATAGGTTGAGAATTAAACTCCATTTTATGTAACTCCAAAGTCCAACCTCTATTTTACCTGCAAATTGATAAAATGCCATTTTGCTGTACAAATCAGTTTCTGATGAGTTTAGTGTAAATCACTTCTGAGGAGACTACGCGCCCTATGTGGGATGGATAAAATCAAAAGTCTAACTCGTTAAAGCTATTGAGACATTTTGTCTTCTGAAGGAAAAGTCCAACAACTGGCTTCTATCATCTGAGGCTAGAAGTCAAATATCTGCTTGCTCATTTGACCCGGATCTAGACAGAATCAATCTAAGTCATTTGTCACTAATTAATATGTGCTAAAACAATGTTCTAAACATTCAAGGTTCATAACCTTTTCATTTTCGTGTCTCAAGGATAGCAGAGTACGGTCACCTCTTGATTAAGCTGGATGGACAAGTTAACCTTTGAGCCAAATCCTGGCACATTAAAAAGAATGGCTTTGATAACTAATGGAGCTATAAACAGAAGGGATTTTTTAATACAAAAAGAATAAATGTATATAAGAAAATCACTTAAACACTTGTACAGGGAGCAGAATCTTCAGAAAATATGAGCCCTTAATAAATGAGTAACCACTAAATAAAAATGTGAAGATGGCACAATGATGAAGAACACTTTTGCTTGCTCTCTGGCCCCTGATTGCTGAAATGGCTGCTATTTGCACTTAACAACATAGTCACTCTGGCCTATTCATCTCATGCTTTCTTGGAGAACATTCAAGATGACCACAAAGACATTTATTAGGTGGAGAAGGCACTGAAAATTAGGAGAATCTCAATCTCTAAATGTTGAGCAGCTCTCTCTCTCTCTTTCTCATTCATTCAAAAAAAAAATGTTGAGCAGGTAAGACAGCATAAAATTTCATGGAACAGAAATAAAAATCAGCCATCATCATATTTTTTGAACTAGAAATTCAGGGTAAAGAAATAAATGATGAAAGGAAAGTAAACAGATTTTAAGGACTATATGGAGACTACTTTAAAGAAAAAGAGAAATGCAAGTTGGGTGTTCTATGGAATGCATGGCAATGCAGAACATGGCGTTGCTTGTTATTAGAGAAGCACTATAGAGCTAAGTTTCTAAGGAAAACTGCTTCTTCGTATTTTTCCTGGTGTTTGAACTCAGAAGATGTTTACCTTTGATTTATGTGGTAGTCTACACTTGGCCTGGTTTAATCTGAGACACACATTTTTTTTTTACTTTTTTCCTTTCAGAAATCTTTTCTTTATTTTACGAAAAATTAAAACAAGAGAATAAAAATAGCTAATACACTGTATATAATTATCTCCAAAGTAGTTACTCAGAGTACAAGACAAAACCAAAAGGATTCTTACAAAAATGAATATGTTTTGAAGGACGTTATTAACAAACACATTTAAATGTTTACCTGTAATAACGGTACTAATACAAGCTAAAATGAAACATTTTCTAAAGATGCTGAGGATTATCAACCATGTTGTGTTCAGATGAACAAATTACTTCTTTTTTTTTTTTTGTGGGTACCAGGGCGTCGACCTCAGGACCTCGTGTGCCAGCAGGCGCCCGTGCCGCTGAGTGATATCACCGGCCCCTTTTTCGTATGTGGGTTCCGGGAGTCGAACTCGGGCCCATCGCCCTTGCCGGGCAGGCGCTTAAGCCACTGAGCCATCTCACCGGCCCCTAACAAATTACTTCTTTAAAGCTGGAGTGAGAACTAAAGTATAAAGTAGAGAATGCTACTTTCAGACATACTCCACAGCTGGTGACAAGTTTGTCAGTCCACAAATAACCAGCGTGTCAGGTGTCCTTCCTATTCACAGTACCTGCCATTTCTTTGATCCCCACCAATTTGACTTTTTCTCTATTTTGAGTATGTTCTAATTATCACTAGCCTTTTGATCTTTTTCTGAACCCTTGTTGCCCATGACTAATCTTAACTACATCATGTCTTCTGATTGCTCTACATCTAATTTTTATTGCTCACAACTTCCTGGAAAAAGGCATGCAGCAGTGTGGGCTGACATCACTATGAAACTCCTTACACATCATTTTACTGACATCTCAGAACAGTTATGTTTCTATTCTTTTAAAATGTCATGTTTATGTGCTGTTATTAATCTTTCAGCTCCTTCTCTCCATAACCTCTTTTCTCTAAGCCCAAGAATAGTATCAACAAACCTCTTTTATCTTGATGAAAACCTTTTTTGCCCCTTCTAACTACTAGGAGACACTATTTTTTTTCTCTTTACCAAGCCTTAAGTATAAGCCATATTATTTCATTTACATGGAATTCAAGAACAGACAAAAGCAGTCTATGATATTAGAAACTGAAACAATGGTTGTCCACTGGCAGGTTGACTGGAAAGGACCACAGTGGGACTTTCTGGGTAGTAAAAACATTACGTTTACTGACTAGGTTGTTATACTGTTGAATACATCTGTCAAAACTTGTTAAACTATATAATTATGATCTATATGTAAATTTTATCACACAAATATTCCTAAGGAGTAACACACATTCTGCCATTTCCTCCACCAAACTACTGTTATACTTTCACGTGGTGTTAATACTGCTACCATGATATTATTTGTAGCTACTTTTGGCAAAGACAATCAGAGTCCTCATATTAAAATCCCACTAATTATCAAATGCAGTCACCTCTTCTGGGAAGGATTATTCCTTGATAAAACTTTTTCTTTTGATGATAAAATGCAGTTTCCTATAAAGTAGAAAATATGTCATATTACTCCAAGGGTATTCAGTGCAATAAAAAGCTATTGTTGTCTTAGTGTGCTTATAGTTACGAAAGAGAAGATATAAAAGAAGATGGAGGCTCCTCCCTGCAAGACACTTATAATCTCTTTCGGGATTGAAATAGACCTGCCTTGGGAAAGCAAAAGTCATCTACACATGTTTGCTAAATAGAAAATATTCCTTTATAAATGTTCACATTTCTTCCCTAATTAAAATCTTCAGTCTTAGTCACTTTCCTCATCACTAGGACAAAATATCTAACATCTGTAATTTAAATGAGTAGCATTTATTTTGGCTCACACTTACAGTCCATAGCTGGATCCAAGGCAGAAATAGTATGGCAGAGGAGCAGAGTGGAGGAAAGGTGCTCACACCACAACAGCCGGGAAACAGAGAGCAAAAAGGGGAGTTGGGGATGGAGATTTACCCTTCCAGGTCATGCTCCCACTGACCCACCTCTTCTGAACAAAGCCAAACTCCTAACAGCACATTCACCTCTGAATTCTTCAGTGGATTAAATCACTAATGAGCACAGCACCTCCATGACCCAATCACCTTGCAGAAGTGTGCCCAACCTCTGAACATATGAGACTTCTGAGAGATTTTCTAGGTCTAAACCACAGCAGCTTCATATACAGAATTTTTTTCTGTTTAGAAACTAGGACTATACGTAATATGAAAATTATTTACTAATGTTTTTAATCATTGACTTATTATATTTATTATATGTCATTTCATAAGTTAAACATTCCTTGAAGTAGATACTTTCAGTGAAAGTTTTGATTAAAAAGTAGGAATTTAACCAACACTTTCTAATGATATAGTTGGACAAAAAATGTATTCAGTCTACTAAATCATGACTGGCCCCTGTTCTATGCACAATTTAGCATGGATATGGAGGGTGCTTAGAAGGTAGCAGATATTTCAGTGTCACTAAAGGTGAAAAATAAATTGCACATTTTGTTAGCTTATTTTACTCTCCCTTATAGTGAAGAAAATATCTGTGAGTTTCAAAAGGCTTCCTCACGAAGGATACAAATTCTATAAATTGTCCCAGGGAACTGTGTAAGTCTTTCATTGACTAAATAACTCTAAGGAAAATAATTTGATAACAAAACAAAGTCTTCCAAATTTCCAAATAGCTTCATTGTATCTCTAAATCCATGGCCCCAGTGTTCTGCAGTTAAATATTATAACACATTAACTATGAAAAATGTAGTAAACATCTGTGTTATCTCCAAAAGTCAAAAGATTTTTAAAAAGTAATTGCAAGTTTTCACTTTTCATAAGAATCAGGTTGGTCTTGTCATGCAGGTACCCACTGAGTAGTCCTTTTTATCTCACAAGTCTCCAAATTTCCAATTCTTGTAAATTGCAAACCAAACAATTTAATGAGAAAGTTTTATTTTTTATAAAGATACCTCAAGAAAAATATGTCAAGTGTTAAATGTGGAAAATTATGTTTTAACATTATATAACCAAAAAGTGGCTATAACTTTAACTTCTCAGCATATAAACAAAGGTTTAATGGACACAGAAATAGACAAATTGGGAAACATATTTGTGAAGATTAAAATATCCATCAGAGCAGGTCGTAAAATGTATGAAAGAGAGCCAGCATTAGAGAGAAAACTATCCTATTGGCTGCAGCCTGAGAGAATGTTGTGCTGACACAGTAAGAATAGGACTGAGGGAGGTGAAATATTACTAAAATTCACATGCTGTGAAATTCCTTTTGGGCATACATTTTTTAATCAAAAGTATTAAGTGGATATTGATTTTATCTCTTTTCGTGATAGAAGTATGGTTTTGTGAAAGGGATGCAACAAAATAAGGTTAAATTGCATTATACTTGTTATATAGAATGTCACTTATGAAAAAGTAGCTTTTAAAAATAATATCAAAGGTATAGATTTAAGATGGTCATGCTGACACTTTATTATTTTTTGTACATGTGGATCTGATCTCTCTCCATTTTCAAGTTAAATTTAGAGAGTGCACAGCTAATATTCTGTGTGTCTTGGAATCATGCCTAGATAAGAAGACTGTAAGAAATGGAAAGGTTAGGCCAACCAACATAGTATTTTTTTAACTGAATGTCACTATGCAATGCAAGCTTTGTAAGTACATATTTTATATTAACCAACATAGACTTTACTGCTGTTGGCATGGTTTTCAACTATTTGATCGGGTTTTAAAAATAATACTGAGTCTGCAACATCGATATATACATTTTGTTAACTTTACATTTGCAAATTATTTTGCTATAGGCAATGAACATTTGAATAAAGTTTTTCCTTACAGTACTAATTCATACTCAGTGGTTAATAAGGTCATGATTTTTTTAAACACATCATATTGTACACTGTGAAATATGGGCCCTTTGATATATAAGATACCTCAACTATAAACCAGGCTGGCATACTTTAAAAAGAGTATGCTTGCTAAAGCTAGAAGCCTATTTTTTAACATTTATACATGTATATTACTTCCTCATGAAATGCGATGTTATAAATAATACATATGTAAGATTTTTGGGAGGATATATCAGTATTGCTGTCCTGAAAACAGTTATTTTTTCTCTTTTTAATATGTCCTGAGGATGTTATTTATTCAATATCTTCTGAATGAAATGTATTCATTAACCAAAGTTATTATTGACCAAATTGTAATATATTACACTTTGACTACCCACTAATTTTTTATAAACATTTAAAAATTTTTATTAGTACATGTTTATAGTACATGAAGTTTACATAAATCTTAGGGAACAGGCACATGTATATAACCCATCTGGATTCTTTCTTCTTCCCTTCTCCTCCCCACCCACCTCCCTCTCTTTGTCTCTAGAACCCCTTTCCCGATTTTGGTTGTTTTTGTTATTATTTGTTGTTCTTGTTTACCACATATAATGTTTACATTCATTACAGGCTGACTTGGAAAACCATGGTATTATTTCTTATACTCATTTGCTTCTAGCATATTTGATACAAGTATTTGGCCCAGCATAGAATGCCTATTTAAAATTTTATTTTTTAAGTGTAGACTGGTCCAACCACTGTGGAAATCAGTGTGGAGACTTCTCAAAAAACTACAATTAGAGGTCCCATTTGACCCAGCTATTCCCCTTCTGGGGATTTCCCCAGAAGAATTAAAAAATCATACCACAGTGATATATGTGCACCCATGGTTATAGCAGCACAATTTGTAATGGCAAAATCTTGGAAACAACCCAAATGCCCATCAACCAAAGAATGAATAAAAAAGATTTTTTTTAATACAATGGAGTGTTATTCAGCCATAAAAAAGGATAAACGGGAGACTTTTATAGGTAAATGGATGCAACTTGAGTCCATACTTACAAGTGAAATAAATCAGACTCATATGTATAAGCATCGTATTATCTCCCTAGTGTGAGAAGCTGAAAGAGTAAATAAGATATTATAAATCTATATTAATTCTGGAAACAATGTTATGTTAGCCTTCCAAAGTTTTTTCTTTCTTTTCAAAATTGTTCTAATGATTTAAAATCTTCTGGATTTTCATAGAAAATTGTTATTTTCAAGTGTTTCACCTTAAAATGTTTCTTGAAATTTTTAATTTCTCTGTAATGTTTTCTAGTTTTCTGTATATAGTTCTTGTAAGTTTTGTGGTGAGATTTATCACTATTTTATATTTTAATACTGTTGTAATCAAAAAAATAAAATTTTATTTTTTAGTTAATTTTCCCAGAATTATGAAAATTTTCAAGTAACTTTACTTCCTTCTAGAATTACTAAAAAAATGTGTCTTGTGTGACTGTGTGATCAATTTGGATCTAACCTATGTCCATACACATGAAGAACTTCAGTGTACCACACAGCCTAGAGTAGTGCTTGGCACATAGCAGGTATTCAATATATATTTGTTTAATTAGTAAATAGCCCCATTTTATCCAAGGTCAAGTAGGAGGGGGTGGAGCATGGGAGATGAAACAATGGACTTGCTTTAGAGGAAACAGTTCCCCTCCTCACTTTGTTTCCAATCAGTATAAACCATTCACTGTTTGCTCAAATTCTCATCTCTATTATTTCCCACTTGTTTATTTCCACTGGAGCCACCTGGCCTCCAAATCTCAGGTAAGCCCCACTTCTTCATGTAATACTGTTCAAACTTCAGCCAATGTTGATCTCACTTTTAGAACACTTACAGTTTGTCCACTGACATTTCATTTTATTTAATTTGGCATCTAATTATGCAATGGCTTATACTATTTCTGAATTGCTTAACAAGCTACATATAGTTTTTTCTCCAATAAGACTCTAATCTATAGGTTTATATTAGTAGCCTGTAAGAATAAACTTGTTTCATATGTATGTTTTTACTTATTTGACCTTTACAAGTTAATTGCAGGTATTCATGTGAGATTAGATAAAAATATACATT
This sequence comes from Erethizon dorsatum, assembly GCA_028451465.1. Lineage (NCBI taxonomy): Eukaryota > Metazoa > Chordata > Mammalia > Rodentia > Erethizontidae > Erethizon > Erethizon dorsatum. The sequence goes on from CM051831.1 coordinate 75,889,343, forward strand.
TTTCTAGTTTCTCTTGGAAAAATACAGTATTTGGCCACCCTCGTCCTGCATTCCTGTTTGGCATTAATCAGAACTGAATAACCAGTGTACCTTTAGTCTAGGGACGTATTTGTATCTGTCCGCATGTGGTTTGCTTTATTTATTTATGTTCTCTGTGTGAAAACAGTGGATATATGAGATTTTAAACCCTTGCATGACACTCCTTTCTAATACAACTGGTTCAGAGCACACACATACATACAAACACACATACACACTCACACTACAAATTTATTTGAAATCCCTAAAAAGGTCCAAGGCTTGCATTTATTTATATATCTCTTAAGGTATTTCATATTCAAGATGTTTTCATTTTTTAAAAAATGTTGAAATTATCAATTTATCCTTCGATTTCCTACATATCAGCAAAGTAGAATTCAAAGAAAATGGACATTGAAATGACTCCTTTAATTACTATCTTTACTAATGGTATTTTGGGCAATTAGAAATTGAAAAGTCATTTTGATTTCACTTTCTATATCTTTGTGTCAAACTATTTCCCAAGTTCTGTCAAATTTAGTGGCAGAGACAAGAATCAGGATAGAAAGGGAGACATTCATTTCCTTCTCTCTTTTTATTGGCTGCGACCTCAGACTCTGCATTTGATGAAAATGTGCCCCTCTCTCTGTAGGGTCCCTATGCTCAAAATCAGCACATTGCTACTTGGAGGCCTTTTTCTTCTGACTCTAGATTCTGAAAACCAGAGTCAATTTACAGTTAATAGTGAAAGAATTGTTGTAGAGCCCAAGTTCATTTTCATCGAGCCTGCAAAATGGCACTTTGAAATATTTACAATGATCTAAGAGACGACTGGTAAAATGTTTCGGCACCAGCAAGTCTGGCACGCAGTCCTCGAGACAGAGGCCTTTCCACCTATATCCTGCTCGACTTTCTCTGTTAGAAGCACTACGTGTGAGAGAAACAGGAAATCTGTGCAGCACTTTTAAAGCAATGCAAGGAATCATAAATTAATGAGCATTTATATGGGAAGGAAATAACATCTGCAGAAGACAGGATTTCATATTGACCGGGGGAAAAGAGGTTTCCCTTAATAAAACGTAACCTTTCTGCATGTACAATCAACTCTCAGTTAGTCAAACCAGAGAGAGAATCCACCACAGACTGTCAAAGCTACCGTCCCCTGCCTACTCCCTTCCTAACACTGTTCTGATTCTTCCTTCTCTCACCCAAGATCCTCCTTGAATTAATACTTCCAACAATTTTCTTCCGTTCCTTCCAGCCACCAAAGAATTCCATGTTTTTTTTTTTTAATTTTTTGGAGCTTCTTATGCATGGTATAGCTTCCATAAGTTACTACCTCTTCTCTGCCCAACCCTAACGATTAGTCAGTTACAGGGAAGAAGAAGCCAGAGGAAAGCAGGAACTAAGAGAAGAAATAACTTCCTACGAAGTTCTCCATTCCTTCTTTACAATGCTTTAATGATCATGCAGCAATAAAGTCATCATTTTGGAACTTCAAATAAAGTATAGGAAACTTTACTTGCGTGTTCTGATTGTGGATTGAGTCATTACTGTGCGCAATGGATTAAGTCCCTTACTACCACGGGGGCTTACGATCTAATTGAAAGGCAAAGTAGAAGGCAATTTTATATACAAGCTTTACATACAACAGGGACTTGTCATGGTAACACTATCATGGTAACTGCCGATTGAAGACAGGCAGGTGGGTGGTCGTTCTAGACAGAGATGTGGGAAGGAAGCTTGGAGGTAAAAAGCAGTGAAGAGATACAATCCTAGAAATCTCCTGTAGTCAGCACAATACTTGACACTTAATAAGTGTTAGGAATGTATGTGAACATTTGAGTAAGGTATTTGGCTTTTATCCTAAAGGTGTTAGATGTTTATAAAAGGATTTGCATTTAGAAAAACCTCTCCAGGAGGTAAGTATAAAGGATTATTTGGATTAGAGGGGTTGAGATTAACAGTAAACCCACCAGACAGGCTATCTCTGCAGAATACTACGTAAGATGGTATCACTCGCAAATAAAAGGACAGATGAAAACCTGGAGCGGTGCTATTGCAGAAGAGATGATGCCGTTTCTAGAACTGGATTTAGAAAGATAAAGGAGAGCTCAAAACTCAAGACTTTTTCAGGGTTTTTGTTTGAATAATGGAGTAGTTAGCAGTAACCTTCATAGATGTGGAACGCAGGAAGCAAAGCAGGTTTATCATTTCTTTTACCACATACTCATCAGAATGGCTTCAGGTATTGATGTGAACTACACTCTATTTTTATTTAGATAATATTAAAATAAGTTTGAATATATATACTTTGCTCGTTAAACTAACACTAGGAACTCAAATTTTTAAGTAGATATTCAGAGGTATCAGTAAGTGATAGCCAACAGTATAATCAACAAAAGACAAAAATAGACAAAACCAAATCAAAACAAAATGATCATATAAAGCAGTCCTTATTTCTGGTGTGCTTAATGAAATTTAATACTTCTCTCCATGCTAGTGTAGAGTCCTTCTGTAGCCCACAGAAATATATATGACTGGCTTCCTTACAATAGTTGAGGTATACCCAGGTTCACTAATGGTAAAGTCTTGGCTGTGCATTTAAAGGACCAACACAGAATCATTGTATTAAAAGTACTTTAAAGTAGCCTAAAACTCATAATTGCTTTGTACATATCAAGTACTGGGTTGAAGTAACTTCTCATAATATGTAACAATTAGTAATCTATCCCTATCTTCAAAACTTATCTGAGTTAAGTGAGTCCTCTAACTGCAGGTGTTGGGCTGCACTGTGTTGGTTCAACTATAAAAAGTGCCCCCCCAGCAGGAAGGAAGGTTATAAAAGTATCTTTTAGACACCAGTTTTTTATTGATAATAAATAAATATTGATAATGAAGATTGATAATAAATAGGAGATTATTCTTCAAGTTATCAGTACCCTTTCTTCATTCAACTTGTATTTATTGTTCACAATTTTCCACATACTTTGCTAGGTTTTGGAGATACAAAGATGAATAACACAGTCTCTCTACATAAAGAGCTTTCTAACTAAACAGTGATAGTACAATGTTGCAAGTGCAATGATAGTGACATGACACAAATTCAAGGAATGGACGAGGAAATTCTGAGCAGGTACAATGGAGAACATATGACAAGACACGGAGAAATTGGAAAGCATGTGCCCACACCAGAGATAGCTCTGATTTTTCTTCACCTTTGAACATAAAAATTCGCAGCACATACGACACCTCTCTGCTGGTCATCTGTGACTTTCTTCAGCAAATGGTCCGCACCTTATAACACACATCTTACAGATTTTACTTAAATCACTAGTATGCTGATTTCTTTGTTTTTGTAATGTTATTTTTTTAACATTTTAAACATCTTTTAAGATATGTTTCAGGAAAATTAAATCCATTAATATAATTTAGAGAATAAATAAATTTGCCAGAGTAGGGAGTCAGTCACAGAAGTAGTAACATTTAGAACAAAGACAAATAATCCTAAATGCCTGATATAGCCCTCAAGAGCTTCAGTGTGTAATTAATATTCTTGATGCTCACTCCCAAGTCATAAAGAAAAGCTTAAACTTTATATGTTCTATTTAAGGACAATATGTTACTTTGGAATATTCAGATCATTTTAAATAGCTAATTTTGTACAAGGTGTGAACCAACTTGCAAGCCTTTAAATAATGAAAAGAATTTGTCCAAATTGAAACTGTGCTGAAGATCAGATAAGCCAAAACTTTAACATGGTATTGGAAATAGTTTTATTTTAATATAATATAGTTAAAAAATTTACCTATGGACTCTAGTATATTCATAGTAAAATAAAATAAAATATTTTTCTGTACTTGAGTGTGTTTGGGTTCACTATATCCACAGGTAAAATATAAACAGGAGTCTAGGGAGATGCCGTGTCAGTGATGGCGAACCTATGGCACGCCTGCCACAGCAGGCTGTTATCACCGAAAGCTCTCAAAGGTTTGCCATCACTGCCTGTGTAGTTGATTCATACATCTCATTGAAGGCTGGATGAACAATCATTACACAGACTATGAGTATGCTTTTACTGAAAATAAATAAGAAAACATTAGGAAAGGAAATTTTATATTTAATATAACATTGCAATCATTTTAAGGACTCAATTTAGTGGATTGCTTATCAATATCAATTTACATTTCTATCGACATTTTGTAACCTATCAGCCATTCTATTTGTAAGCTCATGTTTGTTACCCATTTATACCATTTCTACATTGCCTTCTTATATTTTGAACTTATTATCTTTAATAAATTATTTCTCATAAAAATCAGACCTTGGTGAAATCTCACTGTAATATAACCAAGATTTTGAATAACATTTTAGTTTAAATATTTTAAAAGACAGATCTTTGCCATACCCTCTTTCAGTAATTCAGTAAGTCTGTCTTTACATGGTAAGCCATTTATTCAACAAATGCTAGTGAGCCTGTCTGCTGTGCCAGGATGATTCTAGGTGCTGTCTACCAGTAGGCAGTGAGGAAAAATCTATTCCAGAGTTTGTTTCTAGTTGTTATCACTGGGAATTACTAGTTGGCAGATGAAGGAGGCAGGGCAGGAATACAGACAGAATGATCCAGTGTCCTCCTTCCACATGTTTGAGATATTCAGTCTCAAACTGAAAATGAGTTATCACAGAAAAGCAAACATGCTAAGAGACAGGGAAGGACAACATTCAATGACATATTCACTACTTGAATCCATCCAGGTCTCAGGCTAACCGCACCCTTGTACTTCCTAGTACTCCACACCAATAATTCTGTTTCTAAAAGTATTTTGTCTATTGTTAATTGCCAATGAAACCTATCGAACAGATAATCGCATATAATTTTGTGCAATGTTTTGAAGTTATAAATAACTTCAAATAATGATGAAAATAATAGTTGATAAAACGTAACTTGATAACAAAAGCAAAATACTTGCCAAAAACCTGCTAGAGTTTTCTGAATTATATTTTCAAAAATTACAAACTGTTAGCAGTGCCTCATATCTTTAAAGCCAGCACTATAGGAGGCTGAAGCAGGAGGACCACATGTTCAGAGAAAAGTGGGCAATTTACTGAGGCCCTGTCTCAAAATTAAAAATAAAAAAGGGCTGGGGATATACTTCAGCACAGGTCCTTATTTAAATCCCTTGTACCATAAATATAAATATGTACAGATACAATCTTATCTCTTTTTTTTTAACAGGATTAAATTGCTGTGAGCAAGTTATTTAATCTCCCAGTGACTTAGTTTTCTAAGCTATAAAGTGGGCGAAATAATAGGACCTAGGGATGATTTGAAGATAAGATTAAATGAAATGGAAACATATAGAATTTAAACTTGCATGTGGCATATTAAAAGTATTCAAATGTAGGACAATTAGTAGTATTATTATCATCATTATTATTACAATTACTAGTTTCCTCAAAAGGGCTGTGGAACACACACAATTAAAGAAACACTACCCTATGCTCTTACGGATATTCGACTGTATTTTAGAAATTACTTGAGATAACAAATGTTCTATTCAAAATTTTATAAATCCCTTTTGGAATGCTTAGTGTGTCTATGCGAAGTTCTGCTGGGAGACAAAGTTGGCGTTAAGATGTCTAGAAGATGAAGGAGATACTCCAAGACTTAGGCTTCAACTTCTACCAAAATGCCTCTGCTTCTCTGGAGCAAAGAAGAGTAACACTGAGTGATAACAGAAAAAAAAAAAAAAGGAAACTAGAAGAGAGAGAATGCAAGCTTGGGAAATAAATAAGGAAAGAACAATCCCATGGGCCTATGGTTTAATTAATGAGTTATTGGAACCGTTTCTTAGCATGTGTACTCTGTACACAAAGCAACTTCAAACAGGTAAATAGTCAAAGAACTAATTTTGAAACTATTAGTAGCATTAGGGAAGGAATAAACTGTTCCCAGAAGTCTGTACACATCAATTTGTGGCTTCGCACGCATAGGTATCATACTTCCTATGTTAATGAGATGCGGTAGTGCAGCATAATAAACTTCTCTGGGTTTAATTAGTAGAATGTTTTAAATTCCTCCTTTGGAAAAGGAGAAGACAATTTGTTCAGCAAAAGTAGCATACTGCACTGAGGTATGCAGTCCGTACCACCACTCTCTGCATGGCTTTTCTCCTTCATTTTTCAGTAGTTTCAACCTATTAAAATTTCTGACAAATGTAAATCCTATAAGGCTGATTGGTTTGATTAACCTGATGAAGGAGAGAAAAAAAGCCAGTCACTTATCAGCCTTCACCTGACAGTGACGTAAAGTCTGTATATGGCACAGTTCCTGGGTTTTGTCATTTAAAATGGGGCAAGGGATTGCTCATAGAATGAACACAATTGCAGGGCAACAGATTAATTAAGCAGCTCTCAGGAATGATATTGAAAGGCAACTGATTAATTGAACATTGAAGCCATCTAATCAAATAGCGGACACAATAAATATGATTCTTCAGAGATAAATTACGCACTGATTAGCATATTCATTTACACAGTTGGGTTAACTCCTTATGTACTTTTAAAGTTGTTCTGGCTGGAAATGGCCACCTGATATAGATTCTCTCTCACGTAATTATAAAAGGGTCTGGAGGACATGGCTGTTTTCTTTAAGATTTGAACGGATTATTCATTACATACGCAGATTTTCTGATCTCAAAAAAGCTGAAAAAAAAATACACTCAATCAATGAACTGCTACCCTGCCATCAAGTAGAACATACAAGAAATACCACTGCAGCTGATTACAAAGGATCAAGATGTGATAAGTATATGTATCGATTCCCAAGGATGAATGTATTAGTATGGAATTATATTGTACTAATAAAAAATTTGTAAAAAACCCACTGAAGATGAATTGAGAAACTATTTAATGCTGAATTCAGTGTTTAATAAAAGATACAAAATATATAGTTGTAAAGCCACTAGTGCCAAAGATCCATCAAGATATACGTATATGGGGGCTGGTGAGATAGCTCAGCAGCATAAGCGCCTGCCTGGCAAGCGTGAGGTCCTGAGTTCGACTTCCGGTACCCACATGCGAAAAAAGGGCCAGTGATATCACTCAGCGGCATGGGCGCCTGCCGGTGCGCGAGGTCCTGAGGTCGACCCCCAGTATCCACAAAAAAAAAAAAAAAAAAGATATACGTATATGCAAATATATCTTTTGTGTATGGAAACACGGTTATTACTGTTTTCATGTGAGCCTATAAAAAGCATGTCATTTTATGAAATTTCAGTGAGGTGAACAGTGGATCTGAAATATCAAGGCACCTAGGAGAAGACAAATTCAAAGAGCTGAAGCAGTCCACTTCCACTGGAACAGTCTTCCCCTTGGCCTGATCCGGAGCCCTCCCCCCCCATTTTTGACACCAGGGCAGGATCCAGTTGCCACAGCTGCACAGCACCATGAATAGCAGGAGTCTCCTGCCTGTGCCTGTGGATGCTCACCATCAAAGGGAGTCTGTCACCCTCTGGTCCAGGGACGAGCTCCCTGCCAGCCTCGAGCAGCACGGCTTTATGGGGGAAGGGCGCGAAATCTCAGAGAAAAGAAAAGTTGCCTTGTAAACATCCCAGCCCTAGAGGCTTTCGTCCCAATGCAAAGTCCTGACTGGATTCCTGTGTCAGTGACTTTCTTTCAGAAATTGAAGCTCTACCTATGAGACAAGACAGCTCTCCAGGAGAGAGGGCCTGTTAATGCCTCTGCTGCCACAGATGTCATGTGGAAAATAGGATGGAGCCATGGTTACTCATCACCTTAAGTTGGAATTGACTAAAAAGACAGTATGATGTGTAGAGGCAAGATGTTACAGAACTGTTAGAAAAAAGAGATTCAGAGGATTACTGAGTTTTTCTATGGGAACTAAAAAATATAAGGGACATTTTTCTTTCAGTGTAAAGGGAATGTCATTTGTCTTTCAGTTTGAAGAAATTTTAGCTTAGAGGAATTCCAAGTCAGTCATTAACTGATCTATATTATACTCCATAATGTTTTATACATTATTTCTTTCTGTTTAAATTTTTTTAAACAGAAAGTTTTATAATCTTTAGAGTTTTATAAAAGGTGGAAATGTGATAGAATCTATAGAAGAAAAATATAGTGATCAGAAAAAGCAGGATTCTAATCAGGACAGAAATGATCTTATGAATTTACTGAAATAATTTGTTCGTTTTAGATAAGCCAGCTTCTCTTCTAAAAAAAATAAAAGACAAGCTAGCTTTTCTTCTATAAAACAAAAATAAAATAGGATTTTACAATCCTAATTGCATGTTTTTTCTTGATCTTGGTGGGGTTTTTATACCCCATGTTAAACTAGTGTTAAACTAATCCAGCTGGAGAAATCTAGAGATCTATATGACACTATATAAGCAGAAATACCAAACATGCAACATCTTCTTCCTCCCATGTTTGGCCTATTCCTATTCCAGAAAAACAGTATATATGTTCTTTCATTTTTTATGTGCTTACTGGTAACAATGCCATGAAGGAAGATTGAGCCTTGTTCTATTGCCAAATACTGCATTATTTGAATAAAAGTAAAATCTTTTCAAAATTGTGCTACAGGGGCCAGTGAGATGGCTCAGCAGCATAAGCACCTGCCTGGCAAGCACGAGGTCCTGAGTTCGGTTCCTGGTACCCACATAAAGGAAAACAAACCAAAAAAAACCCCCCAAAAAACTGTGCTACAGTTTACAGAATTGTATTTTTAAACCACAAATATAAACTTATCTCCCTTTCAAGAGGACAGGTAGTGACTCGTTTTTCAAAATATAAACTCATTAAAATTCAGAAATCTACTCCTGTACTAAAAGTACTACTTTAAAAAATCTTATCCTGTTAGATAATCCTTTCATATTTTAAAAATAAAATAATCTGCTCATATATTAGTTAGACAACATTTACTGTACTTGAATATTTAGAAATGATATGATAGGATGACTTGATTTCTTTGATCATTTCAATGTAAATTTTTCCATTTTTTGTTCTTGCTCTTTGAGTAAATTATAAATACTATTATCTTATAGACTAAAATAAATGAAGTTCACGTAATTTGTTTCGTATATTATGTATCAATTCAATATTATACATCAGTTAAACTTATCTTCTAGATGTATGTGGAATGTAGGAACCATGATATATAATATATAACATACAACACATAACACATAATATATAATACATAATATACATGATTTCTTTCAGGGATGCTTTCAGCGTCTGCAAATCAAACATCCCTTTTTATATTTAAGACAATATAGTTGCTGTCATGATATATTATGATATAAATCTGCATCAGCGATTTCTTAACTGATTGATTACTTATCTTTAAAAGATATCAGGCCTGGTGATATAGCTCAGCGGCGCAAGCACCTGCCTGGCAAGCGCGAGGTCCTGAGTTCCACTCCCCATACCCGCATAAAAAAAAGAAAGAAAGAAAGAAAGAAAGAAAGAAAGAAAGAAAGAAAGAAAGAAAGAAAGAAAAAATAAAATAAAAGATATCAGCCAGACATTGTAGCCTATAATCTTAGCACTTGGTAGGCTAAAGCAATAAGGAGCATGAGTGCTTTTTAACAGTATCTATAAGCTAAAATAATATTAAGCATTTAGTTCCTGTTACAAAGATAATCATCTTGGAGACCTGAAGGATTTAGACAAACACAGCACTTTTAATTATGAAGTTTTGAAACAATTCTTTTTTAGGATTTTTGAGGGCTTTTGTATCAACTTTATATTGTTTGGTTGATATTCCTGTTTACTTATAGAAAGTAGACTGTTAGCTGGGTGTGGTGGCATATGCCTGTAAATCTAGCACTTGGGAGGATGAGGCAGGAGGATCACCACAAATTGGAGGCCATCCTGGGCTACATAGTGAGTTCAAAGCTAGCCTGAACTACATAGCGAGACTCAGTCTCAAAAAAAAAAAAAAGAACACTGTAATAAATTGCAATAAATAATTGAATACATTATAAAATAAAACATAATCATCTCTATTTTAAACACTGGCATTTTTTGTCTGTTGAATATATCATTTTCTTCTATCAGTCAATTCTTTAAGAGGCCCTCTAAGAAACCAAAGGCTGTTTGGTTTGATTTCAAAAACATTACAGGAATTCAATACTTAGACTATGCTATAAAATTAGCCCACATTCTTTTAATCATATTGAAACAGTTTTAAAAGTTCAGTCTATGTTTCTTTTTGGGAGAGCAGTCCTCAAAATTTGGGCATAAATTAAATGAAAGTAGGCATTAAAGAAAAATTTTATTTCTCTAATACTGTGAAAGTAAGAGAGTTTCAAATCAAAGAATGAAAGCTATAACTGGCCTAATTTGGAATTATGCATGTCAGCAAGTTTATATGCAGATTGATTTGAAACCTATCTAACTCTTTTTAAATAGCAAAGAAATTTGGTTCTATATTTGTCTATGATAAGCTTTTTATTAATGAATAGTCAAATTCTATTGCATATGTCTTATTATTATTGAATGTCTTTCAGGTAGCTATGGTTTAATTCATTAGCTCTCAGTATGTTTCAACTTTTAGAAAGCTCGCTTGCATAACAGACTCCACTTAGACACACTGGACACTGCGCAGTATCATTTTCAACACAGTGGAAGTGGAGGGAACAGAGAGCAGACCTAACAGAATCTGAAGGAAGGAGGGAGGCAGCAATAAACATGGAATAAAAAATCACTAAGCGTTACCATTAGCCCCTTGGAATACATGATGCCCTTACTTGAGAATCAGTGACTAGATGAATGCTGTCTCAATTTCATTCTCTAAATATTTAAACTGTAATTTCTATCTGATATAATAATATACTTTCATATATCAAATACTTCTTCTAATCTGAAAACAGAATTAATTCATTTTCATAAAATTAATGCTTTTATTTAAAAAGTTTTTCTCTCAAATATTTGATATTTTTCTCATGTATCCTCAAGATCAAAGTGAAAAGATATTTTACTTTTTCATAAGATGTAAAAAAGAAATGTACTTTGAAAATAATAAAGTTCATTCTACTTAAGTCCACAATGTCTCTCAAAGGTAGGATGGCTCTATATGTATCTTAATGTCTCAAACCCAAAGCTCAAAAATGGGGTATAAGGACCAGGATAAATTGATTTTGGCCACATTCTAATGCCAGTTAATAATATGAAATCCCAACCAGTCTCCAATCCAGCATTGACCCATTTCCAACCTTCTACTTTTCTAGACAAATTCACATGGACAGACAGAGAGACAGAGTCAGAAAAAGAAGGAAGGAAGGAAGGAAGAAAGAAAGGGAGAAAATGCAACAATGTGTGTTAAATGTACTTTGTTATTGTTAAAGCTGATAAAAAGGGTTTTTTTTAACCTTGGAAAATAAATTTTACATGCTATTTAAAAGGACAGCTTCTGTGGAAAGGCAACACTCTTGGCATAAATATTCTGCCACTCAGGGTGACTCAACTGAAGGATGCAGCATGCAGGTAGATATTTAAGAGGAGTTAGATTTGCTAAAATATGAATCTTCTTAATTCATCATTTTACAGTCCTGCCTCAAGAATGAAGAAAAATGCTAAATCCTTCATCATAAAGCTTATAATTAGAGAAGAAAGAAGCCTGGTACAGAGGAAAAGGTGATTTACAGAAGCTTAACTGATGTTTGGGAAAGACAGACATGTGAAGGTGAGGTGCGAAGGAGACGGGAGTACTCTTTCATTTATTGATCATAGGATTTATTAGAGGCAACTTGGGAAGGATGCATAGTCAAGGTCAGCTGCACTGTTGAATGTAAGATCACACAGCAATGCTGAGCTACAGCTCCATACGTTTCTTACTAAAACTCTGAAGCCTTTTTCTTTTAATTGATTAAAAGAAGAGGAAAGTTGACAAGGGAGCTAACGAGCTACACATAATAAATAAGGTGGCAATGTTCTCTTCTGGTCAATCTCCCCTTCATACAAGTGAGAGCTGGGCAGAAACCTGATTCAGTGCATTACCACAGATGTTGAACTAAGAACTTCAGTCCCGGTAGCAAGGACGCTATTGAGACTATTTAGTTACCATAGGTACGTAAGATGTACAAACGTGAAAATCCAAATCTAGTGCCAGGTTCAAAGGTTTAAAAAAATGAGCCCATAGAAAAGTCATATAGAAACTACATATTTCCTTCAATTTTTATTTAGTTGCAGACCACCAAGTGCTTTTGCCAAATGATATTTGGGTCTCTGTTCACAATCAAGTGATTATGGTCGATGCACAAAAGTAAAAAAAAAAAAAAAAATAGGTATTATTTTACATTAGTTCAGACATGGGCAAATTATAGCAAATGTATTTGAAAGGGTTTTTGGAATCCTAGAAATATCCTAGGAGACAATAAAAAGCAGAGGAACCTTCTTTTCATTGTTTCTTTCTGCTCTATCTTCACCTTTCTCTCTCATTTCCATGCCCTCATTCTGTCCTCCAAGCAGATTCACTAAGACACAAAGGGTCACTACTTCCAAAGAAACTCACACCTGTCTTTTACAGCCTGGAAAACACTATCCTGGGGCAGAAGATCTGAGATAACAAAAAGAAGAAAAGCAATCTGTTTGGTTATCTGATGCAGGTAATTTATGTTGAAGTGAGAATTGACTTAAATTTCCTGCCTGACTTGCTTTTAATAGGTGGGTTAGTAGCATAAACGCATCATGATTATTGGCTAGAGGTGGTAGGCCTAGCGCTCTCTGCTAACATCTTCTCTAGGGCATGCTGGAGGTAAGAGGTCAGTAACTCCACAACTCTTTACAGATTGCCAAGTACTACACTGAATTTTTTTCTTTCTAAATGAATGTTTCCCATTGGCTGGTCCCTGACTTTCTTCCTAAGGGCAGGGACTTTACTATTTTTGAGAAGTTCTAACTTGGGGACAGTGTCTCTCAACACATCTTGCCTACTCCCACTCCATCAGAACCTCAAATTTTAAGAAAAATGAAACAAATTTAAACATGTCCTCTGTACTACTCTAGAGTGGGTAGTGAATAATCAATAAATATTTTGCTCATCAATTTTAGAACTGTTCAGCAAATTGTTTATTTAGGATCTTTCCCTTCCAGTTACATGACCTCTAGAATATCCTGCCCCCCTTTTTACTTAGAAGCTATTTCCTCTGAGTTTCCATAACTGAAGGAAACTTGCTTCCTCTAGTTGTGAATTTGTTTTCTCCTTATCTTCCCAAGATTGTCAGTGTAATCACTTTCATCTTCATAGACCGTTACAGGTTCTGATAGATACTAAATAAATTGCCTTTCCATGTTGTTAAATGGATGATGTGTTAGTGACATTTTTCTTAGGGGAAAAAAATTATACCATATATCTTAATAATCTTCAGATAGAAAAAGTTTACTTAATATATGACCATTCTTTCACTTTATTTTGAATGTAAGATAATTAGTCACAGGCTACAATCTAGAAACGAAATTGTTCTAATCGTGTAAAGTCAAATACAGGAAAAATAAAACAGTTATTCATGAAAAGAAATGCAAGTTTTATTGAAGCTTTTACTCAGTAAATTGGCGAAAATTTTCTCTGAGGAGTCATTGTTTATGTTCACAAAGTTTCTAGTGAAAAAAACATATCTTCTAGATTTTCTCATTTTTATCTGCCTAAAAACTGATTTACAAATGAGACTGATGGACGGCACTTCAATTACCAATGACAATGATTTCTGTCAGAATTCATTAAACTTTTCTTCTACTAGTAGTAAGTGTTGATAGTTTTTGTTTTTTGTTTTGTGTTTTGAGACAGGGTCTCACTGAATTTCCTGAGTTGGCTTCAAACTTCCAACCCTCCTCCCTTAGGCACTGGAGCAGCTGGTATTAGCAGTGTGTGGCACACCTGGCTTAGAATGGTTTAAAAAAAAAAGTTTACAGGTGTCCAAGTATTAAGACATTATTTCTAAATATTTTATTTTATGGCAGAAATAATAGTTTTAAAATAAAAAAAGGAACAGTTTGTCTCACTTCATATTTTGAACTCCAAATTTAAGGAGAAAATATCTGTCATTATCAGTCCTAAAAGTTGAGTGTTTTTAATTAAAAGCATAGATTTATGCCCTAAATTAAATAAGTAATAATGTGAGAAGAGAGAAATGGCACACACATTTAGAGATTATTAAATTACAACACAAGGGTTTAAAAATAAAACTGAAAAGATGCTGAAATAAAACAATTTTCTTCTTAGGATACAGAATAGTCTTATATAAAATCTTACTTGTAGACATTTTCAAGAAAATAGTTGAGTATAGCCATTATGTGAAACAGAGTGGAAGGTTCCCTAAAAATTAAAAATTGAACTAACATATGTTTTAGCAATCCCACTACTGCATGTATATTTGAGGGTGATTAAAGTCATGTAATGGAGAAACTTCTCCACTACCATGTTTATTGTAGCACTATTCACCATAGCCACATTATGGAATTATCCAAAATGTCCCTCAGTGGATGAAGGGATTAAATATAGTATTCAGGCAATACAAAAGGATAGAATCCTATCATTTGTCACGGGGTGGATGTGGACAATATAAAGTCCAACTTGTGAGGCTCAGAAAGAAAAAAAAGACTTCACTTATATGTAGAATATAAAAACACTTAAGCTGGGCATGGTGGCACATACTTGTAATTCTAACACTCTGGGAGGCTGAGGCAGGAGGATCTCAAGTTTGACTTCAGCCTGGAGAAATTAGTGATTAGCATGACTTGTCTCAAAATAAAAATTTAAAAGAAGGTTAGTGCTTGGTTTAATCCCCAGTAGTGGAAAAAAACGTTGATCTCATAGAAGTTGAAGGTAGAAGGTGGAAAGAAAAGTGGTTTCTAGAGGCTGGAAAGTACATGGGAAGGGGTACAGGCAGAGGTTGGTCAGGGGATACAAAGTTACAGTTAGATAGCAGGAGCATGTTGGTGTTCTACTGCACACTAGGGTGTATGGAATTAACAATGATGCATTATCTATCTCTAAATAGTAAGAAGTTAGGATTTTGAAAGTACTCGACACAAAGAAATGATAAAATTTAAGATGACAGATGTGCTAAGGATCTCAATTACACAATGTATGTATGAATGAAAACATCATGCTGGACCCTATAAATATGCACATTATGGGTCAACAAAAAATTGAATTTTAAAGTTATTGAAAGTGAAAAACATTTAATTTTAATGCTAAAATTGTAATTATTACCAAATAAAATATAATTTATTTGTATTCATTCCTGTCCATCTTTTCCAAAAAGAATTAGAAAAACTGGCAATCTATGTATAATAGCCTAGTTTTCTTTTTTATTTATTTTACTTCCATCAGCACTTAACCTTGAAAACTTTGACTTACTTTTACATTTCTTATTTTACTTATAAAGCAATATTATTGATATGTATTTTTCTGATGTTAACATATAAATACAAGGTAAGTAAAGAAAAAACAAAATGAGTGCAAGCTAGGTTCTACAATTTCTGCTATAAATTTCTACACAATATTATTTTAAAAAATTCAAAGTCAAGGAAGAGAATTGTAATGCACAAAGATAGTACAACTGAGCCTCTACAGCTGAAAGTTTCACATGTGGAACTCAACTAACTGCAGACTGAAAATATCTGAAAAAAATGCATCTGTATTGAATGTGTACAGATGTGGTTTTTGGTCATTATGTTTTAAACAGTACTATATAAAAATTTTTATTATAAATAATCTATAGGGCCGGTGATATAGGTCAGCGGCACAGCACCCTCCTGGCAAGTGCGAGGTCCTGAGTTCAATTCCTGGTACCCACAAAAAAAAAAATCTATAGATGATATAAAGTAGAAAGAAGGGTAGATGTAGATTACATCCAAATAGTATGCCATTTTATATAAGAAACTTGAATATTCACAGACTGTGCCTGGTATTCAAGGGGAGGTCCAACGAGGCTGCCCAATAAATGTGTTGTTATCCCTGCTCTCCTAAAAGACCAAGGCAAGAAGTTGTCCAGATGAAGACAAAGGAAAACCAAGCCTGAACTGATAGTAAAAAGTACATCTTGTCATTCTACAAGCTCTGGATTCTGGGCATGCAGCCAGTGCTACCCCATTATTTTGAAGTTGTGTGCCCCAAATAAATTTCATTTTTATGTAATCTAGTTTGAGATAGACTCCGGTTACTTGCTGCCAAAACAGGCAGAAGATGTACATCTTCCCAATATCATTGTATCAATTACTTAAGGCTCTCTATATAACGGTAATGAATACCACCACGCTGACACACTAGCAGTGAGAGGAAAGCAGTGATAGTCACAGAGCGCTCTCAGAAATGACCGGAAGGATTTGTGTTTTTCTTCTCAAGTACTCAGGTTAAAATTCAAAAGCAGAAAAAGGAGCGCTCATTTTACTGTCAACAGCTCTGGACGGTATGGTTTCCCATGCGTAACTGGCCCTTGGTTGTTTCGGCACTGCTGACTATAGAAATAGGGTGAGTTACAATTAATCATTATTTTGTACTGTGAAGAGTAAACAACGACTGGCATGTTTTAGAAACAGAAAGAACAATCTACATTTTAGAAAGAGTTAGAATGTATTATTATTGCATGTCCTCAATTACAGTTGAAGAAAGTCAAGGGACTTGCCCAAAGTCATACACCGTAGTGGCAGAAACAAAGATTGTATTACAGTAAACTGTACTATGGTTTTAAAGTGTTTTCATATTCTATTTTTTGCATATTTGCTTTTAAATCACTCATGTTAAAGGATATTAAAATATCATTAACATTAGAATTTCATTCACGTGTAGAAAACTAATTCAAAGTTACTGTGTACGTGTAATAACACAAGGGAAGAATAGCAAGGAATTCAGAATATGTTACTAAACAAGAGCTAATAAACAATGATTTCACTAGATGCTCAAAATTCCAATATAATCTTATAAAAGAGTTAAGATATAAACTGCTTCATTTCTAGAGAATTAGCTATCTTTTAGGCCAATGGAACATAATTTATCTAATGCTACTTTAGTGTCCTGACAAATTTAATTTATCCCTACTTACCCATGAGAACAGGTCTATGAATTACTTTAGTAATTGCCCAAGAGGATAAAAAGGCCAATGTAGAATACATTTACATATATTAACATATGCAGTTTTTAGTGAAAGAAACTCAAAATCTGAAGCTAAATATCCTTTGCAATATATTTTTAAAGTAAGGAAAAGCCATTTTAAATTAAAATTTAATTTAAAAGAAACAGATGTTAGCAAAGCTAATTCTTAAGTAGAAGCATATTTCATTCTAATTTACCACGAGTTATAAAACCTAAGACAATTAGTTAAGATGAAATCTTATGTATTTGAAAGTTTTCCAAAATTATACTTTGTTTTTTAATGATTTTTTTACTATTACAACAATCATAGAAACAATTTGCAGTCATACTACACAAGGTAGCATGTGACAAAGAAAAAGTACTTTGAAGTCTACTGGATGAAAGGCTTTGTGTTAATGCAAAATATTAACTCCACAAAACCCAAAAAATTTAAAATAGAAAGTCATTTCATGGGGATACCAGACAAGATTTTAAAGTTGATATAAGTCATAAGGAGTTCTTAAAATAAAGAGGACTTTAGTCTTACATTTTTTTTTATTTTATGGAAAAAAGGTAAAACCAAATTTCATAACAAGATAATAGGAGAATAACAGTAGTTAATACATTATATGTTGTTATATTTAAAGTAGTTGCTCAGGGTACAAGACATGGCCATAAAAATTTCTTCAATCGATATTAGGACAAACTTTCCTCTTTAATGAACTAAGAGACACTAATAGTATAACCAAATTGTATTTTTTCAAGGAAAAAGGAACCAGGATGGTGAAAGGGGAAAGGACAGTAGGGAAATAGTCATTTTAGGCATTTTAGGACCAGTCAGTCTTACACTTAAGATGTTTCCATATATCCTCCTCGGATATATGGAGATTTGGGGGAGGGAAATGGCAGTACAAACAAAATGCCTCCATTGCTCTGAATCACTCAGTGTTTCGTCTTCCCTGGCAACTGACCCAGGAACACTTTTGTACAATGGGACAAGACTTGAAATGGTAAATTCATCCAGATAAGCTCATCAGATGTCCATCACAAAATTTAGATACGCTATTATCTAGTTCTCCTAGTTCAGCCTGTCTGGGAGTATACATATATTTCTTAGAGATGGAAGCAATGTCAAGCTCTATTTATGAAAATTAGCCATTTCCTTATTACCATCCAAAACAAATAAAGGAGGAACTTGGTGACTTGGTCATAGCTCTTATCACAGATTCTATGCCATATCATATTCAGGATCTTTTAGTGAAAAACTCATTGGCTGGATTACCAAAATGCTTCACTGAACTAGGGGATTGGAAAACTGCACACTGAACATCTACTGATCGCTTGAGCTTGTTTCTCTTTTACTGACGCTGGCATCAAGAACTTGGCATCATCAATGATGTCTCGTGACAACCACCTGGCACTACCAGGAGCATTAAAAAGGAAGTTTTATAAATTTACTTCACATTGTAGCCTGATTATTATAGGTATAAGTCAGAGTTTTCACTGTTTCTACAAGAAGAAAAAGCAATGTGTAAACTAGGGTTTAAAGTTTCCAGGCCATAGGCTGGGGATACAGCTCAGTGGCACAGCGCCTGCCTGGCAAGCGTGAGGTCCTGAGTTTGAGTCCTGGCACCAAAAAAAAAAAAGTTTCCAGTCCTGTTTACCTTCCTATGTGGCCATTTCTTGAAATGTTCTGAATGAAGTTCTCCAGTGCAAAATTTAAAAATATTTTAGTGCTGATATTAATTGGGAAAACTGGTTGTATCAAGCCCAATAATATCTGTGTATATCAATCCTTGTAATAATATACCAGTTTGTTCCAGTCATTTGCTTTGCTCATTCTCTGTAGGACCATTTTCTTTCCAATACCTACTTTGTATTGTAGTATACAAAATGTAGCTGTGAATGTAAAGCATTAAATATGAAAGTATGTATTTTAGAAGGCAGTGATATCAAAACATTAATTAGGAGTTTGCTATATGGTAAGCACTGTGCTGAGTTTAAGATTTTATATATTATTTGATTCTCATTAAAAAAGAAAAAAAGAGGCAGACTACTAACTCCTTTTTCCAGATAAGAAAACTGAGCTCACAGAGGTTAAAAAATTTCTGAGCCAATTTTACATGAAAGAGACAATCAGGATTTCTCTTTTTGGATCTGAATCTCAAGTCTTTTTCACTACAGAGTGCCATCTCAAACATAAACAACTTTCTAACAAAAGTGTATTAGCAACTGCTTCTTACAGGGTTGTATTTAGAATACGAGACTTAATAAAATGTGCACTTAATTAGATGTTATACTTTCTTTCCAAATGTTTAGAGAAAAATTATTTCAATTTAAGTACTTTAAAGCCTTTACGAATTCACGCATATTAAATCCTATAAAGAAACTTGAAAACAACGAATTTGTAAATGGTATATTTTGCTTCTGTTAATAATTCTATTCAAGAGAGCATTTCCTTGGGGAGTTCTTATAAATAAGAATTTATCCTTTACTGAATACTCACTAAGAATATTCATACGTCTAATTCTGGCATAAATGTACATGTAGGAGATTTATAGGCTTAGCTGATTCTTTCATTTTACAGACCTGTTCATTATTACATTTCGAGTTTTCCTGCATGAACTCATTTATATTGGGAACATATGCCTATTAAAAATACTCGTTCAATAAGATTTCATTATAACCCACAGTGTATGCAGTATTGAGAAATAAATTAGTATCTTATATTTTTAAATGATTTGACCATCAGTTTGAAAACAACAGTTTCTCAAATACGATATAGCTAATGATAATGCTATACTTCCACTCACTGTCATAATTCATAACAAAAACAGAGTAAAAACTTATTTCTAAAACAATAAATACCCCCCGGAAAGCTGACATTTTCCCTGCATAGTTATGCACATATTGATTGCTTTAGTGTCCCATATTTTATGTCCCTTTTCAAAGACACTACATTTGTCATGTGCCTTGTAGCTCTAACTAAGGAGGCACAGTTCATAGCCCCGCTTCTTGGATTTGGGCTCCAACTACGCCTTGGTTACTTGAATGATAACAAATGTGATGCAAGTAGAGGCTTGAGAGAAACAGACACTTTCTCTTGGCCAGCACCATGACAGTATGCTCAGGCTGTCCTTCCAATGCTGAGAGGTAATCGTGGGCCACACTGTGTTGGCCCCGTTCTGCTATCAGACGTACGCCAACACTAGATGACTCTGCCTAATCACTCGCCCACCATCCCATCCCACCAGGGACACAAATGAGTACTGGCAAATTCAGCCAAATTTAACCTGGACCAGCTGACCCCTACAGGCTTGTGGGCTAAACAAATGTTTATTGCTGTTTGCTACTAACTTTGGTGTTTTTTAAAAAAATATCACATTAATATAACAATACCTAAATTACATAGAGTCTCCCCTCATATTTTTCTTAATGGTATAAATGAGACCTACAATTAAGAATCAAATGCATCCTAACAATTTAGGTTTCCCATTTTTAATTAAGAAATGGTCCATGAGCCTATTTCTACATATAGGCTTACTTTTAATTCATCATTTATTGAACATTGACTATATTTCTGACACTATGCTAGGAACTTCCAAATATAAATAAGTAGTTCAAACAATAATGTCCACATCTGTTTGAGCAAGAAAATAAACACAGTAGTAATGGACTCTAACTCAAAGTATAAAATAAATATCTGTGAGTCCGCTGACATAAATAAAGAATTAGATGCATTTTGCGTGGGGAGAATAGATACATCATTTATGAAGAATAATTCTAACTATTTTAAGTAGCTACTCTACACTCATGGTGGTGGACTATACATACTCCTTCGAAAGAACACTTCAGAAATATGAGGGACAGGCTCCCCAGAATGTGACTTTACCTGTGGGCTTTGCATACTGATTTCCTTTGTGAGAGTACCCAACGAATGCAAAAAAGTGTAATTTGACAGTGACTTGCCAGGCAATCAAAGTTGGCATCAACAGAAATTAGAGATACTGATAGTATGTGCCCTTTACAATGGTGTGATAAACTCAACATTTAATTTCTGTGGTTTTCCTCCCTAAACCCCATTCATACCTTCAGTCCCAATATCGTCATCAGACAAATTCCCAATACAAGGATATTCTACTACATCCTTGTCTAGTACCCCTCAAAACTGCCAAGATGATTAAAAAAAGAGAAAGTCTGAGTGACTATTAACACCAAGAAATGCTGAAAGAGACACAGTCACTACATGGAAGATGGCATCCAAATGTCTCAGAAAAAGGATATTAGATAAAAATTAAGAAACTGTGAAAAAGTATGAATTTTAGTTAATCATACTCTATCAGTATTTATTCACTAATTGTGACAACTGTACCAAAATACAGGATGTTAATAATAGGAAACACTGGGTATGGGATCTAAAGAAACTCTGTACGATCTTCACAACTTTTCCATAAGTACAGAAATATTCTAAACTTAAAATTTTATTTTAAACTAGTGTCCACAAAACTCTGTCAACAAAGTACATATTTGTTTAAATTATATTCATTGTTCATAGTTGACAGAATGATCATAAACAACATTTTTGTTTACAACATGTGATAGAAAAATGTGAAATATAATGAATGTTAAAATTTTTAAAAATTATTACAATAAAGGCACATTACCATTAATCCCCCTTAAAATTCTCCCATTCAGGTCACAGTTATTCCATTGTTATTGCCACTTTCTGAAGGAGTACTGCAAATTCTCTTTTGTGAGTGTCTTTATGAGGTGTGATCAAAAATATGCTGAATGCTGCTGCAGAATGGAAAGACAGCCTTGTAAAAACATGAACCTATTTCATTTGCCAGATGTGGCACAAAGTGGCTTGTGGCTCTTCCCTGAAGTCAAAATAACCATGAATGGCTAATGCTTTAAATTGATTCCGGATATCAAGGAAGCCATGAAAGTGCAACTTCAGACATTCATAAAAAAGGGACTCCCAGAATTGCTTTAGAAAGCGACAAGAATGATGGGTAAGTGAGTTTGAAGCAGAGAGAAGTATTTTGAGGAAGATGCTTGGCAATGCATCTTTTACTGTAATAACTTTTTAAATTTAAGTACATACTGTATTTTTTAAATCACAACTTGTATATATTTTTAATTTGTCTTAACTTTCATTATCTAATTAGATTCTCTTGGAATTTCAAGTGTAGTTTTAAAAATTCCCAAATTTTGTGCTTTACTAAATAATACTGTACCTGAAGGTATTTTAACATATTGCTAATTTAATGTGGATAAATAATAACCTCTCTTTAAAACATAAAATAAATTTTGTAGGTAAAATAATTTTAGTTCCAAAATGCATTTATATAAACAGACTGCACGCTATTTTGACTTAATTTTGAAAATAAAATGGAAATTGCTTCATCAATTAGTTTTTACTAACACTTCTTAAAACTGTTGTCAAATACCACTTCTTGTTACACTCTCTCTAGCACAGATTTATGGTAGGATCACAGAGATAACAGCTGTTTACTCTTTATTTACACTGCTAGCTTAGAAAATAACCTATCTGTTTAGCAACTTCAATCTTTTTCAGCTGAAAATCTTTCACTGAGATTTCCTTCACACGGAACATTACTATTTTTTAATACTAGGTCATTATTTTAATAATTTAATATTATGAGAGATATGTTCAATGCTGTTACAAAATAAACAGTAGCTCACAGCTTTAAAACAATTCAGAATATTCAAAAGGTTTTAGTAAGCAGACCTAAATGACAATAGAAGCAGGTGTAGAAGACATTTAATAAAGTACGTCTCTCATTTTCACTCCTGGTCTGTTTGGTTTCCTGAGGGTGAATTCTAGTGTGTTTGCTTTAGGGCGATTCTTTTATTGTCTGACTCTACTGACGTGGCAACCTCAGAATGACAGAAAATACAGTTGAAACCTAATATTGAGTTCTAAAAAGCAAAATAGGATTTTGCACACAGAATCATAGTTAACAGATTAAACTGTTAGTTTAATGCTTACTCTCTGAAGTTAGATGTGCCATGGTTATATATTCTAACTATACTTTACAATGGCTCACACTTTTTTTTTCTGTATAGCAACATAAATTCACTGAAAGTGTTTCTTTTGTGACCATGTAAAGGTTGTATTGAAAATAAATAGAGAAATGTAAGTTATTAACTCACAAAAATTAAAGATTTCTTTCTTCCTTTAAAGGTTTATGTATGCAAGTATCAGGCTGGAGACCAACTTCAGTGGGTTAAAGCACTGCCTTAGTTTTTGCCATGCCCTCACAATTGCTTCCTGGTTTCAATACATCTTTTTAGGTTAACTATTTCAGAAACCCGTGGCACTGGGCCAGTGAGATGGCTCAGCGGCATAAGCGCCTGCCTGGCAAGCGCGAGGTCCTGAGTTCGACTCCCGGAACCCACATACGAAAAAAGGGCCGGTGATATCGCTCAGCGGCATGGGCGCCTCCTGGCGTGCAAGGTCCTGAGGTCAACCCCCGGTACCCACAAAAGAAAAAAAAAAAAAAAAAGCCAGTGGCACTAAACTAATTTGCTTTGCATAATGGTCCATACATAACCAATCATACTTCTATTGGAGAGATGTGTAACAGACTTATTAAGATATATTAATGCAGTATTTTATGAATTATGTTCCAAATGTTATCACTTCTGAAATACCTATCAGAAATTAGAAACGTAACGCTTACTCCTTGGACTGTTTTCACTAATTTCCTCACTAATAAGATTAGCAGAAAATTAAATAATGAAATATTTATAATACATGCATTAAGTGTTATATTTTTAAAATGTTTATAAACTACTCAATCTCTCCTAACGCTAGAAAAAATGTAATATCATCTTAAGAGGAGAGGTTTCTGAAAAATGTTTTCTTTTCAAATTAGTGGTTCAGGGATTTAAGGTTAAAAATTAAAGTTAAGGGATAAAAAATTCTCAATTTTCTTTTTATATTTCATTATCTCCAGATTGGTTAAACCTTATGAGAAATATTATTTTCTTTTCCCGTTAGGGTTTTTAAGCCTAAAAACTCTTTAGACTGGAAATTCTAATCTTCTCAATGTAAGATTGTGTAACAATACATGCTCAGTCAAGGGTAGTTTACATAGGTTCTGATCCCAAGAACACACAGCAACTCCAGGCCTTTGTAGGTATTCAAATATTCAATTCAGATATTGCAGGATACACATGAAGAATTTTTTTCAAAATTCTTTGTGTAAATGTGTGTGAAAATGCATATTATCTCAACCCAGCATCTGGTTTTCTCACTATTTGATTTTTAAGGAGTACTCTATGTTGTTGGAAATGATCTGTCTGAAAACATCCTTTGTATATCACTTGTAGGCATTTTCCAGTGGAAACACCTGTGTGCACACGGTGCCCGAGGATTTGGAAGAGCCCATTTCAGTTGTGCTGTTGTGGTTCCCTTTATGTCCCAAATTGACTGAAAATGTTTACATTTTATGGTCATTTTTACTTTGTGGAAGAACCACAAGTGGCACAGTGACAGATCCAGTGAATAAGGTGGATGAAGATACACTGTAATGTTTTAACAAGCCTGCCTCACCACTGGATGACACTTGGAGGCAGCATTCATTGTATTTTTGTTCACCTCATACAGACACTCAGCAGCTGCTTCAGAAAGGGCAAGAAGGATGGAACAAGTGTGTTTGAAGTGAGGGGGAGTATTCTGAGAGGGATTAGTGACAGTGTGTTTTTTACTATAATAAAGTTTTTAAATTTAAATATTCACTATTTAATTTGATCACACCTTGTGCTCTTCTGCCTATTTGCTTTCTCTCCATTGCCTCATGGTATGAGGTAGTACTAAGAACTGGAGAGGGTACTTTAGGAAGGATGGGCAATAGTAACAAGAAGAAAATGATTTCTTTTTGTCCTCTTCCTTCCTCACTCCCAAAGAATAGTAGTAGTAGAGAAAATATAAAGCCTGGGAAATGAATTTCATAAATGTCTATCATTTTATATTTCTAGCTCTGAAGAAAAGAGCTGGATTTCCATGTTTTCTCGGAAGGATCACTGTGTGTAAAATACAAGGCTGCCCATATTTGGTTAAATTGTGGTTTTATTTGCTCAATATTGGAAATATTAAAAATAATCTCAAAAATTATTTTCAATGATTTAGTTATTTTGGGAATATGAATTCTAGTCATATTGATAAAGTTAAAAATACATTTCTACTCTAATTTACATTTTGCATTTGAAGTGAGTGGTACTTCAACATTCACCAGGCCTCTCTTAACATGTCTTAGGTCAGCTATGTCACTGAGGAAATGTTCTCTTGGAAATATAAAATGATAGACATTTATGAAATTCATTTCCCAGGCTTTATATTTTCTCTACTACTTTCTGTAAATTTTCAGGTAATCAAAAAGATAGAAGTTACCATCACTGCTTAACTGAGATGGCTAGGGATTAAAACTAAGTATTATTGAATTGTAAGTGAGTTTAAGAATCTTATGGTATTTTGTACAGTAAGATCCAAGGTCTACTTCACAAGAATCCTAACTGCTTAACAAAATAACAATTAAATCTTCATAAATTAAAAGCACATGCAATGTTTTTCTTCATGTCAGGACATTATGGTTTTTTTTTTTTTTTTTTTAAACTCATATGTTTGATTTCTAAGAACACATTATTTGGGAGGGGTCAAAGACATTTTTATTTTTTCAAGTTAGGAATAATACATTATTGAAAGAATCCTAGAATGAATATATAGATCTTATTATTTTATTTGATGCAAAGTAAGAAGATCATTTAACTTCCCAGTTTTACCCATTAGAAAATTAAGGCCCAGATAATTTAAAGGAATTGTCCAGGGTTACTCAGAAAGTTAATGTCACTTACAATATTTCTAAAAATACCCTATATTTCACTCAGATTTCTAATCACCTCATAAGTGCAAAATTTGGAACACAGAGTACACAAAATAGCAAAATGAAGCTTAGTTTTGCTATGATCCCATGACTAGCATTGCTTCAACACAGGAATAGATCTCTTATGAAAAGAGAGGGCGTAAGTCAAATTTTACAAGAATCACAGTTTTGAAAGACAGCGTCCTTATTTTTTAACACATATCCATATCCATCATAGATCCATAGGTAGAAGATTACTGTCTATGTTTTGAAAGAATATTTTGCTATTCCAATAATTATGTGACTGATACCCAGCTCTTCAGAATATACTCTTTAGAGTAAAAATATCAAAACTATGCCAGCAAGCCTACCAGCTGTGTTATTAATCTTTTTACCGTGTACATATTAGTGACTATTTAATTTATGCCTATTTATTATAAGGTACTGCATGGCATATTTAAAACATAAGCTTACAGCTAATCAAAAGTTAATTAAAAACTTTACACTATAATTTCCTGTGCTTGCTTTCATCTGTAGTTTTACAGGAGTAATTATATGATTTTTACAGTGCAATCTACTTAATTTTTGTGATAAATAATTCTTCAAATCATTGCTGGAGAACAAAAATCAGTCTTCTATTATCAGAAGTGTTTAGCAGAGGCACTGAAATCATGAAGTTGCTGTTAATGCAGGCTTTTCTGCCAGATTTGATAAATTCCACTCTGGGAGAGAGAAATTCTGACTTCTCCCTGCCTGGTTAAATCTTGTTAGATAAGATACACATATGCACACACGCAGGCATGCAAACGCACACACACACACACACACACACACACACACACACACACACAAAAGCAAGCAAAGCAGATAGAACCAATGTATTATCAAACAGCATAGTCTTGAACTCAAGTAAGAAAGTAACTTTTCAGAGATATTAGCACTTTTGGTAAAAAAAAAATGTAGAAGTATCTGATAAACATGATATACTGAAAAGGACTTTAAATGTTCTGAATTTTAGCAGTTCTTTATATTTAGTGTTAATGGCAACAGTAAGACTCATTCTCCTCATTTATAAGACTCAAAATAAGTTTTGAGAATCTAAACATGCTGTCATTCATGGGTTGAAGGCTGTATGTGAAATTAGGAGCAAGGACCTTCGTGCAAAACACCCTGGAGTTTATGTTGTAGTTTTACTGCTTACTCCATAATAGGAAACACAATGGTTGTCATAGGGCAGGTGTTCAATTTTGATTTGTTTACCAAGTTAATGAAGTCAGGCTCCCAGATCAGAGAGTAAATTATTTTCCTGTTCTTAACCAATCATAAGTGGTCTATCTATATGTGAACAAATGATTTTTTTCTTTAAAATTTCTATGATATTTTGGACATGCCCATGTCTGTGTGATACCATTTTCGTCTGGCTGTGTGATCTCACATCTTGATTTTTGTACAGTTATACTCATTTCTTACACTAATTTTGCATCTTTCCAAACAAAATTTTTCTCACCTTTATATCTACCCAAATATTCACATCAATCTTACTGAACCTACATTATAAGTCTTGTCTTTCAAGATATTCTCTGAACTGGACTTAAAAATTATTCCATATTATTCATTCACAACTCTAAAATCACACAAGATTAATATCTCAATATACCATCACAAAGTCTCATTCTAATTCCAACATGTTTTTACTCTCAATATTTATTTTGCCTGAAATGTCTTCTCATCAGTATAATGGAAGGAACATGATTTTTGGATTCAGAACACTCTAAAGGTTAATTTGAATTTTGACACTTAAGTAAATGTGTGATTTATGATACTTTGACTCATTGTAAAGTAGGAAGAATAATAATAATGATATAATTACACTCTACTATTTTTCTTTTTTGAAAGAACATATGCTAAAAGTGCCTAACAAAATGCATATAAGTATTACCTACTACTTAAAAATCATTCAGGACCAGTGATATAGCTCAGCAGCATAAGTGCCTGCCTGGCAAGCGCAAGGTCCTGCATTCGACTCTCAGTACCCGCGTAAAAAACAAAAAAACAAAAAAACAAAAAAACATTCAGTACTAAAATCCTATGATAATGAATTAGGCTTATTATTTTTATTGAATTACTATCCCTCTTCATCCTCCACTGAAGGAGTCTGTATACAAACAAGAAAATAAATATTATCACAATATTTATCTTTTCATAGGCTCTAAAATAGAGCATCAGATATTTTTACTGAGTAGTTGGATGGGAAAGGATTCACAAAGAACAAAAGATATTGCAGTAAAGAACTGAGGATTTTATATATAATGTTTGCAATAAATTATTGCAATAAAATCCTCACTCTCAACGTTTATTGATTCACCATCTATAATACACCAATCCAGATCTTTTGCAAATTTTGTATTTCATCTCTCTCTTTCAAAAAAAAGTACCCTAGTGGCCAGTTGTTTCTTTCACTGCTAATAGTAGGAACTTACATTAGAAGATTCCAGTAAAATTAAATGACTTCACTATATACTATGTTGTAAAATGGAATAGCTATTATATTTTCAAAGCAGAACTCATCTAGTTTTTAGTTATGAATTTAATCATTTCTGAAAAGTGTGTTCAGTTGTGGAACTATGTCATCCCCAGAGTAATGACGCCCCAGAATAATAACTATACTTGTTTCTGTCCATTAGTGCTTCTCTCCACTCAAACATTTCATGTCCCACTGACTCTTTAGGAAGTCGTTTGATTATAAAGCGAGTCGATCTGGCATAATGTCATAATTATCAGTGGTTTGAACACAGGTTACTTAAAAGACTTGTTCTACTTTATTACTGTTGAATATTCTGTATTAAAATACACCAAATATGCTAAATACTGCACCATAATGACAACATCCATCATACTGCACACATCAAATGATTAATACAGCCCCATTAGTGGAGAAAAGGCACTATTTTGTTTATCACTTGTGGTCTATAAGAGCACATCTTTGCCAAAGGCTATAAAATATATCAGGGCAAAGCAAAAATACAGAATTATTAATTAATTAGAGTCTAAAAAGTGCAGTGATTCAAATAAAGGCATAAGTCAAACATATTTTCTCCCTTAATGCATTACTAGTACTACTAGAAATAATGGAAAAAGAGTTAAAGTATTTCCACCCTAAAGAAGGAAACATTGTTCAAATTTGAGGTCTCTAAAAGTGAGATAAAAGTGTTTTAATCTCATTTAGGTTTTGACTGATGAATGAGTAATAATCGTTCAAGAATTTTGTAGTATACTTCTTGTGAGATCTACTCCAAATACCATAGACAGTTCAATGTTACGGAATTTAGGATTTCTATGGGTGGTTAAGTGTTATTCCAATTTTCAGGGTCATGTTTTTCTATCAAAAAATTTCCTTCTTCATCTCTCATCAGGCCTGAAGAGGCTAAAGAAAACAACAGTTATTATTAAAAATCCATTTGTACTTCTTTATTGAAAATAATAAGTATTTCTTCAAATTACCTACTTTATCGGCATCTTGGAATAAAAGTTCATTATGAATAGAATATGTGGTCATTGAAATCTGGTATTTTTATGTTATGTTCAACATAAAGACTTAAATAATTTGTTATAGACTTCAGAAGAAACATAGCACAGATGCTATTCATAATAGTATCAACATTTGCCTCTTCATTTCTATTTGTTTCTCTCTTACATTTAGTTTACTAAGCTCTACCTTTGATGTTAATTATTATGTAAACTGAACCATTTGCTCATTTTCTCTGACACAATTTCTCCATCTCTAAAAATAACCACTCTTATTTCAGAGGGTTGGTATAAAAAGAGGTAACATAAATAAGAAATCTAACACCTAAAAACAATGTTTTAAGTAGAATCTGAGTAATAAAACAATGTTTACTATAGATCATTTGATCACCGGCAAAGCCTAAAGAAAAAAATTTTCTCTAATAGTTTCTACTAATCATTGATCTCCAGGTTTAAAGCGCATTTAAACAGTGCCTAAAATCCCTGAATCCTCTTCCTCCATATTTTCTCTCCTATGTAAATCGCCTTTTATTTCCTACTTTCAGCAAATATACTTTCCATACCTTCACCAAAATATATTGATCATTTATCTACATTCCCATAGCAACATCTCCACTTTAGGCCACAATTGCTGTGGATGATAACTAGCTGTGAAGATGACGGTCACCTATGGGTCATACAAAAGAAT